>CM046385.1:6630896-7881018 GCA_025413485.1 Ficus microcarpa | reverse complement strand
TAATGGAAGGATGCAAATGGTGGACCTGAAGGATCAACCTCCACTCTTCCCTACAACCAAACCATGGAAACGGACTCTCCCTCCATCTCTTCTCCTCTCTCCATCTCTCCCTCTAACCAAACAGACTCTAGGCTTTGCTTGGTTTGACGGATGGAAAGGAGCAAGGAATACAAGGTTTGGAAGGATGGGGAATGTGAAGTATGGAGAGGATTATATAAATCCTTGATATTATTTGGTAAGATGGATGTAGAGTTTGAAATGATAAATGATAATTTTTTAGATAATTATTAGATTGTCCCTTTTATAATTTGTTCACAATTTTTGTTGGATGTTTGAATCGTCTTTTCACTTAAATTTGGAAGGATTTGTTGAAATCTCCCATTGATGGAAGGATCCAAATTTGTGGGCCCCAGCGAAGAGTCTCTCCCTCCATCACTCCTCTCCCTCCAACCAAACAAAGGATTTCTCATCTCCCCCCACCCCTCTCCATCCTTCCATCTCTCCCTCCAACCAAACGTATGTCTATGATGTTAATTTATTTGTTTGATTATTTATTGAATTTGAGCAATTATTCCTGCTGATATGATTTTATATTTTTCATACTCTGCTTACTCGGGACTTTTACTTAACAAAAATATTGAGCAACAGAATTCACTTCAACAAACATAATCAAGTAATAATTCTACACTATCTTCTTCAAGTTACGATCTCGAGCTCATATTATAATCATCTTAAAAATCAAACAACGTGTGAATATAATAGAAACAAAAAAAAATATTTTAACAGGTTAAAATTGTAAAATACCTGAGGTTTCTTTTTGGGTATCCTACTAAAAAATTTTACAAATTAATTAAAGATACACAGACCTGACAAAATTCCCTTAAAAACTCTATTACAATAAAGAAATACTTATCCGAAAGGCATTTTTTTGAAAATGAAAATCCAACTTGAAGATATCTTTCGTTACGATGTACTCGAGATTCTACGAAATAATTTGGAGCGAATTATTATTATTATTATTGTTTCATACGTAAGAGAAAAATGTCAACTTTATCCACTATCGTCATTCAGGCAAATTGACAAATAATGCAATATTTTATTTTCTTTTACGTGGAAACAAGTAATCGTGCGATCAATAAAAGGAAAAAATATTCCTCTAAATAAAACAAAATTTTAAAATGCATCAGAATTATCATCTTACTCATTTAAAAAAAAAAAAAGTAAACAATATCTGCAACCGTAAAGATATTGTTATATTAATAATTCAGCACGGCACACTTGCATATTTAAGGAGGGGTCGAGGCTGTGATCTACAACCGTTGCCTTAGATAAATATCTTAAGATAAATAGAACATCTTTCTAAAACTAATAATTTCACACATCACAAACATGTCGAATCTAAAGGGTAAGGTGGAGACTGTTATTGAAATCCAGGCAAGCATGAGCAGCACTAAAACATTTGGAAACAAGCACACAACAATCTGATTTGAAAATGAAAATGAGTGTACATGATTGATTATTTGAAATGAAAATGAGTGTAAATGGTTGATTTTTAGAGAAGGAGATTTTTTTTTCCTCTCAGATATAATAAGACGAACTTTTAGGTCCAAATAATAAATACAATTTTCATTTCATTTTTAAAATGAGATGGGTCAAACACGCAAAACAAACGGCTCTAAATTGTATGCATTATCAAAAAAAAAAAAAAAAAAGAAAAAAAAGATTGAATTGTAAAAAAGAAAGTATGCAATTTGAAATCTTGGAAGAGCTCATAAATGGGAAAGACTTAGGGGGTGTTTAGTTCGCTAGTTTGAGTTGAAATATTTTAGTTGTAATAGTAAATTTTTTTGAATTTTCAGAAAAGACAAAACTTTTTGGGAAAAAGACAAAAACTTTTTGGGAAAATACAAAAAAAATTTGAGTTGAAATGGAGATGAACTCGCGAACCAAACACCCCCTTAACGTGAGCAATATTCTTACTAATTCCTCACTTGATCAGTTATAGACTAAAGAAGGTAATAATAAATAAATTTAAAAAAAAAAAAAAAAAAGATTTGTGGTACCCACAATTTGCGTGTGTGTGTGTGTATATAATTGAGGGGAGGAGAACGCAAGGATACATTTATCAACTAATATCTCCACTTCAAAGAGTTCCAACAATAACTTCTAATAGCAAAATGGCGAATCTGAAGGGTAGGGTGGAGACTGAAGTTGAACTGAAGGCGAGTCCTGAGCAGTTTTATAACATGTGGCGGAGAACCGCCCACCACCTTCCGAACGCCGCCGGCCACCATATCAAAGCAGTTGAGGTGCATGAAGGCGATTGGGATACTCATGGTGCTGTTAAATTCTGGAATTATACATTAGGTAAGGTCAATCAAATGTAAGCATATTTTTGTACATGCACGTACATATTTCCCTAGGCATAATTTTCCATTTCTATTTTCTCATATATATATATATATATATATATTCATAATTTATGTTTATGTTGCAATACAAGAATTAAACTCTTTATTTCAATATATATATAATTTCTCATAGAAAAAAAAAATTCCATACATATATATTTTCCCCTTTAGTATGCTTAAAAGTATGTGGTGTTAACTTCTAATCATTATAACAAGTTTAAGATAAATTTTGTTGGCGAATCCTTGCTAGATGGAAAAGAAGAGACTTTTAAGGAGAGGTTGGAATTTGACGACGCAACGAAGACAATAAAACTTGTTGGATTGGAGGGAGATGTGTTCAAGTACTACAAGACCTTTACACCGATCTATGAGCTTGCTCCAAAGGGTCAAGGAAGTGTGGCGAAAACTATAATCGAGTATGAGAAATTGAGTGAGGATATTCCTCCACCTGACCGGTACCTCGGTATGGCGGTTAAGATCGCTCAAGATATCGATGCTCACCATTCCAAGGCCTGATCTCTCCACAAAAGAAACTCATGCGTGAAGACTGAAGTATCAGACTACTAGTTGTGTTTCTTATAAATGTTTCATATCTATATGTCTCTGTGTGTGTGTGTGTGTGTGTGTAAGTTAAGATGGTTTAAAATTTAAAGCCGGTACTTTGTGGTGTGATGTGTGCCATATGCTTTGAGGCCAAAGAGTTTTCCCTATGTTGGAATGGAGTTTAGATCTTGAGAGATCTAAGCCAGCTTCATCTATTAAAGGTTTGTACGAATGAGAAAAACAAAAATGCATTTGTGAAAAGTGTAGGTGGTTATACCAATTTCTTTTTGAACTATTAAAAGTGACGGCACGTATATGTATAATACTCTGTTCAACTTTAATAATTGTACCGGCTTGAAAAGAAATTTGAGTTGATTGAACTTTAACATTACCCTTATTTCTCCTAATTCAGTCCTATATTGTTGCTAGAATCAGCTCCATTGGTTAATGATGGGATTTATGGATATTCAGTCTGCTCCATTCATAGTTTCATACATATAAATCTTAATTTGTAAAAATTTATAAAAAGTAACAAATTAATGGTCATTTACCAAACCTAAACAAGAAAACATCCATAAAAATGAAAATGAAAAGCAACATAACAAAAAAAAAAAAAAAAAAGAGAGAGAGAGAAGATAAGAAAAGGAACAGTTAGTGAGAACACATAATTATTTATTCCTTTAAATTCGCACTTCAAACTCTGAGTTCATAAGGTTGTTTCTTCCCAAAGTTGCTGTCCAATTTTATTTTTCTTCTCTCAATTAGTCAAGTTCTATAAATTTGTTTCAAGAAGCCGATACTACAATCTCCATCTCTTTCAAAGCAATTACCTAATTGTTGATATACATTGTTTGTCTTGATGTTTTTAAACAACATTAATATCCGCTCAAGATTGTCTTGTTTTGTTCATCTCTTGTATGGTGTCTGGTTAATCCGTAAATGACCAAATTATGTCCAAATTGACACATGAATTTACAATGATTTGGTCACTTATATATCATGTTTTTTTTTGTTGCCTCAGGACTGCCTATCTCTTTTGAACTATCTGTATCTCCAAGATTTGCTATTGGAATAACGGCATTCGTTGCCAACAACTAAATCAGTAATCTAATTCTTGTATATTCAACGATTTTATCATTTTCTTGTCGAAAATCATTACCATGTCTAATTCTTGTATATTCAACCAAGTGAAATAACATTAGTTTGCTAAATTACTGCAATAATAATCAAAGTTAAATCAATAAGGAAAATAGGAATATTGTCTTTAATCTACTATACATAAATTCCCAAAGCAAAGTATATATATAAAACATTATTTTCTACAAGCAGAGATTTGCTATGAACCTAGCTACTTAATTGGCAACTATTCAAGAACTGAGTACGTTGGCAAACCAAATCCAAATTGCCTAAGTACGAATTTTTGGTTTTAAATTCCGTAACTATGGTTTTTAGTGGATTTTAAATGAAAACGGTATTCTTAAATAATAGATTTTTTTGGTATAAAATTGGAAGAAGAGCTTTCTTAGATTCATAGATATATATAGTTGCTCCCCCCCGCAACATAAATATGCGTGTGTGTATGTGTCAAAACTCATATTTCAACTACTAGAGTTTACGGTAAATTTAAGCAGCTTCAATATGTACTAAAACTGTACCAAAGTGACCTGTATTACTCTTCAAAGTAGCTCTATCAATCTTTAATGGAAGATTGATATTGACAATTGTTAGTTAAGATATGTTGCTTTTCAAAATAGGAAGATGATGAATTAGTTTTAAGGTAAAAAAAAAAAAAAAAAAAGTGGGCACTTTTGACAAACGTCACAAATTCATGTCTTAGATTGATTTTTGCCATACAAAAAAAAAAAAAAATCTTGCAAGAAATGTCATAGATGACATCATAAATATTTTATTTATCTATTTATTTTAAAATAGAAATTGTAATTGCTAATTAGTATATATGATGTAACCACTTGGGTTACCAAATAGTAACCAGTTGGTATCGATTGCTGGCGGGTTTCCGATTGGTAACCACCACCACGGCAAGTAACCAATTGATTACCAAATAGTAACCTGCTAGTTACCGACCACCGGCTTGTTTTGTATTGGTAACCATCATCACTACTAGGTTTGCTATTGGTTAACAAATGGTAACCAGTTGGTTACTGACTTGTAACCACCGCAGCTAGCAGGTAATTGATTGACTGGTGATCACTAGCGGGTTCCCGACTAGTGACCACTGCTGTTGGCATTCCAGTTGGTTACCAAATAGTAACTAGTTGGTTACTGACTGCCAGCGGGCTTCTGATCGATAACGACCGCCACCAGTGAGTAACTAGTTGGCTACCGAATAGTAAATAGTTGGTTACCGACCACTGGTAGGTTTCGTGTTGGTAACCATCACCGCTACTGGGTTTCTATTGGTTACCAAATGACAACCAGTTGGTTACTGACCGGTAACCACCGTCGCCGGCAGGTAATTGATTGTTTATCAAATGGTAACTAGTTGGTTATCGATCACCGGCAGGTTTCTAACTGGTAATGACTGCTGCCAACGACTAACCAATTGGTTACCGACCACCGGCAAGATTCCAATTGGTAACCACAATTGCTGGCATGTTTCTGATTGGTTACCAAATGGTAATCAATAGTAGATGTGGGAATTTGGGCCGGGCCAAACAGGTCGGCCCGCGGTCCATAATTTAGGCTCGGTCGATGGCCCGGCCCGGTCCGTATTTTATGGGCCAGGCCGGCCCGAATATTTAAGCTCGATGGGTCGGCCTGGCCCGCTCATTATTTAAAAAATAAAAAAAATAATTAAAAAATTTATATATATAAAATAAAATAATATTTAAAAAAAATAAAAGTTTAATTATAATATTAAGTTAACTAACTAATATTAGAATTATTAAGCACTAACTAAAAAATTATAATATAAATATAAATATAAAAATTAATAGAAATAGTATAATAAAATTTTTTTAACAAAGTATAAAATTTTTTGTTTTTTATCTAAGATAAAATATTAAGATAAATTATTAAATTATCAAAAATATACAAATTTATTCAAAAATTACAAATAAAAAATAAAATTAAATAAAAATATAAAAAATTGGGCCAAGTTTACATTTCAAAATTTTGGGCCAGCCCGTATTTTAAATGGGCCGGCCCGGCCCGGCCCTAATTTTTAAAAAAAGCCCATCGGGCTCAGGCCGGGCGGCCCGAATTCCGACCTCTAATCAATAGGTTACCGACCAGTAACCACCGTCACTGGCGGGTAACTGATTAGTTACCAAATAGTAACCACTTGGTAACCAACTGATGACAACCTCCGTGGGTAGGATTCGGGCCAAAAACCATAAAATCCAACACATATTTCAAAATTTATCATCTCATCACAAAAAAATTACAAAAAAATTATCACAAACATAAAAAAAAATACCAGAAATTTATCAAAACAATCACCAAAAAGAAAATCCAAAAATTCTCACAATATTCACAAAAAAAAAAAAAAAGGGATGCAGAAGATAGACTGCAAACAGAGGAGGAGATGGATCTCCGGCCTCACATTGCGGCAGGTCGTTGTTCATAAGAAATGTAAACCAAAATTTGTGCAACAAAAATAAACACCATGCTCTTTGCAAAAACTTTACCCTTACTCACAACAAATATAATTATGTGACCAATTTTACATTTAGTCATAACTCATTACTAATAGTC
Source organism: Ficus microcarpa (assembly GCA_025413485.1). Lineage (NCBI taxonomy): Eukaryota > Viridiplantae > Streptophyta > Magnoliopsida > Rosales > Moraceae > Ficus > Ficus microcarpa. The sequence goes on along the minus strand of CM046385.1, from coordinate 7,874,347 downwards.
TTTTGGTCACAAAGAAACTTATAGTTTCTAGAAATTCTAGAGGTTTCTTTACAGGAAGTTAATTTCGATTTTGCTATGCCTCCAGTTTTACGTATTGTTTAAAGTAGAGACCTGTTGACATTGATTAGACAGTGTTCTTAGCTTTTGAAAAAGTATGGACAAATCTTGTTTCCTCTGCAACATAGATTCAGGATTTTGTCCAAAATGGAATCATGTTCCAAAATTATTCAACAACCTTGTAGATCGAGAGATGTTAAAGTTTAATATTTTTCACCAGATGATTTTTTTGCGCGTTTTATATTTTGGCAAACCGCGGTGTTTGCAGTATAAGGTGTTTTGCAGTTGTTTTCTTGGAATGCACTGTTTTTCTTCCCTTTATTTTATTTTATTTTATTTTTATTTCTCAGTTCAAGGTTTTAATTTTTTTATTCTTGTAAAGCATTTTCGTCCTAAAAAGTTATTTTCTTTTATTTTGTTTGGTTTCTTAGATTGCAAACAAAGTTGGTCTATAAAAATCTAATTAATCTTTAAACATAATTTCAATTCAAATTCAGACCCATCCTGAAACCAAAAATCAAGGAACTAAACATCCAATGATCAAACCCACAATACCCAACCAAAGCACTATCACAACAAATTGAACAAACTCGAATTTTGAGAGAGGGAAGAAATAAAACGAGAGAGAGGGAACAAGTTTGTTTTGTTTTGTTTTGTTTTTTTTGTTTTTTGTTTTGTTTAACTAAAAGTTGAATTACAGTCATTAAATCTTGACATTTAGAGTTAGTTTTCAAAAAGGAATAAAATAAAGTTCCAAATTAAGTGACTGCTTTCAGGAAATATTGCTAAATGTGAGGATTAATTTAACACTAGTACAGGTTTTCAAAAACTTTAATTAAAATTTTCATCTAATTTTTTTGTACTTTCGTTGTGTGGTGGGAAGTGCTAAGATCGATGGCCTATTAATGCACGTTTTCAACAAATTATTTTCACGACTTTTTTTTTTAATTTAGGCTTGCTAATTAAAAAAATCGAGAGATGACTAATAAAAAAAAGATAGCAATAATTTGAGAGAGAGAAATTAAATAATCCCAAATTGATTAATTATATTGTCGGTTCTTGTATTAAATGATGGAAAAAATATTTTTTTTTCTAAAACTATTTAGTGTCATAATCTCACACTTAGGGATTTGGGAAATCATGGCAGGAATTGTAAATTGTGTTGAGGGAATGGAACTAGAATATTATATTTGCCGTTGTTGTTGTTGTTGTTTTTGTTTTTTTAAATCAAAGACAAAATAAAAAATAAAAAAAAAAAGGGGGGCTAGAAAAACTAGCATTAGAACTATATATCTTTCACTTATTAAAGTTCTCATAGTCCCCAGTCCCCACTCATCAGTTTTTAATATAAGATAAATTTTTAACATAAAAAAAAAATAGTCCTGAGGATAAAAAAATAAAGAGGCCAAAAATGCTTACAAATTAAACATATACATAAAAGAAAAGCATAAACTCGTTCAGGCTACGGAGATAGATGTGCAATTCCTCTTAAAAAGGCCCCCAAAATAAAAAATATTCATTAAAATCGTCGAATTATCCGAATGAGAAAATCCATCCAAGGGGAAAAAAAAAAAAGTACATGTGCTCTCCAAGAAACAACTGAAAGTGAACCAAATTCTTATTGTTATCGTTGGTGGCATTGATTAAAATCCGTCGGTACAAGTCACTATTAGCCATATAATCTAGCTTTTCCATAATTTCGATCACAAAGAGTATATGCCTTTTTTCTCTCCGGAAACGATAATTATAGCATTTCGTAAATTTTCAAGTTAAGACGGTTTAATATAATTAAGAAATATCTTCATATCTTTTTGAAAGTAGTTAATTATCAATATTTAGAGAAAATATCTAAATAATCACTTTTTTTTTCTTTTATTAACCAACATGACACAAATTCCTTATTTTTGACCAACGTGACACAATAATTTAGTTAATTTTGGTTTTAATTTGTGTCACGTTAGTCTGATGCTAATTTTTTGTTTCATATTGGTGCAATAGTCTATAAATTTATATTAGTTAGGGGTTTTCCCCTAATATTTAACAAACTAGCTACCAAATTTAGATGCTTTCTGTTATTGAGGTTTTCATCTTTATCTACATCATCCATATCAGCTCATGAGTCATTAGATTTGATTTTTTATAATTGAATTTGTAATTAATTTTGGAACAGTTTCCTAGTCTGTTCTCGGTTCTAATTGCCAATAGATCCGAGTTTACCAACTGATTATGACTTTGAACTAATCCAAAATATTTACATGCACATTCATTTTTTTTAAACATTTTTTAATTTTAAGAATGGAGTGTATATATGTGCACTCAATTCAGTTTCCTAAATTTTTTTATTATCAATTGACGATCTTTAGTTTTAGGTTTAGAAGTGATAAATATTGCACACTTGATTCCATCATGAGGTGTACAATTTGAATCATCCACCTCTAAGTCTAAAAATAAAAAAAATAAAAAAAGAGAAAAGAAATGAGGAAAATCATTAATAAAATTGATAGATAATATTATTAATGATTTTGATCATAGTGGTCACTTAGCCGCTAAGAGATCTTTAAGCCCCACCATGACTTGTATAATAAGGTAACATGTAATTTCAATAATTATAATAGTGTTTGGTGAATGAGTTTAGTTTAAGATTTTTAAGTTTAAATAGTAATTTTTCAGAAAAGACAAAAAAATTTTCAGAAAAGACAAAAAAATTTTCAGAAAAGACAAAAAACTTTTTCAGAAAAAAACAAAAATCAATATAAAAAAAGTACAGTTTAGTTTAAACTAAACCTGTGTCCAAACTCACCCTAAGAGTTGGCATTCCCGCTGCTTTACTTGATTACTAAAATTCACACGTGTTTTGAAATCGTTCAAGGAGTTGGTAAACCTATTTGTGTTGACGTTCACATGTAGCTGATACACTTTTGATTAAACGTAAAGGGTTTTTTTTTTTTTTTTTTTTTTTTTTAAATCATCGTGAAATATGAAAATCTTCAGGACTTTTGCTCTACTGTTCTTCAATGGACCATTCTATAGCATATTATACTGTAAATATGTATTCGTCTGCACCAGCAGGCTGGGGATAAAAGTGCTAGAATCAATAGAAAGGAAATTTGAAAGGGAACGGTACCAACTATGAAGAAAGTTTATGTTCCTAAAGGAATAATTTCTGCTTCTATCCTCAGGGGCCTATTCACACTGGTTTAGATCTTAACGATTTGTTGGTCCTGCTAGACTTGTGGCTATGCAGGGTATTTAGTGATATCTGCGATATAAGATTGTGACTCCCAATTGATCGGCAGTTTCCATCATTAGTTGGGGTTCTATTAAGTAAAGCTTGGTACATGTTCGTTTCTAACTTGTTGATGTAATTTCTTGTTTTCGGACCTTAAACTTGCGTCGTTCTTACTGTGTGTCAGTTGTTTGTATCGATGGTTGAGGGTTATGACCTCACAATTACAGGATCTTTGCATTGTACTATTCATTTTGTAACTCTTTATTAATGTCAATGCATTTTTCCCTTAAAAAAAACTAAACATAAAATTAAGAAAAAGAAAATTAAAATTACTTTATATAACGACGAAGAAAAATATAAATCTCAGTGGGAGCAATTATAATATTTTTAAAAAATAAATAATGTCAATACAAAAACTAAATTGTAGTTTTGGTAAAAGTTATATGGAGATTTATATATATATATATATATATATATATAAATGATGACAACTGGAATAGGTAAATGCACCAAGGAATCATAAAAAGGTCGATATCTTTTTAGCAATTTCATGAATTAATCTTCTTAATAAGTGTAGCTTTGAATAGTTTTATTCATAAAAAGAAAATCAAATTGATCAATAGTAGACTAAAAAGCCTCCATTTTTTTTTTTTTTGAGATACATAAAAACCCAAATCTAACCTGACATGTCCCTTACCCTCACCTAGCTCAACCTAGTGGCCTGGCCAGTCGTAAAAGATTATCATAATTGAGTCTGTGGCGCAATGCTTTTAAGGCCAAAGACGTTTCTCTAAGTTCGAATGGATTTTAGGTCTTGAGAGATCTAAGCCAGCTTTATCTATTAAAGTTTTGTACAAATTAGAAAAAATAAAAATTATGCAATTGATTGAACCTGAACGTTACCATTAATATGTTGATGATCATGCTCTGAATCTTATCCTATGCCGATGCTACAATCAGCTCCAATGGTTAATGATGGGATTTATGGATATTCTACATGCTCCATTCCTGGTTTCATACATTTAAATTTAAATATGTTAGAATTTATTAAAAAGTAAAAGAAACGGTCCGTACCAAACATATAAACAAGAAGACATCTAAAAATGAAAATGAAAAGCAACATAAAAAAGGAACAGTTACTGATAAAACAAAATTATTTCTTCATTTAAAATCCTTAATTATTCGCACTTCAAACTCTACGCAAAGTGCTGTCCAATTTTTTCCTCAATTGGTCAAGTTCTATCAATCTCCATCTCTTTCGAAACAAATATTGTCTAATTGCGGATATGATGTTCTCAATATTTTTAAAATTCAGAAGGATTTATATTGTCAAAAAACAACATCTGTATCTGTCCATTAATATCGTCTTGTTTTGTTCATATCTCTTGTATAGTGTCTGGTTGATTTGTAACTGTATTAAAAGAAACCCAAATTACCTCTAAATTGATGCTTGAATTGACAAGTACGATTTGGTCACTAATGTTTTTTGTTGCCTCAGGACTACTTGTCTCTTTTGAGCTATGTGTTTCTCCATGATTTGTTATTGGAATAACGACACTAATTGTTAACGACTATAAAGTCATTTAATTCTTGTATACTTCAATGATTTTTTCATTTCTTGTCGGTAACTATCACCATGTCCTTGTTGTCAATTTTATCAGCTTCATCAGACATATCTTTGATCACCAACTAGAACTTGTAAGATTTATGATTTTCAACACTAACAGTTTTCAGCCTGTATTCTTTAACAATATCCTTTGAAACAACTTTTTCAAATGACAACTACAGAAAAAAGTGACCAATTGATATGGAGTGTGAGGATCAGAGAGGTGGTAGTTTTTCATTTACCATATTAATGAAGCAAATTAGAGAACCGTTTCCACTGGATTCCGGTTTTGATGTTTTATGGGCTTCATCTTTTGTAGGTTGCCTTCGGCTGATTTTCAAGACAAGCATAAACACTCTAAGTTTTACTAGTAAGGTACTTAACGTGATCTTTTTCGGAGATTGATTTTCAAAGGTGTGATTTTATTAGTTGCTCAGTCTTTGCCTGTTCCTGGGTTTCTCTAATTTTTTATCAGTTGGTTCATGTCGGTTTGGATTAGCTTGTTTTGGTTGTTTTTTCATTTTTTGACCCTTTGTATTCCTTTTAATTTTAATTTAATAATATTGAGGTGTGCGCTTGGTATAGGGAGTTGCTCCTTTTTTATAAATTGCCCTCTCACAATTAATATATGTAGAGATATTAAAATGTTGCTTCTCAAAATAGGAAAATGATGAATTATTTATCTGAAGTAAAAAAGTTGAGAGGGATATCCTTCTAGATAGTGAACTATTTATGGCAAGAAAATTTCAACGGAAGAAAGATAGCAATCATTGCCACTGAAAAAATTAAAATATTGCAGAAGTTATATATGTAGGCCAATGCTGTTTCTCGTGCCATATATCTGATGTCATAATCTTACTGTATAAGATTTTGAAGATCTCGAAAATAATATATATATACAGTTGAACATAATTTTTATGTATTTAATTTGGATTTTTGTTCCATTTTTATTTGTAATATACACATGACAAATTCTAGAGTCTTGTTGTTAAGTTTTTAATTTGGATTTTGAACATGTGGAAAATTATATAAAGATACAGTTGAAAATAATTATTGTTTTTAATTTGGATAGTTATTCCATTTTTGTCTGCAATACATGGCATATAGATGACAGATTTTAGAGTCTTCTAATTGGTAATGACGTGAAGAAAAGCCAAATTAATATATTTATATATATATATATATAATATTCACTAATCTTGCTTGTTCATAACAAAAATAAACCAAAATTTTGCTTGTTCACAACAGAAATAAACATCAATCTTGCTTGCTCTGACTACAATATCTTCACCTAACTCCGAACTTTTTATTCACAACAAAGATTATGATGTGACTAATTTTTCATTTGGTCACAACTTACAACTGATAGCCTTTGAGTCACAAAGAAACTTATAGAGGTTTTTAGAAATTATATAGAGGTTTCTTTAAAGGAAGTTTTGCCATATGTATGCCTCCGTGTTACGTTTTGCTTGAAGAGGAGAACTGTTTAACATTGATTCGAGAGTGTTCTTAGCTTCTCAAAAATGATGGACAAATCTTTGGATTGAATCGTAATAAAGTTTCGTGAGTGATGGGTCTTTTTCAAATCAAGTTTGTGGATTTCTCAGTTCTTATATTTACAAAGAAGGTAATCGTGTTGCAACAAGTTTGTCCCCAATATGCAACATAGATTCAGGATTTTATCTAGAGGAATCATGTTCCAAAAAATTTTCCAACAACCTTGAAGACTGAGATATGTTAGGCCTGCCTACTTATAGTTTTAATATTTATTTTTAGGATGAGAAAAAGCCTTGTTAATTTTTTGAATTGAATTGGATTATATTTTTGTTCCATTTGGAAAAAAGTTAGTAAGGGTTTTTAGATTGGTCTCTATCTTCATGGGGTGTTTAGGGTTTTTAGAGAGTTTGCCTCTCGAAGGGCCAGAAACAAGCAGCGGCGCATTGTTTGACATCGGTTTTCCAACTTTAAAGATTAAGATCTGACCATTACGGGGAGGTTACTATGTGTGGAGGTGACTGCGGGGTTGGGAGGCCGGTGTTTCTACGAAATGGAGGAGGGGAAGAGTCATGGCTTTGACGGTACTTTTAGGCTGTCTACTTTGGCTGTGGTAGTCATCTTCTTGCCTGCGGTTTTTCCGGTGTTGGTAGATTTTCATTTTGTGTTGGTCTGTTTGTGTGTTGGTGTAATAACCGTGTATCATACATAAATTTGGTTTTGTTTGTGCGTTAGTGTGTTTGTTTTCAGTCCTTAATAAAAACAATGGTCTTTCTATCAACCGGGCTCGTGGTTTGTTCGTCAAATTTAGATCTTGACAATTTGTTGATCCTGCTAGACTTGTGGCTATGCAGGGTATTTGGTGATATCTGCGATATGAGGTTGTGGCTCCCAATTGATCGGCAGTTTCCATCGTTGGTTGGGGTTCTGTTAAGTAGAGCTTGGTGCATGCTCGTTTCTGACTTGTCGATGTACTTTCTTGTTTTCAAACCTCAGAATTGTGTCGTTCTCACTATGTGTCAATTGTTTGTATCAATGGTTGAGGGTTATGACCTCACAATTGCAGGATCATTGCATTGTACTTTCATTTTGTAACTCTTTATTAATGTTAATGCATTTTTCCCTTAAAAAAAAATCTAAACACGAAATTAAGAAAAAGAAAAAGAAAACTATTTTATATGGTGACGAAGAAAAATATAAATTTCAGTGGGAGCATTTATAATTTTTTTTTAAAAATAAATACTGTCAATACAAAAACTAAATTGTAGTTTTAATAAAAGTTATATGGAGATTTTTTTTTTACATATAAAAGATGATGACTGGAATAGGTAAATGCACCAAGGAATCATGAAAAGGTCGATATCTTTTTAGCAATTTCATGAATTAATCTTCTTAATAAGTGTAGCTTTGAATAGTTTTATTCATAAAAAGAAAATCAAACTGATCAATAGTAGACTAAAAAGCCTCCCGATTTTTTTTTTTTTTTTTGAGATACATAAAAACCCATATCTAACCTGACATGTCCCTTACCCTCACCTAACTCAACCTATATTCATCATCACTGTCGAGAGTAAGTGGCCTGGCTAGCGGTAAAAGATTATCATAATTGAGTCTGTGGCGCAATGCTTTTAAGGCCAAAGACGTTTCTCTAAGTTCGAATGGATTTTAGGTCTTGAGAGATCTAAGCCAGCTTTATCTATTAAAGGTTTGTGCAAATTAGAAAAAATAAAAATTATGCAATTGATTGAACCTGAACGTTACCATTAATATGTTGATGATCATGCTCTGAATCTTATCCTATGCCGATGCTACAATCAGCTCCATTGGTTAATGATGGGATTTATGGATATTCTACATGCTCCATTCCTGGTTTCATACATTTAAATTTAAATATGTAAGAATTTATTAAAAAGTAAAAGAAAGGGTCCGTACCAAACATATAAGAAGAAGACATCTAAAAATAAAAATGAAAAGCAACATAGAAAAGGAACAATTAGTGATAAAGCTGAATTATTTCTTCAGTTAAAATCCTTAATTATTCGCACTTCAAACTCTACGCAAGGTTGCTGTCCAATTTTGTCCTCAATTGGTCAAGTTTCTATCAATCTCCATCTCTTTCGAAACAAATATTGTCTAATTGCTGATATGATGTTCTCAATATTTTTAAATTTCAGAAGGATTTATATTGTCAAAAAACAACGTCTATATCTGTCATTAATATCGTCTTGTTTTGTTCATATCTCTTGTATAGTGTCTAGTCGATTTGTAACTGTATTAAAAGAAACCCAAATTACCTCTAAATTGATGCTTGAATTGACAAGTATGATTTGGTCACCAATGTTTTTTGTTTCCTCAGGACTGCTTGTCTCTTTTGAGCTATGTGTTTCTCCATGATTTGTTATTGGAACAATGACACTAATTGTTAACGACTATAAAGTCATCTAATTCTTGTATATTTCAACGATTTTTTCATTTCTTGTCGGTAAATATCACCATGTCCTTGTTGTCAATTTTATCAGCTTCATTAGACTTATCTTTGATCACCAACTAGAACTTGTAAGATTTATGATTTTCAACATTAACAGTTTTCAGCCTGTATTCTTTAACAATATCCTTTGACACAACTTTTTCAAATGACGACGACAGAAAAAGAGACCAATTGATATGCAGTTCGAGGATCATAGAGGTGGTAGTTTTTCATTGACCATATTAATAAAGCAAAGAGAACCGTTCCCACTGGTTTCCGGTTTTGATGTTTTATGGGCTTCATCTTTTGTTGGTTGCCTTTGGCTGGTTTTCAAGACAAGCATAAACACATTTTTTTTTCCCCTCTTATTAAGTTCTCACTCTAAGTTTTACTAGTAAGGTACTTAACGAGGTCTATTTCGGAGGTTGATTTTCACAGGTGTGATTTTATTAGTTGCTAATTGGCATCAGTCTTTGCCTGTTCTTGGGTTTCTCTAATTTCTTATCAGTTGGTTCATGTCGGTTTGGATTAGCTTGTTTGGTTGTTTTTTCATTTTCTGACCCTTTGTATTCCTTTCAATTTTAATTTAATATTCCTTTTAATTTTAATTTAATAATATTGAGGTGTGCGCTTGGCATAGGGTGTTGCTCCTTTTTTATTAATTGCCCTCTCACAATTAATATATGTAGAGATATTAAAATGTTGCTTCTCAAAATAGGAAAATGATGAATTACTTATCTGAAGTAAAAAAGTTGAGAGCGATGTCCTTCTAGATAGTGAACTATTTATGGCAAGAAAAATTCAACGGATAAATTGCCACTGAAAAAATTAAAATATTGCAGAAGTTATAAATGTAGGCCAATGCTGTTTCTTGTGCCATACATCTTATGTCATAATCTTACTGTATAGGATTTTGAAGACCTCGAAAATAATATAAATACAGATGAACATAATTGTTATGTATTTAATTTGGATTTTTGTTCCATTTTTATTTGTAATATACACATGACAAATTCTAGAGTCTTGTTGTTAAGTTTTTAATTTGGATTTTGAACATGTGGAAAATTAGATAAAGATACAGTTGAAAATAATTATTGTTTTTAATTTGGATAGTTATTCCATTTTTGTCTGCAATACGTGGTATGTAGATGACAGATTTTAGAGTCTTCTAATTGGTAATGACGTGAAGAAAAGCCAAATTAATATATTTATATATATATATAATATTCACTAATCTTGCTTGTTCATAACAAAAATAAACCAAAATTTTGCTTGTTCACAACAGAAATAAACATCAATCTTGCTTGCTCTGACTACAATATCTTCACCTAACTCCGAACTTTTTATTCACAACAAAGATTATGATGTGACTAATTTTTCATTTGGTCACAACTTACAACTGAGCCTTTTAGTCACAAAGAAACTTACAGAGGTTTTTAGAAATTATATAGAGGTTTCTTTAAAGGAAGTTTTGCTATATTTATGCCTCCGTGTTACGTTTTGCTTGAAGAGGAGAACTGTTTAACATTGATTCGAGAGTGTTCTTAGCTTCTCAAAAATGATGGACAAATCTTTGGATTGAATCGTAATAAAGTTTCGTGAGTGATGGGTCTTTTTCAAATCAAGTTTGTGGATTTCTCAGTTCTTATATTTACAGAGAAGGTAATCGTGTTGCAACAAGTTTGTCCCCCATATGCAACATAGATTCGGGATTTTGTCTAGAGAAATCATGTTCCAAAAAATTTTCCAACAACCTCGAAGACTGAGATATGTTAGGCCTGCCTATTTATAGTTTTAATATTTATTTTTAGGATGAGAAAAAGCCTTGCTAATTTTTTGAGCGTTTAATTTTTTGGCGGTGTTTGCAGTGGGTTTTTTTTTTTCGGATGGCCTTTGGCTCGAGATTATGCGCTACTTTTCTTCCCGCTTTTTTTTTTTTTTCGTTCAAAAGGTTTTAAAATGATGTACTTTTCTTCCGAAAAGATTAGATCTTGTAAAGTATTAATTTTCGTCCTAAGAAGTTATTTTCTTTTATTTTGGTTGTTTTTGCAGCCAAAGTTGATTTAGGTAAAATCTCGTTATTAACAGAAATTCGATGAACAAAACCTTAAACATAATTTGAATTTAAATCCAGATCCAACATAAAACCAAAATCCAAAGAACAACCCCAATGATCAAACCAACAAACCCAACCATTAAAAGTTGAATTACTATTTATGAAACGATTATTAAATCTTAACTTTTAGAGGTAGTTTTCATAAAAAGCAATCATTTATAGAGTTCCAAATTAAATGACTGTTTTCAGGAAAATATTGCTAAATGTGAGGATTTAACACTGGTACTAGTTTTCAAAAACTATAATTAATCTTTCCTCTAATTTTTGGGTATTTCTTGTTGTGTGGTGGAAAGTGCCAAGATCAAGAGAGCCTAATGGATGGTTTCAACAAATAATTATTTTCACAATATATATTTTTGTAATTTACACGTGCTAATTATAAAATGTGAGAGGTGGAGAGTTGGTGATGGCTTGTAAAAAAAGATAGCAATACTCTGATAAAGAAAAATAATTAAATAATCCCAAATTGCAAATATATAATACGATTATCAATTAATTAATGTCGGTCCTTGCATTATATGATGTCAAAATATTTTTTTCCAAAACTATATTTTAATTAATGTCATAATCTCTCACTTTGGGATTTCGGAAATCTTTTGTGGGAGTGGAAGAAAAAAATATTTGTTTTTGTTGTTGTTGTTGTTTTTTTTTTTTTTTTTTCTAATAAAAAAAAAAACAAAACAAAAATAGAGCTGGATAAACTAGCTGTATAGAACCATCTTTCACCTATTAGAGTTCTCATCTCAAACTAGTTCCCACTCAGTTTATTAAATATAAGAGAAGTTATTAAAAATATAAAAACTATAGTACTCTTGAGGACAAAAGTAAAGAGGACAAGGAAAAAAAAAAAAAAAGCATATATGTTCAAGGCTACCGATATCTATAGATGAGCACTTCCTCTCAAAAAGGCAAAATCTTAATTAAAACCTCGAATCCCAATTGAGAAAATTAATCCCAAAAAAAAAAAACAAAACAAAACAAAAAAAAAAAACTAAAACAAAAACCAAAAAGAGTAGTACATGCTCGATTGCTCTCCAAGAAACAACAACTAAAAGTGAATCAAACTCTTATTGATATCTTTAGTAGCGACGAAAATCCGTAAAAACAAGTCAGTACTATTAGCCATATAATTTGCACTTATTTTTTTTATAGAACAATTTCTATCTGTCTCCATTTCGATCACGAAAAATATAGACCTTTATCATTCTTTCTGGAAACAATATTTATAACATTTTGTAAGTTGTCAAATTTTGACGTATTAATACAATTATATCTTCATATCTTTTTGAGCAAATAGATAATCAATATATATCAAACTGTCAAATTTAGATTCTTTCTCGTTTCTCATTAGATTTGATTTTGGATTGTTAAATTTGTAATTGACTTTGGATTTATTTCCCGGTCAGTAATCGGCTCAGTGATCTGAGTTTACCGAATGGTTACGGCTTTGAAACAATCCAAAAATATAATATGTGCACATTACTTTTTTTTTTATTATTATTTTTTATTTTTAAGAACGAAGTTTATGTGCACTCATTGTAATTTCCTTAATTTTTATTATCAATTGAATATCTTAGTTTGGGTCTACAAGTGTTCATAACAAAATTATTAGATAATTATATTAATAATGATATTGATCACGGCGGTCACTTAGCCGCAAAGAGATCTTAAGCCCCACCCATGACGAATATAATGACGAGATGATATGTTTCAATAATTAAATATAAGAGTTGGTATTCTTGTTGTTTTACTTGATTGATTTACTACATATTTCACACGTTTCTTGAAATCGCTCAGGGAGTTGGTAAACCTCTGTGTGCTAGCGTTCACATTGTTGGTGATACTTAATAGTACTTATGATCATTATGCTCGAGTTCTAATGGATATAGATTTTTTTGAACAGGTAAGTGATAAACTTTGTTTGAATGTAAAGGGTTCTCGTTTTTCGTCCCCGTGGAATATGAAAATCTTCTAAACTTTTGCCCAAACTGTTCTTCATCAATTGGCCATTAGCACAGTGTAAATATAATAATTGTCTGCGTTACAAGATGGGGGATAAAAGTGATAGAAGCAATGGAAAGGAAAAAATTGAAAGGAAACACTACTAACTATATGAAGAAAGTTTATGTTCCTATAAATGAACCATTTCAAATCCTCAGAAGCACATTAACACTAGTAGGGCTTCAACAAATACTTCTTTATCTCGACCGTTCTAAACACTCGGCTATCCCTCGAAATATGATTGGTGTGTCAACTAGGCGATGAGTTTTCATATAAAAATAAGTAAATATTATTTTTTTAATAGGGGGTGCTGTCAATAGGGATTATTATCAGAGAGGGTAGAGAAAAAACATAGAGAGTGTGAGGGTGTGAATTTCTCATCTAAATTAATTTCTTAATTATATCATAGTGAATGACTGTAACGGCTAAAACAAGAAGTAGTCTTATATATATTGAGGCGAACCTATATAAAAATTTGGGTGTTTTATGATTGTTTATTTCTTTTACGATTTTATTTCTTTCAGTGATATATCATTAGGATACTAATTCTTAACAATTGGTATCAAAGCTTTAATTTTGATTGAGAAATTCGATTGTGACAAATTTTGAACACTTCCTTATTAAAAAATAACACCTCACATATCATGTAGGATAATTAGTATCAACTCATCAAATGATAATGAGTTGTTGTCTTTTAACTGGTAGATACTAATATTTAATTTTAACTGATGTGGTAATCTTATAATACTTACGAAAAAAAAGAATGACAACTCACTAGTAGGATTTCTTAATTATGCAAAACAAAACCCTGATTTTTGCTTAAATCTTATTCCCCAAGATCTTAGAACAAGATGATTTTTACAATTTCAAAATTTAAGAGAAACAAAACTTGATCCATGATGATTTCCTTAAAGAGAAATTGATCGTAAAATAGAACTCTTTAACAAGTTGGGTTTCTTGACGGAGAAGAAAATGTCCATATATGGATAGAGAAACGACAAGTTTCAAATTTGAACTCTTTAACAAGTTGGGTTTCTTGATGGAGAAGAAAATGTCCATATATGGATAGAGAAACGACAAGTTTCAAATTCACAACGTTCAAGCAAAGTGCGCAGTTATTAAATAATATCTCTCCCTTGACCAATTAAATTTTAGCACATAATAAATAATAAACCAAATTATCTTTTAAATTAAACGAAAGATAACCCAATTGAAATAAGATCACATGTGTGCCATTATTAAAAAAAAAAAAAAAAAAGATCTGAACTTGTATGCCATGTAGTTTGATTATGAAAAGTTAATACTAAAATTGGCGTCTTAATTAGCATTAATCAAAAAGTAATATTTCCAAGACACAGACGTAAGGAGTTTTATTTTGTGTTGCAATTAGGGATCTAGCTATTAGTGTCCAGGGGGGCTCAAGTGTCCTCAACTTTTCTTATTTATACTTTTGGAAGTGTATTTGTTTTGATTTTGGAAGTGTATTTTGTGTTTTTGGAAGGTTGTGGAAGGAGTGTTACTATTTATAGAAAATTATATAAGTATGTGCTGCATTTTAAATTTGTTAAGAGGATCTTTGATTTTGAACCTCATCAAATGTATACTCAAATCCTTATTACAGCGAAGCACCCTACTTTTTTTCTTTTTTTTTTTGGAATTTGGCACCCTTCAATTTTAACTTCCCATAAAAGAGTCCAAATCTGATGTCTCATTTTCCTGTCTCAAATGTTGTCATCTTAATAGATTTTTGACAAATCATTAATTTGTTCAAGAATTTTTAATATTTAGTATTTTTTTATATGATTAAATTCTAAAATTTAGATGATGTAGCATGATACTATTATACAGACAGCCAGTGAGACTAGAAATTCGAAAGAAAAGATCTTAATTCCCCACAAAGAGAAAAATAAAAGGAAAAGAAAAAGGAAGAAATTTTATAAATTAAAAAAAAAAAGCTAAAATTTAACTTAAGAAAATTCTTTGTCTTTAAAGGCATTTTCCTCGTTGTAGTAGTCAAAATTGAATAAGGACCCCTTGGTGATATTAATTTTTTACGCACAAAAATGTCCTTTACATTGTATATATATTAATGAGGTAAAAAATATATGTTATACTTTCTGGAATAAAATGAAATTAAAAAGTATTATATATATATATCCTTAATATATATTACCAAAAATAAAATGTGAGGCAAATTATTAATTAGTACAAATTGTGGATCGCATAAGGTTATTGAACCACTATGGTTATGTTTGGTTGGAGGGATGAAGAGACTTGGAGGGAAGAAGAATATGAAAGGTGAAGAGGATTGTGAGAATCCTTTGTGTTTGTTTGATAAAAGAGGGGGAGATAGTTAAAATGATAGTTGATAGTTGTATATCAAATTACTATATTATCCTTTTGTAAAATATTTTAATAATTTAAAACGAGTGTAGAATAGTCCTTTCAAGCTCAAAAAGGGATATGGAAAGCTTGCATCCTTGCACTAATGGAAGGATGCAAATTGGTGGACCCGAAGGATCTCAACCTCCACTCTTCCCTACAACCAAACCATGGAAACGAACTCTCCCTCCATCTCTTCTCCTCTCTCCATCTCTCCCTCTAACCAAACAGACTCTAGGCTTTGCTTGGTTTGAGGGATGGAAAGGAGGAAGGAATACAAGGTTTGGAAGGATAGGGAATGTGAAGCATGGAGAGGATTATATAGATTCCTGATATTATTTTGTAAGATGGATGTAGAGTTAAAATGATAAATGATAATTTTTTAGATAATTATTAGATTGCCCCTTTTATAATTTGTTCACAATTTTTGTTGGATGTTTGAATCGTCTTTTCACTTAAATTTGGAAGGATTTGTTGAATTCTCTCATTGATGGAAGGATCCAAATTGGTGGGCCCAAGCGAAGAGTCCCTCCCTCCATCACTCCTCTCCCTCCACTTCTCCCTCCAACCAAATTAACAAAGGATTTCTCATCTCCCCCACCACTCTCCCTCCACCCCTCTCTATCCTTCCATCTCTCCCTCCAACCAAACATATTCTAAGGGATTTGAAACCCTCAGTTTATGATGTTAATTTATTTGTTTGATTACTTATTGAATTTGAGCAAATTATTCCTGCTGATATGGTTTTATATTTTTCATATTCTGCTTACTTGAGACTTTTACTTAAGAAAAATATCGAGTAACACAATTCACTTCAACAAACATAATCAAGTAATAATTTTACACTATCTACATCAAGTTACGATCTCCAGCTCAAACCACCACACTCCTAAGTTATATAACATTGGATAAATTTTGATTAATTGTATCATAAAACTTATTCTACAAATATCATAGGGTCCAAAATTTTTTTTTTTTTGGGGATACAAAATCAAATAGTATAGGTGATATGTCATGCGATCCTTTTGGGAATCTTCATAGAATGATACCTGACGGCATGTATTATACATTTTTGAACGTCGCATTATAATCATCTTAACAATCAAACAATGTGTGAATATAATAGAAACAAATAATATTTTAACAGGTTAAAATTGTTAAATACCTTGAGGTTTCTTTTTTGGTATCCTACTAAAAAATTTTACAAATTAATTAAAGATACACAAATTAAACGTGACAAAATTCCCTTAAAAACTCCATTACAATAAAGAAATACTTATTCAAAAGGCTTTTTTTTTTTTTTTTTTAAATGAATATCCTACTAGAAGATATCTTTCGTAAAGATGTACTCGAGATTCTACGAAATAATTAGGAGCGAGTTATTATTATTATTATTATTATTATTATTATTTTTGTTTCATAGGTAAGAGAAAAATGTCAACTTTTTCCACTACCGTAATTCAGGCAAATTGACAAAAAATGCAATATTTTATTTTCTTTTTTTAAGTGGAAATGACAAATCATGTGATCAATAAAAGGAAAAATATTCCTCTAAATAAAGCAAAATTTTAAAATGTTTCACAATTATCATTATACTCATTTCAACCAAAAAAAAAGTAGACAATATCTGCAACCATAAAGATATTGTTATTTTATTAATTCAGCAAGGCACACTTGCATATTTAAGGAGGGGTCGTGGTTGTGATCTACAACCATTACCTTAGACAAATATCTTAAGATAAAGAGAATATCTTCCTAAAACTAATAATTTCACTACACAGCACAAACATGTCGAATCTAAAGGGTAAGGCCGAGACTGTAATTGAAATAGACGCAAGTCCTGAGCAGTACTACAACATTTGGAAACAAGCACACCACATTCCGAACGTCGCCGGCGACCATATTCAGGGTGTTGATGTGCATGAAGGTGACTGGCACACTCATGGAGGCGTGAAGAGTTGGAAATATACAGTTGGTAAGGATATTTATATAGTATCAGTGCTTTGACTAAAAATAATAACTGTGTATTTTTTTTTTCTTCATTTTTTTTTTAAAATCGGGTTATGACTATAGGGTATTTTGTATTTGAGGTCGATTTGTATTCAAGATATGAGTTTTGGCTCGATTTTATCTAGTCTGGTCTTCGAATTTTTTAGCATGATTTTTGTTTCTTATTTGCCTGTCTTTGCTTAAGCTGTTTTGATCTATCTTTTGTTTATTTGGCTTCATTGTAATTTTTCTGTTTAATAAATGGGATGGGTTAGAGGGGTGTGCAAATCAAATTAGATATCTTGGTACACCTAGTGATTCATCATATTACCATGATTTACTTAAAAATCTAGTGCTTTAAATTAGTACAAAAATTGGTTTTAGTGCATTTTTATTAGGCTATTTCTTTGTCCATTGTTTGGTATGTGTTGTAATAAAAATTTAATGAAATACTGCATTAGAGAAAGAACAAAATAACTACTTGTAACGAATAAATTGTTTCTCAAGTATGTTTGATTGTTTTTTAAATCAAATCCTATTAAATTTTGAGTTGGGATATATATATATATATATATCTTGATTTGAGATTCGTTTTTCTTGATGGGTGCAAACTAAATTGAGATGTTTAGGATACTTTGAAGTCTGTTGACCTCTCTCTCTTTATACAAAATACATGTACATATCAAATCCTTAAAAAATTTAGATTGTCTAATTTTTTTCATTCCAATAACAGTATGCACTAGTGAGTATAAGATGTTTCTATCATGCACACAAATCCTTTAATTGCGCCTTTTTTTTTTATCATGCAGTAAGCTATTTGAATATTAACACAGCTTGTCATTACAATTTTTCTAACGGATCAAACGTGATCACTATCAGTGTAATTTCTCATGATGATTTTGTTGTAAAACTCCTTAGACGGGATCAGCGGGGTATTCAAGGAGAAGGTGGAATTTGATGACGAAAACAAGGCGGTAATTCTCAACGGACTGGAAGGAGATATGTTCAAGGAGTACAAGAGCTTCAAGCCAGTTTATCATGTTGTTCCCAATCCCAAGGGCAAGGGAAGCTTGGCGAAACTGAGCATTGAATATGAGAAGCTGCATGAGGGTGTTTCACCACCAGACATCTACGTTAAGTTGATGGTTAACATCAGCAAAGATCTTGATGTCCACTTGAACAAGGCATAGAACACTATATCTGTGTGGTCATGACATTTAGGGACCTACCCTCAATGTCACTTCACTATCTGCTACTAGTACTTAATTATGGTGTGTCCAGCTGTTATGAAATCTATGCTACTTGTGTGATGAATAATTAAGAGAGCTAATTAATCATGATGAGAATCACGCAATAATTAAGCTCTCCTGTATGGTTTGTTTAAGATATTATTAAGTTAATGTGAATAAAATCTTTGTGGGTGTTACCTATAATCCTGTAGTTGTTGTTACCTTATCCTTCTCAAGGACAGCGCCATAAGTTTGCTATACGTACATTTTGGCCGGTGATCTTTGCCATGCGAACACAAAAAGCTTTGTTAGTACAACTTGGGGAAGACATCGGTATTACCCGTTACAGAGAGAAAGAGAGATAGATAAAGAGAGAATTGGAGAAATTTCATGTCCGGCGGTTTAGCAGTGCCGCAAGAGAAAATTCGTACGTGTATGTGTGTGTGTGTGTGTATATATATATTATAACGTATATATAGGCATTGAATGCTGGTAATGAAGTAAAGAAAGGTAGCTAAAGCGACCTGAATGGGCTGAAAAGTAAATTTATTATATTGCACTAAAAAGTCACTGATTAAAGCTGTATTAAAAAGGACAGACTCTGTTCAAGTAGCCAACAGGTCTATTAGCATAAGCCTGAGTAATTCATTTTGCGCCCCACTGTGTTTGAATTAATCAGGAATTAATTCTGGCAAAATGAGAATTTTCAAACTTGCAAAATGGAGAAATCTGATGAACACTCGCACAATCTTGGATCAGGTCTCTCGTTATCCCAAGTTGTGGTGTGCCAAAGTGTTAAGAGGACGGTTCTAATTGTTCCCATTAGCCTAAAAGAGCATTAAACCAGAGAGATTATTAGCATCTTGCACCAGAAATTTTAACTTTTAGGAACGTTGTATGATAAGATGATCCCTATTAGTAATGTATGTTTTTAAACATTTATATCTTATTGAAATCACATAAAAAAAAAGTGTAAACTAACAGAATATTTTAATAAAGATGTTAATAATTTAAGACAGTGAGTAATGTTTTCCTTTTTATACCATACTAAAGAATCCTCCTAACTTTATCTTAGACAATCTATAGAGGATCGTTAACCTTCTTTTGACCAATTGTTCTCCAACCGATTGACCATGATCAGGACGTGGGCATCATAATCGCCTCAATTGAAAATATACCTCTATTTCCAAAACTAATATACCAGAAGTGTAATTCACATTTTGAGATGCCAAACACGTTCCTTCTTGAGGGGTATGGCTTACCTGTAGGGCCTCCAGGGAATGTTTTTATTAGTGGTTGGAGAATCTTTTTGGTAACACTTAGAAGATATGCTAACACAAATCGTCCCATTCTCGAAATTTTTTATAGCAAAAGGAAAAAAAAAAAAGATTCTAAAGTATATATGGTCTTCGATTAGAGAGGGGGAGGGGGGGTGGAATAAACTTTTTTTGACAACCTTTTTCCTATGACGTATAGTAGATCCGTAACTTGGAGACTCCTTGTGCCCAAGAAGAAATACTTGACCTTTTGTGGCAGAAATAGTTGAATCTGGTTTGAGAAAGCAGCTCTAGCTTTAAAAGGAGGGCACTATTTATGTGCTTAAACCTTCAAAACTAGTTCCATAGCCCTCTTTCCAATAGACCTATTCCTTGAAGTCACAAGACGTTAAAGCATTAAAGCATATGGTACATTTGGAACTCAGGCTCAAATCAAAAATTTTAACTCACTTTTTATTCTTTTCTAAAAAGTCAACAAATTTCATAACTAGTTTTTGAAAGTCAACCAAGTACAATAACTAAAAATTTTAACTCCAATCGATATTTCAAACACACTTTTAACATTGTCAACTCTACCTCCAAACTTGATCTCACTCCGTTAATTATTTGGTTTTCAATAAAAGGATTTGTCAATTAGTATTACAGAACAGATCAAGCTATATTATTATCTATAGAGACAATATCTTCATAATGAACCACGTCTAGTATACCACGAGTCATTTCGTGGGGTAGTAATGCTACCCGTTCTCCTTGATATGGTCTTGATCTTGACTCTCAGCTTAATTTCACATAAACAATTCACTTTGTAATGGATTCATTACCATGCAAGAATTTTGTCTTTTAATGATTATTTGGATATGCTATCCTCTATCCTCTATCCCGTCACTTTTACTACAATAAAAAAAGAAGAAAAGAAAAGAAAAGAAAAGAAAAATATGTTTGAGTGTGGTAACATAGGATTGATAAGGGTAGTGCAAGTAACAAAATAAACCTGGTGAAACTATTCTCGCATCCAAGTACAGAAGTACTCGTTTGTGATAAACCTTGGCCAGACCAGTAAGCTCAATACCAAATCAGTTCAGTACTTCTCAAAGGACTCTGATTGACCATTATATACATACATACATACATATATATATATATATGGGGCTCACGTCACAAATCTTACACGGACCCCCTCAGCCCTCCAGGAGGACCCCCTGTACGGACAGCTACCTTCCCGGGGGGAGAAATCATGATGAGATGAACCAGTCAAATATTCAACGACTATATATATATATATATTTATTTATTTATATGTATGTGTGGGTTTATAGATATAAGTGTTGTAGTGATGTTAATGTACAAATCTGGTGCACTGAATAATGGGATATGCAAGCGGTGAAATTCTTTAAAACGTGGGGTACAATCTTGGCCTACCACTTGAGGGCCAAAATTTAAGTTCATATTCAGATTGGTACAGTTTTTCTTTTTTCTTTTTTAACTGGGGAAGTCAAATTTGTGTCAGGAGATATATAGTTCTTGAGGGAACAGCTTGATCTTGTCAGCTACTGTGCTTTCTCTTGAAGGAAAATTCAGAAAATGACGAAAATGACAACCATATTGTCTGTCTGCTGGCTTTTGAGCTCTTTGAGTTCACAACTAGTTGAATATTTACAGCATAATGTCAACTAAAATTGAGTAGTTTCGATTTGAATCTAAGAAGTCGGAGTGTAATGTTGAATGTTTAGCTCAGTATCCAAAACTCAAACTTATTCTTGACATCAAATGCAGAATGTGAGCTGATATGAGGACTAGTTCAACAAATTGATGAACAATAAATACCTGGAACAAATGGGCCGAACAGACACTAGTCCGAGTGCTTTCCCTCTGTGTTTAGCCTAGCTTAACATGGCTATAGACCATGAGATATCTTTTTGATGTAATATCTTTTCTATCAAAATATTAGCCAAATATTAGTATCTGATTATGGAAATTAGTGAATATCGTTTCAAATTTCGATTTTTGATAACTTTGTAATGTAATTTTTACAACGTTGTTATGAAAATATCGCTAACGGAGAAAATTTCAAAAAATGTTGATCATGAATGTAAATTTATTTCATTGATTTTATTTTTGTATAAATATTTGGTTTTTATCCTCTACAGATATTTCTTTCCACAAAAAAATAAAATCAATAATAATAAAAGATGTTCTTTAAAAACAGAAAAGAAACCAAGAAAAAAAAAGGTTCAAGGTTGAGAATGTTAGGGGGTGTTTGGTGAATGAGTTTAGTTTAAAATTTTTAAGTTTCAATAGTAATTTTTCAGAAATGACAAAAAATTTCTCAGAAAAGATAAAAAACTTTTTCAGAAAAAAATAAAAACAATGATGAAAAAAATATAATTTAGTTCAAAATAAACCTAAAAACAAACACCACATGTTTAATAAAGATCATGTTTTTAGGAGTTTACAATCTATGAATTCGAGATTCAATTATAATGGCTCATTCAACGATGATTCTAATCATGTTTATTATCCTCATAGAATTTTAAATTAACCTCATCCGAGCATACCATCATCTTCTCATATAAAATAATTAGGAGAATTCCCAGTTTCTTACTCATGGAAATAAAATAAGAAGATATCAAACTTTATACGTGACGTATTCACAATTATATTTAGTACGATTTAAATAACATGTCATGACATTGATATTGTTATTGTGCAAATCAAACCATTTCTCCTATCATGCTTGAACCTTCTAGAACTTATTTATTTTTTTATTTTTTTATCATTGAGATATGTAATATATATGGTGCTACTTGTTTAGATACATAGTATAAACATAAACTTATAAAACATTTATTTGCCCAAAAAGATTATAAAATAATTAAACACAAATTTGTGTTATTTTATTAAATTTTTGATATTTTGACACATATCGCAATTTTCTTTTTTAAGTTTTCATAAAATTAAAATACAAATATTTCCATTAATATTCATATTTTAATCTATGATCACGTGTTGAGTGTTCACATCGACATATGATGTTATGGTCCATTTTAAGCCTGAAAAAGACAGTTGAAGCTTGAAAGTTTAAGGTTGGCAAAGATGAACTGCTAGAGTGTGATGAGAACTATTAAACTTATGTTTGGTGAATAAATTTAACTCAAACTCAACTCAATTTTTTTATTTTAATTTTTATCTTATACTAAATAGTTAATAAAATTTACAATTATTGTTTAAAAAGTTAACTTAATTTAAATTTAAAAATTTTATCTAATTTTAAACTCAATTCAAATATCAGACAAACGCTTTTAATGTCAGCAAATTAAAGATGAACTACTGGAGCGTAAGGAGAACCACTAATTTGGTAACCTCTAAATCCTCCGTAACGCGAAGACTAACGCACTCACCGTCTCAGAAACAGCCACCGTAACTACAAGAATTATGGGGTGTTTGGTTGGTTAGTTTGAGTTGAAATATTTTAGTTGTAATAGTAAATTTTTTTGAATTTTTAGAAAAGACAAAAAACATTTTGGGAAAAAGACAAAAACTTTTTAGAAAAAAGACAAAAAAAGTACAGTTTGAGTTGAAATGAACTTACGAGGCAAACATTAATTTTTTGTTGAACATTTTCGCCACGTGTCGAATTCTAAGATGCTTTCTTTCGAACAACGATCTGACTTCCGAGTCTAGACTCTATTCTTGAGAGAGAAAGACAAAGAGGAGAGAGAGAGAGAGAGAGAGAGAGCTCCCTGAGGCAAATTCTTCCTCCCTGAGCTAGGCCATGGCTGCCACACTAATGTTTGGAAAGTCATGGAACTCAACGGACACTTTCACCATCAAGCTTTACTCTTCCTGTACTTCCTCATTATTATGCAATCAATATGCCTTCTCTTCCTTCCACAGTACAGCCTCGAAACGTCACCGTTTCGGTGCTTCATCATCATCATCATCTTCTTCTTCTTCTTCGTCATCGACCCGGGCTCCACATGCCAAACAGGGTCTTAGAAGGTCGGTGAAGCTGGATTGCCCTTGCTCGAGCTCGAAACCAAGCGCGTTGTTGGGAGAGCCGATGGGGCTGAGCTTCAAGTCGTTGTTTGGAAAGCAATCTCTGTGGCGGAGGATTTTCTTCGCCTCCAAGAAAGTTCGGAGCATCATTTTGCTCAATGTTATCACTCTTGTTTACGGTATTTCTTAGTAACCAAATGGATTGGTGTCCGTAATTTTTGTGCAAAAATTGTAACTTTAATTTAATTCCTGTTTTTGTAGTTTTATTCTCATTTTTATGATTGGTGAGTTCTATAGTCTTAATTCATCTTTTGTTGATATATATATATATATATATGTATGTATGTATGTATATATGCGAGTTCTGGTGACACACAAATTGTTTGAAGTTTCTACAGAGTCATGCAATGTATTATAATAAGACTATGTTTGGTAAAAGGGAATGAACATTTGAAAGGAAGGAAAAGTGTACAATCAAGGTGCGGGAAATAGAGAGAAACTGGAGGACCTTTCTCTTAGGGTATGTTTGGTAGGAAGGAGAGAAAACAGGAAGGGAGGAGTGGTAGATCATCTAACGAGGGAAATGAGGAATGAAGCAGATGTCCTTTTGCTTATGTTGTTTGGTATGCAATCCTTCCAACAATCTCTCTAATTTAGGAGAGATCAAAATTAGGGTGTTCTGAAGGATTTGGAGTCCTGTCCCAAATCCCTTCCCACTTATTTTTTCTTCTACGAAACACACTCTTATTGTGCTCTGTATGGATTCCCTTCTCTAATCCTTCCATATTGGAAGAGATAAAGATTGGGGTTCTCTAAAAGATTTGAAATCCCTCGCTCAATCCATTCCCTCCTCTTTTCTCTCCTACTGAACAACCATGGGTCCATTGACCGCCCATCTCTCTCCCTCTTTTCACTTTTTCCTCCAACCAAACAAGCTCTAAATTAAATTTCTTAATGCGAAGGAAAATGAAGGAAAAGAGCTTCATCATTTCTATTGAGAATTGAATTTAGATCAAAAGGATTATGTTGAGGTTATCATTTAGCAAGTAGTCTTGTATTTTCCTTTTTGTTGGTTGGAGCACTAGGAGAGGTTCATCTTTAGGCCGCATTGTTCTTTAACTTGTACTTGGTTACCATGGATTTGTGCATGGTTCGGTATATTTTGATGCGATGTTGTTCTTTGATAGCTGTAGCTTGTTGGTTATGAGCCATTTTTTTTTTTTAATCATAAGCAATTCTTCTTATTAAGCACTGAAAGTGAATGCTGCGATTCTTAAATTTTGGTAACCTCTTGTTTGAGCCAGTAGCATCCCCGTTGTTAAAGAGGTGGAAGCAATTGTCGACCCAGCATCTTTCACTGTCGTGCGATTTGCTTTAGCAGCCATTCCCTTTATTCCCTTTGTACTGCGAGCACAAGATGATGTTGATACTCGTAATGCTGGGATTGAGTTGGGTTTCTGGGTTAGTCTGGGGTATCTGATGCAGGCACTAGGATTGCTAACATCTGATGCTGGCCGCGCAACCTTCTTATCTATGCTCACAGTAAGTTTCTAAAAATAGTACAATGTAAATTAAAACAAACCCTTTTGCTCCGAGGGATTACCTGAAGGTACAATTTTTGTATAATCTGGGTTAATTGATCAGGTAATTGTGGTTCCATTGCTTGATGGCATGTTAGGAGCGGTGGTTCCTACCCGTACTTGGTTTGGTGCCCTCATGTCTGTCTTAGGAGTTGCGATGCTGGAATGCAGTGGATCTCCCCCATGTGTGAGTGTCCTCTTATTCTTTGTGGCTGTTTGACGAGCAAACAAATTGTGAAATAAGCTTAATTCAAGCTTGATTTCACTGGTAAATAGCACAAGAATAGTTGGTTAAAGTTTAAAGAATACAATCTCTCTCTTAGTCAATTTGATTGTAATCCTTTTCAGGTCGGAGATCTTTTGAATTTTTCAAGTGCACTGTTTTTTGGTGTGCATATGCTAAGAACTGAACACATAGCAAGAAACACCAACAAAGATAAATTCTTACCTCTCCTTGGATATGAGGTCAGTGTGTTTTCTAATATGTTCCATAACCTAATTGATTTTTCGAACCAGGCGTACTTGTAAATCATTGATATGTAGCCTGAACGGTTCAATTTTCTGACATTCTGTTCAGGTATGTGTTGTTGCTGTCTTTTCAACAATTTGGTATCTTGTTGGAGGTTGTTCAGGAGGCTTTCAAGAGTACAATCCATCAATGTGGACATGGGCAAAGGTTTGGGATTGGATGGTTTCCTTTCCATGGGTACCTGCGGTATATACAGGCATTTTCTCATCTGGTTTATGCTTGTGGGGGGAGGTATACTTCTTATCTTTTTGGTCCCTTTACAACAAACAAAATTCAAAGGCTTCAATTTAAAAAAAAAAAAAAAAAATTCAGACTTTTGAAGGAGCTTGTTTAGTCTACTTTCACTTGTTCAAGTCCACTTCACTATCCTTCTACAAGATTACTATTATTGTCATTGTCACTATTTTGAATGTCTCAAGCAATTACTACCCTTCTACAAGATTACTAGTATTGTCATTGTCACTATTTTGAACGTCTCAAGTAATTCTTCTTTCACAATATCTGTTAATGAAAATGCTCAAACCGAACAGATGGCTGCAATGCGGGATGTATCGGCTACAGAAACTGCAATAATTTATGCCTTGGAGCCAGTCTGGGGTGGTGGTTTTGCATGGTTTCTCCTTGGTGAAAGGTGGGGAACTGCTGGTTGGGTTGGGGCTGCTCTTGTTCTAGGTAAACAATCTTTAGCTTAAGTTGAGTTGTTGCTTTTGTTTCTTCTTTAGGTCTAACAATTTTTGAGCTCCAGGGGAAGTTTTGCATCCATTATTAACTTTCTACTTTGTATTCCGTGTACTGGGCACAAAATACATTTCAATAAGACATTTTACGTCAGTTTTGTGCATGTAAACAAACGAACAAACATATTTGAGTACATGGTTGTATGCAAGCAAAAATTCCCATTAGAGACAGCTCTGTGATTGAAGTTCACTAGTTCTTGATAATATATTGGAATTGGTTGTTGGAAAACGAAAAATATTAAAAATTTTAAAAAATAGAAGGCTTAAATTCAATGTTTCTTTGATGTTCACTTCTGTATGTACTTTTTTTTCTTCCCTCTAGGTGGAAGCTTAACAGTGCAGATATGTGGATCATCTCCTGATGACTCTTGTGAAGATGACACTAGTGGTGCAAAGCTTGAGAACGGACGAGTTTCAAGCAATGAAAAGGGGTTTTCCGCTTCTCCGGTCATTATCAGTTCCAAGGATATTTCTGATCTGTTAAAGTAAGCGAACATCGCAATTCTCTTTAACCCTGTTTCTTGAAGAAATTTTGGCTAATTCATGCGATGTATTCTTGTAATTCATTATATATAGTTCTTATATCTGTATTTACGGATAGCTCTACTGGGAGAACTTTAAAATCTCTCAGCTTTGCATATATACATCTTTACAACTAATCTGTATAGGTGTAAATAAAAAAAAAGTGTAAAGTGAAGTTGAAAGAAACAATGTGTATATTATTGATATCGTAGTGTTGAAAGAGAAGAAAAAAGAATTGCGTTACTACTATAAATAGTTCCAAGACATCTTTGAATCTTTGAATGTTGCTGTAATTATCAATTTTATTATTTATTTATTTATCTCTTCACATTCTCCATCAAACTATCAGGCCTCAGCGATGTTGGTGACAAACGTCACAAACAAATCACCCATCCCACACCCCCCCACCCCCCCCCCCCCTCCCAATTTCAAGACAAAGCAAATAAGAAGAAATTGGATAAAGGGGGGGGGGGGGGGGGGGTTTATAATGTGAATACTCGTGACGAATGCACATGTATGATGTATAATAATCAGAATTCAAAGAGTTTCAACTTAAAAATAAAAATTAAGACATAGAACAAGATGACATTTCAATTTCTGCTAAGTGGAAGAACAAGATGTAGAGCGGGAATTGTTATAATTGGGTATGTTGAAGAAATGGAGGAAAATGAGTTGATTCAATTACTCAAAAGTTTTTTTTTTTTTTTTTGGGTGAAATTATGGAGTAAATAAATTTTTAGAGAACTCCAACTTTGATCTTCAAAATACCATAGCTTAAAGTGCCGTTTAGAACAACTATTGGTGCTTTTAAGGGCTAGAAATGTTGAGTTCTTCTTTATACAGACTTTTAGCAGGTTCTCTGCCTCTCTCAAACACAATCTCAATTCCAAAATAATTGTTTTCTTAGAGAGTCAGAGTTGAATCTGCTTTGCGAGTACTAAATTGAAGGTGGTTTGGGAGTTGAAGACACAACACCACCACATGAGAGTTGTCTACAACTTGCCCTCAAGTTGTCCCACATGGGAAAGTGATAAAACTATCCTCATAAGAGTGCACCTATATAAATACATGTGTTATATACATTTAAATCACGCAGCCATGCGGTGAGCACAAAGCGAACTATTCTTTCGCCTTTTACTAAAGAATACCGTGTGCTCGTCGTAATTAGTGGCATACGCCAATTTTTGGAGGGGATTTTCTTTTGCGAGAAGTCCCCCACAAACATAGTCTCAAAATTGATCGTCTGCACTTGGCATGGGCTTTTGTTTTAGTGGGCTCTATCTGTCCCAATAAGCCCATTTGAAAGAGATTAAATTTTTAAAATTTTATGATTATTTTTCTTAATCTACATCGTACACTTTCAAAATTATTTAACTAAAACATTAAATAGATAACTAAAACATTAAATAGAATAAACAAAATCCTTAAGATCTTTGAAAGGGTAATGTTGGTATATTAAACTTTTAAAGTCTTTTTTTACTCAAATTTTGGTTAATTAATGTTTTATGTAGCGTTTAACAAGAATTTGGATGCATATATATTTGGTGTTTTATAAAATTTTAATCACTCAAGGGTCTTTTGTGTTTGATTTACTAACACAAGATGTTTTAGGCATTGATATCCAGAAAAAATGACAAGTAGCATTTTGACTAATTAAAAGGTTGAAGCAAATTGTCTAGTATTATCGAACGATTCGATCCAAGTTAAAATTATTAAATTCTGTTAAAAAAAATATATTAATTATATTATACGTATATGAAATTTCA
Source organism: Ficus microcarpa (assembly GCA_025413485.1). Taxonomy (NCBI): domain Eukaryota; kingdom Viridiplantae; phylum Streptophyta; class Magnoliopsida; order Rosales; family Moraceae; genus Ficus; species Ficus microcarpa. The sequence goes on along the minus strand of CM046385.1, from coordinate 7,845,370 downwards.
AAAATAAATATTTTTTCCTTCTTAATTTTAATCATTTCTAAGTTATTTAATTACTAATGTTTATTTTTACGAATTTCAAAACTTAATGATAATGATAAAAGGTAGACATAGCAACATTATATCTTAGAGTACAAAAGAATAAATATGTTATATATTTTCATACTTTTATATAACAGATATAATGTTAGTATTGCCATCAGTGGCGAAGCTAGACATATATTTCAAGTGTGTAGCAAAATTTTTTTTTAAAGGAAAAATGTATAATATCAAAGTATAAATATGAAAGGGTAAAATTTTTGTAGGGAATATTAAAAAATTTTAAATTTTTGTGGGATAAAGCTTAAAAAACCCATAAAATTTTTGGGTAGAATTAATTTTAGTGGGTGCTATTTAAGAATTTTAATTTTTTAATAAAGTAAAAATTGAGAAACTATAAAATTTTTGGGATGAAAAATAAAAGAAAAAAATTTCAGTGAGGGCTACAACCCGCACTGGGTACCACATGCCTCCGCCACTAATTGCGGCATTGACATAAACATTTGAGATGGTCTTAGGTCTAAATTCCGTTTGAACTGTAACCTTGTTAGGGATCAGTAGAAGCTTCATGAACAGTGTGTGCCTAGTTAGGATTTCTTCTGCAGTTAGAAAGAGAGTGCCCAACTGCATTCCCATTGCTGCAAAAGTCTGTAAAGTTCTCCCGTTAAACAGTTGGAAATAAGTTGTAACATTTCACAATAGGCATTATTGTCTCAAATAGTTTGCTTTCTCGTATAAATTTTTATTTTCTTTTTCTTTTTTGAATGATCATAAATTTTTTTCTTTATTTAAAAAAAAAAAAGTTAAAGTTTCTTGCATAGAAGAATTTCAGCAAGAGTTGGTGAGATTTGATGACTCTATCAAGATTTGAGGCATTCTTAATTAGAAAATGATGAAGAAAAAGAAAAGAATAAAAAATTCTTTTGCCCATGATATTACATAGGATAAATTTTACTTTAACCCCCCTCAAATATCGTGTTTTTGGCACTTTATCCACTGTAGATACTTTTAGCACATTACTCCCTATACTTATCTAAGTTTTGCAATATCAACCCTTTGTTCAGAGAGATTTTTGTCAGTTTCCAGAAAACTATCAAGGCATTTTGATAGAATCAGCTTCAACTTATATGATTATCTCATATCTCAAATATTTAGTTTTCCAGCCAAAAAAAAAAAAAAAGTTGGAATACCATATTTAAAAAATATATATATATATATATATATATATGGATTTTTTTTTTAAAGCCTTTCGGCTAATTATTCTTTTTCCATCTAAGAAAAGCAGGGTTTTTTCCAAGTTTTCTGACAATATATTGGAAGAGAATTGATCGTCATTTAATTTTTGTATTTGTTTATATCATTTTGTCATTTGTGAATCATACCATAGGGATGTCAGTCTTTCTCAAGTACTCCTTACAAATTTTGATATTTGAGTTAATTTTATTGGAGTGAGAGGGGGTAGATGAACAATCTTTTTTTTATTTTTATTTTTAAGGGTTTAAATAATATGAGAAGATACCTTAACACCGAGGCTATCTTTTCAAAAAAAAAAAAAAAAAAAAACTTGGAATGCTCCTATTGTTACAAAATGTGAATATGGTTTCAAGTGGTTTCTACGTTGTCAGTGTGTCCAATATAAGATTGATCGGATGTTCATTCATGTCCTAAAAATTTTAAATTCGAGTCACCACCTGCATTGTCACAAGGACCCAGTAACCTTTTTTCTTTATTAGAAAAAAATGTGGTTTCCACTATCGGAATTCAATCTACTTTAATAATACCAGCAGTTTACTTTTCATCAAACTCTTTGATAAGATAGGATTTAATTTTTCTATTAATTTTCTATTTAAGTGTCAACATCAGGAATATTATGTATGATAGTATCGGGCTTGTTTCAATACTAATTTAACTCGTGCAATCTAATTGTTTAATTTATGCGTGGGAGAGTTGTTAATTTTTTTTTTATTATCATCATTATTTTTGGTTGACAGGGAGAGTCGGCATTTGACTTTTAAAGAAACCAACAAAATTCTTATCATCATTATTTTTGGTTGACAGGGAGAGTTGGGATTTGACTTTCGAAGAAACCAACAAAATTCTTAGGTATAATATTGTTGCATATCAAGAAAGGAAAAAAATTTTATAGTCGACAAAAATGTTTCTTTTGCTAAGGAGTATTTGGTGTATGACTTTGAGTTAAGATTTTTAAGTTTCAATAGTAATTTTTGTTGATTTTTTTCAGAAAAGACAAAAAACTTTTTTCAGAAAAAGACAAAAATTAAATTTAAATCCATGAGTTTAAAATATTGTGTCAAAATCACCCTAAGATTTTATAGTAGACAATTAATCAATGATTTACCCAAAAAAAAAAAAAAATCAATGGCTGATGTAGGATATGTCACTCTTGAATATATATATATATATATATATATATATATATTGTTGGCAAGTCTTGATTTGATTTTTGACTTCAGAAGTTACAACAGTTTTGTGGACAGGTAGAGGCCACTCTTTTATTGAGGTATTTACTATTTTTTTTAACCCTATTTCTATTAGAAATTACGGGAAGTTAATTTTACTTTACAGGAAGTTAATTTTGATTTTGCTATGCCTCCAATGTTAGGTATTGTTTGAAGTAGAGACCTGTTAACATTGATTAGAGAGTGTTCTTAGCTTTTGAAAAAGTATGGACAAATCTTTCGATTGAATGTGACACCGCATTTGTATTATATTAAAGATTACGTGAGTGATGACTTTTTTAAAATCAAGATATGTGGATTTATTGCTTTTCACATTTGTAGAGAAGGTAATCGTGTTGCAACAAGTTTGTTTCCTATGTAACATAGATTCAGGATTTTGTCCAAAGTGGAATCATGTTCCAAAATTATTCAACAACCTTGTAGATCGAGAGATGTTAAGGTTTAATATTTTTCACCATATGATTTTTTTGCGCGTTTTATATTTTGGCAAACCGCGGTGTTTGCAGTATAAGGTGTTTTTCAGTTGTTTTCTTGGAATGCACTATTTTTCTTCCCTTAATTTCTTGTATTTTGTATTTTTTATTTCTCAGTACAGGTTTTAAAAAAAAAATTTCTTGCAAAGCATTTTCGTCCTGAAAAGTTATTTTCTGTTATTTTGTTTGGTTTCTTAGATTGCGAAAAAAGTTGGTGTATAAAAATCTAATTAATCTTTAAAATAATTTCAATTCAAATCCAGACCCACCCTGAAACCAAAAACCAAGGAACTAAACACCCCATGATCAAACCAACAATACCCAACCAAAGCACCATCACAACAAATTGAACATACTCGAATTTTAAGGGAGGGAAGAAATAATAAACAAGAGGGAAGGAACAGGTTTGTTTTGTTTTTTTGTTTTTGTTTTTGTTTTTGTTTTTTTTTTGTTTTTTGTTTTTAACTAAAAGTTGAATCACAGTCATTAAATCTTGACATTTAGGGTTAGTTTTCAAAAAGCAATCATATAAAGTTCCAAATTAAGTGACAGGAAAATATCGCTAAATGTGAAGATTAATTTAACACTAGTACAGGTTTTCAAAAACTTTAATTAAATTTATCATCTAAGTTTTTTGTACTTTCGTTGTGCGGTGGGAAGTGCTAAGATCGAGGGCCTATTAATGCATCGTTTCAACAAATTATTTTCACAGCTTTTTTTTTTTTTTTTTTTTTTTTTAAATTTAGGCTTGCTAATTAAAAATTTCGAGAGGTTGAGAGTTGGTGATGACTTAAAAAAAGAAAAGAAAAGAAAGATTGCAATAATTTGAGATAGAAAAATTAAATAATCCCAAATTGATCAATTATATTGTCGGTTCTTGTATTAAATGATGGAAATAATATAATTTTTTTTCCAAAACTATTTAATGTCATAATCTCACACTTAGGGATTTGGGAAATCATGGCAGGAATTGTAAAATGTGTTGAGGGAATGGAATTAGAATATTATATTTGCTGCTGTCGTCGTCGTTTTTTTTTTTTTTTTTTTTGGCATTATTATTATTATTTCATTCAAAGACAAAATTTAAAAAAAAAAAAAAAGGGGCTAGAAAAACTAGCATTAGAACTACATCTCTTTCACCTATTAAAGTTCTCATCTCAAACTAGTCCACACTCGTCAGTTTTTAATATAAAATAAATTTTTAACATTAAAAAAAATAGTCCCGAGGACAAAAAATAAAGAGGCCAAAAATGCTTACAAATTAAACATATCCATAAAAGAAAAGCATAAACTGGTTCAAGCTACGGAGATAGATGTGTACTTCCTTTTTAAAAAGGACCCAAAAAAAAAAAAAAAATCTTCATTAAAATCCTCGAATTATCCAAATGAGTAAATCCATCCAACGAAAATTAAAAAAAAAAGTACATATGCTTTCCAAGAAACCACAAAAGAAAGTGAACCAAATTCTTATTGATATCTTTGGTGGCATTGACAAAAATCCGTTGCAACAAGTCACTATTAGCCATATAATCTAGTTGTTTCCATAATTTCGATCACAAAGCGTGTATGCCTTTTTTCTCTCCGGAAACAATAATTATAGCGTTTCGTAAATTTTCAAGTTAAGACGGTTTAATAAAATTAAGAAATATCTTCATATTTTTTTGAAAGTATATAATTATCAATATTTGGAGAAAGTACCTAAATAATCAATTTTTTATTTATTTATTGACTAACATGATACAAATTCCTTACTTTTGACCAACATGACACAATATTTTAGTTAATTTTAGTTTTACTTTGTGTAATATTAATCTGATGCTAATTTTTTGTGTCATGTTGTTGTAATAGTCTTTAAATTTATATCAATAAGGTGTTTTCACCTAATATTTAACAAACTAGCTACCAAATTTAGATGCTTTCTCTTATTCAAGTTTTCATCTTTATCTACTTCATCCATATCAGCTCATGACTCATTAGATTTGATTTTGGATAATTGAATTTGTAATTAATTTTGAAACAGTTTCCTAGTCTGTTCTCGGTTCTAATCCCAATAGATCCGAGTTTACCAACTGGTCATGACTTTGTACCAATCCAAAATATTTACATGTGCATTCATTTTTTTTTAATTTTTTATTTTTAAGAATGGAGTGTCTGTGCACTCAATTCAGTTTCCTAAATTTTTTTTTATTATCAATTGACGATCTTTAGCTTTAGGTTTAGAAGTGTTACTAGCAAAAATGAGGAAAACTACGTAGTTGCAGGCATAGACTGGTGGTAAATATTTCATACATGATTCCACCATAAGGTATACAATTTGAATCCTCCACCTCTAAGTTTAAAAAAAAAAAAAAAAAAAAAAAAAAAAAAAAGAGGAAAATTATTAATAAAATTGATAGATAATATTATTAATGATTTTGATCACGGGGTCACTTAGCCGCTAAGAGATCTTTAAGCCCCACCATGACTTGTATAATAAGGTAATACGTAATTTCAATATTTATAATAAGAGTTGGTATATTCATTGCTTTACTTGATTACTAAAATTCACACGTGTTTTGAAATCGTTCAAGGAGTTGGTAAGCCTATGTGTGTTGACGTTCACATGTAGCTGATACACTTTTGATTAAACGTAACGGGTTTTTTTTTTTTTTAATCATCTTGAAATATGACAATCTTCAAGACTTTTGCTCTACTGTTCTTCAATGGGCCATTCTATAGCACATTATACTGTAAATATATAATCGTCTGCACCAGCAGGCTGGGGATAAAAGTGCTAGAAGCAATGGAAAGGAAAATAAAGAAGGTAGATTGCAAATCCTGTGTTTTCTCATTAAAAGGGTAGGAATCGAATTGTTGGCATTGCAGTAAAAACATGATCTATGAAGATTCAAGAAATTATCATAAATTATTGATTGTAAGAGAACTCGTATCACTTGTAAACCACTTACGTTTCTGATCACTATCCGCCGATAGATAATAATTAATTGTTATTTAGTAGGAGTTACTTATAGGTCCATTATAATTCTCCTTAAATCTTGAAATCAATATGCCCCTGAAAAAATCTATATGTGTTACTTCTTTGCGCGCATATAAAAAAAAAAAAAAAAAAAAAGGGAAATTCATGTCATTGATTATCAGATTTTATCCCAATCACTAATTTCTCTGTGACTTTATTTAATTTCCTTCGGACTTTGTAAGATATAGTCCGCATATATGGTTGCAGCATCGCACTGGAGTTGTACATGCTACCAAATTATTGTGTCTCCTATATGAACTACAAAAATCAATGCGCATACCAAAAAACGTCCATTTCTAGTAAATGCGTTGGCCAAGTAATTAATAAGGTCTCACCAGTAAAGCATTCAATAAGATTCCCAAAAAATTAAAAAAAAAAAAGTTTTCTAGTTAATAATATACAAAACTTTATTTTAGTCTATTTAAACAAACTAATCCTGGCAAGATTTAACCTACACTTTTTTGAATTTCAAAACTTTTTAATCTAGAAATGGGGTTATTCAAATACGAAATTTTGTGTAAATCAAGCATAAAGATACCTTTAAATTAAATCTGCAACCACTCAAATTTTATAAAATTTGATATATATATATATATATATGGGTTGATTAGTGCGAGAGGCTTAGAGTTGGTATTTCTCTTATTTTTTTCCAGATAAAGTTGAGAGTGGGTGATTACTTCTAACAAAAATATTTGAATTAATGTGACGGAAAAGTAAATTAATCCGAAATCACATGGTCAATATTTGTCGTCGATTCTCAAAATATTATATGTCATTATTTTTTAATTTTTCCGGTTCTACATGTCGTTGTTTTTTTTTTTTTTTAAATTTTTTTAATTAAGTACGTATATAGAAATAGATAGATATATATACGAATATGTTATTTGTTTTTTTTTTTTTAAATTTTCTTGCAAAATTGTTATTTTAAACTTATATATATATAGATAGATATACAAAATATGTTATATATTTACGAATATTATGTTGTTTGTCTTTTTTTGAACCTTTTTTTTTTCTTGTAAAATTTTAATTTAAACTACAATAGAACATCAAAATAAACCAAAAAAAAAAAAAAAAAGATGGGTGTGAAAAGAAATTTGAAGAGGTAGAGTGCTTTTTATTTTATATTAATTAAGGGTAATTTTAAAAATGAAAGGGGTATGAATTAAGTAAATTTAATCATTTTGAATATAAGAACGGGATTTGTTTGGGATGTGTTTAGAAGGAATGTATGAAAAATTATATTTATCATCAATAATAATGTGTCAATTGAATCACTCGACAAAGTATTTTACCAATAGTATTTAATATTATGCTTACTGTCAAAATCTTACTACATGTTGGATCTGGAAGATCTCTATGATATAGAAAATCTAGGTGGGACATGAAAAATCTTGAGTCGGATTAAAAAAATATTTATACTTTTTTCAGATGGAAAATTAATTTGCCTTCAATTTGGATATCTGTCCACTCCGTACTTATTGCCAAAATTATTCGAGTCCACCCAATGGTGACGACTTCAAAACAAACCAAAATAGGATGCAGCTTTGGGAGAAAAACAAAAAAACAAAAAAAACAAAAAGTAGCGCATTTCATGTTTGTTTCCTATTTTTAGATTTTTAGCAACGTAAGGAGTTCTTGCTTTCCGGTTGTGGAAGGAGTGTTACTATGTATAGAAAATTATATAAGTATGTGCTGTATTTTAAATTTGTTAAGAGGATCTTTGATTTTGAACCTCATCAAATGTATATTCAAATCCTTATTACAGAGAAGCACCCTACATTTTTTTTTTTTTGAATTCGGCACCCTTCAATTTTAACTTCCTATTAAGGAATCCAGTTTGTTGTCTCATTTTCCTGTCTTAAATGTTTCCTCTCAACAGGCTTTTGACAAGTCATCAATATGTTCAAGAATTTTTAATATTTAGCATTTTTTATATGACTAAATTATAAAATTAGATGTTGTAGCATGCCACTATTATACAGACAGTCAACAAAACAAGAAATCTGGGAGAAAATATCTTGATTCCCCACAAAGAGAAAAATAAAAGGAAAAGAAAAGGGAAGAAATTTTATACATTAAAAAAAAGCTAAAATTTAACTTAAGAAAATTCTTTGTCTTTAAGGGCATTTTCCTCGTTGTAGTGGTCAAAATTAAATAAGGAACTCTTCGTGATGCTTACGCACAAAAATGTCCTTTACATTGTATATAAATTAATGAGGTAAAAAAATATATGTTATACTTTCTGGAATAAAATGAAAATAAAAAGTATTATTTATATATATATCCTTAACATATATTACCAAAAATAAAATGTGAGGCAAATTATTAGTACAAATTGTAGATCGCATAAGGTTATTGAACCACTATGGTTATGTTTGGTTAGAGGGATGAAGAGAGTTGGAGGGATGAAGAATATGAAAGATGAAGAGGATTGTGAGAATCCTTTGTGTTTGTTTGATAAAAGAGGGGGAGATAGTTAAAATGCTAGTTGATAGTTGTATATCAAATTACTATATTGTCCTTTTGTAAAATATTTTAATAATTTAAAACGAATGTAGAATAGTCCTTTGAAGCTCAAAAAGGGATATGGAGAGCTTGCATCCTTGCACAAATGGAATGATACAAAGTGGTGGACCCAAAGGATCTCTCCCTCCACTCTTCCTTGCAACCAAACCATGGAAACAGACTCTCCCTCCATCCCTTCCCCTCTCTCCATCTCTCCCTCTAACCAAATAGACTCTAGGCTTTGCTTGGTTTGAGGGATGGAAAGGACGAAGGAAGATGAGGTTTGGAAGGATGGGGAATGTGAAGAATAGAAAGAATTATATAAATCCCTGATATTATTTGGTAAGATGGATGTAGAGTTGAAATGATAAATGATAATTTTTTAAATAATTACTAGATTGTCCCTTTTATAATTTGTTCACAATTTTTGTTGGATGTTTAAATCGTCTTTTCAATTAAATTTGGAAGGATTTGTTTAATTCTCCCATTGATGGAAGGATTCAAATTGGTGGGCTCAAGCAAAGAGTCTCTCCCTCCATCACTCCTCTCCCTCCACTTCGCCCTCCGACCAAACAAAGGATTTCTCATCTCCCCCCACCACTCTCCCTCCACCCCTCTCCATCCTTCCATCTCTCCCTCAAACCAAACGTATTCTAAGGGATTTGAAACCATCAGTTTATGATGTTAATTTATTTGTTTGATTATTTATTGAATTTGAGCAAATTATTCCTGCTGATATGGTTTTATATTTTTCATACGCTGCTTACTCGAGACTTTTACTTAACAAAAATATTGAGTAATAGAATCCACTTCAACAAACGTAATCAAGTAATAATTCTACACTATCTTCTTCAAGTTACGATCTCGAGCTCATATTATAATCATCTTAAAAGTCAAACAACGTGTGAATATAACAGAAACAAATAATATTTTAACAGGTTAAATACCTGAGGTTTCTTTTTGGGTATCCTACTAAAAAATTTTACAAATTAATTAAAGATACACAAACCTGACAAAATTTCCTTAAAAACTCTATTACAATAAAGAAATACTTATGCGAAAGGCATTTTTTTTTTTTAAATGAATATCCTACTAGAAGATATCTTTCGTTAAGATGTACTCGAGATTCAACGAAATAATTTGGAGCGAATTATTATTATTATTATTATCGTTTCATAGGTAAGAGAAAAATGTCTACTTTATCCACTATCGTCATTCAGGCAAATTGACAAATAATGCAATATTTTATTTTCTTTTACGTGGAAATAACTAATCGTGCGATCAATAAAAGGAAAAAATAATCCTCTAAATAAACAAAATTTTAAAATGCATCAAAATTATCATCATACTCATTTAAAAAAAAAAAAAAAAGACAATATCTGCAACCGTAAAGATATTGTTATATTATTAATTCAGCACGACACACTTGCATATTTAAGGAGGGGCCGAGGTTGTGATCTACAACCGTTGCCTTAGATAAATATCTTAAGATAAAGAGAACATCTTCCTAAAACTAATAATTTCACTACACATCACAAGCATGTCGAATCTAAAGGGTAAGGTGGAGACTGTAATTGAAATCCTGGCAAGCCTGACCAGTACTACAACATTTGGTAACAAGCACACCACAATCTGATTTGAAATGAAAATGAGTGTAAATGGTTGATTATTTGAAATGAAAATGAGTGTAAATGGTTGATTTTTAGAAAAGGATATATATATTTTTTCCCTCTCAGATATAATAAGACGAACTTTTAGGTCCAAATAATAAACACAATTTTCATTTCATTTTTAAAATGAGACGGGTCAAACACGTAAAACAAACGGCTCTAAATTGTATGTATTATCAAAAAAAAAAAAGAAAAAAAGAAAAAAAAAGGTTGAATTGTAAAAAAGAAAGTATGCAATTTGAAATCTTGGAAGAGCTCATAAATGGGAAAGACTTACGCGGGCAATATTCTTACTAATTCTTCACTTGATCAGTTATAGACTAAAGAAGGTAATAAATTTAAAAAAAAAAAAAAAAAAAAAGATTTTTGGTACCCACAATTTGCGTGTGTGTGTGTGTGTATATATTTGAGGGGAGGAGAACGCAAGGATACATTCATCAACTGGTATCTCTACTTCAAAGAGTTCCAACAATAACTTCTAATAGCAAAATGGCGAATCTGAAGGGTAGGGTGGAGACTGAAGTTGAACTGAAGGCGAGTCCTGAGCAGTTTTATGACATGTGGCGGAGAACCGCCCACCACCTTCCGAACGCCGCCGGCCACCATATCAAAGCAGTTGAGGTGCATGAAGGCGATTGGGATACTCATGGTGCTGTTAAATTCTGGAATTATACATTAGGTAAGGTCAATCAAATGTAAGCATGTACATGCACGTACATATTTCCCTAGGCATAATTTTCCATTTCTATTTTCTCATATATATATATATTCATAATTTATGTTTATGTTGTAATACAAGAATTAAACTCTTTATTTCAATATATATAATCTCTCATAGAAAAAAAAAATTCCATACATATATATTTTCCCCTTTAGTATGCTTAAAAGTATGTGGTGTTAACTTCTAACCATTATAACAAGTTTGAGATAAATTTTGTTGGCGAATCCTTGCTAGATGGAAAAGAAGAGACTTTTAAGGAGAGGTTGGAATTTGACGACGCAACGAAGACAATAAAACTTGTTGGATTGGAGGGAGATGTGTTCAAGTACTACAAGACCTTTACACCGATCTATGAGCTTGCTCCAAAGGGTCAAGGAAGCGTGGCGAAAACTATAATCGAGTATGAGAAATTGAGTGAGGATGTTCCTGCACCTGACCGGTACCTCGGTATGGCGGTTAAGATCGCTCAAGATATCGATGCTCACCATTCCAAGGCCTGATCTCTCCACAAAAGAAACTCATGCGTGAAGACTGAAAGTATCAGACTACTAGTTGTGTTCCTTATACATGTTTCATATCTATATGTCTGTGTGTGTGTGTGTGTGTGCGTGTGTGTGTAAGTTAAGATGGTTTAAAATTTAATGCCGGTACTTTGTGGTGTGATGTGTGCCAAATGCTTTGAGGCCAAAGACGTTTCCCTATGTTGGGATGGAGTTTAGATCTTGAGAGATCTAAGCCAGCTTTATCTATTAAAGGTTTGTACGAATGAGAAAAATAAAAATGCATTTGTGAAAAGTGTTGGTGGTTGTACCAATATCTTTTTGAACTATTAAAAGTGACGGTACATACATATATAAATACTCTGTTGAACTTTAACAATTGTACCGGCTTAAAAAGAAATTTGACTTGATTTAAGTTTAACATTACCCTTATTTCTCCTAATTCAGTCCTATATTGTTGCTAGAATCAGCTCCATTGGTTAATGATGGGATTTATGGATATTCAGTCTGCTCCATTTATAGTTTCATACAGATAAATCTTAATTTGTAAAAATTTATAAAAAAGTAACAAATTAATGGTCATTTACCAAACCTAAACAAGAAAACATCCATAAAAAGGAAAAAAAAAAAAAGACAAAAAAAAAAAAGAAGAAGAAGATAAGATATGAAAAGGAACATTTAGTGAGAATACATAATTATTTCTTCCTTTAAATTCGCACTTCAAACTCTGAGTTTATGAGGTTGTTTCTTCCCAAAGTTGCTCTCCAATTTTATTTTTCTTCTCTCAATTAGTCAAGTTCTATCAATTTGTTTCAAGAACCCGATACTACAATCTCCATCTCTTTCAAAGCAATTGCCTAAATGTTGATATACATTATTGTTTGTCTTGATGTTTTAAACAACATTAATATCCGCTCAAGATTGTCTTGTTTTGTTCATCTCTTGTATAGTGTCTGGTTAATCTATAAACGACCAAATTATGTCCAAATTGACACATGAATTGACAATGATTTGGTTACTTATATATCATGTTTTTTTTTTTTTTTTTTGGTTGCATCAGGACTGCCTGTCTCTTTTGAACTATCTGTATATCCAAGATTTGCTATTGGAATAACGACATTAGTTGCCAACAACTAAATAAGTAATCTAATTCTTGTGTATTCAACGATTTTATCATTTTCTTGTCGAAATCATTACCATGTCTAATTCTTGTATATTCAACCGAGTGAAATAACAGTAGTTTGCTAAATTACTGCAATAATCAAAGTTAAATCAATAAGGAAAATCGGAATATTGTCCTTAATCTACTATACATAAATTCCCAAAGCAAAGTACATATATTAAATATTATTTTCTACAAACAGAGATTTGCTAAGGAACTAAAAACATAACTGAGTCACATGAACCTAGCTAATTAATTGGCAACTATTCAAGAACTGAGTACGTTGGCAAACCAAATCCAAATTGCCTAAGTATGAATTTTGGGTTTTAAATTCCGTAACTATGGTTTTTAGTGGATTTTAAATGAAAACGGTATTCTTAAATAATAGGTTTTTTCGGTCTAAAATTGGAAAAAGAGTTTTCTTAGATCATAGATATATATAGTTGCTCCCCCCGCAACGTACATATGCGTGTGTGTATGTGTCAAAACTCATATTTCAACTACTAGAGTTTACGGTAAATTTAAGCAGCTTCAATATGTTCTAAAACTGTACCAAAATGACCTATATTACTCTTCAAAGTAGCTCTATCAATCTTTAATGGAAGATTGATATTGACATTTGTTGGTTAAGATATGTTGCTTTTCAAAATAGGAAGATGATGAATTAGTTTTAAGGTAAAAAAAAAAAAAAAAAAAAAGTGGGCACTTTTGACAAATGTCTTATCTATATTGATTTTTGCCAAAAAAAAAAAAAAAAAAAAAAAAAACTCTTGCAAGAAATATCATAGATGACATCATAAATATTTTATTTATCTATTTATTTTAAAATAAAAATTGCAATTGCTAATTAGTATCAATGATGTAACCACTTGGGTTACCCAATAGTAACCAGTTGGTAGTTGGCAGGTTTACGATTGGTCACCACCATCACTGGCAAGTAACCGGTTGATTACCAAATAGTAACCTGCTAGGTATCGACCACCGGCTGGATTTGTATTGGTAACCATCACCACTACTAGGTTTCCTATTGGTTAACAAATGGTAACCAGTTGGTTATTGACTTGTAACTGCCGCAGCCAGTAGGTAATTGATTGATTGCTGATCACCGGCGCGTTCCCCACTGGTGACCACTAGTGCCAGCGTTCCAGTTGGTTGCCAAATAGTAACTAGTCAGTTACCAACTGTCAACGGGCTTCTGATTGGTAACCACCCGCCCACCAGTAAATAACTAGTTGGTTACTGAATAATAAACAGTTGGTTACCGACCACTGGTAGGTTTCATGTTGGTAACCATCACCACTACTGGGTTTCTATTGATTACCAATGATAACTAGTTGGTTACTGACCAGTAACCACCGCCACCGGCAAGTAATTGATTGATTATCAAATGTAACTAGTTGGTTACCGATCACCGGTAGGTTCCTGACTGGTAATGCCTGCCGCCAGCGACTAACTAGCTAGTTGGTTACCGACCACCGACGAGATTCCAATTGGTAATAACCACCATCGCCGGTGTGTTTCTGATTGGTTACCAATTGGTAATCAATAGGTTACCGACCGATAACCACCGTCGCCAGCGGGTAACTGAATAGTTACCAAATAGTAACCACTTGGTAACCAACCGATGATAACTTCTGTGGGTAGGATTCTGGTCAAAAACCATAAAATCCAACACATATTTCAAAATTTATCACCTCATCACAAAAAAAATTACAAAAAATTATCACAAACATAAAAAAAAAAAATCACAGAAATTTATCAAAAAATCCCCAAAAAAAAAAAAATCAAAAAATTCTCACAATATTCACAAAAAATAAAAAAAAATAATTAAAAAAAAAAAAGCGGTTGCAGAAGATAGACTGCAGATGGAGGAGGAGATGGATCTCTGGCCTCACATCGCGGCAGATCGTTGTTCATAAGAAATGTAAACCAAAATTTGTGCAACAAAAATAAACACCATGCTCTTTGCAAAAACTTTACCCTTACGCACAACAAATATAATTATGTGACCAATTTTACATTTAGTCATAACTCATTAGTAATAGTCTTTTGGTCACAAAGGAACTTATAGTTTCTAGAAATTCTAGAGGTTTCTTTACAGGAAGTTAATTTTGATTTTGCTATGCCTCCAGTTTTACGTATTGTTTAAAGTGGAGACCTGTTGACATTGATTAGCGAGTGTTCTTAGCTTTTGAAAAAGTATGGACAAATCTTGTTTCCTCTGCAACATAGATTCAGGATTTTGTCCAAAATGGAATCATGTTCCAAAATTATTCAACAACCTTGTAGATCGAGAGATATTAAGGTTTACTATTTTTCACCAGATGATTTTTTGTGCGTTTTTATATTTTGGCAAGCCGCGGTGTCTGCAATATAAGGTGTTTTTCAGTCGTTTTCTTGGAATGCAATATTTTTCTTCCCTTATTTTATTTTATTTTTTATTTCTCAGTTCGAGGTTTTAATTTTTTTATTCTTTTAAAGCATTTTCGTCCCAAAAAGTTATTTTCTTTTATTTAGTTTGGTTTCTTAGATTGCAAACAAAGTTGGTCTATAAAAATCTAATTAATCTTTAAACATAATTTCAATTAAAATCCAGACCCACCCTGAAACCAAAAACCAAGGAACTAAACACCCAATGATCAAACCAACAATACCCAACCAAAGCACCATCACAACAAATTGAACGTACTCGAATTTTGAGAGAGGGAAGAAAGAAAACGAGAGAGAGGGAACAAGTTTGTTTTGTTTTGTTTGTTTGTTTGTTTGTTTGTTTGTTTTTTTGTTTTTTTGTTTTTTTGTTTTAACTAAAAGTTGAATTACAGTCATTAAACCTTGACATTTAGAGTTAGTTTTCAAAAAGGAATCATATAAAGTTCCAAATTAAGTGACTGCTTTCAGGAAATATTGCTAAATGTGAGGATTAATTTAACACTAGTACAGGTTTTCAAAAACTTTAATTAAAATTTTCATCTAATTTTTTTTGTACTTTTGTTGTGTCGTGGGAACTGCCAAGATCGAGGGCCTATTAATGCACGGTTTCAACAAATCATTTTCACGATTTTTTTATTTATTTAGGCTTGCTAATTAAAAAATTCGAGAGGTTGAGAGTTGGTGATGACTAATGAAAAAAAGATAGCAATAATTTGAGGGAGAAAAATTAAATAATCCCAAATTGATCAATTATATTGTCGGTTCTTGTATTAAATGATGGAAAAAATATTTTTTTTTTTCTAAAACTATTTAGTGTCATATGTAAAATGTGTTGAAGGAATAGAACTAGCATATTATATTTGCCGTTGTTGTTGTTGTTGTTGTTTTTGTTTTTGTTTTTTTTTTTTTTTAAATCAAAGACAAAATAAAAAAAGGGGATAGAAAAACTAGCATTAGAACTATATATCTTTCACTTATTAAAGTTCTCATCTCAAAATAGTCCCCACTCATCAGTTTTTAATATAAGATAAATTTTTAACATAAAAAAAAAAAAAAAAGTCCTGAGGACAAAAAATAAAGAGGCCAAAAATGCTTACAAATTAAACATATAAATAAAAGAAAAGCATAAACTGGTTCAGGCTACGGAGATAGATGTGCACTTCCTCTTAAAAAGGCCCCCAAAAAAATAAATATTCATTAAAATCCTCAAATTATCCGAATGAGAAAATCCATCCAAGGACGAAAAAAAAAAAAAAAAAAGGGTACATGTGCTCTCCAAGAAACAACAACTGAAAGTGAACCAAATTCTTATTGTTATCGTTGGTGGCATTGACAAAAATCCGTCGGTACAACTCACTATTAGCCATGTAATCTAGTTGTTTCCATAATTTCGATCACAAAGAGTATATGCCTTTTTCCTCTCCGGAAACGATAATTATGGGGGAGTTTGGTTGAGTAGTTTGAGTTGAGATTTTTAAATTGGAATAGTAAATTTTTTTGAATTTTCAGAAAAGACAAAAAACTTTTTGGGAAAAGACAAAAACTTTTTGAGAAAAAGACAAAAAAAATTTTGAGATGAGATGAGATGAGATGGTTTACCAAATGAGGCCATAGGCGGTTTAATATAATTAAGAAATATCTTCATATCTTTTTGAAAGTAGATTGTTATCAGTATTTAGAGAAAATACCTAAATAAACACTTTTTTTTTTTTTTCATGTATTGACTAATAACATGACACAAATTCTTTACTTTTGACTAACGTGACACAATATTTTAATTAATTTTAGTTTTAATTTGTGTCATGTTGGTCTGATTTTAATTTTTTGTTTCATATTAATGTAATAGTCTATAAATTTATATCAATTAGGTGTTTTTCCCTAATTTTTAACAAACTAGCTACCAAATTTAGATGCTTTCTCTTTATTCAAAGTTTTCGTCTTTATCTACATCATCCATATCAGCTCATGACTCGTTAGATTTGATTTTGGATAATTGAATTTGTAATTAATTTTGGAACAGTTTCCTAGTCTATTCTTGGTTCTAATTCCAGTAGGTCCGAGTTTACCAACTAGTTATGACTTTGAACCAATCCAAAATATTTACATGCACATTCATTTTTTTAAAATTTTTTATTTTTAAGAATGGAGTGTATGTGCACTCAATTTAGTTTCCTAAATTTTTTTATTATCAATTGACGATCTTTAGTTTTAGGTTTAGAAGTGTTACTAGCAAAAATGAGAAAAACTACGTAGTTGCAAGTATAGACTAGTAGTAAATATTCCACACCTGATTCCATCATGAGGTGTATAACTTGAATCCTTCACCTCTAAGTTTAAAAATAAAAAATTAAAAAAAAGAGAGAGAAAAGAAATGGGGAAAATTAGTAATAAAATTGATAGATAATATTATTAATGATTTTGATCACAGTGGTCACTTAGCCGCTAAGAGATCTTTAAGCCCCACCATGACTTGTATAATAAGGTAATACGTAATTTCAATATTTATAATAAGAGTTGGTATTCTCATTGCTTTACTTGATAACTCAAATTCACACGTGTTTTGAAATCGTTCAAGGAGTTGGTAAGCCTATGTGTGTCGACGTTCACATGTAGCTGATACACTTTTGATTAAACGTAAAGGGTTTTTTTTTTTTTTTAATCATCGTGAAATATGAAAATCTTCAGGACTTTTGCTCCACTGTTCCTCAATGGGCCATTCTATAGCATATTATACTGTAAATATAAAATCGTCTGCACCAGCAGGCTGGGGATAAAAGTGCTGGAATCAATAGAAAGGAAAATTTGAAAGGGAACGGTACCAACTATGAAGAAAGTTTATGTTCCTAAAGGAATAATTTCAGCTTCTATCCTCAGGGGCCTATTAACACTGGTACTGCTTCGGCATATGGACCGTCTGAACATTCAGCTATCTTTAGGAATATGAATCGTGTCTCCAATGGGCAATGAGTTGTCACGTTTCTATTTCTAAATACAATTTCTTAATTTTAACATGACAATTTTTTAAACACATACCAATGAGAGAATGACACTCCAAGTTTTACATATGTTTATACACACAAAATTAACATTGTAGTTGATATCCTTAGTATTAATGTATATATGCGTGTGTATGTATATTCGTCAAAATCAGACGTATCTCATGAAGTTATGAAGAAATTAAGAGGACACTTTGAGTCCTTTAGATGTTTCATGAATGAATAAAACATGCCGTTGAATGCTTATTACAAAAAAAAAAAAAAAAAAAAATGTTATGCCATTTTTCTTGGAACAAAATTTTAAACTACATGAGACGACCGCCCCCCTCCCCAACATGTCATTTTGATTTTTATACGTGCCTGGTTTTTTTGTTTTGTTTCGTTGTTTTGTGTTTTTGTGTTTGATTTGTTTTTTTGTTTTTTTTGTTTGTTTTTTTTTTTTTTTCCAGAATTTGGAGGATTTAAACTCTTTATCTTATAATGGACCTAGATATGAAGTAACCGTTAAACTATATCTGTTATCACATTTATGAAGGGTTTTTACTGGAGTAAAAAATGATAAATCGTTAATCATAAAGAACATGTAATATATATTTGGAGTCTTATCCATGCATATTAAAAGAAATAACAGAAGAAATGGAATGTTTTGTAGATTTTCTCGTGAATAACGTGCATTTGGATTTTCTCGTGAATATTATTTTGACCACATTTTGGTGAAAATTATCAGTTGCTGAAATATAATAATTCATGGGAAGCTCACTTTATGAGTTGATAATTAATTAGCACCCTATTACAGATAGGCATCCTACAATTTTTTCATTTAAAAT
This sequence comes from Ficus microcarpa, assembly GCA_025413485.1. Taxonomy (NCBI): domain Eukaryota; kingdom Viridiplantae; phylum Streptophyta; class Magnoliopsida; order Rosales; family Moraceae; genus Ficus; species Ficus microcarpa. Next base: position 7,826,551 of record CM046385.1, on the reverse strand, counting down.
ATTTTGACACCCTTCAATTTTGACTGCCCTCAAAGAGTTGAAAAAAAAAAAGGAAAAGAAAAGAAAGATATTTTACAAATTAAAAGAAATCCAAAAACACACATATATATATTAATTTAAAAAAAACACATTTTCTTTGTTTTTGCATTGTTCAAAATTGAATTTAAGAATTCTTGTTGTCTTTAAGGGCTTTTTCCTCATTCTATTAGTCAATATTAAATAAGGACCTCTTCATGATATGAATTTGAAACGCACAAAAAATGTCATGTATATAAATTAATGAGGTAAAAAATATATGATACTTAATGAACAAAATAAAAGTACAATAAATTCAAAAAAAAAAAATATAAAGCCATATCCGAGAGGGACCTTTTTTTTTTTTTTGTATTTTTAAATAAATATGTTGCTAGAGGATATCTTTCGTTAAGATAGTATAACTCGAGACTCTACGAAATAGTTTAGAGTAAATATTTTTTATTGTTTCATACATAAGAGAAAATGTCAATTATCCACTATCATCATTCATGCAAATCGACAAATCATGCGATATTTTATTTTCTTTTAAGTTGGAATTAACTAAACATGAAATTAAATATGAAATATTTTTATGAAAGAGACAGGTGGCTTGTCTTCAAATTGAACTGGATATATTTTTGTTCCATTCGGAAAAAAGTTAGTAAGGGTTTTTAGATTGGTCTCTATCTTCGTGGGGTGTTTAGGGTTTTTAGAGAGTTTGCCTCTCGAAGGGCCGGGAACAGGCAGCAGCGCCTTATTTGCCGTTGGTTTTATGGCTTTAAAGATTAAGATCTGACCATTGCGGGGAGGTTACTATGTGTGGAGGTGATTGTGGGATTGGGAGGCCTGAGTTTCAGCGAAATGGAGAAGTGGAAGAGTCATGGCTTTGACGGCACTTTTAGGCTGTCTACTTTGGCTGTGGTGGTCATCTTCTTGCCTGTGGTTTTCATTTTGTGTTGGTATGTTTGTGTAATGATGTAATAACTATGTATCATACACAGATTTGGTTTTGTTTGTGTGTTGGTGTGTTTGTTTTCAGTCCTTAATAATAACGATGGTCTTCCCATCAGCTCGTCAGATTTAGATCTTCATGACGATTTGTTGGTCCTGCTAGACTTGTGGCTATGCAGGGTGTTAGATGATATCTGCGATATGAGGTTGTGACTCCCAATTGATCAGCAATTTCCATCGTTGGTTGGGGTTTTGTTAAGTAGAGCTTGGTAAAAAAAAGTTATATGGAGAATTTTTTTTTTTTTTTTTTTTTACATATAAATGATGATGACTGGAATAGGTAAATGCACCAAGAAATCATGAAGAGGTCGATATGTTTTTAGCACTATCATCAATTAATCTTCTCAATAATTGTAGCTTTGAATGGTATCTGATCAATAGTAGACTAAAAAGCCTCCCCACATTTTTTTTTTTTTGAGATACATAAAAACCCAAATCTAACTTGACATGTCCCTCACCCTCACCTAGATCAACCTATATTCATAATCACCATCGAGAGTAAGTGGCCTGGCTAGCGGTTAAAGATTATCATAATTGAGTCTGTGGCACAATGCTTTTAAGGCAAAATATGTTTCTCTAAGTTGGAATGAAGTTAGGTCTTGAGAGATCTAAGCCAGCTTTATCTATTAAAGGTTTGTACAAATTAGAAAAAATAAAAATTATACATTTATGAAAACTGTAGGTGGTTAGATCAATATCTCCTTGGACTATTAAAAGTGACAGGACATGCATAAACGCTGTTGAACTCTAACAATCGTACCGGCTTGATAATAAATTTGACCTGATTGAACTTGAACGTTACCATTAATATGTTGATGATCATGCTCTGAATCTTATCCTATGCTGATGCTCCAATCAGCTCCATTGGTTAATGATGGGATTTATGGATATTTCAAAATGCTCCATTCCTGGTTTCATACATTTAAATTTAAATATGTAAGAATTTATTAAGAGGTAAAATAAACAGTCCGTACCAAACATATAAACAAGAAGATATCTACAAATGAAAATGAAACGCAACATAAAAAAGGAACAGTTACAGATAAAACAAAATTATTTCTTCATTTAAAATCCTTAATTATTCGCACTCAAACTCTACGCAAAGTCGCTGTCCAAGTTTTTACTCAATTGGTCAAGTTCTATCAATATCCATCTCTTACGAAACAAATATTGTATGATTGCTGATATGATGTTTTCAATGTTTCTAAATTTCAGAAGGATTTATATTGTCAACAAATAACGTTTATATCTGTCCATTAATATTGTCTTGTTTTATTCATCTTTGATATAGTATCCGGTCGATTTGTAACCATATTAAAAGAAACCCAAGTTACTTCTAAATTGATGCTTGAATTGACAAGTACGATTTGGTCACAAATGTTTTTTGTTGCCTCAGGACTGCCTGTCTCTTTTGAGCTAGATGTATCTGATTTGTTGTTGGAATAACGACACTAATTGCTAACCACCATAAAGTCAACTAATTCTTGTATATTTCAACCATTTTTTCGTTTCTTGTTGGTAAATATCACCATGTCCTTGTTGTCAATTTTATCAGCTTCATTAGACTTATCTTTGATCACCAACTAGAGCATTTAATATTTATGATTTTCAACACCAACAGTTTTCAGCCTGTATTCTTTAACATTATCCTTTGCAACAACTTTTTCAAATGACAACTACAGAAAAAAGTGACCAATTGATATGCAGTGTGACGATCATAGAGATGGCAGTTTTTCATTTACCATATTAATGAAGCAAAGAGAACCGTTTCCACTGGTTTCCGGTTTTGATGTTTTATGGGCTTCATCTTTTCTTGGTTGCCTTTGGCTGGTTTTCATGACAAGCATAAACACTTTTTTTTTTTTTACTAGTAAGGTACTTAACGAGGTCTTTTTCAGAGGTTGATTTTCACAGGTGTGATTTTATTAGTTGCTCATTGGCGTCAGTCTTTGCCTGTTCTTGGGTTTCTCTAATTTCTTATCAGTGGGTTCATGTCGGTTTGGATTAGCTTGTTTTGGTTGTTTTTTCATTTTCTGACCCTTTGTATTCCTTTTAATTTTAATTTAATAATATTGAGGTGTGCGCTTGGTATAGGGAGTTGCTCCTTTTTTATTAATTGCCCTCTCACAATTAATATATGTAGAGATATTAAAATGTTGCTTCTCAAAATAGGAAAATGATGAATTATTTATCTGAAGTAAAAAAGTTGAGAGCGATGTCCTTCTAGATAGTGACCTATTTATGGCAAGAAAATTTCAACCGATAAAAGATAGCAATCATTGCCACTGAAAAAATTAAAATATTGCAGAAGTTATGTATGTAGGCCAATGCTGTTTCTTGTGCCATATATCTGATATCATAATCTTACTGTATAGGATTTTGAAGATCTCGAAAAGAATATAAATACAGATAAACAAAATTTTTATGTTTTTAATTTGGATTTTTATTCCATTTTATTTGTAATATACACGTGACAAATTCTAGAGTATTCCGGTTGTTAAGTTTTAATTTGGATTTTGAACGTCTTGAAAATTATATAAAGATACAGTTGAAAATAATTATTGTTTTTAATTTGGATATTTATTCCATTTTTGTCTACAATACATGGTATATAGATGACAGATTTTAGAGTCTTCCAATTGGCAATGACGTGAAGAAAAGCCAAATTTCTATATATATATATATATATATATACACACACAATATTCACTAATCTTGCATGTTCATAAGAAAAATAAACCAAAATTTTGCTTGTTCACAACAGAAATAAACATTAATCTTGCTTGTTCTCACCACAAAATCTTTACCTAGTCCGAAACTTTTTAGTCACAACGAAGATTATGATGTGACTAATATTTCATTTGGTCACAACTTAGAAGTACTGATAGTCTTTTTGTCACAAAGAAACTTATAGAGGTTTTTAGAAATTATAGAGATTTCTTTAAAGGAAGTTTTCTTATATATATATATATATATGCCTCCGTGTTACGTTTTGCTTGAAGAGGAGAACTGTTAATATTAATTCGAGAGTGTTCTTAGCATTTCAAAAATGATGGACAAATCTTTGGATTGAATCGTAATAAAGTTCCGCGAGTGATTTATCAGTTCTTATATTTACAAAGAAGGTAATCGTGTTGCAACAAGCTTGTCCCCCATATATATTTTTGGTTTACAATATATATTTTTGTAATTTACACGTGCTAATTATAAAATGTGAGAGGTGGAGAGTTGGTGATGACTTGTAAAAAAAGATAGCAATACTCTGATAAAGAAAAATAATTAAATAATCCCAAATTGCAAACATATAGTACGATTATCAATTAATTAATGTCGGTCCTTGTATTATATGATGTCAAAATGTTTTTTTTCCCAAAACTATATTTTAATTAATGCCATAATCTCTCACTTTGGGATTTCGGAAATCATGGCATTTGGGAAATCTTTTGTGGGAATGGAAGAAAAAAAAATATTTGTTTTTGTTGTTGTTGTTTTTTTCTAATAAAAAAAACAAAACAAAAATAGAGCTGGAAAAACTAGCAGTATAGAACCATATATCTTTCACCTACTAGAGTTCTCATCTCAAACTAGTTCCCACTCAGTTTATTAAATATAAGAGAAATTATTAAAAATATAAAAACTAGTACTCTTGAGGACAAAAGTAACGAGGACCAAAAAAGAAAAGAAAAAAAAAAAAAAAGCAAATATGTTCAAGGCTACCGAGATCTATAGATGAGCACTTCCTCTTAAAAAGGCAAAAAATCTTAATTAAAACGTCGAATCCCAATTGAGAAAATCAATCCCCAAAAAAAAAAAAAACAAAACAAAAAAGAGTACATGCTCGATTGCTCTGCAAGAAACAACTAAAAGTGAATCAAACTCTTATTGATATCTTTAGTAGCGTCGAAAATCCGTAACAACAAGTCAGTACTATTAGCCATATAATTTGCGCTTATTTTTTTATAGAACAATTTCTATTTGTTTCCATTTCAATCACGAAAAGTATAGACCTTTATCATTCTTTCTGGAAACAATATTTATAACATTTTGTAAGTTGTCAATTTTTGACGTATTAATATAATTATATCTTCATATCTTCGTGAATCAATATATATCAAACTATCAAATTTAGATGCTTTCTCGTGACTCATTAGATTTGATTTTGGATTATTAAATTTGTAATTGACTTTGGATATATTTCCCGGTCAGTAATGATCTGAGTTTACCGAATGGTTACGGCTTTGAAACAATCCAAAAATATAATATGTGCACATTACTTTTTTTTTAATTCTTATTTTTTATTTTTAAGAACGAAGTGTACGTGCACTCATTGTAATTTCCTTAATTTTTATTATCAATTGAATATCTTAGTTTTGGGTCTACAAGTGTTCATAACAAAATTATTAAATAATTATATTACTAATGATATTGATCACGGCGGTCACTTAGCCGCAAAGAGATCTTAAGCCCCACCCATGACGAATATAATGACGAGATGATATGTTTCAATAATTATAATAAGAGTTGGTATTCTTGTTGTTTTACTTGATTAATTTACTACATGTTTCACACGTTTCTTGAAATCGCTCAAGGAGTTGGTAAACCTCTGTGTGCTGGCCTTCACATTATTGGTGATACTTAGGCCTTGTTTGTTGAACGAGTTTAAATTGTACTTTTTTATATCAGTTTTTGTCTTTTTTTGAAAAAGTTTTTGTCTTTTCTGAAAAGTCAATAAAAATTTTCATCTCAAACTGTACTTTTTGAACTTAAACTCATTCATCAAACGGACCCTTGATGTAAAGGGTTCTCGTTTTTCGTCCCCGTGGAATATGAAAATCTTCTAAACTTTTGCCCAAACTGTTCTTCCTCAATTGGCCATTAGCACAGTGTAAATGTAATAATTGTCTGCTGTAACAAGATGGGGGATAAAAGTGATAGAAGCAATGGAAAGGAAAAAATTGAAAGGAAACACTACTAACTATATGAAGAAAGTTTATGTTCCTATAAATGAACCATTTCAAATCCTCAGAAGCACATTAACACTAGTAGGGCTTCAAGAAATACTTCTTTATCTCGACCGTTCTAAACACTCGGCTATCCCTCGAAATATGATTGGTGTCTCAACCGGGCGATGAGTTTTCATATAAAAATAAGTAAATATTATTTTTTTAATAGGGAGTGCAGTCAATAGGGATTATTATCAGACAGGGTAGAGAAAAAACGTAGAGAGTGTGAGGGTGTGAATTTCTCATCTAAATTAATTTCTTAATTATCATAGTGAATGACTGCAACGGCTAAAACAAGAAGTAGTCTCATATATATTGAGGCGAACCTATATAAAAATTTGGGTGTTTTATGATTGTTTATTTCTTCTACGATTTTATTTTTTTTCAGTGATATAGCATTAGGATACTAATTCTTAGCAATTGGTATCAAAGCTTTAATTTTGATTGAGAAATTCGATTGTGACAAATTTTGAACACTTCCTTATTAAAAAATAACACCTCACATATCACGTAGGATAATTAGTATCAACTCATCAAATGGTAATGAGTTGTTGTCTTTTGACTGGTAGATACTAATATTTAATTTTAACTGATGTGGTAATCTTATAATATTTACGAAAAAAAGAATGACAACTCACCATTAGGATTTCTTAATTATGCAAAACAAAACCCTGATTTTTGCTTAAATCTTATTCCCCAAGATCTTAGAACAAGATGATTTTTACAATTTCAAAATTTAAGAGAAACAAAACTTGATCCATGATGATTTCCTTAAAGAGAAATTGATCATAAAATAGAACTCTTTAACAAGTTGGGTTTCTTGACGGAGAAGAAAATGTCCATATATGGATAGAGAAACGACAAGAAATTGATCATAAAATAGAACTCTTTAACAAGTTGGGTTTCTTGATGGAGAAGAAAATGTCCATATATGGGTTTCAAATTCACAACGTTCAAGCAAAGTGTGCAGTTATTAAAAAATATCTCTCTCTTGACCAATAAAATTTTAGCACATAATAAATAATAATAAACCAAATTATCTTTTAAATTAAACGAAAGATAACCAATTGAAATAAGATCACATGTGTGCCATTATTAAAAAAAAAAAAAAAAAAAAAGATCTGAACTTGTATGGCATGTAGTTTGATTATGAAAAGTAATATTTCCAAGACACAGACATAAGGAGGTTTATTTTGTGTTGCAATTAGGGATCTAGCTATTAGTGTCCAGGGGGGCTCAAGTGTCCTCAACTTTTTCTTATTTGTACTTTTGGAAGTGTATTTGTTTTAATTTTACATATTAGCCCCTCTTAATTAAAATTTTTTTTACGTGAAAGCCCCTCTAAAAACTTACAAACTTCATTTTTCCTCTGAAAAATTGAACAAAATCAAAGTCCAACTAATATCCTTAACCACTTAATAAGATCTTTTTCCCTTTAAGAGCTTGCGATATTTATTAAGTCTATTTGTTTTTTCTCTCTCACTTAGTGTTTTATAATTATTTATTTTGACTTAAATATTTGTCGTAATTATTAATCTCCTTCACCAAAAATTTTTGACTTCGTCACGTATTGGAATCCTGTGTTTTCTCATTAAAAAGGTAGGAATCAATTTGTTGGAATTGCAGTAAAAACATAATCTATGATGATTCAAGAAATTATCATAAATTGTTGACTATAAAAGAATTCATGTCACTTATAAATCACTTAAGTTTTTGATTACTATCCACCGATAGGTAAAAATTAATTGCTAATTAGAAATTGTTATTTACTAGGGATTATTTATGGGTCTACTATATATATATGATCCTCCTCCTGAAGTCTTGTAATCAATATGCTCTGTGAAAAAATCTATATGTATTACTCCTCCGTGCGCATATGAAAAAAAAAAAAAAAAAAGGGAAATTCATGTCATTAATTATCAGATTTTATCCCAATCGCTAATTTCTCTGTGACTTTATTTTATTTCCTTCGGACTTCGTAAGATATAGTCTGCATATATGGTTGCAGCATCGCGCTGGACCACATTATCTTATCCCTTTATGGACTACAAAAATCAACGCGCATACCAAAACACGTGCATTTCTAGTAAGTGAGCTGGCCCAGTAATTAATAAGGTCTCACCAGTAAAGCATTTAATAATGTTCTTATTCATTTCGTCGGTTCATAGCATTACTCCCCAAAATAAATAAATAAATAAATAAAAGGCCAAAAACAAAAACAAACAAACAAAAAAAGAAAAAGAAATAGTTTTCTAGTTAATAATATACAAAACTTTTTCTTAGTCTATTTAAACAAACTAATCCTGGCAAGAATTACCTACACTTTTTTGAATTTTAAATTTTTTTAATTTAGAAATGAGGTGATTCAAATACTAACTTTCACGTGTAAATCAAACATAAAAATGCCATTAAATTAAATCTGTAACCACTCAAATTTTATAGAATCTTCGATATATACATAGGTTGATTAGCGCGAGAGATTGAGGGTTGGTATTTCTCTTATTTTTTCCAGATAAGTTGAGAGTGGGTGATTACTTCTAACAAAAATATATGAATTAACGTGACTGAAGAATAAATTAATCCGAAATCACAAATGTATAGAACATTGATCAATATTTGTCGTCGATTCTCAAAATATTATATGTCATTATTTTTTAATTTTTCTGGTTCTATGTCGTTGTTCGTTGTCTTTTTCTTTAATTTTTCCGGTTCCATATGTGTTGTTGTTGTTTTTTTTTTTTTTTTTTTGGTTAAAGTTTGTATATAGAAATAGATAGATATATATACGAATATGTTATTTGTTGTCGTTTTTTTTAATTTTCGTTCTTTAAGCAAAATTCTTATTTTAAACTAATATATATATATATATATATATATATGTAAATGTTATGATGTTTTTCTTTTTTTTTGAAACTTTTTTTTTCTTGTAAAATTTTTAATTTAACCTACAATAGAACATCAAAATAAACCAAGAAGAAGAAGAAGAAGAAGAAGAAGAAAAGATGGGTGTGAAAAGAAATTTGAAGTGGTAGAGTGCTTTTTATTTTATAATAATTAAGGGTAATTTTAAAAATGAAAGGGGTATGAATTAAGCCAATTTAATCATTTTGAATATAAGAACGGGATGTGTTTAGAAGGATGTGTGAAAAATTATATTTACCGTCAATAATAATGTGTCAATTGAATAACTCCATATTAAAATATCAAAGTATGTTGCCAATAGTATTTAATATTATGCTTACTGTCAAAATCTTACTACATGTCGAATCTGGAAGATCTCTATGATATAGAAAATCTAGGTGGGACATGAAAAATCTTGAGCCGCATTAAAAAAAAATATTTATACTTTTTTCAGATGGAAAATGAATTTGCCCTCAATTTGGATATCTGTCCACTCCGTACTTATTGCCAAAATTATTCGAGTCCACCAAATGGTGACGACTTCAAAACAAACCAAAAATAGGATGCAGCTTTGGGAGAAAAAAAAAAAAAAACAAAAAGTAGCGCATTTCTTGTTTATTTCCTATTTTTTAACAACGTAAGTTGTTCTTGCTTTTCGGTTCTGGAAGGAGTGTTACTATGTATAGAAAATTATAGAAGTATGTGCTGTATTTTAAATTTGTTAAGAGGATCTTTGATTTTGAATTTCATCAAATGTATATTCAAATCCTTATTACAGAGAAGCACCCTACATTTTTTTTTTTGAATTTGGCACCTTTCAATTTTAACTTCCCATAAAAGAGTCCAGATCTGCTGTCTCATTTCTGTCTCAATTATTGTCATCTCAATAGGTTTTTGATAAGTCATTAATTTGTTCAAGAATTTTTAATATTTAGCATTTTTTATATGACTAAATTCTAAAATTTAGATGATGTAGCATGACACTATTATACAGACAGTCAGTGAGACAAGAAATCCGGGAGAAAAGATCTTGATTCCTCACAAAGAGAAAAATAAAAGGAAAAGAAAAAGGAAGAAATTTTATAAATTAAAAAAAAAAGCTAAAATTTAACTTAAGAAAATTCTTTGTCTTTAAAGGCATTTTCCTCGTTGTAGTAGTCAAAATTAAATAAGGAACTCTTCATGATATTAATTTTTTACGCACAAAAATGTCCTTTACATTGTATATAAATTAATGAGGTAAAAAAATATATGTTATACTTTGTGGAATAAAATAAAAAAAAAGTATTATATGTATATAAATATATATATATATCCTTAATATATATTACCAAAAATAAAATGTGAGGCAAATTATTAATTAGTACAAATTGTAGATCGCATAAGGTTATTGAACCACTATGGTTATGTTTGGTTGGAGGGATGAAGAGACTTGGAGGATGAAGAGTATGAAAGATGAAGAGGATTGTGAGAATCCTTTGTGTTTGTTTGATAAAAGAGGGGGAGATAGTTAAAATGATAGTTGATAGTTGTATATCAAATTACTTTATTGTCCTTTTGTAAAATATTTTAATAATTTAAAACGAGTGTAGAATAGTCCTTTCAAGCTCAAAAAGGGATATGGAAAGCTTGCATCCTTGCACTAATGAAGGATGCAAAATGGTGGACTCGAAGGATCTCAACCTCCACTCTTCCCTACAACCAAACCATGGAAACGGACTCTCCCTCCATCTCTTCTCCTCTCTCCATCTCTCCCTCTAACCAAACAGACTCTAGGCTTTGCTTGGTTTGAGGGATGGAAAGGAGGAAGGAAGACGAGGTTTGGAAGGATGGGGAATGTGAAGCATGGAGAGGATTATATAAATCCCTGATATTATTTTGTAAGATGGATGTAGAGTTGAAATGATAAATGATAATTTTTTAGATAACTACTAGATTGTCCCTTTTATAATTTGTTCACAATTTTTGTTGGATGTTTGAATCATCTTTTCACTTAAATTTGGAAGGATTTGTTGAATTCTCCCATTGATGGAAGGATCCAAATTAGTGGGCCCAAACGAAGAGTCTCTCCCTCCATCACTCCTTTTCCTCCACTTCTCCCTCCAACCAAACAAAGGATTTCTCATCTCCCCGCACCACTCTCCCTCCACCCCTCTCCATCCTTCTATCTCTCCCTCCAACCAAACGTATTCTAAGGGATTTGAAACCCTCAGTTTATGATGTTAATTTATTTGTTTGATTATTTATTGAATTTGAGCAAATTATTCCTGCTGATATGGTTTTTTATTTTTCATATTCTGTTTACTTGAGACTTTTACTTAAGAAAAATATCGAGTAATACAATTCACTTCAACAAACATAATCAAGTAATAATTTTACACTATCTACGTCAAGTTACGATCTCCAGTTCAAACCACCAGGCTCCTAAGTTATAACATTGGATAAATTTTGATTAATTGTATCACAAAAGTTATTCTACAAATATCATAGGGTCGAATTTTTTTTTTTTTGGGATAAAAAATCATTTAGTATAGGTGATATGTCATGCGACCCTTTTGGGAATCTTCATAGAATGATACCTGACGGCATGTATTATACATTTTTGAACGTCGCATTATAATCATCTTAAAAATCAAACAATGTGTGAATATAACAGAAACAAATAATATTTTAACAGGTTAAAATTGTTAAATACCTTGAGGTTTCTTTTTTGGTATCCTACTAAAAAATTTTACAAATTAATTAAAGATACACAAATTAAACGTGACAAAATTCCCTTAAAAACTCTATTACAATAAAGAAATACTTATCCGAAAGGCTTTTTTTTTTTTTTTTAAATGAATATCCTACTAGAAGATATCTTTCGTAAAGATGTACTCGAGATTCTACGAAATAATTTGGAGCGAGTTATTATTATTATTATTATTTTTTGTTTCATAGGTAAGAGAAAAATGTCAACTTTTTCCACTACCGTCATTCAGGCAAATTGACAAAAAATGCAATATTTTATTTTCTTTTTTTAAGTGGAAATGACTAATCATGTGATCAATAAAAGAAAAAATATTCCTCTAAATAAAACAAAATTTTAAAATGTATCACAATTATCATTATACTCATTTCAACCAAAAAAAAAAAAAAAAGTAGACAATATCTGCAACCATAAAGATATTGTTATTTTATTAATTCAGCAAGGCACACTTGCATATTTAAGGAGGGGTCGTGGTTGTGATCTACAACCATTGCCTTAGACAAATATCTTAAGATAAAGAGAATATCTTCCTAAAACTAATAATTTCACTACACAGCACAAACATGTCGAATCTAAAGGGTAAGGCGGAGACTGTAATCGAAATCGACGCAAGTCCTGAGCAGTACTACAACCTTTGGAAACAAGCACACCACATTCCGAACGTCGCCGGCGACCATATTCAGGGTGTTGATGTGCATGAAGGTGACTGGCACACTCATGGAGGCGTGAAGAGTTGGAAATATACAGTTGGTAAGGATATTTATATAGTATCAGTGCTTTGACAAAAAATAATAACTATGTATTTTTTTTTCTTCATTTTTTTTTTAAAATCGCGTTATGACTATAGGGTATTTTGTATTTGAGGTCGATTTGTATTCAAGATATGAGTTTTGGCTCGATTTTATTTAGTCTGGTCTTCGAATTCTTTAGCATGATTTTTGTTTCTTATTTGCTTGCCTTTGCTTAAGCTGTTTTGATCTATCTTTGGTTTATTTGGCTTCATTGTAATTTTTCTGTTTAATAAATGGGATGGGTTAGAAGGGTGTGCGGATCAAATTGGATATCTTGGTACACCTAGTGATTCATTATATTACCATGATTTACTTAAAAATCTAGTGCTTTGCATTAGTACAAAAATTGGTTTTAGTGCATTTTTATTAGGCTATTTCTTTGTCCATTGTTTGGCATGTGTTGTAATAAAAATTTAATGAAATACTGCATTAGAGAAAGAACAAAATAACAACTTGTAACGAATAAATTGTTTCTCAAGTATGTTTGATTGTTTTTTTAAATCAAATCCTATAAAATTTTGAGTCGGGATATATATATATATATATATATATCTTGATTTGAGATTCATTTTTCTTGATGGGTGCAAACTAAATTGAGATGTTTAGGATACTTTGAAGTCTGTTGACCTCTCTCTCTTTATACAAAATAAATGTACATATCAAATCCTTAAAAAATTTAAAATATTTAGATTGTCTAATTTTTTTCATTCTAATAACATTATGCTCTATTGAGTAGAAGATGTCTCTATCATGCACACAAATCCTTTAATTACGCTATATATATATATTTTTTTATCACGCAGTAAGCTATTTGAATATTAACATAGCTTGTCATTACAATTTTTCTAACGGATCAAACGTGATCACTATCAGTGTAATTTCTCATGACGATTTTGTTGTAAAACTCCTTAGATGGGATCAGCGGGGTATTCAAGGAGAAGGTGGAATTTGATGACGAAAACAAGGCGGTAATTCTCAATGGACTGGAAGGAGATGTGTTCAAGGAGTACAAGAGCTTCAAGCCAGTTTATCATGTTGTTCCCAATCCCAAGGGCAAGGGAAGCTTGGCGAAACTGAGCATTGAATATGAGAAGCTGCATGAGGGTGTTTCACCACCAGACCTCTACGTTAAGTTGATGGTTAACATCAGCAAAGATCTTGATGTCCACTTGAACAAGGCATAGAACACTATATCTATGTGGTCATGACATTTAGGGACCTACCCTCAATGTCACTTCACTATCTGCTACTAGTACTTAATTATGGTGTGTCCAGCTGTTATGAAATCTATGCTACTTGTGTGATGAATAATTAAGAGAGCTTAATCAGTTGTTTAATTAATCGTGATGAGAATCACGCAAGAATTAAGCTCTCCTGTATGGTTTGTTTAAGATATTATTAAGTTAATGTGAATAAAATCTTTGTGGGTGTGAACCTGTTGCAATTTATATATTTGACCTTGATTCTGAAACTAGTATATATGAAATCTTTTTCTTTTTTGTTTTTTTTGTTTTTGTTTAAATGGAATAGGGCCTCTATAAAACATTAATCAGGTTTTGAACCTTGAAACTTCTATTCATATCTCTTCCCTCTCTGCAGTTGAAGTAGCCCCAATCGAGTACTTTTAGGTGAAATCTTATTTTGATTGTATTTATTGAATACTAATCTGGAAGAAGGACTTGCTCTCGAATTGAAGATCATGTGGAGTGAAAGTGAAGAAGTTATGAAGACAATTTGAATCCATAGTTATATCTTATCGAAATTGGCATATTTTTTTTTATTTAAATGAGCATATCTAAAAGGCAAGTCAATCAAATATACTAAATAAGAAAACTATTTCGGATGCCAAATCCTAATTGAAATCTAGAAACCAAGAGCAACAAGAATTCTCATATAAATTAGACTTATTCAACTCGTGCCCTAATACGACTTCTTCAGCTGTTATAATTACTTCCCGGAATTCTCACTCTTAGATAAACCCTTGCTCTTAAATATCATTATCAAGTATCTTCTGTACTATTCTCTTTATAATAGTGAAACACTCCAAACAATACAGTGCACATGGCTATCATAAAAGAGCTGGCCTAGGAATTAATAAGGTCTTATCCAAAAAGTAGTTGATAAATTTCTCACTCATTACGTCGGTATCATCACTACTCTTGTAGCAAGTTTTCCAATGTTTTTTTTATTTTTTTATTTTTATTTTTTGAGGAAAAGTTTTCTAAACAAAAACAAAAACAAACAAAAAAATGAAAGAAATAATTTTCCAGTTAATCTTATAAAGTATCAACTAGATGCTCACCAAATTACTAAAAAAATAATAATAAATAAAACTAGAAGTGAGAATGCCACCAAAAAAAAATATATTGAAATCACATTTTTAAAATTATTTTTGCAAGCTAACCCCTACAAGAATTGACCTTCCCATTTTTAAATGCTATTTTAAAAAAAAAAAATTTTTTTGAAGTGAAGTGGCTTGCTAAATTTGTATAAAATTAAGTGCAAAAATATTGTAAAGGTGTGGTTGCAGGTATAACTCAGTATTAATACCACACTTAACTCCACCGATCAAGTTATAGAGTTTGAATGCCCCCATCCCCAAGTTAAAAAAAAAAATTTGTTAAGTTAAATCTGCAATCACTCAAATCTTATAAATTTTGTGGTTGGAAACATAGTTTGAATGCATTATAAAGTGAAGAGTTTGAATCTTCCATACTCAAGTCAAAAAAAAAAAAAAAAATTTACATAAGTTTTATTTTATTTTATTTTTGTTAGTATGCAAGCACCGCATGTGCATCCCTCCTCTAGTAACTAACATATTGCTAATTTTTTACGTGGATCAAAGATTGAATCTTAAACTTATGACTCCTAAACCCAAAGTCCTCCTTTCCTAGCCCAATGGCTTAAAAATCTACATATGTTGATTAGTGCGAGAGGTTGAGAGTTGGTATTTTTTTTTCCTAGTAAGTTGACAGTGGATGATTACTTCTAACAGAAAGATAAGAATTCAATGTGACTGGTAAATAAATTAATCCCAAATGTATAGAACACTGATCAATATTTGTTGTCGATTCTCGAAATATTCTATGTCAAGGTTTTTTTTTTTTTGTTTTTTTTTGTTTTTTTTTTTTTTTCTGTTTTTTTTTTGTTTTTGTTTTTTTTTTTAAACTAAATGGTCCATGCACTCTCATTTTTTCCCATTTCACTTTTTTCTCATTAGATTTTACTGGAATTGGGTTTTAACGAGGTCTTATCTAGTTCTTAGAAGAGTTCAAATGATCAATTGCTTTATGTTTATTTCTAGTGGTCTGTTTTGAGCTTTTTGCTTATTGTTTTCGTTTAATACGCTTACTATTATATTTTATGTTGATTTTAATTATTAATAAAATTGAAATGGAGGTTTCGTGCAGGGAAAAGAAGATAAGCTAATCTAATTGGAACGTCATTTGTTCTTCTTCTTCTTTTTTTTTTTTTTTTTTCTTTTTTAATATATAAATTTGTTAGTAACATGAATTAATAAATGTATCAAGATATCTTAACTTAATTCAATAGCTCCATAACACGCTAATTATTTATCCACCCCAACCATATTATTTAATGCTCGTTGTTTGCTAAAATGTCAAAGTATTTTGCCAATAGTATTTAATATTATATTTACTGTCACAATCTTACTAGATGTTGGAGTTGGAAAATCTCTACGATAATGAAAATCTTAGGTGGGACATTAAAAATCTTGAGTCGGATTAAAAGAAAATAATTTGTCCTCAATTAGGATAACTGTCCAGTCCGCACTTATAGCCAAAATAATTCGACTGCACCAAAATGGTGACGACTTCAAAACAAACCAAAAATATGACGCCGCTTTGGAAAAAAAAAAAAAAAATGCGCTTTTCTGTTTATTTCCTATTTTGTAACAATATATAAGTTCTTGCTTTGGGTTCGGAAGGAGTGTTCATATATGTATGGAAAATTATATAAATATGTGCAGTGTTTTTAATTAGTTAAGAGGATCATTGATTTGATTCGAACCTCATCAAATGTATATTGAAATCCTTATTTACAGATAGGCACCCTTCAATTTTTTTCATTTAAATTACATTGACACGTTTAAAAAAATATATATATATATATATATATATATATATATAGTAAGATACCCTTCAATTTTGGCTCCCTACGAAGAGGTGGAAAAAAGGAAAAGAAAAGAAAGAAATTTTACAAATCAAAAGAAACCCAATAACATTTATATATATATATATATATATTTTTACTAAAACACTTTTTTTTAAGGGGAAAAACACCTCTTCTTTTTTTTTTTTTTTTTTTTAATAAAGGGGACCTCTTCTTTGTTTTTGCATTGTTCAAAATTGAATTTAAGAAAATTCTTGTTGTCTTTAACGGCATTTTCGTCATTATATTAGTCAAAATTAAATGAGGACCTCTTCATGATATAAATTTAACACACTAAAAATGTCATGTATATAAATTAATGAGATAAAAAATTATATATACTACTTTCTGAATAAAATAAAAATATATGGTACATTTTATATAAATTTCTTTAATATATATTACGAAAAATAAAATGCGAGGCAAATTATCGTTAGTAAAAGTTGTATATCACATAAGGTTAGTTAACCACTTAGGGATCTGAAACCCTCAGTTTTGATGTAAATTTTTTTATTTATTGAATTTGAGCAAAAATATTGATGTAAATTTGCTTTGATATAAATTATTAGCAGAAATATTCTTACTGATATGGGTTTTATTTTAATATTTTTTTTATACTCTACTTACTTAAGACTTTTCCTTGCAAAAATACTTAGTAACACGATGTACTTCAACAGTTCAACATAATCAAGTAGTAATTCTACAATGTTAGCCTCAAATTGTTATCACGATCATGACCTCAAATCACCACACTCCTAAGTTATATCATAGAAGTTTTTCCACAATTATAATGGGATCGAATTTTTTTTTTAATTTTTATCAAAAAATAACATAAAATAGTTGATATGTCGTGCGACCCGTTTGGGAGTATTTATAGCATGATACCTGAATTCATATATTTTGCATTTTTTAACATCGTGCCACATTAAAAATCAAGGAGTTTGTGTATATAACTAAAACAAATAATATTTTTACAGCTCAAAATTGTAAAATACCTTGAGGTTTTCTTATTTGGTACCCGTACTAAAAGATTTTCCAAATTAATGAAAGATATACAAACTTGACAAAATTCCGTTCAAAACTCAATTATTACAATAAAGAAAGCCTAATCCGAAAGGGATTTAAAAAAAAAAAAATCATGCTAGAGGATATCTTTCGTTAAGATAGGATAACTGGAGATTTTACGAAATAATTTGGAGTAATTATATATTTTTGTTTCATAAGTAAGAGAAAATGTCAAATTTATTCACTGTCAAATTATGAGATATTTTATTTTCTTTAAGGTGTAAATGATTGATCATGCAAATTAAAAAAAAAAAAAAGAAAAGAAAAGAAAAGAAAAGAAAGATATTCCTCTTTGATGATGAAGCAAGACATAAATTTCAATAAGAGTATGTATTATATTTTTTTAGAAAAAAGATAAATAACATCTATAGAAAAATTAAAGTGTAAAGTTTTAGCAAAAGCTAAGTGGAGATTTTTAATTTAATTTAGTGGTGGCAAAGTAGAAAATTTTTGAAGCAAAATTGGAAAGGAAAAAAAAAATCTCAATCGGAGCTATAGCCCCACTTGCCCACGCTATTGGCTACACTTCTTTTCTAGTAAGTAAAAGAAAATTATGGACAATATCAAAATTATTGTTATATTATATCAACAAACATATATATAATAATTTTATTTTGTTCAGCACTACACACTTGCATATTTGAGGAGGGGTCGAGGTTGTGATCTACAACAACCCTGCCTTACACAAATATCTTCAGATAAAGAGAGAATCTTTCTGAAACTAATATTTTCACTACACAGCACAAACATGTCGAATCTGAAGGGTAAGGCGGAGACTGTAATTGAAATCGAGGCAAGTCCTGAGCAGTACTACAACATCTGGAAACAAGCACACCACATTCCGAACGTCGCTGGCGACCATATTCAGGGTGTTGATGTGCATGAGGGTGACTGGGACAGTC
The DNA here is from genome assembly GCA_025413485.1 of Ficus microcarpa. Lineage (NCBI taxonomy): Eukaryota > Viridiplantae > Streptophyta > Magnoliopsida > Rosales > Moraceae > Ficus > Ficus microcarpa. The sequence continues at coordinate 7,807,944 of CM046385.1, read as the reverse complement.
ATGGGGGTGTTAAGAGCTGGAAATATACAGTTGGTAAGCCAACAACAGTGCTTTGACTAAAAGTAGTAAATATGTCCTTTTTTTTTTTCCTTTTTTCTATTGGGTTTTGGATATAGGGTACTTTGTATTTGAGATTTTGTTTCAAGATAAGAATTCCGGCTCGATTTTATTTAGTCCGGTGTCCAAATTCTTTTGCAAGATTTTTGTTTGTTGTTTACTTGCCTTTGTATAGGCTGTTTTGATCTCTTTTTTTTGTTTATTTGACTTCATTGTAATTTTTCTTTTTATTTGATAAGTCATGGGTTGGATTAGATGGGTAACAACCTAATTGAGATATCTTGATGCACTTAATGATTCCTATGATCTCTATTTATTTCAAAATCTAGTGCTTTGCATGACAACAAAGTTGGTTTAACTAGTACATTCATTAGGCTATTTCTTTGTCTATTGTTTGGTTGTGTTGTAATGAACTTTAAGACCTTCTGCATTAGGGTAAGAACAAAGTTAACAACTTGTAATGAATACCTTGTTTCTTAAGTGTTATATTTTTGCCAAATTCTATAAACTTGTGAGTTGGGATCTTGATATAAGATTAGTTTTCCTCTGTAAGTGTCAAGTGTAATTGGGATGTGTCAGGATTTTGATGTCTATTGACCTCTCTCTTCCTATATGCATATATACACATACATGTGTATATATCAAATCCTTTAAATCTTATATATTAAAAATCTACTTTTATTCCAATGACATTCAGCACTACTTAGGAGAAGATGTTTCAACCATGCAAAAAAACCCCTTATTTAACCTATTTTTGATCATGTAGTTGGCTATTAATTAAAAACCGATACAACTTATTACCGCAATCAAACGAATCAAATGTCATCACTATTGATGTAATTTCTCGTGACGATTTTGTTGTAAAACTTCTTATAAGACGGGATCAGCGGGGTATTCAAGGAGAAGGTGGAATTTGACGATGAGAACAGGGTGGTAATTCACAACGGACTGGAAGGAGATGTGTTCAAGGAGTACAAGAGCTTCAAGCCAGTGTATCGTATTTTTCCCAATCCCAAGGGTAAGGGAAGCTTGGTGAATCTGAGCATTGAATATGAGAAGCTGCATGAGGGTGTTCCACCTCCAGATATCTACGTTAATAAGTTGATGGTTAACATCAGCAAAGATCTTGATGTCCACTTGAACAAGGCATAGAACACTACATCTATGTGGTCATGACATTTAGGGACCTACCCTCAATGTCACTTTACTATCTGCCACTAGTTCTTAATTACGGTGTGTCTAGCTGTAATGAAATCTATGCTACTTGTGTGATGTATAATTAAGAGAGCTTAATCAGTTGTTGTAACTTTGTGGAAATGAGAATCACGCTGTAATTAAGCTCTCGTGGATGGTTTGTACAAGATATTATTAAGTTAATGTGAATAAATTAAATCTTTGTGGGTTGCGATTTATATATAGCCTTGATTCTAAAACAACTATACATGAAATCTTTTTTTTTTTTAATTATATAATTGTGGTCTTTCTTTTTAAGGATAATTGGATATTTTAAGATTAAAATTAAGTGTTGACTAAGAGTATAAATTTGTATATTAAGCATAATCATAGTAAATAAATGTAAAAGTTCAACATATACTATATTTTCTTAATAAAAGCTAAATATAGGGTACAAAAACGTAAATAACCCAAAAGAAAATTACAACTACAAATAGTAATAATCCCATCTCACTTCTTTACTTTCTTTATTTTATTTTATATTATTCTATAACTTTAGTAAACCTCGTTTCTTACTTTCAATAACTTAATATATAAAGTGTTGTGAGAAGATCTGCTAACAATATTAATTTCATAAAAACTGGAGACATGCAACAACAATTTTTTCATTTCTTAACCATTTAATGTGATATACTGATATAACAGTGCTTATGTTTTATATTTTCCACAACATTTATTATTCCATATAATCATCTAATCGCCGCTTTGTTCAAAATTTGAAAACTTTCATTCGGACTTGTTAAAAGGTCGTTAATGTTCAATCATGTTGAGAATTGTTTGAATAAATTAAAATATCACCTTTTCTTTTTCAAAAAGCTCTCAAACATATCCCATTATATATTTGCTAGTCAAGGAAATTAATATGATCATCTGCATCTTTTATACCTAATTTTGTAGAAACTGTATGTGGACATATCTTCACGTACGCATATATAAATAAAAAGATTCTTTGTGTGTGTTAGTTTCGAAAACCAGTTTTTAAAAATTTAGCGGAAGCATGGTATGGATCAAATCGCACATATAAAAATTTTTCTCAAAAATTTTTCCGGCGACAATACTTATATTAATTTAATAAAATAAATTAAGAAGAAAATTTAGAGAATAACCGTTGTCTGATTAGGTCAAAATTCTTGATCTCCTTCAAGAACCTTCTTGAGTACTCCAAACCCTTCGGAAACACCAATCTGCTTGAGAACTTCAAATCCTTCGAAACACCAAAGATTCTTTCTCAATGTTCTCCAGATTACGATGAAGAGGAAATGAGTGGGCGTTTCTGAATTTGGGTTTGATCACACACTTGAATTTTTGATTCATTTTGTGTTCTCAACTCATGAGACAAAGTGAAGGAGAAGAGGAGAAGAAACTCTCTGAGGAAAAAGTCACGTATCTCTTTTTTCTCTGTCAAAAAGGAATTAAATATATCTTCCTTTTTTTAGATACATCGTATGTACCTTCTTTTTAATATTACAGAGAAATAACTGACAATCCTCTTTTTTTATTTTAATTAATTAATTAATTAATTTATTTATTTATTCAAATATGTGGAACAACATGCACACACGCCCACTTTCTCCATGTAGTGGGCGTGTATGTTTGATATGGGAGAGAGAAAATCTCTCTCCCATCATCTAATTCAGTTATCTCTTTTTTTTTTTTTTATAATTTTATTTTGAACTATTCAAAATAAAATAACTGAATATTCTCTTCCACATATATCAAAATTCAAATTTAAGATTCAAAATTCCACATACACTCTGTGGATATTATGTGAACCATCCTGTGGTGCACAACTACAATGTGGTCCTTACCACATTGTATAATCTTTAAATTTAAAACTATTTTAAATTTATTTTAAATAATCATATTATTTAAAATACAAATTAATCAAATGAATTTGTTGTGTGAATATTAATATAGAATTCTCAATTCTAAATTAATAAATTAACCCAACATAAAATAATGTTCACATGATTCAATGGAGCCGTTGAGAGGAACTATGGACTTTATAATTTTAAGCTTCAATAATTTTGACAATTAATTGACACCTTAATTAAAATATCAAAATTATTAATTCCAAATTATTCAACTAAAAATTTGAAATTGCACTCTTAAAATTATAAAACTAATCATATTCAAAGAATTTGAATTGCTCATTGATATAGTCACTACATATAAATCAATCATCCATAAACGGTTCATAATTAAAGCTAGGTTTTTTCCGTTAACCTCTTTAATTATATCTTTCTCCTTAAGTACCATTGATTCTCTAATGAATAATATATTTATGATCTAATCATAAATTGAGCGCTCTTATTATTCAAGTCCCGAATCAACATGTAAGGGAACCGTCCATCTAACTTCTTTACGAAGAATGGATTTCATCTTGTATATTAATATTCCCGGCTACTTATCATATTATATTTCCAATATACCAAGAATTTGACACTATTCATTTGTGTCATTACTCGATATGTCAAAAAATATGATACAATAAATAGGAGTCTATTAATTATTCAGAATTAAAATCGATTCATATATGACCATCATTGATTAATTTTGAATGCTCTATATGACAACGGAAATTATTAGAGATTCATAATTAATCGTGTTCCAGTCCTATATAATCAAATTATATAAAACGCTTTCATTCCAATAATCTCATTATTAACAATCCGGATAAGATCATTTCATTCAGAATGTAATAAACCGCGCTAGTAATTTTAAATTAAAGATTCCAACTTTAATTTTTAATTACGGACAGATTTAGATTATTTTACTTTAAATATTATCCTCCTGTATATAACACTTATATACAATATTTAAAGTTACATTTAAATAATCTAGGATTTTCGATATTTATAAAGCATCTAAACATGCATGTAAAAATAATATTGAAAAAATCCTCAAATTAAATCAGCCAAATAATACATCTTCATTTATTTATGGGCACATATCCCAACAGTGTGCGTGTGCATGTGCTGGAAATGTATTAAAGATTATTAATTATGAAAGAAAGCCAACGAGAAGACAAGTCTTTTTAATAATTGGTGGACACATCTTCTGATCTCTTGCTAACTATTTATTTAAAAAAAAAAAAAAAATCAAGCTTGCTATCTATTTCGTGTAGATGCAAGCTAGCATAATTGACTCCAATTTGTTTTAAAATTCATTTAAAATAACTTTCGTGTCGACATCATTTTATATTTAAATGAAAATTCAACATTAAAAAAAAAAAAAAAAAAGAAAATTAGTTTCATCAATATTTAAGAAACTAATAAGCAAGTAAATCTCGTCGCTTCAAAATTTTCTCAGTGTCGCGCTCTTATATATTTTTTTAAAAAATTTCTTTTGCTTTATTTTCTTACGATTAGTGTAGTAAACTCAATAAAAGTTGAGATTGCAAATTTTAAAAAAAGAATGGGGAACCAAACATCACAAACATTTAGAGACCAATCAAGCAAATAAATCAATTCATTAACAGTAGTTAGCATATTCTATAAAAATAAAAAGGATATTTTAATTTACTTTTTAATAGTTTAGGGACATTTTAACTACAGAAAAACAAATATGGGCCAAAATGATACAAACACAATAGTATATGGACCAACAGAGTAATTTATCCTAGAGTGTATGATTCGCTCCTTCGTACATCCAACAAAGTTGATATGCAGAAAAAAAAAAAATTTTAATGCAAGCATTACTCAACAGAATCTTTATAAATTTTATTGTAACCACAAGATACTGACTCATGCAGCTATATACATTAAATTATATATAAAATCTAATTCCACATATTTTAAGTGTATTATACCGAATTATTTCATACAAGGGTGAAGGCTAGAATCAGGGTCGAGGCCAACCCAAGAGCGGGGATAGGTCGATTTGGTCTGGGTTAGAATCAGCCGGACTTGGGCCCGGGTAAGCATTGAACTGGCTAGAGTTGGAATTTGCCTGGTGACGATGAAGGTGACATAGTTGGGGACGACACAGGCTTAGGATCAGGGTCAGCTCAGGCCTGAGGTTGGGATCGGCTCAAGGATGTGAACAACATTGAATCATCCTGGGGATGGGGACGAGGTTGGCCTGGCCCTAGGCTAGGCGGTCGGGGTTGGATTAGCCCAGGTCTGGGGATGGGATTGGCCGGGTCGGGTTCAACCTTGGAACAATGAAGGTGATTGGGTTAGCCCGAGAATGGCGATAGTGACGAGGTCGGCATCATTGCTGGTGACCGGGAATGGGGTAGGCCAGGTCTAGGGCCAATGTCGTCACCTATGATCAAGGTGGGGTTCATTTGGTGTTAACCCTTGACCCCAATCCCCAACCGACCTTAATATTCTACAATAATATTAGGTTATAAATATTTTAGTATTTTATGACACTAAATACCATATTCTGCTATGATAACACATCGTGATACAATTGGTGACAGATTTAGGATTTGAATGGGGCATAATTAATTATAATTACAAAATTTAAAAACTCAAATGATTGAAAATCATATAAAACTTCTACTATTTCTTCCTAATAAAAGCGTTTTCATGCTTCAAATTGCTACATGGTAACCTATTATCACGTTATATAGTATCCTTGTTGTCATTTATTATAGACAACTAAATCTTCATGATCAACCAGGAAAAAGAATCTCTGCCTCTGGTTTTATTATGCATATTCCAGAAATAAAGAAAAAGGAATAGAGAAGGGAAACTTACCCCCCCCCCCCCCAAAAAAAAAGTTAAAATAGAGAGGCAAGAGAGAGTCGTGAGTTTGAATAGCAGTGTAATAGTCTATTAAAAAAAAGTAAAACGTAAAAATAAATAAAAAGGTTATAATTTTAAAAAAGAGCTTAATACAACGGGGCCACTAACTACGAAACATCCTCAAATAATGTACTTAAATATATATATATATATATATTTTTTTTTTTTTTGCGAACAAAAGGAATTTGTATATCTTAATCATTTTCAAATTTTTCAACTTAACAGGTGGTAACACTTTCTTAAGTATAATAAAGTTAGATCTTTTATGTTAATTTTTCTCTTATTTTTCATACCCTATCCTCACTAACCTAAATATCAATTGTCCAAATTAGAACGGGGTTTAAATTAGAGATAATAAGACTCGAACTCATATAAATGAAAGAGAGATGTTTAACAAGATATATCCATCCTTTGGCATGCCATCATGCTTTTCCAGTAGGGGTGCCCATTCCCTTACTGCCCATTGTATGCATCCGTGTCTAAAGCCAAAACAATACATTTTTTATGATATAATACAATACAGACAATCAAACGTGCTTTAATTTTGCTTTAAATTTTTGTGCAGGGTTGAAAAAGGAATTCATGAAGTCTAAATCCATGGACAGCTCATATGTGTTAATAATTCGTACCTTATCTTGAACAACTGTGACAGTTCGGGACCCTTATAATAATTGGTTGATCAGCATTCCTATCCGACATTAATGGTAAAAATATCAGAAATGTGACTATCAAATAAAAAATTCTTATAAATCGGGAACTTCTAGATGTGTTTCTTGTTGGTTGAGCAGCCACTCTTAAAGATAGTCTTTGTCCCTACGTTATTATAAAATATGTGATTCAAGAAACTGCCAGATCAATAGCTTTAAAAAATTGTGTTTTTTTTTTTTTGGGTTAAAAACTATAAACAAATAGTACACGTGATTCTTGTTTGCTGCATTATTGATCTTCTTTTCCCAATATCAATAATTTCATGAATTTTCTTTGACTAACATATATATACGAAAAATATATATATACAAAAAATCTTTTAAGATAGGAGAAATAAAAATACTCTTACATTTAAACACGTGCAAAAGTTCTATTTATATATCTCTTCCCTCTTATTTTTGGCTAAAAAAAAATGGTAATAATCCCATTATTTCTCGTTTTTTAAGTTCACGTAGACACAGACATTCTCCCATCATTTCCCTCTTATCCGTTGAATTAGCCGGTTTTCTCCTATTAATATTATGTATTATTGTACTTTTGCTTTTACATATCCGGCATAGTGGTTCAAATGTTGAGTTGGTGAAGCAGAGAATTTTATCATGTACAGTCATACCTGAAACTTTTATTTGAGATTGAAGTTAATATAAACTCCCGGTTATTATTAAAAGATCTATTTTCCGAAAAGCAAGTTAGTGGGAGATATTCATTGCACGAATATTTGATATTCTGAGTTATAATAACTAGCTAGAAAGGTAATATTTTATCTTTCGCTGGCATATCGCAAATGACTAAAAAGTCCCTTGATCAGAGACAGCCCATAAAATATAGAACAATTGAGAGAAGATTAACATAACGACGAAAACACGCAATGTTTTATTAAAATATCTATGTGTGTTTTTAAAGCAAGTTATTGATAGACATTGTAGACAACACGAAATTCTAAGGAGTAATAACTAGAAAGATAATTGTCAACTATATTTTTAAATGACTGAAATCCCTCCGCTTAAATTGAAACAATAAAAAGAAATTCATAACTTATCTATCCGTTCTGGAATTTTTTTTAAATATTTTTTTATAAATGACGAGAGAGAACTATATAAATAGTTGAAATCCTTGTTAAATAGCCATCTAAAGTCATAAACTAATTACCACTACGTCCATCTAGTACTATAGGATTAATTAAGTGAACAAATAATTAATGGCTTCAGTCGATAAGCTGGAAGGTGAAGTAGAGATCAAGTCGTCTGCCGATAAAGTTTTCAAAGTCATCACCTACCAACAGCACCACCTCCCCAATGCCTGCTCCGACAAGATACATGATGTTGCCGTCCACGAAGGTGGGTGGGACATTTCTGGCTCCATCAAGCTCTGGACATACAAAGTCGGTGAGTAAACGTGCTAATATTGTTGGGATGTGCTAGTTTTTCTTGCTTCTAGTTGTCTCCTCTTGCTGTTTTATATATTATGAGAAAACTACTAAACTAGTGACTAAAGTTTCTTTTTTCCCTCTCTCAGCTTTGTATACATATGTATTAATATTGTTGGTAGATGATTTTAACAAATTTTCTCTTAATTTTAATTAAAAGAATAAGATTGATGTTGTTTTTGTTTGTCCTTTATGTATGATTTACTTTTTGAAACGATGATATAGAGTAAAATTTCTAGTTTGTTTGTTTGTTTTTTGATTTTCCTGTTTTGTTAATTTTATGGTTTAATTTTGAAGTTTTATGTATTTTTAATATTATATAGAGTTAAGGAAAAAAAAAAAAAAAACAGAGTTGTGAGTTTAATATATCGTTCAGTATAACTAACAAACTTGGAATGCTTTGAGTGAATATTTTATAAGTAAGCGGGATTGCAATTGAAGTGGTTAATTAATCTTATAGCGAAAAGAAAACTAAAAAATTTCAGAAGGTAGCTCAAAGATATATATATTCTTAGGGTTAGAATTTGAATGCGATTTCATTCTTGCTAAAATAAGTACCCTTTTCATCTAACTTATTCTAAATTAAGCACGTAGTTTGATCAACGATATAGTTACAAAGCAAACGGTCTGTGTTAATCTGACTTGACACATGTATAATTTGATAATTCACAAGCATACCTTTAAATGGACACTTTCGATTATGTGGAATAATAAGTACCTTATAAGTTAGTGCTTAGTTTTCTCAAAATTGAGGTTTTCTCTTCTTACTTTCCGTTTTAAAAAAAAAAAAAAAAAGGAAGAAAGTAAATGGGAGCTAGACTAAAAATTTAAAAAGCTGTTATTGTTCTAATAAATGAGAATCATAAATCTCATACAATAAATAAAAAAAATGAAAAGCTTATAATTAGTGAGCATGGCTAAACCTACGCATAATCGGGATAGCATTGTTCCAAAATTGAAATGACAGATGGAGTCGTGGAGACATTCAAAGAGCAGGTCGAAGTAGATGAAGAAAACAAGAAAATAATACTCGTTGGTTTGGAAGGACATGCCCTGGAACTCTACAAAAGCTATAAGATCATATGTCAGGTCATCCCAAGGACCGAAGGCGGTTTGGTGAAATTTACTTTGGAATATGAGAAACATAATGAGACCACACCAGCTCCAACCAAGTATCTCAACTTTCTGATCCATCTCATTAAGGATGTTGATGCACACCTTCTCAAGCAGTAAATTAAAATCTGGCTTAATACTTTTATTATTAATAAGTGCTCTAATATATATATTACGGCCAGTTATTATTTAGCTATTTTTATTTGGTGTTGGAGTGTCAAATTATATTATTATTATATATATAATTAAATTAAATAGCTTTAATTTTCTTAAAGCTAAAGCAAATGAAGTTGTCATGTTATGTGTCGTGTTGTATTTGTGTGCCTCTAGCTAGTAATTAACAGTTGTTCTGGTACTTCTTGTGTATAATAGTAATAAGACCAACAATTGGTGAGCACCAGTTGACATTTATATCATTAAGTTACGAAAATAATCATGTGGTTTTTATGTCGTTTCATTTTATTTTTTTTTTAGCTTTTATTGTATAATCTTTTATTTTGTATTATCGAGAGAAATTATTTTTGACTATTATATTAAGTTTTTTTATCAATAAATTTATGAATATCCACCTTAAAACTTTATAGTATAATACAGAACTGTTTCAATTATAAATTAGACCGTTATGAATTTTATCCGTCAACTAAAATATAATTTTTACAGATAGGCAAAAGATTATAGACATTTCTTTTTCTTTATGCTATGATCAAAGGAACTAGAAAACCTGCTTTATGAGTGCTGTTGATATCGATGCGGTGATGAAAACTTTATTCAATTATTTCGTTAGCTCATTTATTAGAAGAGCATGACACTAATTTTAATCTTAATTTTTGTATCAATTTTGAATTATCATGTTTTTTTATTGAAAATATTAATATCTGATGTGATAATTTTTTTTAATCAGTTTTGTATTATTTTTAATTGAAAATATTAATATTTGATATGATAATTTTTATCAAAAAAACTGATAACTCAAAGTGAACATAAAAATGTGGACTTAGAGTTGGTGTTTATAATAATTTCTTATTAGAAATGGTGTTTTAGCCTACATGTTGTTCCATATGTCAGTTCATAGAAAGAGAGAGAGAGAGAGAGAAACCCGGAAAAAAAAAAAAAAAGGGAGAAAGAAAAGAAAAAACGTGTTGATCCAGGATGGCCAACACGATTATACCATATATATGCAGATAGCAGTATCTTACAAAGTGGCAGGAAAATAAGTCCAAGATAGTGATTATGATAATGTCGGTTCAAGGGCGTAACTTGTGGTCTTATTGTGATCCAATTGAGTGTCACGTAGAAATATTATTTATTTGTTTATATTTTTGTTAATGAAATAATGTAATCCACATATAGTAGGGATAATTTTAGTTAGGAAGTTCCTCAGTCAGTGGGTACGTATTTTGGATATCCACAACCTAACAAGGACCGTGTAAACATACAGGGAACTGCTATAATCACATATTAACACAATTTCATATTTAAAACAAGGTTGATTCAGTGTTTCTATTTTTTAAAACTTAATTAAAGATCTTAACCACAATTAATACGGATTAATAATATAGTGACTTTCTATGCGATTAATTTTGACCCATAAAATTCAAATGACAAAAAAGTTAACATTGTTATAAACAAGGGGTAGATTGCATACTTATAAATTTATGGCACACGTTGACAAAATTAAAAGTTTAAGATGCAAATTATATTGTGTTATAAGTTCAGGGACCAGTGAAATTTAGCCTTATATCTAAGAAAAGATTCATTGGGCTGTGAAATATTATAGGTGTGCTAGTAATATTCACAAATCGCAAGCATAATAATCGTGATTGGTGATACTGTAGGATTACTGCAAGAGATTTTTGGATTAATGTTGTTCATGGATTGGGCAACTCTACAGCTAGCTAGAGAGGACCAAAACTTTGAAGTAGATTGTGAACTCAGCAATCATATTCTTTCTCACAAATAGATGAAAATTGTCGCTTTAAGTTTGTGGGAGAAACTAACATATATAGTTGAATGATTTGAAATGAAATTGGACAAAAAACCGGAAGAGAAAAAGCTTACAAACATAGAGCTCGTAGGGGGAAGTGTTCTTAATTGGGCAAATAATCTTAATGATTTCTTATTTGATATATTTCTTTCAAATATTCAAATTTTGGTCTCTTCCTAATTGGGAAGATAACTAGGGGATTACTAGGCGTGGTATAAAGAGCAGAGTGCAAGAAGTTCTTAATCAAGTTGTTTGATTGAGCACAACGAGCGGTATGGTGCAGGGAGACAGTGTAGCTACTCTCTTCATCACCATTTTATTAGCATTCGTCAATGTGACACATAGTTTTTTTTTTCTTTTTTTAATTTTAATTTAAATTGAAGAGAAGGGATAGTTGATAACAGAGCAAGTGTTTCGGTTACCAAAATGCTATTCATATCATCAATCTTGAAACGGACAGAAAATCACATTTTAGCATTACAAGAAAGCTTAAAGTCTTCTTTTTGTTTTTTCTTCGCCGTGGTTTTTGGCCAAGATTATATAAAGCATAGAAATGTAAGCGCATATGCAACTAAAGAGAAAACTTTACACACACACACATGTGTGTGTGTGTATCTTCTTTATGATCTTCAGCATTCAAAGATAAGTTACTAAAATTTTGATAAGGTACTATATGTATAAACAGAGGGTGAAGCTGTAGGTGGCTGTGTTGGGCAATGCTCAATCATTTTTATGTAGAATTTTTTCCCCAAATGTTTATTAAAAATAATCCAGTGGAGAATAACTTCAAAGAGCAATTCAAAAATAAAGTGACAAAGAGAGAGGAAAAAAAAAAAAAAAAAGGTGGCTTTCAAGTGATTACAGACATTGCTTTATAAGATGTAGAATTTGCATCATTTCATCTTTTAATGTTTTTCTTAAATACCCTTTCCATAAAAGGAATGAACTCATATTTTATGTTTTTTTTTTGTTTTTTTATGCACCCTTTCCATGAAAAGGAAAAACAATAAAAGTTTAAACGAATGGTGTAAATAAGTCGATTGTTACATGTAGAATATCATCAAAAGATCCCCTCCAAAAAAAGAAAAAAAAAAAAAAGAAAGAGAGCGTTAATGCTATATGACTGGACACAGTGTTATATAGCATTATTGTCAGAAGATGTTCCCTATTCTTGACCGGGAAAGATTCACCCTTTTTTTAGGCACAATAATGCTATATGACTGGACACAGTGTTATATTCCTATCCAGAATGCACCGTTTTGTTGATTAAATAATCGTTTACATATTGGCCGGGTCTCATTTCCGGTGGTGGACACGGTGCGGTAATGAACTGGACGCCTACAAGGGATGGGCTCTTAACAGATGAAAAGATTACGGCTAACCGTACATGGAAAATTAGTAACTTTGCTGATGTAATCTACTGTATACATAATTGTTTTATACTGAGTGGTCGGAAGTGTAATTTACTGTTTATCCAAAATGTGGGCATGAAGGTAATTTTAAACGAAATAGAAGATGTGAGATGTATTTTTTAAATATTTTCGGACATGAATGTGGTGGGAAGATGGTTGAAATCTAAATAAGTGTGAAAATATACGTGAAATGTAACTTAATAACAATGTGAGTCATTGAAATTGAATAAGCAAATATGACGCGTGGGAAAGTGAGAATGATAGGTACACTAGGTGTATATGTAACCGAATGTGAAATTCAATGTTAATCAAAGTTAATCAGGATGGCAATAAAAAACCCATATTAATGAGGTAAGAGCAAACGAGGGATGATAAACATGGAAAGAGCAAACGAGGATTGGATACCGAGCGGGAAAATAAACAAACAGTTTTTAAGTCGACATATTTGGGTGTACTTATATTGTTAATTTGTTGTACTTAATATATTAATTTAATGAATACCTTGTTTCTTAAGTGTTATATTTTATCAAATTCTATAAACTTGCGAGTTGGGATCTTGATATAAGATTAGTTTTCCTCTATAAGTGCCAAGTGTAATTGGGATGTGTCAGGATTTTGATGTCTAGTCCTCTCTCTTCCTATATGCATATATACACATATATGTGAATATATCAAATCCTCTAAATCTCAGATGGTAAAAATCTACTTTTATTCCAATAACATTCGGCACTATTTAGGAGAAGATGTTTCAACCATGCACAAAAATCCCTTATTGAACCTATTTTTGATCACGTAGTTAGCTATTAAAATACGAATACAACTTATTATTGCAATCAAACGAATCAAATGTCATTACTATTGATGTAATTTCTTGTGACGATTTTGTTGTAAAACTTCTTATAAGACGGGATCAGCGGGGTATTCAAGGAGAAGGTGGAATTTGACGATAAGAACAGGGTGGTAATTCACAACGGACTGGAAGGAGATGTGTTCAAGGAGTACAAGAGCTTCAAGCCAGTGTATCGTATTTTTCCCAATCCCAAGGGTAAGGGAAGCTTGGTGAATCTGAGCATTGAATATGAGAAGCTGCATGAGGGTGTTCCACCTCCAGATATCTACGTTAATAAGTTGATGGTTAATTAACATCAGCAAAGATCTTGATGTCCACTTGAACAAGGCATAGAACACTACATCTATGTGGTCATGACATTTAGGGACCTACCCTCAATGTCACTTTACTATCTGCCACTAGTTCTTAATTACGGTGTGTCTAGCTGTAATGAAATCTATGCTACTTGTGTGATGTATAATTAAGAGAGCTTAATCAGTTGTTTAATTTGTAGTAATGAGAATCACGCTGTAATTAAGCTCTTGTGGATGGTTTGTATAAGATATTATTAAGTTAATGTGAACAAAATCTTTGTGGGTGTGAATCTGTTGCGACTTATATATAGCCTTGATTCTAAAACAACTATACATGAAAGCTTTTTTTTTTTTTTTTTAATTGTATAATTGTGGTCTTTCTTTTTAAGGATAATTTGGATATTTTAAGATTAAAATTAAGTGTTGACCAAGAGTATAAATTTGTACATTAAGCATAATCTGATAGTATATAAATGCAAAAGTTCAAAACACATGGTGTATTTTCTTAATAAAAGCAAAATATAGGGTATAAAAACGTAAACAACCCAAAAGAAAATTACAACTACAAATGGTAATAATCCCATCTCACTTCTTTACTTTCTTTATTTTATTTTATATTATTCCATAACTTTAGTAAACCTCGTTTCTTACTTTCAATAACTTAATATATAAAGTGTTGTGAGAAGATCTGCTAACAATATTAATTTCATAAAAACTGGAGACATGCAACAACAATTTTTTCATTTCTTAACCATTTAATGTGATATACTGATATAACATTGCTTATGTTTTATATTTTCCACAAAATTTATTATTCCATATAATTATCTAATCGCCGCTTTATTCAAAATTTGAAAACTTTCATTCGGACTTGTTAAAAGGTCGTTAATATTCAATCATGTTGAGAATTGTTTAATAAATTAAAATATTACCTTCTCTTTTTCAAAAAGCTCTCAAATATATCCCATTATATATTTGCTAGTCAAGGAAATTAATATAATCATCTGCATCTTTTATACCTAATTTTGTAGAAACAGTATGTGGACATATCTTCACGTGCGCATGTATAAATAAAAAGATTATTTGTGTGTGTGCGCGTGCGCGTGTGCGTGTGCTGGAAATGTATTAAAGATTATTAATTATGAAAGAAAGCCAACGAGAAGACAAGTCTTTTTAATAATTGGTGGACACATCTTCTGATCTCTTGCTAACTATTTATTTAAATATATATACATATATATATATATATATATATATATATCAAACTTGCTATCTATTTCGTGTAGATGCAAGCTAGAATAATTGACTCCA
Organism: Ficus microcarpa; assembly: GCA_025413485.1. Classification (NCBI taxonomy): domain Eukaryota; kingdom Viridiplantae; phylum Streptophyta; class Magnoliopsida; order Rosales; family Moraceae; genus Ficus; species Ficus microcarpa. The sequence goes on along the minus strand of CM046385.1, from coordinate 7,792,800 downwards.
ATTTTTTCTTTTTAAATTCATTTAAAATAACTTTCATGTCTACATCATTTTATATGTAAATGAAAATTCAACATTAAAAAAAAAAAAAAAGAAAGAAAATTAGTTCCATCAATATTCAAGAAACTAATAAGCAAGTAAATCTCGTGGCTCAAAATTTTCTCAGTGTCGTGCTCTTATATATTTAAAATTTCTTTTTTTTTTCTTTTTAAGGATTTTTTCTTTTGCTTTATTTTCTTACGATTCGTGTAGTAAACTCAATAAAAGTTGAGATTGCAAATTTTAAAAAAAGAATGGGAACCAAACGTCACAAATATAATAGTTTAAAGACCAATCAAGCAAATAAGTCAATCCATTAATAGTAGTTAGCATATTCTAAAAAAATAAGAAGGATATTTTTATTTACTTTTTAATAGTTTGGGAACATTTTAACTACAGAAAAAAAATATATGGGCTAAAATGATACAAACACAATAGTATATGGACCAATAGAGTATTTTATCCTAGAGTGTATGATTCGCTCCTTCGTACATCCAACAAAGTTGATGCGGAAAAAAAAAATTTTAATGCAAGCATTACTCAACAGAATCTTTATAAATTTTATTGTAACCACAAGATACTGACTCATGTAGCTATATACAGTAAATTATATATAAAATCTAATTCAACATATTTTAAGTGTATTATACCGTATTATTTCATACAAGGGTTAAGGCTAGAATCGGGGTCGAGGCCAACCCGAGAGCGGGGATAGGTCGATTTGGTCTGGGTTAGGATTTGCCGGACTTGGGCCCGGGTTGGCATTGAACTGGCTTGAGTTGGAATTTGCCTGGTCACTATGAAGGTGACATAGTTGGGGACGACACAGGCTTGGGATCAGGGTTAGCTCTGGCCTACGGTTGGGATCAGCCCAAGGATGTGAACAACATTGAATCATCCTGGGGATGGGGACGAGGTTGGCCTGGCCCTAGGCTAGGTGGTCGAGGTTGGATCAGCCCAGGTCTGGGGATGGGATTGGCCGGGTCGGGTTCAACCTTGGAATAATAAAGGTGATTGGATTAGCCCGAGAATGGCCATAGTGACGAGCTAGGTCGGCATCATTGCAGGTGACCGGGAATGGGGTAGGCCAGGTCTAGGGCCAATGTCGTCACCTATGATCAAGGTGGGGTTAATTTGGTGTTAACCCTTGACCCCAATCCCCAACCGACCTTAATATTCTACAATAACATTAGGTTATAAACATTTTAGTATTTTATGACACTAAATACCATATTCTGCTATGATAATACATCGTAATACAATTGGTGACAGATTTAGGATTTGAATGGGGCATAATTAATTATAATTACAAAATTTAAAAACTAAAAATGATTGAAAATCATATTAAACTTATACTATTTCTTCGTAATAAAAGCATTTTCATGCTTTCAAATTGCTACATGGTAACCTATTATCACACTTTAAAGTATCGTTGTTGTCATTTATTATAGACAACTAAATCTTCATGATTATCCAGGAAAAAGAACATCCGCCTCTGGTTTTATTATGCATATTCCAGAAATAAAGAAAAAGGAATAGAGAAGGGAAACTTACCCCCAAAAAAAAAAAAAAGTTAAAATAGAGAGGCAAGAGAGAGTCATGAGTGTGAATAACAGTGTAAATAGTCTATTAAAAAAAAAAGTAAAACGTAAAAATAAATAAAAAGGTTATAATTTTAAAAAAGAGCTTAATACAACGGGGCCACTAACCACGAAACATCCCCAAATAATGTACTTAAATATATATATATATATATATATTTTTTGCAAACAAAAAGATCAGATACATCTTAATTATTTTCATATTTTTCAACTTAACAAGCAGTAGCATTTTCTTAATTATAATAAAGTCAGATCTTTTATATTAATTTCTCTCGTTCGTTCTATCATATTCTCATCAATCTAAATATCAATAGTTTAAATTAGAACAGAAATTTAAATTAGATATAATGAGATTTAAATTGATATAAATGAAAAAGAGACGTCTTACAAGATATATCCATCCTTTTCAATCCCATCATGCTTTTCCAGTGGGAGCGCCCATTCCCTTACTGCCCATTTTAGCATCCGTAACTAAAGACAAAACAATACATTTTTTACGATATAATACAATACAGACAATCAAACGTGCTTTAATTTTGCTTTAAATTTTGTGCAGGGTTGAAAAAGAAATTCATGGAGTCTAAATCCATGGACAGCTGATATGTGTTAATAATTCGTACCTTATCTTGAACAGCTATGAAAGTTCTGTAACCTTGTAATAATTGGTTGATCAGCGTTTCTTTGCGACATTAATGGTAAAAATATCAGAAATCTGACTGGCTATCAAATAAAGAATTATTACAAATCGGAAACTTTTCTAGATGCTTATCTTGTTTGTTGAGCAGCCAGTCTCAAAGATAGTCTTTGTCCCTAATTCATGAAACTGCCACGTACATCAATAGCTACTATAAAAAATTGTGTTTTTTTTTTTTTGGCTAAATACTATAAAAAATTGTTGGCACACGTGATTCTTGCTTGCTGCATTATTGATCTTCTTTTCAACAACATCAATAATTTCATGATTTTTCTTTTACTAACATATATATACGAAAAATATATATATACAAAAAATCTTTTAAGATATGAGAAATAAAAATACTCTCAATATGTACAGAAGTTCTTATTTATATTTCTCTTCCCTCTTATCCATTTTTTTATCTAAAAAAAAATTTAATAATAATCCCGTCATTTTTCGTTTTTTAAGTTCATATAGGCATAAAAACTCTCCAGTCATTTCCCTCTTATCCGTTGAATTAGCCGGTTTTCTCCTATTAATATTATGTATCATTGTACTTTTGCTTTTACATATCCGGTCTAGTGGTTCAAATGTTGAGTTTGTGAAGCAGAGAATTTTATCATGTACAGTCATACCTGAAACTTTTATTTGAGATTAAAGTTAATATAAACTCCCGGTTATTATTAAAAGATCTATTTTCTAAAAAGCAAGTTGGTGGGCGATATTCATTGCACGAATATTTGATATTCTGAGTTATAAAAACTAGCTAGAAAGGTAATATTTTATCTTTCGTTGGCATATCTTCAAATGACTAAAAAGTCCCTTGATCACAGACATCCCATAAAATATAGAACAATTGAGAGAAGATTAACATAACCACGAAGATCTATGTGTGTTCTCTAAAGCAAGTTATTGATAGAGATTGTAGACAACACGAAATTCTAATGGCTTCAGTCGATAAGCTGGAAGGTGAAGTAGAGATCAAGTCGTCTGCCGATGAAGTTTTCAAAGTCATCAGCTACCAACAGCACCACCTCCCCAATGCCTGCTCCGACAAGATACATGATGTTGCCGTCCACGAAGGTGGGTGGGACATTTCTGGCTCCGTTAAGCTCTGGACATACAAAGTCGGTGAGTAAACGTGCTAATATTGTTGGGATGTGCTAGTTTTTCTTGCTTCTAGTTGTCTCCTCTCGCTGTTTTATATATTATGAGAAAACTACTAAACTAGTGACTAAAGTTTCTTTTTTCCCTCTGTCAGCTATATATATATATATATATATTGTTGGTAGATGATTTTAACAAATTTTCTCTTAATTTTTATTAAAAGAAAAAGATTGTTGTTTTCGTTTGTCCTTTATATACGATTTACTTTTTGAAACGATAATATAGAGTAAAATTTCTAGTTTGTTTGTTTGTTTTTTAATTTTCCTGTTTTGTTAATTTTGTGGTTTAATTTTGAAGTTTTATGTATTTTTGAAATTATATAGAGTTGAGGAAAAAAAAAATAGAGTTGAGAGTTTAATATTTCGTTCAGTATAACTAACATACTTGGAATGCTTTGAGTGAATATTTTATATATTAAAGTAAGCGGGATTGCAATTGAAGTGGTTAATTAATCTTATAGCAAAAAGAGAACCAAAAAATTTCAAAAGGTAGCTCAAAGATATATATTCTTAGGGTTAGAATTTGAATGCGATTTCATGCTTCCTAAAATAAGTACCCTTTTCATGTAACTTATTCTAAATTAAGCACATACTTTTATCAATGATATAGTTACAAAGCAATCGCTCTGTGTTAATCTGACTCGACACATGTATGGTTTGATAATTCACAAATATATCTTCAAATGAACTCTTTTGATTATGTGGAATAATAAGTACCTTATAAGTTAGCGCTTAGTTTTCTCAAAATTGAGGTTTTCTCTTCTTACTTTCCGTTAAAAAAAATAATAATAAAAAAGGGTAAATGGGAGCTAGATTAAAAATTTAAAAAGTGTTATCGTTTTAATAAATGAGAGTCATAAACCTCATACAATAAATGAAAAATGAAAAGCTTATAATTAGTAAGCATGGCTAAGTACCAATGCATAATCGGGAAAGCATTGTTCCAAATTCAAATGGCAGATGGAGCCGTGGAGACATTCAAAGAGCGGGTCGAAGTAGATGAAGAAAACAAGAAAATAATGCACATCGGTTTGGAAGGACACGCCCTGGAACTCTACAAAAGCTATAAGATCATCTGTCAGGCTATCCCAAGGACCGAAGGCGGTTTGGTGAAATTTACTTTGGAATATGAGAAACATAATGAGTCCACACCAGCTCCAACCAAGTATCTCAACTTTCTGATCCATCTCATTAAGGATCTTGATGCACACCTTCTCAAGCAGTAAATTAAAATCTGGCTTAATACTTTTATTATTAATAAGTGCTCTAATATATATATATTTGTGCCAGTTATTATTTAGCTATTTTTATTTGTTGTTGGAGTGTCAAATTATATTATTATTACATATAAAATTAAATTAAAGAGCTTTAATTTTCTTGAAGCTAAAGCAAATGAAGTTGTCATGTTATGTGTCGTGTTGTATTTGTGTGCCTCTAGCTAGTAATTAACAGTTGTTCTGGTACTTCTTGTGTATAATAGTAATAAGACCAATAATTGGTGAGCACCAGTAGACATTTGTATCATTAAGTTACGAAAAGAACCATGTGGTTTTTATGTCTTTTCATTTTTTTTTTTTTTAGTTTTTATTGTATGATCTTTCATTTTGTATTATCACTAGAAATTGTTTTTGACTGTTATATCAATTTTTTTAGCAATATATTTACGAATATCCACCTTAAAATTTTATAGCATAATACAAAACTATCAGTTATAAATTAGACAGTTATGAATTTTATCCGTCAGCTAAAATATAATTCTTACAGATAGGCAAAAAAAGATTGTCCCATTTTAGAGATTTCTTTTTCTTTATGCTAAGATCAACTGAACTAGAAAACCTGCTTTATGAGTACTGTTGATACCGATGCAGTAATGAAAAGTTTATTAAATTATTTGGTTAGCTCATTTGTTAGAAAGGCATGACACTAATTTTAATCTTAATTTTTGTATCAATTTTAAACTGTCATGTTTTTTTATTGAAAATATTAATATCTGGTGTGATAATTTTTTTCATCAATTTTGTATTTTTTTTTATTGAAAATAATAATATTTGAGATAATAATTTTTATCAAAAAACTGATAACTCAAAATTAACATAAAAATGTAGATTTCGAGTTGGTGTTTATAACAATTTCTTATTAGAAATGGTATTTTAGCCTACATGTTGTTCCATGTCAGTTCAGAGAGAGAGAGAGAGAGCCAAAAAAAAAAGGAGAAAGAAAAGAAAAAACGTGTTGATCCAGGATGGGCAACACGATTATGCCACATATATGCAGATAGCAGTATCTTACAAAGTGGCAGGAAAATAAGTCCAAGATAGTGATTATGATAATGTCCGTTCAAGGGCTCAACTTGTGGTCTTATTGTGATCCAATTGAGTGCCACGTAGAAATATTATTTATGTGTTTATATTTTTGTTAATTGAAAAATGTAAGCCATATAAAGTAAGGATAACTTTGGTTAGGAAGTTCCTCAGTCAGTGGCCATTTTGGATATCCACAACCTAACAAGGTCCATGTCAACATACAGAGAACTGCTATAATCACATATTAACACAATTTCATATTTAAAATAAAGTTGATTCAATGTTTCTATTTTTTAAAATTTAATTAAAGATCTTAACCACAATTACTATGGATTAATAATATAGTGACTTTTTATGCTATCAATTTCAACCTGTAAAATTCATATGACAAAAAATTTAACATTGTTATAAACGAGTGGTAGATTAATGCACACTTATAAATTTATGGCACACGTTGACAAAATTAAAAGTTTAAGATGCAAATTATATTGTGTTATAAGTTCAGGGGACCAGTGAAATTTAGCCTTATATCTAAGAAAAGATTCATTGGGCTGTGAAATATTATAGGTGTGCTAGTAATATTCACAAATCGCAAGCATAATAATCGTGATTGGTGATACTGTAGGATTACTGCAAGAGATTTTTGGATTAATGTTGTTCATGGATTGGGCAACTCTACAGCTAGCTAGAGAGGACCAAAAAAACTTTGAAGTAGATTGTGAACTCAGCAATCATATGCTTGCTCACAAATAGATGAAAATTGTCGCTTTAAGTTTGTGGGAGAAACTAACATATATAGTTGAATGATTTGAAATGGAAATTGAACAAAGAACCGGAACAGAAAAAGCTTACAAACATAGAGCTCGTAGGGAGAAGAGTTCTTAATTGAGAAAATTTTAATGATTTCTCATTTGGTATATTTCTTTCAAATATTCAAATTTTGGTCTCTCCCTAATTGGGGACATTACTAGGGGATTACTAGGCGTTGTCATGAATAGCAGAGCACAAGAAGTTCTTAATCAAATTGTTTGATTGCGCACAACGTGCGGTATGGTGCGGGGAGACAGTGCAGCTAATATCTTCATCACCATTTTATTAGCATTCGTAAATGTGACATATAGTTTTTTTAATTTATTTAAATTGAAGAGAAGGGATAGTTGATAACAGAGCAAGATTAAGCATCCTACCGAGCTTGAAACCTGAAATCTTAATCAACACGTGATTAATTAATTGGAAGCCACAAATTTACATGAAATCCAATCAGGTGTTTCGGTTACCAAAATGCTATTCATATCATCAATCTTGAAACGGACAGAAAATCACATTTTAGCATTACAAGAAAGCTTAAAGTCTTCTTTTTGTTTTTTCTTCGCCGTGGTTTTTGGTCAAGATTATATAAAGCATAGGAATGTAAGCGCATATGCAACTAAAGAGAAAACTTTAGACACACACACGTGTGTGTGTGTATATCTTCTTTATGATCTTCAGCATTCAAAGATAAGTTACTAAAATTTTGATAAGGTACTAACAGAGGGTGAAGCTGTAGGTGGCTGTGTTGGGAAATGCTCAATCATTTTTATGTAGAATTTTTTCTCCAAATGGTTATTAAAAATAATCCAGTGGAGTATAACTTCCAATAGCAATTCAAAAATAAAGTGACAAAGAGAGGAAAAAAAAAAAAAAAGTGGCTTTCAAGTAGTAACAGACGTTGGTTTATAAGACGTAGAATTCGAATAATCTTATCTTTTAATGTCTTTCTTTAATATCCTTTCCATAAAAGGAACCACCTCATATTTTATGTTTTTTTTTTGTTTTTTAATGGACCCTTTCCATTAAAAGGAAAAACAATAAAAGTTTAAACGAATGGTGTAAATAAGTCGATTGTTACATGCAGAATATCATCAAAAGATCCCCTCCAAAAAAAAAAAAAAAAAGAGAGCGTTTTCAGAAGATGGTCCCTATTCTTGACCGGGAAAGATTCTCCCCTACCTATTTTAGGCACAATAATGCTATATGACTGGACACTGTGTTATATTCCAATCCAGAATGCACCGTTTTCTTGATTAAATAATCGTTTACATATAGGCCGGGTCTCATTTCCGGTGGTGGACTCGGTGCGGTATTGAACTGGACGCCTACAAGGGATGGGCTCTTAACAGATGAAAAGATTACGGCTAACCGTACATGGAAAATTAGTAACTTTGCTGATTTAATTGACTGTACACATAATTATTTTATACTGTGTGATCGGAAGTGTAATTTATTGTTTATCCAAAATGTGGGCATGAAGGTAATTTTAAGCGAAATAGAAAATGTGATATGTATTTTTAAACATTTTGGGACATTAATGTTGTGGACGGAAGTTGAAATTATTATTAGTTTCACATAGTTGTTTGGCTTAGCATATTAAACCTTGAACTCCCCTCCTCTTCCTTCACCAATGCATTCGTCGCCTACATTGGCCTGCACTCCTACTCCACCAGCCTAAGTCGAAGGCGGAAGGTCTTGTGGTGCTGACACCTTCTCCATCTCCATCTCCGTCTCCGCCTTCCTCTTCATTCCCCTAGTCCTTGCCATAACTGCCACATACATTCACATTGAAAATTTAAAAATTGAGATTACCGTTTCTACTGATGCATTTAAAACTACAATAGAGATCTAATTGTGTATTTCTGTAAATTGTGCTTTAATTGGATAAGAATGTGAGATGCAAATTATAGTTTATCATTAGCTTGTTTAGATAATCTTTCTCCACACATTTTTAAGTTTGGCCCTGCAATTCCAGTGGCAAAACACACACGCAGACGCGCACAGAGACACACACACACACAGAGACATACAAACACACCCACACAGCCACACACTCACAGAGACACACAGAGACACAAACACACACACATACACACTAAAAGCCGTTTATGGTATCTGCGTACACAACGTCCATTTTGTTTCCTTGTTCTCATCAGCTTGCTGTTCTTTTTAATAAACATTCCCTATTTGCCATTCAGCTTCATTACCATTTTACGACGTTTTCAAAGTCCCAACTTTATTATTTACCCACTCAAATACAACCTATATTTTCTAACACATATCACCCCTGACATCGATTTGGTAATATACATTTCAGATACCTTAACTTTCTTGTTCACAAATCAATTTCCTTTTCCAGTAATTAACATGCCAACTCCCCATTAGTTACACAAGAAATGGTGGGATTTATAGTACGAAAACAATCGTCCAACAACACAATATCCCAATATTTTCTTGTTCACAAATCAATTTCATATAACAACCCGACTATAGTCTAACAAATCAATTTCTAAACTTTTTCTTGGTCACAAATTCACAATTTCATCTTTTCAGTGACAAACAAAACAAGGCATTAAACACTAATCCATGAGGTCTCCTTCTTTTTTTATTTTTATTTTTTTATTTTTTATCCTTCACATTTTCATCTTAACATTGTCAGATTTTTTTGTTTCCCTTCACACAACAGACAGGGGGTTATTTGAAACCGACGACATGCATTCTCCTCAAATTTTTTTCTTTTTCACATTTTGTTTATCACTCTCCCATATTATGTCCTACTCTTTCAATTCCAATTTAACATACCCTAATTATCATACCCTAACTCATAGTTGCTCTGCCTCTCAGTATCGATGTCAATAAATGGTTCTTCTCTGGAACCCAGACCCCACTGGCGTCAGCGCCGATTAAAATTTTGACAATGAACCTTTCGAATGAAAACCCTGTCCTCTACTAGAGCAAAAGAAGAAGGAAAAAAAAGGAAAATGATCCTTTCAATGCTTTTTCTATTTGTTTAACAATATTATCATTTTTTTCCTTTTAAATATGCCTAGTTGGACCACTGTGTACGCCAGCTACTCCTCCATAGTGTGTCAGACAACATTATAGATTGCCCCTCCTTTATTCAAGTCGAATCACACCTTGACTTTTTGTTAAACGGTCCATATTCATTTGCCGGATTTTTGCTGGATTTGTGAGCTGCGAATACAAGACCCATCCATATATTCTTCAAATAAAAAATCGGACATTATATGGTCGCAAGCATAGAAGACTTCGAATCTTATCTTAAGGCATTCAAGAAAGGAAACATTTCATTTTTGCGGTAAAACCCCTTTGATATATCGATAGAGTTTATTATTAAACCGTGTTTATTATTAAACCGTCAAGATATAATCGAAAGATTGAAATGTTATTTGTATATAATAATTATTATGCATATTACCTCATATTAGTATAAATTAATAAATCAAAAATTAAAAAAAAAAAACCCACCCCTTCCCTTCGTCAACCACGGCGACTTCCTAGCTGACGTCAGCATCGGACCAACGGATCAAATCTACCCCCCGACACTGATGAGCCCAGACCCCCCCTGATGCCAACCAAACCCCTTCACCCCTGGCGCTTGAGCCCCCCCACCCTCGACGCCGACCAGAGCCCCCCTTTTCTCCTACGCTCGAGCCTTGGCGCTGACCAGACCCCCTCCAGAGGTTGACTAAACACCCCCCCCCCGTGCAGGAGCCCCCCTCCCCCTCCCCCTACCCCGACACCGAGACCCACTGCGCTGGAGCCCCCCCCCCCCCACCCTTGATGTCGACCAAACCCCCGTCCCCCGCACTCAAGCACCCCGCCCCCCTCCCCCACGCTCAAAACCCCCGTCCCGACTCCAGTGATGGAAAATTTTGAATTTTTTTAATTTATTAATGGAATATTACTATAAAGTAACATGTATAATAATTACCGTGCACAAACAATATCTCAGTCATTCGATTACATCTAAACAGTTTAAAATGAGCTCTATCGATAGAGTATATAAAAAAGAATTTATTACAGTTTTACCCTCTTCTTGGACCATCTACTTTTTAGTAAGGAGAGAAAAAAAAAAAAAAAAAAGGGATAAAATTTACTCAAAATTACAAAAAGTAAAATAATTTCGAACAATTGAACATCTCAGTTGAGAATAGTGATTAGCCTCCAGATGATGCTTCTATTCAGAAGCTTTCCATTTACTACTAACATAATTAAAGAAGACGTCTCCTCACAAACCTTGCAAGAAAAAGTAAAATTAGTAAAATAAAAACGTCAAAATAAATAAGAAAGAGAATGCATTATGTTGAGATGTCATTGACCAAGTTTTCTGAAAGTTAAGACTTTTTTTTTTTCTTTGTTTTTCTTTTTTGCAACAATGAGAGTACAATCTTTTCACATTTGAGGGTGCTAGCAAAATCTTAGTTTCAGCAATGATTTTTGGGATCACCTTCTAGTGATAGGATTAGGTTTTTTCTTCCTATATTTATTTCACGCTTGCATGCGGCCTGTTGTTGTGCGCTTTATTTCATTTCTCATTTTAATTTTTATTTTATATGACTTTTCTTTTTATTTTCAATTGTATAGAGTTAAAAATCAAATTAGATAATTAACGATCAATTTGAGGGTGTCAACTTAATTGAGAAGGAGGGAGGGAGAGAGAGGGGAACAAATTGAATATCGAACAATTGAACACCTCCGTTGATGACAATCCTTGCCTTTCTGATTGGATTTTGTTTCCTTTACTTTCTATTTCAATTTCGAAATTTGAGAAAGGGACTTGATAGAGATCGAGTTATATAAAACATGCTGATCTGGTTCGGAATGGGTTAAGCATTTCTGACATATAATTCTCCCCTTTCTCCATTTACACATGCAGACGTGGGGCGAAAAAAAAACAATCCTACTAGGCATGCCAATGTCAGCTGAAAGTTGAGTTTAAGCAAACTTCATAGTTTTTACTATACAAAAATTCATTGAAAAAGGTTTTTTTTTTTATTTTTTATTTTTTTTAAATCTTTGCAATCCTAAGGTCAAAATTCCAAGCAAATTCCATGGTTAATTTCTTGTATGGGTAACAACTTTATGGTTCGTCTGGGTCATTCCGCTTTTGTGTCTTTGATTTACGGAATCAGTTGCTGGGCGAATAATTTGAGTTTAGAATTTAGATCATGTCAGTGTTTCATATTGCATATTTTACAATGGTTTCTGATTTTTTTTTTCTTTTGTTTCTTTTTTCACACATCGTGGCGAAGCCACTTGGATATTAGCAGGAACTTGTCCCCATTTAACTTTGGAATTTTGATTTTTACAATCAATTTTTTAAAAGATATTTTTAATTATGTCCCTATTTCACAAGAGAAATTAAAATATATACTGCAACTCAATAATTAAGATATATATGTCGTTGTGTTTATATGTATGTGCCTAGTCTATTGAAACAAATAATGGTATCTTTTTCTTTTCTCTTTTTTTTTTTCCTTGAACTTTGAGATTGGAGGATTTGAATCTTAAATGTTATAGTAGAATCATATATGAAATTACTGTTATATTATATTTGCAATCGTAAAAATAATGTTATCTCTATGCAGTTAGATGTTCGTTCTAATTATATATAATAATGTATGGTATCCTCACTGAATAATATTTTTGCAGGCACCCAGTTGTTTAAGCCTTATAAAAACTATAATCTCAGCCAACCTTTCAGATTCTAATTCCACAAGATAAAAAGCACAAAAAAAACAATTCTCTTTGATGCCATTAGATATGAAGATGGCACAGCTTTTAAATTTTTTAAAAGCTTCACTTTTGGAATAAAGGAGAAACAAATAGAAAAGTGAAAAACAGAATCAAAACCAACAGACTTGGTCGAAATAATGACCTTTCTTTCTCATCTATAAATTTCTAGGATCTATGTATGGTTTCCATAACCACAGCGTTCCTTTCTCAAAACAGTATTCTAAGAATTTTCTGAGCTAGAAAAAACAGTAAGAGAGAGAGAGAGAGAGAGAGAGAGAGAGAATATGGCTCAACTAGCAAAAATGGAGTCTCAAGTGGACATCAAGTCCTCTGCAGAAAGGTTCTACCAAACCTTCAAAAACAAACAGAACCACTTGCCCAAAATGTGCCCTAACTTGGTTCCGGACACACAGCTGATAAAGGGTGACTGGGAGTCCGTTGGTTCGCTCAGGAAATGGATTTTTGCTCCAGCTGGTGAGGGATTTAATTAATTTCGAAACAATACAAATAATGTTTTTCCGAGATTTATTTTAACAGTAATCAAATTGCTTTTATATATCTTCCTATCATGTAAAATACTGATGTGATAGTCACGCACAAAATTAATTCAGACACCTAACCCAACTCCAACTTAAACTTTTTTTTTTTTAATAGTTGAGCATCATTTTAGTATGTATATATATTTGTGTGTGTACATATATATTATTCCGTATCACAGAATTTCTAAATAGGGCAAGGGTTTTAAATGCTATCGCGTACGTTCTAGTTGTTCGGTAGCTATATTGAATTTATGGTTTTGCGTAATGGTAATTAATGGGACAACAATAAATACTTATCAAAATTAGGATGGAGGGACTTCATGTGGGTGACATCGGAGTGCCAACCTAATTTGGATATTGTAGAGTTCCTTGACGTCAGTTTATTTGCCGCATGTTTTAGGCGTCTTTTGCAATCTTCTGTTGTGACAAGTGATCTCGTCTCTAGTAGGTTTTATATAGACTTCTAGGTTAGATATATTGATATAGTGTTTTTTTTTTTTTTTGAACTTGGGTAGTCAAGTCTAACTCTGCACTTAATTTGATGTGAAACTACTATTAGACTATATTTGCAACCAGATAGATACACGTCGACATAGTTGATCATTTAACGTTTCATGACAGGTGATTCTAGTACTGAGATTGCTACAATGAGAATTGACGCTGCAGATGACAAAAAGAAATCTGTGACTTTCAGCATTTTGGACGGAAATCTCAAGAAACTCTACAACAGTTACGTAGTCACAATTGAGGCTATCGATAAGGCTGACGGAAGTGGCTCAACTCTGAAAACGACTGTAGAGTACAAGAAGGTGAACCCGGGTGTCCCCGAACCCTCGAAGTACTTAGTCTTTGCGTCCCTTCTTTACAAAAGTATGGACGCCTACCTTATCAACAATGCCTAATGTAGAAAGGGCAGACCCCTGCTGTGGAACTATACACCACTAATTAAATAAAGGCTGGGAAGCTTTAGTTTAGGGCTTCCTTAATATGTATTGTGGCTTGTGTCTGATGTACTTACTTGTGTGCGTCGAGGATTTTGCTTTGCTTTTAAAACCTTTGAGAAAGCGGAGCAAAACTTCTTGTGTGTTTTAATAAAGAGAGTCCTTATTATTCCTATTAAAAAACTCTTTACAGTAATTAGTTTCTTTGCCGTTAGAATTCTAGTACTTTAATTAATTTCCAAATCAACAACTTTTTTTAAACAAATAATGAGGAAGAACAAAATACTCTACTCAAATTTATTAAAAGGATTTAAAAACATATATAGAAATAAGCTTTCTGAGAAGGTAGGATGTTAAAGACATTGCCGATCTAGTCAAGATGTCATGAGTACATCTATTGATCTCTGTCTTCACCATTTGTTTAAAAAATAAATAAATAAAAGCATTTAGAGAAGATACATGAATACAACTAGGGATGGCAATATTCCCTGTGGGAATCTGCTTTGAGCGAAGAGGGAATGGGGGACAAAGTTCGAAGATGAGGATGAAATCTTATCCCCAAAGCTTAGCGGGGTGGGGATGGGGAAAGCATTCTCCGCTCCACCCCCGTCCTCATATATATGTATATATATATGATTTCATATGCATTTATAAGTATGTAATATAATATGAAAATTATATTTGAAAGTGTATACATTCATAAATGAATATCGAAAGTATGAGGAATAGACAAAAAAAAGGATAATTTTATATTTATTTTTTTATGGTTTCAAGTTTTTCTTAACTTAAGTGTTTTATAAAGGTTTAATTTTAAGAGTTTCTAATGTCTTGATGAGATTTTTAAAATCTTTATTTTTTAAGATTTTATTTGCATACCTATAAAAGTTGGTTTGTTTATGAAATCTTTAGTTTTGATCTAAATTTATGGTGCATTTCTACTTTATTGTTTGCTTTTACTTTATTATTTTGTCATATTAATATTTATAATCGATGGGAATGGGACGGGTATGAGGGAAGTCCTTCCGACGAGGAATCTCCATCCCCAGCCCCGCTTCTATTTTAGCGGGGATGGGGATAGGGTGGTTTTGGTGGCGGAGATGGGGATGGGAAAGCATTCCCCAGCCTCGTCCCGCCCCATCCCACCCCATTGCCATCCCTAAATACAACCTTATGATTTAAAAAAAAAAATGAAGACACCAACTAATAGAAATCAAATAATAAATTTGGTATTAGTTATACCTTGTAGTAAATTTGTCATTAAGTTTAACATGTGACAAATTTGATATCAAAAATTAAAGATGTCTTTAATCCAAATATCCAAATTTATGACTGGCACAATAATTTAATATTGCGTTGGACAAGTTAGCATTGTCCGTGAACCAGACTTGGGAACAAGGTTTGGGGTCAGCCTGTCATGATGTGGTTGGCTTAGGGTCTGGGGGTCAGGTTTAAGGTTAGCAGTTTATGGTGAAGGCGTTGACTGAGTCATCCAGGGAACAGTGACGATGGTCGGCTTTGTTACCTATTGCTAGGAATAGGGTTGGCCTAGTCCGAGGTCAAGGTCGTCGCCAATAATTGAGGTCAAGGTTGTTGCCAACCCTCGACTCCAAGGCTCAAGCCGACCTTCATTTTGTATTTTTGCATTACGTTATAAACACCTAAAAATACTTTTAAAATATCCAATGTTATATTGTGTAAAGATACAACACAATATGTTATAATACATCTTATACAATACAATATAGCTAATCAAACACGCCTTAAATCTCTGTCTGGAGTGTTGAAAAATGAATTAATTAATGAAGTCTAATCATCTATGGACAGCTCATATGAGTTAAATTGGTACGTTCCATATGATTGCTGCGTAATTTCATCACTGATGTACAAAAGTTAAGGTAATAGATTCCTTTTTTTTTTTTTAAGCGTCTACCATTGCCTTGTTTTTCTACGATATTTGCTACACAATTCAAGCGTGTAAGTTTGAACTTTTTTTAATGGAGTTGAATAGAGTTACATAATACAAGCATGTAATTTTGGGTCTTATTGTGACTCAATTGAACATTTAATTGGAAATAATGCAGCGACGAATTAGTTCAAATAGTAATTCGCACTCCACAGGTATGATGATCGTGATTGGTGAGACCGTAGGACTAACTTGTAGAGATTCTTGGATTGGTACTACTCGTTGGTCGGGTACCCTAAGGTATTATTCTATCTTTGGTATCAGAGCCCAGCAACTCTAGGACCAGAGATTTAGAAGATGAAAGCTTTTCAAAGGATCGAAACTTTGAAGTTGACTGTAACTTAACGATCAAATTCTTGCTAAAAAAGAGTTGGATAATCGCTTTAAGTTTGTGGGAGAACCTAGCAAAGTTGAATACTTTGAGATGAAATTGAACAAAGAGCTGGAAGAGTAAAGGACATCTTATTAGTTTAGAGTTCATGATGAGGGAAAGTGTTTTAAATTGAGTAAATCTTAGTGATTTCTGATTTTTTTTTTTTAAACATTACAATTTTGATCTCTTCTAAACCGGAGAGATTACTAGATATAATACCATATAGGTAATATACTTTTCATATATTTTTATGCTATAGTCAATAATTGAAACAAACATTGGTATCTATTTAGTTAAACACTATTGCTATTTTTTTTTTAAATAGTATCCCAACCAGAAAAACATTTCTGAATCGTCATTGTTGATACCTCACAAGAGTCATAATCTAAGAGGACCTTCAAAGATTCTGATTCCACAAGTTAAAAAAAGCACCACAAACAAATTCTTCTTGATTCCATTGGATATGAATTAGGACTACGACATATCGAATTAACTTTTTAATTCTTTTCGTTTCTGAATGAGGGGGAAAACTAACTATAAAAGTCCAACACAACATCAAAACCAACTGACATTTGTTGAAATATAATATGTGCCCTAACGTGGTTCAGGACGTACAGCTGATAAGTGGTGACTGGGAGTCCGTTGGTTTGCTCAGGAAATGGATTTTTGCTCTAACTTAAACATTTTTTATACTATTATATAGATATATATAGACACATACAACCCCAGTAAATCTTGGAAATTTGATCTTATTACCTCATTATATTTTTGCCTGGGACAATGTATATAATGAATGTTTACCAAAATTAGGATCGAGGGCCTCGTGTGCAGGTAAGATTGGGCTGCCAACCTAATTTGGACGTCGTAGAGATCATTGACATCGGTTTTTTGCCGATTGCTTCTAGACATTTGTTGATCTTTCTCAAAATAACACATGTCTTTATTTTTTACTTTTTGAAAGAAAAAAATAATCAGTATAATAATAAGTCATGTTTGTACATTGTTATGAATTTGCCGTTCGTTGTAACCAAAAACAAAAAAAAAAAATTGTACGATTGTACTTGCCCTGTTGCCAGAGGTAGTTTTCTTTTTTTTTTTTTTTTTTTCCGTATAATTTGTGAGCTCTATGCTCTGTTTGTATGTTTTTCTTTTTGCGCCGGGGGGGGGGGGTGTTGGGCTTCTCCAAGACTCTTTTTTTTTTTTTTTTTTTTTTTTTTAAATCTGATTCTCCAATTTGAGACTTGCTCCTTATTGTTCTATGGTGGTTTTTCTAAAAAGAAAAGAAAATATAATTGACTTCATTGTACATTTTATAATTTTCTATACCATGGATCAACTCATTCTGAATCAAATAAATTTCAATTGTTCCATTGTCTACGAATACAATGGATCAGACCATCTAACTTTTATTTTCTAAGAAAAACAGAAAGATGGGTCAAAAAAGATCCTTTCGTAAGAAATAAAAATAAAAAAGTAAGTAAATTAAACACACACACACACACACACACACACAAAAAGAAAATCTAATTTTTTTCCCCAAAACATAATAATTGAAATTGATGTTAAATTACGACAGAACATTTAAATACATATACAAAAGTTAAATATTACCTTTGACCCAACAATTTTCTGGAACGTGAGAGTATGTTTCTTTTTCTTTAAGAATAACTTGAGAATTATATATATTCAAATTTAAAAAAAAAAAAATTTGTGTTCATTCTGCAATAGGTAGGATGTAGACGAAAAGGCAAAGCTAAAACTTGGGGAAAATGCTTTTCATTTTCCGCTTATATGACGGGTAAACTTGTAACTTCAATTGATATTACAAAGCCTACTGCTCTAGTGGCAAACTTGTAATAACAATGTATAAACATGACTTATTATTATGCTGATGATTTGCTTCTTTCAAAAAGCAAAAAGTAAAGACATGTGTCATCTTAAGAGATAGAAAGAGTATCCAAGAAAGTTTCATCTCAAATGCACATAGCATTCCTAGAAGAAGAAAAGGAGAAATGATTTGCAATGCAAGCAACAAGGCTACTCTCTTTGTTGCTTATTTCTCCTTACTGTTTAGTGCCATTTATGGCGGTATTTTCCTCCAAAGCACGCCATCTTGAGTTGCTATATTTGCTTTGTCGTTTGGCTTTTTGCTTGTTGACGTTTTACTCTTTTGAGTCTGTACCTCATACGTCATTTTGAGCCTTGGTAAGGCATCGAAACTCTTCTCTGTAATGTCGTTTGGAGATTTGGATATCGCTATTTTGATTAGTATTTGTGGAGATGTTTCTCTTATTGAGTCCCTTTATGGGTTGTCTTATTAGGTGGACCTGGAGCTCTTAGTTTCATCCTGTCTGAGTTAGGCTGATAAATTCTATATTCCCAAAGACTTTACTCAAAAGCTCCTTGTAGTAGTTAAGTGTCTTTGCCATGAGAACTCTACAATTTAATTTCTGAATAAGCAATTATTTTTAATAAACAGCGATGGAACAAAATCCTCTACTTGAACTTTTAAATGATTAAAAAAATTATGAAATAACCCTTCAGAGAAGGCATGCATACAAAACCGAGAATTTATTTCATATTTATATCATAAAAGTCTTTTCATTTTGATCCTCACGATTTTAGGTATTTTTCTTTTAAGATCTATATTCTCATATTATTAAGTTCTGCCAACTTAAAATATTAACAATTGACAGTGAAAAAAAAAAAGCATCATAAAGTTAATCAATAGAAAAGAGAATGTAAATTACATATTAAAAAATTATCAATGCCAGCGGAAGATCTTTTTGGCTCTATCAATACGTACATGTTCATTTGCCATACTTACACGATGAAATAATATGAACATATATATAATCATCATCAGCATGCTCATCAAAGGGATATTATTTGACGATTTGCAAACTGAAGTTACAAGATGAAAAATACTTTGCATAAAGAAAAGGGATAATTTTAATATTTTCTCTTTTGAACGTGCTTAACCACTAATAAAAACTTGGTCCCTCAAAGCAAATGTAGTCAAAATGATAGAATATTACTAATTAAACCGAAGCTTTATATACTTTGTACCCTCCCACGTATTGTGGCCGTGGAAACATGCATTGGAGCTGGTTGGGGGAAACAGAAAAACCAGCTGCAAATATGAATAATGGTATATATACACGGCCAATTCGAAATATATATATATCGGTAATACTATTTACTTCTTTTAGCTTGTTAAATATGTTAATATTTAACTCTTTCTTCTTAAAGATAAAGGCAAGAAAACAATTAACTTTCAATGAAAGAGAGATCTACTCTTCTAGGCATGAAACTAGAAGAAACATGTATTAGTAAAACCTAGTGACAGAAACCTAATCGAAGGTAAGTACAAAAAAATAAAAATAAAAAGAAGCCTCAGAGTAAACATCAAAAATCAATCACTCACGACATCTCCCGAAATATGAACTTCTGAAGATGGAAAATAATATCGCTATATACAAAACTTTGGGCATGTTTATGAAACAGGGAGTAATAGATCATCTAGATGAGAGAATTGGGGAAGGAGGGCGAGAGGTTCTTTCTCTTATTATGTTTGGTATGCAATTTTACCTTCGATAATCTCTCCAATTTAGGAAAGATTAAAGTTGACGTGTTTTGTAGGATTTAGAGTCCCTCTCGTAATATCTTCTATCCTCTTCAATCTCTTCTACTAAATAACTATAAATAAAAATAAATATCAAAATCCTTTAATTAATGTCTCTATGTCTCTTTATTTCATCCATTTTTCCCTCCTACCAAAAACACTCGTACAGACATGGGAGTAAAGAGCCAACAAGCAAAGTAAGACGAATTCCTTGACTCACCACATGATACGCTACCCTACTACCCTTGATCTCTGTTAATATGGGAGACCATATAATTCAACTTGGAAAGTTTGTTGAGTGTAATATTTCATTAACATTAAAGTGGGAGGGTGCTAATTTCAAATAGTTGTTCAAATAATAAAGTGACAAGGAGGGAAGAAAAAGTAGGGTTTTCATAAAAGCGAAAAACGACAAATAAGGTCGCAAATTGTTTTATGCAGAATATTTCAAAAGATCTCCCTTTACTATTTCATTTTAATGCAAAACGTATTATTTGAAATATTACGCATATAACAATTTGTGGACTTCATTTGTCGTTGAAATATTTATAATATCTCAAATAGTTATACCTATCGAGAAAGCTCTGTTTTCTTTTTTGAATGAATTGGATAAGGTCGCAAGCATCAAAGACATCCAATCGCATAATAAAGCTAGGATAACACTCAAAAAGGAAACATTATGTCATTTTCTTGAAGTACCAATACTTTACAAATAAGGAAAAATTATAGAGAAATCTTCTTAAATTTTCAAAAAGAAAAAATCAATTGAGTACCGATCCATTGAGAAGAGTGAGCCTCCAAATCATTGCAAATATATATATATATATATATTGACATTAAAAAAAGGACTAATTAAGGGAGAAAAAAAGTAATGCATTATGTAGTTGTCCTCAAAATAAAAGATACAAACATAACAAAGAGAAAATGATCTCCTGATATATGACCCTCCATTGATATTCGTTCGAAGTAAATTCTGATGAAACTAAAAAAAAAAAAAAAAAACCATATACTTGAGAGCCGACAATAAGAAAGTACCTCAACATATTAATATTGAACATATATATAAGGCTATTTTCGATAAAATTCCACAATTGATGGAAACCTCTAAAGGATTAAGGACCAGGAGCATGTAGCACTAGGGTGGCCGCCACCCACTTTGCATAGAATTAAATCTAGTGAACTCCAAGATCAGAATAGACTCTAAATTCATTTCTCTTTTGTAAGTTGTTTGTCTTTCTTATTAACTTGTTTTCTTAGCCTTTTTGCTCAAATCTAAATATCTTCACTTTTTTATTTTTTTTGTTAATAAATTCGTGTGGAAGTCAGGTTTGATAGATCGAGTTGCTTAGCAAATGGCAATCTAATTGAAATGCATGTACTTTTTTTTTTAATTTAGGTACCACCACCCACTTCGCATAGAATTAAATCTAGCGAAATCCAAGATCAGAATAGACTCTAAATTCGTTTCTCTTTTGTAAGTTGTTTGTTATTTGTCTTTCTTATTAACTTGTTTTCTTGGAAGTCAGGGTTGATAGATCGAGTTGCTTGGCAAATTGCAATCTAATTGAAATGCATGTACCCTTTTTTTTTTTTTGGTTAAAAAGAATTAAGCTACCGTCTCTCTGTCTACATTTAAAAGAAGTTATATACATATATACATATATATATATATATACTGTATATTTCCAGGATCTTCTTCTCGCCTTCCAAAAGTGATATTCTAAACGGACCACAAAAGATGCTGATTCACAAAAGGAAAGAAAAATTCTCTAGCATGATTGAATCGAATAATACCCACAAATCGATTAACGATTAATTGTTCATTTTTTGAATTAAACGTACGATTCCCAAATTAGATGCTGAAAGTAATCATCAAAATTCTTTCTCCTCTATAAAATGCAAGGATCAAAGTACATTTTTTATCACCACTACATTACTTCTTCTGTTAAAGGGTACTAGAGTACTAAAGTTTAGCATTTTCTCAGCTTGCTACTTGAGAATGGCTGATATAACAAAAATGGAGTCTCAAGTAGATGTCAAGTCCTCCGCTGAGAGTTTCTATCAAATTTTCCGAAACAAACAGTATGACTTGCCCAAGATATGCTCTAACTTGATAAGGGAAGTCCAGCTGATTGAGGGCGATTGGGAGTCCGTCGGTTCAACCAGGAAATGGATTTTTGCTCCAGCTGGTGAGGAATTTTATTTAAAACATATCTTAGAATTTCTTTTTCAGTATTTTTTAATCGTCATTAGATCAATTTTTCTTTTTATCCTTGCAAACTTTTTTTTAAGTTGTAACTGGGTGGATTCGAACTCTTTTAACTTTTGGTGGTGTCGTGTGTAGAATTTTCACTAAATTATGTCTACAACCACATCAAGCAAACTACTTACGTGAGAATTAATAATTTATTCTACAAGTTATAATCCGGTTGTACGTAACAATATGGTATTTACACTAAAAAACATTTTAGTTGTATATTACATGTTTTTCTTAGTTTAATTTTCTGCAACGGAGGGCGCTTCTATGTTTAGGTCTGTTCTTTTTTTTTTTCCCTCGCAAGATTTTTCCTTTCGAGTTTTTCTTGTAATGTTTTTTAGGGTCCGTTTGGTTCATCAGTTTGAGTTGGAATTTTAAGTTTAAATAGTAATTTTTGTTGATTTTTCAGAAAAGATAAAAAACTTTTTCAGAAAAGACAAAAAACTTTTTTAGAAAAAGACAAAAACTGAGATAAAAAGTTTAAAATGAACCAATGAAACAAACGGAGCCTTATAAAGCCTAAATTGTAGCTTCTGTGAATAAAGTTTGAGTTTCGACAAGGGCTTATAGTTGCTTTCTCCATTTTTTTTTTTAAAACTTCACTGCCCTTGTGAAGATCAGACTGGCCATTTTTGAAATTTCATATTTTTAATTTTTTTTTTTTTAAATTGAAGATGTATTCGAACTCTACACAGTGTAGATTAGTGTTAAATTAAAATTAGACTATATCTGCAATTACAGAGGCTGGTTTTGGTTTTTTTTTTTTTTTTTTCTCTTTTGATTGCAATTTTATTCTAATTTAATTTAAGCGGGATGCGAGACACATAAAATTGAGTTTTTAAGAGGTGCATTCCAAATTATTTGAGATGTGTTAATTACTCTTGATGCTAATTGTCGCCTCTTTTAAGTTAAAAACAACAAATCTTTTTTTAATTAGTTGTAATTATAACGTTGTCCTTATTGAGATCTCGGTTTTCTGTTAAACATAATTGTAGACAATTCGTTTCCTCCTGAGGATCATATAATAAGAGTTGAAGGCATAGATGACACAAACAAATCTGTGACTATAAATGTCATAGATGGAGAACTGAAGAAACTATACAACAGTTACACGTTCGTAATTCAGGCAATCGACAAGGGTGAAGGAAGTGGCTCAGTTATGAAAACTATTGTAGAATGTGAGAAGAAAAATAAGGATGTCCCAAATCCTACCAAGTACTTCGACTTTGCGGACATTTGTTACAAAACTATGGACGCTTACTTCATCAACAATGCATAGAAAGTGTGGACCCTACTGTGGAACTACCACAAATTAATTAATAAAAGGCTAGGAAAGTTATCAAGGGCTTCCTTAGTATGTAATATTGTTTAGCTTTTTTTTTTTTTTTTTTTTTTTCAAGTTTGTGTCTGATCTTGTTCGAGGAAGATTTTGTTCTGCTTTTGGAACTTCCTAAAACCGGAGCAAAAGTTGTGTTGAATGAATAAGAGACTTGTATCTCCAATGAAACGGAATACTATATTCTTCTAGTTTATACTATTACCAAGAATGAGAGATAAGAGAGTCTCTTTCTTCTTTTTCTTCCCCCCCCAAACAAAAATAGTCGGTGTGATATTGATGTCTCACGCAAAGTTGAGTTCGAAGAATAAAATTGGTAATCCCGCGTCCCTTTTCATATTGGAACTCATTATATAATCCTGATATCAATATTAAATTGAGAAAATTAGGGAAAATACCACTTTTGGGACACCTCCTTATAATTTTGCCAGTCTTAAATAGAGTGATTTTGTCATATTAGATTTTTTTTAAAGGAAAAAATATCTTAAATTACAAGATAAATTCTTAATTTTGCGCCTGCATGTATTTTGGTGGCCATTTTCGTTTTGTTCTTCTCTTTTCCATTTTGCCTCTTAGTCTGCAAGTGTCTCTCTATCTCCATCCCTCCATACTCTCTCCAGCTGTGTCTCTCTCTCTCTCAGAATTGCAAATCTCTGTCCCCTTTCTCCTTGCGATTCCTCCAAAACCTCTCCTTTCATCTCCGCTGCCAAGATCCGATCTGCCGATCTGAAGAGAACGCCGATCAGATATCCGAGATCAGGTCTCCTAACTCTCTCTCTCTCTACCTTAACAGTCACCACCGGAGCCAAAGCCGGAGCTCCCACAAGCAGACCTAATGAAATCGCTCAACGGCTGCTATTCCGATGAAGATCTCGTAGCTTCGGTAACCTTGAAAACTTCGGCGTGCGTTTGTCTCCACCATTGGAGACTGGATCTGCTAGGTCTCGATTCGGTGCCATCACTGTCTTCGTCGTGATGTCGCCATGGGACTCCTCTCTCTTTGTGCTTCTCGCGATTCCGACAAGGTCAAGTTTGACAGCAAGCACATAAGGTGAGGCTTTTTCTGTCTCTTTTGCTTGGTTAATTGTCTTTCAACATCTTCTCTCTTTGAAGAACTTGCATTTTATTAGTCCGGTCACAGATTGAAAATAATTATAAAGTGAAATCGGTTTTGGAAGTTAATTGAAGGTTGAGATTTTGTTTTAGGCAGTGTACTATAGATTTTTTGTTTTCTGATTTCTGATAATAGAAAGAAGCAAAATTTTAACTTTTTGATTGGAGAAGAATGAGAAAGCAAGAGGAACCATTGATTTCTTTTTTATCATGTTATTATCCTACTCTGATCCTGAAGTGTTTTGAATATTGTTTAGTTGCAAAACCATTTAAATCACTCACGAGAGTCTTGAATTTCAGTTACTTCAGGCAGAGAGATTGTTCTTAAAAATTGATAATGTTTTGTAAGCGGTCTTCATGCTTGGTCTTTACGCAGCGTTCTGAAATAATTGTGTTGTACCAGCCACATCTGGTTTGGCTTATGCAATGTTGCCGGTGTGTTGTTTTTTGCATCAGTAGCCACATCTGCTTTGTTTGGTGTTTTCTTTGTTTGGACTATTTTAGTGTTCTTCTGCTTTGGTTTTGTGAGCTATATATGTAATAAAAATAATAATAATACTACTAAAATGAAGTAGAAGAGAATGAGAAATCCTCAAAGAACAAAAGAAAGAAACATAAAAACCAAAACAGAAAACAGGAAGCAACAAAAGGAAGGAAGATTGTGTTAGAATTTCTATAATTAGGATTTGAGTTTTGGTTTTTGTGTTTGTTTGATGGCTGAGTAATTTAGGGCTCCGTAGATTCAAGTTATGTTGTTATTGCTGTTGTAGGAATTTTTTTTTTAATGTAATTTTAGGTAGTTTTTTTTTTTTTTTCTTTTGCTCCGGTAAATTTGGTATCCCAATTTGAAGACCAATGCTCACTTTGGCGTTGGTGTCCGTCCGTCATGGGGATTGAACATGCTTTGTTTGTGTTGTGCTGTGCTTTCACATGTCTATTGAAGTAAAGGTTTGTGAACAATCCAAATAGGAAGCAAATATTATGGATATTGCCTGTGGAGTACTAGAACTAAACTTGGTAGTTGGATAGTTGGTAGTTGGTAGTTGTCGTTGTTGTTCTCACTTTTCGAAAGACCTGCATTTTGGTATTTTTCATTTCAAACATGTAACAACAAATAAGTTTTTTCATAGCATGTAAAAAAGGCTATCTATACTTTTTATAGCATTTTATAAAAACGCTGCTCTGCCATGTAATAAGTCGAGGCATTTAGAGCACTTTGAATGCTACGAAACTCACTATTGTAGCGTTTTTTAGTGCTAAGGAACAGATTACTACAATCAATTCCTTTTTTTTTTAACATATATTACTAATTTATTTATTTTTTAATCGTTCACAACATGTTAGAGATCTTAACCGAAGGAAGTGTTCTAATAATAGCAACTTTCTTTTCCATAAATATTAGTGTTGCATTTTATAACAAGGAAAATCAATAAAATAGCTAAAGTAATTAATAAAGTTTCCAATGCATACATAAAAATTAGTAAAGAACAAAAAAATAAAAGGTACAAATATAATAACAATGTACATCCAAATACATCCCGTACATCCAAATACATCTCCTTAATTTCCCATATTGTCTTCTGATTATAACTGAAATAACTCTTCAAAAGCTTGCAATCAAGCACACCATTCATCCAAGTCATAACTCATAGGATAGCTTTGTACTTATCATCTTCTCCACAATGGAATATCATAAACTTCAAGCTCTACACAATAAAACAAAATTGTCTCCAAGAGTTGAGGGGGCTCCAATTAAAGCTGCAAATGATTAAAAAAAAAAAGAAAATATGTAAAAATCTATATAGGTGAACTAAAATTGAATAATAATAAGTAAATTATCAAAATGATTAAAATGAGTGACTTATAAGAAATTAGAAATTACTTGCAGTATTTATAAACAAAACAGTTTTAAAGGAAAAGAAGGGCACCCTTGAGATTAACTTTCAAATGAAGAATAATTTAATCAATCTTAGAGAAAAAACTGTATCAGTCCCATTCTACTTAGGTATCCAAGCATATCCCACTACTCTGTTTACTACTTAATCGTCATCCATCAGCACTTGCACTTCGGTTGGGACTCCAAGAACTCTATGCAATATTAAAATCAAGTTATCACAATTTAAAAAAAAAAAAAAAAAAAAAAGAATCAAAAGCTTATAACTCATACAAATGAATGTGAGGATAAAGTAACGTACGAAATCAATTAATTATACCATAATCTTCCCTGATGATCGTTCAACAAAAAACTTCTCTGATGATCCGTTGACAAAACTAATTAGAAGCAAAGTAGAAGAACATGAGCTTTCTTACATACACCTTGTGCCTCCTTAGTTATAATCATATTCTCCATAAGTCATCACCTATCAGCAAATACAAAATCAAAAAGGCTTGTCATGACAACCATGATCACATTTTCTATTTTCTCTGTAGGTAATAGAGCCGAAAAAAAAAAACACTAAAAACAAACAAAAACAAATAAACTTACTGATTAATATTGGTAATAGTTGACAATAAAGATCTGAAAATATAAGCTGTACAAATACGCCGAATGAAGTCAAGAAATTATAAAATACAATCCAAAGTTGCCAAAGAAAACCTAAACAAAAACCTACTGATTTATAATCTCCAATGTTGCTTTGTTCTTGACTAGTTTATAATTCCCAACTCCTCTGTTTTGCATAACAAAAGCAATAGCAAAAGAGTTAAAAATAAGACAAAACCAAAATTGAGCTGTAATTAAGAATTTAAGGGGCTTGACCATTGAAGCGTGGCAAAACAAGAAATATAAAAATAACATGGACAGAAATAAACATTATTGATCCAAAGTAAGTATACATAATGAAAAGTACAAGCCCCAATTGCTATTTAAAAAAAAAAAACTCACTGAGTCTCCAACCTTTACTATTTTGTTTTTTGTGCCTAGTTAACTAGTTTGTAATATTCAAAACTTCTCTATGGCCAAAGCCTCAACGTTGCAAATAGATGCGATTAAAAAATTAAAATTTAAATGAAAATCCTAACCGTAAAAAAAATATGTAAACAATTGTAAGCAATGAAATCATAAGAAAGAGACAAACACAAGAAGGAATATATAAAATGGATTAAAGATACTCCCTACATCTTTTCAGAGGAATTCATAAATTTAATATTGTTCCGTTTATCACAATACATACTGTCTAGACCTAACATTTTCCTCAACTATTGCTTTTCGATGTTGATTGTTGCCGCTAGGCAACAAGCAATTATTAAAGCCAGTTTCAATGTAACAAACAACTAAATTTTTAATAAAATGATTAAATTTCATTAAAGAATAATCAGAAATCAAAATCCCTAAAATTAATTTTATCAAAATGGTTGAATTTCATTAAAGAAAATCAGAAATAAAAATCCCCAAAATTAATTTTATCCCAAATCTTTAAACCATAACCTAAATGGACTCTATCATGAACAAAGACAAAAAGAAGTTGTGAACGATAGAAAACAATAATGCAATAGATAAAAATGAACTCACCAGAGGAAATCGGCCAAGAGAAAGACCAAAGAACTTTTAAACCAAAGTAAAATCGAGAGAAGTAATGGGTGGCCTTATAGTTCAAGCCCTAGCAATTGAGAGGAAATTTGAGAAATGAAAAACTAAAAGTGAAAATTTTTTTTAAAAAAAAATAAGAAAGCATTCAAACTAAAAGTGAAAATTTTAAGAGAGGGAAGTTTGAGAAAGGAGTGGTTTCGTGACTCTCTGAAACAAGAATAAATTAAAAAATAAAATTAGGTTTTTTTTTTTTTTTTTGAAAGTTAAAATTCGGTTAAATTGAAAGATCGTGGGGAAGAGAATCTTATATTTAATTATTTTAAAAAAAAATAGTGGAAGGCAGGGAGCCCGGCTTGGCGACAATTTTTTTTTTTTTTTTTTTTTTTGTGCTGAAAATTTGGAGTGTAAATTAAACACATGTAGTGCGGTAACAGTTTTTCAAACACGCTATCATCGTATGCTATTAAAAGGCCTTATTCTTGTAGTGACAATTGAAGTTCTTCACGCTAGGAAAATACACAAAAATATTTTGTTGCCTGCTGGTGTTCTTTGTTCTGTTAGATTTTCTTGCTTGTCTTCATCTTCCTTTGTCAACAATCTCGTTTGTTTATCAGTTTGTCATTTTGTGCTATTTGCTAGTTATTGGTGTTAATAGACAGTCCTTTGAATTGCTTTCCTTTTTTTTTTCTGTCATTTTTTGCCATTGTTATTTGTTTTTGCTAATAGACTGTCCTATGTATTTCCATTTTTTTGACTTTTTTTCCCGCATGTTTTACATGATATGAGTTCGAATTTTGTCTTTGACTGAACAAATATGAAGTACCAACACGCAGCACTACAAACAAGAGTGCATGAGTGATCTGTAATATTTATCATTTGGATGTGATCTCCTTCCTCAGGTTTTAATGGTTACAGTCCTCACGTGACTGCTGTTCTCATTTTTGATGCACCATTAAGTTTGCATCCTGGGACAGGAAAATTGTTCATTGAATTGCCATGACAGAATTGGATATTGAAAAATAATAATTTGAAGATTTGGATTCTTATCGTGCTAATTCTCTTTAGATGCCAATGCCAAGTGAGAATCTATTTTGGATTCTCTATGAGAATCTGTTTTGCATTTTTTCAGAATCCGTTTTGCATTCTATCAAAATCCATTTTGCAATATATCAGAATGCGTTTTACCTTTCCAAATTCTAGTAGAATCTGTTTCGCATTATAATAAAACATTTTGCATTCTATCAGAATGCAAAATTCCGGCACCCCGGCTAGAGACCCGTGACCAACATTGATGCCGGTGACCAAAATCCATTTTGCATTCTATCATAAACCGTTTTGCATTCTATTAGAATCCGTTTTCCCTTCTATCAAAATGTGTTTTGCTTTCTCAGATTCTGATAGAATCTATTTTACATTATGATAGAATTAATTTTGCATTCCAATAAAATCCGTTTTGCATTTTGATATAATCAATTTTGCATTCCGATAGAATACGTTTCGCATTCTATAAGAACACAAAATTCTGGCAATCGGCCGAAGACCGGCGACCGACATCGACACCGGTGACTGGAACTGGATACATCCGGTCACCTTTGTTGAAATATTAAAAAAAAAAATTTCTAACGACCAGCCGGTGATCAGTGATCTAAAAATTAAAAAAAAAATTCTAATGACCGGCCGGTGATCAGTGATCTATCAGCAATAGCTGGCCGACAAATAGAGTTGAAAATATATGAAAACTATTCCAATAAATAAATAATAGAAGAAATTAATGAAATATGGGTATTTTTGTATATTTTACTATTTTTTTATTTAATTATTTAATTAAATATTATAAAATAGTAAAATTATCAACTTTACTCTTATAGAAAGCAAAATTACAAGGAGGTACCAAAAATTTAGGGCATTCTTGCAAATCACCCTATTAAATTACAATCGTAATTAGTATCATAAGTCGTAACATTGGGTTTTTAAAAATACCCAAAAGAATACAATAACAACCTATATTAAGATTTTATTTTTTAAAAAAAAGTTCTTACAAACTGGAACAAAGAAAAAGAAAAGCAGCCTAAGAAAATTAAAAAGAAAAAAAGAAATATATACAAACCATTAATAATGACAAAACATAATTATTTCTTCCTTTTAAAACCATTCGCAATTCAAACTATAAGTTTATATAAGGTTGGTTTCATAGAGTTTGATTTCGTGCACAGTCTTTTGTTCAATTTTTTCCTCATCTGATTGAGTTATGCTAGTTCATAATAATCCTAAAATCCCGAAACTACAATCTCTATCTCTCTTTAAGGAAGAGTATGATTGTTAATTGTCAGAATATTCTCCTTTAATCTACATTAAGGTTCTGCATTTCAGAAATATATATATACATATTGTCAATTTCTTTTATCTGTCCAAGTCTAGCTAATTTGCTATCTCCTGTATATCATTTCTGGTCTATTATAGAATACGCTTTCTATTAAAGTTGCAGTTATTCTGCTTGGGAGATGCAAAGGGAGTGAAAGCTCCGATATATTGAAACTGATATACTTAATTTCTTTGAATAATTTACAATAAAGTTTAATAATTTAGAAACGCGTATACATTATACATATATTTGTATAAATAAATAAATAAAAAAACAGAAAATAATAGCATTATTAGTAAATCTTAGAACATCTCAGTTAGATCTTCGACTCCCAGAACTCTCATCCTCTAATAAACTTACCAATCAAATTTATTTTTTTAAAAATTACAAAGTTCATAAAGAATATAATAAAGAGAGAAAAATAAACTATAAGCAATAAAACCAAACGCACTCGTACCCGTGCCAAAAGCAAAGGTGACAGTGAAATAACTTATAAATGAATGTTTCAAGGACAATTCCTTCAAAATTAAAAAAAAAAAAAAAAAAGTTTCAAGGACAATCATTAATTTATATTCCCTTAGTTTTATCAAAACATGTTCATTACTTTACTCCAAAAAAAAAAAATTTGCACCTACGAAATAATTTAATGGAACTGTCACAATGAAACACATCAATACATGTCCGTTAAGCGTTTACATAATGCTCCAGATAATAAAAATAAATAAAAAGATATTGTTGCTTCGGATTATTTGGAAATTTGAGCGGATCTAGCTATTTTGAGAGAGAGAGCAGAGATTACACGACGGTTTCCATAAATCGTCGTGTAATCTCTAGTTTCCACGACGGTTTCAATAAACCATCGTGTAATCCATAAATCGTCATGTAATCTCCGTTGTCTAAATCAACTTTTATAATAATCTAAGTCAACTTTTATAGTAGTGTCTGATATAATGTAAAACGGATTCTATCATAATCCAAAGCTAAACAAGCAAAACAGATTCTGATATAATGCAAAATAAATTCTGGTTAATTGTAAAATAGATTCTGTTGGAATCCAAATTAGTTCTATCCATTTAGATGCGCCACAACCAGTTCCATAAATAAATCCTACAATCCATACAAGGAGAAGAAGAAAACTAGAAGGCAAACACTTCATGTCTCGAACTTTTCACCTTTGTTATAAATTGCAGCGATACAATTTCTTTTTATGCAACAAGCACGCACAGAGGTGGATGGGTTAACAAAGGGGTGGGTGCCTTTGTTAGGCTTCTCCCCTTCATTTATATGGGTTCAATTCCATTATTTCTCCTTAGGTCTCGCTTCAGCTGTTGAAATATGATTTGGTGATGACAGGATATATCCTAAGCAACCGACTGAGAAATAAACTAATATAAATAATATATCTCTGTCATATCTAAGGAAAAGAGTTCCTATAAAAGAACTGAAGTAAAATGGAAAAGAAATAATAGAGTTATGTACGTTTTCTTCAATTTGTCATCCAAAAGAGATAGAGTCAAGATACTTTTTTCAAGACAATCACCAAAAATTGCTAACTAAAGGCAGCTAAATTGGAAAAATTGATAAAAAGTTAAATGGAAAGCGTAAAAAAAAACGGGGGGGGGGGGGGGGGGATTTATAATTACCTACCATTCATGACACTCAAAGGCTCAAAGCCTTTTGAACTTCAACCTCTGACTCATACATCACAAAACAGAAACCCAGGGGCTACGCCGGTGGAGGGCGCGACGGCGACGAAGAGATAGGCGCACTCTCGCGAGGCGCCGGCGACGGTGCACTAATCTTCGTTTTTCGGTCGCGATCTGTTCTTTGGAATTGTTAGTTCCTCTTTTTGCAGGTTGAATCCGATCGAGGGCGCCGTTGTTGACCAGAGGACGTCGCGATCGATTCCAAGGGGCTCGCGACATTCATAAGAAACGGAGGTACTGGCGATGACGACGGCGACGACAGAAAATAGAGAGCGGGAAGAGAAGAGATAGGGTTCGCTGGCAATCGCGATTTTCTGGTCTCAATACTCGCCTCGCGGTTGTGAACGGTGATCTTCGATGGAGAACTATGGCGGACGGCGGTGAACGACGACATTTGTGAGGGAGGGCTGCTCGATTCCGGTGGACGACGGTGCAGGCGAAGCCACATAGCGGTCCCGCGGGACGGCCGGAGAAGGAGGAGAGAGAGAAGGAAGAGAACAGCCGGAGAAGGAGAGAGAAAGGGAAGAGAACGGCCGAAGAAGGAGGAGAGGGAGATGAAGATGGCCGGAGAGATATGAGAGAGAGATGGAAACGATCGGTGAGGGAGGAAAGGGAGAGAGAAGTTTTAATAAGAACTGAAGAGAGAGAGAGAGTTTTAAAGAGAGGAGAATCGAAGAGAAAGAAAACTGAGTCTAAGCTCAGAGACAAAATCGGAAATTTTTAGCAAAAAAATAAATTAAAATTACAAAATGACAAAATTATCGGTTTTAATATTAGAGTGAACAAAATTATCACGAGGTGTTCAAATAGTGGTCATTTCCCTAATTTTCTCTTAACAAATTATTTGGTTTGAAGGGCTTTAGGTTGGATGCTGATTCATTTGAATTTGAAATTTGAAATCAGCTTAAATGAGGTTGGATAAGTCTCAAGCCTGAGTTCATGCCTTTTGAGTTTTAACTAGCTTGAGATTTCATATATAATATCTGGTGCCGTAGGAGTATTTGAATTTGAATGATGGTGTAACAATATCTTGGTTTGAATTCTTAGATAAATCTTGTTTGCAGATTACATTGCTTTAATTTTTCAAATTTTGAATCATATACAATGTCTACAGAGAAGCTGCAGCTGCAACTTGTACAAAAAGCAGCAGATTTTTCAAGAGTTTCAATACTCAAATATCTCGGGCTACTGTAATGGTTTTGAGCGTGATACTAGGAGAGATTAGTTTCTAGGATTAGGCAACTGTATCTAGACAACATCTTGTACCTAGGCGTTTCATAATTTAAGGATTCTCACAATGAGAATTTAACGGTAGAGAATTTCATAATACATTCTAGACTCAACACTTTGCTCTCAAACAATATTGGTTTCATATTCATCTGACCTGGCGTAAGTTGAGGAGGACCGAAGTCAGTTCATAGCTCCGAGTACGTCGAGGACCAAAGTCAACAAACCTAGCTTGGAGTAGGTAAGTTGGACCGAAGGCAAGCTATAGACTTGGAGTAGGACAGGAGGTCCGGAGGCGAGTCATTGGAGGAGAAGACGGCCTTGGTTTTACATCGGTGGAGTTTCGGAGCAAGCTTATAATTCCAATCCCTTGTAATCATAATTTGTCCTTAATAAAATTCTCCTATTTGAGCTGGAGCTGGTATATTTAGCACCCAGAGTTTTTTTTTTTCCCCCTTATATCATTTTATCATTTATTTTTGTTCTATATGTTTATGGTTCATTTGGTGAATGAGTTTGAGTTGAAAAAGTACAGTTTGAGTTGAAATTTTTTCTTAATTTTTTAGAAAAGACAAAAAGTTTTTCAAAAAAAGACAAAAACTTTTTCAAAAAAA
Organism: Ficus microcarpa; assembly: GCA_025413485.1. NCBI lineage: Eukaryota > Viridiplantae > Streptophyta > Magnoliopsida > Rosales > Moraceae > Ficus > Ficus microcarpa. The sequence continues at coordinate 7,758,863 of CM046385.1, read as the reverse complement.
GACAAAAACTGATATAAAAAAATACTGTTTGAGTTAAATTGCCAAACAAGGCATTATTATTTGCTGATCAAACAGTGAGTTGTCATGGGTTTGTTAAACAGTGGGCGATTTACCATCCTTTGGGTCCTAATATTATATTATACATTAAAGCATAAACCTTTATTCTAATTAAAATGTTAAGCTGCATATACGTATATCCCAACGGAGGATTCTGTAACGTGGCACTTTAATAATAATAATTGTGTACCATACTATACATTTCATTATTAACCATTTCTACACGGTTATAGTGTACTGACTCTTCTATATGAAAAGGTAACAATTAGTGCAAAGCATTCTGACATTAAAACTTTCCTCTTCTCATCTTTCTCTCATATAGCATCCAGGAAAAAAAAATGTCGTACTTCTCTGGTAAGCTAGAGTCAGATGTCGAAATCAAAGCTTCTCCTAAACAGTTCCATGACATGTTCAGGCACAAACCTCACCATATAAACAAAGCAGCAGGCGACAAAATTCAGGGTTGTGAGCTACATGAAGGTGAATGGGGGACTTTGGGCTCCATCATCTACTGGAACTACTTTCATGGTAATTGATATTATATATATACATAAATATATACATATACACAGAGCTTTTCTATCCGACACCCGCCGGATTCTCTCTCTCGGATTGTACCGCTCCTTCCCCGGATTATGCCGATCTCTTTTGCGGGTTGCACCGCCAGACCTAACAGCCGCCGGACAATATAACTTTCCTGTATATATATTAAAGAATCCTATATTTCCATCTTATGATACAGATTAGAGGAGTTTTTTTATGATACGGATAATATTTTAAACGATTTCTCTTCACTGACTTTTTATTGTTCTTCGCTTGTTTTGCTGTTTTCTGGTGTAGATTGAGTTGCTTTTTAAAATATTTTTAAGAACTTTTTCTTTTATTTTTTAAATATATTGCTTATTTAAAAATATAAATTTGTGTGCATGAAATAAAATCGCAATATTTCTATCTTCAGTGGTCAAAAATCTATATTTTCATCTCACGATGCATATTAAAATGTCTTTTATGATTGGAAGTATACATGTACTGATTTCTCATCCGTTAATTTTCTTACTTTGCTTGTTTTTCTAGTTTAGTTTTGTTCCCTTTTTTTTTTTTTTATAAAGATTTGTAAGATCTTTTTCTTTTATTTTTTATAATGTATTGCTTATTTAAAAATATAAATTTGTGTATGTGAAATCAAATCACAACTTTTCTATCTTCAATGGTTAATTAAAATCTTTGTCTCATTATACATACACATATATAAGGAATTTTTATGGTATGGGAGATGACCATTTTTTTGGGGTTTAGGGAAAAAAATCATGAAAAAAATTTAGATGGGAAGCCTGAATATTGATTGTAAATTTTACTCGCAAGGATTGAAAAATCAACATTACGTTGATATTTTTATGGAAATTTCTGTATTTTGAAGGTATCGATATAAAAACAGTGTTGTAGTATCTTTTCCACATAATATCAGTAAAATTTTCATGAAAATTTCTGAAAATATCACTTTTGTACAGAAAATATCAATTTCTGTGAAAAGTGCAGAGTAAATAACAAAATAGTGTGGAAATTTGCAGAAACTTTTGCAAAAACATCGACAAAATATCTGTAGAATAACAGTGTTAATACTAAATTAATTTATTTTTTAATATAGTAAAAGTCATAATTTGTTTAATTCACGCGCAATTTTTTTTTTATATATGAAGAGATAATTTGTAGAAATGGAGAAGCATATATGTGGCATGTCCAAAATTAAATAGATAAGTACTCAATTGTCATATCTGGATACTTTTGAACATCTTAAAATTTTCTTTTAATATTAATATTTTCGTGCCATGTATTAAACAATGAATGTGATGTACCCATGTCATGTTGTCTTTCAATTATTTTACTTAATTAGTAAAAGTCTTATTCATAGTATTATGATCTCTTCGTACCATTCAAAATTTACCATAGGTAACCATATTTTCAGAGTATATTATTTAAAAATTTAGTACTTTAAAATGAATTTTTCATATTTCACATAAATTTTCACCGATATCGATATTTTTGTAAAATTTAAGTACCGACATTCCACAAATATCGATATTTTCATCCATGATTACTTGTTATGAATGAAATGTTTAGATGGGAAGCCTCAAGTAATAAAGCATGTAGTTGAAGCGATAGATGAGGGGAAGAATCTAATAACGTTGAGAGTTATTGAAGGAGACATTCTGGAGAAATTCAAGAGTTTCAAACTGAGTATTCAAGCCAGTCCCAAACCAAGTGGTGAGCAGGGCAGCGTGGTTCGCTGGACCATGGAGTTTGAAAAGCTGCATCCTGGAATCGTAGATCCCCATACATTTGTCCAGTTTTTTGCTGATCTCTCCAAAGATATTGATACTTATCTCCTCCAGGCTTGAGAGGCTTCAGAAGATAAGGTTCCCGTGTGGTGTGGTTTGCTATACTAGTGCTTGTTGGGAGAGTTTATAATATACGTATATATATTTGAGTAAAAAAAGGAGGCCATATATATATGTGGGATAAATAAATAAATATATATATGTATGCTTGTTCGTATCTTTTGTCACTTCACCTAAATATGTTTCACGAGGAAGATGCTGTATGTATTTCCAAGTTGGGCTTGCAATATTACATATGCACGTGATTTGTAAATTCATGGTCTTGGATTTCTCCAATGTTTTTGTGAACATGATCATGGAGGATCTCTATCATGTCTATAAAGTCAACTCATACATCTAGCTATCTCTTTCTGTCTACTATTTATTTACTTTTAGAAATTATCAGTTGGAATGACGCTCTTACAGTTTGGAACCTCTTCAATATCGTTAGTCCTATTCGAAGAGGTGTAGGATTACTCTGATTCTTGTTGTTATGTTGTTTTTTCGATCCAGCGAGAGTGAATTCTCCTTCACTTTTTCAAGATAATCCTCCAAAGAAAGCTTAGAGATATTAGCTTCAGTGAAAGCACTATGGCCTTTGGCTTTTCATTTGTTTCTATGTGCCTTTGGGTTCGTGTTTTTTTTTTTTAAATTATTTTTGTTACTGCTTTACTTTTTTCCCTCCGTCAGGTTAGATTATGTCTGGAATCATGGAGACTGTTTTTTAATGTTATTTTCGATTTATTTTAATTAATTTGAGTGGGAGACTTGACACATTATGAACTTCCGTGAATGCACTATCATCTTTGTTTTTTCATTTGTTTTTATGTGCTTTTGGGTTTGTCTTGTTTTTTTTTTTTTTTTAATTATTGTTATCACATTACTTACTGCCCTCGCCAGATGAGACCAGCCGTTTCTCTTTTTGTTCTTTTTCTTTAAAATTTGAACTCTGTACTTTTATAGTGTAAGTGTAATCAGGTATAGAATAACATTTGGCTATGTCTGTAACTACATTTGATTTATTTCAATATAATCTAAGTGGGAGACTTGACACATAAAATAGAGTTATTAACACATACATTGCAAATTAATCGAGATGTGTTAATTACTCTTGAGCCAATTATCACCTCTCTTATGGTTCAAAACACCAAATATTTTTACTTAATTAGTTGGTAATAATAATGTTGTGATGCAGTATGAAAATAGGACAATTAGAGGGATTATTTGAACTATAAAAGGTTATCTTTTAGTATTTGAATTTGAGTAGTACTGTATTTTTTTCCTCCCCTAGTCCATGGCTATCACGTAGCAGCTCAATCATCAGCCAAATGACAGCCCAGTCAATGTCACATGACTTTTTTTTTTTTTTTCGCTTTGTTCATCTATTTGGCACATGAGAAATCATTTTTACAACTAGTTAATAAAGAAAAGGCTAGGATAGTTATCAAGGGTCTCTTAGAATGTAATATTTGTTTGGCTAGTTTGTGTTTTTTTTTTTTTTTTTTTTTTTTTTTTGTGTCTGTGTGTAAGTTTACGTCTGATCTTGTTTATGTAAGATTTTGCTATGCTTAGAACTTCGTAAAACCGGAGCAAAACTTGTAGGTTTTTAATAGTTGTGTTGAATAAATAAGAGACTTATTATATCTCCAATGAAATGGATTACTATATAATTGTTGTTTACTAACCACGAATGAGAAATAAGAGTTTGTGTGTGTGTGTGTGTGTGTGTGTATTTTTGGGTGTAGTGGGAGTGATATTGGTGTCTCACCCAAAGTTGAGATCGAAGAATAATAAAATTGATAATCCCATGTACACTTCCAAATTCGAACTCATATATATATCCCGATATTATGTATATATATGTAACTTTTGGTTATTAGTTTCAAAACGTTATTTTTAATGATACCAAGAAGAATACAATAGCACCTATAATAAGTATCTTTTCATGGTATTTTAAAACCCTATAATCTTGATTTAACATTTATATATATATATAAGAAAAAGTTCTTACAATCTGGAACAAAGAAAAAGAAAAGCGGCCTAAGAAAATTAAAATAAAAAAATAAAAATAAAAATAAAAAAGCAATTTATGAGAAAACATATTATTTCTTCATGTTAAAACCCTTTCCAATTCAAACTATAAGTTTATAAGGTTGGTTTTACAGAGTTTGATTTTGCGTGCAGTCTTGTGTTCAGTTTGTTCCTCATTTGGTTGATGATAGTTTATAATCCTCCAAAAACTGCAATCTCTATCTCTTTTTTAATTGGTAAGAGTCCGTTGGTTAATGATAGAGTATTCTCGTTAATTAAGATTTTGAATTTCAGAAGTATATCTATACATTGTCATTGTCTTTTATCTGTCCAAGACTACAGCTTGTTTTGCTCTCTCCTTTATAGCATTTCTGGTCTTCATATATAGAATTTGCTTGATCTCTCTGCTTGCGAGATGCAAAGGGAGTGAAAGCTCCTATTTTTCGAAACTGATATACTTGAATTCTTTGAATAATTCACAATAAAATTTAATAATTTAGAAATGTACATGTGTATAAATATATATTTATATAAATGAAAAACGTGAGAAAAATAATAACATTATTAGTAAAATATAACTTTTTTACTCATCCTCTGGTAAATTTACCACTCAAATTTATTTTTAAAAAATTACAAAGTTCATAAAGAAAATAATAAAGAGATCATAAAATAAAGTATAAGCAATAAAACCAAAAAACACTCCGTACCCTAGACCAAAAGCAAAGGTGACAATAAGATAATGACTTATATATGGATGTTTGAAGGACAATCATTCATTTATGTTCCCTTCTTTGTTTCATCTCGAAACATGTTCAATGCACACACCAAATAACTAAATAGAATTGTCATCATCAAACACATCAATACATGTCCATTAAGCGTATACATAATGCTCCAGATGTTAAAAATTGGATGATTTTTATTTAAAAAAAAAAAAAAAAAAAGACATTGTTGCTTCGGATTATTTGGAAAATTGAGCAGATCTAGCTATTTTGAGAGAGATGGGGGGGGGGGGGGGGGGGGGGTTTGTGGTTGGGGTGTTATATAATATTTAGTTAAGAAAAAATCATCCTTCAAGCTTCTAAGAGCACATAGTAGGAAGGATTATTTTAAAATGAGAAATATTTTTTTCTTTGGTTTCTTTTTTTTTTTTTTACTTTAGTTTTTTTGTTTTTATTTTTTCTTTCCCTTTTCTAGGTTTTTTATGATTTTAATCTTGTAAGAACTTTTTCTCATTTCTTTTTAATAAAAATTTTCCCGCAAAAAAAAAAAAAAAAAAAAAAACCATCACAGGTGACAACTTCTATGTTTGATTGGATGGAAAAGACAGAAGAAGGAAATGGGAGGGAAAATTGGATAGGAAATGGTGAAGTAGGTTATAAATTGGTAAAAAAGATAACAGGAGTGTAAAGAAAATAGGGTGAAAAATGGAAATTGGAGGCCCACTCATTTTAATTCAAAATGAATGGAAAACCTAAATCCACCATATGATAGTTAACATTGCTTTTCTATCTCTATTTTTAATGTGAAACAAGTATATGGATAAAAAAAAGTAATTAAACAAATAACATAAGTTATTTTCTTTCCTTTCGATTTACCAAATAACATAAATAACATAAAAGAAAACTAATTTCATTTTTATCATTTCAATTTTCCTTCTTTTGTAAATTTTCTCTCTTCCCATTTTCTTTCCTTCCAATAAAGTTAGATGGGAATTTCGCGTTCGTATTTGTTTGGGTTGCCTTTGTAAAAAGACTTGTCTGGCCATGAAGGGATCATTTCATAAGTAGCTTTTATCTCTAAAAGCCCACCTGCCCGCAAACAAAAATCAAGTTTCTAAATGTCTCCAATGAAAGAGGGAAATATAGCACAGGCCCGACAGGTTTACACAAAATCTTTTTTTTTTTTTTTCTTTTGAATGTCGAGAGGGAACAATTAGCATCGTATCTTAGTTAGATTAGCATCACCAGCACTACACACACACAATAATGTCAATAGAAGAAACTCATAAAAACCACCGGAAAGAGAAAAGCTCAAAAATAAAATAGAATAAATGAACCCTTATGATGAAAATAAGTAAAAGTAGAGCCCGACGTCAGAACAAACCAAACCAACCTTTAAAAATCATACCTTAAAATAGACATCATTAAAAATCTTAGAGCATCTCCATAGAATGCTAAATTGATGTGAAAATGATATAGTTTCACATGAGGATTAAAAAAATACTTGCTAATCAGGTAGTATCTCTAATTTCAAATTTGGCATATAGGTGGCAAATTTCCCACCAATCATAGATAATTCTAACTTTGACATTTAATTTCTATTCATCGGTATCTCAATTTTTTCATCTAATTATTACAATTTTGTTATTTTCATTCATATAAATACTAAAATTTCACTCTACAAATTTCAAAGCATAATAATGATAACATTACAAATAACATTATACATGAAAACAGAAATCTTTATTCTACTTAAAATGATAAGCTGCATATTTTTATATCTCGGAGGAAGTTTCTGTAGTGTGGCACTTTAATAATAATAATAATAATTGTGTAGTATACTAGACGATTCATTATTAACCATTTCAGGGTTATAGTGTACTGACTCTTCGATCTATAAAAGGGTAACAACTGCAAAGCATTCTCACAATACAACTTTCCTCTTCTCATCTTTCTCTGTACTTATCATATATAGTATCCAGTAAAAGAAAGAAAAAATGTCGTCTCTCTTTGGTAAGTTAGAGACAGATATCGAAATCAAAGCTTCTCCAAAACAGTTCCATGACATGTTCAGGCACAAACCTCACCATATAAACAAAGCAGCAGGCGACAAAATTCAGGGTTGTGAGCTACATGAAGGTGAATGGGGGACTGTGGGCTCCATCATCTGCTGGAACTACTTCCATGGTAATTAATGATATATATATATATACACACACACACATACATAAAATACACACACACACGCACGCACATATATATATTTATATATAATATATATTAAAGAATCTCATATTTTCATCTCATGATACATATTAGATGAGCTTTTATGATAACGGATAATATTATCACTTCAGTGATTTTTTTCTTATTTTGCTTATTTTTCTAGTTTAGATTATTAGTTCCTTCATTTAAAGACTTTTAAAAAATTTTCTTTGCTTATCAAAAAATATATATTTATGCGTGTGAAATAAATCGCAACTTTTGTGTCTTCAATGGACAAAAATCTCTATTTTCATCTCATGATACACATACATTAAAGTGTCTCTTATGATGTGTGTGTGTCTGTGTGTGTATCAACGATTTCTCGTTGGTTACTTTTTTCTTATTTTTCTTGTTTTTCTAGTTTAATTTAGTTCCTTTTTTAAGATTTGTAAGATCTTTTTCTTTTAGGTTTTTTTTTTTTTTTGATATAATGTTTATTTGAAAAATCGTAACTTTTCTATCTTAATGGTCAATTAAAATATCATATTTTCATCCAATGATACATATATAAAAGAGTCTTTATATTATGGGAGATTAACTTCTTTTTTTTTTTTTTTTGGTTTAGAAAAAAAAGATCACACGAAAAAAATTTCAATGGGAACCCTGAATAGCAATTGTATATTAAGTAATTGATGTAAATTAAATTTTTTTATTAGATGGGAAGCCTAGAGTGGCAAAGGAAGTAGTTGAAGCCATAGATGAGGGGAAAAATCTAATAACGTTCAGAGTGATTGAAGGAGACCTTCTGCAGCACTACAAGAGTTTCAAACTGACTGTCCAAGCCAGTCCCAAACCTCGCGGTGAGCAGGGCTGCGTTGTTCACTGGACCCTCGAGTTTGAAAAGCTGAATCCTGGAATTGAAAACCCCCATACACTTCTCCAGGTTCTAGCTGATGTCTCAAAAGATCTCGAAACCCACCTCCTCCAGGCTTGAGGAGAAAATGGTTCCGGTACTATGGTTGCTTGGAAGAGTTTTAAATGTGTGTGTATTAAATAAATAAATGAGGTAATTTTATATATCTCGACAAGTATATGTGTAAATAAATAAATATGCTTATGCTTGTTCGTATCGTTTGTCACCTCACCTAAATATGTGTTCATCATGGGGAAGTTGCTGTACGTATTTCCAAGTTTGGTTTGCATTATAATATATGGACGTGATTTGTAAGTTTATGGTCTTGGATTTCTCCAATGTTTTTATGAACATGTTCAGGAAGGATCTCAATCATATATATAAAGTTAACTCATATATCTATCTATCTCTTTCTGTCTACGTATTTTGATTTAATTAATTTTTTTCTCTAACTTCTATTTAGTTATTTTTAGTAATTTAGTAATTACCCGTATATGACGCTCCTGGAGTACAGAACCTCTTCAATATCTCTAGTCCTCTTTGAAGAGGTGTATGATTATGATTACTCTGATTCTTATTGTTACGTTGTTTTCTCGATTTAATGAGAGTGAATTCTCTTTTTGTTTCTTCAACATGATCCTCCAAAAAAAAGTCTCAAGACAATAATATTAACTTCAATGAAAGCACTATGCACAGCTTGAGACAACGTATTCATCAGAGAATGATGTTTGAAAACTCCTTGCCTCACGTCATAAATTATTTTCTCTGAGAAATAAACTTTTAGACGCGACATGCTCTCGTAATTGTCCTATTTTCCTAGCCACACCTAAATCGCTCTCAGTAGCCAAAATATTTAAAGTACTGCTAATAGAAAATCAAATAAGAAAATAATAAGAGAAATAAGAGAAAAAGAAAAGAACACAAAGATATTAATGTAGATGTGCTTCCATGGATTAAGAACAATGAATTCATTAGTAAAGAATATTATGAATGGACTCTCATATAAGTACAAGTTATAATGTAAATAATCGGTTAAGTTTCTTAATACTTACAAATCTGCTAAAATCAAGACTTATTCTAAATTACAATAAATACAAATAAATCTAAAATTCCTAATTAAGATAATTGCATACAAAACTTTAACTTTCCTTAATGTTAATACTAACTTTTTTAATATACTCCCGCAAGATAGAGCTTCGATAGGAGATCCAATCTTGAACTATAATAAAACTTGAATAAATAATTCTTTTTTCTTTTTCTTTTTCTTTTTCTTTTTTTTTTTTTGTAATTTTCTCTCTTATTTTTTCATCTTTTTTTTTTTTTGAACTTCAAAAAAAATAAAAATAAAATATGTTGGGGCACAAGAGCACAAAGAAGGGACGATAGGTATAGAGAGAGAGAGAGAGGGCACTTGGACACAAGAGAACGGCAATCGTTAGAAGAGGAGGGAAAAGACAATGGGCACATCGGTGTAGGGACGAAAATCATTAGAAGAAGAGGAAAAAGACGACGGGCACTTGGGTGCAAAGAGCAATGGCACATGGGCACTAGGACGTCAATCGTCAGAACGGACACAATGGCGTAGGGATGGCAATCATCAAAAGAGGCGCATAGCGCTGGGGATCAAATGATCAGTGATTCGTTTGAGTACAATTGTTATGGTAGAATATTAATTAAATAATAAAATTAAAGGGATGTTGATTGGCTTTTTTTTTTGTGGGTTTGGGGATGGATGTGGGTTTTTGTGCGTGCGTGCGTGTGTGTGCGGGGGGGGGGGGGGGGGGCGCGAAAGGGGTGGGGAACTACTTGAGGTGACGAGGGTGAGGGTGGGAGGAAGTGATTCTATGCGGGTGGGGAGTGAGATTACGGGAAGCAAGAAGGGAGAAGAAAAGAAGGGAGTGATTGAGGTATTGAGGTTTAAGTCTTAAACTCTGATACCATATAGAGAATCAAATAAGAAAATAAAAATAGTGATAAGAATGTATTTCACGGACTAAGAATAAATGAATTCATTAGTAAGAAGTACTATGAATGGGCTCTCATATAAATACAAGTTATAATGTATACAATCGGTTAAATTTCTTAATACTTACAAATCTACCAAAATCAATATTTATTCTACATTACAATAAATACAAATAAATCTAAAGTTCCTATTAAAAATAATTACATACAAAACTTTAACTTTCCTTAATGTTAATACTAACTTTCCTAAAATTGTCTTCCATTGAAACCCTAAGAGTTGTTATCTCCAAAATTCTTGCTTTAACTATGGATTGCTACAAAATTCTTTAATAAGCTAAATCCTCTATAAATATATATATATATATATATCAAAATTATTACCAAGGAAAAATAATAATAATAACATCATCATCATCATCCTATTAAAGAAGTAGGTATTTACCAAAATGACAACATCAAAAGTTGAAATTAGCAAAATAACCTTCTTTAATGACCACAGGCATTCCTGATTGTTTGAGGTCATATATTAAAATTTTTTGATAACTTTAAAAGAAAGTGATTAAGTTATTTTGCAAATTACCTATGATGACCTTCTTTTTTTTTTTTTTTACCTTCAAAACCATATCAGATTTTATATTAATTTTACTTCCCTTTTTAATTTTTCATAAGATTTAAATTAGATATAGCGTTAAAAAAAAAAAAAAGCAATAAAAAAAACACTCCGTACCCTAACCAAAAGCAAAGGTGACAATAAAATAACTTATATATTAATGTTTGAAGGACGATCATTAATTCATGTTCCCTTCTTAGTTTCATCAAAACATGTCCAATGCGCGTACGAAATAATTGAATAGAATTGTCCTTATCAATACATGTCCAGTAAGAGTAAGCGCAAACAAAATGCTCCAGATTTTAACAATTCGATGATTGTTAAAAAAGAAACAAACATTGCTTCGGATTATTTGGAAAACTAAGCGGATCTCGCTATTTTGAGGGGGTATATCAGTACATCTTAGTTAGATTAACATCACTTACAACCCTCTCCTGGACTAATTAAGCTCCCCCGCGCTCTATTTTATTGAAATTAAAAAATATATATACACAATAATGTCAATAGAAGAAACTCATAAAAACCACCCGAAAGAGAAAAGCTCATAAATAAAAGAAAACGAATAAGACCTTATGATGAAAACAAAAAAAAGTAGAGCCCGACGTCAGAAAGTATAAACGAGACCATAAGTTTGAATATCATACCTTAAAATAATAGACCACATTAAAAACGTTGGGGCATCCCCATAGAATGCTAAATTAATGTGAAAATGGTAAATTTTGCACATTAGATTAAAAAATAGTTTATAATCAGGTGCTATTTCTAATTTTAAATTTTACATATGCTAAACATAGGTGGCGATCTCAATTGTTTCATCTAATCATTACAATTTTATTATTTTTAAATTATTTAAAAACTAAATTTATTTTTTTTTACAAATTTGAAAACTTAATAATAATAACTTTATAAGCTACATTATACATTAAACCACAAACCCTTTATTCTAATTAAAATGTCAAGCTGTATATAAATATATATATCAAAGGAAATTTCTGTAATGTGGCACTTTAATAATAGTTGTGTGCTATAATATTCAATTCATTATTAACCATTTCTACAGGGTTATAGTGTACTGACTGTTCTATGAAACGGTAACAGTTAGTGCAAAGCATTCGCACAGTACAACTTTCCTCTTCTCATCTTTCTCTGTTATCAATTTATGTAGCATCCAGGAAAAAATAAAAATAAAAATAAAAATGTCGTCTCGTTTTGGTAAACTAGAGACAGATATCGAAATCAAAGCTTCTCCTAAACGGTTCCACGACTTGTTCAAGCACAAACCTCACCACGTAAACAAAGCAGCAGGCGACAAAGTTCAGGGTTGTGCATTACATGAAGGTGAATAGGGAACTGTGGGCTCCATCATCTGCTGGAACTACTTCCATGGTAATTAATGTTATATATATACATATATATGTATAAATATATTAAAGAATTTCATATTTTCATCTCATGATACATATTGTAGGAGCTTTTAATGATGGGGATAACATTTTGAACGATTTCGCTTCAGTGACTTTTTCTTATTTTGCTTGTTTTTTCTAGTTTAGATTGTGTTCCTTTTTTTAAGATTTTTAAGAACTTTTTCTTTTATTTTTTTAATCCTATATTGCTTATATTTGAAAATATAAATTTGTGTGTGTGAAATCAAATCGCAATATTTCTATTTTCAATGGTTAAAAATTTTTATTTTCTTCTCACGATACATATTAAAGTGTCTTTTATGGTAGGAATATTTATTCACATTAACGATTTCTCATCAGTTACTTTTATCTTATTTTGCTTGTTGTTCTGGTTTAGTTTTGTTCCTTTTCTTTAAGATTTGTAAGATCTTTTTCCTTTATATTTTATGATATATTACTTATTTAAAAATCACAACTTTTCTATCTTCAATGGATAATTAAATATCATTATATTTTCATCTCATGATACATATATATCTTACCTATATTTAAAAGAGCCGGTCATACCTCTCTTGCTTGTCACGTGACAACCACGTGGTGATCATATCATTATCATGCGGATTTTTTTTTTATTTTTTAGCATTTTTGCTTTTGCTACTTTTGCTTTGCTTATCTATTTCATATGCGCGAATACAACTAATATATATATATATATATATATATATAGTTGACAGTGTTTTTGGGTTTAGGGAAATGAAGTCATGAAAAATATTTAGATGGGAAGCCTGAATAATAGTAAATTACTCGTTGTAAATGAAACGTTTAATTAGATGGGAAGCCTAGAGTGGCAAAGCAAGTAGTTGGAGCTGTAGATGAGGGGAAGAATCTAATAACGTTCAGAATTATTGAAGGAGACCTTCTGGAGGAATTCAAGAGTTTCAAAGTGGCTATCCAAGCCATTCCCAAACCTTGTGGTGAGCCGGGCAGCATTGTTCACTGGACCCTGGAGTTTGAAAAGCCGCATCGCGGAGTCATAGACCCCCATACGCTGCTTCAGTTTTTTACTGATCTCTCCAAAGATCTTGATGCTTACCTCCTCCAGCCTAGAGAGGCTTCGGAAGAAAAGGTTCCTTCCCCTGTGGTGTGGCTTGCTATACTAGTGCTTGGAAAAATGAGTTTATAATATATGTATAAATATATGTATGTATGTTGCATGTATTGAGAAATAAATGAGGTGATCTATAAATAAGTATATGCTTGTTCATATTGTCACTTCACTTAAAATATGTCTTCATAAGGAAGTTGTTTTATGGATTTCCAAGTTTGGTTTGCAAACGTATAACATTGATTTGTAAACTTATGGTCTCGGATTCCTACATTGTTTTTGTGAACATGATCAGGGAGGATCTCTTTCTGTCTACTATTTATTTTTGTTTTTAGAAATTATCACTGGGAATGATGCTCTTGGAGCTAGTTTAGAATCTCTTCAATATGGCTTGCCCAATTTGAAGAGGTGTAGGATTACTATGATTCTTGTTGTTACGTTGTTTTCTCGAATTCACGAGAGTGAGTTCTCCTTCTGCTTTTTCAACATGATCCTTGAAAGAAAGTATTTAGACAACATTATTAACTTCAGTGAAAGCTCTATGCGCAGCTTGAGACATCATATAAATCTATGGGAGAGTGATGGTGATAACTCTTTGCCTCACGTCATAAATTATTTTCTCTAGGAAATAAACTTTTGGACCCGACATGCTCTGATTATTGTCCTGAAAAGGAGAAACCCTCAATCTCCTTGGACATGTGAAGAACTAGAAGCGCTAGTCTCTACATATCAATCCGAGTCCTATTTTCCTTCCCACCTAATTCGCTTTCGGTACCCAAATTATCAAAAGTTTTGTCTTCCACCGAATCCCTAGAGTTGGTTTCCCCAAAATTCTTGCTTTAACTATGGATTGCTCGAAAATTCTTCCTCTATAAATATTTATCAAAACTATTCCCAACGCAAAATAATAATTATAGGAATTATAATAAAAAAAATAATATACTAATCCTATTAATATGGGAAATCTTATGCTGAGTTTTTTTTTTTTTTTAATTTCCTCGCTTCAGTACCGTATCAGATTTTATAATAATTTTACTTCCTTTTTTTAATTTTCATATGATTTCAGTTGGATATAGCGTCAAAAAAATGCATGCTATGGATAGCTATACCCAACAGCAAATATTTGATAGAGCAATAATAGTATTACTATCATAAGTGACAGAAATATAACATTCAAATTATGTATAAAGTTTTTGGCTAGTGGTTCAACGGACTACAGTGTCTCTAGCCTTCAAATTTCATCTTCGAGTCCGTCGTCAGATGCAGAGCTTATGAGTGGGGTTCATGTCATCTGTGAAAAAGGAGGGCTACCGAATCGAAGGTGTAGATGAGGATCGATTGTCATCGGTCGGGAGGCATTTTCAAGCACGTCGGTCATCTTCGTCTTAGCATGCTCTTTGGAGATTTTGGTCTGCGTGGAAAGGCAAGTCGTATTATTTCACATGTGTTGACCTTTTCGCCATTAAAGGTGCTTGTTTTCCAACAGCTTACCTTTTTTCCGTTTTATTCGACCGTGGTTAAGTGTCCTCACTCTCTTTAGTGTTTTCATGATCTAGCTTACCTTTTTTTCGTTTTCTTCGACCGTGGTTACTTTGACATAATTTTGGTTCTTATCTGAGCAATTTGTGTTTTTGTCTTGTTTGTTTAGTATTAAGTTTTTTTTTTTTTTTTTTTTTTTGTCTGCAAGATGTGTTTCTTTGCTATTTTTATGTGGCCTTGGTGTATGGTTTCTCATCGTCGTTGATCGGATGTTTCGATCAAAAAAGTTTTTAAAAATCATGCGTGTAGTTGAGATTTGGTGTTTTTTTTTTTCGTATATTGTATATCTAGAGTTCAAAATACGTTATTTCCCCTCGCGTATCATCTTAGTTTATTAATGAAATCAATTACGATAAGTAATATATAAGTTTTCATAAGTAAATTAACGATTTTATTACAATCTTTTATGTTCTAAAACATATAATTTCTCTTATTAAAAAGAACTTATCACGTACAAAATTGTAAAGTTTTTTTTTTAAAGAATTATAAATTTGTATTGTTATTATTGTGTTTTTATATGTATCCAAGATCTAATATTCAATTTTGTGTCGGAAACATTGGCACATGGACTCCTCCTCTTTGAGGATCATTCATTCAAAAATTTAGATATATAATTGAGAATAGAAATAGGATGTGGTTGTGAGGTTCGCAAAAATAATTTCTCTTTTGCAACACTCTTTAGCTAGATCCACGCATGAAAATGATAAATGTATAACAATTTCATAGAATTATATCACTAAGCTATTTGCCTTTTTTTTTTTTTAATTGATTGTCCTTTAAGTAAATCAAAAGAGGGGAAAAAAAAAGTCAGCAAGGACAATCACATCAGATATCATGCATCCTTTTAAGTTGGCACTCACTTTTATCGCACGCTAAAATGCTTGAACTTTATTAATTGCTAGTACAGGAGAGCATGTGCTTGCACGTACTAGTAATATTAAGAAAAACAAATGTCCAGGCGGGTTACTAGAGTACTCGTCCTCGTCATTAAATAATTGAATTTGAATCGTCATCACTGTATTGATTAGAATATACATCTACGATCTACTTTATGAAAAATCTATATATATCATGTGGGAAAACATCCACTTTCAGAATTATCTAAGTATACTAATCTCTAGTCATGTAACATTCTTTTCTTATTAAAAAAATAACAAAACAAAACAATAGTATGTGGAGATAATAATTGAAAAATATTTATTAACACACCAAGTCTTATTATAATTTTTGAATACAAAATTATGTGATATATAAATTATCATTCATTTGTTCCTAGATGTTTATACAATATGTTATCATATTAATTGATTGTATATATGAATGAAAATTTTATAATTCATTATTATGTAAATTGATGCTCAAAAATTTGGAGTAAATCAGTTGGTGCCCTTAGTGCATTACACAATTATATTACATGCATGATTAGAAATATAATAAAATAGTAATTCTTTACTGGTTGCATATTACGGTTTAGAGTTTGAATTATCTATTCATAATTTTAAAAAAGAAAATAATACTCCTGGTAATTATATAAAGGAAATTTCAACAATGTGCGAATCTTCATAACAGAAGGACTAAAGTTGCAAAAATGATAAATTCATTTTTGAAAAGTAATAATTAATTCGAAGGTATCTTGTTCCAGACTGAACTGTAGGGGTAAAGTCAAACAATTTTTCTATTATAATATAGGCGAATTCGATTATACCAAAATGATCAAGTTTACAAATATTTTTTATTTTATTTTTTTCTAAATAATTTATATGAATTGATTCATAAACGCTTAGTGCTAGCATTTGTGATCTCATCGTTTTTCAAGTCTTTTTCATTACATTGTTTGTTTCTAACCTCAGGTCATGTAGTCAATAATAAAACAGAATTAAGAGACTCTTTTAGAGATGATAAGATTTTTTGGTGAAGGATTTTTCTCCGTTTATAGAAATTGATATTGTATCATATGCTAATTGATCATAATAATAGATTCTATGTTCTCAAACAAAAAATAATAAAACAGAATTTGAACAAAACAAGAGCTTTGTTATTTCTGATATTCAACTGGAATGCAAAGGTGTACCGCACCGCATTTCCCTTTCTTTTTTTTTTTTTTTTAAGTAATTTGCATACAGCTAAATTAAACAACGGCGCCACATAAATTAGTATTATTGACACTTATTTGTTAAGTAATTAATTCCTTTGGTTGTTACAGTAGCTGTATATAATTTTTATATATGGAATGTGTTGCAAATAAGAGCACGACACTAGCTAGGAATATGTATGAATTGGATTTTTTTTTTTTTTTTTTTAACTTGGATTAGTTGGTTTTTAGTAATAATGTCATTTAAAAAAAAAAAAAAAAAGGAAACAAACCAAACAAAGCATTATGAGAAAGAGCAGCCAATCAAAATAAAAATTTTATAAAGATTGTGGATCATTACTCATTGATCTCCTAAAATAAAGTAAACAACCAATTACCTTTAAATATTGTAAGAAAATACCAATAAAGCTTGTGGATCATTACTCATTCTCCTTCAAAAATCAATCCTACAATTCGTGGTATAACTTCCAATAATATTATATATAAATAAAAAAGATAAAGAAGAAGAAGCACAAGGGGGAATAAAGAAGAAAAAATATTTCTTTCACGACTCACGCCTAAAAATAGGCAATGTTCTGCTCATACTCATGAAATAGGGAAGGATTCGGACAGGTCAAAAGAAAAGGCACGGCAGTGGGAGAGAAAAGAAAAGTGATGGAAAGAGAAAGAAAAAATTTCAAACAAAAAGAAAATTCCCTATTCGTCGTGTTGGCTACAGTCAAGTAGTTAGATCATTATTGTTGGTTACACTTCATAATTTGAATCAGCAATATTGGCTACACTTCAAACAGTTAGATCAACAAACAATAGTGAAATATATATATATTATAACATTTTCTCACAATGTCTCTCTTAAAAAATAAATAATAAATAAAGTAAAAACTCTTTCTCCATTTTTGTTTTTGTCCGATGTCAAACATGGAATCTACACCATTCGCTTAGTTTTCAACCAAAATGAGATTGCAACTTTTTGTTTTTAATCTCTAAACCTCTAAAAAGATAGTGTGCAAATTTTAGTACTCTACATAAAAAATTGAGATTGCAATTGTTCATTGAATCTCCCAAAAATGGATTTGCAAATTTTTAAATCCCCTAAAGAAAATTGAAGTTTATAAAAAAGAAATAAGATTAAAATTAGATGAATTTCATTTTAAAAACATGATTTCAATTTTATATTATACCCAAAAAAAAAAAAAAAGCCTATTGTTAGTGGCAGATGTGTTCAAGGCTGAGTAGGGGCTACTGACCCCACTGAAACTTTTTTTTTCATTAAGTTTTACTTTAAAAATTTTCCAGTTTTTCTATTTCGCTTTCATTGAAAATTAAATATTCTCACATAGTTCCGTAAAATTAATTTAACCCCAAAAGTATGGTTTTTCCACATTGTCCCTATTCAAAATAAATATTCTCACATAATCATATTAAAATTTTACCTTTTTATTTTTATTTTTTAATGTTATTTTTTATTTAAAAAAAAAGGGTATACGACTACTGAAATAAATATCTGACTCTGCCATTATGCAAACGTGACGGGAATCAATTTATTTCCATATGTATAGTCTTACGTGTTCGAGGATAAAGGTGAAATATTGTTAAGTTGTGTCGTGCATGAAAATTCTCAAGGTTTGATGCATGCTACTATCAGTTTATTTTTGATCCACGAAGACCCCTCAAAGCCAAGACATAGTATTTCAAAAAAAAAAAAAAAAAAAAAAAAAAAAAAAAAAAGGCTACTGAAACATTTTACTTTTGTGCATGCCAGTCTGCTATTCCATGAAATGGGCTCTGTCAAGTGTCCAACAAGCCCAAGAGCAAGACCTATAGATGTTAGCGCCAAAAGTCGATTCTTATTTTAAAAATATATATATTAGGAGACAAAACAATTAACAATTATATTTTAAAAATACTGAGTTATCAATATCATAAAGATAATTATATTAAATTGAAAATCAACATCAATACGTAACCAACATCATCAATATTTTAAAATAAGACAAAAAAAAAATCCTTAACATATAAATATCCTAATTAAGAGAAAATTATTTAAATAACTACATTTTCTTTCATCAATTGACTAATGTGATATAAATTCTCCATTTTTAATTAACATAACAAAAACTTTAATTTACTCTGTGTCATATTGTTTTAGTATCAAAATTTTGTATATTAGTGCAATAATCTTTAATTTGTGTCATCAGGTGCTTTCTCTCTAATTAATTCATCATATGCTTATTTAATTTAATAATTTCAAGCCATAATCATCAACATATAATCACTAAGATCAAACTATCCTATAATTCTGAATAAAATAAAGCATACACATATATACTCAAAACCTATATATATCAAAGAAAATAGAGAAATACATACAGAAAAACTACGACTTCAACAGCGTAGTTTAAAGAAGAATGACAGGCGGACTCCGATAATGATTCTCTATAAAAGAAATAATGATAACAAAATTACATAAAATAAAATAAAATGAGCAAAATAGAAATAGAGGAAGAGATAAGAAAGGACAGAGGAGGACGGTGATCATTGATTACCTCTGTCAATTATTGCAACATTGTTTAACGATGGCGTGTCATTACTAAAATTGGTGTAGTTTTAAGTCATCATCAGCATTTGTTTTGGAAAAAATAGAGAAAGAAAATAAATAAAAGGGGACAAATATTCTAAAGGACGAATGTGAAATTTTTAACGGCAACTTGTCGTCGTTATTTGTGCAAGTAATTTTGAGTGAAGGCTTGCTCTCATTAATTGTTTGTGAGGAACCACGTGCCTTCAAACTCAACTTCTCCCCCATCAAAATCCAATGAATTTTTTTATGGTCACATACCTATCCTCAAAAAAAAAAAATAATAATAATAATAATAATAATAAATAATAAAAAAGCACTTGCTTGTTTATCACACAAAGTGGACAGGATTTCAAACACTCTCTCAGCATAAATGGATTTCACTTCCACATTTTTTTTTCCCACTTCTTTTTCACATTTTTCTTTTCTTCGATACCTTTTCTCGTAAACTACCAAACACCCTCTTCTTGCAACGACCCAAAACGGAGTTCAGGAAGTCCGCTGGAGTTAGCGGCCAAGAAGGGGGGAGAAAATGGATTGTTGTATAATTGTAAACCATGGTGTTATATATAAAGAAGGGTTACTGTACGATATCCTTTTTATGTGACACTTTAATTTCTTTTGTAGTACATTATATCAATCGGGTAATTCTAATATAATAATTTTCAACTAATCCAATTTGACAAAGTTCTAAAGAGAAAATTAATTTGTTACAAGTTTCTAAATAAAAAAGTTACATCGAAATCAACTAGTTATTGTTTATAATTTTAAAAAAAAAATTACTAGTGTCAAAAGATATATATCCGATACCAAAACAAGATCTTCCCATTATAGATACAAATATGTATGTGTATATATCTGTCTTCTTAACAAAAGGCCATGCTTTTAAGAGATCGCACAAGGCTAGTTGCCGAGAGAGAGAGAGTTTGTCACAGGGGAATCACGTGTCAAAAATCGCCAAAAATTAACGGACATAATTAAAAGAATATTCAACAATGCAATAAATTTTTAAATTTAAAGGTCAATTAAAAAAAATTTTAACACCAGGACAAAATTGCGAAACATAAACATATTCACGAGATATCCAAACACATAAAAATGCCTTAATGTATTTATTTATTTTGCTTCACATCCTTTTGGGTGGGAATTATGGGAGATTATGATTAGAGTCGGCGGCAGGTAATGATAAAGCAAGAAAAGAAATCAAAGACCCATATAATAATAATATTTTTTTAAAAATTAAAACGATAAAGAGTATTATTTTGCCAGGTGAATGATGAGTTGCTGATGTTGATCCTAAATTTTTATCGAAGTTTTTGTATTGTAGCACTCTAATAATAATTGTGTATTATATCATTAGACATTGATAGTCAACAATAATAAATAAATAGATAGATAAAATAGTATTTATTTTATTTATTGATTATAGTAATATTTCTGTGTAATTGTATTTATTAATTGCTATATACTATATAGAATTGATAGCCATTACCGACATGTAATTTTACTCTTCTATAAAAGGGTAACAAGTGCAAAGCATTTTATACCACAATACTTCTTTCCTCTTCTCATCTTTCTCTGTTATCATATAGCATATCCAGAACAAAAAAAAATAAAAAATGTCGTCTCTCTCTGGTAAGCTTGAGACAGACG
This sequence comes from Ficus microcarpa, assembly GCA_025413485.1. NCBI lineage: Eukaryota > Viridiplantae > Streptophyta > Magnoliopsida > Rosales > Moraceae > Ficus > Ficus microcarpa. The sequence goes on along the minus strand of CM046385.1, from coordinate 7,737,615 downwards.
TTGAAATCAAAGCTTCCCCGAAAAAGTTCCATGACATGTTCAAGCACAAACCTCACCATATTAACAAAGCATCATCCGACAAAATCCATGGTTGTGAGCTACATGAAGGTGAATGGGGAACTGTCGGCTCCATCATCTACTGGAACTACTTCCATGGTATAATTGTTATATATATATATATATATATATATATATTATTAACGATTTCTGTTCAGTTAGTTTTTCTTATTTTGCTTTGATTTACTCGTAAGAACTTGCTATCTTTTAGTTTTAATAATATTCATATTTGAGCGTGTGAATTGAAATCAAAATTTTTTGACCTTCAGCGGTCCAAAATCTCATACTTTCATCTCATGACACATATTAAAGGATTTTTTTTCTTTTTTTTTTTTAACATGAACTTACAAAAATTAACAAAATTGATTTTTTTTTTTTTTTTTTTAAGAAAAATTTTGATTCAAAAAAAAAAAAAAATTAGAGGGGGAAGGCTGATCAAAAGTCAACTTGTTGTAAATTTGAATCTTAGATGGGAAACCGAGAGTCGCGAAGGAAAGAGTTGAAGCCATAGACGACGAGAAGAATTCGATCACATTCAGAGTGATTGAAGGAGACCTTCTGGAGCACTTCAAGAGCTTCACACTGACAATCCAAGCCAATCCCAAGCCTGAGGGTGAGGGCAGCGTTGTTCACTGGACCCTGGAGTTTGAGAAGCTTCATGATGAAATTATAGACCCCCATACACTGCTTCAGTTTGTTGCTGATGTCTCCAAAGATCTTGAAGATCACCTTCTCAACGATGTTTGAATTACAAAAATAAATAAAATAAAAATTATGGTGTGGTTTGCTTTAATGCTTGTAAGGGTTTTATATTGTATGTATAAAATAAATCAGACGAAATATCTATGATCAACAAGTGTGTGTGTACACACACACATATATATATATATATGTATGTATATGTGTATGTATGAATATGCTTGTTCATATATCGTTTGCACCTCACCTAAATTATGTCTTCACGAGGAAAGTGTTGTTTGTATTTCCAGTTTGGTTGATGGAATACGTATGGGTGATGTTGAAAATTCATGGTCTTGTATTTCTCCAATATTTTTATGAACATGACAAGGAAAGATCTCTATCATATTTAAAATTAATAACTCCTATATCTAGCTATCTCTCTCTCTCTCTCTTTTTTTTTTAGTTTTTTTTTTCTTTTTTTTTTAAGAAATTAGATGGGCAACCTCCAATATCCATAGAAGCTGAGTTTCAGAAGTGTAGTTTCGGCTATCCCTTTTGGCATAAGTTTTCTGTTATGTATGGCATTCAACTTTTGTATATAGTCCTAGGATGGTTCTTTTTATTTGGATTTGTGGGGTTTAATGCTCTCACCGGTTGTTACTTTTATCCATATTTTGATTTTCTTTTTTCACTTATTTAATAAATCGAGTTGAGATCCTGGTATAGAATGAAACTACGAGAGTATGCTAACCTAGTCGGGATGCCCTTGTTTCCTTTGATGTCAACTATTTCTCTCCCATCATTTCATTCAAAAAAAAAAAAAAAAAAACTCCAGTACCCGTACACATCTCAAGATCTAAGAGAAAAATGCTACCTTAAAAAAATAAAAATAAGAGAGAGAGAGACTCAGAATAGATGCTTCTCTTTGTATGGAAAAATTATCAAGACGAAGTTTTCTAGATTTCAAAAGTTAGAGAGGATAATTAAATGGTTGGAGTAGTTGAACTTGATTAGCTCAACTTGTTATATTGCTTTTCTAATTACGAGCCTATCATCTTTAAATACAGTAAAAAAAAATAAGAAAAACACCGACTTTAATCCTCACTTTTAAAAACCACTCTATATGTATATGTGAATGGTTTTTTTTTTTTTATATTTATTAAATTAAAAGATTGTATTTATGGATAAAATATGACTATTGACAGTTATGTAAGTTATAATTAGATTTATGTATATCTTCCATTATCTAAATCATCTAGAAATATTTATCCAAAATCAAACACATCCACCAAAAAAAAAAAATCCAAAATCAAAACAACAAAAATATTATACATTATCTTATGTATATGGGAAATTTTTTGCTGAGCTCTGTATATATATATATATATATACACACACTTTCCGTGTCAGATTATGTATTAATTTTATTTCTTTTTAATCTTTATTTGATTTCAATCAAATATGATGTGTACTCTATCTATTATACATATCCGCAATAAGCTTTAATATTTAAAAAGAACAATAATATTAGTTTTTAATTAAAAAAAGAAAGAACAATAATATTAGTTTCTTTAATCATAAGTGACAGTAACATAGTTTTTGAATAACATATAAAGTTTCTGGTGTGACCGGATCTTTAATCTTTAAATTTTATCCACGTACTCGTGTCGGATATGTTAAATTTAGAAATAAGGTTCGTGATATCTGCAGAAAAGGTTATATAGAATCGACGGTTATGAGATGTTTTCGAGCACGCCGCTCATCGTCTTGACCTACCCTTTAAAAGTTTTGGTCTCTCTAAGAAAAGGTAAGTCATATGATGGCGCACATGTAGGCCTTATCTATCATTTTCTTCCATATATAACGTCATCGTTCTCCCAAGAGCATCTCCAGTCATACTCTATTATAGAGTATTACACCATTTTAGAGTACGGGGAAAACTCCAACCCATACTTTATATGGTGCTTCAAATATAGAGTATGAACAGTATACTTTATATTTGAGGTATCACACACTCTAAACTACTTTTTCTTTTTTTAATATTAAATGATATACGGTAAATGATTATAAAAAAGAATATAAATAGAATATTCTTTTAGAGTATGATATAGAATAAATAGGTTGGAGATGGAATAATTATTTGAAATAACAGATACTCTATTTTAGAGTTTCTGTACTCTAAAATAGAGTATTTGGATTGGAGATGATCTAATCGGTGTTTTGATGCTCTGACTTGTAGATTTTGTTATTTTTTGTTGTAATAATGGTGGTTTTTACCTCAGTTATTTTTGATATTATATGAACTTGGTGCGACGGATTTCTCATTATTCAGTGATCAGAATTTCAATCAACTGTAGATGCTTACATATGTCTGCTTTTGCACACTTTTTTTTTTGTTCTTATATCCCTGAAATTTAATATACATAATTTCTTCTGTTACGTTATTCTAGTTGATTGATGGAACCAATTATCTATCGGTTAAGAGTTTTCTTTAATAAGAAATTGTACGCGTGAATCTCATTGCTCTACCTTCCATCCTTTTTAATGTATTTATCATTTAATTAAAAAAATTACTTACAAAGTTATAATGTTGTTTTTTAAATTATGTTGATAAGAAAAGATACTGTATTTTATATATATCCCAGATTTAAATTTGATTTTGTGTCGGAAACATAGGCACGTGGAGGATCAGTTGTGCAGAAAAAATTAGATAAAAATGGAGTAGTTGGGATCATGCAATAAAAAGCCAAATACGACAAAATATATAATTGAGGACAGAAATATGAGGGGCTTGCCAAGTTGGTGTTCAAAATTTTTTAATAAATAAAAAGGCACGGAATAAAAAATTAAAACCCTTTAATATTTAGATTTTTTTTTCTGATCAATTTATACTTATTACTCAAACCTCTCTATTCTTATATGCTAAAATTTCTCATGCAAACTGCTTTAACAGCTATTCAACATTTTAAAAAAATACAAATATTTATAGTGATTCCACCTAAATTAAAAAACACATGAACCACCGAAGATTGTGATCTAATAGTCAAGATATCTTTGTAGGTATCTCCTTTTAATCCATCTAAGTTTGAAAGATAGCACCTTCCATAAGTCTTGTCCCAGATTTGACTGTCGTAACATTGAGTTGATAAATACAGATAATGCGGGCCTAACTGAATAAATGAGAAAAACTAGTATTACTTTTTTGATACACTCAGGATTGCTCTCAAACCGAAGGGGATGGGCGGTGGGATGGGGACTACGTGATCCCTTTTTATTGAGGAAAAAAAAACACATATTTATAGTGATTGTCCCCAAACAAATATACATATATATATATATATATATACCTATTTATATCCAGATCCACACTAGAAAGTTGTAGATATCAAAGAAGTCAATAGAATTACGTCATTGATCACCACAGCATCTCTTTTTTAATTATTTTCTTTTCTTTTCTTTTCTTTTTTTGAATAAGTGAAATTTATTAAAAAGAAAAGAAAAAAGATGTTACAAATCTTAAAACATCAAGCCTAGAAACAGACAACAAAAAAGAAATTCAATCAAAATGGAGTTATTTATACATATCCGTTTGGATGGTTAGTTTAAATTTAATGTTTGAACTCAAATTTTTATCTTTTTCTGAAAAAAAATTTTTATCTTTTCTGAAAAAGTTTTTTGTCTTTTCTAAAAAGTCAATACAAATTACTATTCAAACTTAAAAATTTCAACTCAAATTCATTCACCAGGCGGGTCCTAAAAACTTTTTTTCTCCAAACCAGTATTTATATCTCTTCTCATGTTATTGAGTTCCTCTAATTTATATCAAGATCTGAAAATCACAATCTGTGTTTCTTTTTAAACAAGTACATAATTATGGAGTTTTTCTTCTTAATTATTAAAGTCCCAGTTTCTTTCACCTTTTTTTTTTTTAATCCTTGAAGGAAACAGTCAACATGAACGTACAACAACAACAACAAAAAAACAAAACGAAAGGGAAAAATGTCAGCGAGGACAATCAAATCAGATTTAGATACCATTAACGCAGTGTAAGCAGCAACCCACGTCTCAAGACTTTGTCTCACGCTAAAAACTACTAATAAATTCAGAAGTAAGCATGTATAATATGCTTTCATGTATAATATGCTTTTTTTTTTTTTTTCAACTCACTCTTTTCCTTTTTTTTTTTTTTTCGTTTTTACAAATATCTATTTTCAAAAAAAAATCCTCATTTATTGACACTCAAATAGTTAGACCAACAAACACCATCAGGGGTGAATGGTTTGAAAAAATGTGGGTGTATTTACTAAACTTCTCCTATTCGTCCACCTGGGTTTGATTTTCATTGTTATACTTTAGGTCTCGGTCCAGTTTTGACTATTGAAACATAGTTTAATGATGGTAAGATAGGCTCCGGATAACTGATTAAGAAAAATTAATATAAAAAACATATCTTTGCCATACCTAGAAAAAGGGATTCTCCTATGGGACTGAAAATCTAAAACTGATAGGGTCATCCCCAGATCCTTTTATTCACCAAAAAATAAAAATAGTTAGACCAATAAATGGCTAATGAGGGGAAAAATTAACAATTTCTTTTACAAAATTTTCTCAAACTTTCTCACAATATATCTTTTCAAAAATAATACCACTCTATTTTTTTTTTTTTTTGGCCCGATATCAAACATGAAATCTGCACCATTTGGTTAGTTTTCCACAAAATAAAGGTTGCAACATTTGTTAGCCTATAAAAAAAAAAAAAAAAACGGAGCTTAAATTTTAAGATGCTTTTGGATGTCTTATTTTATTTGGTATTATACATAGATGTATTCCAATATGCGTGTAGATGTCACATTTTTATATTTGAGTGCATGTATTTTAATGGAATATGTGTTTGGATGTCATCAAACCATCGAGCGAAACCCTAAGCAACGACTTTAGATTGGTGGCACGGCCGAGCTGTGACAACAGAGATCGGGTGGAAGAACATGCAGAGTCGACGCCACTATGACCACATGGAGGACTACTATCGCTGGTCTAATGATCTAGTTCACTCAAACTTTAAGATGCTTTTGGAGGTCTAATTTTATTTGGTATTATACATAGATGTATTCCAATATGCGTGTAGATGTCACATTTTTATATTTGAGTGCATGTATTTTAATGGAATATGTGTTTGGATGTCATCAAACCCTCGAGCGAAACCCTGAGCAACGACTTTAGAGGGGTGGCACAGCTGAGCTGTGACAACAGAGATCGGGTGGAAGAACATGCAGAGTCGACGCCACTATGACCACATGGAGGACTACTATCGCTGGTCTAATGATCTAGTTCTCGACTGAGATATGTGTTCAACGGAGTTGTGCATGTCAGAAAGGATGAGAGGCTGAAGCGAGAAGGGGTGGGGCTGTTGCATATGGGGGGAAGGGGGAAGATGTGGCGAAGAGAGATAAAGAAAAAGAGAACATAACTTTTATTCATTTAATTTATTGCATCATCATTTTGACATTTTTTAATTATAGTTTTAAGGGGAGAAAGAGTAAAATAGTATTTTTGAATAGAGTAATTGTAAATTATAGCATAAAATTTTTAACATAGTAATAAATGACATAAACAAATCTATGATCACATAATACCCAGAAAAAAAAAAAAAAAAAAAAAAAAAAAAAAACCTTATCCATCCTCATCTCTCCCTGTAACATCAAATTATGTAAACAAATTTGTTGTTAAAAATTAATCATAAGTTCGATATTTTTAGAAAATCCAAGAAAATCTAGGGATTTGCTCAAAATACACTTTATAATTTATCATTTTTTAAAAAGCTTGCTATATGTACCTATAAAATATATTATTTACTACAATTTCTCGTTTTTTTCAATTTTTTAAACAGTGATAAAAATCAATCCACACTCAAATTCTATGGCACGAAACCTAATTATCCCAATGAGCTTCTGTTGACAACTGGATTACAAGCCCAAGAAAAACACCCAGAAATATAAAAATGGGCCCTTGAATTCAATGAGAACGAGCCCAGCCAAAAAACTGTGGCGGGCCTATCATCCTGCAAGACAATCGGGATCGTTAGACATGCAACAAAATCTAGCAGATGGAATTGAAATATAGAAAGAAATTTAGAATATTTTACAAATAGTGAAAAAGAAAGACATCATAATAAAAATCAGTGTTTTATTATATAACATAAAACTTGAAAATTATTATAATAATTATTACGTGATTATGAAATATTTTTAAAATTTTGCTATATTTGAATTCTATTTTTTTTTCCCCTGAAAGGAGCTATATTACATTCTGTATTCATGATATGTAATATAATGGAGTTTTTAAAGAAATGGGAAAATATAGTTATTGGAGTTAAAATAAACCAAAAGATTAGGAGTATTTTAAGAATGGCAAAATCCTAATTGACATTGACATATTAATATTTCATAATTTTATATATACTTCTGTTACACCATCAAAATCGAAATAATATAATGATTGTCCTCTCATTGCGGGTTTGTTCATGTCATTATACTCGTACCTGTATCATTACCTTATATTAGATACGTAAATATAAATGTATACATGTCATTATACATCTCTATATATATTATTTAAATTTTCTTTAGATCATGATACATTTATAATAAAGAATGATTTTTTAAATCAGGTAATAAATATAAGTTTAAACCGTAAACAAAGAAAAGAAGAATGATAACATTTATGATTTTAAAGAATGTTAACTAAAGTTGGACTTGACCACGGATATAGAAAAAAATTTAAAATTTTGATATTTCTAAAATATTTTAAAAAATTTTGTCATATTTCAATTTCACTTCTCAGAAAATTACTGCTTAATTAAATTTCCCCAAACTTAAAGGAAGGCATGAAGCCATATCTTGAAGAGTGCCAAAAATAAATAGAAATAGAAATTGGCTATTGTGAGTTTTGACTCCCAAGTCCATCAATGAAGAAAACATTAATAATTGCAAAACAGATGCGCGACATAAGCATTGTAAGAGGTAAAAGAGTTTAATGCAAAATAAAAACATGAACTAAGTCGACCTGATTCCGAAAAAGATACATAAACAATCTATGTGATTTACGGTTCAGAATTCAAAACATATTAGAGAAAATTCTCTAAAATCAAAATGATATCATTCACTTTACCAAATCCAAATCAAGTTGAACACTTACCTCAAAAATTTCCAAGAGGTACCTGAAAAATACTCAAAATTTATCAAATCCTATGTTCTACAAATTAAGAACTACAAGTAGCTTGATCCCTCAATAAGATATGTAGACAATTGAGTCAAATTGCTCTTGAGTAGCCGCAAATCCAAAAAAATATATATTCCTCTTCAACGGCACAAGTGAGTTTTATATTTATCATAGTCAGGACACAAAAAAAAAAAAACAAACAAACAAACATTTTATACCAAGATGTTGTAATTAAGGGCCCGTTTAGAAGGACTTTTGGAGACGGTTTTGGAGATGTTTTATTCTGAGTTGAGATGAGTTTTGAAAATATAAATTAGAGACGGAGTTTTGGATAAGTTTTATTCTGAGTTGATATGAGTTTAGGAAATATGGATTTAAGATAAATACTTTTGAAAAAAAAAAAAAGTTGTTTTTAATTTTTATGTTTGATGGAAGAATAATTGGGGAAAAAAAGTAATGTTTTGGGGATGTGTTTATTGTTGATTTTATAATTAAAAAATAGGAAATTAAGGGCTCGTTTGGAGGTCAGATTTGAAATGTTACTTTACTATCTTGATTTTAAAATTCTAACTCTCCATAGAACTTTATCATTTTAAATCACAATAAAACGATTTTTTTTATCAAAATGCTCGTAACAACGAGACGAATAAGATAAGATCCATTTTGTATTTTTTTTTTTCGAATATATGTTAAATTTTTGCACTATTTTCTCTATCACAAAAACTTTTCAAAAGTTTTCCCTCCAAACACATATTTTCAACTTAATTTTCAAAATACCATCTCCAAATTAATCCTAAATTTTTTATTAAAAAAATTGTGAAATAATAAAATATTTGGAAAAGTGAATTTTGAAAACCAAACATACCGTTGGAAAAGAGATGCCAAAATACCGTCTCAAATGGTACTGCCCTAAATTGGCTCTAAGATTTCACCATACTTGAAATGATAAAATTCCGTGTTAAAAAATAAGGGAAATTATGTTTATGTGTAAAATATTTTCTAAATTTATATTCTAATGTCAACAACGAGAAGCTACTAGCTAGCAACATCAACATCAAGCGTCCCGGAAGCCAACAGTTGACTAAAACAATGACGACTAAGGTTGTTCAGTCAAAAGTTGTGTCCGAATTGATCACGATAACTGGTACTAAATAGGTATTCGTGACGACTAACCTTGACCGATGTATACCGACCAGTCGCGAAAAGAATAGCAAACGTTGATTGATGTATAAAATATCTACTTATAATTTTCTTTTTAAAAACTTATAACAATAAATTAATATATATGTAATTTTTTTAAAAATTATAATATATAATAATTTCTATTTATTAAGTTTAAAAATATGATATTAAAATCAGTTGATTATTATGTTGTATCAAAAAAAAAAATTAAAAGTACAGTACAAAATTGGCGTGTGAAGCAATCCCTAAACGTGCGTGCGGGCGCTTGTATATATATATACACACACACACACACGCTCTTACATCCCACATTTGAATTATTCTCTCACATCTAGCAAAGTGACTATATGTTTTAGGTGGAAATTATTAATATCCATCTTGAAAAGTCTCTCTTGTCCGGCCACGCCAGCCCACAATCCTAATCCAATTCTTTCCTCATTATTTTCTAACACAATATAAATTGGAGAAGGCAAAAAAAAAAAAAAAAAAGGATGATTGAACTTAATTAAATTCTTCTATGACATCCTGCTTTAAATTTATTTTTCAAACTTTTTTGTAACGTTTTCTCCAATTAAAAATCTATATTCACTATTTAAATTGTGGATTCAATCCCTTGATCTAAACGAACTTAAAAAACTTATATATTCCAGCTTGCACGTTTATTTTGTCTTATTATTAAATTATATAATATTATACAATATTTTTTGCGTCTGACCAACTTCAAACAAACAAGTTTTACAAACTCCCATTTTATTAATTTGGAGAAAATCAATCTTACGCATGGAAATCTTTCCATTCTGTATAAAACTTGAGGTGATGGACCTTTCCCAGATCTCCACCTCAAGGTAATCCGTTAAAACTATAGGACCATTTTTATCCATAGAAATACATCTTCAAAAAGAAAAATAAAATAAAATAAAATGTCTCTTTCCTGTAAAATAGAGGCAGAGACAGAAGTACTCCAAGCTCCTTCAGAAAAGGTCTATGAATTCTTCAAGTTGAGGCCGTATGATCTGACCAAGTTTCCTTCTACTAATATTCAGAGTGCTCATTTACTTGAAGGTGATTGGGGGACTAAGGGTTGTCTCGTCCGCTGGAATTACTCTTATGGTAAGATTTTATTTGATTTTATTTGATTTTTGTTTTTGGTGGAAACTCTTATGGTAAGAATTGTTTTCACGTTCTTTCCCGTCATGGAAATAGAGTCGCTCATAACCTTACTTGTTTCGCTTTTAATCTTTTAGGGGATAGATTCCGGTTTCAGTGCTTGATTGCATCTCATACTTTGTTTTTGTTTAGATCATAGGTTCAAACTCACAATTTAAATTTTTTTTTTTAAGTGTTTTCCCTTATTAAAATTTGAATTTATTATTTGAATTGTGGATTGAACGTATATTAATTCAAACGAGGGCTTTGTTATTTTCTATATTTTGCTTCTGATCAATAGTAATCCTAGGATTGTTTCCTGGGGAATTTCATTTCATAAAATATGTTATTCCATACATATATTTTTCAAATTAAAAGAATATTGCTTAATTATCAATTTAAACATACGTGTAAAATCATGTACATGTTTTTAATTGTTTTTTAAGAGGGAAAAGCCATATCAGATAAGGAAATGGTTGAAGCCATAGATGACAAGAACAGATCCATCACTTGGAAAATGGTGGAAGGACACCTGATCACAAAGATTTACAAGAGCTTCAAGGCGGTTATCCAAGTTACTCCCAAAGGCGATGACCGCTGCGTAGTCCGCTTCATCATGGAATACGAAAAGCCGAATGAAGAAACTATGGATCCCCATGGAAAGCTTCAATTCTCTCTGAATCTCTGCAAAGAAATTGCAGCTTACCTTGTGGAGGAACAAAGTCAAGTGGCTCCATAGTGCAAAGAGCTTCTTTTTTATTATTAAAAAGGACGGTAAGTGTTGTCTTAAAAATATATAAGAAATAAATATTACAAATGCATCTGACGAATCCACAACTCCTTTCCCATGTCGTTAGACCTAAGGCCTTAGTGCAGTGTACTTTTTTTATTTAAAAAAAAATGGCAAACCCTGGAGGAAAAAAAAATTCAAAAGATTGGTATGTATTTTCCCTTTCTTGATGGCCATTATCAAGCCCCTCTTGTGTCCATTTAATATGGTACTGATATTTTCATTTCTTTTTTTAGTTTTATAACGTGGGTTTTCATAATAATATCTGATTTTTTTAAGCTTTATTTTGTGACATTAATAATAAAAAAATATGTCGCGCGGCATTATATGCTAACACCTATATAATTGATAAGACCAACTCATGCTCCAAGCACTAAGCACGAGTGGTGACTAATAAAGAATACTAATACTTATGTTGGTGGCCTAACATTGCTAAATTTTATCATGCAATCAACCTGTCATGGTTTAGTATTGTTAGGTCACTAATTAACATTGAGCACAATCTTTCCTATTGAGTAATCAAATTATTATGACTTTTTTATTGGGAATTATATATTATGACTTCTCTTTAGCAAACTATATATATTTCTAATAACTTTTTGACCTATATATTTTCTGCCTAGTACTGTTGATCACATAGAATTTAATGTCGGGTCACGTTTGTCAAACTCGTTATAGTTGTTCTGTTGGCTCCCTTTACTAGTTATAGGACAAGTTTGACAAAGTTTTCCATAAGCTATTTTTGATGTCTTAAGTTCAAAAATTGATTTTGGAAGTACTTAAATGATTTATCAGAAGTGCTTACAGATTTCAAAAGAGTTTTATATTGAAGTCAAAATTATATATATATATTCTTCTGAGTAGACTATAAAACTCATATCAAAAAGTAAATTGAACATTATAAGCATTAATTAAACATTTTTATTATTTATTAGAAAACCTTAAAATCATCTTGACTTCTTCAAATATGCGGTTTCCACACACTTACAGAAAAATCTCAACTTTTACTTATCTTTTTCTATTGATTAAAAGCAAAAACTTTTCCAAAAATGCCCATTATGTTCTTACAGTATTACTTTTCAATATGTTTGGAGCACAAACTTTTCAATTGTGTTACCAAAAACTTTACCAAAAGAAAGGATAACTTTTCAAACGTGTGTGTGTATATATATATATATTCAAAACCAAAAGAATGGTTAATTATCAAAATATTAAGTGACAAAACCATTATTTTTATAAGGATTGACTATTATAACTTTAGTAAAATTGTGTCAAAATCAATCATTAATGAAATAATTATTTCCGACGGATTTTTATGCCTTGGGGATATTGTAAAATAACCCTCGATATTAATAATTACCATTTATCAAGTGATCTCTCAATTGATTTTGTACTCAATTCTTTATAATATTTATAGTAGAAAAAAATACTCGTCAGTGCATATACGTTCTTGGATCTCAAACATCTTTTTGGTGGAAAATCATTGATTCTTTTAATCCCAACAGCTAATTATTAGAAATAAGATCGATAATGTAAATTTCAAGTTGATCATCAAGTAGCATGAACTCTATATATGTACTAATAGAAAAACCTGTCGAATAAAACTTAATTGATAGGCTTTTCAAGTGTAGAGAGTTTTCAAGTGTTGTACCATGAAATTGCTTTAAAACGTCGAGATATATCTCTTTCTAGCTATTGTCGTCTATGTAGGTAATGTTTCTTAGACTGTGGATCATCCTTTTTTTGCTGTGATTATACCTGCTTTCTCTAGACAACCATTTCGGATGTTTTAATCATTCTTTTGACTTCTTTGTGGGTGTCGAGAATTTCTTATGGTCTGCCTATTCTTCATGAGTTAGCCCACATATTAAGGCTTTGTAAAAATTTGTGATTATTTACACTTAGTTGTTTGGTTGCCCATCAGAACATTTTCTTTGCTTTTGAGGCAAAGTTTGATGCTTTTGTTTTGGCAATTGAAAAGTCTTGGGATTTTTATTGACATTAATTTATCAATTGATCATGTGACTTCATTTATGTAATCAATCTTTTCTAAACTATATCGAGTAATGATCCTTTGAAGTTTTAGAGTAGATAACTTTGTTTTTTATGCTATGTGGACTTGGTGATTAGGGTATCTCATGATTTTTGTGGAACTAATGATGTTGTATATAAATCAGCAAATCATTCTATTCAATATCATCAATTTTAATGGTGGTTCTTGATTCCAAAATTTATTCTTCCCCTACGGTAGAGAGATATGAAGGGTCCTTTTTATAGAATTCCTCAGCATCTTTGAGTTGGTTTATTTGTCCTAAACATGTACTTTTTTTTTTCCCTCAATCAGATTTTTTTCTTTTAAGTTTTTCCCGATAAAGGATTTTAACGAGGCACTGGGTAGATCCTATAAGACAATAGTAAAGTGGTAGTTTATATGTTCTCTCATTTTTTGAGTAGTAAGGAACTCTTGGAGTCACCAAGTTTGTGCAGGAAAGCGCCGGGTATAGTCTATTTTAAAAATACATTCGAAACCATATTTTTAAAAAAGGCTTAATTGCCCATATTTTTTTCATGTTCTATTCTAATCAATAAAAATAATAAAATAAAGCTTATAATGTCTTATTAAAATTTGTTCCCAGTTTAGTCTAGTTAGCAAATTTTTTTCCTAATATAACATATTTTGTAACTTTCACTAAAAGCTTTTCTAGAGAGTCAAAACTCTTTTGACAAATTATCTAAATTCCAAAAGCAGTTTTTGGAGTCAAAAAACCAAAATGAACTTCTAGAAAGTCATGCAAAATAGGCTTTACTCCCTTTTTTTTTTTTTTTTAACAATTCTAACAGTTTTTTTCCTACTATTTCCTAAATTTTTTTTCCCTGGTAAATCTTCGTTTTAACCCTAAAATTGATTATAAGTCTTTAAAATTTAACGGCATACTCATGTGCTTATCACATGTTATTATGAAATTTGACAAGAAAAAACACTTTTAGTTTTTAAATCTGAAAGTAACGATGACTATTATGACTTCTACTTTTTTTTTCTTTTTTTTTTTTTTTGTTTGTTTGAGATCATAGAACCAATAATTATAATCAATGTCCAAACAAAAGACAGAGAGTTGGCATTAAAAAAATTATAAACTGAACCATGCAACTTTAAATGAAATTTCTCTTCTGTTAAATCATGTCAAATTAGAAGTTTAAAAACAATCGCAACGGCCAGCACAACCAAAAAAATAACAGAAATTAAAAAAAATTAAAAAAAAAAAAAAGAAGAGGAAATTGATTAAAATTTTCCGGAATCTGGCACAGTCCGCGCCATTTATCTTGCCTGTTCTGCACCATTCCATTCTCACTTTGGTTGATCTATATATATATTTCATAATTTTATCTACGTCTATAAATAATAATGGTAAAAAGAAAAGTTTTTTTTTTTCCTTTTTCTTTCTAATTTGACCATTATCAGATTTTAAATAAAGAAAATGAATTAAATAGGTCAAGTAATTCAAAGAAAAAGAGATGTTTAATTCTCGTTCTTTGATTTTATTGTGCAGCCAGCACATGTTATGAAAAACGTGGGCAGTAAATCAACCGCGTTGTTAGATTAAAATATAATTTATTTTGAGCTTGTCTAGGTTATGCTTACGTAGCTAGCCTGAATGCTGAAACTTAGAGGTTGATTATAAATTCACGAGGAGTCACTATTCTCGTGTGTGTATGCAAAACAACGAAATCAGTCTATTATTTCAGTAGGCATGTGGAATAAAAGATAATCTTTTTTAGGGTTCGATATAAGAATAATTAACATTTACAAGTACATTAAAAATAAGAAAAATGTAAAATTTTTAAAGATATTATTCAAAAGGAAAAAAAAAAAGTTTATCTAAAAATGGAAGACCCCACTTGATCATTGTTATGCATCTATGTATGTATTTCCCAAAAAATATTGTCAAATAATAAAAAAAAAAATTATGCTAGTTGTTCCTTTTGTCATTTAGATAAACACATACGCACAAAATTGTTCATGTCGTTTTCCGTTTTTCACTTCATTTTTATTTTTCTTTTCTCTTTACTTGTTTTAAACAATTGAGGGTCATATTAACAACGAAATGTTGAATTAGAGAACTGATCAAAATCCGCGCAGTTTTCAGAAGAAAATGCTAAATAATATTATAGTCCATGTTGTTAGATTGACAGAATAACTCATTGAATGTATATAACTGTATGACTTTAGCTTTGATATATTAATATATAACAATATGACTTTTTATTCGATATGTTAATTTATGACAATATGACTTTGGCTTCGATACATTAATTATATCATTAATATATAATTATGTTTTAATAGGTGATTTCCAAAGCTTGAATAGAAGTTTACAGCAACTGGTTATTAATTTAAAATTTTTGAATATTGGCCCCAATATACTTGGTTTTTCCAACACCTAGTTAATATAAAATATTGCTCAAGACATAGCTTGTTATAAGGTTTTTGCCCCCCTAATAAAAACACACAAATAGCTGTCCATTTTGGAGAATCAAAACTCCATGGAATCATAGCTGTCCACTTTGTTTTGAATGGTTAATATTTGTGCAACCAATGTTAGAGGTGAAGCCAGTTAATCATTTGTTTTTCAATTTATTTTAAGTGAGACAAAGAGGAACGTGACGTGAGGATGACATAGTTTTTCTGGACATCTTATATGAGGCATTGACAATGCTCATCTTTGTAAAATGCAAATAAAATGTTTAAAAAAAAAAAAAAAAAAAAGGGAAAAACACAATGTCGTTTTTCATTCGAGGGAAAAATTAAAGGGACCCTTGGATATTTAACCTTCGAGCATCTTTAATGGAGTTCAAGTTATTATGTCAATGATAAATTTTGGAATTTGACAAAAAAAAATGATCTGAATAAGGTGTTATATTTAATGTGTAATTTGTTATATGTTAAATTTTGTGACCAATTTGTCATAAAGTATAGCTACTATTAAATTTAACATTTTAATTTTTATTGATTGGTGTCTTTATTTTTTCATGTGATCATTACAATATTTTTATCTTTAAATTATCTGAATACTAAAAGTTCATTTTTATGATTTTCAAAACATAATATTGAAAACAAAAGGTAAGAATGGAATTACACATTAAATGATAAAGCATAATAATATTATTTTCAAACTTTTTAGTAACAAATATAATATTGATATAGACAATGCATTGGTGCTAATCTTAATATGATCACTTCATCATTGACTTTCAATATGAAAGTATTACAATGATGATTTTATCTTTAGTGAAACTTTGTTTTTTTTTTTTTTTTCCTTTTCAAAATGCCCTTTTGTAATTAAAGAAAGTTAGTATAAGAAAATTAAGAGAAGATTAAAACTTTTTTAAGGAAAACAACCATCTTCATCTAAAAAAAATCTCTCCAAGAAAAAAAAATGCCTTCTCTCACCACCAGTGTCGCGCACCGTCATCCATACACTCTGACCGACATACTCACTCATGTTCACATTTCAGGCACTATCCAGCAAGTAGGAGTGATGAGAATCTCAAAAAGTATGTGAAATCCCTAAAAGTCTGGGGAATCATCAAGCTTTAAGATTATAAAGTTAATCTCAATTTCTCTTAGTTTTTGCTTTACATTGTTGTTAAAACACGGGACTTTCATATTTAGAAGTTTAATTTTAGAAAAGAACAAGATTTATTAAATTACCACCAACAAAATGATAATTAAGATGGAGCAAATACCATTGAATTACCACATTATTACGAGAACATATTCACAGAATTACACTTTCCTTCTTATTCTGATTCCAATTATTTCATAGTATTTGCATTAATAAAATAATTCAGGCACATTACTTGGAGATCAGTTTGCTTTTTACAATTTAACAGATGTACAAAAAAATACTTAGCTATGGCTTGTTACTATAGTCACAACAACGTGTCTCCACCCATGGGTGGAGGCAAGGGGGTGCGAGTGGGGGCGGCCGTCCCCTCTAAATTTTTTGTTATTTTAAATTTAGCCTCAAAAATTTTATAATTATTATGATTTATCCATACTAAAAATAAAAAGTTCTCATATACTTCTTACTTTGTCCCCATTAAAAATAATAGATTCTTATAAAATCCCTATTAAAATTAATTTATGTTTATTATTTTACTATTTTAACCCACTAAAATAAAAAAATTCTCACATAGCTCTCACTAAAATTTATTTGATCTTGAAAAAAAATTTTTATATGCACCCTCTCTGAAATATATTTCTAGTTCCGCCCCTGACTCCACCAGCTTCAGTAGTTATTATGTCGTTGTCTACCCATCAAGTAAAGCTCAAAACAAATAAATGTAATTTATAAACAACTTGCAATTACATCCGTGCCCTTAAGAAACCTTCGGATTTCCACAACTAACTTTTCATGTATAGTGGTTAATCACCCACTATAACCAGTTAAAACCATGAGAAAATAAATCAAAAAGAAATTTGGTTCTTTTAACGTAATTACTTTACAGCTACCAAACAACTAGCATTGCTCCTAGTTGTGACATGTGTGTGAAGTTTACAAACTTCTGAAGAACTTTAGTGTAAGCCTATAATATATATACGTACCTTGATTGAAGTCTATGTCTTGCTTCAAAGTGATACATACCTTTTATTATATATATACACACACACATAATTAACTAAATTACATTTAGCAATCAAGTCAAAGAGGTACGTAACAAAATCTGTAAAATATAAAAAATATCAACATAATTACAGACATAATCTAACGGTAATTTTACATCTTATTATATTAAGAGATCATTGTGGAGTGTAAAATTCAATTATATATACACACATCGAGTTACCCTATAGCTAGTGTAAAAGGTGTACATTACACAACAAATCTTATATATTATTAAAGTGCAACATGATAGAGCAAGCTTCTTGAAAAGGGGTTATATATGAGTATATTCCCCTGAGGTTACGTACACTTATAGTTTATCGCTATTATTAAAGTGCAACATGATACAATAAGCTTCTTGAAAAGGTTTTACATATGTGATTATATGTCCCCGAGGTTACGTACGCTTATAGTTTATCGCTAAAAGAAACATATACATATATATATATATCACACTGAAAACATCTCAAATTTGAACTCTGATCAAAAAGTGGTGGTGAAATTAGAAAAACAAACAAGCTTAACCAAACAAGCTTCTCGACTAGGAAATTAGAAAAACACATGATCAAAAAGTGTTGGTGAAATTGATCATGATAAATATTAATATGTTCAAAAATCACATTTTCCATATATAAGAAAGGAGAAAGTACGTCTAACACTATTATGGATGGGAAAAAATTTGTGCACTGCTTTGACTGCAGTGGAAGAGGAAGACAAAGAGATTAGTTAGAACGAGTTCTTAGAGATCGAATGGTGGAATATCGGAATAAGAAGAAGAAGACGACGATGATGAATCCAAAAATATATTATTTATTCAAAAATCAATGGAACTTAGCTCAAATTGTGAACTGTTTATGGAGAATTGATTATGTATAATGATTATATCAATGGACGATTCGAATTCTTGAAATAAAATATATTTATCAATTAAATTGACATGTTAATTAAAGAGTTTAATTGATTGTAAAATTTATGCAAACTTGAAATTTTAAGTCCATAGTCCGTCCCATCTCAATATTGCTACTTGGACCTTATGTATTTAGTTCGATTGGTTAACTTGGAATTGATAAATTTTAAATTAATACATACTTACTTTGTATATATCAATTAATTTGAAATTAAAATTGAACAAATTACATAACGTGATTATTTACCTATAATTTGCCTTAGCAAAATACAGTCGGAGGGATGCTCCCAAAAAATCAGGCGTCCCCAAGGTAAATTATCTTCCCTTCATTTTTTTTTTTTAATTTGAATCACCTATGATATTGAAATATTTACATATATGAACTTAAAATATATATTCGAATGAAATATATGTTTGGATAGTTTTTTGTTAACTTAAAAGTAACATTTTTATATTGTAAAAACAGAAAAATAAGTGTGAAACATACTTTGAAAACGTGAAAATTTAAAATTTGTATTTGAATTGAATATTTGTGAAATAATGAAACATATAACTGGTTGTATTAGAATAGTTGTGTAACCAAACACATAATAAAATATAAACATTACTTTTGGATCAAATATTAAATTCAATAAGTGATTTAAATGAATGCCTAGACTTTCAAATTTCAAATTAGTTACAACAATGAACTTTTATCACTACGTATAACGACAAAATCACCACATATATCTGGCCAAAAAAAATTTTCACCACATATATAACATGATACATTACCTATTTAATTTCAATACACTACTAAACGAATAGGATCCAAAATGTTGGACTCACAAACTAAGAAATTGGACTCACTTGCATGTGTGGAGACCATCCCCGTAATGGTCCCCGCGAGCCGAATAGGAAGGGTTAGAAATGCTTGGTGATTTCTATAGACGAGTTACGAAGGATATGTTGTTATGATTTGAACCAAAAGCCAAGTCTTCTTTTATTTTTTTTTTTTTTTTTTTGGTTGCTAAATCAAAGCCAAGCAGCCAAGCCTTTATAAGTAGTTGGTATTTCTCCCACACACTCAGGTACCCAGCAGGGACTTTCTATGGTGCTTGCAATAAAAATGGGGATCACAAAATATTGATTATCGAAAAGAAAAGAAATGAAAAATAAATAAAATCGAGTTCCGCTACTGATTCGAAAGAAGATGCAAATGACAGGTGAACGTAGAAGCGTCACTGGTAGAGGGTGACATTGTTGTAAAGGCCATCCTTGAACTTATTCCAACCCTCAACTTAAGCAAGCTAGTGCTTGGATCTAACAAATCCAGTCCCAGGTACAACAATTTGCTCTCTGTCTTGTGAATACGCTCTTCTTTTTTTTTTTTTTTCTTTTTTTCTTTTTTGCTGAAGGCCTCATTGGAATTATTGGATGGACAGAAAACAAGACAGGAAAAAATGGATATTAGTGAATTTGCATCCAAGAATAATCAAGTTTCCTAAGATAGGTTCTCTAGTTGTTGCTTTTTTGTGACTACTAAACTTATCACAACATTTTGGTTTGAATATTGAGAAGGAAAGTGAAGGCCACGAAAGGAATTGCAAGTCAAGTTATTCAAAATGCAGCAGAAACCTGCGAGCTTAAGATCATATGTAAAGGCGAGGAACTGATTGATCAATAGTGATATCAGGTAAAGTATAAATTTTTTAATATGTAAATTACCAAAAAAAAAAAAAACGTGGTTAATAATCACTAATCTTGAAAAAAAAAATGTATGACTATAAATTTTGTGTTCGTAAGGAAAAATATTTTAAGATATATAGATGACACAATTTTTTAATTGAAGTGTGTCTGCCTTCTCTGAAAGATTGTTTTATTGTATTTTACTTTTTTGTTTTGTCGGTCATCGAGATTGGATTTCGGAATTTCTTTATTTTTGTTCATTTTTCTTTTATTTTTAATAAATTTGAATGAGAGATTTAAAGTCTTTTTATATCACACATTCACTTTACATTGTATTCTAATGTAATGGATCTACTCTAATATGCATTTGGTTCTCTTTATCCATTGTATTCAAATGGAATATGTGTTTAATTTGATTGTTTGCATTTGAATAGCCATTTTAATGATGTTATTGATAAAAGTAGATAGAAAAATAGAATAATGAATTAATAGTAAATATATTTTATATTTATTGAAATACTAAACGTATGATCCAAGCACATTATTAGTTTCTCCTCACTATTTATAGATATATATATCTTTATATATATATATTATATATTACAAAAAAACAAAAAAAACAAAACAAAACAACAAAGGGTGGTTAATTATCCAATATATGAAGTGAGGAAGCCATGATTTTCATAACGACTGATCATAACTACAGTAAAATTGAGTCAAAATCACTTATTAATGTATTATAAATATTTTCGACTGATTTTTATGCCTTGAGAATGTTACAAAATAACCTTATTTTAAAAAGATATCTTTTTTGATGTTAATAATTAATATTAATCAATTGATCTTTCATTCGATTCATGTGCAGTCGATTTTTCCTAAACAAATAGTAGAAAATATTCTCTTCACAATAGCAATTACTATAGGTTGACTTAAAAGGCAAACGTTATGGATATGTGTTTATTTCTCCTGGACTCAAACACTTCCTCAATTTCAAAAAAATAAAAAAAATAAAATTTTGTGTAAAGATCATAAATAGATTTAGGGAACCCCGAGAACTTCTACTTAGAATGGATCATCAAATACCATGAGCTCTATGTATAATAGAAAAAAAATGTCCGATAATACTCAATAAATTGGATCAATCTGATCCATACTAAAAGAGAAGGGATTGGATCATATATATATTCTTTTTTTCTTTTTTTTTTAATTTTCCCTTTTCCTTTCCTCTCTCACTAAGTTAATAGGCTTTTCAAGTGTTTAAGCTTTACAAGTGATTTGTGACGAGCCCATTGCGATCTGCGGCATCATGGCGATGTGAGGCGATCTCTGCCATCTCGATCGGCGGCGAGGCGATGATAGATTGCGATAGGCTCCGGCTCAATCGGGAAAATAATTTGATAGATTAATATTTCTGAAATAATCATTTTAAAATGTATATATGTGAAATAATTTGACACAAAAATATGGTAAATAAGCAAATATATTTATATAATTTGGTAATCTAATAGATAACAAAACATAATGGGGAGGAATACAAAATATAATCCAATAGAAAATGATAAATAACCTAGCAGAATATTATAAAATATAATATACGTATTTAGAAAATACGTATTATATTGACTTTTGACTTATCTTATGAAAATCACAAGTAGTAAAATCACTATAATGCGACAATTTTCAAGAGGTGTGCTTTTGATAAATAATCTTCAAAATCACCCTTAAGTTCCTCAAATATTTGTATAATTTTGATGAAGTTATTAGACATCATTCATCATCAAAATAAGCTCAACCATGCAACTTTAAATCATGTGTAATTAGAAGTTTAAAACCAATCGCAAGCGCCGGCACACCGAAATAATAATAATAATAATAATAATAGTTTAAAAGGAGAAAGAAAATTGATTGCAATATTCCCGAATATGGCACAATCCATGCCACATATCTTGCATCTTGTGCACCGTTCCATTCTCAGTTTGGTAGGTATCAATGAATTATTTTATAGAGCTCTTATTTTTGCTTTTAATCAATATGAAAAGAAAAAAAAATATGATTTTCTAATAAGTTTGTGAGAGCCACATTGTTAAAAGTTTTGAAGTTAAAACTATTTTAAATTTTCTAAGAAATAACAAAATGTTAAAATAAAATTTATAATGTCTACCTAAAACTTTTATCTAATTTTTAAAGTTTATTCAAAAAAGTTTTTTTCGGAAGTCATATTTTTTGACTTCAATGAGAAACTCTTCTAAAGACCAAAAGCACTTTTGATATGGATCATTCAAACACTTCTAAAAGCATTTTTTTTTTTAACTCAAGAACCCAAAAACAATTTCTTAAAAGCTCTATCAAATAAGCACTATATGTATTTCCTTTTTGGGAAATTGTAGTAAATAATATTTTTACGAAAATAATGACAATAAATAGCATGTTTTTAAATTATTTAGAATAAACAGCAAATTTATTAGTTAAATTATGAAAAAGTTACTGGGTAATTAAATGATATATTTACATGATGTAAATAAATCATTTATTGGTTATTCTTACGTAAATAAATCATTTATATAATAAGTCTGCTATTTGTTTAAAATATTTTAAAAACCTACTTTTTACTTCAATTCTTTTCTACGAATATTAGGAGGCTAAGAATTGAAAAGCTGCTATTTACTTCTTTCTATCCCTTCGTCAAGTCTGCTTTTTTTTTTTTTTCCTCTTTATTTTTTTTCCAAATTTGGCCTGTCAAATTATAAACGAACAAATACAGGAGCAAATGAATTAACTAAGTCATTAAAAAAAGAGATGCTTCATTATCCTGTCTTCATTTTCTTCAGCAACTAATATTTGCTATATATGAAAATGTGGGCAGTAACTCTTACCGCGTTATTAGAGTAAAATATATTTTATTGTTTAGCTCGTCTAGGATAAGCTTACATAAATAGCCTGAATGCTGAAGCCTAGATGTTTACTATAAATGATTAAATTCATGAGGAGTGACTATTCTTTTCCTTCTTTTTTTTTTTTCTCAACAGTGACTATCCTATTATATATATATATATATATATGTATGTATGTATATGTATATCGCCAAAAAAAAATGTGAAATAATAACCAAAATTACATATAAAATGATACTAATCTTTCCCTCGCCATAATTTAAAAAAATAGTATACACAGACTGTTGAGAGTGATATAAATTATATGAAAGGTTAAAATTATTGTCCATTGTATATATTCATTGAATCTATATAACAATGACTTTGGCTTTCATATATTATCATATATATATATATATATATATATATATAGCAATATGACTTTGGCTTTGATTTAGATATTTATTAATCAGCGATTCCAAAGCTTGATTGGAAGTTTAATACTAGTTATGTTTGGTTTTTCCAACATCTGGTTTTTTTTCCTTCCCCTAAAAAGGAAATCTAATATATAAATACACCTTGATTGTTGTATATATGTCTTGCTTAAGTGATATCATACATTTAATATAAACAATTATTGTTCATTTGCTAGTATCTAAAAATAAATAAATAAATAAATAAAATAGCGAGTTACTCTATCGCCCGTATACAAGGGTGTATATTACACAACAAATTTTTTATATTAAAATACAAGATGATACAGAGAGCTTCTTGAAAAGGTGTATATATACGAATATTCCCTGAGGTTCCGTACACACATAGTTTTCGCTACAAGAAATAAATGTGTATATATATATTTATATATTCATTAATATTTTTATACACATATAGGACACTGAGAACATGTCCAAGATCATGTCCGATAAGCTTAGACAAACAAGCTTCCTGCCTGGGAAATTAGAAAAAACATGATCAAAAAGTGGTGGTGAATTTGATCATTATTAATTTTATATGATCAAAAATCAGATTATATATCCTATATAAGAAGGAGAAAGTAATACTCTTATGGATGGGAAAGAATTGTACACTGCTATGACTGCAGTACTGGAAGAGGAAGAGGAAGAGGAAGAGATGATCAGTTCGAGCGAGTTCTTCGATATCGACGTTGGAACATCAGAATATTCCGACAACGGCGCAGAAGAAGAAGAATCGGAGGGTAGTTTGTTTTCCATTGAGATCAGCCAATGTAATTGCGATCATGATGATAGAGTTTTTGTAGCGGTTGGGAAGAGCAAGTCTAGTATGCATGCGCTACTGTGGACTCTCAAGCATGCTATAACTCCCTCTTCCACAGTTGTCCATCTCATTCATGTCTTCCCTGAAATTCGATTCATTCCATCTCCATGTAAGTTCTCATAATCTTCCCTTCTCTAAAGAACTTGTGCCTTTAAAAAGATGGGGGAGAAAAAATTTCTGAGCTGACTTATTTGCTTCAATAATTATTAGTTCTTCAAATTAGTATGTTCTAATAATAATTATATCTACAATCGAAGTTGCAAGATTGAAAACGACATTAGGGTTGACCAAATTAGATGACGTCGAGTTGTTTTGCAGCCGGGTAAAAATAATTTCATGACAGATCATAAAATTAGGTTAAATAGATTATAACATGTGAAGAAAACATTTTTGGTGAATTTAAAATATTTTTGGTGAATTTGTACCTTTATAGAGCTTAAAACAAATTTAAATATCTTGTATTAGAGACATGAATGGCCAAATTTCTTTCCTACTAACTTAGGTCAATGAATTATTGTTAACATATGTATTTGAGGCACTGTGACATTATAGTTTGATTATTTTCATTTGTCTCCGAATTTTAGTGTCATTCTTACTTTGTCACTAAATTTTAAAAATTCTCATGCATTTTGTCTCGCGAACTTTGAAGTTAGTCCTACTTAACCCCTTTCGCTATAATTGAAGTTAAAAACAGACCCAAAAAAAAAAAAAAAAGAAGTAAGTCAAGTGCAGTCATGTAATCTTTTTAATTTTTTTTTTTTTTAAACAAAATCCTAATATAATGGGCTTTTGTAAGACTAACTCCCCCTTTTTTTTTTAACCAAAATTTTAGTAAAATAGATTAAGTGGGACAAATTCAAAGTTCATGGAACAAAATGGGAGTTTCTAAATTTCAAGGGTAAAGTGAAAACAAACATAAAGTTCAAGGGGGACAAATAAAAATAATCCTTACAATTTTGAGAAGTTTCTTTGTTTGAGTGTTGTCTATTATAATTTAATATAATCTGTCATAATGATATTAATATTACATGCTATGAGATTTATATCACAAGTATCGTCCGACAAGGGCTGGAAATAAGGCCTTACATATAATCAGTTGTTAGGATTCTCAAATAATTTGCATGACTTTAGTTGAAGTAGCAATGGTTTTTTTTTTTTTTTTTTGGGAGAAAAATACAGTTGGAGGGATGCTCCCAAAAAATCAGGCATGCCCAAAAGAGGTAAAGATGTATGTGGACAAACAGAAAGACAAGCGGAAGAAGCTCCTTCAAAAGTATATCGATGCCTGCTCAGCCGCCAAGGTAAGTTATCTTCACTTCATGTTTTTTCCTTTTTTTTTTTTTTTTAATATCTATGTATTTAGACATTTACCTATTTAATTTCATATTATGCTTTACGGAAATTTAGAAACTAATTCTACTAAATTACTAGGATCCAAAATAATGGACTCACTTAATAAGATATTGTACATCAAATGCTTTGAGGATCTAGGAAGCTCGAGGTTCGCAACATGTACAGGTGGTTCGCACTTGTATGTGTGGAGCCCGTCCCTTAAGGTCCTCGAGCCGATTAGGAAAGGTTAGAAATGCTTGGTGATTTCTACCAGACGTCTAATTATGAAGGATTTTGATATGGTTTGAACCCAAAGCCAAGTCCTTGGTAAGGAGTGGTAGTTCTCACACATACTCAGGTACCCAGCAGGGACTTTCTAAGGTGCATGCAATAATATGGGGTCATTAAAAAGTTAATATCGAAAATAAAATAAAATAAAATAAATCGAGTTCCGCCGCTGATTTGAAAGAAGATGCAAACGACAGGTGAAGGTGGAAACATCACTAGTAGAGGGTGACATTGCTGCAAAGGCCATCCTTGAACTCATTCCAACTCTCAACATAAGAAAGCTAGTACTTGGATCCAACAAATCCAGTCTCAGGTACTAGAATTTGCTCTGTGTCTTGTGAAGAAGCTCTTCCTTTTTTTTTTTTTTTTTTTTGGTGGCTGAAGTTCTACTTGGTTAGAAGTTAATATAACTCGCATGATGCGAGTTAAAAAAATCAGATGGACAGAAAACAAGACAGGAAAAAATGAATAGTGGATTTGCATTCAAGAATAAATCAAATTTCCTAAAATCTGTTTTCTAGGTGCTGCTTTATCATGACTACTAACTTATCACAACAATTTTGGTTTAAAACTATTGGAAGGAAAGTGAAGTCCAAGAAAGGAACTGCAAGTCAAGTTATTCAGAATGCACCAAAAACCTGTGAGGCTAAGATCATATGTAGTGGCAAGGAACTGATTGATCAATCAAATGGCTCGCCTTCTCCTCGCCTTAGTAATGCAAATTCCTCATCTACACAAGAGGAAGAACAAGAACAAGCATTGATCTTACTGGACATAAGAGGATCACCTTCTTCCGGAATGCCGGAATCAGGACAGGCACAGAGCATCTTTAAATGGGTACGACCAAAACCCGCCACCACTCTCAGGACTAGAAAACCTCAGCTGGCCATTTCTGCATTCTATGAGAATCTTCTAAAATAGAGAATGCTCGAGGCAATTTTGAGTATACGAATATTTTTTGGTCTAATACATTTTCTTGCACTTGCTAGTAACGGCACTATATACATATATATATATATATATGTATGCATATATGTACACAGAAACTCACAGGTTAATGAGTAATAAAGTTTCCTAAGATCCCTTTTCCTGTTTTGACACTTTCCTCCTGAACTATTTTTTTCTTGACAATTTATCTTAATTTCAAAAAGAGTGCCAATTAACTCCAATCATTATTGAGATTATAAAGAAATCCGTGGCTAATTCAGGGGCTAAATGGACAAACAGATAATTGGTGTGGAGGACAAAAGTGCCAAAGTACAAGCAATTTAGGGGTGCAAATGTTAAAAAATTTAACTACAGAATTCAACACGTGGCTAATTCAGGGGCTAAATGGACAAACAGATAATTGGTGTCGAGGACGAAAGTGCCAAACTACAAGCAATTAAGGGGTGCAAATGTTAAAAAATTTAACTACATAATTCAACCCGTCTCCCGATAAAGAATGGGAGTTACTTGCGACTATCTTGTAAATTTAAGGACTAAATTATTAGGGAAAAAGACCTCAAGGAGGGAAGCGCCAAAGCATGATAAGTTCAGGGAAAAGAAGAGCTAAAAACCCTTTTTAGATGTTTAATTTTCCAGGATAGCAAAGTCACATATTGGATTAGCACCAACTTGACTAACGTCTCTTCAAAACAAAAAAAATAATTGTTTTAGCCATGCACAATAGAAGTGATGACAAAATCAAACTCTTTTTTTTTTTTTTTTTTTTGGTGCTTGGAGCTGAGCAAAATTAACATAAATGATGAACAACTGCACTGACAACTTTCAAAACTCTTGAACTCGTTATTTCTCTACTCATTCAAAATCAACTCAACAATATCTGATGCAACACCTCAATTTCTTAAATGGTTCAAAAACAAAATGGATGAAACTTAAAATTACTAGAAACCACAGCAAAACCAGGTTACTTGATTTTGCTTTACAAAACGTCACCTCTTTTTTTCAAAGACGCCTATGCCTCTAATCATGAAAACTAGAGATTTAGAGTCAAAAAGGTTTGAACGTGAAAGGAACCTGAGACACCTTCTACAATGTGAGGCTGTCTGGGTTCTGAATGATCTTTGCAAACGTCTGCAGGAAGGCCGCCAAGTCGGCACCATAAACAATCCGGTGATCAGCAGTTACATTCACCTGTACAAAAACCCACATGTCACTTGTTAGTATCCTATTTCAGGTAGTATTTAACTATCATTTTAGTGTTGGGAAGATAGGTTAGTTTGTCAAAAAGTTCAAAACCAAAGGACACAGCACAATGAATTATGTGGCATCCAGCTTTCGGAGCCAATGGTCAGAGATCAGACAAAACAATTAAGCCAGTGTTGGCACCCTTCTTTCTTTGCAGACAAGATTCTGCTTCGCTCTTTAGTAGCTCTCAATAACAGCAATAAGACATGCTTTGGGAGCTGTGTGGTTCAGAAAGTGTAGCACTTATATATGGAGAAAGCTACTCGTTGAAGCACGTCGAGACACAAATTAAACCGGCTAAAACCTATTTACAATGTGTGGAGAGACAACTTCGAACCCAACTTTTTTCCTATAATTATAGGTGGATGTCCAAGACCACCTTCCTACGAGACTGCTGAGTTAATGTTAGCTCCTGCAATATGATCTCACTAACTGGCAATATGACTGCTCCATCGTAACACAAAGATACTCTAGAATCCAACGCATGATCAGTAAATCAAAAAGGATCACTAAAGGAGCAGGACATGCCAGGGTGATATTGTTATATATAAATTGGGGCCGTAGGTAGTAACTAATGGAGGTATATACTCTGCTCAGTTTGTTAATGTGATGAGAAACTATGTTCAATCCAATTTTGACAACCAAGTAATGGCAAAATTTTCGTAAGATGACGCATACAGTCTATACACAATCCAAATGTATCCGATAATTCTTAGCTTAGAAGGCAATTCAACTCATCAAATCATCATGATTAAACCATTCCTCGATTTTCTAGCAAAAATAAAAATAAAAAAAATCATTCCTCGACACCTGTTAGACCACCCAACAGAATATCTCCTCGGTCACAAAAAACTGTACGCTACCCATAGCTATGTTCATCCTTTGTTAACTCGGAAGGATGAAACCTACCAGTCCTCCCTTCAATCTTTTATGTTCCATTATTGATTCCAGAATGTTTTGGGGTTTCAAGCAACTAAAAAGTAGAGTTTATTCATTTTTTTCCCCTTATCTAAAATACTGGGAGAAAAATAACACCTAGTATTATATCAGCACTATTAAAGGGAACTAGTCATATGGATATGAAGTAAAAACAGCTCATGATGTCTTATTTTAGACCGTGCAGAATATTTCCAGCTCCAGGGCAGCAAACATAAAACGGCTTTTGAACCCAAGTTAACTAAGAGAATCAAGGTGTCAAATATATTGCTTCCCAAATTCGATTTCTAAATGAAATGGGTATTGAAATTGCTCGTGGTTTTGGCTTCAGAAAGTAAGTAGCATTATTAGTACTTGAATTTTATTACAGTATCAAGGTTTCTGATACTGAAAAAGACTTTGAAAATGCAATTGAATTCCTGTATTGCTTTTAGTCTTATAAAGAATAGATATTGCAAAAGGGTAGCATAAAAGTTGAATATTTCCAGCTCCAGGGCAGCAAACGTAAAACGGCTTTTGAACCTAAGTTAACTAAGAGAATCAAGGTGTCAAATATATTGCTTCCCAAATTCGATTTCTAAATGAAATGGGTATTGAAATTGCTCGTGGTTTTGGCTTCAGAAAGTAAGTAGCATTATTAGTACTTGAATTTTATTACAGTATCAAGGTTTCTGATACTGAAAAAGACTTTGAAAATGCAATTGAATTCCTGTATTGCTTTTAGTCTTATAAAGAATAGATATTGCAAAAGGGTAGCATAAAAGTTGAATCATACGTACCAGCATTTTACTCTTTACACTGAAAAATCCATCTGCATCAGCCACAACTGTCGGCTTTGAAGCTCCAACAGCCATAATAGCCCCCTGAAGAAAATCCAAACTTTCATTGAATTGGCAATTGTCACAAGGAGCAGAAGAGACTAACTAATCTGTCAAATTTCGAAAACCTAGCGTTCATGTTATTTATTTCAAATCACCTGGCCAGGAGGAAGTATAGCATCGAATCTATCGACTCCAAACATACCCAAATTGGACAGAGTAAAAGTTCCTACATGAATATCAATACGATTCAACTTTATCCATCCATAAAAGAGCATCTCAAAAAGCAAAGAGACAAGAAATATCTGCAAAGACATATATAACGAAGACCTGAATTGTACTCATGAGGCTGAAGTTGCTTTGAACGGGCTTTCTGCACAAGTTCCTTCCACTTTTGAGATAACAGATACAGATCCAACTGCGCCAACAAACACAAGTCACTCGTCAAGTATTGAGCTTAAGATCTTACAAACAAAATGAGCAAGGGGAGCTCATTTCAGACCTTATCTGCATCCTGAAGAACGGGGGTTATAAGGCCACCATTAATCGCCACAGCAACCGCAATGTTTACGTTACTATTGTACGTAAAGCTCTTCCCGTCTTTACACGACGCGTTCACAACCGGATGCTGAGCAAGAGCCATAGCAGTAGCCTTTGCCAATAAGGCAGTCATGGTGACACCCTTCGGTTTCACCTGAACAGCACAACGCAATCCAATTCAAAACCCCACAATTCAAACACCAACCAAAACCAAAATCCGCATTTCAAACGCAACAAGAGGCCTAAATTGTCAATGTCAATAACGCATTATCAGGTAAAGTAGTACATTATCTCTATTTTTCCCCAAAACAAGAAAATGTGACATCTTTGTCAGCAAAAAACAGAAATTTAAGAAGCAAGGTCTAAATTTTCAATACCTTCTCATACAGTGCGTCGAGGGCATCGGTGGTGACGGGGTAACCAACGCGGAAAGTCGGCACCGAGAGGCTCTCCACCATGTTCTTCGACACCGCGGCTTGCATTGTCGTGAAAGGGACAATGGTGGACCCGGGAAGTGGAGGCGGCAAGGAACCAGAAGCACCCGAACTAGCTTTGGGAGGAGGAGGAGCTGCCGCCGCGGAAGCGGGCGCAGAAGCCACACTGGTAGTACTCTTGGAAGGCGCAATTCCAGCCTTGGCCTCCACATCCGCCGCCGTAATCCGCCCAAACGGCCCGGTCCCGACCACCGATCCGATATCAATTTTGTGTTGTTTTGCCAATTTCTTCGCATAAGGCGTGGCCACGATCTTCCTCGGCCCGTCCGAGGCCGGCTTCGCAGCCGGCGGAGGCGGCGGAGGCTGAGAGATCGCCGGAGCCGGAGAAGAAGTCGGAGGCGGAGGAGAGGGAGCAACCGAAGCGGCAGAGGAGGAGGAACCGGAGGCGGCTGCGGCTTTGGCCTTGGCCTCTGCGATTTCTTCCTCGGTCTCGGCGAGGAGTCCGATGGGGGCGCCGACGGGGGCGGTCTCGCCCTCGGGGACGACAATGGCGGCAAGTATACCGTCGTAGAAGGTCTCGACGTCCATGTCGGCCTTGTCGGACTCGACGACGACGACGCTCTCGCCCTTGGAGAGGACGTCGCCCTCGGACTTGACCCAGGAGACGATCTTGCCCTCGGTCATGGTGGAGCTGAGGGCCGGCATGAAGATCTCCCTGATCTTGGCATCGACGGTGGAGATCCTCCGGCGCCTTGGAAATGAGGCGGAGGAAGGATGCGAGAACCGCCATGGGAGAGAGGTGGAGACGGAGGAGGAGAAGGAAATGGTGGCGGTGGCCGCAGTGGCCTTGGCGAGGAACGGAGACGCCATTGCAGAGAGAAAGAGAGAGATATATGGGGGTTGGTATTGGGGATGAGAAGAAGAATGGAATGGAGTGGAAGGAAAGAGTAGGATGTGAAATTGATGGAGAGGAAAGAGAAATGAGGGCGGAGAAGACGAGGTGAAGTTGGTTTGGGAGAGAAGAGAAGTGTTAAAGTGTTGAGGTGGTTTTGCCTACTTTCTTGTTTGCATCGCCTGGCGATTTGGGGGTCACCTTGTAATGTTCGTTACTCTCGTTATACTGACAACATTTTTTTAGTTGTCTTTTTATTTTTCTTTTTCAAAAGAAGGTTTTTTTTTTTTTTTTTTTTTGATATCATTTACTTTGCCAACAGCCTCCCACCATCTCCCCTTATTTATTTATTTTTTTTTTCCTTTAGTTATTTATCTTTACCAATTGACGGTCCACACTTGCAGAATAGATAAATAAATTAAAATCAATAATGAAAATTATGTGAACACAAGACACGATAATAATCATGAGAAACAATGGATGCACGGTAGAAAGTGCAATCGTGCATATAAGAGATATTAAGTAAAAGATGAGATGATTTTATTGGAAACATAATCTAATAAGGCTTTTTGTTTTTTTTTTTTCTTTTCCTTTTTCTTCTTCTTCTTCTTCTTCCTTTTTTTTTTTTTTTCCTTTTGTAAACACTCCCTAAATTTCTTGAATTTAACAATTAATTTCTTGAAATTATAATTTTCAACATCATCGATGGTTTATACTTAAATTCATGAAAATTTAGATGAGTTTTTACGCGTGATTTGCACATGATAGTCCAAAAAAGACATTGTTGTTCATTTTTACTAAAGTTCAAAATTTTTAAAATTTAGGATCAAGTTTTAGTTATAAATTTATTAGGTTCTAGTTTTAAAATCAATTTGTATTGAGACTAAATTAAAATGGTCAATAATGTCTTTCTTAGACTATCATGTGCAAGTCATGTGCAAAGAACCATAATTTAATGTATTTGAACAAAAAGGATTGACAATGTTAAACATCATAAGTTTAAGCATTGATTGCCAAAAGTAAATAAAATTAAGGACTAAATGTCTAATTTTAGAAGTTCGAAGATGTTTGTACAAATTTCCAAAAAATTATTAAGATTCACAGGTTTATTGTTTCATTTGGCAATTCTAATGTTTAACTTCATGGGTATATCACATCAAAATGTTGGGGCAAAATTTTGTCCACCACCAAATAAACGTTCTCAAACTAAAAAATAAGATCAAATAAGAAAAGTAACCAAGAATATTAATAACAACACAAAACACACGAGAAAATTTTAAGAATAATATAGTAAAAACTGGAGTTTGGTATGACTAATCCAAGGTTTTATATTGAAAATTTATGCTAGTTCCTTTTCCTCTCAATTCGAGGGTTTTTGTTAGTACAATGAATGTAATGGAGGTTAATTCTCCCATTATGTTGACAGTTTACTCTCCCTTTCAGACAATATAAGATATGTTTGATTTTGTAGCAATTTGATAGAGTATTCCATCTTTATTACAGATGTTAAATGTCTTGAAAGAGCTATGTTTGTTTAAAGACCTTTAATACACCGACTCTCTTTTGGTGAATAAAATAGTATCCGGAGGTAATCTTATTATTTTCAGGTTTTCAATCCCATAAACAGAAATCCATTTTCCTTGGTATGGCAGGGAGATGGGTTATTTATATTAATTTTTCTCAGTCGGTCATCCATAGTCTATCCTGTCATTACCAAACTAATGCTTCAACAGTCAAAACTAGAGCGAGACTTAAGGGGAGACAACGGGGAGTCAAACCCAGGTGGATAAGGGGGAGAAGCTAGCAAAGACACCCACCCTTACCAACCCATCCACCCCTACGGGTGTTTTAATACACCGACTCTTGGTGCTCGGGGTTTTTGGTTTTCTTGGCATGTGTACAGCTAAAAATACTCCCTAGTAAGGAAACTTTTCTTTTAGCACCTTTCTTTCCCAAAGTATGAAGATGTATCAGAGATCACATTCTCCCCTTGACAAGGCGATTTTGCTGGAAATCACTTTCCTAATTTTCAAAAATTACTTTCCTTTTTTGGACGTGAAGAATTTTTAGAAATCACTTTCCTTTCTTGAACATGATGAGTTTTTAGAAATCACTTCCAAAGTCATATCTGGAAATTACTTCATTTTTTAATTTAACGTGAAGAATTTCGGAAAATCACATTCTTTGTTGGGACATGAAAAATTCCGAAAATTACTTCCTTTTTGGGACGTGATGAATTTCGAAAATCACTTTCTTTTTTGTAACGATCTCACATCAAAAATATATGTGAATCGTTAATATGGATTTGCTCTTTATAAAATATATGTGAAATGGGAAATCTCTTTCCCATTTCTCAGCTTTCCCATAAGCATCCCGTGGACAAAAATATCTTGTATTGTTCTTTGTAAAATTCACCAGGTTTCATAGTTACTTTCTCAACGGAATTTAACATCAAAAATTTTTCTCTCTCTCTTTTTCATCACCATTCTCTGCACACAACTGTTGGTAAGTTCTCTTACTCCTCTTCTGATTTCCACTTCAGTATTGTTATTACTGTTTTATAAATATATATATATATATAAATATATTTAATTGTTAATGCCAATCACTTCCCTTTGTTTATTGGTGATGTCTTCCTTCTAAGCGCATCAAGCACAATCCAAATTACCCTGCATCCATTTTACAAGAATATATATGAAGTCTTCTTGTTTAATTGTTATTTTTGAAGCATGGAAGGAATAAGCATAAGCCATCAACGGTTACCACCCCCGAAGACTGTTTAATTCCATCTGTTGATCATACAAATTGATTTTTCTTTATTATAAGTTAGATCACCTCTAATTTAGTTTGCTGATAACAACACTAATTATTGGTGATTTACCTCTAATTTAGTTTGCTGATAATAACATAATTATCCGTGATTTGAATTTATTCTTATTTAAGAATAAAGTTATTTCCTAATCAAAATCACTTGAATTTTGAGTTGTCCTAATAGATGCCATAAATATATCTACAATTGACACGTGTTATTTCATGAAAGTTCAAGGAAGAAAGACGTCAGTTTACAAATATTAGCAGCCATTGTTCGTGAAGCAAATTTCACTTTTTTATGGATTAGACATATTGAAAGTTGAAGTAGAGGGGTATTTGGGCATTATCTCTTAATGTTTTTATATTTTTTTTAACTCAAAATAATTCATTTTCAATCAAACATATATGTTCAAAATTCAACCCATTTTCAAAAGTCCAACTTCATTTAGGCTTCGTTTAAAAAACCATTCCAAACTTAAAATTTTCATCTCAGTTTTTGTATTTTTCTGAAAAAACTTTTTGTCTTTTCTGAAAAAGTTTTTGTCTTTTCTAAAAAGTCAACACAAATTTACTATTGAAACTTAAAATTTTCAACTCAAACTAATTCACTAAACGGACTTTTAGTATTCCAAAGGGGAGTTGGAAACATAGAGGAGTGAGACAAGCGATCAAGCTATGATTTTACTTTCTGGTAGGCACCCAAACTTGACCTAATTTAGTCTTGGTGTAAAGACTTATCTCTGTAGGCCCTCGTTTGGTCTTGGCCTTGGGTGGGTTTGTTGGCCTAACCTGTAACATATTTTCTTCCGTACAAAAGGAGCAATGACACCGTACGAAAGGGGAAAGGGATTCACAATTTTCCTTTTTCAGCACATCGGACACTATTGATTAAAACATGTTCTTCTTCCCAGCATCTTCTTTTTCGTAACCGCAATAAAGGTTACAAGAGAAAAGGTTGAAATACCTAAATAATCCCGAACCACTCTACATGGCTCATCAACACTCCAAAAATAACTGGATCTATGTAACAAGAGCGACTCGAATCATAGACTTCTTTTGAAGTGGACAAGCGCTCATCCAATCCACAACGAAAATTTTTTATTGATGTTTGTTGGGCATTCCTTATCGTTGGCCCAAGACAGGTCCAGAGACAAAGAATGGCCTAAGGTTCGTCGATCCTTACTGGACTCATGCAAACGAAGCCTAACTCGAGGCGGAATATGGACGGTACAAGTAGCAGTTTTGGGCACCGATGAGAACATCAATCGGAATCGTCCAACAGGTCAAAAAGGCGGCGTGGTCGTGTACACTGGTCAACAAAAAATATTCAAAGAAATTTTTTTTTTTTTTTATGTTTGAATATTTTGTCCTAGCTATATAGTTGACTGACTGCCAGAGTGAGTCGTTGTCTTTGAGTTGAATTAAAAACAAGAGTTGAAAATGACCAATAGACCATTCGAGAGAGGGAGAGAGAGAGGGAGAGAGAGAGAGCGGTGCAAGTTACAATATTGGAGTCTTTTATTATTAAATCAACTTTAATTCTAATTTTTTTATTTTAATTTTAATCCTATTTTTAAGTTAAATTGTTACATGACAATTTTAATTTCAGTAAAGTTCGAAATACCAATTTTAATCCTAATTTATGAGTATTAACTCATGTGATAATGAGAAGATATTTTTTTTATTAATTGATGTGGTAATCTTTTAAACACTTAACTATAATAATTCATATATCATAGAAATTAATATTCAAAAATTAGAATTAGAATTTATCTACGAGGTGTTTTTCTTCTAATTATGGTTAGATTGCAGATGGGAGGGGATTTAAAAGATCGAGGTGAGCCTAACATCAGCCCTTCGTCACGTAGAATTACTCAACACTCCATTCGGCAATTAAAAAAGGAGGAGGGGCTGAAGGAGAGAAGACATGCAGGGAAAAAATAAATGTGAATGAAAGAAAGAAAGTCGTTTTTTTTTTAATTTTTTAATAATCTAGTTTTGTATGATAAGGTAGAAAGAAATGACTTTATATATATATATATATATATAGAAGAGCAGAAAGAAAGAAAACTAAAACAAGAACAAAAATTTATTTGATTATTTATAACTGCAAATATTTCTCTAGTTGTGGAGAGATAAAAAAGAAAATAACGAGACGAATTAGTCCATTTTTCTCTTTTTTTTTTTTTTTTTTTTCACTTTTCTCTCCAAACAAACAACTTGAAATTTTATTTTCTTTAAAAAAAATTCATTATTTTCTTTTCTTTCACTTTTCACTTTTCACCTCAACTACAACATAATGCAAATAGTGTCAGACATCACTCAAGTGGATAAGCATTTTCCAAATAAAAGAGAATGAGACAGAGAAAGAAAAAATTGGATCGTTGTTTTAGACTAATTATTTTGGAAATTAAATTTGCATTTTGTGTACGAATTTATAATGAAATTTTAGATTGAAGTTTACTTACTTTTTAAAAAATAATTATAATTTTTGTTTAACTTTTTAAAAAATATAAAAATTAAGATGAAAAATTTAGTTTCGAATCTAACAGCCAAACGAAAGTTATGAAATGAGAGAGAGAGATTTCACTCTCGAGCAGCCGTCCACGACCAGTGAGGGAAAGCTTTAATGGGATGTGTCGTTTAGTTCCCAAGTTGGTGATTACATTGACCAAAGGAAGAGAGGTTAATCCCATTCCCTTCACATGGTGGAATCTATTAGGAGATTCGTACCGAAGATTCCTCAAGCAAATCCTTTTAATTTTCATAAAGGGACAAGCTGTCCCTAACTCAAAAGCTTGAAACAAAATGATTACAATTGGTTAAAATTAAAGAAGAAATAAAATACTTTGCCAAATCATGCCTCTGATATCTTTTACCACTTGACATTTCCTAGGACCCATTTATTGGGCAGCCTCACTCATTCTTTCGTAAAGTAAGTAAAAGGGGAAATTAAAACAAAGCAAATTGCTACTTTTGTGTGTGTTTGTATTGATAGTGGGCACGTTTTTGTTTCTTTAGCGAAATTATAGGCACTCACCTTGCTCATCCAATTATATATAAGCTTTAATCGCCGTTAACACAATACAACGATAAATATGTCTTTCATTCTTTTACTTTCATTGTCAATCTCAATATAAAATGTTTTGCTCAATCAATATATCATACAGTATTAAATTCATGATATATGATTTACGTAAAAATTAATTTATCATCCAAGTAAAATTGAGTCATATTCTTCATGTTTTATTAATGACTTTCGTGATTTACTATATAGACAAAAAAAAAATGAGATGATATCAATAAATATTGATCTTTATTTGTTTTTACAAGCAAAAAATAATAATCTAAACTATAATGAGTATTTTATTTTATTGTTAACAACACTGATACGACTAGAAGTTGGATCCTTTTGTGCACGAGGTGACGACACTTTAGCTTTTCAAGGTATTAACAAGGATAATAATAATAATAGCAATAATAATAATATAAACGTCTCGTTACCCGTGCTTTTAGCACGGTGGGGCTACATAGCTTAATATAGGTGTAATTAAAAATAAATAATTAAGCATACTTGTATGCACATCATAATTAAGAACTCGTTTTGGAGTTATATTTGAAAACTTTATTTTATTTTATTTTTTTAAATGAAAACTAGTTTTCATTATTTACATATCAAATGTCTACAGCAAATTTGAGTTTTAAACTTCCATAACTATGTTTTTTTGAGTCTAAATGAGGTGATTTTTTTTAATTACATATAATTTCAAGAGTAATGAAACAGTAATTTATATTGATATTTTTTTCAGAATATGTTTTAAGATTTTATATTTTTTCACTCCAAATAGAGTTTTCTCCAAAATCCATATTTCCAAAACTACATCTGATTTTCAAACCAAAACTCATTTTCAAAACCTTCCCCAAACAGACCCTGAGTCGCACAAGTAAAGTGCTTGCAACTTTGTGATCTTAAGTATTAACATGTAGAGTTTTTTTTTTTTTTTTTGTTGGGTTTTTTTATACTATATTTTTTGCTTTTCTTCATAAAGTATATCTGTGTTTTGAATTTTTACATTTGCAAACTATCAGATTACACTTAATATAAAAATGTATACCCTTTCTCTGTCAACATTTAATTTTGACCTTAAAATGCTCAAATTACCCTTAAAAAGAAATATTACAATTACATATTAATTATATTTTTATAACATGCATTTTATTTTTATTTAAAAAGTATACAATGTATTTTAAAATTTTACAATTTTATATTATTAGATTACATTTAGTAATAAATCTGCATATTTTCTCGATCAATGCTTAATTTTTAC
Organism: Ficus microcarpa; assembly: GCA_025413485.1. Classification (NCBI taxonomy): domain Eukaryota; kingdom Viridiplantae; phylum Streptophyta; class Magnoliopsida; order Rosales; family Moraceae; genus Ficus; species Ficus microcarpa. The sequence continues at coordinate 7,698,566 of CM046385.1, read as the reverse complement.
ATTTGAAATATCCAAAATACCCTTGAATTTAAAATTAAAAATAATCAATGAAATTCTAATTTAAATTATAAAGTTAAATTTCTCTTGTCTCACTTGGCAATTAGAATTTATTTGATATACATAATTGTAGTCCTTCTTTTTAAGGGTAATTTGGACATTTTAGGGTTAAAATTAAGTGTTGGCCGATAAAAAGTATAAATTTGTACATTAAGGGCTCGTTTGAGGGGGACATTTGGAGATATTGTTTTAAAGGTAGAGTTAGAAATGTGTATTTTGGAGGAAAAGCTTTTGAAAAAATTATGTAATATAGAAAATAGTGTAGAAATTTGAAGTGTGTTAGGGAAAAAAAATTAATAAAATAGATATTGTCTTGTTCGTCTCACCAATATGGGCAATTTGACATAAAAATTATCTCATTTCGATTTGAAATGAGAAAGTCATGGACTTTTAAAGTTTAAATTTTTTGAAAATAAAATATAGAGAAAGTTTGATTTAGAGTTGAAATGCGTTCGGAGAAAAAAAATCAATATTGAGTTTTTTTCATTCGTTTCAAAATTTTATACAATTTTTTTAAAAAAATCATTTCATTTAGACTTGTTAATGCAAATTTATGGACTTTTAAAATTAAAATTACAAAACTGTGTGAATATTAAAGTTAAAGAAAAATGACAAAAATTAAATTATAATTTTAAGATTTGAATTGTACATCCAAACACCATATATCTTTTCCAGTATTTGAATGGAATTTAGATTTACGTTATTCAGTATTTACAAATAAATATGAATTTGTCTTTCATTCCCAAATGAGGTCCTTAATTTATTAGGCCGAACAAAAATTCAAGTTAAAAGTTGAAACATTTTCCTCACCTCTGCAAAAGAAAAAAAATATGTATTATGAAAAAATAGGACTATATTAAAGTCTTTTCTCAACAAGAATTACCAGCACTTTGACATATATATACCTATATCTTTAAGGCTTCTAAAAAATGAAAAATAAGATTTTCTTTTTGTAACCCATGCCAATTATTTTACATTAAATATATTTCCATTAAGCTTATATTTGCATGAACTGTATCTACTCCTTTTTTTTTTTTTTTAGAGTTTTGAAAATTTTCTTTACATATCTTCTTCTACTGTTATTTTATCCCTTCAATTATAAAAGATTATGTTCATTTTCAAAATAAATAAATAACCAAAGCACTTAGTCAAAGTAAAAGCATACAATTTCGTTAAAATGTTTCCCCAAAACAAAAAAAACAAAAAAAATCACTTCATGGTATCAAATCTGACGTATTTATAAAATGATATCTATAATTTTTTTTAATATTAATTTATTAATCAGTTGACTTTAATATAATATTTTTAATGATACATGTTTTTTATATTAATAGTTTTAAATAATATAATGTTATAGCTTTTGATTTTTCAAAGAGAGAAAGAAACGAGAGAGGCTTTAAGAGAAATTGAGGTTTTTGAGAAATACGGTTAGTGGTCCGGCCTTTCACTAGGTTGTCGGCCTTTGTCGCTCCCCGGGGAGTTCGCCGTGGTCTCTGACACCGTGCTCGTGCCGTCAAAGGGGTGGGTCAGGGCTGTTTCGGAGCCAGGCATAGAGAGTTGGTCACCGTTCATTGTCCTCAGATTTGGGTGAGTCCATTGCGAGGGCTCGTGGCTACCATAAGAGCTGGGCTGCGGAGCAGTGGTAAGGGGGTTGGGTCGGTGCGTGAGCCTACGTTGGTTGTCGTGGGTGGTGTGTATCCTTTACACGCAGTCGGTTTTTCTTCCTTATTGCTGGCCTTCTTTCCATGATGGTTCAATTGCGCTGATGGTTGCTCCAATGTAGATGATTATAGCTTTGTAGAAGGTTGTAGTGGTTCCTCTTTTTTTCTTTTGTCTATTTTATGTGTTTGTTTATAGTAAGAGCAAAGGTTTCCCCTCTGGTCTCTCATATAGGTTTTTGTTGATCTGGGTTTTGTTAATCGAGGTTTAGTCGTTGTTTGGCTGGGTATTGTTTGGTGGGTGAATCTTGCACTCGCGTCACTTGTTGTAGGAGTTTTCCTCTGTGCTTGGGATAGGGGATCGCTTCAGTTTTCCCGAATGGGTTGATTACCTGTGTGTTATCCCGTTAGTTTGTGGATTTTAGGTCCATTTGGTGGGTCATTAGCCGTTCGATAGCTGGCCGATTAGCATATTGCGGGTTCTGTTTTGTGGAATTGTCCTTCTGCTTCTGCTCGTGCCTGTCTCTTGTCCTTTAGTGACTTGATAATAAATTTTCTTATTTAATAAAAAAAAAATCGTGTTATAGATAATTCCAGATCAAATTATATGTATGTCAATAAGTTAGTTATTAGAAGATTTTAAATTGAAAGTTATAATTACAGGCATGTCTTCCAATCAAATAAGAGACAATATATATACCTATATATATACACGCACGTATATTTCAAATTCCAGTTGAACTTGAGGGCCGGCGTATTAGCTGGCATGGTTGGAGCCATTACCTATGGGCTACGTCACCTCTTTGGCCTTTATTCCTTCACGTCAGTATCCTTTTCCTTTTCTATTTACTAGTTTAAATATATTTGAAAAAATGTATCTGAATAAAAATATATATATAAATAAAAAGGAGATAAAAAAATCACTAATAAAATAACCGGAAAAAAAGACATTAAAAAATAAAAAACTAAAATATTAAAAAAGACCATTAAAAAAAGGATTAAAATAAAAAAATTAATATATATTATTTTCAAGATGATATTTTTAATATTTTTGTACTTATATTTTTATATCATACATTTTATTTTTATTTAAAAATATATAATGTATTCTAAAATTTTATAGGTTTATATTATTAAATTATATTTAGTACATAAATTTATATATTTTCTCAATCAATACTTAATTTTTACATTTAAAATATCTAACATACCCTTGAATTTTAAATTAAAAATAATAAAAGAAATTCTAATTTAAATTATAAAGTTAAATTTCTTTTGTCTCACTTGACAATTAAAAGTTATTTGACATACATAATTGTAGACCGTCTTTTTAACATTTTAAGGTTAAGATTAAGTGTTGGCTAATAAAAGATATAAATTTGTAAATTAATGGCCCATTTGGGGGGATATCTGAATATATTATTTTAAATGTTAAGTTAAAAATGTGTGTTTGAGAGGGCAAACTTTTGAAAAAGTTTTATGATATAGAAAATAATACAAAAATTTAAAATATATTTGGGAAAAAATAATGTAAAATAGATATTGTCTTGTTCGTCTCGTCAATATAAGCATTTTGACATAAAAATCATGTCATTTTGATTTGAAATGAGAAAATTATGGACTTTTAAAATTTACGTTTTTTAAAAATAAAAGAGAGGGAAAGTTTGATTTAGAGTTGAAATGTGTTCGGAAAAAATATATATATCAATATTTAGCTTATTTCGTTCGTTTCGAAATTCTATATATTTAAAAAAAAATCATTTCATTTGGACCTATCTATGCAAAATTATGAACTTTTAAAGTTGGAGTTACAAAACTATATAATAGTAAAATTGAAGGAAAATAACAAAAATTATATTGTACTTTTAAGATTTAAATTGTACATCCAAACATTAATATATATTTTCTGGCTTTTGAATATATTGTAGATTTACATTATTCAGTATTTACAAATACATATGAATTCGTCTTTCAATCTCGAATGAGGTCCTTAATTTATGAGGCCAAACAAAAATTCAAGTTAAAAGTTGAAACATTTTCCTCACCTCTGCAAAAGAAAAAAAATATATTATGAAAAAAATAGGATTATATTAAAGTATTTTTTCAATAAGAATTACCAGCAATTTGACATATATATACCTATATCTTTAAGGCTTCTAAAAAATGAAAAATAAGGGTGAGTTTGGTTGGTTAGTTTGAGTTGAAATATTTTAGTTGTAATAATAAATTTTTTTGAATTTTCAGAAAAGACAAAAAACTTTTTGGGAAAAAGACAAAAACCTTTTAGAAAAAAGATAAAAAAAAAAGTTTGAAATAAGTTTGGAATGAAATGGTTGCCAAACTTAGCCTAAGATTTTCTTTTTGTAACCCATGCCAATTATTTTACATTAAATATATTTCCATTAAGCTTATATTTGCATGAACTGTGTCTCCTCTTTTTTTTTTTTTTTTTTTTTAATTTTCAGAGTTTTGAAAATGTTCTTTACATATCTTGTTTTACTGTAATTTTATCCCTTCAATATAAAAAATATTATGTTCATTTTCAAAATAAATAATAATAATAATAATAATAATAATAATAATAAAAAGCAAAGCACTTAGTGAAAGTAAAAGCAGACAAGTTCGTTAAAAAATTAATAAATAAATAAATAAAAAGGGCCACAAGTGCCGTAGGCACTATCACCAGGAAAAGAGTTTTGTTTTGTTTTTTTTTCTTCTTGATTTGATGGAGGTGGTGAGGTTGTTTTTTCATGTCTCTAATGTTTTCCTTAAAAAAACGAAAAGAAAAGAAAAGAAAAATAAATAAAATCATTCTATAAGGTCATATTTGGTACGTTTATAAAATGGTATTATAAATTTTTTAATATTAATTTATTAATAAATTGATTTCAATGTCATATTTTTAAATGATACATGTTTTTTATAATAATAATAATGTTAAATAATATCATGTCAAAAATAATTATATGTATGTTAATAAATTAGTTATTATCAGATTTTAAATTAAAAGTTATAATTACAAGGCATGTCTTGCAATCAAATTAGAGATAAATATATATTTATATCTATATATACATATGTATGTACACGCATGTACATTTCAAATTCCAGTTGAACTTGAGGGCCGGCACATTAGCTGGCATGGTTGGAGCCATTACCTGTGGGCTACGTCACCTCTTTTGCATTTATTACTTCACGTCGGTATCCTTTTCCTTTTCTATTTTCTAGTTTAAATATATTTGAAAAATATATATAATAAGAAAAAATATAAATAAAAAGTTGACAAAAAAAAAAAAACACTCACAAAATACCCAGAAAAAAAGACATTAAAAAATAAAAAAAAGACAAATATTTTAAGACAAGATCAAGATAAAAAAAAATGGATTAAAATGAAAAAAATTAATATATATTATTTTAAAGATGATATTTGAATTATAAAAAATATTTCTTATTTATTTGTTAAAAAAAATGTCAAAAAAATTAGAAGAAAATACAAAAATTTACAAAATATGAATATAATTTTTTTTAAAAATAATCTAAGATTAATAAATAAAAACGTCGTTCTTTTTCTTTCTTAAGGTTCATTTGGTGAATGAGTTTAAGTTGAAAATTTTAAATTTTAATAGTAATTTTTGTTAACTTTTTAGAAAAAAAAATTTTAAAAAAAATAAAAAGATTTTTTAAAAAATTATAAAAACTCATAAAAAAATATTTTTAATTTAAAATAAGATAATAAACCATACCTCACCCTGTTATATCAATGTCATTTTCTCTCTCCGCGTTTCAATCCCCATCCACATCTATGTTTATTTTCTTTTTTCCCTTCGCTCTCTCTCTCACTTCAGACTCTCTATCTCTCTCTCTTTTTCCATCTATCTCTCTCTCTCTCTCTCTCTCTCTCCCTCCCCATCTATCTGTCAACCAAAAGCAAAACAAAAACCGTCCACTCCAACCCACCCCCCCCCCCCCCCCGGCTCTCTCTCTCTCTCTCTACCCCCCATCTCCGTGTGTCAGACTGAGATAAGCAAAAAAAAAAAAAAAAAAAACCCAAAACGCACGTTTGGCAAGAAAACAGTGAATTGTTTTGCCCTTTCTGTATATATACATGATATATATTTTAAATGGAGGCAAGATGGATTGTTTAAATTATTCAAGCTGTATTGCATTTTGATGCTGCTACGGCTACTTTGTGGAAAATTTGCCATGCGTTTGACTGTTTGGGCAAAAGAGTAATTAGCGGAGCGAATGAGAAAAGGGCAATTATAGCAAAGAAAAAAAAAAATTTGTTGGGTCAGTTTACCTTTTTCTTTTTAATTATTAGTTTTTGCCCCACCGTATCATTTCCATAATGCTTTCTAAAGAGTGGACTTTTTGTGGCCAAATCAATAAGGCCCTGTTTGGCAACCATTCCAACTCCAACTCATTTCAAATTTTTTTTTGTCTTTTTTCTAAAAAGTTTTTGTCTTTTTTCCAAAAAGTTTTTTGTCTTTTCTGAAAATTCAAAAAAATTTACTATTACAACTAAAATATTTCAACTCAAACTAACACACCAAACACCCCCTAAGAGATGAAAAACGTTACAAATCCCAACGGTTGTGAGTTAACCGTACAGTTTTACATTTGTTAAATTTTTTAACTTTTTTGACACTCAAGTGTAACTTAAGTTAAACTTTATTTTTTTTATTTTTTTATTTTATTTTTTCTGAAAATATTTTTTATTTTTTCTGAAAAATCAATAGAAATTACTTTTTAAACTTAAAAATCTTAAATTAAACTCATTTAACAAACACCTGTACGTTCTTATAAAAAAAATACCAATTTTCAAAGAATATGCATTTTCTTAAATTTTAAAAATAGCTAGCTTGTTCAATCATATAAAGGAAGCACTTTGGCCTTGGAGTTTTAAAAAATTCTAGAACTTCAATATCCAAGCGCATAAATCGGTCAATATAATGTGTATGACCTATATGTAATTATAGTTCATATATTTAGGGAATTTGGCAAAAGAAATTGTAGTGGAGCTTTTCACTAAATTATTCATCCACAAACCTTTTTTTTTTAAATTAATTTCCTATTTAATAATTAGCTACAAGCTTGGGGCTACTTCCATCATGTTCTCCACTATATTCATTGATTGACTTTCTTGGGCGAGTTGTACCCAGCCACACATTCTAAAAGCATAAAATCCAATTAAGGATTTGTAATCCAATGAAGGAAAATTGGAGAACCATAATATACCATACATTTTTAGGAAGTAAATTTTTTAAACCCTGCTAAAACTTGAAATAATATCCCTAAAAAAAACTTGATGTTATAAACAGGGCAGAGACAGAATTATATGTTAGTAAGGGCAAACATCACAAAAAAAAATTCAAAATTAAATAATTTTTAATGGGACTATGTGAGAATTTAATGGATGGATTTATTTGAAGATTTTTAATTTTTATGGAAACAAAACAATAAAAATATAAAATTTTTTATAATTAATTTTAGTGGAGATTATTTAAAAATATTTTATTTTAATAAAGATAAAATTTGGATTATATAAGAATTTTTTATTTTTAATAATGATAAATTATAAAAATTTTAAAATTTTTAGATAAAACTAGAAGAGCAAAAATCCCATTTCCCCTTGTATTTTCACACGGAGGGATGGATGGATTCGGACTCACAGGCACACACTCATATGTTGAAACTCCCTTTTCCCCTTGCATTTTCATTCTGCATTTCCCTCTCTCTCAACTTCCATTTACTATCTCTTTGTGACACATTTTTCTAATATAGTGGACAATCCCCCGATAACTCAACAAAAGAGTAGCTTTCATTAACAAGTGAACCTTTATAAATCTTGTGTCTCTTTTATTTACTCACTTCATTGCTTTTTCTCGTTCTCGTAGAACATTGGCTCATCAAATACCCGTCTAAACCCTTTGATCAATCAATTGTAGAATTAACCCACTAGATAAATATTTAGCAAAAAAAAAAAAAAAAATCATGTAAATCATTTTCATCACCAGCCTCACTTTTTATCATACTTTTCTTTTTTTGAAAAATTATATTACTTTCAGAAATTGGGTCATTCATATCAACAACATCAATTAGTTTCAATTTTCATAACTTTTTTTTTTTCATGTATATCATTGAGCAAATACCTCATGACAATAGTTTTAAAAATAATGATAGGAAATTTTTTAGTATCGATTTGATTATGTAATTTGTCATTTCTTGTTGATAAGTCTTTAAAAAATTATCACGTTAATTTAAATTTAAAGATTGTATTTATTAATAAAAAAATGATAATTTATTTTCACATAATTTGATACTCAACAATTAAAACTAAAGTACTAAAGTGATATCTATAGCAATACTCTAGTTGTAAACATGTGTAATATTGGTAACGTCATAAACAATATGAAAAGCTCAAATATTAATGATTATTTAACCTTGCTGAAGATATGTAGTGCATTACCTGTAGGCTTTTGAACGTTTGAAATGTGATTTATTTTTTCTTAAAAGCTGGTGTGTGTGTGTGTGTGTCCACTTCATGATGCTAGGATACATATCAAACTTTTAATAATAAAAAAAAGACTAATTACAAAAACTCTCACTGAAATTCCTTGCAAATCTTTGTCTGTTGAGTTTCAAAACATAAACAGGTTATCTCCCTGAATTATATTCCGTTAAAAACTTTAGTCAGTGTGTTCGGTTTTTCATTGACTTGTGATTAACTTATCGTACGCAAGTTGGGGGTATTTTAGTAAATCCCCTTCTTTTTTTTTTATTGAAAGAAGAAATTAGTGATGGTCCCGTCATTTTCCATTACGGTATACCATACAGGCAGGATTTACAATTCCCAGCTGTTGTTTATTGTTTAAGCAGCTTCTTTGTAATAATGGAAAGTTTACTGCTATTTAGTACGGGAGATTTGAATGATAATTAGTAGTATTTTTAATTATTATTAATAGTATTTTTAGAAGCAATTAATGTTAGTTTTTTCTTAAAAAATTATTTACGTTAACTTTTTTATAGAAGAATTAATTAAGGTTAACTTACCACGTGAATGCGCTACTTTTCTGCCTTTATGAAGGGCATCAATGTTATTACCTTTCTTTTAGGGAATCAAAAAAACAAAAAAAAAAACATTTACGGTTGATATTTGGGATCTTAATTTAAGAAAACTAATTTTCATTTGAAAAACTGAATTTTAATTTGTCTCCCATTTGTTTATCGAAATTTAAAAGCTAATAGAAGCATGAAATTTGTGTAATTTATCTATTTCTTTCACCAAAGTGTGCATTATTCGATTTTCACATATACTTTTTCAATTCTCTAGAATTGTTTATTCTGCCAAATATTTTTATTTCTCAGGGCATATTTTTTCCCTTCTGAGAAAGCAATGCAAGTAATGTTCAACTTTGGTCCACCAAAAAGAACACGCCGTAGTTCAATGAATATGCCAACAACTTGTCACATTTTATTTTTTAAAACGAAAAATTTCATTACTCTTTACGAAGATACAAAAGACACCAAATATAATAAATGATTATGCAACATGTAAGACGAAACTTTTAAATAAGAAAATATCTATTTATAAAATCTAACGACACTCAAATAAAAATATGTATGTTTGAGGTCCTGATCGATGGAATTTCTCAATCGATCGAGGGCCAAAACTTAGTAGCATTAAGGCCGTCACTAACTATGCAAAGAAACAACCTAACGAGATCAAAATACCGTTAAGATTTAGATATTGCGGAAAAAAAAATAAATATGAAAAGGTGGGAAAACTACCTCTGTAATTAAAATTAACTAACAGAAATACAATATACAAATTAAAGATGGCGAATACATTACCAATATTACACATAAAACTACAAAATAAATAAATCACAAATAAAGAGTCATTGTTGATAAAATGATTCATGATATCGGGAGAAAATCAGGTTATCGAAAACGAATTGCTGTAGGACCTCTCAGACATGTGATGACTATGTACCACTGCCACCCATCTCATCCTCATGTTGCTCCTTCCCCCAACTCCGATCCTTCTCGCAAGGACTTATTTCGCCATGCGATTCCCACCTCCATTTATAGAGCCAAGAAACCGAAGACATAGAGACATGCCGAATACTATCATCGGAGTTCGGTTCCTAATAGAGGAAAATGATTAGAGAAGAGAGAGATTTTTGACTAACTAAATTTAGTGACACAATCAGGTTAATTTTCATTTACTAATTAACAATTAAAAAATTTGTCGCATGAGAAACCCCAACAGACAATAACAAATAGAGGTTCAAACTATAATATATCTCTCTTCAATGATTCTGTCCCCTTTTTAGGCTAAAACTCTCCTATTGAAGCTCAAGGAGTCATACAGAAATTCATGCAAAATATCATTTCATGTTCTAGACGGTCAATTGCCTAAGACCCTTTTTTTTTTCCTTCTTAATTTAAAAATGAAAATATAAAATTCTGTTTTTGCTGAATGAAAATATAAAATTCTTGATTATAATGAAATCATGGAATTACTATTACATTAAATCTGTAATTTTTTTTCCACGCTAAAGATTATTTAATAAAAAGTTACATATAACATAAAAAAAAAAAAAAACATTTACATACGTATTGCAATCTGCTATAAATTAGTGAACGTAATTTTGTTTCATGCTAAAGATTATTTATAAAAATTTAGATATAACATAAAAAAAATAAACATTTACATACGAATTGCAAACTACAATATAGATTATTGAATTTAAGGGTCTATTTGGTGAATGAGTTGAGTTTGAGATGAAATGAAATGAAATTTTTAAGTTTGAGTTAAGTTGACTTTTTAAAAAGTAGTTATAAATTTTGTTAACTTTTTAGAAAAAGATAAAAATTGAGATGAAAAAGTACAGTTTAATTTGAATAAAATTGATTCACCAAATAAGACCTAACCTTTTCTATTGCCATGAAAGTACAAAATGAGAACACTATAAAAAGGGAAGAAAAAAGGGAAATTATCCGCAACCAAGAATAAAAAAAAAAAAAAAACAAAATGAAAAAGCAACAAAATATAACTTTGGCAATTATCAAACAAGTTCGTTATTTGGGCTTTCATAGACAGCTGGTGATAAGAATGAGCGAGTCTTCCTTTTACGTTCCGGCTATTGCGGGCGCCACCACCACTTTTGTTTCCTCAACTTGTGTTTTGTCCTCTTGACCCAAAAAAAAAAAAAAAAAAAAATAATAATAATAAAGTAATAAATAAATAAATAAATAAATAAGAAGAAGAAGAAGAGAGAGAGGCTTATTTGCTTGGACGCTCCTTAAAATTTTCATATTTGACAAATCATTCTCTAAACAAAAAATTTTTAATCAGTAATCTCTCAAATTTTTAAAATCTATTCCATTTTAACCTCAATTGAAAATGAAGTTAAACTTTTACAATTTCATTGCACGTGATTCGCAGGTTGACCTTTTATTGAGATTTGAGGAGATTCATATTTTTTTGTGTGCTTAAATGGGATTCATATGAATAAAATTCCATCATTTGTGATACATTCAAGGATAACTAATGCGGCAAGTGAAAGTTTTATTCATATACAGTCCAGTTCGTGTGTAAAAAAAAAAAAAAAACTAGATTATCCTTGATGGTAAGTCACTGGAGAGCCATATAAAAGAAACCCTTAAAATATTTAGGGGCCCGTAGGGACCAGATATTAAGATAGTATTTTACTATCTGGATTTTAAAATCCAAACTTTACATTAAAATTTTTTTTTCTTTCATTTAAAAAAAATTCAAAATTTAAAAATTCATAACTTTCTCATTTTAAATTGAAATGAGATGATTTTTATATCAAAATGTTCGTGTCGTCGAGACGAATAATATAAGATCTATTTTGCATATTTTTTCCGAGCACAATTCAAAATTTTACACTATTTTCTATATCATATAATTTTTTAAAAAGTTTTTCTCCTAAATACATATTTTTTACACGAGTTTTAAAACATCATATCTAGATGTACTCTTAAACGGGCCCTTAACTTCTTTTTGAATTGGGACTAAATGTCAAAGATTTTGAAGATTGATGGGTTACTTGTCACGATATTAGTTTAAGAGCTAATATACATGCAAAAAAGATAAAAAGTAAAGAAAGGAAAACTTGTGCACCATTCTCATTCCTCAGTTAAATGGGCCAAAACGTAAAAACACAAAAATAAAAAAACCGCTTGATGCAATATACGGAGAAAAATTATAAACCATGTGACGGATCAAAGGATATATACGAACGAAGGAAAATTGCCGGTAATTTCTAGGAGAAACCAAGGGCACTAAAGTAAAATCACATAATCCAAGCAATTTCCCCCCAGCTTCCTGCGGGTAATCGTCGAGGATTCAATCTTGACCGTCCATCTCAATCCCAATCACATCCCCAATCTCGAAACCCTAGGCTTTTAGAATAATATAAATTTTCAAATTTGCCGTTCAAACCTCTCTCCCCTCATCACCATTCCCTTTCAATAATTCGCGATTTTTAGAGTGAGAAAGAGAGAGAATAGGAGAGAGAAAGAAGAGAGAGAGAGAGAGAGAGAGTCTGAGAACCTCTGGTTTTGGAATTGCTTCGGTTAGGGTTTAGTTTCTTCCATTTTCTCTCGAACTTTCTTGGATTCCGGCGACGGATATGGAGAGAACAGCGGCGGCGGCGGTGGCGTCGTACGCGAGGGCCTCGTTGGGGTTCGTGAGCTGGGAAGAGGCGTTCGTTTCGAGCGATAAAGGAAGGAGAGAGGTCCATTATTTCCTGAAGAGGAGAGATGGGAGCTCAGATCTGGCAGTTGTCGGGAAAGAGAGGAGCCTGAGGCACATGTCGTATCACTACGCCTTCCGGAATCGCTCGCCGGCTCTCCATTCGCTTGCCAAGCTCAAGTCTCGCCGAGAGGTGATTGACTGGCTCAATTCCGTTGTTTCAGGTTAATATTTTTGTCTTTCATATGTTTTTCCCCGAGAATTAACGATTTTGTATAAGTTTTTTTTGGCGTTCTTCGTTCGTGTGGATGAAAAGTTTGTTTTGTTTTGTTTTCAATTTCTTCTTCTGTTATTCGTCTTCGGTGAGTTCTGTTCCAATTGAGATGTTCTTCTTCGAATTCGTATGGTTGAAGGAATTTGAGGTTCTATAATCGTCCTTTAATTCTTTTGAGCGGGGGGGGGGGGGGGGGTGGGGGGCGGGGGGGTTGTTTCGGTTTTGGTCCCAAAAAAGCTCTTGTTTGGTACAAAAATGTTCCTCGTGTTTTGATTTTGGTTTTGGCTTGTGTTCCATCAAAAGTTCTATACAAAAAGGATTGATCTTTTATTTATGTATTAAAATTTTTTTTTTTTGGGAAGTTCTCAGATCCGTGTATTTGGGGGGAAATATCATTTTAAACGTTTGCGCATGTATTTGTTTGCGGATTCTGTTTTCGAAAAATATATTTTGATGGATCTGGTTTTAGCGTGCTTTCATGTAATTATATTGGTTTTAGCTTTTAATTCATTTCTGAATAATACTCTCTCCTAAAGGGACAACCTTCTTCTCTTCCTATCGTCATACGATGATATGAAATCTTCCAGGGTTTCATATGTTTGCGTTGTTTTCTGTCCTTGTTTCAAACGAAATTCTGGGTGGGTCTTTTCCGGCTTATAAGGGCTTTCCAATTCCACCTCTTTCCCTTTCTGTCTTACAATTTTTATCTTCCGGTATTTTCCTAAGCTTAAACTCTGCCTCTGTGTTTTTTCCCTCTCTCTATTTCCTGTTTTTGGTAGATCCGATAGGGATGAGATTCTGAAATATGTGCTTCTATTCTTGATTTTCTCGTCATCATGGCCGGCAACTCTTAATGTTATTTTGGACGCCACGTGAATTGGTTGGTTGTCATGTTCCCCCGTACTTTTTCGAGTTTGTTTTGATTTCACGGGTGTTTCTTTTTGTCATGTCCTGTTCTCTTCTTCTCTTTATCCTCGTGCCAATCTTTCGAATTTCTTCCTTGACCCTTAGCTCTTCTTCATAGTTTTGTGCTGGTGTTCCTGTTTTTATGAACTGACTATGATCTGGGCTGCAGGATTCTTATTTAAATTGTAAAGAGCTGGTTGAGAGCATCGGAATCCTATGCCCTCAAACATTCTAGGTCAAGATCTTTCGTGGCCAATCTATTGTGTATTTTTGATAATGATCTTTTGTTGCTTGTGAAGTTGAAAAATCCTAATATCAGGATATATGAATTTTCTCTGTTCTGGTATCTTTATTCTCTTGATGTGTTCTGTTTGATAGTCTTTGTTGGTGTTGTCAGGGATTCATTTTCCGTCTATAAGTTCCTCTAGGAAACTCAGTTATGGATGATGCCGGCTTTTTTTTTTTAATAAATTTTTTGTGTCATTTTTTCTTGTTTTAATATAACGTGTGAAACATGTTTTGATTTTTATCTCTTCAGATTCATCAACGGACAAATCATCTCCTCTAAGTGTGGGTATTTCAGAGGGTGAAGATGGGTGCGAGATGGATGTTGAATCCTTTAAGGTATGGTTTCTGCTACCGAAGTCCTGAATTCTTTAAAGGAATTTCTTATAGATGAAAAGCTCATTTCCCATTTGTTTCCTCCTTTGTAGAATGCAAAATTTTGTTTTAGATGAAAGTCATTTGTTTCTTTCCTCACTCTCGACTTTCTTTCACAGGATATGCAATCACGGAAGTTGGGCTGCTCTACGAAAGACTTTCAGTGGTTAGGTTCGCCATGGTCGTGCAGGAAGAAGCGGAGGCATTATCAGTCTTTCCAGCGTAATGGTGTTCAAATATCTGTAAGTGCTATTATGTTGTCTTATTGGTATTTCTGTTTCACATTTTGTTGTGTTTTCTGATTGTCTGACTTATTTATGCTTTGTTGTCTCCTAATTGGTTCCAGGTTCATGACTTTGTATATGTTCTAGCTGAGGAGGATAAACACCTTGTTGCATATTTAGAAGATATGTATGAGGACTCTAAAGGCAACAAGATGGTTGTGGTACGTTGGTATCACAAAATTGATGAGGTTGGTCTTGTTTTGCCTCACAATTATAATGATAGAGAGATTTTCTTTTCTCTTTGTCTTCAAGATCTCAGTATCGAGTGCATAGATGGAAAGGCTACTGTCCTTAGTCCCCAGCATTTTGAGAAATTTCAAAAGGAGGTGAGGCACGCTCGTTTGGAACCATTTGTTTGCCACAAGCAGTTTGAAAATGATGATGTCAAGCCCTTTGACTTAACTCGAGTTGAAGGTTATTGGAAACAGGACATACTCAGGTACATGTACACACTTTCTCCTTCAAGGGGCAGTGAGAATTTACAACAATCTAGTGATGACCTGATCAGTGAAGAGAACACCGACGCCTTTGGTATCAGGCCTAGAAAGAGGCAATGCACTGACAGGAGAGAATCGGTTAGTGCATGTGGCAATATACAGAATCTCGGTACCAGAAGAATTGTTTTTAAGGGTGGAAACGAAACAAGCAGTGTGAGAGGAGTTTCTGGATCCACTCTCCCTAACAAAGTAGCTAAGGATAACATGTCACAATACTGTGAAGTAGGTTCCCATGTTGAGATTCTCTCACAAGACAGTGGTATGAGAGGATGTTGGTTTAGAGCTTCAATCATAAAGAAGCACAAAGATAAGGTGAAGGTGCGATATGAAGATATCCAAGATGCTGCCGACGAGGCTAAGAAACTTGAGGTACATATCTTTTGTATTCCTATAAAGCTAGTTTGAAAACCAATTCTTCACATGTGACTCACTAATTCCTTGATTTGTGGTGCAGGAATGGATTTTGTCGTCAAGGATTGCTTCTTCTGATCAATTGGGTCTGCGAATTTGTGGGAGGAAAGTTGTTCGGCCATCATCACAGCGTAATAAAGGCCGTGTTTCATGGGCCATTGAAGTTGGAGCTGCTGTTGATGTGTGGCGACATGATGGATGGTGGGAAGGCATTGTAGTTCAGAAGGAATCCGATGATAGAATTCGTGTATTTTTCCCAGGTAAGCAATGTTTTAACTTCAAGTCTAGTGCAAGTGCTTTCCTATTTAATTGCCTTTCTTGCATATTATTATATTCTAATGCCTAAATGTTATGTGAAAATTTTTCAGGTGAAAAACTAGACTCTGTCTTCAGTCGTGGTGAATTGAGACATTCCCAAGAGTGGTTGGGCAGTGGGTGGACACAGATCAAGGAAAGGCCAGATCTAGTGCCTGCAGTCCTATCTAGCTTAGAAACAAATCATGTTTTGCAGAAATCTTGTCATAGCAATTCTGCAGAAGTTACAAACTTCGAAGGCAAATCGCGGAGAAAGGATGAAAATGTAACAAAGGATTCTTGTGATTACTCCGACAGTGACAAGGACGGAGAGGTTAAGGATCTTTCCAAGGATAATTTGCTTTCCCAGTTGAAGTGGAAGTCATCAAAGAAAAGAAGACGAGGCAGTGGCAGCACTGTTCATAAGGTGCATCGCATTGAAACTGTTCCGCATGATGATGCCCTAGCAGAACCGTCTCAGCCTCTCGACCTTGCGAGAGCTTTGTGATTCCTACATCGCTGAAAGTTGATCGTGAGAACTGCAAATACGTCGGTGATTCGCTCTTCGGCTCTTCAGTTGTGCCTCCTTTAACAAGTTGGGTTATGTCTAGGTGACTCACTGATTGTTAGTACCAGGATGTGTCTTGGCTAATAACTTTATTCCCTTTGTTCTTTTCCCCTTAGATGTTACACGCCCGTACCTTGCATCTCTTCGATGCAACAGCTCGGCTAGTCCCCACATAACTCACTCACCGAAGCTGGGTCTCCAGATGTATGTATTTGTTTTGACCGCCTGAAGTGGGCATTAGGCTCTGAAAATCTTAGGCAGAAATTTTGGGTGCAGTAGAATACTCTCCTTTTTAGAGATTTTTTAGCTTCTCTTCATATCTTGTATCAGCATCTACATTATATAGGTGAAAAGATTTTGTGTTTTCCTCATGTGATTTGTACGTTGTATCTCCTCCGGGTAATAAAAAGTTTACCACGTCAGTTTTGCATCCCTCTTCAGCTCTCTGCCTTTTTCAGATTTCTCTGACCATGGTTCGTGTTTGCCATCGGGAGTTTTCTACGGTATGATATCGTATGTGTTTTTAAACGATTATTATAGTTAGGTGTCTTTTTTTGGTAAAATAAATGCATATTATCGATAGGAAACAGTTTTTAATTGATAATGAAAGTTGAAAAATTAATCGAACGGTTTTCAAAGTCGATGAAACTAGAAAGGGAAAATGGAGCTCTACTGCTAGAAGAAAGTGGGAATACATATGTTGTATTGGATTCTATCATAACAACTGTAAACGATCGGGCCAAATGTTTGGTGGTGACTGGTGATTGAAATATATTTAAAAATTTTCTTTATGTCGTATTTGTCATAATTCAATTTGGGTATTTGTCAATTGATATAGTTGATTAATTGATAATGATTACCAATAAATATACATATATATATAAAGACCAGTATTTGCCTCTTAAATAAGGGGTATTGCCGTGTTGGATTTGGTCTTTGTTTGTCCTAACTTTGGTGTCCTAAGAAGCAGCCTCCCAACTCCAAATGTGTCAAGTATGGTTGGTTGGTGGCGATGTGTAGGGTGTAGAGAAGAGTATAAATATAGGTGGCGATGTGTAGGGTGTAGAGAAGAGTATAAATATAGTCGAAATCCAAAAGAGTATACGTATTCACATTTTGGTGATGTAAGATGCTGAGTTGGATCCACGCTGAGGTTCATGTTCTACCTTTGACTTGGTCTCTTGTTTCCTAGAAACTACTCTGCACAATAATAACACGTGGTATTAAAGGCTGTACTTACGAGACGATCCGTCTATTTTTATGTCATACTGTATAAACAATTTATCAGGTTTAATAATGTAAACATTGATCTCAACATTCGAAACTTGAACGATCGAGATTTGTTTTTGTCATCGATTGATGTCTGAAAAAGCATTTCATGAATGGTTTATGGTTGTAGTGTTGTAATATTATGTGACTTTATATATTGATCATCTAATTTTATGACTATTTTTGTTATGTTTTATGTCAATACTTTTACTAGCATGATTTTTTTTTTTTTTTTTTTTTTTACAGATTTTAATTTGTACATACATCAATGAAAGAGATAGTCTAACTACATTTTGATAAAATCCGAACTCTTTATATTTCTGTCAATATTGTATTTTTCATCATTAATTTTCTTGTTTATTAAACCTATGGGAATTTAGAGAAAATTATCTAACTAATTCCTTTTTTTTTTTCAATTATAAATTAATGGGACGCAAATTATTCATTTTAACCAATAATTTTTTGTGTCATATTTGTGCAATGGTCTTTAAATTTGTATCATTTAAGTGCTCTCCTATGGAATATATAGAGTGGTTAGGGCCTGTTTAGAAACGGATTGGAACCACTTTTTATTTTTATTTTTAAATCTTTTTTCTTCAATTTAACTATTTATTGATTTTTTTCAAATGCTCCCTTTCTCATTTTTAAAAAACTCAAAATTTTAAAAGTTTATAATTTTGTTATTTCATGTCATAATGCGATATTTTTTTTTAAATTACATTAAAAAATCAAAAGTAACGAAAAAGATATATATATTATTTTTTTTTCTTAGTACGTTTTAAGTTTTTACACTTTTTCACTCTCAGTTCATTTTACCAAATGTATTGTACATTTTCAAAACTTATATCAACTCTAAACGCCAAAATTGTGTCTTTAATTGTCCTTCCCAACGGGTGCTTAGGGATATCGCTTGTTTTCTTATCTATATCGCTTGTTTTCTTTTCCTGGCGTATAATGTCAAATCAAAATATGATTTGATGAAATCTTTTAAGGATTTCAGAGTCAGACTTTTCGTGTAGTGTCTAATTCAAGACTCATGTGTTCCAGAAAGTTGGAATTTTCATTTGTTTACAACTTGACTTTAAAATGCTACTTGGGAAACTTGTTTGAAATTGCAAGCCCTCTTGAAGTCAATAGAGAGCCCGCCTGAAATTACTAATAAATCTATGCATTAAGTTAACACACAGAATATACAGCATATGTATGATATAACTCAAAACTAAAAAAAAAACTCTTTTTTTCACCTTGAAAAGTCAATTAAATTTTAACTAATTTATAAAAAATCAAATAAATTTCGAGTCAAAATTTTTAACTCAAACCTATCAACTAAGTACATGCATAGTCTTTTTCTATTTTCCCTGGTTCTCCTAATCATTTTTCATTAGATTTCACAAAAGCTAAGGAGCCTTGGTGGTTTCTGCACCATAAACTAATATAAAAACGAGATCCACAGAAAAAATTCATTTTGTATTAATTATGAAATCGAGCTTCATTGTTGCCCCGAAGCATCATTCACTGAAACCATATACAACACAGCTTTACCTAATCACTCCTTTCACTTTACATTACAATAATCACTAATTTTTCGGTTAAGAAAATGACATGATAGATTAGTTGAACTAAAAAACCCTTTGGATAAGATAGATAGAGAGAGAAAGGTTGAGAGAGAGAGAGAGAGAGAGAGAGAGAGAGAGAGGAATTAGTCTTGGAAGCAACCTCAAACGGTATAATTAGAGAGAAGAAAACGACCAAGCATTTCTTGTGGTGGCCTAGCCTAGCCTAGCCATTATATGATACCGAAAAAATGACACTGTGAAAAAGAATCTTTTTCAACAAGGCAAAAGGAAAGTACCCTTTTCACTTTTTTCTCCTCAGAACTAGCTCTGTCTCTGTGGTGGTAGTATCTCAACAACAACTCTTTAAAAAAAAAAAAAAAAAAAAACCATTAAAAGAGATGGGATTGCTCTTTCACTACAGAAAGGGGTGCTGTTCTTAGATCATTTTCGGAAGGCTGATGGGATTCCTACTTTGTACCTCACCACTCTCTTCTTCTTCCTCTATATCAGAAGCTCTTTCTTGTCTGTTTTTTCATGATTTTTTGTGTGTTTTCTTTGCCCCATTAGCTTTGTGAAATTCATGGCTTTTAAGAATAATAATGATGATCGGGTTAATACGAAGAAAGCCCCTGTGATTGGTATCAGAAAGTCCACTGACAGATTCTTGCTTCATGGAACTAGTCTTGCCTCTGTTGAATCCTTGTCTCTGCCTCTGGTTAATACTCTCTCTCTCTCTCTCTCTCTCTCTCTCTCTCTCTTCTTTTTTGGTTTTAGTTTGTGGGATTTGTTTATTTCTTTGAATTTCTTTTTTTTTTTTTTTGGGGTGTGTGAGCAGGTTCAAGAAATTGTGCTCTCGGCTGATATCAGATGCAGTGAGTGTCAGAAGAGAATTGCAGAAATAATGTCAAGAATGAGCGGTGAGATGATTCTCTCTCTATATCTCTCTATCTAGATCATTTTCGCTGTTTATGAAATTTTAGTGGTGTTGTTTGGAAGAAAAATTGTTTTCTTGAACCTGAAAAGCTAAACTTTTTCCAGTATTTATCAGTTTCTCTTTGTTCTGGGCAAGTTTTCTTGCTTGTCCACATATTAGCAGATTCACATATTCTGTGTCCTCCTAAAACGAGTTTTTTTTTTTTTTTTTGTGGAGGGGGGGGCTAAAAATAACTTGTCTCCATCTGATTCTGGCTTTGCAATCATCCTTTGCACTTTTATTAAATGGCATTTATTTTAAATAACTTGGAGCTTTCTACCGTGGTGACCCTACCGGGCTGTCCTTGTTTTTTTAACGTTAAACCGGATCAAAATTACATAAAAATGAAAAAAGTATGCAAAACCGAGCGGTGATTATTTTTTGCAATACCAACCGTAAAATTCGGACAATGAGTTTTCATTATAGATTTACCATCTTGTAACTGTGAGGAAAATTGAAGTCTTCCTTTGCAGCTGTATTTGGCCGTAGTGTTGTACTCCTTTCACACCATTTCTCATGTAGTCATGTGCTATGATTGGTGATAGCTGTATACATATATACACACACACACACATATACATATATATATATATATATGATTTTAAACCATTTTGCATATGTTTCCATGTCCTTTAGTGTTTGATGGGGACCTCCATTTATTTTTTCTACGAAGTCATCAATAATTAGAGTTGTGCAATTTTTTTTCATACATTACATATTATAGTTCTATATATATATATATATAAAGTATTGACATTTCAATTCACATAATTGGGCAGAGACAGAGTCTGTTGTGGTGAATGTGTTGGACAAGAAAGTTACTCTTACTTGTAGATACCCCATTGTTGCCAATGTACCCGCCCGCCAAGTCCCCGCCCTACGCCGGAACCCTCTAAACAAAATGGCGATTCTGAAACGGATTTTCAGGTCTTCTCAAAGTTGATTGCGGGATCGGAAACAAGCCCCCGAGAATTCGTACTTCTTACTGCCTGACCGGCCTTGTACATGATTTTGATTTCACATAATGAATGCAGTAAACATGAAGTTAGATGTGTTTGCAATTCATTGAAAGGAAATTTAAGAGAGGAAAAGGTTTGACATACTAGTGTTTGTGTCTTGCTCTAAGCCTCTTTATTCTGTGTGTATATGTGTGTGCTTGTGCTAAATATATATATATATATATATATACATGTATGTGTATAAAAAGATATAGAGAGAGGGACACTGCAATCTCAAGAAGAATATTTGTCTCAAAGTAATCTTGAAGATTGGGTGACTAAAGAATATTTAGGGACAAAGTATGTGTTTCTGTCAAAATCTATGGATTAGATACAACAACATTTTGTCTCTAGGTAATACTTAGGGTTAGGGACAAAGTCTTGTCTCCAACTGTAATTTTCCTTTACAAAATCTTCATAAAAATTTGTCTCTATTTCTTTTAGAAATGTCTTGTATGTGATATCTCATATCATGCAACACTTGTAACTTTCCGTTCAGAAGCTTATAACAACTAAGTGATTTACATATAATTTTTTCTTTAGAATCTTGTCAAATGACACTACTCAGATATTAATGTGAGTAACACGTATCACTAAAAAAATATTACATTTGAATTACCTGATCAATACAATATAGCACAAATCACATCATAAGTGACATATGAGAGATTAAAAAATATTATATTTAAATCACATAAATGATACAATATAACATAAGCCATAAATGACATATGAGAGGGGTGTCATAGAGGAGCCCTTCCATATATATATATATATTTGTGTGGGTATTTGTATTTTGTGGTGAACAGAGGTGCCTTAAATCTTCAATAAATGTAGGCAAAGCCTTTGGGGAGAAGAAAGAGATGCCTCATGATGTTACATGAGGTAATGAAAGTTTCGAAGTAGTTGATATATGCTTCTCCTTGCCATCATGTAACCAAACAAAACGAAAGTTTACTATTCAAGTTAAGGATTATAAGCTACGCATATATATATATATATATATATCAATAAAAACATATATATGTGTGTGTTTGTGTGTGTATATAACAGAACCAAAACCTCTTTCATTGGTCTACGTTAAGCAGAATCAGATTCCAAAATGAAGGGGAACAATTTCCACAAGCACAATCCAAAAAGCAGGTCAAAAGTTGCCCATCATATTTCCTGGATTTATATAACTTCTCAGAAATCCACAAACCCCTTTTGATCTGCGTTATCTTTTTTTCTCTGCAGCCACCAAATCAAAAAAGACAAATTCCAATCATTTATCTGTATAGTTCTTTCAGTTGCAACTTCATGTCGGGAAAGGCAAGTTGTGGCAACTTCTTATATTCCTCTTTAAAATTTTTTTTTTTTCAAGAAAACAAATATTCTTATTCGGACCCCTTTTTTTTGTTTTGTTTTGTGTTTTTTGTTTTCATCAAAAAAATTGCAGTATTGTTACATGGTGATGAGGCTGAATATAGACTGCAACGCATGCTGCAGAAAAGCAAGAAGAATCCTTCTAAGCATGAAAGGTATGACTTTCATAAAATCGGAAGTTTTGCTTCAATAATCGGCATGTAGCCCGAGATAAGTAGCTTTTATTTATTTATTTATTATTATTATTTTCTTATTCTTTCATTTAATGTGTTGAAGAAATAGAGACACATTTGATTGACAAGGACCAAAACCTGGTAAGTGTATATGGGAGAATTAGACCAGCAGATGTGTCGATAAAATTGCGGAAGAAGATGAACCGAAGAGTCGAGATTATGGAAATCCAAGAGTATGAAGATATCGAACAACAATAAATGATGCATTCCTAATTGCTCGCATGCAACTTGGCCATATTTGTTCAAGCCTTGGCAACAAAAATAAATTGTAAACTCTGTGTAAGGGTGGACTTTCAACTTTCATTAGTCTCCTTAACTTTTACCTTTTTTTCTTATGTTTATTCAGTTAGAGGTAGGTTAGAGAACATTGTAAACTGTATAGAGCTTAAGTTAGAACATGTATAGCAATACTTTATATATATATATATATATAGGGCGGAGCCAAAAAACTATTTCAATTGGGGTATACACCAAAATTTTTTTGTCCAAGATAAATAAATTTTAAAGGGGGTTATGTGAGAATTTTAAATTTTAGAGTGTTTATGTGAGAATTTTTAATTTTAGTATGACAAACTAGTAAAAATATACTTCTTTTTTAATATATAAAATTAATTTTAGTGGGGATAATGTGAGAATTTTTTATGAGTAATTAGCCTAAATAGTCATTAAACTCTTTCAAAGGTGATGGTTTAGTCTCTGTTCTTTTTTTTTTTTTTGGTCGAGATGATCCTAAACTCTTAATTTTTGACCGTTATGGTGCTTTCCGTCCAAATTTGTTATTTTGTGAAGGTATTTTAGTAATCTAACAATAATTAATTTAACAAAAATTAAAAATAAATCATAAAAAAAAAACCAAAAATTTTTTCTCTCCTTTCTTTCCTTTTTCTCTCCCTCTCTTCTTTTTCTCAAGACCCAATTTAGCAACACGGGGCGCGGGGGGGGGGTGATTTGCGACGAAGAGTTCGGTGGTGGCGGCACATGGGGCCGGGGGGGCCGGGGGGGGGGGGAAGAGCTAACCCAGATCAAGGCAAGTCATAGGGGGTTCTTCTCCTCTACTCTCTCTTTTTATCTTCTTTTCTCAAAATCCAGTTTGGTTGCGGTATGGGGTGGGGATTTGCGATGGAGAGAGGGGGCATGAGTTTGGTGGCGATGATGGCAGTGGTGCGCGGGGGGGGGGGGGGTTTTGGGGGGAACCGACGGGAGTGGGTGGGAGGAACCAGATCGGGAAGGGGGGCGAATAGAGGTGGGATAGAGGAACCCAGTTACGAGGTGGGGGCGAATGGCACCTAAGGGGGCAAAACCGAGAGAGGGAGTAAGGGGGAGCTAACCTAGTCGGGCGTTGGGGGGTAGAGAGAGAGATAGAGAGAGAGAGGGATGGGGGTATTTTAGTCATTTTATTATTAAAATAATCATTTCAGTAAGATTTTGTTAAAAATTTAACGGTTTTAGACAAAAAAGACCATTACATCCAAAAAATAAGAGTTTAAGGTCATCCTGACAAAAAAGAAAAAAAAAAAAGAACGAACAAGGACCAAACCATTACCTTTGAAAGAGTTCAAAGATTATTTAGGCCAATTACTCATTTTTTATTTTTAGTGGGGACAAACTAAGAACTATATGAAAATTTTTTAATTTCAATGAGGGTAAATTATAAAAATAATAAACCTTTTGGGGGTAAAAATGAAATAACACAAAATTTCAATGGGGCTTTAGGCCCCACTGGCACCCCATTGTATCTGCCATTGTGTATATATATGTGTGTGTGTGTTAGAGGATATATGTATAATATTTGTGTGACCACTATGTATTTGATTCTTTGTTTTACTTTCAAATTGATCGTCTTTCATTAATGTTACGCTGTAGTTAAACATTGATATTGTAATAATCAATAAGCATAATAGATTATCATATATAAAAGAGTCTAAGTAATCAAAATGACATAACTTAATTTCTGGAAAAAGATAATAAGCTAGACACATCGAACAATAATATTTCAAACTCAAAATAAAAGTTATAAAGTTCTTTATAGTTTGGAGGTTTATCAATGCATCCGACTCCATATGTTGGAGATTTTAATATTTAAAGATAACATAAAATTTTTCTTTAAAAATAAAAACTTGTTATTGATTTAATTAATAATAATTTCACTGTTGACAAAAAATATTGTTTAATTATTGGATTGATTGTTTAAGAATCTAATATAAAATTACCATATTAAAAATTTGTAACAGGCGATGTTGAAGTCAAAAAACTTTGACATAACACCGGATGGAATCACTCGGTGTGATTGATCATGTGCCACAATGCTCTGCCTAGTCACCTGCAAAACGGTGTACAGCATCTTGGAGTAAGAAGGACACCAGTAGGGTGTTTGTTAAGGGCACTCCGATGCTTAAGTCAGTAAACGACAAGAGAAGAGAAGCAGAGTTTTGGTAAGAAAAATTAGTCCATACTCAAGTATTTATAGAGGTTTCCCATGAATTAGGGTGCCCCTGATGGGTGATGCCTTGAGTGGTCTTGGTAGGTCGACTTGTGTCAGGTGTACGGACGCCCAGTGTCCACTGAACAGATGCCACGTGTTTTGCGACTCAGGTAGCGGGGGGACTCGGGTGCAAGCCACTAGTACAACTGTCATATAGTATTAAGTAATGGGAGGAGGTGCTGTTGGTATGTTTGCAAGTGTTAGTGTCAGTTAGTAAAAGGTGGTGGAGGGAATATAGGCTCTATCATGGCACGACTGTTAGTCGATAGCAGGGAAGTAGGTGCCACATGGATTGGTCAATTCAGAAGGGGTTCGGCGAGAGTCAGGACCAATGACATTGGTCGGAGTAGTCCCCTGGACTGACTTGGTCCCCTCATTGGGCCACATGGCTTAGCTTTGCCATGGCATTTCTTTCAAGTCGTAGGCTAAGGATGCTTCTACTTAGTATTCGCACCTACACCGGGGATCTGGTCTTGTTTCAACTTGGTCAGCGCATCTCAGTTTCTCGGATCTGGTCATATGGTTGGCTGTGATCCATCTGATCGGGCTCCTCATGGAGCTCATCGGGATGGCATTGGGTGGTTCTCGGACACACTACGTCCATGCCCGTGGCATATGTTAAAAAGGACCTGACCACACCATTAACACACAATATGTAATGCTCCTATATATTAATCAAAGTTCTTATAAATGGTAAAAAATAAGGATTTCTAAAGTAGGCTCTTCTAAAAAAAAGACTTATAATTATAAGTGTAATCTAGTAGTAATTTCATACATCGACCACCTACGAGATGTAGAGTTGAAATTCCTTCACTCTAAATTCACAAACAAAAAAAAATATTTTTTTTTGCTCGAAAAAAAAAAACTATGTAATGAGAAAAGCAGTCGGCCCAAGGAAACGAGAAAATGAGAAAATGAGAGAGTGAGTTGTGTAATGAGAGAAGCAGCCGGCCCTAGGAAATGAGAAAATGAGAAAATGAGAGAGTGAGTCGACTGGGGTTCCAGGATTGCCTTTTAGTGCGTTGTTGGACCTCCTGTCTTAAAAATTGGTCATTGGGCTCGTATCATTGTGAGTTTTTTTTTTTTTTTTTTTTTTTTTTTTTTTTTTATGGTGGTGGCTGTGTTTAGCACGATGACTTCATTGGAGTGGATCTGATGTCGTTTAGAGGATGGCTTCCAAATGGCTTGGAGGTGTTTTGTGATGTTTTTCTCATCCGGTGGTTGTACTCATTCGGGGTTTTGTTCCAACAGTGGTGAGCTTCTTATGGACGTGGTGGTTCCGCTTTGGATGGTGATGATGGTAGCGTGTGTATTTCACGTTTTGCTTTTTGAAGGCATCTCGTCGACTGTGTCACTTATCCTCCAAAGCATTCCTCCTACTCTGATGGTTTTCTTGTTGGCTACACTTTATTTGAAGGCCTGCAATGCTCGCGCTTTAGTCTTTAGTCTTTTTTTTTTTTTTTTTTTTTTTTTTTTTTTTTTAATGTCTTAGTCTAATAAAGGTGTTGATATTTTTGTCATATAGTTTTAGTATTTTCATTATAATAATGAAGATAGTTTTCCTACCGATTGAGTTTGTTTTTGGTTTGCCAGATTTAGGTCTTAGTGAGTTAGAGGTTCCGTTAGTTATGAGTCTTAGCGGAGATGTTTATGGCCTTGGTGCTACATGTTATATGCTCTCGATGGAACAAAAGCCTCTATCGATTGTAGTGATTTTAAAAAGAGTCTTATGCGTGCTCAAATTGGTATATCGAGGAATCTTTCTGATATCAACTCTCGTCTTACGTCGTTTTCTCTTTGCTTCATCAGATTTTATTGATATAATCGACTTTTATTGAATGTTTTGTATCATGGAATCATCCACGTTATATTTGATATTTGTAAGACTTTTTAATTAAAAAAAAAACTAGTTTGCACGTGCGAATTAATATTCTACCAAAAATAGAAAACTATGGATACAAATTATACAATCCATATTCCATTTTTTTAAAATAAAATATAGTCCATATTGCTAATATATATATATATATATATTAACTGTTATACTGTGTTAAAAAGAAAAAGCTTCACAAAAGGAATCTTAGAGGGTGTTTATTTATCATCTTATTTTAAATTAAATTATAATTTTTTTATTATGATTTTTGTTTTTTTCTAAAAAATTTTTTTGTCTTTTTTCTAAAAAAGTTTTTTAACTTTTCTAAAAAATTACTATTAAAACTTAAAAATTTTAAACTAAACTCATTTACCAAACACCCATTTACTCTTTAACCTATATTTATGAATAAATTTAACTTAAACTCAATTTAAAATTTTCATTTAAATTTTTATATTTTTCTTCACAATCAACAAAAGTTATCGCATCAAAAGAACCTTTATTTTTTTTGCTAAATGCTTCACAAAAGGAATTGTTAAACGAAACTTCACGTCCTTGTCATCGACTCGCATACTTTACAGACAGATTGTCTCTCTTTTTTCCCTTCTCTTTCAGAAATCCTTCCTTCGAAAATCAGGAAGGAAAAAAAAAAAAAAAAAAAACCCTAACCCTAGATTTCCTCTCCCGCAATTCAATGGCCGGCGACGCCCTAGACTCGCATAAGCACCGTCGCTCGCCCTCCGACGACGACGCCGATAAGTCCTCCAAGCGCCACAAGCACCGCCACCACCACCACCGCCACCATCGCCACCACCACCGCCACGGCAGTCGGAAGCACGGAGAGGAAAGCAAGTCCGTCGGAGAGGAAATCGAAGTTCCTTCTCCTCCGCTCGCTCCTCCCTCCGCGACCGAGAATTTTCGGCCCGACGACGATGTGGAGGAAGGGGAAATTCTCGACGAGGAGGGTTACGGTGGCGGTGTTGACGGGATTCTGAAGAAGAAATCGGAATCTGATGCTGAGTCTGGTGAAATTCAGGCCTCCGGAGTTCGCGATCAATCTGATAAACGAAATCTGGTCTGTTCTAATTCACCGCATATGCTTTTCTTGTTTTGTTTTGTTCTGAATTTTCCATTCGCTTTCTGTTTGGCCACTGAGAATTAAAGGTCGAAGTTACAACAAATAAAGCTTTAATCTTGAACATCTGACTTTTTCGAAAGAGAATTTTTTTTGTCAGTTTTCTCAGTGGCCAAACAGAAATTTATATTGCTGTTTTGTTTTTTATCGACCGTGTGATTCAGTTCTGTTTGGTGAGAGCTTTTTAGAGTACCCGAGTCAAAGTCATTGTCTCATACTTTGCTTGCACTAGACGAACATGAGTGAATTGCAAAAGAAGTTTCTTTAGGCGTTTCAAACTGTGAAGACTGATGATGGCTTACAGTTAATTTGTAAGAGCTAGTTATATGTAATTTTCTTATGTTGTCTGGTCTTATGTACTGCAAATTTTTGCACTTAATTCTCTTTTTGGTTTTTGGTATTGCCTATCAGGGACTGGGTAACGGTACTGGCTCTCCTTATTCGGAAGCAACTGAACTGATTAAAGAGACTAAGGGGAGTAGTTTTAGAAAATCAAGAACATTGGAAAAGGACGGGAGTGGTGAAAAATTGGCTTCAAAAGATGAATTAGTTTCCAGAGTAAGTTCAGTGAGTAATGTTAATGGGGTTTTAAACTACCGATCTCATGGACGGCATAGAGAATCCGGGTCACCTTCCAAAGGGAGTGATGAGAAAAGGAGTTACTACGATGGGGGAAATATGGAGGTTGATGGAAGCGATTTTGGAAATGAAAGGAAGTCATCTTTTCAGATTACTGAGGAAAAGTACAAGGCTGCATTGTGTTCGCCTTCTCGCAATAGCTATCGTAATAAAGGACGTGATAGGAGCAGATCAAGGTCATATGATCCTGCAAAAGAGAGATCTCGTTCCCATAGTGTAATGGAAGATGAGGCTCTCTATAGAAAGAGACGCTATCTTGCTGATAAAAGCAAGAATGCATATGACTCAGACAGTGATAGGGCAGTTCGCGGTTGTGATGTTTCAGATAAGGTGAGGGATGATGATAGGAAACGCAGTCCTGGCCACAGTAGCAAATATGTTGGAGTAGAGGACAAATATCGCAGCAGAGAGAGTAGGACCATAGAAGAGAGCAGGGAGAGGATGGGTGACAGAGATCGGAAAAGGGAAAAAGAACGATCAAAGAGTAGGGACAGAGAGATTGACAGGGATAGGAGAAGGGAGAAGGAACGAGAGTGGAGTAGGGACCGAGAGTTAGATAGGGACAGGAGAAGAGAGAGGGAGAGATATAGAAGTAGGGACAGAGAGGTGGATAGAGACAGAAGAAAGGAGAAGGAAAGAGATCGAAGCAGGGATAGAGTCAGGTCTCTTGAAAGAAGCAGAGATAGTGAGAGGGAAAGGGAGAGAGAAAGGGGCAGGTATAGTGATAGAGACATGGAGCACAAGCATGAGAGGCGAGATTATGGGACTAGAGATCAAGGAAGGGATAGGGACAGACACGTCAAAGACAGTGAATGGGATGGGTATAGACATTTGAGGAACTCAAGATATGACGAAAGGGATTACAATAATGATAGAACTGAAAAAATTGATCCGGCAAGAGTTCAAAAAGCTAATTCTTCGGTAGTGGGTGAGGACAAAATGAAAAGGTGAGTAGTGGGGTGATGACCCAATGAAATGGTGTTTGTTCATTCTTAAGAGATATTTGGGCAACCAGATGTAACCCTTTCCCTTTTCTTTCCTCTGACGCTTACCATATTTCTTGGCTGCAGGAATGAAAACGGACAGGAAGAGTATGAAGAGACAGACACATTGCAACTTGCCGAACAAGAGGAGGAAGATCTTAACAGAATTAAGGAGGAGAGTCGAAGGAGAACACAAGCAATCTTAGAGAAGTACAAGAGTCAGAAGTTACAGCAACAGAGTCATACGGAGGCTAATTCTGATGATGCAGAGAAAGGTACTTATCAGTTAGTTTTCAAGGTCTTATTTCCTAATTTTCTATCCATCCTTAACTTGTGCTCTATGTTGATGAACGGGTGACCGCAGACAAAGGCCATAATGTTACATGGTAATTTCTTGAGCATATCTATTACAGTTTAATATTATGGTAGACAGGTCATTCCTTGTCTTTGGAAGTTGCATTCTTCTTATTGTCTTTTGTAATCCTAGCTAATAGATATTGTTTCAAGATTTACCTTGTGTATATTGTGGGAGCTGGTCTGTGTTGAATTGTTATTTTGGGACTAAAGTGGAAGACTTTTGAGTAATGTGGACCGATGACCACTAATATTAATGAGATTGCCTTTTCCAATAACCTTAACCTTGTAGCAGCCATAGTTGAATCTATGTGGTCGGTATAATTTTCTTTTTTGTTTTTTTGCTTGGCGTACAAATATCTTTGTTGATGGGGTACCATAATCTAATCTACGGTTGTAGACATTGGCATTGGCCTAAGGTTCATTCATGATATGATGTTGTTGCATAGATATTTGTAATGTTTTCTTATGGTCTGGGTTAATTTTGTTATTACCTCTTTTATGATTAGTTTCACTTTCTATATGTTGAACAGATCAAGAACCTGCAGATCATCAAGGTCCATCAACAGCTCCTTCCAGTTCTCGTCAAGAAACTGTTGATGGTAGGACGGGAGGCAATGATGTCTTGGTTGCTGAACCATCGTTTTTTGTGGGAAAATCACCTCCACCAAATGGAGTTACTGCTTCTGGTGGGACTCTCGTCACCAAAGGACTTGGAGAGGGTACTCCAAAGGTTGTTCCCTGTTTTTATCTTGCCCAGAAGTAGTTTGATAATTGAGCTTTTGTTCTTGTTTGTTGTTAGACGTCCTATTTCAGAAATAGTTTGATAATTGAGTGTTTGTTCTTTTCATTGTTAGACTTCATATTTCTTGTTATCATATATATTATCTTCAATTAGCCAAAGCGTGGTTTCTGTTTTTTGTTTTTGTTTTCTGAGGTTGACTGAATTTGATGACATTTAATTTGCCCATTTGTGCAGAGTGAGAGGTCAGAAGGAATGTTCTGCGATGACATTTTTGGCGAGACCCCAACTGGAATTCGTAAATCTGTAAGCTCCACTCCTAAGTTTTTGTTTGTTGTATACGAGCTATCTTCTATTGATGGTGGGAGAAATAATAATCATGCCTGCCCACCAGTATTTTGCCTTTTTAATACCTTATTTATACCCCATTTGGCTTCCTTAAACATCTTAATCTGTATTGTGGATTGCTTTGCAAAGGATTTCACTCACGCACATCTTCTCTTTTCAGGGCAAAGGTGATGGTGTACGGATTGAAAGGAGTGCTCTTCATGATAACTGGGACGATGCTGAGGGGTACTATAGTAAGTATTTGATAATAGAAAGAAAATTCTGCTTATCCTGGTTGTGGATGCTTGCTTAGACTTGTTTGCCTTCTTTGTTAAGTATTTATGGCCATCTCACTTGTCATTGGTAGTGCCGTAATGGCCCTCACTCCTCACCTATATGCTTGTTGATTTGTGTACTTATTTTTATTCTTTCTGGAGTCAATACTTCAGTTCTGTTCATGTTGGAGCAGATGGAACTCCGGTACAGTTACTCGTTACAAATTCGCTTTCCATAATTTTATTGCCAGAAAAACTTGGGGAAAAAAATCATTTGAACTTTCGTCAAATGTTTGCACTTGTAACAAATTTTCTTTTTCTATGATATCCTACTAGCATTTTTCTATGATGTCATACTAGCAGTTAATTACGTATGCGGTCAACTTGATGTAAGTATCTCATTCAGCTAGAAGTATAAGTTTGTTCCTATGATTCAGCTTCTTTTCCTCTGAAAATTAGAATATTCTACAGAGGATTTTCTGAAGGCGTGACATTTCCTTTAACTATGATTCTTTTTGCAAGCCAACACTAAGAATAAGAGATGCTTTTGAAGATAGTCTGAAATCTGTGGAAGAAATGTGGAGCTGTAGGTTGTTATATGAGTAAAAAATGTTGTGTTCAATATTTTTCTCGGTTATATTGCACTCTTTTCTCATGTAAATTTCTTCATATTCAGGCTACAGATTTGGTGAATTACTTGATGGTCGATATGAGATTACTGCTGCCCACGGGAAAGGTGTCTTTTCGACAGTAGTTCGTGCAAAGAATGTTAAGGTCTCTGATGGAGAACCCGAAGAAGTAGCAATAAAAATTATACGTAGTAATGACACTATGTAAGTGATCATGTTACTTTTCCTCGATCTAGTCTTGTAGATGTTAGTTAGAGAGAGACATTTTTTGCTTTGTGCCCAAAATTCTTACTTAAGTTTTATTATGATGCAGGTATAAGGCTGGTATGACTGAGCTAGTCATATTGAAGAAATTAGTAGGTCAAGATCCAGAGAACAAGCGTCATTGTGTTCGGTTTTTGTCAAGTTTTAAGTACCGGAATCATCTTTGTTTAGTTTTTGAATCTCTTCATATGAATCTGCGCGAGGTTTTAAAGAAATTTGGACGCAATATTGGTCTCAAGCTGACTGCGGTCAGAGCATATGCCAAGCAACTTTTTATATCGCTGAAGCATCTTAAAAATTGTGGTGTTCTTCATTGTGATATTAAGCCTGACAACATGCTGGTAAATTTAGTTACTTTTTCATAATTGGTTTGTTTGTTTGTTTTTTTTTGTTTTTGTTTTTTTTCCTTCTTGCGTCTTTATTGTGGGTTAACTTTATGTTTGCTTCATTTTTTTTTTCCAGGTAAATGAGGCAAAGAATGTGCTGAAGCTTTGCGATTTTGGCAATGCCATGTTTGCTGGTAAAAATGAGATCACACCATACCTTGTTAGCCGCTTTTATCGTGCTCCCGAAATCAGTAAGTTAATCTCTTGTACTGCCTTTTGTGATTGTTCGTATGTTTCCCTTTTCAAAATTTTTATCTGACTAGTGTATCTAAGTTGTATCTGAAAATTTTTATTTAGTTTTTTGAATTTTTTATTGCAGTTCTTGGCTTGCCCTATGATTATCCACTGGATATCTGGTCTGTGGGCTGCTGTTTATATGAGCTATATACCGGAAAGGTTCTTTTTCCGGGTGCTACAAATAATGACATGCTACGACTTCACATGGAACTCAAGGGCCCTTTTCCAAAAAAGATGCTACGCAAGGTCAGTATATAATTTGTCAAATTGAGATGTTAGTCACGTTTTGTTGTGTTATAATTTGAATGTTTAGAAAATTCTAGTAAATTGTTTTTCACTTTTATTATTTAAATTTATATTATCTAATGGTGTGTGGTTTTTCGCCAAGCATATAGTGGCTTCTTTCGCCTAGTTAGAGACATCTTAGATGAAAGGAACTAGGCTATTGGTGCATTCGAAGCACTGTTCTTTTTTCTTTTTTCTCCTTTTTTTTTTTTTTTTTTTTTTTGATTTTTTTTCCCGATGTATCCAATTCCAAGCAGGGATTTTACGAATCCATAATAACTTGCTTGTTTTTCTAACTTTTCCTTTTGCAGGGGGCTTTTACATACGAACATTTTGACCAAGATCTGAACTTTCATGCTACTGAAGAGGATCCTGTTACAAAAAAGGTAATTTTCTGTTTGTTGGCTTGTATTTATGTATCAAGTTATTTGCCAATTCTTTTGCATGGTATGTAATCTGCAAAATTGGAGTTCCTAGTTATCTTGTATTTTGATCAAGATTTGATTTTGGCTTTGCAGGCTATCAAGCGGTTGATTCTCAACATAAGGCCAAAAGATATTGGAACAATTATTTTGGGTTCCCCGGGTGAGGATCCAAAGATGTTGGCCGATTTTAAAGATCTTCTGGATAAAATGTTTGTTTTGGATCCAGATAAGAGGTTGACGGTATCACAGGCACTGAGCCATCCATTCATCACTGGCAAGTGAACCCTGTTGCTGATTTTCTGACTCCAGAATTCCTGTTCAGCTAGATATTTGTAGATTATGACCTAATTTATGTTCAGTTTCTAATTTCTGGGCATTGTCTCTTCTTCTCTGTGATGGCCTGAGAGCTTTTCGAGACGGTTTGGAATTGCTGAAGTCAAAAGGGGGGTGATGTTTGGTTCAGGAGTACACATGTGGCTGGTTCTTTCAAAGGAGTGTACTGTTTCTATTGTAAGACAACTAGCCGAAGACGTTTCCTTTCCCCTGTAACCACCATTAATGATTAGCTGATGCGAAAATTCATCGTCTTAAGAATGTCTTACACAATTTTTTATCAGTTTGAACGTTGAACCTAATTTGATTTATCAATTCTCTTGAGCTGGTAGATTTTTAGCCAAGATGAAACTGCGAACCCTTTTTTGTCGGCTTTCTTCCATTTTTTTTCTTTTTTTTTTTTTTCCTTATTATTTTTATTTATACCATGCTTGGATTGTTAAATTTCATTTGTGCATTCTTTCCTGATATTTGGACACTATTGTAAGAGTAGAAGGTTTGTTGTATCATCCTTCAATTTCCCATCATTGTCTATTTCTTTTAACATTTTTTTCCTTCTAATTAATTTGGGTTCTAGGAAATCTAATTTATTCTTTCGTTCAGGATTTCTTCCACTGCTTTGAGGGAACCCTGCAGTGCTTAGATGCTTTAAAAGGCACCCGGGAGAAGGTACCTTAGATTGTTTGTTGGGAGATTATTGTGGCAACATTGAGTCTAGCTATCATGATATTTTTTTCTCTGTTTGTACTGTTCTAGCAACCGTACTGGGCTTATGGATAATCCGCTCTAGTTGAATCCATATGGGCTACTATTTTTGCCCTTGGATATTTCTATCCGTGTTCTCTGTGCGTTATTTGACGATTTTCTTTTTTAAATATTGCTTGCCTTGAATCAATGTTAGGATCCTTGAATATGAATTGTGAGTGGCCACTTTGCAGATAAAGTGTATTTTTGACCCTCCTCTTGTTGATGTCTGTCCCTTTTGCTTTTAGCACTTTGGCATTTATATTACTAGCGAAGTTATTTGAGTGCACTAGTGTCTGAATCTGTTACACTTTTTTCCTTTTTTGCTGCTCATCTTTGCCTATGTGCATATCCTAATGAAATCGCATTACATCTGATCCATGGTCTGGTCATCTTGGAGGCACGTGCATTGGAGGGTGCGGCTGTGGCATTGATGTTTGAGTCCCTTGGTAAGTTATTTTTCTGCATGCTGTTTTCTTAAAATGTAGTCGACTTTAATTGTTCAGAGACAATATTTTAATATGACTTTCTGTTGTCTTAGGTGATGGCCCCCTGTGTGCGTGCGGCAATTGTAAGTATGTGCAAACCATTATAATATATTTCTGTCTTAGTAGTGTTTGTTAATCCTAAGTTGCGTAAGAGTTTGTGAGTTCCATACATTTCATCTTAACATGACTAAAAAGCTTGAATAAATAAGGTTGGTATAGGACCAAATGTGAGCCTCAAGGTTGTAGATCTAGGCTTTTGATTCGTAACTAGTACGTAACATTGGAAGGAGGTTTTTTGGTATTGGAGATAAATTGGCAGGTGGAATGAAATAAACTTAGAAAAAGTCATGTGAGATCGGGGGTTTGACGTAAAAATTTCGTTGTCAATGTGTTACGACATGTCTTTACCTGTTCTATGTTAGTCATGAGCAGCCAACGTTAGTATGTATTTCACAGGTTATCAATGTGGGATTTGGGCATTTCACAGGTAATCAATTTGGGATTCCCCTAATCTTAATTTTGCATGTAGAACTGAGCAACAAAATTAGAGGTTCGGGGAAAGGGGTCTTGCACGTCTCGACTACAGATTGACATGCGTGAATTGAGTTAGTAGTTTGAGAACAAAGATGGTTTTCTTTGTCATTGCACGACCAAATTTAGTCTCAGTTTACTTTAGTTTTAGCATCAAAGCATGGTTTGATGAGTTTACTATCATTTATTAAGGGTGTAATTTTGGTTTATTGGTGTGATTCATGAGCTTTGGCGATAGGTTTTATCTGAAAGAGAAATAAATGTTGCACAAAAAACATTTCATCTCCAAAAAAAAAAAAAAAAGAAAAGAAAATCTTTTTTTTTTTTTTTTTTATATATATAAAAAATTTGAAATGTACATATAAGCATTTCTCAGCATTCTGAATTCGTATTTTAGAAGATTTGTTTTGAATGCAGACTTGGTATTTGTATGCTAGTAGAATTTCTGTTAACATTATATGTAACGATTGAAATATTAGAGACGGATGTCGATCTCATGACAGCTAGAGTGACACTAACTGGGATTCGTAGTTAGGGGCCTTTAGTTTAGGTAGATAGATGTAATTAATGTGCGTAGACTTGTATATAGAGGTTTTTCCTAGTAAGCTCTAGATTGTTCTAGATTTAAGACCGATTTGGGAAGATTTCTGCTTAAGAAACTTCTGCGAAGAAGTTTTTGGGTCCTTGTTTTTCAACACTAAAATTTATTATTGGTATTGTTCTATTCCACTTTGTTCTCGACCTGCAGAATACCAGGGGTGTAATTTGTAATTAGAAATTTGTATTGGAGACTTCAGTTTGTTCGGTTGAAGACTAATTTTGGCTTAATAGAAAAAAGTGCTATATATATATGTATTTTTTTTTATTTAAATTATCGTGTTGGTTTATTCCACCATGGGCGTTATTATAGCACATGTTTGCTTGGGGGGTTAGGGAATGGGAGTGATCAATCAGTTAATCTCATGTCTGCTTCCCACATTTGGTCTTGAGTTTATCCGTTAATCTCATGTTTAACGATAAATTTTAAAGCGAGGCTTTTAAAATAAACAAAAAAAACCAAATATATATTTTAATATAATGCAATATTTTTTAAATCTTTTTTTTTTTTTATTTGGTTGCCTACAAGGACTCAAGGGTGTTCGTCTCTTTCAATGTGAAAAAGAGACATTTTGAGGGAACGTTTCAAGAGCATTGGGACCATTATGCCAAATTTGAAAAATAAAGGTCAAATTGTCACCTGCATAAGAATTCAATGATGAATTATTTGAAGTGAAAAAGTGTAAAAACTTGAGACGTGTTAGGAAAAATATTAATAATATAGATTTTGTATCGTTCTTTTTAAAATTTAATGTAATTTAAAAAGAAATTATTTTATTTCGATATCAAATAGTAAAGTTATAAACTTTTAAAATTTGAGTATTTTAAATATATTTAAAAAAATTAATAGCTTTTTTTCCAAAAAAAAAAAAAAAAGTTTGGCAAAATATGGTCTAACTGAAGCAAAAAATCCTAATGAAACAAGAACCAAAAAATGTTTCATATAGTGATGACACTTGTCATGATGAAACGAGTGACAAAACAGTTAGAGGGCACATCGATGCCTTTTAATATGTAATAGATGGGATCATTTTGCCAAAATTTGTAAAATGAAGATTAAAGTGTCACCTGCTTGAGAATTCAAGGATCAACAATACGAAAATTGAACTCAACTAAAATCAAATTTTAATGTTTTGTTTGGAGTATGAGTTTTAACCTAAAAAATTCAACTTGGTCTTTCTTAAAAAAAATCAATTAATTTCTTAATGTGTTTTGGAAAAGTTAATTAATTTCAACCTAAAAGTTTCAACTGAAATCCGTGAATTAAATGAACCATTATGCTGTAACTTAAGTGGATCGATAAGATGACTTTTTAGTGTTTGTCATATAAGAATGTCATAAATTTGACACCTTATATTTATACCCATCATAACATTAAAATTGATAATTTTATTTTTTTATAATACTAAAATTATTAATTTTAGGCTTTGTTTAGTATTTAAGTTATTAAATTATATTTTTTCATCTTGATTTTTGTCTTTTTGTCAACAAAATTTATAATTAATTTTTAAAAAGTCAACAAATTTCAACTTAAAAATTTCATTTTCAACTGACGAATCAAATGTAAATACTAAAGTTGTCAAAATTATAAGGGGGTATTCAAAACATGACTTTTCACTTAATTTTCTCGTTTGGGGTTTGTTAGTGATCAGGCTTACCTTGAAGAGTGCCCCTAGCTTTTTGGCATGAAAGGCCTTCTCGCCTCCCAAATATTTTTCATGTAATGATGCCTAAGAGAAGTCCAACGTAGAAGATTCTCTTGAATTATGTGCAAAGTTACAAATTGTGGAGGCTAATAATAGAATTATCAAATACCTTAATTTGAACTATTTTCCATGCGAATGCGTCTAAATCCCGTTTTACGAATTTGTGCTCTATTTTCAAATATGGGGTCCTTCGCAGTAGTTTCTTGGAGTCTTTCTTACCTAAAATTAGTTGCCTATAGTCTTCTCTCGTGGATGGTAGATTATGACTATGAGTAATATCCAGGACTTGAAAATTGTCCGTCCTCTTTTCTATGTTGTGGTCTTTTAACTTGTAAGAGATGTTTTCCTTTCTTTTCTAATTTTCTTTTTTCAAAAATATATATTTTAATGAACACAAAAGTAAAGAACGTACATGATCTTATTAAGTGATCCTATTCAGATGGAATGGTGGTTTTAGTAAAGAAGATATGCACTATTGATTAGGCTGGAGTGTTTGATTGCTACCAAAAAAGCTAGAGTGTTAGGTTTTTTACGTGGGAAATCATGTATAGCAATGTTGTCCATCTTGGACAACCTTCCAATCATGTAGTTTTATTTGCAATCTTGCTAAGTTTCTTACAAATAGTGAAAAGGTAGATTGTTTGTTTATGGTGATCCCAAAATTTAAAAAAGACAAGAAAAATCAGGAGTGTCGTGCTAATTATATCTTAGGGCATTCTTCGGATGGTGATGGGCCACCAAACCATCGTTTTCATCACTAATAAATGATCAGCAATGGGGAAACAAATTAAATTAGAGCCTGTACTGTTTAATTTGAGTATCGATTTGGTCAATTGGGTACTAATGATGGAGTTGATTATATTTATATTTAATCCTCGAAGTATTTGCTAAAATGATAATTTTAGAAAGTGAAGTTAATAGAATGCTTATTTTTTTTTTTTAAGTTTTACGCTGAACGTTTAGATAAAGCGCACCCTGTAAAAATATAGTACGTAGAAATCATTTTGTTAAATAAAATTTTTGAAAATTCATTATGTAAATTCATTCATTTTATTCTTCGAGGGAAAATGAGTGTAGACTTTTTTTTTTAATTAAAAAAAAAAAGGGAAGTTGTTTATTGTTAGGAATTAAACCCTTACTTTGAGAGCAATAACAGTCGAAGAAAAACTATGAAATAGAGCACATTAAAAACAATTATAATGGTAAGAGCTAGGTTCACTTGGTCACTACAAATTTTTAATTATAATGGGATTAATTCTACTAATGTCCTGAACTATGTATTCTATTTTATTTTCCCCTTTGAATTATTAAAATCATTTATCGTGTCTCATAATATTTGTAAAATCATTCAAATGGCCCCTTTTAGTTACTTTCGTGTATCTATTTACGGAATGCTGATGTGGTACACTATAAAAGATTAAATAAATATATTTTAATTATAGAAAATATTAATTTTAAATAAAAACAAATTAAAAAATGTTTTTCTCTCTCTCCTCTCTTTTCTCTCTCTACTGTAAATCTTTTAACAAAAATGTGAGAGAAACTTCATAGCTTTGCTTGTGTTATATGGCATTTGGGTCGTGTTTGAGCATAGCCGGGAGTGTTTGGAAGTTTTTTCGCTAATGGGTTCTTGTGGGGAGTTTGCCAAGGGCTTCTTTACTCATTGGATTTTCACTTTTGATGCCTTTAGACATGAAATTAGGTATCGCTGAACCTCCCTCTTTTGGCAGGTGTGCGATAGTCTATCTTCATCTCCATCAATCTTATCATGTGTCTCCTGGAATAGTTTCTTGATGAGTTTTTGGGTTTCGACTTTGCCCTTTTTTTTTTTTTTTTTTTTTTTTTTTTTTTCCCTCTCCTGGTCTTCGCAAATTTTTGAAATTCTGGTGGGTTTCAACATGTTTGAGGATTTCTTTTGAGAAGAAAAGCAAAACAATTGAAAAAAAAAAGTCCGCATAAGGCAAGTTGAAATTACATATGCAAATATGCAAATACACAATGTTTTTCTACTTTTGAGGCCTTAGACATGGAAATTATCTGTACAATTTTGTTCGGAAATATACAATAGAGAGAGCGAGGGAGACAGAGAGAAAGACAATTACTTTTTGATTGATTGCTTTTTTATTAGAAATTAAGATTTATTTTAATAATTAGGATTTATATTTTAAAATATATTTTTTAAATTTCAAATGATGTGACATGTTAGCAAACCGTTAGATAGATAAATAGATAAATGGAAGTAGATAAAAAGGATAATTTGAATGATTATACGTATATTAAGGGTATAATAAATGGCTTTAATAATTTGGAGGGTAAAATAAAATAAGATTTATAGTTCAAGGGCATTTGTAAAATTAATACATCATAGTAAGATAAGATGAAAAGTATAACTCACTTTACAATTGCGTCAAAATTACTCAATCTCTCTAAAAAATGGCTATCATAAGATTACTTAAATAATGTTAAAAAACAGATACCTAATAATGATATCCTTGAAATACATGTATAAAATACCTAAAATACCCCTTAAAATTAGATATTCTAGTGATCAATGCAAAATATGCAGAGTCTGATTAAGATTAACACGACTCAAATCCTTTATATGAATTAAAGGGGTGTGTTATCTTTTCCCCAAAAAAGAAAAAGACAAAAGATAAAAGGGCAAAAAAAAAAAGAAAAAAAGGTCATCAATAATTACTCTTTTTATTTAGTCTTGAATGCGTGCCTAGACCGGCTAGTGCCCGTTGGATTGGATTTCGGCTTTTTATTAAGGGATGTTTGGTATTCAATTTCAAATCAAAATTTTTATCTCAGTTTTTATATTTTTTTGAAAAATTTTTTTGTTTTTTGAAAAATTTTTTGTTTTTTCTAAAAAGTTTTTTTTTTCTTTTCTGAAAAGTCAATAAAAATTACTGTTAAAATTTAAAATTTTCAATTCAAACTTATTCACCAAACGGATCCTTAATTTTACAAGAAGATGTCCAAATCTTCTAGATTTCTTCAAGGTTAGTATCCTGTGAGCGTTTTTATATTTCCTTATGTCGGCCTTACAACGGAAGAAAACCAGGTCAAAATATACATATATATATATATATATATATATAAGTGCTCAATGGCAGGAAATTCGTTCCACTAGATTGCTTGCGGCCAAGATGAATTGTTAAAGAAGGAAAAAAAAAAAAAAAAAGCTTTTGGCACTGCGCTTTGTATTTCTCGAAAGTGACGAAGCTAGAATTTTTTTATTCAGTGGACTAAGAACTATATAATAGATAATTAAGAGATTAATTATATTATGATCAAATTTCATTTTATCTACTTAAATTTTTTTTTTTTTAGGTCCCCTCCTTAGTCCTTCATTAGATACGTGCCTGCTCTCCGGATTAATGACATAAATGTTTAAATACTATCCTATTTAAAAAATATATATATAATTTTGTTTAATTTTAAATTTGTTATTGTCCTTAATTTTGCCTCCATATTAATGAAAAAGAAGATTAATAATGAAAATTAAATATGGAAATGAAGATCAATATAATGATGGAAATTGAATATGGAAATGAAGATCAATACCATAAAGATCCAGAAATTAAAGACCATAAAAAATCTGGTTGTACCATATTTGCAATAAAAAGTTTGTAACAAAAGATAAAACGAAAAGAAAAGGAAAAGGGCCAAAAAAAAAAAAAAAAAAAAGCGTTCAAAAGTCAACGCAGGATATTGTCCACGTAATAGAGAGAGAAGAAACTTCCACTCCATCTTCCTAAAAATTGTTGGCCCAGCCTCAACCGCGTCCAAAATGACTATTTACTCGTCTACACACAAGACTTGATTATTAAGCAAATATCAAATCAAAATCTAATAATACTACGTTCCTTCCCATGAACACAAGTACAAAACGCATATTATAAAATTAAAAAAAAAAAAAAAAAAACCAAGTCTCTCAAAAGTCTCAACCACACCAAGAAAGCTTTTTATATTTATCATTTTAT
Organism: Ficus microcarpa; assembly: GCA_025413485.1. Taxonomy (NCBI): domain Eukaryota; kingdom Viridiplantae; phylum Streptophyta; class Magnoliopsida; order Rosales; family Moraceae; genus Ficus; species Ficus microcarpa. The sequence goes on along the minus strand of CM046385.1, from coordinate 7,656,410 downwards.
AATCTTCTTCTCATCATCACTTGCCGTCACGTAAAAAGGGTTCAAACGGCAGGACTCGTTTGTTTCCTCTCGTGCCCTTCTTTCAGAATCGCCTTTTCTACTCGAATCGTTGCCTTTCGGGAGATTAAGAATAAGATATATCAATCTTTCAGTTATCAGCATGAGGAACAAGTTCAGTTCTTTGCTGCGCAGAAGCTTCAAGACCTCAAAGTTCAAACAACTCGTCAGTCTCGCTATCTCACGCCTCGCCGTGCTGAAAAAACAGCGTCAAGTGCGGTTCTCGCAAGCGCGGTCTGATGTTCTTCAGCTCCTCCAACTTGGCAACCATGATCGGGCTCTTCTTCGCGTAAGCTAATATTATTATTGTTTTTTTTTTTTAAGTGTTCGTATGAATTTTGGATGCGTATGTTTTGTGTTTCTTTTGGAGATCCAGATTGTGATTTTCTCGAGAATTTGCAGGTGGAGCATGTGATCAAGGAGCAGAATATGTTGGATGTGTATGACATGATAGAGAAATATTGTAACCTCTTGATTGAGAGGACTGACCTCATTGAACACGAAAGGTTTGTCTCTTTTCTTGTTCCTTCTCCGAAATTTTCCGTTGAAATATAGACGTTCACTTGAGTTTAAAGTGTGTCTGTATTTGTGTTTATAAAAATATATATATATATATATAGATGTATGTTTGTATTTGTTTCTTGAGTTTACTAATACCATAAGCAAATTCTCTTCGTCTTCGTGCAGAGAGTGTCCAGAAGAACTAAGAGAGGCAACATCTGGTTTGCTTTTTGCAGCTTCAAGATGTGGGGATTTTCCAGAGCTACATGAGATTCGTGCCATTCTTACGTCTTATTTTGGGAAAGAATTTGCTGCCCGCGCCATTGAATTACGTAACAACTGCGGCGTCAACCTCACGGTATAAAAAATTTCTTTCGTTTGTCAAGTATTCAAACGTTGAACAGTGATGCTTTGTCAATATTTTAGCAACATGTGAATATTTGTCAAAATAGGCATGCAATGGCTCTAGCTCTTTTTTTTTTTTTTTTCCGCCATTAAGATTTTAGACTTGACCTCACAAAAAGACTGGAGTACCAAATGGGCAAATTTCACACTAGGACAAAATTAATTTTCGAAGCTATAATATTAGATCTTTTGTTTGATAGAAGAGAAACAAGTCTAAAGTGTCAAGCAGAGTTTATGAAGTGATGAGAATACGGTAAATGAAGATAGTCGAGAAGGTGGCTGTAATGGTATTTTTGGGTAATAGAATGTATGGTGATAGTGGGGTGAGCTTGGGGCAACAGTTCGGTGGAATAGACGAGAGTACTCTCTGTTGATGATCGTACTGGCTGAGTCTACCTGTATTTAGTTTTGGTTTGCATCTTTATGTCTAATATTTTATGACATGGTAGTTCTTAATGTATATTGGTTTTGTGCAGATGATACAAAAGCTGTCAACTAGGCAGCCAAGCTTGGAGAACAGAATGACGGTGCTTAAAGAAATTGCAGCCGAGAATAGCATTGTTCTGCAACTTGAGGAAGCTGCTTCCTTTTCCACTCAGGTATGCAAGTTAACCAAGAAACAGGAATTTGAAATTTTGATAACTATTAATAACACACAGCTTGCTCTGTCTTCGTTGCAGGAGAAGACGGATGTGCAAAATAACCAACACCAGCCTGCACCGAAAACAGGTCTGCACATCTTGCCGGAAGATCTCGAGGATGGTAAGTTCTCGGGGAAATACAAAGATGTTGCTGATGCAGCTCAAGCAGCCTTTGAGTCTGCAGCTTTTGCAGCCGCAGCCGCAAGAGCAGCAGTGGAGCTTTCTAGATTTGGACTTGATTCTGATAGTCAGGACAGTCCCGGAAGTCGACAAGGAAAGTCTGCTGACAGAAACAAGCCCATGAAGTTGGAATCTGAATTAGAAGAAGAGAAAATTCCGGTTGAAAATCAAACGGTAAGACTGAAGAGGTCATCCTCTTCTTCGAGTTCAGATGACATGAATCAAGCAAATCCTTCCGGGAAGGATTTAGTTTTCGATGACAGTGATAGTGAGACAGTGGAAGTGAAAAACAACACGTCCGCATCTGATATGAAAATCCCTCCAAGATTTCAAGACGGTCTAAAGGCCGACTCGATTCATCAACACTCCAGAGAAAAAGAAGCTGCTGGCTCCGAGGGTGAAAGTGAGCCACGTTTAAACTTAGAAAAGGGACCATTTTCTGTGAGAAATTGGCGATTGCGGGGGCACTGAGATTTTGTTATGTTTTTTCGTCTGCATGCAAATGTGCGTGGTGTGGTTATGTCATAAGTTGGTTCAACGAGTTTGCTTTATCTTCTTTTTTTTTTTTCTATGAAACGTGTGCTTAAATGGCTTTTTTTTTTTTTGGTAATGAACCATGAAGATGAAAGAGTTGAGTTTTTGTAATGGAGGTGAAAGTTGTTCAGATATTAAGGATTTTAAGTTTTTTACTCTTGTACTTTCTGTGCATGAGCATGGAGGAAAAATAATTCTTAACTAGAATCATATGCATTGGCAATCCTGGGTATGCAAGTCAAGGATGGTTTATGCTGAGTTCTCTTAAGAAAACTATCTCATTACTCTTCCGAATATCTAAAATATGAGCAGCTGAAGATTTTCTTTAGCAAAGAATTCTTTTATGGTAAATCTAAGTTGCAATGAACTATTGCATCGGCCAGAAAATCTTAATTTCATATCATGAGCCAAATCTAAAGGTTTAAGATGTAACAAGCATAAATGGTAACCAAAATTTGGGGATACATAAGCTTGTTCTACAATTTAAGAGCACGGAGAATCTGCACTCTTCCTCAACAAAATTTCCTGCCGTCAAAGAGCAAGGAAACCATCTTCTAAAACTCTTAGGAAAGACTTCACCGACCTCTTGGCCGTTTATTACCACGTTGCAGCAGGTCGCAAAATGACTGCAAACTCACGTCAACGTCTTCATCATATTCAATCCCAAGTTCTTCCTGTCAATTAATAAACTACTAGCATTAGTGACAAACGAAAGTTCCGGAAAAAGACCCCAGATTCCATAACAAAAATTATATTTTCATGAGACCATTAGATCATATGAAATAACCTTGAATTCCTTGAGATCCTTTGGCGAGTTCTCAGTGATAGCATCCCAGAGATCTTTGAACATCCTTTTACGCTTTCTCCACTGACCTATTTTCTCTGTGCACATCTGCTCAACCACCTTGCGTTCCTCCGGCTTCACCAGCGTAACTCCACCACGCAATTTCTCCAATTTTTTCTCCATTTCCTCGACCTGGAATAACAATGGGAAAATCCCATAGCTATAATGATTATGTAGTCTATTAATAAACCAACACCCAATTCAAAGACATTTAACCAACCTCCATTCTTAGTTTGGCTTCCTTATCTCGTATCTGTTCCAGTGTTAAATTTGACTGCAAAGCCTTTATCTCTGCAACAAATAATCTCTATCTTTTAATCCTTTTAGTACAATATATATATATATATATATATATGTATGCATTTACTTCACATAAACATCGAAAGAGAGACAACAGAGAGTACCTCCTTCAACCTCACTAATTGCTCTCTTCTGTTCCTGAAGCTGTTCCTGCAATTTGGCATTTTTTTCCTTCATCTTGTTAAGCTCATCGCCATTTGGGATGTCGAATTGGTCCTGCCTAGCAAGGTATATCTTCTGCTTCCCATACTCCTTGAACGAAATCCGCCCGCTGTCAGCGAGACTATCCAGCGCTTTCTGGATCGACGCCTTCTTCAGGTTGAATTTTTGCAGTGCGTCCGCCACATTTTGAGAATTCAACGGCCTATTTTGCTGCAAAAACAGATGGCAAATATTAGGATCAGCACGACTTTTTCCTAAAACGCAATTAGAAAGAGCACCCCCCAAAAAAAAAAAAAAAACAGTTTCAAGAGTATGCCGAATTACTTTTTTCTGTTTGTTCTGCTAGAAAATATCTTACTGAAGATAAATAAACTGAGGCCTCATCTTTTTCATTGAAAAAATGCTCCGATAACTAGTGTGAGAGAAAATGCGAGATTTTGTGTTTCTTTATCAATTAGCAAAAAACAAAAAAGAAAAAAAAAAAGGATTAGTAACTCAAATTTATATACTAAATCAGAAAATTGCGAATAAAACAATGAGGTCAAAATCTGGAAATAACAAAAGAAGTTAATTAGAGAGAGAGAGAGAGAGAAGTCTGCATATATGATTACCTCATTGACGAAATTGAGCACAATTGCTGCAAAAATTTACAAAATTAAACCCAAAAATAGAAATAATCATACGAAGAGATTCGAGAAATAGAATTGAAATAGTTGTTAAAAGAAAACAGAAGCAAATTAAAGAAGAGTCACCTTCGGCACTATCGGATTTGGGAGCCATAGATCTCGGTGTTTGGGAGCTAAGAAAGGGCGGGAAAATCTTCTGAGAAAAATTTAATCCGCGGTTGTCTATTTATTGCGTATAGCAGCAAAACTTGTCTTGAAAGCAAATCGGAGGTGGCTTCTTCAAACCGGCGTCGTTTACTTTCCCTCTAAACGATGTCGTCTTGCTTGTCAGAATTAAAAATATAGGGAGCCCTTGTACTTGTTAACCCCTTTGCATTTTTTTTCTTTTTAAATTTTTGATAAATTAAAATTACAAAGTGTAATAAAGTATTCTCAAATTAATTATGACTATATTTCTCTCAGGCTATTCTCAGATTTGCATGAAAATAGTTGATCTTTCAATTAAAATTGGGTCAAATTTTCTCGGTTTTATTATCAATTTCATGATTTTTTCTATCAAAATGAGAATAGAGACGAGATAACATCAATGATTCTTTTTCTTTATAGAAAAAAAAATATGTATATATGATGACTACTAAAATTTAGAAAAAAAATTCATACGCATGTGTTATCTTATATTATTAATATGATATAAATTTTTATTTATTTTCATATCATATTAAATTAATATCAAATTATTATGTAAATTTATGTCATATTAATGGATTGATTTTTAAACTTAAGTGTCATTCACTTTTTTAACCCAAAAAGAAGGTGAGGCGCGGGAAAGGGCTTATGGGCCTCTCGCCGGAGCCCAAAAATACGGAAAGATCACTATCTCTTAAAATCAAATCCACGAGTAATTGGTGTCTGAGAACCTATCCACGAAAGTTAGAGAAAGAAAGCCAGAGACGACGAGCTCCGCCATGGCCGCCTCTCAGGCTTTGCTCTGCAGTAACCGCTCCTTCCTTCCCACGAAACCCATTTTTCATCGCCCCAAAAATCTGAGAACCCATTTCTCACTTTTACACGACAAGACACTCCTTATAAAGTCCTTGAAGACTCCGAAACTGAACTTGGAGTTCAGATTCAGTACCGATAAGCTCATATGTAACGCCACTCCGCAGAAACCCAGCGCCGCCATGGAAGAGTTAGACGACAATTTGCGGAGAGTGATACAAGCTCTGCTTTGGGTTGCAGAAGGTGTCTACATTTTGTGGCTTTTTCTTCTCCCTTATGCCCCTGTAAGTAAATGTCCCTTTTCTTGGGTTTTTTTTTTGGGTTTTTTCTTCTTTTACATAATATTGGATTGGTTATATATGTGTATATATATATATATGTATGAATAGGGAGATCCTGTGTGGGCGATCAGTTCGGAGACGGTGAATTCGCTTGTGGGTCTTTCTCTCAATTTCTTCTTTATCTTGCCTCTAATGAACGCTGGTATCCTCAAATTTCTGTTTCTGTTTCATTTTCTTTTCTTGTTAACATTTTCTTGGATTGCATAAACAAAATACACATTACATAAGATTGAAGAACATTTAGCGCAAAATCAACGCGTCATGGACACCAGGTTTGTCATTACGGAAGACATGCTTTGATCATCGTTTCATTGATGATAAGGAAAAACGAGAGAAATCGGACCGAGTATAGCGTTCATACCGAACGAATTTCGATGATTTGTATATTGAATAGTGGTGGTTTGTATTTTCTTCAGTTTTTCTAGTTCATTGTGATTCTGATTTTTTATTTTATTTTATTTTATTTTATTTTTTTTGGAGCAAGTTCTTTTTATGTGATATAATCTGCATTTACCTTCTTGGCAGAGTAGTCGGCATTCATGTGATTGAAGCCCCGGTTCTACACCCGGTACGGATCGTTATTTGAAACTGCATTGGGTTAGTACTTTGTGATTTACCAAAACGTTTATTGATTGAAAGATTTGTTTCTGATAATGCTTAATTTTCCTCTACTTAGATGTCCGAAGGATTGTTCAATTTTGTCATTGGGTGGACATTCATGTTTGCTCCGTTGCTGTTCACCGATTGCCGGCGAGACAGATACAAGGGCTCTCTCGACGTTTTGTGGGGTCTGCAGATGTTCCTCACAAACAGTATGTTCCCTTACCAACTCTCATGACAACATTGAGATTTGCTTGATCTAAACATTCTAATGGTGTTCAATTTCATGTTTTTTGATGTTGTATCACCAGCATTTTTGATACCTTACATGGCAATCCGACTGAATGAGGCCGACTCAGACTCCACTCAAAGCAAGCGCTCGCAGCTGGGATCCTTGATGACCAAAGGTGCGTCAATCGTTGGACTTAGTGGCGGAGTTGCGTGTCTGATATCTGTATTGTGGGCGCTCTTCGGCCGAATGGATGGCAATTTCGGCGGAATTGCAGAGAGGTTAGAGTTTTTGATCAGTTATCTCGGATCAGAGAGGCTTGCATATGCATTCGTTTGGGATATATGTTTCTACATTGTTTTCCAGCCTTGGTTAATAGGTGACAGCCTTCGAAACGTCGAGCAAAGCAAGGTCGGTATCGTGAAATACCTTAGATTTGTCCCTGTGTTTGGCTTAGTTTCTTACCTTGTCTCTTTGAATCCTGATGATGAACTGTAACTAAAGATATAAGTAAAACTATTTTGAGGCTCTTTCATTCATCAGAGATATTTTTCTATGGTGTCCAAACACTTTTTTTCAGAAATTTATTTGTATGAATTCGCTTTCTTCTTGTTAGATACTTGAATTCAGTGAATAGATTGATCATAAAACTAGCATTTTCTCCCTCTTGTAGATTTGTTTGTGCATCAAATATTGAGATTACATTGAATACGATAGAATATTGCTACTTTCATTATCATCGTTTCTGATGGTAAATTCAAGTGATAAGAAACTTGCAAATGATTGAATACGAAAGAATATTGCTATTTCCATTATCATCGTTTCTTATGGTAAATTCAAGTGATAAGAAACTTACAAATGGAGCCAGGGAATAAGCCAGCATTTGTTGCTATCACTCCTCTACAAAGTAAATTAGTGGATTATCAGAGCAACATTCCAACTTCTTATAAATACTAGCTGGCGAGCACGTTTGGTGAGCACGTGCGGAGATCAATATATATATACACACCTCACGTGACAGGTAACTGGACTGTCATGTGGCGGCCTAAGAAAAAGGAGAACTGTTTGGTAGAAAATGCATTCGTTCTTTTAATATTATTAAGTATAGATATATATGTATATATATATATATATATTTAGGTTTAGATGTTACGAATAAGCTCCTTGAAATTAACTAACAACATTATTGAATAACAACATTATTGAATAGATCCAGAACATGTGGTAGTGCCGGACCAGAAACTATTCGCTATATAAATAGGCATAGTTTGAAGTCCGGCAGCCATACCGGTAGGGTAATGTAAAGATTAATGATGTGGATTGTGTAATACTAACATCGTTAACGTGTAACATTTTTGTGCATATATAAAAATTGCATTAGTTACTGCAAATAAGTCACGTGTTTGTTTAGTTATGTATAATATTACATAAAAAATTGAAGTTGCACGAATCCGGAAATGAAGTTATACCTTGTATGGTCGCTGAAATTTAAAACGAAAAAAAAAAAAAAAAAAAGAGCAGACAAATCGGTAAACATCTACTGCAAAAGGCATTGGACCTCTGCATAAAAATAATCCCTTCATGATCTACAGTTTGAATTAAGAAAAAAAAGTTACAAAACAAATATCGGCTATGAAAATATCCTTGGAGGGCTTATAGAAAGATGAATATCTACATATAGACTGACTTTGATTTAAAATCTATTTCGAAAGTTTCTAAACTGTAAGATGTACAATTTTATTTTTATTTTTTTATTTTATTTTTTATTTTTTATTTTATTTTGGTATTTGACAAGGCTCATAAGAAATATAGGTGATCCCAGTTTTGTAAGATGGGAGACCCAAGCAGTGAATCTCTTGGAGTCCAATAGCATTTGCTCATAATGTTTGCCCCTTAAATTGGTTTCTTCACTTGAAACACTCGGCTAAGGGTCCGTTTGGTGAATGAGTTTGAGTTGAAAATTTTAAGTTTCAATAGTGATTTTTGTTAACTTTTCAGAAAAGACAAAAAACTTTTTCAGAAAAAGACAAAAACTGAGATGAAAAAATACAGTTCGAACTTGAATACTAAACGAGCCATAAATGTTGTTTATTGGAATGCCGGGTCAATAAAGTATTCGCATCATAGGTAAATGAATTCACTTTGAGCATGTTACCAAAAAAAAAAAAAAATGATAACAATAATTTGAACTTTGCCGCCGAATCACAAAATTTGCCAGAAGGGTGAAGTTTCCTCTGTGTTCACTGAAAAAGTGTGAAAATTAAAATACAAAAATACAAAATAGGAAGCTTCTTTTCCCTGTAAGTGATGTTCTCATAAAATGCCAAAAGTTTTTCTCTTTTTCTCCTGTTATCTATTTAAAGGCAATATTATCCTAAAAGTGTTCCTTTTTTTTATTATTATTTATTTTTTAATGGGAACAAACTAAAGAATGTAACTTTGATCTACTGAAAATATCAATAAAGAATATTTAAGAGACGAAATTTCGTTGGATGTCGTCTTTTATCAATTGAAGCCCGCATGGAAAGAAATTAAAGTCGTTAAACTTTTCTCGTGTCGTTTTCCATCCTAATAAATTACATATAATGAATTTGTGGGCCAATTTCATCAATGTGGGTTATGTCTAATTGATATAATATATTGATCTGATTTCTCTAATACTGAAGTAGGTAATTATCTACGGATATAAGCTCAGGAGGAGCAATTTTATAGCGAACTTAATGTTTTTTTTTTTAATGGTAAATTTGGCCTAATGTATTTAGTCTACTTCATTACTCTTAAATTACTTGAATGACTAAACTGTGTTTGTTGAATCTTCGCAAAAGCTAAGCTTGCGTCTGGTTGAGAGATTTGAGATAAAATATTTAAATTGAAGTTGTTTAACTTTTTAAAAACTAGTTAAAAACTTGTTGACGTTTCAAAAAAATGATAAAAATGAGTTGAGATTTTTTGGTTTTAAACGGTTTACCAAGTATTTGCTAAATCTACAAATGGCATGGCATGGTCATTATCAGATTGTCCATGTATTTTTAATCAATATTTTAGTATATACGTAATTGAAAGCTCTACGTACGTTTGATTAATGACTATGTAGAATCATGTAATTTTAAAACAAAAATTTTTTTTTCCTACTGGATCAAAATTTTTGAAGTTATAGGAAATTCTTGATTTCTCAATTTGATTAACATTATTAAGGTAAGTAATTTATACTAGTGGACCATTCTTGAAATCACAGTAAAATTAAGATCAAATTTAGTCACCTCTTAAAAAGTTTAGAAGTCGATAGCAGTGAAAACCTTATTTTTATCAAGGAGTGTAAAAAGAGGCCTTTAAGCTTATTCTACCAATTTGATAAAGACAAACGGTTTGAAGAAAAAGGAAAATATGGGGTTTTTTTTTTTTTTTTTTTTTTTTCCGTCGCATGAATGGGACACTTAATATACTTCATAACAGAGTTGCAACTTATACATACACATATTTATGTACATATAACGTTAATATGATGGTTTTAACTTAATATAAAATGAGTAAAATGTGACAGCAATCTAAGAAAAATATAATAAATCACAAAATAAACATTAGAAAAATTGTGTTGTTGCTTATTAGTGAAAATTATATTTCCTATATATTATATTGCATAAAATAGATGTTTCAAGTAGGGATGAAGGCAGAATTTTTATCAGTGAGTTAAAAACTATCTAATGGATAACTGGAGGATATCATAAGCAAGTTTCCATTTTGGGGGAGCAAGTTTTTTTTGTTTTTTTTTTTTGGGGGGGTGGGGGGTTACTTTGAAATTTTATTGAAAATTATGGGGTATTTTTTCAAAAAAAAAAAAAAAAAAGTTGAGGCGGGGCTTAGGTCCCCATAATCCTTGCTTCCCTCTGTGACTGCTCTCAAGTTGATCATGTGGTATGTAAGTTTGGTTTGTAATTTCTGAAGTTTGAACTAAAATTTTTGTCATTTTCCCAGAAAGTTTTTTGTTTTTTCTGAAAAAGTTTTTTGTCTTATCTAAAAAATAAACAAAAATTACTATTACAACTTAAAAATCTTAATTCAAACTTACACACCAAACACCCCCAGTTTTTCTTGAATTACTGTTGCATTTTGTTCATTTTATATTATGTTAAAAGACATGTTTATATATATTGCTGAAAGGATATGGTTGAGGAAAATGACAGGAAATTAACCACAAAAGCAAACAGAGGCCGACAAGCGTCAGCATTTTCTTCCCTCTTTGTTTTGTGGTTTGAAAGTCCTGATTTTTCGGTGAACTTTTGGATAAAGATTTGTCGTCGACTCTACGAAGATCCCATTGGCAAAAAGTCGAGGCAAGTCTTTTAGAAAATCTTTTCTAGTACTACTAAAGCACATGACATGGACGATCAAATAAGCTTCAAATATTAGTTAAGCCAAAGTCTAAGGTTTCATTTTCAGCTTCATGATTATATACATACACATCTATATATTGTAGTGAATATATATAGTGTTATGTTTATATGTTATTTTTGGCAACTATTTTTTTTTCCACACTATCATCTATGCCATAACTTTTCACCTACACGTTTTCCTTTCTTTCTTTTTTATTATTATTAAAATTTTTTTCAGGAAGTTGAATTCACTAATGGACCCACTTGCCGGGAATAATTTTGGGGAGAAGAGCAAGGAAAGGCTTATAATCCTAGGCAGTTTTAAGGAAGAAGATGACGATGACGAAAGTACTTCTAGTACTTGCTTGTGTTACAACTTGATAAGGAAGAAGATCAACAGGTTTTGGAGAGATTCGCTAGATTTCGCCGGTAAAGCATGGGAAATGGGACGTTCTGATCGCCGAAAAATCATCTTCGCGTTCAAGATGGGACTCTCTTTGTCGCTTGTTTCGCTCCTCATTTTCTGGAAAGATTCTTACCACAACATCGATCAATATGTGATCTGGGCAATCCTCACCGTCATTGTTATGTTCGAGTTTAGCATAGGCACGTAACATTAATGTACTAGAAGTATTAGTACTTCTTGTATTAGTTTTGGTTATAAATTATAAGTTAATTTTCTGATTATTGCTCCTTAACATGATATTAATTTTTTATGCAGGTGCGACGTTGATTAAAGGGTTTAATCGTGGTTTGGGAACACTAATCGCCGGAGTACTCGCTTTTTGTTGCGCGCAGCTGTCTCAATTGGCTGGCCAGTGGGGTGAAGTTGTAATTATCATAAGCGTTTTCATAGTAGGTTTGTATTAACACTTCAAAAAAAGAAGAAAAAAAAAATGTTAGTCACTCTTAATTTGGTGGTGATTTCAATTTTGGTCCAATATAACTGATCAAGGGGTTAACTAATTTCTGTGTTCATGTGGCTTAATTATTATTAGCATTTTTCGCGTCGTATTTGAAGCTGTATCCGACGATGAAGCCCTACGAATACGGGTTCCGGGTGTTCGTAATGACGTATTGTATACTGATGGTTGCGGGGCTTAGAACAGGGCAATACAACGAGGCAGTGGTGACTCGGTTGGTGCTAATTGCGTTGGGTGCTTGTGTATGTTTTATGGTCAACATTTGCATCTTTCCCATTTGGTCCGGTGAGGACCTGCATCACTTGGTGGCCAAAAATTTTAAGGGCGTCGCTTCCTCTTTAGAAGGTAAATTAGTTTTTTTTTTTTTAATATATTTTTTTAAAATCATTTAGCCAGCTTAAGATATTTTCCAAATGGCAATAGAATGTACTGATTCAACCAAAAAAGGAAAAAAAGAATGTACTGATAAAGATAATGAGTTTAATTTTACTTTATATTACAAAGTACAATGAGAAGTAATTGAATTCCTTTTTTAGTGTTTATGAATTTTACAAATTGAGTATAGGGTACCCTTTTAAAAATAAATTTAGCTTCATTTCTAAATATTAAATAGTAATCAACGTGTGAGTAGGGATTACTGCCTGTATTTTATCTGAAATCCTTGGAATCATTTGCCAAATCTTATTGATTTATTGTTTTTAGATAATGACAAATAGGGAATTAGAACTCTATATCTTATAATGAAATTAAGTAAATTTACCGCTAAGTTACGTCTGCATTTACGATTCCTTCTTTGTTTATATATATATATGTATATATATATATTGTCTTAATTTAGCAATGAAACTGATCTTGGCTTCCCACCTTGTTTCTAAGGTTGTGTAAATGGATACCTTCATTGTGTTGAGTATGAGAGAATACCATCGAAGATTCTGACTTACCAAGCTGCAGAGGAACCTCTGTACAAAGGCTACCGGTCAGTGGTAGAATCTACTAGCCAAGAAGAAACTCTGGTAAAATATGCACTAGGAGACTCAAATTTTGGCTTTATAATTTATGTCCTTTGATTTGTTGGTTTTTTGACATGATTTTGGTCTTTTTCAAAATTTTCTTTACATAACACTGCAGCTAGGCTTTGCAATATGGGAACCTCCTCATGGACGTTACAGGATGTACAATTACCCATGGCAAAACTACGTCAAACTGAGCGGCGCGTTGCGGCACTGCGCCTTCACCGTCATGGCACTTCACGGTTGCATTCTCTCGGAGATTCAGGTATACATATTCGGAGAATTATTTGATAGAGTAAAATCGTATATTTGATTTGACAGTGAATGTGTTTTCACTAAGTAGATTACTATTGATATTTAAATATGATCTAACAATTATGGGGCCTTTTTTTTTTCCACCACTCGGAATAGTGATACAGAACAGAACATAGACGTGAAATGAGTACAACGGTACAAGTTTTGTTTGCTCTGTCCTCTTGCTTCTTGTTTTTTGTTTTTTGTTTTGTTTTTGTTTTTGTTTTTTTGTTTTTTGTTTTTTTTTGGCCTTTGATGAATACTGCTAAAGAGTACGGTGGGGGTGGACATTGCCAGGAAGTTTCGTGATTTTGGAAAAAACATATCATTACAATGCCAATTTTTAAGTTATTTTCCATGATATAAATTCGAGCAGAAGTTCCTAATTCAAATAAAAAAATTGACCTTACTTATTTAACAGAGTTAACGATGTCAAAGAGACAAACACGTACTTCAAAGAGACAATCCCTCAAAACAAGAAAAAAAAAAAAAGACAGAACAAATTCAAAATATCAGATCTAAACTTACGACAAATATATATTTATATATAAATAAAATCATTCAGTACTACTATTAAAAGTAAAAAATTTTTCCAAATTCTCTCAACTTATCCCAAACAGTACTAATGAACATTAATTAACATCGTTGTGTTCATGTGGATCAACTGTTTTTCTCCCCCTTGAAACTTTTTTTTTTAAATTTATTTATATACGGCTTTCTCTTCCACAAGGGGCCAGGTCAAATGGGTCGGCCCATGACCCCTGGACTGACCCTGAATAGCGGGCGGGTTGAGTCTTGATTTATGGGCCATGGCCATAGGCATGGGCATGTCTTTAAGATATTTTACATATAAAACGTAGGATCGCCTTGACCTGTCCTTCATCCTAGATTGGATTGAACCGACTCTTGTTTATACTAGAAAAGCCTAGTCCAACATGCTTTTCCTTCTAGATCAGCATGGGTCAGGTCGGGTGGCACATATTTACACCTCTACATACCCGCTTCCTAAACAATCTTGGATTCGTTATTGATATAGTTCCATTACATCATTAGCTGCTATAATTAATTCAAGACCACAAAATTCACCAAGAATGTCATTCATGTGGGCTATAGCCAACGTTTGTGATTTCTCTGCATGTGTAGGCTCCAGCAGAAAGGAGACAAGTTTTTCGCAAAGAGCTTCAGAGTGTCGGGTTAGAAGGCGCGAAAGTCCTTCGCATGATTGGAGACAAAGTGGAGAACATGGAAAAACTGGGAACCAAAGACGTACTCAAAGAAGTTCACGAGGCTGCTGAGAAGTTGCAAAAAAAGATCGACCACAGATCTTACCTGCTAGTCAATTCCGAGAGCTGGGAAATCGGAGGAACACGACATATTAACGACGAACTACAACAACCACAACACAATATATCGGATTTTTCTAAGGAGAACAATGATCAGAAGAGTACTACAGATTATCAACTAGGACACAAGTCGTTGAGCGAGACCGTACTTAACTTAGGCTCTGTGTCTATGGCTCGCACGCCTTCTGCACCGCCAAGCGATCATCATAACTATGCACCTTGGCCCTTTCGGATGTTGTTTGGTGGCGATGTGGGAAAGGAGGAGGAGAGCAAGACGTGCGAGAGTGCGAGCGCGTTGTCTCTGGCGACATTTGTTTCGCTTTTGATCGAGTTTGTGGCAAGGCTTCAGAATGTGGTGGATTCTTTTGAAGAGCTCAGTGAAAAAGCAGCGTTTAGAGACCCTGCCGAAGTGGCCATGACCGTGTCAAGTAAGAAAAAGAAGTCTGGCTTTTGTGAGGGATTGCTTTGTTGCTTCTTGTCATGACAAATTCATGGATAGTAATGTGTATGATCTGATTTTACATGTAATTTTTTATCTAACTTTTTGAGTCTTTGTAAGCTGTGGTTAGAGTTCTTAAGTGAAAATGCATGTTAACTTTTCATCGGGTTAAATTTTATATTTGACCCTGAGAAACAATGCTCGTTTGATTTTGCCTCTTATAATTCAAAGATGTAACAAAAATCCCCCTCCCCAGAGTTTCATCTTTCATATTTTCGTCATTAAAACATTAATTTTTCCGAGTTCTACAAAAAAAAAAAAAAAAGATACTATATTAGGGACAAGTTCAGCTCGCAAAAGAATGAGCTCTGCCCATAGATTTACTTTGCAACAAGCAGTGATAGTTCCATTTTTTCTTTGGGTGCATGGTCTGAGCTGCGAACCAGCGCAGGAATGATTATGAAGCCTGTACCATCTTGCCTTTTAAGGTAATTTTTAATTTTAAATTTGATCGCCATAGAATAAGGATTGTCTTACTTTATCCACTATAATTTTAAATATAATAAAAACCTCCTTGAACTTATTGTAAGTTGTAACTTTAGTACCTTCGTCATCAATAAATTAACTTGTAAATGTTTTTATCATATGTGCTTATCGAGTTACCCACATGTGATTAAAATAGTTAGAAAGAAAAAGGCCACTTAGCAATCAGTCACATGACTAATACATGATTAAAACCATTAAAAAGTTGATGTTTTAATAAAGAAGGTACCAAAATTGCAAAAAATGATAGGCTAAGGGGTTAGTTTTGTTTCATTTTAAATTATAAAGGGCAAAGTCAAACAACCCTATTTTTAGGGATCAAAATTGAAATCAATCATTATCTAATGTCTGATCTAAATGTTTAATACTCCTTAGTATTTAATTAATAAATTTTTTTTGAGGTAATTATAAAAATAATTCTTGAAAAATTAGGTTGGGTAGCCTTTTTTAATCATTTAATCTAATAAATGACTCAACTTTTTTTTTTTTAATTTAAGGAAATGATCATTTGTCATTTTTCAGATTTGGTCAATCAATGATTGACTATGAAAATTGATGATTGATTAATTGTCAATCAATAATTGATAATCAGTGATTGATCGTAAATCAATCACTAATTGACTATTATGTGGTTAATTACTGATTGACTATTTAAAAAAATTGATTAATCATTTTAAGGAAAAAAAAGGGGGGCCTTTTAACTTATTTTTAAAAACTTCGGCCGGTTATTAAAAAACTTATTAAGAACAAAGGTTATTTAGCTATAAATTCCATAATTCTTTCATATTAAAAGTATTTTTTTTAAATATATATTTTGAACTTGGGATAGGTGGATTTGACCTCTGTATCTTTAGGTGAAGTCAGAAATGTTATTACTATTAGCCTTTGCCTATAACATCTATAGGATATATATTTTTTGAAAAGAAATATACTATAATTATAACATTAAAATAGGTATATTCTAATTAAATCTTCTCTCTCTCTCTCTCTTTTTTTTTTTGCCCCCTTACTCTGAAATTTTAACTCCAAAAAAAGATGGAATTCGTTGTGATCTGCTACCGTATCAAAGTTATGTTTGAAAAGAGGTCTCCTTTGCCGAAGGATAATTGGATTTCTAAATTTTGCTGACAAGGTTCAAAGGGACTCTTTGTTCAGTAAGTATATACTCACCGTCTTTTCTAAAGAAATTTTATTATAGGCTTTCTCTTTTCTTGCATTAAATCCATACTTTTTATTCCTATTAAATACATATTATTGATCTTTTCCATTATTTTGGCCCCTTTTTTTTTTTTTTTCAAAACTTCTGAACCTGTGAATCCGTGAAAACCCTCTTTTTTTGGTTTTTTTTTTTTTTTTTTTTTGGCATCAAATCAAATCATAATTTTGCATAAACCGTGTAATCCAAGATCTTAGAACAATATGATGTTCACCATTTCATAATTTAGGAGGAGAAATACCTTTATCCATGAAGATTTTCCTGAAGAGGAATTAATTGTACGTAAAATAGAAATATTGAAAAAACTAGGTTATTCTCTCTTGATCCTTTTCGGTTTGATGCACATTCCTAATGGAGAGAATGTCAATATATGGGTATAGAGATGACCAGTTTCTAAATAGGATCAAAAGATCTTTAACGAACACGTTGAAAGAATTTACAATATTATCTATAATTGATATTAGGTTAAAATTTGATGGTCCCCCAACTCTTTAATTTTATGTGATATTTATATTTCTTTTAGTTAAAGATAATCATAATTTAATAAAAAATAATGTGTTAAAACCATATTCGTCAATTTAATGATATATATTTCTCCGTTTGGTGAAACGGTTTGAGTTGAAATTTTTAAATGTGAATTGGTTGACTTTTTAAAAATTAGTTATAATTTTTATTGACTTATCAGAAAAAGACAAAAACTGATATAAAAATTTTAAGTTTAAGATGTAATACCAAACGTACACTATATATATATTTTTTGATAACTGTACACTTTGATTGCCTTTATTTAAAAACGGGTCCTCTCTCTACCCATATATGGACAGTTTTCTCTCCATCAAGAACATATGCCAAAGCTAAAGGGGTTAAGAAAGAGAAATCTAGTTCGTTCAATATTTCTGTTCCACAATCAATTTCTCTTTATTAAAAAAAAAAAAAAATCATTATGTATCAAAGTATGTCTTCTCCTGAATTTTGGAACTATGAAAATCATGTTGTTCTTAGATCTTGAGTATTACGGTTGATGCAAAATTAGAATTTGCTTTGCATAAATTAAAAAAATCCAAACAAACTTCACTCGCTTTATGTTAAACGTCTTGTCGTTGGTTTATGAACGAACTTCCAAGTTCCAACCATTTTATTGTATACTTGGAACGCCGCCGGAATGGCACCTCCGGGTAGCTAAGGTAGTTCTACTTATGAGATGGTGTTTGACGTCGCGTTTGGATAGAAGGAATCTGCCTCAATCCCATTTTTCTTTATTACTCTTTCAATTATACTTTTAAGGACGTCACAATCCTTCGACGAATGACGAACAATAGGGTGGTACTTGGGGATTTCGTGTGGTCTCCTTGGCTCGGAAGTTATAATCGCCTTCAGAGCGAGCAAGCAAGCTAACCAAAATTTTTTTGACATTTTCGTCTTCAAAACGAGTATAACTTTGCAGCACAACTGTAGAAAAAAGTAGTTGCATGCTTAGCCGGCGGTAATTGCACACCTCTAATACCGAGGTCTCTAGAGTTCGAATGCCCTAATAGTTTCTAGTTTAGTTTATGAACACAACTATAAGGCGGAAAAATCATCACAATCACTTTTGAACGTTAGTTTATGAACATAATATAGTAGAAAATGACGTGAACATGGTTTTATAGTCGCATTTCAACTCTGATTATGAGAGTTGAGAATAAAGTATCAACTTCACCGGGTGACTCTGTTTTGTTAAATTTCACGCATCGATTTAATCTTCGATTTAATCTTCAGTAGGATTTCCCTTCTAATCACATTGCAATTAAAAAAAAAAAAAAAAGGTTTGGATTATCAGACTTTTAAACTTCTAAAATAGAAAATCACGCCATACCTCTTTATCACGCTCTTCTTGAAATCTAAACAAATTCAACCATTTGTCTAGATTTGTTATTCTTTCTATTTCTTGCCTTGGGAAATGCAGCTCATAACCCAAACTTAAAAACGTCATGTCGTTTGTGTTTTATGAAAAATGACCTGTCGTTCTCCATTTGGGAAAGCAATGTCGTTTTTAGTTCTTCATGCCGAACGGCATGATACGACATGTCATTTTTGTCAGGAAAGTGTGATATTTCGCATGATACGACATGTCATTTTTGTCAGGAAAGTCATGATACGACATGTCATTTTTGTCAGGAAAGTGTGATATTTCGTTTATTGAACACATGCCGTTGTTTTTATCATGAACGTACGTTCTTTCTTTTTTGTAAAAACGACAGGCGGTTCTTCTCTTTGTAGCAAAATTGTCATGTCGTTTTATTTGCTTCTTTCGCAAACAGAAACGACATAAAGGACAAACGACATGCTTTGTATTTGGGAGACGCCTAAACGAGTAAAGAAACCGAGCTACGTATATGAATAATCCCACAAGAAAAGTCTTAATTAATATGCCTAAAGAAAGACTAATTAGAAAAGAGCTTTTCACAGATTAAAAAAATTAATGAAAGAATAATTAGAAAAGAGCTTATCACAAAAAAAAAAATATAAAATAAAAAATAATTTCATAATATATATAGCGGAAATCATACTATATAGCATATTTGACAACTATTATTTAAATAAATAGCGGATGTTACAAAACATAATAAATTATAGCATATTTTTATTTTTCAATTACAGTAGATTTATTTGTTTATAATTTTATCCTTTTTCTCTCTCCTTATTCTCTTTCTCTTCCCATCTCTCTCTCTCGTTAATATGAGAGGTGCTCACCAACGAACTATGACGACAATGAAGAACGGCGGCAAAGGATCGCGATGGCTACAAGGCTGCTGCAGACGATGCCTCGGATCTCCCCAGTGTGGCGATGAGGTTCACAAGCAATCGATCTCCAGGTTTAGGGAAGGTGGCGATCTACGAGCTTCGATCGCTCCGTGGCATCTGAGGTTTGTGACCGACGAGGAACTAAGCTTTGATCTCTGCAACAATCGACGACGACCTGAGGTTCACGAGATCAATCGCGAACTCACCAGTGACGTCGCGAGCTTAATTGTGATTCCAGAATAGTCACGTGTCTTTCTCTAGCGATTTGGTAACTATGGCGGATCTCAACGGCGATGGCAAAGCATTAAATCCGCAACCTTGCTTCGTCGTTTGCCACTGTCACTCTTCTTTTCCGACGACGGGAGTGGTGGCTGTGGACTTAGAGGTGGAAATTCGGGCCGCCCGGCCCACCTGAGCGTGATGGGTTATTTCAAAAATTCGGACCGACCCGGCTCGGTGCAAATTTTTGAAATGTAAGCCCAGCCCGATCCGTGGGCTTAGAGCGGGCCGTGAGTGGGCCGGCCCAATTTTTTATATTTTTATTTAATTTTATTTTTTATTTGTAATTTTTAAATAAATTTGTATATTTTTGATAATTTAATAATTTATCTTAATATTTTATCTTAGATAAAAAATAAAAAAATTTATACTTTATTAAAAAAATTTTATTATACCATTTCTATTAATTTTTATATTTATATTTATATTATAATTGCTTAGTTAGTACTTAATAATTATAATATTAGTTAGTTAGTTAACTTAATATTATAATTAAACTTTTAATTTTAGTTGTTTAAGATTATAATTAAACTTTTATTTTTTAATTTTTAATTTATTTTATATATATAAATTTTTTAATTATTTTTTTTTATTTTTTTAAATAATGAACAGGCCGGATCAGTCTATCGGGTTTAAATATTAGGGCCGGCCCGTCGGATCTAAAAGGAGAACCGACCCGGCCCTTACTATAAGACTGGGTTTTTACCGGGCCCATAAAATACGGGCCGGGCCGGGCCTAAATTACGGGCCGCGAGCCAACCTGTTTGGCCCGGCCTAAATTCCCACCTCTAGCTGTGGTTGTTTCAATTTCCTAGGATTTCCAATTTGGGAAATTTTCAATTTAGGGCTTTTTTTTTGTTTTTTTAAATCAGTGGCAGAAATTATAATTAATAAATTAATAAAATTATCTTTTCATCTCAATAAATAATTTATTTACAAGAAAATAACAGAAATGAATAAATCCAATTATTTATCAGTAAATCCTTAAAAAACTGTAAATCCAATTTTTTACAAATAAATCCTTTGTATACTCTGATGTTGGAAAAAATAAAACAGTAAATCCAATTATTTACTAATAAATTGTTAAAAACTATAAATCTAGTTATTTATTGGTAAATCCTTTACATACTTTTATTTTGAAAAAAAAAATGTAAATCTAATTATTTACTAGTAAGTCCTGTAAATCCTTTTATTATATATTTCTATTATATACTTCTACTATAAAAAATAAAATAACTGTAAATACAATTTTTTATAATAAATCCTTTATATACTCTGATTTTTTAATCTAATTAAAAAAAAGAATTGTAAATCTAATTATTTACTTATAAATTCTTTATATTCTATGATTTACCTGTAAATCTAATTATTTACGTGTAAATCCTTTATATATTCTGATTTTGAAAAAAAAAAAAAAAAAAAAGAAGTTTAAATCCAATTATTTACTTGTAAATCCTTTATACACTTTAATTTTGACCCCAAAAAAATGTAAATCCAATTATTTACTAGTAAATACTAGTATTTACCAATAGTATTTTTCATGAAATAGTATATCAATTCTCTCTAATAAAACTTTTCTAAAATAAAAAACTCTGTAATAATAATAGTAAATGAAGTCTCTAATTAAGAGAAAATAGAACTTGTAAACATTATTTTTTTCTTAGAAATAACATTATATTTGGTAAACACTATTTAGTGATAAACACCATATTAATATAATTTGGTAAATATCATTATTTACATATTTTTTTCATTTTAAATTATTTTTCCTTTTTTTTTTTTTTTTTTTCATTTTCAAACCACACAATCTAGATTAAAGGGGTGTTTGGCATCCCCATTCAAACCACTCAACTCAAATTTTTTTTTTTTTTTTTGTCTTTTTCTCAAAAAGGTTTTTGTCTTTTCTGAAAATTCAAAAAAACTTACTATTAAAACTTAAAAATCTCAACTCAAACTACTCTACTAAAATTTTTAATAAGCCCCGATGAATTGAAAATCTCAAATCTACCCTAAATTATGAACAAACCCTAACTTAAAAATCCCACCCCTAAATCAGCATCATCATCGTCAAAGACGGCGGAGCAGGCGACTGACGTGGCTGGAGATCAATTTTTGGGGGGGGGGGGGGGTGGTTGGTTGTCGTGGCACTGACGGCGGAGTTATCCAAGCTGAGTAGTGATTTTTGCAACGGTGAGAGAAGATTCACGATGCTAAGCTCGTGAATTTCAAGGCAGTGAGCTAAGATTCGCAGCGCCAAGCTTGCGATTTTTGGGGCGGTGAGGGAAGATTCTCAATGCCAAGCTCGTGATTTTTCGCAATGGTGAGAAAAGAGATTGTGTCACGGAGGAGCTCTCTTTGCCATCTAGTTGTGTTCGTGATCTCGTAGCAGCCGGTGATCCTAGTTTCTCTGGTCGCGATCTCGATCTTGTTAACGCAATGTGAAAGATTGCAACACCGGTGTTATTCCGATTTGTGTTTCTGTTCGATCCCGTAGTTGTCACCATCGCTGTTGTAACCTCCGATTGACGGGGAGAGAGATGACGAGCAAAGAGGGAAGAGAGAAAGACAAACGGATGGGGAGGAGAGAGAGATCGAGGGTATTTTTGAAATTTTAAGTTATTATTTATTCTAATTATGCTATTAAGTAACAATATTTTAGATTATGCTAGAATTTTAAAACCATACATTAGATTATGCTATTTTGACCATTTACCCTATATATATTACCATTCTTTCAAAGAACCGATGTTAGTGTGGGACTTCATCTTCCAATGTTTGCCATCCACATGTCAAGCATCACACAATCACGAGATTATGACAATATGAAAATTACCCACAACTAACATGGAGGATCAACTCCCAATATTTAGAAAAGTGGGTTCAACCCCGCTAATCCAAGTGGTGGGCAATCAACGGTCCAAATTTTTCTGATCAACTATTATTTTTTGATTATTAACTCGAATTTGTTTTGACCGTAGATTTTTAACATCTACAATAGTGTGTTTCGTTCTTGGGGTTCTAAACCCTTTATGTGACGAGTTCTAAACCCATCACGTGACAATTTTAAATAAAAAATTACTTTTTTCTTATTTTTGATGTTGTTTTGCTTTGCTTGTTTATTTCGCATGTGTAATACAACAAATATATATATATATATATATATATATATATATATATAAGAGCACAAACCAAAGATGAGGATGGAAAAAAAAAAAAAATCAGGGCTGGCTTTGAATCATTCTGTAAAGTGCCAATCTGTGACTTCAATAGAAAGTTGAAATCTCATTTTCAATTTAACCTTTTTTTTTTTTAAATGGTTCAAAAAAAATTATTTTTTGTGAGCAACTTAAATGGTTCAATTTGACCTTTGGAAAGTTACACATAAAATTCTCATGACTTTTTAGTAGTATTATTCAGATGGAAGTTGGTTTGTCTCTTTTTCAATATGACCTTGAAAAGCTGCACATAAATTTCATGACCCAAGACTTGTATCTCACGGGACTCCAGCTGATTTTCTTTTCTTTTCTTTTCTTTTTTTTTCCTCTTTACCAAGAAAAGCAGACATCCCGTAGCAACTTCTTCTTTATTATTATTATTATTTTTTTTTTATACATTTCTCTTTAATGAGAGGTCGGTTTTAAAAGAAAAGTTTGCTTCTTTAATCTCCATAATTAGTTAATATGTCGGGACTTCTGATCAATAATTCGTAATCATTTGATTTAATCATAACAATATTAAAAATAAGGACATATTAGTACCTTTTTTTTCTCCAAATTTTACGATTCAAATTTGCTTATTTTACACAAAAATAAAATGGATTTGCTTGAGTCAAGCTATGAAAGCATGACATTTTGCATATAGAGTGGGTAGTCAGCGTTTTTTGTCATTAGTTCATTCCAACTCTAGCCGTACTGTTTTTTATTTTTTTTCCAAAAGATTTTTGTTTTTTTCTTAAAAAGTTTTTTGTCTTGTCCGAAAATTCAAAAAAATTTACTATTACAACTAAAATATTTCAACTCAAATTAACCAACCAAACACACACTTAGTGTGTTTATTATATATGTCTGTCCCTATTGTCCTTAACATTGCTCCTTACCATTTAACTACAGAGCCTTGGCTCAAACTTCAAACCATTTTCTTTTAGTTTTTCATTTTTGTTTTTGGTATTACAGAAGAGAAAGAAGATGAGTTACTATATATATATATATATATATATATATATATATATATGTAATCATCATTTTGCTTATTTATTTATAATTTTTAACTAATTAAAAATGAGGTTAAATTAATAACTAAATTTAATTTTTAGAGGCATGACTTTTTTTCTCTTAAATCTCTTCATTTATGTATGTATTACTATGTTGGGCACACTTGTACTTTTTTTTTCTCTTTTTTTTTTCTTTTTTTTTTTTTCCCGACCAGACAACCTCTCTTTTCTATCTTCTCTTCTAAAATCTCTCCTCTTTCTTCCATCAACTTTTCTTCTCTACCAAACAAATGAGTGACTTTATTGCCATCTAATCCACCATTCTACACTTACTTTTAATACATAATTAATTCTTTATTAGTAAAGTGCCTATCAGAAGTACTTTAAATGATTTTTCTTTGAAAGCAACAAACGTTCTTTTAAGGTATGTTTGGTTGGAAGAGAGAAAATTGGAAAGAACGAGTAATAGAGAATCTAAACGAGAGTAATTAAAAAGGCAAGAGAGATCTTTTCTCTCATGATATTTAATATGAGAGGAAGAGCAAAAAAAAAAACAAAAAAAAAACAAACAAACAAACAAAAATAATCTCTTTTGAATGATGGAGAGATGCAAGGAAAAGAAAAGAAAATATTTTATTTGTAAAATGATTATTTGATCAACATTAAAGATTATATCAAAATCCTCTCTTCTCTCCAACCAAGCAACCATGATCATATCAAAATCATTCATGTCTTGTTTCCTTTCACTTTTCTTTCCTACCAAACACACTTTTTAAGAAAAAAAAATATATTAAAATTAAATATGCTTATTTCGTTTTAAGAGCTAAACAAATAATCACATCCTTTTAAATACGATATATATTTAAATACTTTTTTTTGGGTGAACAAATAGCATCTGAAGATGGCTGCATGATTTTCAAGTTTTCAGCTCCACAAGTAGGAACTCCTTTCCCTAGGTATAGCAAGGAGACTGGTTTTTTATACTAATTTCTTTCAATCGGCCATCGAGATCTATCTTGTCATTACTAAATTATGCTTCAACAGCCGAAACTACAACAAGACTTAAAGGGAGGCAAATAAGAATCAAACCCGGGTAAACGAAAGAAAGAAGCCTAATAAAGGCACACACCGTTGCCAACCCGTCTACTATATATATTTAAATAATTTTTCCTGATTAAAGTAATCGTTAGAGATCGCATACAGGATGGCTTCCAACTTAAATTACATGGAGACTACAAAAGCCGTTGACATTTTAAGATAATAATAATAAATATATATAGGAATACTCAAACATATATATATATATATGTATGTATATATACTTAAGATATACTTCAACTCATCATTTTGATTCTTAAAACATAAATTTTTAATACTCCTCTCAAGTTTTTCCATCCTTTTCATGTCGGTATTAGTCAAAACAAAGACGTTCTAGAACATTCCTACAAAGTTCTTGCACCATACCAGGTGGAAATCCATCATGAGGATGAATGAAGACAGAATTTTTTTTTCTTTTTTGATAAGGCGTAAAATCTTTCTTCTTATAAAACTAAAATGATTATTTTCTCTTTATTTTAATTAATAACAAATCATATATTTTAGTTTGATTATACGTCATCAAACTCTTTTTTGAAGATATTTATCGATTTTTTCCCTTTAAACCAAGATCTATGCCGTACAAAATTTGCTACCCAAAAAAAAAAAAAAAAAAATCTTTCATCATGGGTTTCTCCCTCTCATGCGATTTTGCTGGGGTATTAAATTCTTTGCATCAACTAAGGATTTGTTTGGTTGGTTAGTTTGAGTTGAAATATTTTAGTTGTAATAGTATATTTTTTTGAATTTTCAGAAAAGATAAAAAACTTTTTGAGAAAAAGACAAAAATTTTTTGAAAAAAAGACAAAAAAAAGTGCAATTTAAGTTGAAATGAGATAACGAGGTAAACAAAGCATAAGAAAGTTCAGTTTCCAATGATTCATGTTGCATTATGAATGATAATTTTTTAGTATTTACGTCGGGGCCACAACGGGGTCACCAAGTAATTGGCCAATCAAGAAGCTGCACGTGGTCCACTTTCTGTTTGTTAGAAATGTCCCCCAAATTGTTAATTTTTTACATTTTTGCCCAAAAATTAGAAATCCATGTCTCAGAATGTCCTCACTTTGCTGGGGCATTGGGGAAGTGAAGCATCAAAACTCAAAGCCCTTCCAAATAGAAGTACCATTGAGCAAAATGATTGTGACAAAGACTAATTCTCCTATTTTTCTGTCAATTTTCATCTAAAATTCTGATAAAAGCGGTAAATGAGATTAAATTCAAAGTTCAAGAGATGAAATGAGAATTTTTAAAGTAGAGAGGACAAGGTGGGACTGCATCTATATCATCAAAATGAATGACTTCTTTAGCATTTTCTTGAGTTCATAGTGTTTACACAGTCAGATTGGGGAGCAGAAAGAAATTATGTTTTGGCTTAACTTACTTTACATCAATCAGAAATTCTACCGGCTTAACATAAAAAAAATATTTAAAAAAAAAATCCGAACTTCTGCTATAAGATTTGAAAATATACCAGTGTTCTGTTTTTAAATGTTAAGAGTCGTCTTAGCTGCTGTCAATTTCACAAATCTTTTTCATGTTGATATAATTTTGACTGGATCTAGTATTCAGAAACTTATACTGCGCATCAATGTAGTGAATTCAATGCCAAAAGCTTACAAAAGAAATGGGCATGTTTTAAGAAAATCAAGGGCGAAACCAAACCTATTAAACCGTGTCCTGGATGTTCCATCTCTTTCTTTGGTCAGTCATTCCCGGCAAGAAATCAAGCATTCGATCGATACAAAGGCAAGGAAGCAAATCAGTTCCTTGAGTTTGTCCATCAAGCGAGGAGCACGCTTGCGAAGGGTTGAAAGCGGACAAAATCATGGTATTCCGTCGAAAGACATTCAATTTATTTAATCATATGGGCATTTTGGAACAGCCCTGCCTCTGGGGATTTCCCAGTTTGGCCTTCCTCAGAGTCCATAATTATATATAAAAATAAACAAAATGGAAGAGAGATCACCCAGACCCTCTTTAAAGGCTATGCTCATCCTTCAGTTGGCATGGCTAATGGCTGTACATAACCGGTTAAATATATTTGTACCCGAAAAAGCAAACAAACAAACAAATAAATTATATCAACAGGTCTCAATGAATCAAAACTATAATGTTGGGCAAACTGGATCCGGTTTTTTACTAGTGAATGGCAGGCACCTTAGCAGTCGGGTCCAGAACCCGGCAACCTCTTTCGCATCTGATTGTTCCACGGGATCTTTAAAGTTTGCTTTCTGACTGAGCTCTTCAAATTCATCCACAAGGTTCTGAAGCCTCGCAACAAACTCGATCAGAAGAGAAGCAAATGTTGCTAAAGACAAGGAGCTTGCACTCTCATACACTTTTGATTCTTGTTCATTAAGCATGGCATTTGCGGTGAAGGAGAGCCTTGGCCATGATACTAGGTTCTTCCTCGTAATATTATCTGAGGAAAACTCTGAAATGGAAGGGTCGAGTCCGATGACCGAATTCTGGGCATCCCACATTTCACTAAGTGACGAAATCACCAAATTTTTGTTTTCGTTCTCGGGATCATTGAATTCCTTTGGAGGTTGCGGTTTTTGTCCAGGCCAGCTTTCGTAGTTGACAAGAATGTAAGAGTTCTTGTCAATCTTATTTTGCAAGTCTTCTGCTGCCTCATGCACATCAAGAAGTATGTCCTCAGAACCTAGTTTTTCCATCTTTTCTACTTTCCTTCCAAGCTCACGTAACACTTTAGCTCCTTCGGTACCAACCCTTTCAAGCTCGTCTCGGAAAACTTGCCTCTTTTCTGGTGGTGCCTACGAATGCCACAGTTACAAGACCTTCAAATGAGATAGATCGCTAACAGGAAAGCTATTGTATTGTACCATACGTAATCTTTTTTTAATCCTCAAATAACTCTTAAAAAGATATTACGATTCCCGTTTTGCTTTCTACTAGCACTATACTGTATACCAAACATAATAACTTTCTAATCGTATTCAAACGGTTAATGAAATCTACTTTCACTTAAAATTGACCGTAAGTGTACATGGACAATCGAGCACAGGCTACATTTGTACTCGGGAATGTTACCTGGATCTCCGAAAGTATACATCCGTGCATCGCCATGACCATGAATGCGCAATGCCTCAGTGAACCGCCAACTTTGACATAGTTTATCCATGGATAGTTGAAGCCCTTATAAGGGCCATGGGGTGGCTCCCATACCGCAAAGGCCAACTGCAAAAACTCCGATCAAGTTCGACAAAATTCAGTTCAGACCAACTTGACGAAGAGGACTAGAAAGTTAGAAACATAACAGTTAGATGAACACACCAGAGATTCCTCTTGGCTTGAAGATTGAACAGCCGATCTATAGCCACTATATAACGGGTCATCAGAAGCTTGGTATGTGAGAATTTTCGAAGGAATCCGCTCATATGCAACACACTCCAAATATCCCTTAACACAACCTAAACAAAACTAAAACAACTCAGATCGAGTGAAAACTATAAATTACTCGAACATTGTCGCCTTAAGCACTTAAAACACAAAAACGTACACAAAAAGTTGAAACTAACCTTCCAAAGATTTTGCAACACCCTTGAAATTTTTTACCACCAACTTATGCAGATCTTCGCCAGACCAAATAGGGAAAATAAAGATATTGACGACCAAACATATCCCGGCACCAACTGCTATAAGCATCAGCCGAAAAAAAGCCGTGTCGAAAAAGGCTTTACTTGTAGACATCAAGACTAAACAGAATGTCAACAAGAACACCCGAAACCCGTATTCGTATGGCTTCATTGTTGGGTGCAGTTTGGCATAACTAGCACTAAATCCTAAACACAAACAGAGGAAAACAAAAGAGTAACAAAATTCAAACAAGCTCTTTAGTTGAGAAGAAAAAAAAAATTGAACACAAACTTGATTTCTTATCACCTGCTATGAAAATACTGATCACAATTATAACTTCCTCAAATCTCCCTGCTGATAGAGAGATTTCAGCTATACCCAAAGCCAGTCCTCCAGCAGAAAATGTCCCCAAAGCCCGATTAAATCCTTTGCTAAGAGTTGCTCCTAACACCCATTAGACCCAAAAATTGAAAAATTAAAAAAAAAAAAAAAAAAAAAAAAAAAAAAAGAAGAAGAAGAAGAAGAAGAAGAGAGCGAAACACAGAGGTTACAGAAAGTAAGTTACCTACGCTGAATTCGAAAACGACAACGATGGTGAGAATTGCCCAGATGGCGTACTGGCTGACATCTTTGAGAGGCTCTTTGAAGAAGATGACGAGAGACCCAAGAGCCAAGGACAAGCCCATCTTGGCGGCGAACACTACTTTGCGAGGATCGGATCGACCCATTTCGTACAATTGGACGAACATGTTCTGCAAGTTGTTCCAGAGGTTGGTGATCCCGTCGGACATGGATCCGAAGCATCGGACCTTGGCGGCGCCGCCGCCATCGCCGCCGTCGTAGCCGCGAAGGCCGAAGTCCGAGTAACCACCCTTTTTCGAGAGCAGTCTCTCCTTGCTTTTCTCGGCGAAGCTGTGCCTCAACGACCCCACTTTGGCCGCCATCTTCGTCAGAGCGAGCTCGGAATTTTCAGAGGAAGAAAAACAGAGGAGCTTGGAAATGGATATGACCCCGAAGAGGGTGTAGAACTAGAACTCTGGCTTTATTGAATTAGGTGTGATGGAGACGTGATGGAGATCATGTCCTCATTCGAGTCAGATTTTTTATTTTTATTTTATTTTTCGTTTCATCAAGTGTCTGACAATTGCAATCACGCCTGAGAAAGTTGGTGAGAGAGAGGGGGAAACGACGTCGTATGAGCTCTGCCTGTCCGGGAGTTGGCAAGTTTGAATGGCCGTTACAAATGGGGATTTATTTTATATATATATATATATATTTTTTTTTTTTTTGGTCCTCTTTTCAGGAGGTAGTTGAAAGAAGTAAGGGGGTGTTTGGTGAATGAATTTAGTTTAAGATTTCTAAGTTTTAATAATAATTTTTGTTTACTTTTTAAAAAAAAACAAAAAACTTTATTAGGAAAAACAAAAGCTGAAATAAAAAATACAGTTTAATTTAAAATAAGTTGTATTACCAAACATGCTCTAAGAACCAAAATAATGTCTTTAGCAATAATTTTGCGAAGTATAAAATATAAAGTTCCAGAGTTCAAAAGGAAAAGTCGATGCAAATTTCATATATATTTTACTTGCAAAGATTCCTAGTTGGACAAGGAGTACAAATTTTTTTTTCCCCAAATATCCATATATATTTTTTTTCTGAATTTGAGGATTTTAAATTCGAACTCTACAATCTACATTTTTAAATGAAATCAGATATGATATTATCAATAAATTGTAACTGCAATCATATTGAAAAAAATTAAATAAATAAAAAAAAAAACGAGCTAAAAAAACTAGCCTATGCTTGTGGCCCACCCTTAGTGCTCGCTCATCGTCGCCTCGCCGCGATGACCGTGCTTTCCCCCAAAGTACAATGCGTTACTCCCAACTACACGCACACACGCGGACAAATGATAAATTCTTTGAAAAACAAAGGAAATAAAATGTCAAAATTCTTTGACATTTGGGTTATGAATTTTTCTTGGAAAACCAACTACCCTGGAGGAGGAAGTGATGCAATAATAACTTTTTAAAGCTACTCGTAAAAAAATAAAATAAAATCTTTTTACAGGATGTTTTCTTCCTAAAATTTATCCCCTTTTTGCCCTTTTCAAATTTGGTGGTTGCCTGGTTGGTAATTATTCAGGGAAAAAAAAAAAAAAAGTAAGGTCAGAGAAATTGAATGAAATGTTATTTTACAAACCTTCATCGCATCTACTGCCCCACCTCCCCCACACCCGCCCCCGGCGGTACTACGGTGCACCCTTGCCCCCGAGATCCCGCTTAACCTATCCCTGTGGTGAATCTAACAGGAGAAAACTTTTTAAAAAGAAAAAGAGGAAGGAAAAAGAGGGAGAGAGTGAAAGAGAAAATGACTATGGCCTAAAGGATAAAACTTTTTTTGTTTTTTCTTTTTCAAAACAACAAATTTTTTGTGTGTGTGTGTGTTTTTTTTTTTTTTTTTTAATTATTGTTTTCTATTTTTTGGGGAAAAAAATTATTTGAAGACTTTAAGAGTACTTGTGTCTTTTTATTCAAATTTGGTCCTTAAAAAAATGAACAGAGATCTCCAAAAGAGGCCAAAGTCCCTTCATTCAATACAAGATAACCAAGTTAATGTATTTGTAATGACAAAAACAAACAAACAAACATGAACATAGCAACTGGTCTTACTAATACGTGATGAAGAGGGTTTGACGAAGTGCCCAATCCTTGAATCAAGGCTATAGCCTATAGTGTAGAGCAAACTCGATCCGGTTTTCGACTCATGAATGGCAGGCAACTTAGCAGTCTTGTCCAAAACCCGGCATCCTCTTTCGCATCCGATTGTTCTACAAGAACCTTAAAGTTTGCCTTCTGACTAAGGTGTTCAAATTCATCCACAAGGTTCTGAAGCCTCGCAACAAACTTGATCAGAAGTGACGCAAATGTCGCTAAAGACAACGAGCTTGCACTCTTATACACTTTTGATTCTTGTTCAATATTAAGAATGGCATTTACGGGGAGCGAAAGCCTTGGCCATGATACTACTTGGTGTAATCTCCTTGTGACATTTTCCGAGGACAACTCTGAAGTGGAACGGTCGAGTCCCGTGGCAGAATTCTGTGCATCCCAAATTTGGCTGAGTGATGAAAACACCAGAGTCTTGTTTTCGCTCTCATTGTCGTCCATAAAATGCTCGGGGTCGTTGAATTCCTTAGGCCGATTCTCTCCCTTCCAACTCTGGTAATTGACAAGAAAATGTATGATTTCTTGTCAATCTTCATTTGCAAGTCTTCTGCTGCCTCGTGCACTTCTTTTAGTATGTCCTTAGAACAAAGCTTTTCCATCTTTTCCACTTTGCTTCCAAGCTCGCCGAGCACTTTTGCTCCTTCGGTACCAACCCTTTGAAGCTCGCTTCGGAAAACTCGTCTCTTCTCTGGTGGTGCCTACAAATACCGCAGTTGCAAGTCGATCTTCGTTAGTTTCGGCATTGCCATGACCAATTTCTTTAATGATGCCTAATCAAATTTTTTCAAATCCTGTTTTTCTTCCACTTGTTATATAGTATTGCTTACCAAACATAATTACCAACAAGTCAATGAATTTCGCGTTCACTTAAAAGCCAGATACTACTGAGTGGGGACACAAAGATTTTGATGCCCCTTTACAAGAAAAAAAATATAATTGTGCCCCATTAAAAAAAAAAAAAAAATTTCTCGCTCTGTCACTGATTGTGAATATGTATATTAAATACACAATTGGACATTGTTACCTGGATCTCCGAAAGTACACATCCGTGCATAGCCATGACCATGAATACGCAATGCCTCAGCGCGCCGCCAACCTTGACATAGTTTATCCATGGATAGTCGAAGCCCTTATAAGGGCCATGGGGTGGCTCCCATACCGCAAAGGCCAACTGCAAAAACTCCAATCAAGTTCGACTAAATTCGGTTCAGACCAACTTGACGAAGAGGACTAGAAAGTTGGAAACATAACGGTTAGATGAACACACCATAGATTCCTCTTGGCTTGAAGATTGAACAGCCGATCTATAGCCACTGTATAACGGATCATCAGAAGCTCGGTATGTGAGAATTTTCGAAGGAATCCGCTCGTATTCGACACACTCCAAATATCCCTTAACACAACCTGCTTAGAACTAAAATGACTTCAAAAAAAAAAAAAAAGTTTTTCTCTGAATTTATCGCACAATTACAATCTGCACCAAGATCTTTTGATTTTGGCAGTTTACTCCTTGAATTTACAAATTTTTAGTGATTTACCCCTCATTGATTACAATGTTAGTCTTTTCAAGGAAATTCTTATGTGATTTGTATATAAGTTGTTAATTAATTACATGAATTATCATTTTTTTAGTCCAAATTTATTTAAATCAAGATCTTTCATTTAATATTACCAAAGTAGAAAACTTTCAATTATCTTTGTTGTAAATATAAATTTGAGTTAATATTGATTAAAAAGGACCCTTAATACTCTTAGTTAACAAATTATATATAAGCCAAGTGTCAACTTTCATAAAAAATGAAAATAAAAATTGTGATCAATAAGGAGTAAGTTATTACAAATTTATAAGTTCAGAGTACAAATTATAAAAATTAAAAGCTTAATTAGGGTGCAAATACAATTATGTAATAAGTTCAGGATGTGCCGATATAAAAAAGCTGTTACACAATATGTGTGTGTATGTGTGTGTGTGTATATATATATATTGATGAAAGTTACCTTCCAAAGAAGTGGCAACACCCTTGAAGTTTTCGGCGACCGACTGGTGAAGATCTTCCCCAGCCCAAATGGGGAAGACAAATATACGCACACCCAAAGAAATCCCAGCACCAACTGCAATAAGCATCGACCGGAGTAAAGCTGTTTGGAGAAAGGCTTTACTTTCAGACGTCAAGACTATGCAGAATGTCAACAAGAACACCCGAAACCCACATTCGTATGGCTTCATTGTTGGGTACAGTTTGGCATAGCTAGCACAGAATCCTTGACATAAATATAGCAAAATATGTCAAAATTTAAACAAGCCCTTATTAAAAATAAAAAAAAAAAAAAAAAAAAGAAAATTGTTTTTTTAGTCCCTAAATATTCAACATTTTGTAACTTTGGTCCTCAACTTTTTTTCGTAGCTGTAATGTCCTTAAACTTTTAAAATATTGTTATAATAATCATTTCCGTTAAATTTTTGAACGGTCCAAAAATTAACAGAGGGGACTATTATAGCAATGTTTTTAATGTTTATAATCATTCCAACTATGAGAAAAAGAATAGAAAATACCACTAAACTGTTAAAATGTTGCTATAATAATAATTTTGTTAATTTTCAAACGGAATCTATTAATAACTTAATCAAAAAGTGATGTTAATTAAAAGATTCTGTTAAAAAATTAACGAAATGACTATTGTAGTAACAGTTTAATAGTTTAAGAACATTTCAGTTAAGAAAAAAGATCATAGACTAAAGTTAGACAAAATTAAAAATTCAGCGATTAACCTAACAATTTACCAAAAAAAAAGAAAGAAAGAAAGAAAGAAAAATGTGCAAAAAATATCCATAAAATTACATTTTAACGAACTAGTTAAAGCACGTGTACATGCACATTTAACATGTTGAATTTCTCATATGCTTTATTCTTATTAAATTCTTTTTTACCAAGGTAAAAGTAGATAGAAAATCACGTAAGGAAGGAAAGAGATGTTTAAGAAGGGGCTCACCTAAGAAAGTGAATTGAGTGGAGCAATTAGAAAGCAAAGGCAACTGTGAAATCACATTTGATAGAATAATATCTTAGAGGACTGTTCCGACATATTTAAGTGAACTAATGGGAAATTTTATTTTAATGGAGACAAATGAGCAAAAATTATTTCAAATAGACATGTTTAAAAAAATGTAATGAATTTTTTAGGGAGAAATGAAAAGGGAGACCCCCAATGAAAGAAATAAAATTTTAGGGGCAAAAGGCAAAAGCAAAAAATGTAAAATAAGAAAATAAAAAGGGTGGCTTCAACCATGAAAAAAGAAAGTTATGGAGCTTGTTTATATTGTTAGATTGAAAACATATTTAAATAGAAGTACATTTGAGGGAAAGAATTTTAGTGGGTAATTATTAAAAAAAAAAAAAAACAAAACAAAACTAGGCAGGTCATATTTTATAAATAATATTTCGAAAGAATGTAATAAAAAATAATTTAATGAAGCAAATTTAAAAATATATGAGATGTTAGGGGTGGAAAACAATTTTAAAAAAAAAGTAAAAGAGGAAGGATCAAAGAGTTAAAAAAAAAAAAGGAAAAAATATCTTCTTCTTCTTCTTTTGTTATTTATTTATTTATTTATTTTTAGAATTGAGGTAAAAGATTTATATTCTGCATCTTTTGACGAAATTAGGTATTAGACTACTATTAGACAATGTTTGCAATCACTTTTCATTTTTCTATTAACCATGTGTCCCCCACTTTAATTAATTAAAAGTTGTCCGTCTTTGAAAATACGGAACTTTTAAAAGACAAAAATGTTCTTCAATTTAATAGGTGATTATAATTATACTTGTGTACATATATATATATATATATATATATATTAATGAGTGACTCGCCATATCTAAATAAGTGAGTAACCATATTGCATTGAGAGAGAGAAAGAGAGAGAGAGAGAGAAACCAACTTATATCACTAGTAAGTAAATAAAGGTACATATAAGCCAAATCCTTTATTTTAGCTGATCAATTACTGATTTCTACGGTTAAAAAAAAAAGAAGAACGATGTTAAATCAACAAAATAAAACGGATCAAATCTAATTGCTACACAAAAACAGCAAACAAAATTTCAGTCACCGAACTCGTAAATTTTGGAGCCGAAATTAACCAATTTTTTAACTGATCGATCTTGCAGCAAATTTGTCGATGTGAACTCGTGGATATAGTCAACCATGGAGTTAGAAGGGGGTTTTTTTTTTTTTTTTTTTTTTTAATAAATAAATTTTACCTCAAAAATAATTTTCATAAGTTCACCCACTAAAAATAAATTATTTTCACACAGTCCTTCTTTGTCCCTACTAAAAATAAAAATAAAAAAATTCAAGGATAATCCTCACTAAAATTAATTTTATAAAGAAAATTTATAATTTTACTACTTTGCCCCTAAAATTGAAAATTCTCACATAAAATCACTAAATTTAAAACTTCTCCCATAATCCTGATTATTGAAAAATTAAACTTTTTTTTTTTTGGTTACATATTCCCACTGGTATATGTTTCTGGCTCCACCCCTAATGAAGGTTAAAGATGATTCACATCATAACCATCGATGCATGGCCATCTTTGGCTTTGGCTAGATGGATCTCATCAAATTTGGACTCGATTTCCAGAAATGTGAGGCCACCTCCGACCTCATGATGAGGCTCGGTATGGACACCGGAGGAAAAATAGCACACAAAGAGAGGAGAAAAGAGGAAGGAGGGTGTGAGAAGACTTATAGATGCAAAATAGAAGTCCAACCATTTTTGATCTGTACAAGATATATCACAAGGTTTCATGGCCTTGCCAGTCTTGCAGAGAGACAATTAGATAAAGGGCGACACATCATGACAGAGACGATAAAATGGAATTTCTATTGTATAAGTTGTCTTTTTTCACTATATACAGTTTTTTTCACTATATACAAACTATGTTTTAATCGTTCGATTAAAAAATTAATTCCGCTCAATAGAAAACTACTCTTGGTTTATATATCATACCGCTGAAAAATTAGTGTAATAGTAAAAATAATAGTTCCTACTAGGTTAAAAAAAAAAAAATGTACCCCATTTGAGCAATCATTTGCCAACATTTGGACCATTTTATTTGAATAGTCCATCCGATTATATGTTTAGTTGGCACAATAAAAAATGCAGCATCCAAATGTTATTTCGGTTTTTTTTTTTAATGGTAAAAAGTTCCTCCCCTCCGCCTCAAGTCCCACAATTTACCTCCATTCTAATTTATCCTCTACAGTATTTGGAGGGCGAAAAAAAATCTAAAAACCATTTTAGATGGTTGTTTTTCTATCTCATATCTTTTCAAATAGCTAGTTCCAAATACATATTTAAATGTTTCTGTTCAAATATTTTGTTCGGAATGTTAACATCCAAATGTCTGTTCGGATGACAGTTCAAATGTTTTTGTTTAAATTTTTTCATTCAAAATTTTCAATCCCAAACGTATTCCATTCTTATGCTTCCCTCAAACTAACCCGTAGTCCCTAACTAAATTCTAACATGTCTAGCATTTTTAACTAAATTCACAAAAAAAAAAAAAAAAAAAAAAAAAGAAGGAAAAAACGAAGGAAATTGGTTTGTTCAAATTGTCAGATAACCTGCTATGAAAATGCTGAGCACAAAAACAATATCCTCGAATTGCCCTGCCAATATAGAGACTTCGGCAATACCCAAAGCCAGCCCTCCAGCAGAAAATGTCCCCAATGCCCGATTAAGTCCTTTGCTAAGAGTTGCACCTGCCAACCATTTAATTAGGAGGGAGGGAAAACCATTTAAAATTATTAAAAACCTGCCCAAAAACACTTGATCTAAAAAATAATCCGGAAGATCTGTAATTTTAAAACGTTCCAAAATTGATTCTGATCTATCTTGTGTGATAAAGTGGGTCCTTATACCAAGAACGAAACAGAAATTGTAGTTAAGTTCCTATTTGACACCCCATTTCCACTCGCTTTTCAAAAAAATAAAAAACTCTACAGTGTTTTCTTTTACAAAAATTTGAGTTATGAGTTAAAAGCTATGATCCAAATGGATTCTAATATTCAATCAATTAACCTCATCTTGAAAGCCATTAAAAGTGTTCGTTTTAACCTCAATTAAATGGTACATGGATGACACATGATTCCAATCTATCTTGTATGAAGAAATAGGTCCTCATTTTGAGATCAAAACATAAACACTAAACTAAAACTTTAATCAATCAGTTAATCCCATCTTGAAAGCCATTAAAAGTGTTCGTTTTAACCTCAATTAAATGATTTGTGAACAACACATGATTCCGATCTATCTTGCATGATGAAGTGGGTCCTTATTTCAAGATTAAAAAAAAAAAAAACTCTATATATAAACCTTTATTCAATCAGTTAATAATCCCATCTTAAAAGCCACTAAAATTGTGTAACCTCAATTAAATGATCTTACTATATTAAAGAGAGATCGTGATTAGATTTTGGAAACGTTTTAAACGTGAGAGACCAAAACATGAAAATTGATGCCAAATAATAAATTATTAAAGTGGTCCAAAAACACAGACAGTGGTGACAAAAAAATATGAAATACATACATATATATATAGAGAGAGAGAGAGAGAGAGTACGTACCGACGCTGAACTCGAAAACGAGAACGACACTGAGAATTGCCCAGATGGCGTACTGATTAAGGTCTTTGAGAGGCTCTTTGAAGAAGATGACGGGAGACACAAGCCCTAAGGACAAGCCCATCTTAAAGGCAAAGGCGACTTTGCGAGGATCAGATCGACCCATTTGGTAAAACTGGACAACTATAATGTGCAAGTTGTTACAAAACTTAGCGAACCACTCGGACACCGATCGGAAGCATCGGAACTGCGTGGTGGCTCCGTCGCGGTCATCGGAGCTCGGAAGACTGAAGTCCGAGGAGCCCTTTCTCGACAGCAGTCTTTCCTTATAGGATTCCACTCTGGTTATTGCCAATTTTTTTTTCAGAGGAGGACTGAGTTTGGAAATATTCTTTCCCTGGTTAATTATGGGATATTGGCGATGATGACATCGTTGTCATGATGAATCTGCAGACAAACACAAGCATAGTGGGGAAGAGGAGAGAGAAAGAGAGAGAGAGAGAGACAGAATCGACGCTGTATAGTGCCAGGTTATAGAAAGTTTTTTTTTTTTTTTTTTTTTTTTTTTTTTTTTTAATAACAAAAATGGAAAAAAAAAAAATATTTGTGTGAAACCCGGCTAAGACTGGAAAATTAACAGTGATGTCTAACCACAGTTCGAGTTGAACACTCGCTGTCTCAATTGATATTCAAATACACATAGATATGTGTAGGTGTATTTGTTTGTTTGCGTATATGTGTATGTGTATATGTATGTTTGTGTATAATGCTCCGAACCCCATCCGCTTGCCCTACCTTTGGAATATAATATATCGTTGTCATTTTCGGGAAAACATATATATATATATATATATGCGCTTAATGTTTGTATCGAAATTGTTTGTATTAATTATTTTGTTTGGATGAAATTACCCTTTTTTATTAAGAAAAAACAAGCTTAATGATAGAAAAAATCCTTATGGGGTGTTTGACAGATCATTTTAAATTATAAAAAAATATTTGAAATTAAAATAGATTTTTTTCAATTTTTTTTCCGAAATCTGTATTACATTCATTTTCTTTCTATCAAATGCCTATTTGTTTTAGATTCTCATTTCCAAAGGAATTTTGAGAATGTTTGCAATAACATATGAATAATGCTAGAGACAGCAGTTATAATTTCAATTTTTAAATTTCAATTCAAATGACGATAAGTTATTATCTTTTTTTATTAATATATATAATCAAACAATTGTTGTAGCAACTTTTAAACATATATCAATGAAAAAAATACAACTCATCACAAACCATAGATTAGTATTCAAAAACTAGAATTAAATTGGTATATATCCCTAACACTACTCATAAATAGATAAAAATAAATAAATAAATAAAAAGAAACTCGTAAGTGTTTTTGCCTATAAAGAGTCATATCAATGTTTAATTCTATCCTGCCATGGTTAAAGACGGAGTTAGAATATTTTATCCATAATTAAAAGTTTTCTCTTGATACAGAAGCACAACTACAACTTTTCAAAAAAAGTAAGTGAAAATTGAAATTTTAAAAATTTACCAGCCCTATGTGTCTCCACTGAATTTTGATCAAAAAAAAAAGTGTCTCCTCTGAATTATGAGTGACGCCATTTCTGATTATAGCTCGCAGTCAATCATAGTACTTATCAAAGGAGGGGGAAGAACAAATGTGATCTCCTCTATTTTTAGCATTCCATTAAATAATATTGATACGAAAAATCTTGACGTGGTATGGCCCCGGCCCCAGGTTACAAAAATCAACAGAAAAACACTAGCACGTATTATCGGTACTAGATATCATCACGACTTAAAAATTATTCCTATTTTATAAGTTCGATTTTATAGGAGGACATGCCTTTTATTAATGAGTAGTGTTCAACACCGATGTCTTATAAGATCATTACAATCAATAAACTCCTAAAAACTTTAAGCTTATGTTCCGTTAAGGTAGAAAAGTGAGATGAAAGAAGTCAGAGAAGAGATTTTAGACTTTAAAAAAAATATCTTGGGTTAGTTTAACATATGACCATTGAATTAAACACCATGACTCATGTTGGTCCCAAACTTTTGATTTTACATATCATACTTTCCTGAACTTTTCTACTACTGTGTCAATGGTCTTTCTATTAATATTCTATATATATATATATATATAAAAGATAGAAATTGAACATGTTCTGATTACATAAGCTTTATATAGGTAAAGTCCTAATTTAATATTTTTTTTGAAATGAAATTATACCCTAATCATAGATATTTTGGAACAAACTGTATTTTAATCAAAGATATATAAGGCCCGTTTGGCAGAGACTTTGCTTTTGCTTCTGGCCAGGACAGGAAGAAAAGCAAAAGCTATGGTTTCTCATTAAGTATTTGAAACCAAAAAGCTTTTGAGGTCAAAATGATCTCTAAAGTATTTAATAAGCACCAAAAATCTTGAATGAAGTTTATAATGTCTAATTTAAATTTTGTTATAATTTTTAAACCTATTTAAAAGAATTTTTGCTAGAAGCCACATTTTTTTTTTTTTTGCTTTAACAGGAAGCACTTCTGGAGATTAGAAACTCTTCTGATAGATCATCCAAACATTTCCAGAAGCTACTTTTAGACCTGGGAAGCCAAAAGCAGCTCTTAGGAAACTTTGTCAAATAGGCCCACAGTGCAAACTGTACTTTACTCAAAGATAAATAGCCTCACAAAGCTATTTTGGAGTTACATTTTCCCTTTAAAAAATATATAATTATGATTATAACCTTAATTAAAGCTCACGTAATTTGAATGTGTTTAATTTCCATTCAATTTCTAATGGATTACCAATATAGGGGTTATTTTCATAACAGTAGCAGAGTTTGAGATAGTATGACATGTAAAATTAAAAATTATATACTAACTTAAGACTAAGAATATAATTCAGGAGGTCATTTTAAACAAAAAACCCAAAATTCTTAAGGCCCTTTTGGGGGAGTTTGGAATTGGAGTTAGAGATATTTGTGCTGGAGTTGAGATTAGTCTCCTAAACATTATCCATAACTAGTTAGAAGTGTGTTATTGTAATGTGTGATCCTATTTATTATTTTTTTTAAGGAGGTTAGTTTTTAGGTTTCTATTCTTGTTCATTATTGCTGTTTTTATTTTTCACTAAACTATAAAATGTCACATCAAAAACATGTTATCCGAACCATCTTTAATAATATCATGTCACATTTTTTATTAATTATATAACTGTTTAAGTAATATGAAAATATCATAATATTTTTAATTGATGTATTATAATATTATTAAAGATATATGAATGAAATATAAATATGGTGTATGATGGAGAGGGTTTATTATTATTATTTTTTTGGCTGCCTTGTAAAAGTCCCACATTTTATCTCGGCAGCTCTCACCATTTGTAAACGTATGACACCTAATATGGAGCCGTTTATCATTCTCATCTCAATTAGTTTTTTTAGCCAAATCTAAAAACCATTTTAGATGGTTGTTTTTCTATCTCATATCTTTTCAAATAGCTAATTCCAAATACATATTTAAATGTGTCTGTTCAAATATTTTGTTCGGAATGTTAACATCCAAATGTCTGTTCAGATGACAGTTCAAATGTTTTTGTTTAAATTTTTTCATTCAAAATTTTCAATCCCAAACGTATTCCATTCTTATGCTTCCCTCAAACTAACCCGTAGTCCCTAACTAAATTCTAACATGTCTAGCATTTTTAACTAAATTCACCAAAAAAAAAAAAAAGGAAAAAACGAAGGAAATTGGTTTGTTCAAATTGTCAGATAAACCTGCTATGAAAATGCTGAGCACAAAAACAATATCCTCGAATTGGCCTGCCAATATAGAGACTTCGGCAATACCCAAAGCCAGCCCTCCAGCAGAAAATGTCCCCGATGCCCCGACCAAGTCCTTTGCTAAGAGTTGCACCTGCCAACCATTTAATTAGGAGGGAGGAAAACCAATTAAAATTATTAAAAACCTGCCCAAAAACACTTGATCTAAAAAAATAATCCGGAAGATCTGTAATTTTAAAATGTTCCAAAATTGGTTCTGATCTATCTTGTGTGATAAAGTGGGTCCTTATACCAAGAACGAAACAGGAAATTGTAGTTAAGTTCCTATTTGACACCCCATTTCCACTCGCTTTTCAAAAAAATAAAAAATTCTACAGTGTTTTCTTTTATAAAAATTTGAGTTATGAGTTAAAAGTTATGATCCAAATGGATTCTAATATTCAATCAATTAACCTCATCTTGAAAGCCGTTAAAAGTGTTTGTTTTAACCTCAATTAAATGGTACATGGATGACACATGATTCCCCGATCTAACTTGTATGAAGAAATAGGTCCTTATTTTGAGATCAAAACATAAACACTAAACTAAAACTTTAATCAATCAGTTAATCCCATCTTGAAAGCCATTAAAAGTGTTCATTTTAATCTCAATTAAATGATATATGAACGACACATGATTCCGATCTATCTTGTATGATGAAGTGGGTCCTTATTCCAAGATTAAAAAAAAAACTCTATACATAAACCTTTATTCAATCAGTTAATAATCCCATCTTAAAAGCCACTAAAATTGTGTAACCTCAATTAAATGATACATAGACGTTGCATGATTTAGTGGTATCTAATCTTATTATATTAAAGAGAGATCGTGATTAGATTTTGGAAACGTTTTAAACGTGAGAGACCAAAACATAAAAATTGATGCCAAATAATATATTATTAAAGTGGTCCAAAAACAGAGACAGTGGTGACAAGAAAATATGAAATACATACAAATATATATATATATATATATATATATAGTACGTACCAACGCTGAACTCGAAAACGAGAACGACATTGAGAATTGCCCAGATGGCGTACTGATTAAGGTCTTTGAGAGGCTCTTTGAAGAAGATGACGAGAGACACAAGCCCTAAGGACAAGCCCATCTTAAAGCCAAAGGCGACTTTGCGAGGATCAGATCGACCCATTAGGTAAAACTGGACAACTATAATCTGCAAATTGTTACAAAACTTAGCGAACCACTCGGACACCGATCGGAAGCATCGGAACTGCGTGGTGGCTCCGTCGCGGTCATCGGAGCTCGGAAGACTGAAGTCCGAGGAGCCCTTTCTCGACAGCAGTCTTTCCTTATAGGATTCCACTCTGGTTATTGCCAATTTTTTTTTCAGAGGAGGACTGAGTTTGGAAATATTCTTTCCCTGGTTAATTATGGGATATTGGCGATGATGACATCGTTGTCATGATGAATCTGCAGACAAACACAAGCATAGTGGGGAAGAGGAGAGAGAGAGAGAGAGAGAGAGAGACAGAATCGACGCTGTATAGTGCCAGGTTATAGAAAGTTTTTTTTTTTTTTTTTTTTTAAATTAACAAAAATGGTAAAAAAAAATATTTGTGTGAAACCCGGCTAAGACTGGAAAATTAACAGTGATGTCCAACCACAGTTCGAGTTGAACACTCGCTGTCTCAATTGATATTCAAATACACATAGATATGTGTAAGTGTATATGTTTGTTTGCGTATATGTGTATATGTATGTTTGTGTATAATGCTCCGAACCCCATCCGCTTGCCCTACCTTTGGAATATAATATATCGTTGTCATTTTCGGGAATATATATATATATATATATATATATATGCGCTTAATGTTTGTATTGAAATTGTTTGTATTAATTATTTTGTTTGGATGAAATTACCCTTTTTTATTAAGAAAAAACAAGCTTAATGATAGAAAAAAATCCTTATGGGGTGTTTGATAGATCATTTTAAATTATAAAAAAATATTTGAAATTAAAATATATTTTTTCAATTTTTTTTCCAAAATCTGTATTACATTCATTTTCTTTCTATCAAATGCCTATTTGTTTTAGATTCTCATTTCCAAAGGAATTTTGAGAATGTTTGCAATAACATATGAATAATGCTAGAGACACCAGTTATAATTTCAATTTTTGAATTTCAATTCAAATGACGATAAGTTATTATCTTTTTTTATTAATATATATAATCAAACATTGTTGTAGCAACTTTTAAACATATATCAATGAAAAAAATACAACTCATCACATACCATAGATTAGT
This sequence comes from Ficus microcarpa, assembly GCA_025413485.1. NCBI lineage: Eukaryota > Viridiplantae > Streptophyta > Magnoliopsida > Rosales > Moraceae > Ficus > Ficus microcarpa. The sequence goes on along the minus strand of CM046385.1, from coordinate 7,612,411 downwards.
ATTCAAAAACTAGAATTAAATTGCTATATATCCCTACTACTACTCATAAATAGATAAAAATAAATAAATAAATAAAAAGAAACTCGTAAGTGTTTTTGCCTATAAAGATTCATATCAATGTTTAATTCTATCCTGCCATGGTTAAAGACGGAGTTAGAATATTTTATCCATAAATAAAAGTTTTCACCTGATACAGAAGCACAACTACAACTTTTCAAAAAAAGTAAGTGAAAATTGAAATTTTAAAAATTTACCAGCCCTATGTGTCTCCACTGAATTTTGATCCAAAAAAAAAGTGTCTCCTCTGAATTATGAGTGACGCCATTTCTGATTATAGCTCGCAGTCAATCATAGTACTTATCAAAGGAGGGGGAAGAACAAATGTGATCTCCTCTATTTTTAGCATTCCATTAAATAATATTGATACGAAAAATCTTGAGGTGGTATGGCCCCAGCCCCAGGTTACAAAAATCAACAGAAAAACTCTAGCATGTATTATCGGTACTAGATATCATCACAACTTAAAAATTATTCCTATTTTATAAGTTCGATTTTATAGGAGGACATGCATTTTATTAATGAGTAGTGTTCAATACCGATGTCTTATAAGATCATTACAATCAATAAACTCCTAAAAACTTTAAGCTTATGTTCCGTTAAGGTAGAAAAGTGAGATGAAAGAAGTCAGAGAAGAGATTTTAGACTTTAAAAAAAATATCTTGGGTTAGTTTTACATATGACCATCGAAGTAAACACCATGGCTCATGTTGATCCCAAACCTTTGATTTTACATATCATACTTCCATGAACTTTTCTACTATTGTGTCAATGGTCCTTCTATTAATATTCTGTTATATATATAAAAGATAGAAATTGAACATGTTCTGATTACATAAGCTTTATATAGGTAAAGTCCTAATTTAATATTTTTTTTGAAATGAAATTATACCCTAATCATAGATATTTTGGAACAAACTGTATTTTAATCAAAGAATATATAAGGCCCGTTTGGCAGAGACTTTGCTTTTGCTTCTGGCCAGTACAGGAAGAAAAGCAAAAGCTATGGTTTCTCATTAAGTATTTGAAACCAAAAAGCTTTTGAGGTCAAAATGATCTCTAAAGTATTTAATAAGCACCAAAAATGTTGAATGAAGTTTATAGTGTCTAATTTAAATTTTGTTATTATTTTTAAACCTATTTAAAAGAATTTTTGCTAGAAGCCACATTTTTTTTTGCTTTGACAGGAAGCACTTCTGGAGATTAGAAACTCTTCTGATAGATCATCCAAACACTTCCAGTAGCTGCTTTTAGACCTGGGAAGCCAAAAGCAGCTCTTAGGAAATTTTGTCAAACAGGCCCACAGTGCAAACTGTACTTTACTCAAAGATAAATAGCCTCACAAAGCTATTTTGGAGTTACATTTTCCCTTTAAAAAATATATAATTATGATTATAACCTTAATTAAAGCTCACGTAATTTGAATGTGTTTAATTTCCATTCAATTTCTAATGGATTACCAATATAGGGGTTGTTTTCGTAACAGTAGCAGAGTTTGAGATAGTATGACGTGTAAAATTAAAAATTATAGACTAACTTAAGACTAAGAATATAATTCAGGAGGTCATTTTTAAAAAAAACCCAAAATTCTTAAGGCCCTTTTGGGGGAGTTTGGAATTGGAGTTAGAGATATTTGTGCTGGAGTTGAGATTAGTCTCCTAAACATTATCCATAACTAGTTAGAAGTGTGTTATTGTAATGTGTGATCCTATTTATTTTTTTAAGGAGGTTAATTTTTAGGTTTCTATTCTTGTTCATTATTGCTGTTTTTATTTTTCACTAAACTATAAAATGTCACATCAAAAACATGTTATCCGAACCATCTTTAATAATATCATGTCACATTTTTTATTAATTATATAACTGTTTAAGTAATATGAAAATATCATAATATTTTTAATTGATGTATTATAATATTATTAAAGATATATGAATGAAATATAAATATGGTGTACGATGGAGAGGTTTTTTTTTTTTTTTTTTTTTTGGCTGCCTTGTAAAAGTCCCACATTTTATCTCGGCAGCTCTCAACATTTGTAAACGTATGACACCTATTATGGAGCCGTTTATCATTCTCATCTCAATTAGTTTTTTTAGCCAAATAAAGAAACAGCAAAACATATTGAAAGAATGGGAATCTTGAGCATGAGCCAGAATTTTAAATCAGTCGGGGTCGGGGAACTAATAAGAATAATTCTTTAATTTATTCATCACCACTTTTATTATTATTTTTTTCTTCAGGTACAGACAAACTTTTTCTTAATATTTTTCATACCCATTCCAAAATATATATATATATTTAAAAAAATTTAAATAGTATAGTAATATAATAGTAAAAATTTAATTAGTATAGTAATATAATAGTATTATGACAACCTATTCTATTAAATATGTTAAGTATCAAAATATAGAAAGTTCAACGATCAAAATTAATCCCCAAAAAAACGAAAAGCCAAGTTCGTATATTATCAATCATCATAAACGTATTCTCTTAAAGTGTATAAACGTACTCTCTTAAAGTGTATTAAGTTATTGAAGCCAAATAAATCTTTAAAAGCAATATAAAGTTTTAATAAAAGCGCTGAGAATGAAAATGGATAAGTAAAAAGTCAAATAATGAGTACATTATTCAGGAAATTAAAGAAATGGTGACTAGGAGATTAAGTAAGAAATTAATAACATAACTTAATTATTGCTGGTATAGCTAGCTTCAAGAAAGAGACTATTATATTAAGGGTCATACTTGAGAAGGAAAGAGTATTTTGATAGAGACTAAGTGCATTTATAAATGAAATTTACAAATTAAAAAATTGAGTGGTAGCACGCGCTTTCACTTATCTTTGTACAACCCCGCGTATTATTTTAAGTACATCATTTGAATCTAACATATTACGTCATGGATTTAAACAACTAATGTTGATTCCATTTGTTCTTTAGTGGTAAAATCTTTAATTCATTTTAAATATTGTCTTTGTGAAATCAGATATCCATCCAATGTACTGCTAAATTACGTTTTTTTTTTTTTTAAGGAAAAACAAAAAAGAATCATTTGAGGTTACAACAAATGGTGAGTAAATGAGTGACGCAATCCCATCCACAATTTCACACGCATACTCAATCTAACTTTGTCCATTTGTTTGTTGATATTCTCTATTCAGTCACTATCATTTTCTTTTCAGTTGTTTGAGATTTATATTTCATACTTGCTAAAATAAAATAAAATAATCCACAGATATTTTGAATCCGAAAAAGCTCCTATCCTAATCCGTCCCTTTTCATCTACTAAACTAGCATCACCGGCAGGGTTCGATGCACTTTATCCTTACATTATTGATAATCTATGATTTAGTCGGAAACTGCCATTGAATATACAACACATGTTATGTCTCAAGTCCCAACAAAATATCAAACCTGGCAATTACGTTCCCTTCGCCGGATCTCCTTAATTAGGACACAATTCAGGTCATGACATGTTTGGGAAATTTTCTTAAATAATGTCCAATGTCATTCTTCCAAATATCACTTTTATACCGTTCGTTATATGTTTCAGATACAGGTCAATTCTTTTAAGATATACCAAGATTACATTTATTAATCTATATATTAAGTTTTTATCTAGTATTAATTAATAACTATTAAATAAATGGCTAAACTAACAAGATCTTAAAAAAAAAAAAAAAAAAGCAATTCTTGCATTTTTCCTAACGGTCACGAGGACGTTGGATATGACGATTAATTCCTAGCCTCTTCGGCGTCACCCCAGCAAATTCTTTTTGTTTTTTTAACTTCTTTTATAAATAATTCAGACAATGAAAGATTAAGTATAATATCTTTTAAATCTCTCTATTAAGAAATTAAGAGATTCACAAATTCATTTTGCTTTCCAGAATTAGTTTTGGTATAGTTAGAGGACAAGGATTGAAAAAATGTGAAGATGTTCATCGTATTGTTGTTGTTTTTGGATTTGTTAGCTGTCACGTATCCAGAATATGAATTCAATATTGTATAAATAAAGACATTATAATTTGTAATTAAAATAACAATAAAAATCAGATTTCTTAGTAATAAAAATTTAGTTGAAGGAATAACATATTACAATTAATTATACTTTGATGAGAATTCGTGCATTGAATTGTTGCATAATAATCTCATTATCAATGCTATCAAATATGTCTTTCTTTAAAATGTTTTTCTCAACTATCTTTGTTGCGTGATCTCCGAGACCTTTAAGTAAGACAAACGACTTATTAGAACGCATATTTAAAAAAAAAATAAAAATAAAAATAAAAACCAAAAGAATCATAGCTTGAGCTCGAACATATATCTAATTAAATAACATTAAAAATAGTCTCTCGATTTAAGTCTCTTTTACTTGAAAGCTCGTCATGATTGAGTGCTTCATAAATTTTAGTTGTTTGTTTCTGAGGAACAACGGCACACTGTATATATGAAGCTCCCGCAACAATTACCATACAAGCAATACAGAATTGCAACTTGAATATTTGTTTTTACTGCTATAATAAGAGCAAATTGAAGTTGATGAGCAAAACAGTGACGGTAAAAAGCATACAGGTTCTCCTTCAAAATAAGTGTTTTTAGAATGATTATACGATTCTTTTTCCTCTTTAGATCAGACCCGCTAAAAGAATTCCTCTTTGGAGATGAATTCACTAGTTTGACTTGGGGAGGTGGTGATTTAGTAGCAGTGGGCGGCAAAGTTGCTTTGTTACCTATTCCATTAGGAACTGCAGATTTTTTGGTCCATCACATTCATGCATTTACGATTCATGTGACGGTATTGATACTTCTGAAAGGTGTTCTATTTGCTCGTAGCTCGCGTTTGATACCAGATAAAGCAAATCTTGGTTTTCGTTTCCCTTGTGATGGACCTGGAAGAGGGGGGACATGTCGAGTGTTTACCCTCTTGTTCTGATGGAGAGAAGAACCTATGATTAGCTTTTCAAGAAATTTTCAAACAAACAATTTCAATGAAATCTTTCAATTTCTTATTTTACTCTTCTCATATATTACTAACCCGATCATAACTTGTCATGTAATATAGAAATGCTTAATGTCTAAAGAGAAAATCATAATTTGTAGCTTCAAGTAAGAGAGCTATGATACTAGTAAGCACGTTCAAGACCCACAAAGCATTCAATAACATAACCATTCTTATCCACAAAATGCAACAAAGTATTCACTTGCTCCTTTATTGACTTGTTGTCACAGGACTCATCAATTAGAATAGAAAATAATGAATTATTTTCATATATTTAGCGATAATAGCAATGATTTCAACAGTCCTAACATTACATTTACAATGTCCTTTTGAAAACAAAGAAAAGAATCCTTAAGGTCTAATCACCGGACCAAAATGGCTTTAGGACCAAAGGTTGATTTGATAATCTTTAAGAAAAAAGTTTTTAAAAAAATTAATTAAAAAAAAAAAGTCTAGTGCCAAAAGGTAAATTTCAAATTAAAGTAAAAATAAAAAGTATACAACTGGATTAGTAGGGACAAAAGTAGATCATACCTGAAATTAATATATATACAGTTGTAGAGCCCCATTTTTTTTTTTTTTTTTCCTTTTGAAGAGATGTGAATTAAACCAAATTTTGAGTCAAAGAAATTATTCGATTTTATTCTTTTGTAAACTTTATATATTATCTATTTTAACAAACTTAAAAAGGTCCAAAAAATAATTACTATTGTAGTTGACTTTTAATTTATTTGTTCTTAGAAGTTAAATCTTAGGATATAGTGCATACAGCTTATAAATCTTATAAAAATAAAATTTCACGAGAGACAAACTAGGAGATAGTTTGTTTCAAAAAAAACAAAAAAACAAAACAAAACAAAACTTGCTAGTGTAGAGAGAGAGAGATTTAGGCTCCATTTGGATTGATAGTTTAAATTTAAGGTTTAAACTCAAATTTTTGTCTTTTTCTAAAAAAGGTTTTTATCTTTTCTGAAAAAAATTTTATCTTTTCTAAAAAGTCAACAAAAGTTACTATTCAAATTTAAAAATTTCAACTCAAATTTATTCACCAAACGGACCCTTATAATAATAATCAGACCAATATATATATATATATATATATATATCTTCCCTTAATGCTTGTCTAATTACAGGAAAAAAAAAAACTAAAGCTATTAAACGGGATAATAATTTATAATACATCTGGTGGACCATTTAGAAATGAAATTTTTTTTAGTTGAAGTTGGTTTATTTTTTAAAAATTAATTATAATTTTTATTAATTTAAAAAAAAAGATAAAAATTGATATGAAAATTTTAAGGAGTTGTTTGGGATACCATCTGGAGATGGTATTTTGGCTATCTAAATTTCAATTTCAATTTCAACTCCACATCAAACTTTTTTTTTTTTTTTTTTCCGTTTTCAAAAAAACTCAAACTTTAAAAGTCTGTAACTTTCTTATTAAAAATCGGAATGAGATGATTTTTGTATTAAAATATTTATAACGATGAGACGAATAAAACAATATCTATTTTGTATTTTTTTCCGAACACATTTTAAAATTTTGTACTATTTTCTATATTACAGAAAATTTTCAAAAGCTTTTCTTCTAAACACATATTTCCAACTCCCATTAAAAAATATCGTCTCCGAATATTAGTCCAAACGGACCCTAGTCCGGACCGGCCGAGCAAAGCTTAGAAATATGATTTTCAATAGACAAATCTCACATTTCACAATGATAAAAAAAATATTAAAAAAATGATGGATCTCATTGGGCCCGCGGCCAGCTTGGGCCCAATGTCGCTCCGTTATTTACGCTTAGTGGGGACCAGCCCCCAGTAAAACCTCCCTTCTGTCTGTCACTGCTTGCCAATGATCTATTATTATTATTTTGAGTAAAAGGAAGCTCATGATTTCAGATCAGGCGATTGGTTTCTTTGCCTTTGAGATTTTTGTTTTGTTTAATATTTTTTAGTTGTAAAATTTGTTTTGACTTAGGACTCGTTTGTGTGTCCACTTGAATTGAAATTTTAGAGATATTTTGATTAAATTTGGGTTGAAATTGTTCAATTTAGTTTTTGTATCCTCCTAAAAAATTAACTCAATTCCACCATTTATAATTGTAACTATAACTTAAACAACTCAAATTTTAAAAGTCCATAATTTATATATACAAGTTTAAATGAGATGAATTATTTGCTACAAAAAACAAAAGATTCAAATAAGATGATTTTTTTTAATCGCTAGAATTTTGAGATAAACGAAATAAGACCCATATTAATTTTTTTTCTCTTTGAAATATTTTAAGTTTTTATATTTTTTAACTCCAATAAGTCAAATGTGAAATTCAACTCTAATGCTTTGTTTGGTAACAAAGTTTAACTTCAACTAAACTGTACTCTTTAATCTCATTGTCTTTTTCTGAAAAGTCAACAAAGTTTATAACTACTTCTAAAAAAATAAACTCAATTTAAACTTAAAAATTTCATCTCAACTCAAACTCAACTCATTCACTAAACGGACCTTAACTCAAAATTGCAACTCAAGTAGACAACCCAACTCATGCTTAAAATGTGTTTGGAAAAACGTTATAATATAGATTCTTTTTTTTTTCTCTTGCCATTTTATGCAATTTAAGAAAAAATCACCTCATTTCAAATTAAAAAAGCAAGTTATATATTATTAAAGTTGGAGTTTTTAAGAAAGATTTGGATATGTAAATAATGAAATTGTGTTTACTTTTAAAGGAAAAAAAAAAAAACTAAAAACTTTTGGATTCATTTGATTGGAATGACGTTGTGAACCAACCAAACGCCTCCTTAGTAAAATAATGGTTAATATATATTTATTGAGCCTTACTATTTGGCTCCGGTGAACACAGCTCCGCATAAGCTCCGCGTATGATGTGGCTTTACTTATTTTCTAGGAGCACGTGGGTAAGAGTGGAGAGAGCTACTTAATTTTTGTAATCGTCCATCTATGCCACATTTTACTACGTAGTTACGCGAAGCTCAAAAGTTTTCCAATGTCGTATATCATTTTTCATATTTATAAGGGTAAATTTTATTTTTTTTAGTGAATTGATGTTTAACACACATTTACAAGGGCTTCATATTTTGAAAATATTTCACCAAGAAGAGTTATTTTTGAAGTGCTGTTAAAAGTGTAAAGAATAGTTTTTACGTGTTTTTAGGACAAAAGGGATAAACGTAAGATCTAAAAAATAACAATAATACGTGTGATATTTAAGAGAGATGTCGCACTTTATTTTACTCATTTTTTTTTTTTTTTTTTTAACTTTCTACTTTCTAAATAACTTTTAACACACCAATCATCATTTAAATATCTTTTAGTTTAAATTAAGTAGCCCTGAATTTTTACTAAATACTATGTTTGCCCAAACTTACCCCTGAGTTTTTCAAAGCGTAAACATAAAACCCCTAACCACGCATGTTTTCAAAAAGGGAAAATACTCAAAACACTCCTTGTATTTAGCACAAATACCAATTTTGTCCTTTTACACAAATGCCTAAAACATCACAGTTGTTTGTAAAATTAGTTATAAAATACCCTTGATCAAAACTATTCCTTTAAATCTATATTAATTATTATTTTAAATATGACTTAGAATGATTAAACACATATTTCAATTATTTTGACAATTATTTTAATTTTAAGTTTTAATTTATTTAGTTTTTTATTCTTATTAATGTTTAAATTTGTCCTTAGTATAGGTTGGAAAGAGTAATCTTTCTATTTTAACAAATTAATCGTTTCGGGGATGTATTTTGTTACTAATTTAACAAACATAAGGGTGTTACAAGGCATTTGAATAAAAATACAAGTAAAAACAGTGGCATTCCTAATTGAATGAGTTTAAAACTTAGTATTTAGTAATTATTTTAAACAATAACTATTTAAAGATTAAAGAATATTAAGTTAAAACTATAGTAAACCCAAAATTAAACGAAATTTTGATTCTATCTCTTCTATTAAGTTACAACTATAGAAAACCTAAAATTAAACAATTCACGGTTGAACTTTTCATGGACAATGAACACTATTTGTATTTGATGTACAACTTGACAACTTAACGCATATTTGTTGTTCTTCATCCATCCAATATGTAAGGATTTATAGAGCCGTCCTTCTACTTCAGAATACTCCTTAATTTTCAAACATATAAATAAAAATAAAAAGTATAGAGTTTAATGAGGATATATATGAAAAAACTGATTCTTTGAGGGAAAAATAAGATAATCATAATTTTCAAAATTAAAAATCAATGGGACGGCAAACATAAACCCTGGCTTCGCTCATAACACCAATCAAGTTGGTTCGATTTGGTATAAAACATTTGACTTCCGCAGTTTAGCAACTTTTAAAACGCCACCCATATTCAGTACTTATATGTTTTTTCTAATCCCTTGTTTATCAATTCTTTTCACTTATATCAATTCGTTTGAATTACCGTCTAAAAACTGTTTTTGTTTTCTACCACTGTTTAAAATATAGTCACGACATGATCTATGATCCAATGTTTTCTTTGAACAATGTTTCAAGCCTACGATCCAAGTAGAAGCTAAGCATCAACATCACCCTCACTCCTCTCCAACCATTTCTCACTCACGTCCTCTACGCCAAAAAAAAAAAAAAAAAATCTTAAAAAATTATAATAAATAACATTTTCATGAAAATAATTGAAGTAAATAACAAGATTATAAAAAAATTTAAAATAAATAACAAATTTATTAAATAAATAATAATTTTATTAAAAAATAAAATATTTCAAAAATTAAATAAATCTGAATTTGCTTTAAATATTTTTAAGATATTTACTTCAATGATTTTAATGAAAATGCTTTTTTTTTTTTAAGGAAAGAAAATGCTTTTTACTTCTTTGTTCCAAAAATTTTCAAGCCCACGGGCTACAAGGCCCATTTCATTTGTTGTTGTTCTATGGGCCCAATTCCTTCTTGGGCCCATAACAGTGTAATACGACACGATTTATTCTCTCTCTTGTAAACAGAGACAGCCGGCGGGAAGGCAAAGGCATCGAGATCGGTTAGACCGCTTCCATTTCTCACTTTTCTTTTTCTTTTTATTACTTTAATCTGACTCATTTTCTCAAGAAAATGTGAGATTTCCTTTACAATTTCTTTCTGTAGTGGTTAATCGATTGCGACAAACATCGATTTCTTGCCCTCTGGTTGGTTGCCTAGAAAGCTCAGGAAAGTGCGGCAAAATTACACTTCATTTTCGGTGCGTATTTCTTCTTTGGAAATGCATTCTTTTTCGCAGATTATGGAGAATAATTCAATTCAAATCAGTTAATTAATGTGCTTAGTGCTCCATTATTGTTTCTGAATCTTCTTAGGCCCTAAATTAGCACAGCAGTTTTTATTTTTATTTTTATTTTCGGTTATTGTTTTAGTAATTGTACCGAAATTTTGGTTTAATGGTTTCTCAATGCACGATTTTTCTTCTCCCAAATGCGTATATTTTTTTTCGTATGGATATGAAAATATTCATATAGTTTGAACATTGTAATTTTTGGGCTCGTTTGATATTGGTGGTCCGATCTAGGGCTTTTCTCAATTACGATATGTTTGATTCCTGGGAAATTGTAGTAATAGTATCGAAGGAGGAAAATTCGTGGAATCTTTTCGCAGACGGTGTTCGAATTTATGGTTTTAGGATTCTTTAATCTTGTTTGCTCGCACTCTACAATATTTTGTTTAAATTTTACGAATTTTTTTGTTTGATTTCTGAAGATTGTTTGAATAAAGAGCTTTTTGTTCTGTATTTTTTTTCCTTTCGAAGACATTGAGAGCCAAATCTTTTGTTTTTGTTAACCAGAAATGTGATTGTTTATTTGGTTTTCCGGTTTATAATTCATTTTCAAGGTGAAATGTCTTTTGGGAATTTACGAATTACGAGTGACTATATTTAGTTACTAACACGCAACAGGGCTTCTGATTTTTTCCCCCTCTGTTGTTTTCTGAAGCTGTGGGATAAATTTTGAGTGAGAATGTCTTCGGTAGACGAGCCACTCTACCCTATAGCTGTTCTCATCGATGAGCTGAAAAATGATGACATCCAGCTGCGGCTGAACTCCATCCGTAGGCTATCAACGATTGCACGTGCTCTTGGGGAGGAGCGTACTCGTAAGGAATTGATCCCATTTCTGAGTGAAAACAATGACGACGATGATGAGGTGCTCCTTGCAATGGCAGAAGAGCTGGGAGTGTTTATTCCCTATGTTGGCGGAGTGGAGCATGCTCATGTTTTGCTCCCGCCTTTGGAGACACTCTGCACCGTTGAAGAAACCTGTGTGAGGGATAAAGCTGTAGAATCTTTGTGTAGAATTGGATCTCAGATGAGGGAGAGTGACTTAGTCGATTGGTTTATTCCTCTTGTGAAGGTCAGAAATTTCCTTTAAATTTTAATGTTTGTTTTGTGTACTTAATCTAATCTTATGGTTTATTAAGCTTTTCATTCAATTCAGTGTGATTCATTTTTTTTAACAGCCTTTTTTTTTTAAGAGCTAGAAAGATTTGATACTTTTCATCATGAATTGGGAAGGGGTATATTTAGAGGATGTCGTTTTAATAGTTGAATTGAAAATCTAGAGTGACTTTGATTAAGCATGATATGAAGGTATTTAAGTTCAGAATTTATTTACAATGTACCCTTACACAAGTAACATGACCTATCTATTTTCATTAATTCTTTTTCAAACTCATGATTCAATTCTTATTTTCAGAGATTGGCAGCTGGCGAATGGTTTACTGCCGAGTTTCTGCATGCGGGCTTTTTCACATTGCATATCCTGGTGCACCAGAGGCGTTGAAAACAGAGCTGCGGTCAATATACACCCAGTTGTGTCAAGATGACATGCCTATGGTTAGGAGGTCTGCTGCCACAAATCTGGGGAAATTTGCAGCAACTGTTGAGCCTGCTCATCTGAAGGCAGAGATTATGTCAATATTTGAGGATCTTACCAAGATGGTAATTTATGGTCTAATGTGTTTTCATATGCTGCTAAGCATATATATTTATTTTTTTTAGGTTAATTTGACTGTTTAATGTTTACCAATACTTCAAATTTTTTTTAAAAAAATAATTATTGTGTTATCATTGCCGGCCATATGCTTATTTGGCCCATAATTAGAAATTCAAGAAATTGAACGTGTGTTTTGAAATCTTATGTTTTCATATTAAATTTCATCTCAGAGCAAGATTCTGTCAGATTATTGGCTGTTGAAAGCTGTGCAGCCCTTGGAAAATTGTTGGAACCCCAAGATTGTGTTGCACATATCCTCCCTGTTATTGTTAACTTCTCTCAGGTCCGTACGCCAATATAAATTATGCAGTTGAACCCTGCATTCTTCTTCTTCTTCTTCTTCCTTTTTTCACCCATAAATGGTGGCCAAGAATCTGCAAAAACTATGTTTTTCCTTGAACTTATCAAAGAGACAAACGGAACCTTGTTAGAAAATATACTAATACGTGAATTATTAAAAAGGTTGAAATGAGGATTAAGAAGCTTCTCTCAAGTGAAAGCTGAGAATACGATCATAATGTAAGTATTAGGCAATGCATTACAGCTTACATGAAAAAGTAGCATCGTAGCTTGAACACATTGGGCAATTATTTATTGAACTTTATATTATGTATTATAAATCTTTTAAGGTAGCAGGGATATGGATAACTGCATTGTAAACAAAGATTAAGAATTTATAGTATTGACGAAAGGTTCATGGTTTCTTTGTAGACGGGATAGATGAAAGGAGAGGCTTAGGGCTAGTTTTATCCAATGTATTCAATTAGATAATCTGATGCTCTTTGTTTTGCGATTATCTGAATAGGATAAGTCATGGCGTGTTCGTTACATGGTTGCTAATCAATTGTATGAGCTTTGTGAAGCTGTGGGGCCTGAGCCTACGAGGTAATAATCTGTTCAAGGTCAGATGTATCTTTAATATAATTAAGAGTGGAAACCATATAGTTTTCATTTTTTATTTAAGAGCCTTCATGATGTTCTCTGTTCCTCATATTTTTTAAGGAAGTTTTGTTTCTGTTCCAAAAAAAAAAAAGGATGTTTTACCATATTGTTTCAAACTATTTTTTATTTGGCAAAGCCAGACTTCCTTGTCTGTGGTAGAATGATTATATGTCTGTCCCCAGAATCTATATTGAATATTTGATTAACTGTAATTTCATCAAAAGGACCGACTTGGTTCCCGCATATGTGCGATTGCTTCGAGATAACGAGGCCGAAGTACGTATAGCATCTGCTGGCAGAGTGACAAAGTTTTGCAGGATATTAAGTCCAGATCTTGCAATTCAGCATATTCTTCCTTGTGTTAAGGTGAAATGTTAATAAGAAGTTCTTATTTTGCTATTATTGTTACCTGCCAATTTGGTCGGTTTAAATTCAACTCTTCTTTACTGTCCCTGTATCACTGCCTTGTGACAATCTATGCAGGAATTGTCAACAGATTCTTCTCAACATGTTCGTTCTGCTTTGGCTTCAGTTATAATGGGAATGGCTCCTATCTTAGGAAAGGTAAGAATGCCGTACAGAAGGCAGCGTGCTTAACATGATCCGGGAGAGAATTTATCAATGGCAACCAAGTCTATGAACTCTGAATTGTGCCCCCTTTTTATTCTCTTTCTTTCTTTTTTTTTTTTTTTCGTTAAAAGGTGCAAATAGTCATTTGATGAGGTGTGTATTTTTGACTCCAGCTTTACCCAGAACTTTGTTCAGATTGGTGTCCGCCTTATTCCTTCACTCAAATCTAGCTTATTCACCACCTTCCCTTTAGTTGTTTTTTCCTGCTTCGTTTTTTTTTTTTTTTTTTTTTTTTGGCATGGGGTGGTGGTCTTGAAGGAATCTGGCTGTTAGGATTATTGTGTATGTGGTCTTTCTAATCTTGTCCTTAATAGAGTTGTCTGCTATATGTACGAGTAATTTACGATTGCCACCTACAGTGGGTGAAAATTAGGAGTGATTTTGTGTGCTAACGAGCTTCCCATTTATTTTATGATGTCGTGTCGATGGTTATATCCTTAAGATTGTAAAAATATTCTTCCTTGAAATTGTAAATTGTTGGAATTTGCCATAGAATGAGTAAATGATTTAGAAATTGTCATTGTACTTATTACTTAGACGTGGGAGTTAAAAAAAGGTCATATCTTCAAATATGTTGACTTATTGGTTGAAATCTTCATTAGAGCCTATGTCCATTTCTTGTAAACCAGGATTGCAGATATTCTTTCACGTTTTCTGGCATTGAACATTGACATTGGTTCAGTGGGTTTGAATGAGTTTTTTAAACCTTTTGAATCACCTTGTCCTTTCAGTGTGACGTTTTCAAAAGATGCATACGAATTACTTGCGTCTCTCAGAGATTGCCGATTTTTGTGTTCTGAAACGTGCAATTGATCTTCCAAACATCCATTGATCTTTGAAATCTCATTCCTTGGTTGATGCAGGATGCAACAATTGAACAGCTCCTTCCTATTTTTCTCTCTCTTTTGAAGGATGAATTTCCTGATGTGCGCCTCAATATTATCAGCAAGCTTGATCAAGTGAATCAGGTGCGTCAGTGTGACGTGCTGTTTGCTTGCTAAAAACAAAAGGCATCCCATATCCTAGATCTAGTCTTTCTCGACATGCTTTTTGAACAGTCTTTGATTTTCTTTTTTGCTTGGCGGTTGCGCAGGTAATTGGAATTGATCTGCTCTCTCAATCCTTATTACCAGCAATTGTTGAGCTTGCTGAGGATAGACATTGGAGGGTCCGGCTTGCAATTATAGAGTATATTCCATTACTAGCTAGCCAATTGGGTGTCGGCTTTTTTGATGACAAACTTGGAGCCCTATGCATGCAGTGGTTGCAAGATAAGGTTTGTTTAGTCCTCCCGGCTTCCATATTAGCAATGAGATATGCATCATGATGTTCCTCACCATTTTGCTGCATGTACATTCATTCCACCCTTTTTGTCTTTTATAAACATGTTCTTCATTTTAACCAGTTTACTTAGTTTTTTTTCACTTGGTGTTACAAAATAAGATTCGATTTGTTGTTAACTCTTACGTCGAATGAGAAATGATTTTTCTGCACATGATAAATCTTATTGCTCTAAGTTAAGCAAGCTCTGTCCAAATATAGAAAACTGCCATCTTAGTGTCCTGGGAAAGGAAATGAAGTTTGTTTTTCATTGTCTATTTATAAACTTTGCCTATCCATATTTTTGTAGACCTTTGGTTTTACGAACTTGCATAGCTTGAATCATTGCTTAGATAGGAATCTGACTAGTTATGTTTAATATGTAGTGCATAATGAAGGTTTTTTTTTTTTTTTTTTTTTTTTTTGGGTCCCTTTTTCCTCGCTTTCCTGGTGGCTTATTGCAGGTTCACTCGATTCGTGAAGCTGCTGCTAATAACTTGAAGCGCCTTGCGGAAGAATTTGGTCCAGACTGGGCAATGCAGAATATTGTTCCCCAGGTTTATTAATTATTTCAACTCTGCAGCTCCATATCTTTCCGGTAGTTGCAGTTTTTTTTTTTTTTTTTTTTTTTTAATTACATAGTGTGTGACACTTTAAATTTAAATCGCATTAAAACAATTGCAGGCAATGAGATTGTAGATGTGGCAGCTTTTTTCTGGAGTTATCATTGTACTTCTGTTTTTTCTAGAATTCTAGTTCAGTTGTTAAATAATTTGTCGTTCATTTATTGGCTTGGAAAGACATTCTAGTTCATTCAAAACCTCCACGATGATTTCCCTTTTTGTTTTTCAGTTGTAATTTATTAAACTCTCATACTCTATTTCTGAAGCAGAAATTGGCATGTCGTCTGGACAGGTTCTGGAGATGATCAACAACCCACATTATTTGTATCGTATGACCATCTTGCGTGCAATCTCGCTACTCGCTCCAGTCATGGGTTCAGAAATCACTTGTTCAAAACTGCTTCCGGTTGTCGTCAATGCAGCAAAGGACAGGTATCAGTGATTCTTTGATCTATATCCTCTAATTAGGAACGATGTGATTTAGTATCATAATTTTGACTGAATTCTCTCTTTTAGAGTACCCAACATCAAGTTCAATGTGGCAAAGGTGCTGCAGTCCCTTATCCCGCTAGTTGATCAGTCTGTAAGTATCTGATTTCTTTTCTTTTTATTATTTTCCTAGCCAGGATCTTTCGGAGTTTCTTACTTGACTACTTGTATTTTTAATAGCTGGATATGTTTCTCCCTCCCTCCTTTCTTGCGTTTTTACATTTTTTTTCCTTGTTCTGAACTGGGGATTCTTTAAATCCAGGTGGTAGAGAAGACAATTCGTCCATGTTTGGTGGAGCTCAGTGAGGACCCAGATGTTGATGTCCGTTTTTTCGCCAACCAAGCACTTCAAGCTATTGAGCATGTCATGATGTCTAGCTAGGCCGTTCGCATTTCAAGTTCATCACTAAGCTCGTATTTGAAGCCATACCTTTCATCTGAAGGTGATAGTACTGGAAACAAGTGGTAGTAGTATGCAAGTATCACGCATGACTGTCTTTCGCTACTCGAGCTGCATGATTTGATTTTTTCCACTCGGGAAATAAAAAAGACAATATTAACATAAAATGCTCTAGTTCATATGATTCTTTATGCGTTTTTGTTTCCGCTTGTTTCTGTATGTCTAATATCAGTAACAAAATGCTATTTCAGAATCAAAAAGCTTATGGTTGTTGAGAATATCTTTTGCCCACCCTCTAGGTTTGTGTGTGTGTGTGTGTGTGTGTGGCTTTAAAGATAACCGTATAGCTTAAACTAATTACAATTTCTATTGATGAGTCTATACCAAATTGTGCCCTGGAGCATCAAAGTATTCCTATCGATAATGTATATTTCTAAACATTTGATCAAATCAAAATCACATTAAAGTAAACATAAACAAGTACGTAAAATTAATAGAACTTGAAATGATTCCCTACAATAGAATTCTATCAGGTTTTCGTGTACAGAAACGTCGATTGATTTGGTAAGTGATGTGAATCTCAAAAATTGAATGTCTCATTTGTATGCTTCACAGTTCCTGGTTTCGTGTGCTGTTTTAAGCATAGCAAAGACAGGTTGAGTTTCCCACCCTCGTGCTCAAGACCGTCTACGGTTCACTGGTTGTTGTGCTAACAATCGATCTTACGACCTATTAGACCCATGTTCTGTTTATTGTTATATAGCAAGAAAGAGAAGAAGCCACCTTAAAATTGTCTCTTGTATATCGATCAGGTCACACCGTGTATCATGGAAATATCCTAACAAGCTTGACTGCGACATTAGGGTGCTAATTCGGTGTGGTTAGTACTTAGGAGTCATGTTATCGTGTCACGATCCAAATTGCCTGTGGGAATATGAGTATCAATTTATAGAATCAGATTTGGCAGAGTAAAAAGTTCGTCAATGATTTATTATTTTGAAAAGAAACAACAAAACAAGTTCTAGTTAGAAAGCAAAAAACAAGAACTAAGCTTGTAATTATTCCAATACAGCTTCTAATTGGCAATCAGACATTAGGGTATGTTAAGGTCCTACCAAGCTTGACTATGATACTAGGATATGCTAATTCCATGTGGGCTTTGAGTTATGTTGTCGTAACATGATCCTCGTTTCTAAATCGCCTATAAAAATATGAGTATATTAATTTATAAAATCAAAACTGATAAAATAAAGAGTTCGTCAAGAATTTATTATTTTGAAAAGAAACAACAAAACAAGTTCTAGTTAGAAAGCAAAAAACAGGAATTGAGCTTGTAATTAGTCCAATAAAGCTTCTAATTAGCAAACAAAAACAGAATTAAGATGGGACTAT
Source organism: Ficus microcarpa (assembly GCA_025413485.1). Lineage (NCBI taxonomy): Eukaryota > Viridiplantae > Streptophyta > Magnoliopsida > Rosales > Moraceae > Ficus > Ficus microcarpa. The sequence continues at coordinate 7,594,511 of CM046385.1, read as the reverse complement.
ACTCTATCCCCCCCCCCCCCAAAGAAATTGATATCTTTTACTTTTCATCTAGTTTGTTCATATTATATAAGATGTACATATAGAATCAGAATGAAAAGATTTTCAGAATCAAAAGTGTCTTCTGTACCTGAGTCCCACTACCAGCAGTCACATAGAAACCTGCCAGTACATCTGAAGTGAGAATTTGAGATTGTTTGTTCTTTACGTTAATTACAAATATGTACAGTGTAGACTGTAATTATAGCCGACAATCATGACATTGACAAGTCATGACCATTCCATTAAACCCTATCTGCATATTAGTCAGAAAAATAACTTGGCATTTTGTACACTTGATTTTGTTAATTAAATAAGATCCGATTGGAACATCATCATATTTAATATTTAAATTTTAAAATTTTAATTTTAAATCAAAATTCTCCTTTTTCATTAAAAAAAAAAGTTCAAACTTTAAAATAAAATAATTTTTATATCAAAATACTCGCATCGATGAGACAAGTGAAACAAAATTCATTTTGTATGTTTTTATAATACATTTTAAAATTTTTCATTATATTCTATGTCACAAAATTTTTTTAAAAGTCTTCAAACACATATTTCTAACTTAAGCTTCAAAATATCATCTTAAGATATCCCTCAAAACAGGCCCTAAATCAAACTAAGGATATGTTTGTATTACATGCTCAAATTCATAATATAAATTTTTTTAAAAGAAAATGTTGTAGAAAAAATTTTGAAAAATGTGTTACTGTGAATTGTGAAAGTGAGTTACAGCAAAAAACTTTTTAGGTGAATTGATAAAGTAACCATCCTTCTTGTTAAATATTTAGATTCAAATCTTTCTCAATGCATCATAGTATATGATCAATTCACTATGTAAAAATCGATATAATATGTGAGGAGAGATCCATTCTTCAAGATTATCTAGGTGTTTTAACCTCCCTATAATCCACTTTTTACTTAAAGAAAAAAGAAAATTAACTTTAAAAAATTTTCCAACTCCGGGCAAAAAATATATGATAACAAACCTTTTCTTCTGTTTTTTCCTTGGCTGCTTTTGTCCCTACGTCATTTCATCGTATGTTGTAACGTCATATATTTATATACATGTATATTGGATTACCACATCACTCATTCAAGTACAACTAAAGCGTCTGAGAACTAGCAAATGCACGTTCTGTGACTCAAATAAAAAAAATTTTCTAAATATTAATTAAATCATACCTTACTTTTTCATGCAAAATTAAACTTTTCGTAATAGTCATATATTGATTAGAATTTGAATTTTTTGACTCTAAAATTAAAAAAAATGTAGACATTAAGATTATGGCTGATAATTCAAGTTTAAAAGTCGGGTTGGAGGCAGCTCAATTGTAACATGACAAGATAAGCATGAACATGAATATCATACGATTAATAAACAAGTCAAGAATCTAAACACAAATACAAACCGTTTAATAAACGAATAGTACGACAAGATACGCGAATATGATAATTAAATGGGTTACGACAGGTTGGTACGAAAACAAACTCATATACGATCCATTTAACATGAAAAACCCGTTTACGGTCCATTTAACACGAAACTGGTTTCTTATTCATTTAACATAAAAATTTTGGATAAAAAATCACTTAAAATTCTAAATTCACTAATATAAAAAACTCATCATATTCAAATAAAATATGAAACTAAGAACTGGAATTATTAAAGCATTAGGGTTAGGCTTTTATATGTTGTTATTTTTAGGGTTTTTTTTTTTTTAAATATATATTGAGAGATTATATGTATATGAGCTCTAAATATGGGTTGGGTTGTGTTGGCCTATTTATTTTTGTGTTAAATATGTCGATCTAATTATTAAACGCGCAGTCTAAATTCATTTATTTCATGTCATTCTCGTGTCATGTCATTATATCGTGTCCGAAATTGCTAGCTCTAATTGAGATAGTTATTAATATAATGGAACCCCAAGCTCAATAAGTGGTAGCAAAATCAGATTTTATATGTTATGTATACGCAAAAGGTTAGTGAGCTCTTGAAAAGATCATGATGGACAAAAAATCCATAGTACTCACAAGATTGAAACTCTAGATAACATTGGAAAAGACGTGGTGGAGATCTCAATAGAATTTTGATCCTTCCTGATTTGGATGCTTGAGGAAGATTGATGGGTAGATTTTTTTTGTTTTTGTTTGGGGGGGGGGGGGGGGGTGGCATTATGATGATGGTGGGGTTCGTTCAAAGAGAGATTGTTGGGAGTGTACAAGTAAAAATCCCACAATAACTAGGGATGGAATTGAGAAAAGATTAATTATAAAACACTTGTGCTACTTCCCTTAATTGTAGATTAACCTTTTAGAATGAACCTACATGTACCATCTATGAAGAGAGTTTCCCTATTATAAGATGACATTCATAAGATTGTTAATTGTGATTTTAGATAAAGCTTAACGGTAATTACGTACCTGATTTCATCATTAAAAAAATAGAATTTGTCTATCTCTAAATTCAAAACAACAGATTTATATTTTTATATTTATATCTATATTTGATTGAAATATTCCACAAACAGCCTAAATTAACCTGTGAACCAACATTCTTGAAGCAAATGGTGGTTCGCGCAACTCCCCTCAGCTACTTTCCGTTTTCTTCTTTTTAACCTCATCACTTATAAATATACAACTACATAGGCTTGTAAATTCAAAAAGTTTCTCATACAAATAGAGATTAACACTTCTTTATTCGTCAAGTTTTCTGGTATAGCATACATATATATATATTATAGGCAAGATCTGCTTGTACAGTCGGAGTAATTAGATTCGTCATGGAAGCTAACGAAGGAGTATGCAAAGAAGTACAACCCCACGCGTTTTTTCTTAAGAACAAGGTATAATACTAAATATCAAAGGATATTCTTAATAGCTATAACAAATATATATTTGTATATGTGTGTGTGTGTTTGATCAATGTCAAAGTTTCGCCTTGACTAAAGACAATAATCTACTAGTTGATAATTTGTCCGATAACATAGTCAACAAAATATTTCTTTGGAGTTTGAGTTTGGTGCAATTAATATGCATGAGCTCGTGATGTATTTATAATGACAATAAAATAAATTAGATATATTCTTCTTCTTATTCCCATATTTAGTTAATGACTAATAAATTTTATTCATTTGTTTTTCTTAATTCTCTTTTAAACCTTTATTAATGGAAGAGACCTATTTGTTGGCCTTAATTAGACTATTGAATTTCAGTTCATTTACTTAGTTTTATACATATATATCTAGTTTTTTTTTTCCCCTAATTATACATCTTACACGCTAGTTTTATTAATTTGTGTTTGTAGGAAAAGGATATATGCTGGGGAAACCTCGTGATTTATTTGGAACACTCGTTTGAGCAAGTGTATACGATCAACTGCATCATGGGAAAGGTGGCAACATTAAACTTTCCAACAGCCTCGTCCTCGGACCTTCAATGAGGCTCTGTCTACGAGTTGTTTAACAATTTTGGAGAAAAAGTTTTCAATGAAAAATGTGACAAGACATGTGTGTGTGTTTGTTTGTGTACATACACAATAATAAGTTATAGGCCATAAATACAATATTTGCCACTATAGACCTCCTTTCTCACGTGGCCGTGTCTCATCATGATGTGTCAATTGGAGATGAATACAACCCAAAACATGATGATTCATTATATATATATATATATATATCCCAATTAATATGACCTCCAAAGCTCCACGCGACAAAGACTGCCATGGCAAAACCATGAAATTAAATGTGTCTTGTCATTTAGTCACCGACCTATAAATAAAGGTCACACGTCCAAAGCTTGATATAATTTCTCAAATTAAATAGAGTTCCTCTTGTGTTATTGATTTTTCAACACGTACTGCTATTCTTTTCCTAGAGGAAAAAAAAAAAAAAGATTACTGATATCTTAACGTCTTCGCCTGTTTGGTTGTTAGTTCTGTTTGAACTAAATTGTACTTTTTTTATTATGATTTTTGTTTTTTTGTTTAAAGTTTTTTCATCTTTTCTGAAAATTTTTTTTTATCTTTTTAAAAAAATTATTATTGAAACTTAAAAATTTTAAACTAAACTCATTCATCAAACACCCTGCAATTAAAATCATCCATATTCTAAGTAATTGTTCGTAACAGTAAATATTACGTCAACGTCAATCATACAACCTATCATTTAATTTCATGAAACAATTATTTTGAGATGAGTAATATGCCATGTTGCAAACAAAGTTAATCAATCACTAATTTGTCAATATAAGGACGATTTGTTGAGATCCGTAATATGCCATTAGATTTTTTGGGTATGTTTGGTAAGAAGGAAAGAAAATAGAAGAGCGAGAGGTAGATGAGGAGAAAAAGGTGTTTTCCTGTACATTATTTAGTATGAAATTCCCCTAGTAATCTCTGTAAGTTAGTAAAGATAAAAATTGAAGTGTTTTAAAAAAAAATAAAAAATTGAAGTCTCTCCTAATCTCTGTTTTAATATATTCTCTTCTACCAAACAAACCCTTCTACTAATTCCTTTATTTTATTTTATTTTATTTTTTTCAATTTTTCTCCTACCAAACACCCTTTTTAACATCTCTCTCTCTCTCTCGAGGGGAAAGGATATCCCTTAACAGTTTAACACGAACACACAAGTGACCCACTCGGGGGCCACTCAACTTTTTTTATGGGACAACACCTGTCGCTACACACTTTATCAATCAAGTTCCCACTAATTGTTAGATACTTTCCACTACATGGACACCAATTTTAATTTCTTACGTTTACACGCAAAAAAGGGGTAGTTCAAATCAATAATTTCACGTTCTTTTTTTAAATGTTATTTTTTTTTCTTTTTCTTTTTTTCCAAACATGTATATCCATAACTTTATTGTTATGCACTAGCATCCCAATTCACCACAAGTTTGAAGGAACTAGTTAATAATAATAATAATAATAATAATAAGACATATATATGATACATGTAATTGCATTTATTTATTTTAATGTTGAAGATATAATTTAGTAATAATTTCACATCTAATTTTTTTTATTCTCAATTTTTTTATATAAAAAATACTTATTCCATGAAAAGAAAAGGTAAATGTAAATCATGCAAACCTACGTAATTTAGAAGTTAAAGCACACCATAATATAAACAGTTTCTTTGCAGTGAAATATTTAATATACATAACTAATTAAACAACAGTTTCTGAAACAAACTACACACATCTCATAGACAGTTTTCTATAATATATATATATATATGTAAAGGTGTAAAATTAGCCAAACGCGGGATAATTAACAACATTAATATTAGAGACTAATTAGCTAATTAATTAGCGTAGTATTAACATCGACTACTAATGAAGGCCTTAATATGAGCCATCATCTCATTTGATCTCGTCTGCGACAGCTGAGACTTACTCAGTATCTGAAACGCGTGTCCCACACCTCCGTACTCTTTGTACTCCACCCTCTTCCCGGCCTCGCTCAATGCTGCACAGAACTCCAAGTTCCTATCTCTCAATATATCCGTCTCCGAAACGCACACCATCACCGGCAAATCGTGCCTCAAACTCTCCGAATTGGCGGTCGGATTGCACCACGGGTGGTCGCGGTCCACCCCGGCCGGCAGGGCCAGCCGCCAGTACGTGTCGGAGGCCGACAGGCTCAGCGCGGACCTCGGGGATTGCGCCACGTGCTCTTCGGAGAAGGTCCGTGCCTCGCCTCCGAAAAATGGTTGGATAAGGACAGTTCCCAGAAAAGTCAGAGGTTGAAGTCTTTTCGCGTCGGATCTAGGGTTGCAAGAGGCGAGACTTGTTGCCAAGTGTTGGACTATGTTGGCTCCGGCACTGTCCCCAATTAGGAATATTCTAGAGAAGTCGCAGCGTCGCGACCACCAATGGCATTCATTTGTTGTTGTCATCGTCGTCGTTGCTTGTTGTTTTAGCCACGTGAGGGATTTGAACCCGTCTTCGTACGCCGCGGGCAGGCGGTTTTCGGGGGCTAAACGGTAATTAACCGACATGATTAAGCAGCCTAATTTGGAGGATAATTTGGACAAGAATTCATGGTAGCAACTCCAAGAAGCTGATCCAACACAAAACCCACCTCCATGGAAGTAAACTAGCAAAGGGTGTTTATTATTGTTGTTATCACGAGTATGGGCTAGTTGGGGTGTGACACTAAATGGGGCATAAAACCGTGCCCAAATATTTGTATACTTATCAATTACAACGTCCCTAGAAGTCACCGGACCTTGATGGTCTGGTGACAAAACCGAGGCCTCGACGCATGGAACAATCGGGGGTCTTTCGACTTTTCCAACTTTGTAGACTCGAATTAGGCCTTCAATTTCTTCTACAACGTTGTCGTCGTTGTTGTTGTTGAAAATTGGAGTGGTTTTTTTGGTGGGTTTTATGCTTAGAGTTGGGTCTAGAACGACGGTACTAGCCATTCTTTTGGTTCTCATGGGAAGGAACTCTAGAGAGAGAGAGAATAAACTTGTTGGGTGACTTTTTTTTTTTCTTTTTTTTTTTTTTTGGGTTTTTTGGGGGGTTGGAAGTGAGCAATAAATTTGTGTGGCATTTGGGTTTCTTTATAGAGGAGATGACGTGACGGTAAGGAAAGCCTAGAGTTTTGGAGGGGTGTCCAAAGTGGGAAGAGATAGATCGGTCCGTCTCGTCATGCAAAGGAGGCATCGTGGGAAACTGCCAGATGTTTTTCACGTGGACGTTTAATCTAAGGGTCGGTCCATACATTCGTTTATCAATTATTATTATCATTATTTTTATTAAAATTATCATATTTAAACTCCACATCTCAAGTTATTTTCAGATATAAAATCATCGATTAAACTCTATATTTTCAATTGTTATCGTTTGGACCGTTCTTATAAATGGAATACTTTTTATAATATACCAAAATCACGTTAAAATGAAAATATATATGTAAGATGTATTTTTATATTTATCGTCAAGTTTTTGCAATAATTTTTTTTTCTCCCATGACTTCAACGCTCTTATGCCCCTTTCGTTGATATTGTGGTGTGTTCCATGCATTCTGATTTAAAATATATATATATATATATATATATTATGTCAGATTAATCACAACTCGTTTTCACACAGCTTTTTTCTTTTTTTTTTGGGGATAAATGTCAGACAGCTTTGTCATCGGTGGGTAGTTGTGTTGTGGCCTACCCCCCAACTGAACTGTTACAACAACAGTTATTAGTAGTAATACGAACGCAAATCAAAAGAAAAACATGCAAACCTGAGTCCAGAGTCACATGATTTGACCTTAATCGATGATATTCATCTGCTAAAATGTGATCACAATATTTTAAGTACTTTCTTTCTTTATATCTCTGCAGCCACCATTATCTTTGTCGTTTTACTTGACCAAAATCATCACCACTCCATAGTCCATACCTAACTACACTGACTGTAGGGATGGCAATGTGAGGCACATGACGAGTGAGGATCCACCACGAACGAGGCGGAGGCGGCGGCGTCGATGGAAACAGTGTCCTTGAATTGATGGTGCGAAAGGGACAGAAGAAGCACTTCCCATTTCGTCTTGGTTCACTGTATAAATATTTCGTATGTTTTTCTTTATTTGATATATATATAATATTAGTTTTCTAAACATTAGTAGTTCTTTTTAGAACCGTGACTCTTAAGACCAAAATTTGATTGCATTTGCTTAGCTTTAATCTGATTTGCGTGTGTTTTGATTTTGGATTAATCGTATTAAAAATTATAATTACTTAATTCTTCTTTAAATTTTAATTTATATAATTATGTTAAATGGATCAGAAGAAAACGTATATACAGAAAATACTCCAAAGCAAAATTCTTGATCCCAAGTTCCCAACCCCACCTCTCCTGATTAAACAGGGATTAGAACATAGATGGAGATGATTTTAGAATGTGAGGATGGGATGGGAAAACATTCCTCAGCCCCACTCGCCATTACCAAATCCCTACTCACCAGACACAGTTTGCTTGGAGTTGGAAGCATAATATGGGCACAAGTATGCTTTTTATCCTTCTTTATATTCCTCTCTCTCTCTCTCTCTCTCTGCCAATGCACCCTGTCATAGGGATTTTTAAGTTTAAACTTACAATTCAAATCATACACTTCTTATATTGTACACTATAGACGGTGACTTTGATCCTAAGGCTACAATTACTAATCTTATATGGCTGTATATATAATGAGGACATGCAACTGTAAAATCTCTCTTTTAAACGAAAAATCCTAGAAATTGTTAATCTTTATCATCAAAATTAATTTCGACACGATGATTTTTATGCAATCTTGATTAACAAGGTAAGGAATGTTCTCTGTCTCAATTATTTTCTTTTATCTTCTCATTATTCAATCAGAAGTCAAAAAGAAATAAGCCTTGCTATTACGCTCCATGAGATTGAGGGCTCACAACTCATAAAAGTGAACCCTCACACATGCTAATGGAATAGGGTCTACTATAGCTCCAAACGGTCCCAAAACACTTTTGAAAAGAAATCAAATATATATATATATAGGGTTCTTCTATCATTCCTCAAATAGGATGGTCTCTCACCATGACTTTTTTTTAAATAACTTGTGATAAATAACTGACTTTCTAATAATTTTCTGTAAAATTATGTGTAACATGAGTTAGTGACAAATATATATATATATATATATATGTGCTAAATAGAACTAGTCTAATATGCCCCTATATATCAGAGAGAGAGTTGGGTTCATCACTAAGAATCTATATATTTGTGTGTGTGTGTGTGTGTGTGCGCGTGTGTGTGTGTGCAAATGAAAACCACTACCATGCATTTGTATTGTGCACTTGGAAATATCCCTTTAGGATAAGTGGTATGACAATGTTGACATTTGGAGAGACATTGCCTAGTTGTGGAGTCAATTTAAACATGATGGACCTAACTTTTTTCTGCCTCCAATAACATCTTTTCAACTCAACTGTTTGAGGGAGAGACATTATCATTCCTTGAACTTGGCGCCAGCCCTTTCTATTTCTAGAACTCCTCTCCTGCCACGCTAGCTATTGGGATTTTAATCAGGTAACCAACAGAGCGATGCTATGTATGAACACCAATTTATATTTATCAGCTTTTATTTAATAGATTTTGAATAAAATATCTATAACTATCCTTTCTTTTTAATTAAATTTTACATTGATACTAAATCTCCACCATCGCATCACTTGATGATTAAAATTCAATAAGATCATTCACATTTATACTATGTGAACGTGACAATCGCTCTCATTTTTACCTTATGAATTTTAAAAATTCTTACTTTATCTCATAAGTTTTGAATTTGACTTCATTTTATCATTTCTATCAAAATTTTAGTTAAAATATACAGGAAAGTAAGGAAACTAATTTTATTAAGCTCATTCTATTTGGTTTTTATTAAAAACATATGAAAAAAAGACCACACGACTAGTGCACTTAACTTACTTTTTTTTTTTCATTTGGTCTTACATGAAATTTTGATAGAAGGGGAAAATCAGCAAATTCAAAATTCAAGGGGTAAAGTGAGAATTTTAAAATTTAAGAGAATAAAGTTAGAGTAATCTTAAAATTCAAGAAACATATATGAAAATAATCCAATTAGATGCATAATTCAAGCTTTTTATTGCTTTATAATTAATATGTATCTGTGAACGTTAGGCATGATCGACATGACAGAAACGTGTAAAATTAACAAGATAAGATAAAGATAGAAAAGTTCATGATTGCATCCAATCGGTAGGTTTTTTTTTTTCTTTTTCTTTTTCATACCCTAATTATAAAATATATATATATATATATATAAACTATGACAAATAATTTAATAGTGAAAGTATTATTGGAGTGGGCTTGGACATATAGAGCACAGTTGTCCAATGGGGATTGAGAAAGGACCAAACACTTGGGGATAGCTTTATGAAAAAGATACTTCAAAGAAATAAATTTAAAGGTTATTACATTCACATGACACAAAAAATAAACGTTAGACTAATATTATACAAAATTAAACTAAAATTAACTAAAATTTATATCATAATGATCAAGAATGAGAAATTTGTGTCATGTTAGTCAATGGATGAAAAAAAGATGGTTATTTAGGTAATTTTCTCTAGCTCTTTTTTTTTTTTTTTTTTTCCTCAGTGAAGTCCACCTAGGGCTTCCTGTTTTTTAGGATGTCCATGGAACATGCGCCTCAATCCGTGAGTGGAGTCTGCTTTCAAACCCAAAATTTAAAAAAGAAAAGAAGAGAAAAGTGAACGACATCAGGAGAGAGTTCTTTTTTTAAGTCAAAGGCTTTGGCTTGTCAATGTTTCATGATTTGGTTCAAATTCATGCACGGTTATTACATAGTTCTATGTTTTCAAAAGGGCATTGTTTAATTTATTGCCTCTACTTTTTGTCTTTGTGGCCGATTTTATGACTTGCTTGACATAAACATTGAGGGGACAACAATGATCGAAACTTGAATAATTCATATGGTTCTAATAGAGCCCCCCCTTTTTTTTTATTATGGGATATGGTAGGGTTGGGATACAGTTGAAAAGTTGTTAGTAAGTCTATTATCGCATCGGATTACAACCTATACGTAATTGAGATAATTATAAAAACAATATTATAAATTTTATCATACTGTGTGTTTTTACCTTATTTTTTCGGTAATTACAAGAAAACCCCACAAATTTTACAAGGGTTGCGTTGCTGTCATTGTGGGGAGAGGGTGGATCGCCATCACGGTAGGGGCGGGGGTGGGTGGGGGAGGTTGCGTTGCGGAGAGTGGCGGAGGCTATTGGTGCCGTCAAGGATCATGGGCAACCATCGGGCAAGGGTAGGCTTGGATTTTGATGATTTTCGTTTTTTTCGTAATTTATTTTGGATAAAATTGTTGCTATTATTTTAGGGGGGAAAAAAAAGAACGGGGCAGAAACTAATATTTTATAAAATATAGAATAGTCTAACTATTATCATAGTTAAAAGGAAGGATTTGATCAAATGTAGTCATGTCATTTTACTTTCTACGGACAACATCATTTTAAGGAATTGATTTGCTATATATGCAAGAAGCTACATTTTGCACCTTACCAATAGGATAAGGTGACTGTATCCTGTTCTAGAAGTCCCTCCAAAAGAGAGAGAGAGAGAGAGAGAGAGAGAGAGAGAGAGAGGTAACGAAAATGCAAAGGAATCTACTTTTGCATAATCTCTCAAAAAGAATCTCCTTTGTTTATACCGCAAGATGGTAAGCTATGTGTGTATGTATGTATATATGCATGCATGCATGCATGTATTATTCAATAAACATTCCATTTCTTTCTTCATCTCTTATTGACCAACCTACCATCCGTTGCACCTATAGCTAGAGTCTAGATACATAGACTTTAAAAATATTAAGAACATATGACATATTATTGCAAACAGACAGCAATATTTGGGAGCGTAGAATAACTAAACCAATTGCCCTAAGGAAAATAAGAACATTTACAAAGCGATATATGTGTGTGTGTGTGTGTCTCTGTGTGTGTGTGTGTGTATCTATGGCTCTTCTCCAATCATGTAGATATTATAAATCAGCCAAACACTAAAAGCTCAATGGTCACATTAAGGTAAATTTACAAGCCAGGGTTCAAAAGTAATGCGAATGTCCTATAATTGACGTGAAAGATAATATCTATATTGATATTGATCAAGAAATTCATAGAAGATGCACCAATAATTATATTGCTTTAGTCAGGTCAGAATGACCCCTTTCGTAATATATATATATATATATATATATATGTATGTATGAACTTTAGTCACATGGTATCAAAGGAATCTCACATATATATGCGTCTACCCATATCCAACTTAGGATTGTCGACAAGTGGTTATTCATAGAGCATGCATGCATTGGTATAGTAGTACTCACAGGCAACGAGCTTTCATGTCTATCAAAATCAGCAACTCTTTAATTAACAACCCAAATTTATGAACTTAAAATTGAAAAAGAAAAAGAAAAAAAAAAAGTCGAGACCTTTGGGGGCCTAAATATGTCCATTTATCTTTGTTGTGCTTTTAACTTTGATTATATAGGCGGAGCTAGAAAAAATTTCCCGTGAGAACACCAAATCAGAGAATTATAAGTCTCAATCATTGAGTTAGCACACCCTTATAATTTTGGTTGTTAAATAATAATGAAGGTGCACAACTAAAATTTTTAAAGAATTTTTAGTGACTGAGATTAAAATTTAAAGAGTTAAGTGGACTTGCACTAAGTCATCACTTCCATCATTGATCATAGCAACTAGAAAATAGAAAGAAATGATCTCCATTGTTCAATGAAATGTTCAATCTTTTAGTTGAAAAACTTTTAATGAATTGAATTGCTTGTTTTTACTATACGAGTTTTAATAACACGCCACGCGCGTGTGGCGATATATGTGAGAAAAATTATTTCTATAGAGATAAAAAGAAAGAAAAAAAAATGTAGCTAGATTGGAGCAAATTTGAGACTTTTATTAATAATAGGGTATATTAGTTATAAAAAAAGAAAAAAGAAAAAAAAAAAAGGAGAGTTGGCAATGGCAACTGGAGGAGAAAAAACTAAGAAAAGAAAAATAAAAAAGCCTAGGTGTCACATCCAGTAATAAGCAAAGTTTTTTTGGAAATAAAATAGAAAGAAAGATGAAAAAAAAAACAATTAAATCAGTTAAAAATGCAAATAAATCCTTTTTAAAAAATGACACATGTCAATCATTAAGGGCTACACAATAATGAGATAGTTGGATTGATTCTTTTTATTATATAAAATAAAACAATAACAATAATAATAAAAATGAGTAATATTTTTCGTCTTTTTCATTATCATCTACAAGATTAAAAAACAAACTAAAAAAGAAGTCACCAAGGCAAAGAAGAAGTAACCAAGCTAATTAAAACAAAAAGGAATCAAATGGTTGAAAGAGTGACACTTGATCATGGATATAAAAATTTAGTTGGATTAACTCTTTTAATATAGTATAGATATAGATATAGATATAGATATAGAAAAAGAAGAAAAAAGCATACCAGAAGAAGCCCAAAAAAATGAAGAAGGGGAAATAGCAAACGGAAAAGAAGGCAAAGGAGGCAAAGGCAAAGAAAAGACAAAGACAAACACGTGTCAAGCATGTGGGAGTTGCACTTTGACACTTTTGTTATACACACACACTAGGTAATTGGCAAGTGCTATGGTGTCTGTTGAGTTTATTAATTTTTCTTCGACATAATGGAAAAAATATTTAAATAAAAATCTATTTAAGAAAAAAAAAGTTTAATAAATTTAATTTAGAAAGAAAACATTTTAATAAAAATTGTATTTAAGAAAAAAATTAGTTTAATAAAAAAAATACAAGATTTAAAGTAAACATATAAACTAGAAAGAAAACAGAGAGAAAAAAAAAGTGAAGAAATATTTGAGAGAATCAAAAAAAGTGAAGAAATATTTGAGAGAATCATTTTAATGGAAATAAAGCGAAAAGAAGAATGATAATATCAAAATAAATGGACAAAACATTTAAATAGTAACTAAACGAAACTATTATATATATATATATACAGAAAATTAACTAAGGTTCACATGAAAAAGAAAAATATTTTTTTTAGATAATATTTTTTAAAAGATGTGTAAATGGGGGCGCATTTGTGAACAAAGTTTCAATAGAGGGAAATTGTCTATAAAAAGAAAAGCAGTTACAAAAATCATATTATACAATAATATTTCACTTAAAATGATCTAAATCTGCGTATATTTGAGGAAAAATTACACAATAAGAGTAAAATAGAAGGAAAATGTATTTGGTTGTATAAGAAAAGTTGGAAAAAAAAAAACCTAAGATGTAAAAATAAATAAATAAATCAGTAAAATAAAGAAAAAGGCCAAAAAAAAAAAAAGATTAAAAAGAAGGAGTGAAAGAGGCAGCACAAACTGAGAAAGGGAAATAAAAAATAACACTAAACACTAAAGGACAAGAGCAAGGAAGAGCCAAAATAAAAAATAAAAAGAGGAGGAGAAGAGAGAGAGGAGTGAGAGAACCAAAGGGGGAGACGTGTCAAGCATAGGAAGGATGTACATTGAGACTTTTATTTATACATGTAAGATAAGATAAGATAAAATATATAGTATATGATAAAATAATGACTAAAATCATGCTGCAAATAATACGGAAAAAAATAAAAATAAAAATAAAAACTTTCTTCCTTAACACATATAACTTATAAAAATAAAAAATAAAAATAAAAATAAAATAAAAACTCATAATGGTATGTACTTGTCTTTAATATTGTAACAAAGAACAACTAACTGAGATATATCTATTTTTGGAGTTGGATCTTTCTTTGAACTTAATTATGGAGGATAACTGCGGTGGGCTACAAATTCAACATGATTGCATGTACGTTTATGGCCGATCTATCTCCTCATGCTTCTTTGGACTTCCGGAGCCATTGCTGCTAGCCTTTTCTGCCTTGCTACGTTTCCATGCCAACCTTTTATATATATATATATATATATATATATATATATGTATGCATGTATATGTATATGAATATAGAAAAAGTAAGATGCATTATCTTAAAGAAAAGGGAAAAAAGAAGAACATAAAAAGTAATCTAGAGCAATCATGCATTGTTCAAATAGTACAATCTTTATATGGATATAATTAGTGTTATCTTTATAAATAATTCCTTAAATTATACATCATATCTTACGTTGGTCCTTAACATTTGATTCTACACTCGACATTTCTCTGAACTTTACATTTGATTCTCCACTCGACATTTCTCTGAACTTTTTTATTGTTATGTCTATGATCCCACTGTCAATATATTTAAGGAAAAAAAATTAGACAAAAATTAAATTTGCTTTGATCACATGATTTTTATCTATTGGTAAAGTCATAATCAAATATTTTTGGAGGGAAATTACACCTTAATCAAAGATATTTTGGAAGTTAAATGTATTTTATCAAACTTTTTTGTATCAGAGATATTTTAAAGGTACACTTTCCCTCCCAAAAAATATCTGATTATAATTTTAACCTTAATTAAAGCTCATATGATCTAAATGTATTCAATTTTCACTCATTTTTTCTATATAATTTTTCGCCTTAATTAAAGCTCATATGATCAGTATGTACTCGATCTCCATTCAATTTTTTCATGGAATACCACCATAAGGACCTTTTGCATAACAATAGAAAAGGTCAAGATAATATGAGGTGTAAAATTAAAATCCATAACCAACATAGTTGTATAATTCATGGCCCTTTGTGGGGAAAAAAAAACCATATAATTCATAATATTGTTGATATTTAAAAGAGCTTATAAGATCAAAATGATTTTAAAGCTTTCTAATAAGTTATAAAAATTTTTAAAATGAAGTTTATGTACAACTTCAACTCTGATACAAGTCTTAAAATTTTTTCATAAGATACCTTTTTAGTCGTAACATTTTGTGATTTTGGCTTAAAGCTCTTTAAAAGACCGAAAGCTTTTTTGAAAACAGAAAATTCTTTTGATAATCATTCAAATATTTCTAGGAGCAATTTTTAGACTCAAAAGATAAAAAATCACTTTTAAAAAGCTCTATCAAATAGACTCATTATCAACCAACTCACTTTCTAAAGAAGAAAGTAATGTATGTCCAAATAGCTATACTTTATAATCAGCTAAACATGGGGCAATGCTTTATATGATAAATACGCATGGGACAACATTCATCCCCCCTCCCCCCAAACCAAAAAAAAAAAAAGCATGGGACAACATAGAAATAGACGTTACAGAGAAGATGAGATGATAAAAAAGAGCCTACGATTATCACAATTTTTTTTTGGTACCATTAACCTTATCATATAGTTCTAAATAATTTTTTATCTTTTATCTTTTAATTTTAACAGTTTATCTTTTGAACTTAAAAATATATAGTAAAACACTCTCAGTTGAAAATAGTGCTAAGTTTTTGACAGAAATTAATACATAACTTGCACAATTACTTCAAAATTTTCAACTTTGTTCAAACTTAATTAAAAAAACTAAATCTAACAAATTTGAGGTTAAATAGATTTTTTTTTTAAAATGACAATCTTTAACGTTAATTAATGATCCATGTGCAACTTACATTTCAAATTCATCGGAAAAAAAAAAAAAAAAAAGAAATTAACACTATTATCAATTGATCATGATGCTTTTTTCTAATTTTACTATATATCTAATTATGAAAATCAAAAGTTCTAATGACAAATTACAATTGTATGACAAATTCGAATGGTATCGGTAAAAAATAAAATAAAAAGAAAGTCGATTAAAAAAGTACCTATAGACATGTCAAAGCCATGGTTTCGGAGCTGTCTATACTCTTGGCACAAAGCACATGCCTCGCAGAAACAATGAACACAACAGTCGGTGCAGGGAGACTCGGCCAAGAAGAATTGTCCCCTCAGTTTTGACCTATAACAGCATGAGTACATACACGCCCACCCGCTTACGCACATTATCATCATGTATAGCGCTCCTCCTACTCCACATGCTACACCCACCACCATATATATATACACACACACACATTATATATAGTTTTCTAATTTTGTTAGAGTTCCAGATACAAGAATTCACAAGTGATTATATAAGTGCTCGTTTATTCACCTGTCGATAATTTTTTTTTTTTCTTTTTTTAAAAAAATAAACAAAACTTTTATTTAATTTTTGAAATGTCAAACAACTACAATTCAAAAAGATTTAATTCCAACTGGTGAACTAAACTCATGCTAAGTGTTTAATTTCTCATGTAAATGTGAAGGTTTTCTATGAGAAACTTACAAGTTGACCCCTGGTCAACGATTTCTGCAATGCGTCCAAATGTTACACATGGACACCAACATGTCAAGCAACCTGAAATTGAACCACATGAATATTTCTCTTATATTAAGCTAATTAGAGATAATTAAAATAAACAAAAAGATGGCATCATAAATTTCGTAGGTTGCACGATTTTTTCTTTTATTGACAAATTGAAAAAATAATAGTAAGAACTTATGACATCATCAATTTCGCTACTTAAAGAACTTGGTTCCTTCTAGTAAGCAACATTAAAAAAAAATTTTAAAAAAAAAAAAAAAAAGAGCAAGGTTTTTTTTTAATATTAATTTCTACACCTTACAATGTGAGGATCTTTTTTTTTTTTTTTTGGGTTAAAAATTGATTTTGAAAAGATAAAAATTGTTTTTTCCCCTTATTCTTTCTCTCTTTTATTTATTTATCTATTTTTGTTATGGGTCAAGGGTGCATAGTTATATTTGTTGTGCTCAAAATTGATAGTTAACCATGAAACTATAAGAATTGAAAATGGAACCAAAAGTATAAATGTGATACAATCTAAAACGAAAAGTATGATTCTTTTTATAAACTCGAAATATATGATAGCGAAATAAAAAAGAAAAAAGAAAAAAAGGGTACTACAACATGGTTCACGATGATAATCTAAAGATCACAGCAAAGGGTTAAAACATTCATTTAATTATAAAACCAACCATTCAAAATAAAAGTCCACCATCATATAAATATAAATATAAATATATATATATATATATATGTTGTGGTACTCACAAGTGCTAACATCGTCACCACAGTCGCAGAGACCCGTGGACCAAGGAACCGGAGAATGAGAAGTGGCATTAACATTTATGTTAGTAGAACAGGGTGTTGCGTACTCATCCAAATTATTCGAAACAACTGATACTGTTTGAGGCTGTGGCGGTGCCGATGGTGTAATCCGGGAAGAGTACTGATCTGTCTCCATTTATATATATATATATATATATATATTTATATGTGTATATATGAATATGAATGTATATGGTGATATGATTTTTTGTTATGTTTTTTTTTTTTTGGGCTGGTTAATATATGTGTTTTTTGATAAAGAACTGATGAATAACTGTGTAGAAACAATATTTACAAATTATGAAATCTCATGATTTTCAGATTAGTTATATACACACATCTGTTCCTTTGACGTGCCTCCTAATTGGAGAAGACGGTTGAGCGACGGTTATCTAACTTTCTTGCCTTTTGCTTGATTAAGAAGAGAGAGAGAGAGAGAGAGAGATAACTGTTCATTTTAATTATGTCGTTTTCTGTAATGTTGTCGTTTTATAAGTCTTCTCGTAGTTGTTTCTTTTTTCTTTTTTTTTTTCAATTTTGATTTTTTTTAATAAATCATATTACTTTGCAGTCATTTATAGATCCTCGCACAATCGCATTGTTAATAGATTGATGTTTTTAAGTGTCATGTCGTTTTGAGATAATGTCGTTGTATTTATCTTTTTTTTTTTCTTTCAACGGCAGTTATAGTCGTTTATATTGTTCTTTAATTGCTCTCTCGTTTTCTAATATGTTGTCGTTTTTTATTTATTATCATATGCAGTTAATGGAAATTTCAATGTAGTAACTATCCCTTACAGTTCTCCAAAAAAAGAAAAAAATCTATCCCTTAAGGCCCATTTTAATCATTTGATTAATTTTTTAACAATCTGAAAAAATATATATGTAGTCGACCGAATTGCTCCAAATTATAGAAGTTGTTAACTCATCAAAATCCCCCTTCTAATTTGCAGTTTATAATGTTATTTCTGATGGCAACCGGGCTACCTCCCCGGCTCCCCCCCCCCCCCCCCCTCCCAAAAAAAAAAACAAAACAAAACAAAACAAAACAAAAAACCAAAAAAACAAAACAAAGCAAAACAAATACTTAAATTTGTGCACAATACTTACACATTATAGCTCAAAAAGGACAATACTAATCATTTTACTTAATTGTAATACAAATTTCTTTTAAATTTAAGTTTAAGTTTGAATATAGTTGAATTAGGTTCAAATTTTCAAAGAAAATTTTATTGAGGTTAAGCAAAAATGATCAGCAATGCTTTTTTTGGACAATAACGTGCAAGTTATATATAAAAAACCATTCAAATTTCAACAGATTCGAGCAAAAAGGGTTAAATTGCCAAAACTTACAAATCAAGGGGCTGATTGTCAAGAAAAAAAAAAAAGCTCACGGACTAAATTATTAAATTTAAAAAGTTTAAGGAATATCTGCACAAATAAGTTCAAAAAAAAAAAAAAAATCACTCATCAATTGATCTCTCATTTGTGATTTGGATAGTCCATTCTTCACAAAATTGATAGACCAAATCTTCGTATATGTAAACAAATAAAATAAATAAATAAAGGTTCAGGGGTCTGAATCTTCAAATCTCGAATATAAAAGTTACTTTCAAGGGAAAATGTCAAATATAAAACCAAATAGTCAAACTTCTTCATATGCATTAAACTGTCAATTGCTTGTCTATGTAACCCTCCATTCTTCAGTATTCCATTCTTCACTATTGTCGTTATCCTTCCATTGTTGTTTTCATTGCCGGAAAAAGCTAAAGCTCAATTTCATAAGAAATTGACCAAAACTGAAAATAAAAAACACGTTTTGGAACTAAATTAAATACATGCCAAAACAAATTCAGTTAATTAACCTGTTTGATCTTACATATCCTAACATATATACTATCTTCCCAAATTGCGTATACCACTAAACTTCAATCAATAAACAATACTAAAAAAACGTGTTGTGAGATGTTCTGCTCATTTTAGATTGTCCAAAACAGTACCTATAAATTTAATTAAATACTTTATTGTATATATTGTATCATATTTAATTATTGTAACTTCTCACTAAAAAGAGTCTATTTTATAAAAGGTTTTAATCATTCACAGTCTATTCATCTTTCGGTTACAATAGTTCAAGACAACTCTATTTTATTAAAGGTTTTAATCACTTACAATCTATTTATCATTCAGTTACAACTGTTCAAGATAAATTAAATTTTCTGATATATGTATCGTATCATATTTTATTATTACAACTTCTCACTAAAAGGTTTCTATGTTATTAAAGGTTTTAATTATTCATAATATATTCAGCTTTCGGTTACAACTATTCAAGATAACTCTATTCTATAAAATGTTTTAATCATTCACAATATATTCATCTCTTGGTTGAAATTGTTGAAGGCAATTCTAATTTAAGAAAGGTTTTAATCATTCACAATCTATTTATCTTTCGATTGTAACTGTTCAAGACAACTCTTTAATATTTATATTAAACAGCAATTGTAAGTGTGTTTGTGTGTTATACAGTTTTCAATCATTCAAAACAACCGTGGAAGAATCATATTTTTGCTTATGAAATTCGTATGTTTGTAAGTAATTAGATTTCTCCGCGCAATCCCTCATTCAAATAATCGTTATACATGAATCTCTCACTCTCTCTATATGTATTAATTATTTGTTCTCTTTCCAAGGCAAAAATACACCTACACAAAACATTTTTATGGACATAATTCTCTCACGCACACAAGCACTGGGAATACCTTAAAACATGTGTATGCAGAGAATTAGAGGAAATTGATATTTTCTTATTAAAAATGTTGTGACTATTGTTTCGTTCTTCTACGATTAGACTATGAGATGTTTAGAACTGCTATTTTTCCGAAAACTAATCATAAAAAATATTAATTATTAATTTTTTTAACTTTAGATCCATACACTTATACTAAACTAAAGATATTTAATAGTTTTTATCAATCAATAACAATTATAAAATCTACAATATTAATTACTACAATATGTATATAACACGTGCAACATACGTACACAGACTGGTCTCAATTATAGAATACATAACCGTATCTTTTGGGAATTACCCGTTGCCTTACTTTGCTTGAAGTAGAACATTTCTAAATCAAAAATCCGATTTTTGAAGCTCATTCCTGCTTGTTTCACACATCCATTTTTGGAGAAAAAAAAATAACAAAAAAGTGTTTTTCCAAGTTTTCTATCATTCTTCTCATTTTAAAAAAGAGAAGTTATCTTATTTTCAAAATTACTGCACTACTCTTTTGGATTCTTTTTAAAATCTTCACCCAATGTACTATTCCCAAATCATTTTTCTATTCCAATTAACTTTTTGCTTTCAAAAAGGAAAATTTTTTGCAAATCTAAACGTCATCTAATTTTAAATGAAATAACTTTTTCATTTCAAATAATCTTCCTTTTCGAAAATGGACGTGCATCCAAATAGGACCATTGTATAGACCAACTTCACAGTTTTTAGAACATGTTGGTTATGCAGATGTAGAACAGTTAAAAAACATGTATCCCAACAACTCCAAGCCTCCAACCTCAAGCCCGCAAAGTGCAAAGCAGCCTCCCGTTGACGGGCAATGGATCAGTCTAACTGTAATTAAGTTGCTACATTAGACATCATGTTATAAGAAATCTCTCCCGTCTAAAGGTCATTCCATTCGGCGGTATAATCTGTGCAAGAGTCCAGTACAATCCAGGGTAGAGAACGATACAATCCACTAGAAATAAAGAAAAATAGATAAAGAAAGAGGGAGAACTTTCCTGTCCGACAATCTAACAGTGCCGGATAGAAAAGTTCTCATATGTATACATATATATGTTTGTTATTTCATGTTTTTTATATTATTTTTTACATATCATTCTGCTGGCTGTTTACATGCGGGGCAGTTGGAAGCATTGCTGAGATTGCCGATTAAGGATCAACATGTAATTAATTACACATAAACCTTGTTCTATACTTTCTCATTTCACCATATATTTTCAATTATCTCCGATTTAAAGTCATTCACTTTTTAATTCTTAAATTTCACAAACTTTCCCTAGGCTTCTTAAATTCCGAATTAGTTCCACTTAACCTCCTCTATTAGAATTTTCATTAAGAATATATGAAAGATCAAAAGATTAATGAATTAACTAGGACCGACCAAGCCTTAACTGCCGACATAGTCAAACGGTAATTCATAACGTCATGCAGGTATATGTCCAGTAATGTTTGCTTTTCAAAGATTTTCGTTTGGCTACTTAAAATGGTCATTACGTAATACCATATTTTGATACTTCTCGCAGTAGCTTTTACATGATCTATGGGGCAATTCATAGGGGTTTTAAGAAAGACCATTTATATCTTCTGGTGATCGACAAAATGCTCGTGACTTCTATACAGGAAAAAAACGAAAATTTAAACTCCCGCAACCATCGAACCAACATGAGATCATACAAAGAAATTAGAAGAAAATGCCTAGAGCACACTCTCACCCTAAACCGGTTTAAAGAATCAACTGACAAAACCTGACAACATCCATTCTCACGAGTATCACCGCGGTGACGATTTTCCAGAAACTCGGTTGTTCTGTGCAGAACCTCCTAGTACTTCAAACCAAGGAATCATCCCTCTCAACCAGTCATGTCCCAGAAAAATTGATGACGTAAGCGCACAGAAAATATCAAGCGAGATGGCCGGAGCTCGAAGTTTTGCACCTTACTTCCTTTTTGGGATGATAGGAGTATATCTTTCATTTCATTCTACAATCTCTCCCTCTTCCAAGTCGTCCACCACTCGGAAGTCTTCCTCACCACCTGAATATCGTCTCTCTTCTATCCCTACTTCCTGGGCAAGTGCACCTTCAAAATCAAGAAAGTCGTCAGGATTAATTTCTGCAATGAGATCCGAGTATGCATCTATCAACCCTTGATCAAAATCAAAATCCAGGTGTTCGACAATAGATTGTTCATTAGTTTTGGAGCCGGAATGTGAACCACTTCCTCCTGCAGCTACAGCAGACAGAGATCTCTCTGATGCGTTATTTGATATTTTCTCGAAGCCACTTTGACGAGCAAACTTAGTTGGGGAAGCGGAATTCTCATGCTTCGTGATCTCAAACACTTGAGGAGCCAAAGAGCCATCATCTTCCTCTATTTCCTCCTCCTTAAAAGGAATACCTCTTGGGCTCAAATGATTATCGCTTCCTGAACTTCTAAGCTCTGATTTGCATATGATGGGACGAGCTTGTTTAATGACCTCAAAATCAATAGTTTGTGAAGGGAGAAAAACATGAATGATGGGGTACTCCAAGATCCACATATTTGCCAATTGCTGCCTCAACAGAACGTTAATATCCAATTCATAAAAAGGTGACTTCGCACCCTGAAATAACACCCAAAAAAGACGAGCTTGTCTCAATAGGACAAACAAAGTAAAATGACAGAAGTACCATCAAATTAAGTAGAATGTTGCGCCTTTGTTTGCCTCTTCTCCTCTTGTTAAAATTAACAAGTGACAACACAACTAAAAAATCCACCTTTTAATTTTCAAAAAAAAAAAAAAATCACCTTTTACATTAGGGCTGCATAAATGAATTGGCTGTAGATGACCTTGGCCTTTTTCTTTTTAAACACTCACGGTAACATATTCCAAAATATTATCCAGAAAAAGAAAAGTAAACAAACCTTGTGATATTTACGAATAAAGAATTTGAGAGAATCCGGTTCTTCCTCACAAAATTGCTTTAATTGATGATTCCAAGGGCCAGGTTTTAGATGTTTGCCAATGAGAGAGCGGATGTTCATGTTTTCGTTTACTCTGCATCAGCAGTAAACATTTCAGCTCTCAAGTACCACCCTAGCCGAAAATAAAGTATGAAAGTAAAACACTACCAGATTGCATAAAAAGCTAATAAGCAGCTCACCCATGGTCGAATAGTGCGACATCAGTTGAATGAAATCGCCACTCAATTGTCCAATAGATGCACTTCTTCCTAAAGGAAATCAGACAAGCATAAGTCAAAAATCAATGAAGAAACAAATCTCCAAACACCTATATTTTCAATTTTCGCCATCATTTATCCCGGAAGGTAAAATCCAGAATCTATAACAAGAGAACTACAATATTGTGTTTAATTGACGTTGTCCAGAATAAAAAGTTACCAAACATAACATGCATGAAAATAACAGTCATTTCAACAACGAAGTAAACCCATTAGAGATTAAACCTCTGATCATATCGAGTTTGATTGGTCTCCCTTTTCGACATGCCGCCTGGAAGAAATAGGAGTTTTGTTCTCCGACTTGCAGCAGCACTCCGAATGCGTTTTAGGTAAAATGGTAGCCTAAAACAGTTATATCTACACAGATTGTTTCTCATTCTTTGAGCTGATTCAGCAACCCTTTTTACTTCCTCAAGCAAATTATAATCTACAAAAAGAACTTTTCGAAATTAGAACCAATGACGCTAATAGTCAGAAACAGAAACAAATACCCAAAAATCAAAATATAACCAATAATTCAACAATAAAGTACATTTAGCCCCAAAAAAATTATTGGGATATCCAGATACGCATTAAAAGCTTTTCCTTAATAAACAAAGAAAATTTTCCAAATGCACTTTTTTTTAATAATCGTGGTGTCCGAGACTTTGCCCCAATTAATACACGGGATCCATGTAAAGCGCCTCCTCCACGTGAGTCGGGTAAATAAAGGCCTGTTGGCATGGCCCCGAGGAATTGGTAGCACTGATGAGAATCGAACCTTAGACCTAATGCTTCCTGAGGCACAAAGTCCAAATGATTCACCACTGAACTAACCCTTTAAGAAAATATATACATATATAAAGCATTTTTTGCTAAAATCAAGCAGTGAAATTTGGACAAATATATATGTATATGTATTACATATATATATATATATATATGTATATGTATCTATAACTTCCTCGAAAAAACAATTCCACACTCACTTAAGCTCATTAAAACAAATAAAATCTTCGTAAACCACTTTGTTAATCACGAATATATATGCCTCGCAAAAACCTAAAAACTACATCAATTTTCCTGAAGTTCGAATTAAAATTATATCAAGCATCCTCAAATTAACCCCTAAAAAATATCCAGAAACACATCAAAAGAAATTTTTTTGGAAAACTATATGAGAAATTGAAAGCAAAGCAGCGAAAATTGTGAATTTACCGGACAGGAGCTGATCGTCGTCAAAGTGAGAAAGAGGGACGAACTGGGTCCGGTTCCTCTTGCCAGTACAACTGGTTCGTTGCTTGTGAGCTTTGACGCAGGGAAGGCTACAAGAGCGAAAAGAGCAACCGGGGCATTTGTATTTCGATTCCTTCACTTTGCATTCTTCGCAGAGAGTTAGGGATTTGTGTGGTTTTGGGTTTGAATTTGCAGAGAAGGCTTCTTGTTCTTCTTGTTCCGCCATTTTCAACAGAGCCACTGTACAGAGAGAAACAAGAGAGGGTTTTGCTTGTTTGGAGGGAAGAACTAGGGTTTTTTATTTTTGGGACCAAGAAAATATATATATATATATATATATATTTTCCCCTCAAAATAATGACAAAGTTCAGGTCAAAAGTAATTATGTCCGATTCTTCTGTTATATATTTAAAAAAAAAAAATGTAACTTTGTTGTCGTTTTCAGTTAATTGCTTGTGTTCAACTCTTACGTCGTCTTCTACCGGGTGGCATTCATTGATAGTGTTTTTTTTTTTTTTTTTGGGTAAATTGTTAGGTTTTTCCCGAGTTTTAAACTTCATGCAATTTTAGTTCCTAAATTTTTTTTCATAATTGAAATACTTCTAAACTCTTAAAATATTACTTAAACAGTCTTTTATGTTAATATTTTAATAAAATTTATTAATTAGTATCACTTTTTTATCAAATTACCAACGTATTCCGTTTAAAAATTAATAAAAATGACTATTGTAATAATATTTTAATAGTTTAGGGACATTTCTTTTTTTATAGCTGGAGTGATTATAAACTATTAAAAATGTTATTACATGAGTCATTTTCATTAATTTTTTTTTACGGAATCTGTAGTTAGCATCACTTTTGGATCAAATGATTAACAAATTATGTCCAAAAATTAATGTAAATGACTATTGTAGTAACATTTTAATAGTTTAGGGGCATTCCAGTTACGAAAAAAAGTTAATTGACCAAAGTTGCATGAAGTTAAGAATTTAGGGACTAAATAAGCAATTTACTCCCTTTTTTTTTTTTTGCCTTTTTCTTTTTTTTTTTTTTTTTTTTTTTGTAAAGAAGGAAAGAGAGTATCCAAGAATTCATATACAATCATTGATGGAAAAAATTTAACCACTACACGTTTTTTTTACATCTTAAAAATGTGCAAAGGTAAAATCATTAAATGCTTTGAGAAAGTATAAATCATAGTAAATCAAACCTAAAATTGACAATTAGTCACCTATTTATCAATAAATCATCAATTCATATGACAGAAGTTAGGTAAATAAAGTCTAAACAAATACAAAGAGCTTTCTGAAATCAAGATAGAAACTATCGGTGGTGGAATGTCTTCAAGTCGTATGATGTCTTTTTTGACATGGAATACATGTTTAACAAAATCAAGTGTCGCTTGATTGTTCTAAATACATGTTGGACCAAACAACCTAGATAGAAAGAAATAAAGTAAGCATTTTTAATATCTTCGAGTACCAGATTCTAAGTGAATTTGAGTACTAGAAGAAATACTATGCACTAATTCAAAGACATCTGATTCAACGTAGTGAATTGAGAGACTAACATCTAACCACCGAAGGTTGTCGTATAGTGGTTAGAATGCCTTTGTTAAGCATCTTTCTTTCGTCTACATAGGGCAAAAGCTTCAACGTCGCAAAAGTTTTACTTTTATTAGAAAATATCATATATTTGAAGTACTTTGTTAGGTCCTGCATTTTACTTTTTATTAAAAAAAAAAAAAAAAAGTATACATCTTCTTATATTTGAAGTACTACAGTTTCTTCTATTGATTATATTTGATACACCAATCCATTTTTTTCTTCATCAAACTCGGATTTTTTTGAGTTGAAATCAAATGTTGACACAGAGAGAGAGAGAGAGTTTATATTAAATATTATTTGATGATATAAAGCAATAACACTTTAAAATATAATTCATACTTCTTCTTTTTGGTGAAAGAATGTAGTAGAGCCTCATTGAGAGTAATTACTAGACTCGTTACGTCTTTCTTTCTTTCTTTAAAAGGCTGTGCCCTTTAATAGTTTACCAGCCTTGATAAGTTTCTTGTCCAAAAGGACCATGAACGAGAACAGTGTAAAATAAAATAATTAAAAAAAAAAACTAGTTGATCAAATTCGAATTAACTTGCCCAAACATGTTGACTTTGAGAAGTGAAATAATCATTTAAAAAAGACCAAACAAAACAGAAGTGAAATAATCATTTGATACAATCAAGTGGCTGGAATTATTTTTTATACGGTTTCAGGGGCATAATTTTTTTTAAATAGATATCACTGAGATTAAACGAGTCAAGTAACATAAATGAATAATTGGAAAAATAAAAGGACTTAATTTTTTTTCTTTATCAATTTATTTATTTACTTAGTGCTCTGATATTTGTTTATTTCTTTTGCTACTTTTGATGGACTTCTTTGTTGAAGTTAAATTAGACAAACATTTTAAATCATCCAAGAAAATGGGAAATATCCATATGATCTATAGAAGGAGAATAAAGTGTTTGTTACTATAAACAACATTTTTTTCCACCATCTTTCAAGCACCATAACACTATCTGATATAGTTAAGTATAGGTTAACACCACAAGGTGAAAATGAGTTACACAATAAAAATAAAAATACAAAACAATTAACAATTTCCCATTCAAGTTCAAAGGGCCATCTCCATGTACATCCTCTAATCTATATGATCATCTTCATGCAAATTAGGATTTAGGGCCGGTTTACCATCATTCTCTAACCTAAACGATCATCTTCCAACATGTTTGACACGTTTTGTCACATGGCAGCGCTGATCGGATAGCGCGATTTTCACTCCCTCGGGCGTGCCAACCACAACGAACTGAGTGCTCTAAGACGAGAGAAGTAATCGCTAATGACGAGAAGAGCACGAGCAGCTTGGCGGGTTGTAAGGATTCGGTACATTTGTTGCAGAGTTTGCTGCCTCAAAAGGTCAGCCTAAAAGGTAAAAGGTTGTGGATATTACATTAGGAAAATTTTCCTGTACTTTATCACACATTTCATGCCGTGTCTAGTCAAAGTTGAGTGATACCTGGTAAAGGAAGTTCTCCAAGGTGGCAAGTTTTCCCATCGCAATCGCCATTTGGCCCATGTAGTCGGCGACATTTCCCGATCCTGCAGGCCCAAGAGTGGTCGAGGAAAGCGTTTCCACGAGGGATTGCTGCAGAGCTTCCATGCCTTGAGACAAGGCATCTTCGGCTTGTTGAGAAGATTGCTGCAGATTACAAATGCCCAACAACTGCTGATCCGTTAATGGCTCAAGGTGGTTCCCGAGTATCTGAATCTCCAACACGAGACAATTCAACAAAAATCCCATACGAAAATGATATTAAAAAGAAAAAAACAAAATAATATTAAAGATTACCTTTAGAACTTCAGATGAACGGAACCCACCTAACCACATGAAACACCTCTCGGCAGGGGTCTTCCACATCCCAGAGAGCATGTGGAACACATCAGCCTTAGCTCCGATAGTCTTCAGCCTGAATATTTCGTCGTAGTGTGCCATCACTCCATCGACAAGAACACGCAAGTCGTTGTCACCCATATGGGAATTCACAGCTGATCTTAGGTCGTTTATCAACCGCTGATGTTCATCAAGCCAGCGCACATAGTCCAAGTCAAATGCAAGCGCCCCTGGAAAACAAAATTGTTCTCTGAGAAACCATGACGGGAAACAATCCTCATATTTTACATTCTGAAAACATTGCAAGTTCAAATACTTAAAATTTTCAGTGACGAAAGAAATTTGCTCAGTTAATTTCGAATTGCCACATGACTAACATTTTCACTGTTATAGTTTACAAAATCTACTACTAAGACACCAAAATACGCACCATTTCCAGCCATTAACTGATTGTGATCACCTGAAAGTCCAGATGCAATAAACATACCCTGTATTGGAACATAAAACACAAGATGTAAAAGAGAATAATAATAATGTAATAACACCAATAACAATAAATAATTAGGAGAAATCTTTGATTTCTGGTACCTGCTGACGGGCTCGTTGAAGCTCTTGCTCGAGTTGCGAAAGCCTAAGTCGACTATTCTCCAGCTGCTGAACATAAGCCTATCCAAAACCAAAACCTATAAATGATCCAAATATTTTCCATTCATTAACTTAAGACATTTCCATTTTTTATTTTTCAACAGATAAGGCTACAAAAATTTTTTTCTAACATCAAATTTAATAACTATTTATGTTTTCTCTATTTTGTTTGTAACTATCAACTGAAAAATCACAATTTAGCAAGCATTGCAAAGCAAAAAAACCTACCACGTCTTCATAATATAAGCAAGATATCACAGAAATCCATTATTCATATGTGAGGTAACTCGTACAAATTAAGAAGAGATGCATTACTTTCTTCCTCAGACGACTCTTCCTCGCCGCTTCCCGATTCTGCGCCAGCCTTCGAAGCGTCTGCAAATTCAGCAACCAGACTTAATTCCAAAGAACACAACAGATATCACAAGAGACTGAGAAGTAAACAATCTCAGCCTCAAAAATAAAATAAAATAAATAAATTACCTTTTGGTCACCAGTTTTTCCCCTGATCTGCTCCATGGAATCCACCACTGAAAGTGCTCCCTGCTGCATTCCATGATACTACGAAAGCCAACAAACCCCCCCCCCCCCCCAAAAAAAAAAAAAGCTGCAATCAGAAAGTTTACCGGCACTGAACTGAACTACTGTAAGTAATATAAATGTAGACTTGTACATGTATACATATATATATATATATATCATTACTTCAAAGTTGGTACATGAAAAGAGTAATGAGACATTACTAGACAGCAAACAAAGAGACGAGACAAAAGAATCGAGAAATAAATCTCAACTTTGAAGAACTTTTTGCGCTGAAACTAGATACGTAATAAAGAGATGGGTCCATCAGGAAAATCTTGTTGTACATATTGGGAGTGATGGCTTTACAAGTACCACCCCCCAACCCCCCCCCCCCCCCCCTCCTTCTGATTCTGATTTTTGGGTCCCACCTCCATTGATCAAAACTCATCCAAGCAACACCCCCAAAAAAAAAAATCCAAACAATGGCTAATCTAAATCATCATTAATAAACCTACAAAAAAATCATAATAAGTTTTGCAGCTAAATCCTTCATGAGTTCAAACATAAATTGTTCAGGGAACAGGGGAGGAGAGAGGGAGGGAGGGAGGGAGGGCGATACATGGGTTTTATCATCAGTGTCAACATCTGTGGAAGTGTCAGTGTGCTGGCTGTTGTCTGCCATGGCTGAGTCACCCCAATTCTCAAAGTGACCGTTTCCCAACGGCGTTCCGACGACCACCTTCGTCGTCGTTTTCTGCTGCTGATACACCAACTGTTGTTGTCGTTGTTGCTGTTGTTGTTGTCCAGTGTCCACACACCCTGCCGTTCCTGTCGTCGTTGAAGCTATGTTCTCCAAGCAAGACGACACGCTCTGTTTACAAAAAAAAAAAAAACAAAAACAAAAACAAAAAGAACACCCATTACAGGAAATGCAAAAAACTTTCTATCAAAACCGCCATTGGAGGACAGAGAAAGGTGGGTAGAGAGAGAGAGAGAGAGAGAGAGAATAAATAAGAGGGCACTAGTACCGTGTTGAAGGTCGCGTGTTGCAAGTGATTAGGTAAAACAGCGATGGTGTTTGATTTTAAGCTGAAGATAGAGCCTACAAAAGACATAAAAACAAAAAAAAAATTATAAAAAAAAAACCCCACAAACAAAGCAGTTAAAGAGAGGTTTATGTCTTACTTGTATGGGACGACAATGTCCGTATATGTATATAACATATAAACACATGTATGTATAAACATAAACAAGAGTGAGAGAGAGAGAAGGAGAATACTTGGGCTTAAATCAACAGCATCATCGTGAGGAAAAGCGGCAGCGGAAGTTTCAAGCTCCCCAAGATCCGAGAACCGTGTTTGGTTTCTGTTACAATCATCTCCTCTGCTTTTTTTTTTTTTAATAATTATATTTTGTTGTCACACCAACAAAAAACAGAGTAAGTACTATTGAGTTTTTTTTTTTTTTACCCCTCAAGTTTTAATACATATAAATCATGTACTTCATAAAGGAAAAGTTGACAACTTTTTGGTATCAAAAATATCTATAATCTATATCAATAAAGAAAAACAGCATACAAGCAACGAAACCAAACCTGAAATAGAAAGAAGAGTGAGAATAAAATTCAGGGTTGGAAGGAGGAGGAGGAACTGCTTTGAAGCTCTGCATTTTTTTTTTTTGTTTTTTGGTTTTACGTTTTGTTTTGGGTTTGTCTAAAACGTGGAAGAGAGGAAAAAACAAAAAAGACAAAGATCATAGGACAAGTTTAAGGAAAATAAGAAAGGAGAAGAAGAGGAAGAAGAACGAGGAGAAAAAGAAGAAGAAGAAAGAAGAAGAGCATTGAAGTGAAGAAAATCTTTGATGTATCTTTACAGAACAGAACAGAAGAGGATAGCGTATCAGTACGGCTCTTGAATTTTTTTTTAAATATAATTTTGATTTTAAAAAGAGAGGAAAAATAAAAGGCACAGGCTTTTTATTATTGCTCTCTGACTTGGGATTTTAGTTTCCCAATAAACCCACACCACCCCCCCCCCCCCCCCCCCCCCCCCCCAAACAAAAACACACACACACTTCCAAATGAAAGAGCACAACAGACACCACTCTCTTCCTCTCCGGCGTTCCCTTCAAAACCCCGCCACCCCCTTTGCCCACCTGAATATTGTTGTCCAATTTTTTTTTTTCACAAGTGAAAATAATAGGGAAAACTGATCAGCAAAACCAAAAAAATATTTAGGATTGATTGTTAGTTCATTTTAAATTAAATTGTATTTTTTTATCATAATTTTTGTCTTTTTCTTAAAAAATTTTTATTTTTTCTGAAAAATTACTATTGAAATTTAAAAATCTTAAACTAAACTCATTCACCAAACACCTCCTTAAGTTAAAAAAAAAAAAAATCCGAGTCTTGAATTTCGATGCTAGTTTGTAATATGAAAATGAGTATGGGATAGTCTATGCCGTGTGCATTTGATATACGAATCTAAAATGGAATTTTTATATTGAAATTAGTTGACTTTTCATAAACTAATTATAATTTTTGTTAGTTATTTAGAAGGGAAAAAATTGATATAAAAACTTCAGATTTAAAATAGAGAGTCAAACGGAAGTGAAAATGTATGTTATTAATAAGATTTAATTTGATCATAATAGTGGTTTTAATTTTTATTTAGTAGTGTGTTTATCTTGTTTGTTAGTGTTAGGTCATGTTTTGAGCTCGTTAGTTTTGTTTACTAGTGGTGCTACAAGTATCAATTGGACGGACTGTGTTCTTAAAAAATCATGTTTGTGCTCAATTGTTGGTGTATCTATTTGATATTTTGACTATTTGTTTTCAGAACTTGGTACACATTTATTCCTCCTTGAATGCTTTATTCGAGTTTATCAATAAAATCGAGTGTCTATCGATATTGTAGCTTTCCTATAATTTAAGGCTATATTGATCCATATTAGTGCTTACGTTTTCTTGATTTGGAATATATTCCTCATTTTTTTTTTAAATGTCAACTTTATCTTATGAAAGTAATTAAGGTGCAATCATGATGCCCCCAGACGAAGAAGAATAAGAAAAACATTGCTAATCTAGTTTGATTTCCTCTAAATGTAGAAGAGGTGGAAAGTAAACAAGACACATATCTTGTTTTCTAATAGTATTGCTACCATGGAAAAAACATTAAAGTCATTGGTATGACATGATTAAATTATGGTTTTTAATTGTTTAACCAACGTTATCCGTTCTGACTTGGCTCATGTATTTTATGGGTCATATAGCACATATCAATAAATAACATGATTATATTATGGTTATATATATATATATATAAAAACCAAACATGTTGATATCTGGTATCCGTACAAATAATCAAGTAAAACGACTTTTTATTAATAAGAAAAAGGCAAATGCAAAAGCGGCTAATTGTGTTGAGGAAAGTGAGAAGCTTTCCCTCTAAAACAATTAAAGTAATTGAAATTTTAATGCCATAATGGGTTGACACCGAATTAATGGCATACATGTAGTTTCCACTTCCCAACTTGTGTTACAACCACAAAAAATATAAAAATATTAAAAGATAAAAAGATAAAAACTTACACTAGAGTTCTCTTTAGTGCAAGCGACCATTGCCAATTGAGCTTTAGCACTTGCTTAGTAGCCACAAGCTTATTTTAATGTATTTAAAGTTAGCGCAACACATGAAAGGAACAAAACAAATGAATAAAATAAATGAAAGACCGAACAAAATATATGGAGAATTCGTTATGAGTGTACCAAGAAAGGAATTCTCATAGTGACATCGGTTACTTCTCGCTATAGATATGAAGTATGAACTGTTTTTCAATCCTTTTATTAAATTTTTAATAAGATGATCAATGGATATATATATGTTAAAAATTAACAACATATCAATACAAAAATTATTATAAATCAAACCATTGACTAGGGATGGAAATGAGGCAAAGCAAGGTCGGGAAGTGCTTTCCCATCCCCATCCCTGTTTTCAAAAAGACTTCCCTTATATCCACCTCATCCTCCATTTATTATAAATATAAATTTAAAAATATAACAAAGTAAAAGCAAACGATAAAGTATAAATACACCATAAATTTAGTTAAAAATCAAAGATTTTATAAACAAACCAACTTGTAAATATATGCAAATAAAATCTTAAAAAATAAAGCTATTAAAAATCTCATGAAAATGTTACAAACTGTTAAAACTAAAGATTTATAAAACACTAAAGCTTACAAAAACTTAAAACCATAAAAAATATTTATAAAATTATTATTTTTTTTTGTCTATTCTTCATAGTTTCAATATTCATTTCATTGATGCACACACTTTCAAAAATAATTTTTAAAATGTATATGAAATCACACAAACATATGCATGCATATATATATATATATATATATATATATGAGAAAGATGGCGGCCGAGGTGGGGTGGGGAGGGAGTGCTTTCTCCATCTCCGCCCCATTAAGCTTCAGGGATAAGATTTCATCCCTGTCCCGTTAGGGGTGGATCCCCGTGAGTCTCCGTACTCGCAAAAAGTCTTACCATCCCTACCATTGACAAATTAATCCAACTAAAATAATAGTTCAAACTTTTAGTTAAAAGAAGAATTTTAACTAAAAATATGAAATTTTTACGATAAGTTCCGAAAAAATTCTATAATTAGTAATGTGCTTTTAGGCTAGCATCTTCAATTACATTCCTTTCTTGAGTTCACTAGAAATGTCATCTCTCTCTTTCTGTTCGATATCAGCCATCAAATCAAACCCTGTCGGATAGAAGCCTACCTACTATAACTAGCTTATCTATTTACCCAAGTTAGACTACTAGCATCTTACCTTACATCAAAAGTCTCTACCCCCATCTTAATCTATCCAATCACAAGCAATCGAATGAGTTCTGGGAAATGTAAAAGAAAAGAAGATAGATGCCCGGTGTTTCATTTAAGCTTTAGGTTTGGCTTTGCCACCATCTTTCTCTTTTTGTCTGCTCCGTTCTTGCTTCTTCTCAAATAGTGGTCTTTTTTCCTAGGAGCTAGTTTTGAGTTCCCCTAGTTTAGCTACTCGAGGGCAAATCAATGTTCACAAGGCATGGAGAGAGAGTTTTAAGTAAGGTTTGAAATTTGATATGTGGGATGGTTCTAGTTCATAAGTGAAGGAAGAAAGCTAGGCTTTGTCTCTGTTTAAGATTCTTATCAAATTGTGTCACTTTCATTCGATTTATTATTCCTAAACGTAAAAACCATTACATTTGATATGATTTTTCTATATTAATATGATATATGATGTGAGTAATGTTCAAAATTTTTATATGAATTTGTTATATTATCATATCTTAATATGATATCTATTATGATTTAACAATTTAAAGTTTTAGGACTAGTCTAGTAATGGGCATGTAAGAGAACGATACTTGTAACTTCTTCTTTTAGATTAATATAACTACTATTTTTTTTAACAATTACAAGTTGATTTTAATATAATATTTTTCAACATTACATATTACTCACATTAATAGCTTCAAAGAATCATATTATATGTAGAATTATATAAAATTATATATAAATCAAATAATGATAATATAAATATATCACATCGGCCACACATGTATAACTATCAGACGGAAAACTCATCCTAAAATTTTTATACAATAGATATATTTGACAAACCAGTTTAAATCCAAAAGCAAAAATGGTATTATTTCAAATCCAAATCTGCATTTTTTATTTCTTTTTCAGAATTCACAACATGCTTATTTTTATTCCCTCAAAACATTCATTTATTTTAGACTTCGTTTGACAATTTCACTCAAATTGTATTTTTTCATCTCAGTTTTTACCTTTTTTTAAAAAAATTTTTTATCTTTTTTAAAAAATTAATAAAAATTTTTAATTTAAACAATATTTTTTCAATTCAAACTCATTTATCAAACGCGCTTTTAGATTCTCGTCTCAAAATTTCGAGACCATATCTCAATCGAGAATCGTTAAGGCGTTTTTTTTTTTTTTTTTTTGTTTAATCACCAAATTCTCCGATTAATGTATTAAGCTGATCTCACACGCTTTTAAGTGGGAGAGTGGGGGGAATTGCAAAGTCCCACTCCCCAAGACAAAAAAAACGACCCCTACTTAGCTGATTCTTTTGTCCTCTCTCTCTCTCTCTCTCTCTCTCCCTTACTAGGGCTCTTTTCCCACTCTGGGTAAACTTGAGCTCAGGCTCATCAGAGCATAGAATTAGATGCCTCTCTCTCTCTCTCTCTCTCTCTTTTTGGGCTCTTTCTCTCTCTAGAACCATGTACGACATAACCCCAAAAGTTATTTTTTACAAATTTTTTCTTTTTTTCACATCAACCAAAAAAGAAAAATACACTACCAGGCCCTGCATGGGGAACAGTGACTCGGCGCGCGAAAAATGATGGGATGGCGATGAGATGTATGTGACTGAAATTATTTTTTTTTAAATAGTAGTAAAATTCAATATAAAAATTAAAAAACAACAATAATAATAATAATAATTTAAATGATTTGCTTTCTGATTTTGGCTTTTGTCTCTCATTTATTATCAGACTTTAAAAACAAGGCTTTGCTTGAAAGAAACCTCTTGGGTAAAATGTCCCCGGACAAGGGAGTTTTTTTTTTTTTTTTTCTAATTAAAGGATGTTTGATGTGTAAATTTAAGTTAAGATTTTTAAGTTATAATAATAATTTTTATTGATTTTTTAAATAAGATAAAAAACTTAAACTCTATTTGGAGTAAAAGTTTAAACCTTAAGTTTAAACTTAAATTTTTATCTTTTTCTAAAATAATTTTTTGTCTTTTTTAAAAAAGTTTTTTATTTTTTCTTAAAAGTCAACAAAAATTACTATTGAAACTTAAAAATTTCAACTCAAACTCATTCACCAAACGGGCCCTTATTCAGAAAAGATAAAAAACTTTTTCAGAAAAAGACAAAATTTTTCTGAAAAAGTTTTTAGTTCAAACTAAGGGCTCGTTTGGAGCTCAAACTCAAACTTAAAATTTAAACTTAAATTTTGGTCTTTTTCTAAAAATTTTTTTATCTTTTTTAATAAGTTAATAAAAATTACTGTTTAAATTTAAAAATTTCAAAACTACACGGGTCCTAAGCTTCCAAACAATGCCCCCCCAGAGACTCTCCTACACGGTCGCCAGAGCCAGACATGCAATACATTTACACACATTTTACATTACAGTGAATAATAATTGAACCAAAAATAAAATAAAATAAATCTTGATTTATTATGACAAAAGCCAAGAGAATATGACGCATTTCATACGGCAACCGTACACTTTTTCTCTGTTCCTCTCTATTATTATTATTATTTTTAATTTATTTTGTTTTTAATTAAAAAAAAAAAAACTTTTGGGCCTATCCATCCATATGTTCAAGTGCCACTTATTACTTACACTTGATGCTTCTTTTCCTCCTTTCTTTTACCCTTTCTTTCTTTTCCATTTGGCTGGTGTTTACTATTATTATTATTATTATTTATGACAAATGCAGGTTTTTGCCAATTGGATGCGGTACCGTTTTTGAACTTCTAGTGGAAGTCACGTGAGGTGGCACGTGACAAATGTCCTTTCCTTTCCTTTCCTTTTCTTTCCTTCTCCAAATGCAGCTTCACTTCACCAGCTTTCTCTGCAACATTTCTGTATATTGCTGGTCCTATGATAAAAACTAAAAGTCACGAGCTTCTTTTTTTTTTTTTAATTTTAAATTTTTTCTTTTAAGAAACAAAAAAAATACCTTTTTCAGCTTATAAGAGAAAAGTACTTTTCGTTTTGAAACCAACGGAAAACAAGACAGTGTGGAACACCAAAATAGGATTCTTTTAGGATTGTCTTCACTCTCTCAGATGACGCCTAGATTTGGGCTCAACTTTTCAGGCCCAAGTTAGGGAAACAAAATGACGAGAATACCCTCGCATATGCTTTTTTTTTTGGCTCACACTAATAATCGCTAAAAGGTGTTTGGGGAATGAATTTAGTTTAAAATTTTTTAATTTTAATAGTAATTTTTTAAAAAAGATAAAAAATATTTTTAAAAAAGATAAAAAAATTTTTCATAAAAAGATAAAAATCATGATAAAAAAAAATATAATTTAATTTAAATTAAATTTATGTCCAAACTCACCTTAAGTATTCA
This sequence comes from Ficus microcarpa, assembly GCA_025413485.1. Classification (NCBI taxonomy): domain Eukaryota; kingdom Viridiplantae; phylum Streptophyta; class Magnoliopsida; order Rosales; family Moraceae; genus Ficus; species Ficus microcarpa. The sequence goes on along the minus strand of CM046385.1, from coordinate 7,556,753 downwards.
CACATTTATATTATTACTATTACGAGAATCTATTAATATCACGGATAAAATAAAAGAAAAAAATAATATCACGCTTGATCAATTAACATTTAGAAAGTTCATGAGATATAATTACAAGCTCATGATGATTAATAATGAGATTAGTCTTTTATTATTAAATAACAGAGTCTTGAAACGTTTTTTTTTTTTTTTTTTTTTTGTAATCATTTTGCGATAGTTACAAGGTGATATACCCCCCGAAGGCTTTCTTGGTTAATGGATTCTCAGGTGAGACTGAGAGGGGTGATTTCATCAATCTTTTCATGCACGCCGTTCGATTTGATTTTACTGATGGCTTAATGCAGATAATATAATTTTGGTTCCGGTCGATAAAAGATTTAAAAAAAAAAAGAAAGGAAAAAAAGGAAAGGAAAATCAGTTGCTAGAAATGGGAAACATGAGTCGGACAAAAAATTGACTGTTATGTGAGGCAGAAGCCAGAGAAGATCACCCACCGAATATTCTTTCTGATGATCATGATTTTTTTTTTCTTTTTATGTTTTTCTCTTTCTGAGGCCCCTAGAGCAGAGCCTAGCTAGTCCCAGCTGTCCCAACACCATGATAAACTTTCCTCTTCGTTTTTCTTGGTTTGAATCCATACTTCCTATGCTTGTAAACCCCTTTTTCTTTTTTCCTTTTCCATGTAAAAAGAAATTAAGGAAACGCAAAAAAAAAAAAAAAAAAACCCTTTTTCCTTTTTCCTTTTCCATGTAAAAAGAGATTAAGGAAACACAAAAAAAAAAAAAAAAAAAAAAAGATCTAATCGAGTTGAAATCTTGAAAGTAGAGAGAAAAGAAAGTCACGTCCCAAGTTGATCTTCAATTTGATGTCTGAATCCTCTAAACATCTATAAGATGCGAATTTTTTAACATTAAATTTAATCAAAATCATATTAAAATATTAAATATAAATATAATAATTCAAAAGAAAGTCCTTCGAATTCTTGATCTTATTTTCTTACTTATCTATGTTACTTTTTAAATCAATTAATGATTCTTCTATTCCCTATTTCTCGCTTGTCACATGATAATCACGGGATCACCAAATGAATATATATATATATATTTTACTTGTCTATTTCGAGACAACTAATTATCCCAAGAGAATTAAAGTGATTGGGTTTTGAGATCAAGCAAAGTGAAGTGCATGGGCAGCATGGAAAAGAGTACGTAAAAGACAAAGAACGACAGTGAATTATCATGCTCGCCATTTTCTTCTCGAAGACAAGACATCAGTAAAATGCTTCAGTTCTGAGATTTGGCTCCTTGTCAAGCCTTCTCTGTACAACACAGCTCACAAGGGCCTCATAGACAGATTTTCCTAGAAGACATGTTCAGCTTTCACGGCCCAAAAACTCCTCATGAAGATATTTAAATTATATGTCACAAGAGTTTTATGTCCCCAGTCAAAATCAAAAAATATTACTTAAAAAAAAAAAAGAAAAAAAAACCCTCTTCTAAATAAACTCTAGAGTTTTTATTAAAATTCAAGTTAGACAATATGAACTTCATTTTAAGGCTTCTTATTACTGATTAAAAAACTTTAATATCATTTTAACCTCACAAACTCTATTACTCTTCCACTAATTAAAAATTAAAACCAAAACCAAAACCGCGGCCTAAACGAGCCCAGACTCCAGGGAAGCAAGCCAGAACAACGTGAGAAGACTCGAAACGAATTTGATGGCCACCACTTTTCCTCCTTTGTTAATAGATATTAAATACCTAAGAAAAGGCTAATGCATAATATAATCCTTCAAATAATAAATAAAAAACTAAAAGAGAAAACTATTTGTATGTATGTAGATGGATGAATAAATTAAAGTGCCATGAATTACAATGCACAATTCTCCAAATCATGTTAAAGGATTTCAAGTGGGAAGTGTTTCTTGCATGTGGTGATCAAAGCGACTGTGGCTTAAAACTTCCCTTGCTCTTGCACTTCTATATTGGAGACGCTGGTGCAGCGTCTCCGACATCTGATTGAAAAATTCGGTATCCCACCGATGAATTAACAAGGGATCCTCGGCGTAACAAATGTATATGGACGTAACAGCACTTTCCACAACCACCATTGCAAGTCCCACCTGTAAATTACGCGTGCCATAAGTTTTTTCACCATGTACAAAACATTGTAATACTCAGTTGGCGTGCCATGCTCTACATACCACATGCAAATATATAAAGCCGATCTTGTTACCAAAACAAGAATATAGATGTATGAATGTATTGATTTAGGCAAAACGGATTAAAAAAAAAAAAAAAAAAACTCAGAAGAACAAAAATATCAATCTGGGATTTCTAATTGTCCTCTTATGGGGTAAGAAAGTAGGAACTTAAAAGGGATAAACTGATAATTACCAAAACCATTCCCATTAACATTGCAGTAGAACCAACCATGATCACTCTGTCGCCCCATTTAGTCCATGTCCAGACTCCGGAGCAAGTTCCGGTGATAAGTCCACCCAATAAAGTGCCCATTAGTAGAACAGCACCAGAACAGTCATAGGCAACAAGTGCTTCGACACCAGTTGACTGGAATAACTCCCATGCATCCCTCGCTGAATGGTTAAAGCTTTTACCAGAAACTGCTATCTGAAGAAGAGGTTAACGATAGTAATTAGCAAAATCAGGAATAAAGAATAAAATACACTTTTTTTTTTTGGTTGCTGGGTGGTGAGACAAGCGATCCGTTTTTCCAATTTGTGGTAGCTCCAATTTGATAACAGATTATGACTGTGACTAGAAATATGGGGAGAATTTCATAAAAATAAAATTGACCGAGATTAGAAATATGGGCAGAATATCAAAAAAATAAAATTGGTAAACATCGTCCATAATTCTAAGTTCATGCTCCATTATTCCACCCTTGGTTCAATTGAATTATTTCATGATACCACTACCAATCGTTTCCTTAAAATCCTATATGAGCAAGATAGACTTTCATAAAGAGGTTTGAGTATACCAAATTAGAATTTCATCAATGAATAATAGACGAGCTTCGCTCCCTCCAGCAATAAAGATTGGAAGTCAATCTAACAACGCTGGAGGAATTATTTGACGTAATAAGAACTTGCGAATCCACTCACTTCAATGGACACTAGTTTAACCAAAATAGACTGATTATAGAGAAAATTATCCCCCATATTCTCCAGCTTGATCCAAATAATTTAAATGAGAGAGATTTCAACCGGGGAAAGCACAAAACTACCTGTACATAAGCATACTTGTTGAAAAAACGAACAAGAGTCTCCACAAGATGAAAAAGGAAATCAACACAACAAAGTAGACACTCGTTGTTGCCAATCTTTGAACGGATTCCCCTGATCTGAAGTATAATTTGAAATATGATTCAAAATTATTTATAAAAAAAAAAAAAGGACTATCAGAATATGGAAAATGAAGAAACAGTGCACCGCATCTTTACCTCCCACCGTAGTGTCCTAATGGCAGCAGTGAAGAGTGATCCGTAGCAGATGCTGCCAAAAGAAGTTGTCACAGCATACCGTAGGGATTTGATCAACGAATTCGGCGGCATAGACGACGCTTCTTGGCCACCATGGACAAGAACAAGGAACACCATCCCAGACACTATAACATGTACAGTATTACATAGGACTGCACCTGTCCAGAACAAGCTCACCGAAAGAACCTGTATAGATGTGCAATATTATTGCAAAAAACATTAGCTGAGACATACTCTAATGGCACTTCATCGAAATTCTTGTCCCAATACCAACATATGAATAAAGAGCAAAACTTGCCAGCTCACCACAAGAAGCCACCAGCGTCCGCCGTCATCGATGCTCGAAGCAACAACACCAGCTGCTCCAAAAGACCACAGCGCCATCCACAGAAGCATAACAACCATGAACGCATACGACACTCGAATAACTTCAGGGAGACTCCACACCATCTTTACGGCTTTTTGAAGCACCAGCATTGTAAATGGAAGTCTATGGACGAACAAAACATAGCAACATAAGAGAAGTACAAACAATAAACAAAAAAAAAACATATTGCTATGAAAGTTTTTAACTTTTGAATACCAACTGACATATGTACAGTGAAAAAATGACAGACAACTCATCACCATGAGTCGGTACCAAAAACTTGGGATCCCTAGTGCTACTCTAATGCTATTCCAACTCGCGGAAAAAGCTCCGACCAGTCTTCGAATCACCAAATCCAATCCAGTAATACTCATAAATACAACTCATTTCCAGATTCAAGCTCATACCTTTCTATGACAGATATGACATACAGGAACTGCAACGCGGCGCCGATCCCCAACGCAACGCCCCAGAAAAACTGGTCACCCCAGAAGCACAAAACGCTGAGGACAGCAAGATATGTGGTCAAAATGTGGACGGAGACCTTCATCATGTAATTGGCTTGGTAGCCAAGCAACAATAACCAAGTCCAACCAAGAGCAGCCCCAACTCCGCCGGCGAGAGCGTAGAACGGCCAATAAGTCTCCGTCAGCTGCTTCCGATTTTCCAACACCCGTTGCATGTACCTATCTATCTTCAGCCTATCGGTTTTCTTAAACCTATTCAGCCCAAGAACCGAAAGGACAAACCCCAAGCCCACCAGGTGTATGACAAAAATCCCCAACCAAAAAACATCCCGCCACCGACGCGACGCTTCCGAACCAAGACTTTGACTCCCATCGGAACTCCTCCGACTCCGACCCACATTCTATTTCACCATAATTAAACACAAAATCAAACAATTTTCAACACTTATATCCAAAAGATTAAACCTTGATCTCTGAATCAACACAAAGTAAACAATATATACATGTATATATGAATGAGAAGGATAAAGGAGGTTACTTGATCGGCGGTGGCGATGGAAGCGGAGTCGGCGGAGGAGGAGGAGAGGCTGCGAGAGTCGTTCATGGTGAGAGACATGGAAATACAAGCATTGCTTCTTCTTCTTCTTCTTCTTGTTTAGAGTACGGAAATTCAAAGGAAAAAAAGGGGTGAGAAAAAGACAAACGCGACGACCGGAGATGAAGAAGGAGAGTTGGGTCAATGGAAACTTCAATTGTAATTTACGAGTTTATTTTTTATTTTTTTAATTTTTTGGGTAGTGTTTGAATAATGATGAGATTCAAAGGAGACGAAGAAGAAGAAGAAATGGAGAGAGAGTGGGGGTGCGAGGGAGAGAATCAGAAATGGTGGGGTTTTGGTTGAAGTTTTGCAAAAATTTGCAAAAATGCTGACACAGAAATAAAGAGTGAGATGCGAATGTTCTCTTCTCCCCCACTCTCTCTTCTTTTTCCCACATTTTTTTTTTTTCAATTTTTTTCCCACCAGTTTAGGTTTTTCTTGCTCTGTTCTCTTTGGAGGCGAAGTGGAGTTGGAGTTGCCAGGCCACGCCACGCCACGCGCTTCTGGAAGACGAGTGTTGCCCGATCTTTACATTTTCCTTTTCCTAAAAAAATAAACAAACAAAAATTAGCTCGAAAATTTTCAAGCGCTAATTCTATTAAAAATTTCTCCCGGTACACCTTCTATAAAAACAAAGTAATTTTGTATTGTAGGAAAGCACGAAGTCAACGTGTGCCAACTCAATTTTTTTTAAATTCAAAAAAACCTATATATAAATTTGTATTTTTTTTTATAGTAGTACACAAAAAAAATCCCCACTAAAAATAAAATTTAATGTTAAGCCCCACTAATATATTAAGCCCAATACATAATAAAGCTATAAATTCTGTTAATCCCATGATACTAGCATTTTTAATTATGAATTTTACGAAGAAATCGACTACCAAATCAAATTTGGAGACCAATTCATAATAAAAAAAAAATTTACTTGTGTCCATCAAAAAATACATCATTTGTAATTTTGAGACATAATTGTAATACATTTATCACTAACTGTTTTATTAATTTTTAATTTTAATTATTGACCCTCACTAATAAAAATTCATGACTCCGTCACTGATAGTAGGTTGTGAATTCTTAAGATGAGCACTTATATATAAGTCATTAAAAAATTAGGTTAATTGCTGGAATGTAAACAAATTTTTTTTTTTTTTTGAAGATCATTGTTTTACATTTTCTAATAAAAAAGAAAAATTTTCATATTCATACTCTAATTCCTCCTGATATCTACAACTCTTATTCCGATATAACCTAAATAAACTATATAATTTAAATTTTTTTATTATAGTTATGAATAAAAATCTATTTTTTTTTCCCTAAATTACAAGACATTACCATTGACTACGATCTAGCACTATCCAAACAATCACGGATAACATCATGATAGTTGCATTTTTCAAATGAGGTGGTAATAAATGATTTTTATCAGAATACATCTCACATTGCAAAACCCTTTTTCTCCTAAAATCATATGTCACTGCATACCTAATTTGGATAGAATCACACGTTGCTCTTTGCATTAAAAAATCGCACGTTGCTCTTTCAGAGGAAATTGCTATTACTATTATTGTTATTTGCTTGAAGCAAATTACAATTTTTTTTTTTTTTTTTTCCGAACTTGTGGGCGTTGGTGCGTAACGGCCCCTTTTATTGGACGGAAGCGCTAGGCATAACGGTTTTGGTAATGACCAAAATTTCGTTGGCGCGTTCACCCACGCGCAGAGTTATCCAGATTGGAAAAGCAGTTTTTATTTATTTATTTATTTTTCTTTGTAGAGGATGAGGATGAAAATGAAGTGGGATCCGACGTTGAACCTGCTCCTTTGAACAAAATTTGTGTTGTATGTGTGTGTGTATATATATTTATATGCATATGTTTCTCCTGTCATCTCCTCTTGATGTTTCTGATGTGTTATTCTCGTACCTCTTTTTGCTTTCAAAAGTCCGTGGAAAATGACTTCTGTCTTTACTGTAAATAAACCATATCATTCGTCAGTCCAGTTATTCACCTCTGTCATTTTCATATAAAGCAAATTTATAAATTTTTTTTTTGATAAAAAAACACCTTTTTATTTTGCCAAAATAGTTGGTTCCCAAACTCCTAAAAAAATCAATGATGGGGTTCTTGAGTCAGATGCGGTTGGTTAATGTCTTTTGTAATCTATCGATCTGTTTAAATAGCTTATTAAACTTCTATTATTGAGGATCTTAGAGAAGCCAATAACAATATCAATGTTTGTTAATTCGTTGTAAATCACTGCTTATAAGTTAGGTTTTGTTTCTTCACTGTCATTTAATTTCTTATGGTTTGGTTTGACTCGATTATTCTCTTTATTGAAATAATTGACTCGATTAATCTCTTTGTTGAAATGGTTGCAACCAGACTTACGCTTGGTTGAATCAATTTTTTTTTTGCCTTGTAGCATGTATTTGGTTCGCTTGTTGGTTACAAAATGGTTATCTGTTGGTGACCAAGTGGTTGCTGATCGAAAAGTTGGTAACCAACTTGATATCAATTGGTAATTGGCTGAAAACTTCCATTTTCACGGGATTTTTCAAATTTTATCACCGTAATATTTATAAAAACACAAGATTTTATTGTTGAAACACTTAAAAAACTCAACATAATCATCAAAATTCAACCAAAAAAAAAACTGGAAAACTTATGATCTGTTTGGTGAATGAATTTGAGTTGGAAATTTTAAGTTTTAATAGTAATTTTTATTTACTTTTCAGAAAAGACAAAAAAAATTTTCAAAGAAAACAAAATAAAAACTTATATGAAAATTTTAGTTTGAAATGCTTTTCAAACACCCTTTTAGAATTCACAATCCAAAATTTTTTCCCAAAAAAAAAAAAAAAAACAAAAAACAAAACAAAACAAAACAGTAAAAACAATGGCGCAAATGAACGTTTGCTACCAGCGTTTTGTGATCGACGGCGACCGCATCAAATCCCTCAGATTTTCGTGATTTTCTCTCCGGAAGATTGACAAAAATTCAACAAAATTCAAAAAAAAAAAAAAGAAAAAACCACAGCACACAGCAAAACAAAAACAAAGAAAAAATTCAGATGCCAATACTCAGCAAAAATATCAGAATAACAAGAACACTAATTTTCCAACAACCTGCTTAGAAAATCATGAAAAAATTATTCCAACAATATACTCAGCCAAAACCAAAAAAAAAAGAAAAGAATGACAAAAAATCCGGCGACAAGCTTTGAACGGATAGTGCAGTCACCGGCGGTGTGGAAGGCGGATCAGCTGGAAAATCTCGCCGCCTCTGAGAGATATTGTAGCTGAGCCTCAGATCGGCAAGGCGGCCACGATTTCGCCAGCGTTGACGGCGCGAGGCTCAGATCTTCAACAGTCGCGATCTTCGCCGGCCCAACGTCGAAATCTCTGCCCAGCCTCCAATCGCCTCCCACCGACGCGATCGCCTCCCGCCGCCTTGATCCCCTCCCGCTAGAGCCCGATCGCGTCATCTGCTGCTCCGGCGAGGACACAACGACGGCTAGCGGCTCCTTGCCGGCCAGGCGGAGTCGTCGGACACAGTGGAGAGCAAACGAGAAGAGAGGGGCAAATCGGTGGCGTGGAAGGCGATCAGAGTGACGACGATCGGAGAGAAAACTTGCGCCGGAGATTGGAAGTGAGGAGAGAGAGAAACAACTAGAGAAAGAGTGCGTCCAAACGGAGGGAGAGAGAATGTGGAGGGAAAAAAAGGGGTAAGATTACAGTTTGATACACCTTACTTTATATTAGTATAAATTAATAAATAAAATTTAAAAAAAAAAACCCACATCTTCTCTTCCTTTAAATGATGCCGACGACTTCCTCGCCGATACTGGTGATTGACCAGATATGCCCCTCAGCCGAAGACTTCCCAAGGCACTTAAGCCCCCTCAAGCCACCCTCGTCATTGGCGCTTGACTGGCCCCCACCCCAGACACCGAACCCCTGAGAGGTCGGCCCTCCCACCCCCGACACCAAACCCCCCCACGCTCGAGAGCACCCCCGGCCACCCCCTATGCCGGTGCTTGAGCCACCCGCACCCTCAACGCCGAACCACCATGAGCTCGGGCCCCCCCCCCACCCCACCACCCATCCCCGACACTGAACCCCCCAACCCACCCCACCCCAAACGCTGGCGCTCGGGCACCCCCCACCCAACCCCAAACGCTGGAGCTCAGGCACCCCCCACCCCCAACACCGAACCCCCATGCAGGGGGGGCTTTGTCGGAGGTTGCACAGGGGCCAACGGCTTCATGACAGATTGAGGAAGGAAAAAAAATTAAATCTAAAATAAAAAAAGGATTGTGTATATACGATACTGTATTAATATTAGATGAATCTTATATCACAGTCGTTCATTTACTTACACAATCAATTTTAACTGTTGAATTGATCACTACTGGTAGTGCTTATCATTTGACCTCTACCACAGTTTATCCGAAAAAAAAGATAAATTTGTCTTTCAATTTAAAATTTTTAATTATTATAATAATGATGTCATTGTTATAGTAATTTCTACATGAGTTTTCATGGTTGTGGTAAAAATCAATTCACTCTTTATATTTTTAGCATATCCTTTAACTATCTCAAATTTTTAAGTTAGGGTTGATTCACTTTTCAAAAATTGATTATAAATTTTATTAATTTAAAAAAATAAGAACTATAATTTAATAAGAATTAAATTTAAATGTGAAATGAAGCATTAGAAACTCAGTGACCCCAACACCTCCATATGCTCATTCTTCTTCTTTTTAATTTTTGGTTGAACCCCTGTTATTCTTTAACATATGGATCTCTATCATTATCATGGTGGGCTACGAATGCCAAACAGGCCAGAATTTCAGGATTCAATAACGGCCTTTTAAGAGAGCTTTGTAGGATATGTTTTTGACTTACTGAGTTCAGTTCAAAAAAGTGTTTGAAATCTTTGAATAACATGTAAGAATATGTTTTAATCTCTAAAAGTGCTTATTATTAATGTAAGGGAAAAAAAAACTCTTCTAAATAAACTTAAAAACTTGGATCAAGTTTTAAGATATATAAAGTATAAATATTATTTTAATATCCTTATTACTTATTGGTAAAATTATTTTGACTTTAAAATTCTCTAAAAATTTGATTATCAAATGCTTATTAAAAAAATCACAATTTATTATTTTCTTTTATATTTATTAAAAGCAAAAACAAAAATTCTATCAAACAGGCGCTCAGTTTCAGGTCACACATTCAAAGGTTAACGAGGAAATTGTGGGAATAGCCTATTTAGTGCTCATATTTAAAATTTTTGTCTTACCATTTAAATATGATTTTATATTGTTGGTCACTTTTTTTTGACATTATAATATGATAAAAATCCTAAAATTATTATAGAGTGGACAATATTTCATAGATGTGCATTCTTTGAGACAATCCTAAAAAAACCCCAAGGTAATTGATTCAAGGTAGTCTCTTATCTCTTTTCTCTGGAAAGATTTTTTGTTTTTGTTTTTATTTTTTATTTTTTATTTTTTTGAGTTTGACAAGAGAGAAAAACTTGGCAAGTTATCACATGGGATGCACATGTGCTCCATCACAAGGACACATCACAAGTTTTTTTTTTTTTTTTTTAACAATAAATAAGATAATTTAGTCAGGCAGGCTTCACTATGAAGCACGTGAAGCCCACGTTGGATAGGCCACAAAATGACAAAAATTTAGAAGGAAAAAATCGAAAACTCTAACGGTCTATTAGAGAATTCACCCAAAAAAAAATAAAAAAAATAAAAGCTATAAAGCTTCCTATAATGTCAGTACTCATTTATTATGTCGTTTTCATATACTTTCTTAGTAACTAATATATACTGCTCAATTAATAAGCTCTGACAATCCTTATTATTATTAATATTTATATTAATAATAATATTATTATTATAGCTCTTCGTTCGGCTAGTGCTTTTCACTCGAAGTATGCAGAAGACATATTCGGTCATGGCCCACATATGCCAACTGATCTGTTATTCATCGTTACGCATATCATAAAACATGGATTGCTATTAGCTGATAAAAGTCCACGTACATTACATATATCATAACATGAAGTTTTTAATTTTGTGAAAGTGGTTATTTGTAAAGTTTTGATCAAATTTGTACACAAAAACACAATTAATATAAAGATGAGCTAAGCAGATTCATAATAGAAACTATTTTTACACTATCAATAAGTTTTGTTATTTTAACCGTCGGATTAATTTTCCACGTATAGAAAACGAGTAAATTGTCTTTTAGGTCCGTTTGGTGAATGAGTTTGAGTTGAAAATTTTAAGTTTGAGTTGAAAATTTTTGTTGATTTTTCAGAAAAGATAAAAACTTTTGTAGAAAAAAAAAACAAAAATTTTTTTAAAAAAAGACAAAAATAAAAATTTTGAGTTTAAATTGAAACTCCAAATGAAAGCCTTGAATTTCGGGTTGAAATAGAGACGTTTCCCACACGGATGTGATAAATTCACGTGTGGCTACGCACATGATTTGAGTAGTTGTCTGCTATTTTCTCTCACATCACTTTCTATAGATGTTTTTTTAGATAGAATTTTATACTTTTTTACGCTATTACTTGTTATTGTACAATTCTTACAACTGTATAAACTAAAAAGTCAAAAAAATACAAATATACAGATGTAATGTAACGGCCTTTTGTTTTGTTTTTTTTAATGAAAAAATGTCATATTATTTTTAGATTCTCAACATTATATATATATATATTTATCTAACATATGGTAAAAACAGATCATTATATTAATTTCTCTTAATCGTTCAATACGATTTATCTGTTATTACCAAACTACACTTCAGTAAAAAAAAATGTAGCTAACAATACTTTTTAGCACAATTCGTCAAACCCCATATTGAAATTTATATTAAAAAAAAAAAAAAGAAGAAGCAAAGAAAATGTGAAAAAAAAAAATTAGAAGAAGAAGAAGAAGAATGAAGAAACATGCTTCGTTAATTGAGGTTTATCTTTCTTCCAAAATTATCTGTAATAAAACAAAGCCAACAAATTTTTTTTAAAAAAGAAAAATTCAATCTCACAGAAACCAGAAAACAAGCACGAGCGAAAGGGGGTGTCTGGAGAGAGAGGGCCAAGGGGTAATACGCCGAAATTGGGGCTTCAGGGATTGCTCCTCTACAGCCATGTACATGTGATCTTTTGTGCACCTCCGCAATCATCCCGTACGTTTTGATCAGTGTCGTCCAAAAATTGGACTCCACTACCACGGACAACGGTCTTTAGACCTCTACTTGAAGAAAGATTAAATACCCTTACACTTATATTCAATTTACCATCAATGCCACTAACTTGCACGAAATAATAGAAATAAAACAACGAAAAAACAAAGCAAAACACTGCTTTCATCGGGGATAAAGCTGACAACCGGAAACCTAACGAACTGGTCAAACACACTCCTAATCCTAACAGTCATTGGGCGTGAACCCAACCAGCGAATTAGCCAGGTCGAAACCGACACGTGTCCCCTGCTGCTGCACATTCCCGATTATCGACAACGGCGACGACATCGGCGCGAACGCGAAGCAGAACGTCCCGTTGGAGTCTATCGGAATCAAAAAATTCTTGGCCGGCAACTGCAATTCCTTCCCGCCGACGAAGTTAAACGACACCGTCGGGACATTCACGCTCGTCTTCGACGACAAGTCGTAGCACGTGTCGAACAGCGCCACTCCGCCGTCCGTCGACTGCAGGTGGCGCGTGCCTTTAACGAACGCGTCTCGAAGCGCCACGTACACGTCCGTCTGCAGCCTCGTGACGGCCGTCCCCGAGTCGACGATTATCCCGCCGTTACCGTTCCCGTCGACCTGGAAAAACGACGTTGAAATGGGAAGCTTTTCGCCGCCGACGCTGAGCCCCTCCATTCCGATGTAGAGAAACGTGTCGAGCTCGGGGTTGCGATTCAGCGGCGCCGTGACGGCGTTGGGAGGGAAAGCCGCGTCGAACTCGAGAGTCGAGGCGGAGTCGGAGTCTCGGTCCACGAGGCAGTACGAAAACGACTTGGCGTTGAGCTGAGAGGGAAACGACAGCGCGCCGCCGCCGAGCCCGAGGAGGCCAGCCGCGCCGATGAATAAGCCCTCGTTGGTGTGCCCACACCCGATGGCGACGTTGCTGACGGAGGCCGAGCCGAGGGTGATGGTCTCGGTGATAAAGTCACCGACGGTGTAGGACCCGTCGCCGTACGACACCTCGTAGAGACACGTGTCGTTCCGGCATTCCGACACGTCGAGAGACTTACACTGTTGAGCTTCGCAGGAGAGACGAGAGTACGACGAAGACGACGACGGCTCGAAGATGGGGTCGATCTGCTGGTAGCACTCTGCGCATGGTGCGCATTGCACCCAGTTGACGTCACTCCCCGTGTCGAGCACCATGTACACCTGATTCGCAGGTTTCCCGATTCCGACTCGGCAGAAGTACTCGCCGCTTCCCTGACTCGTTCCCGACACGATCGGAGCCTGCACTTCCTCCTCCGCAAACTTCTCTCCGCCTCCGGTCCCGGTCTCCGCCGGTTTGAGATCCGAGTGCGAAACTCCACCCAGAGCCAGATCCAGCCGAGTCGTGAGAGATCTGACTCGGGCCGAGTCGCGCTCGAGCCGAGCCAGAGTCAGTAACTTGTAGTCTCCGTGACTGGGTTTATGAAGAGAAGCTCGGGAATGGAGCTGCAAAGACAACGACGAAGAAGAAGAGCTCACTCCCTCACTCTCTACCCCGTGCAGCGATTGTACTGTCGTTTCCGAATCCAAAGCGAAAATGGTTGTCGTTTTCTTCGTCGCAGCCGCGACGTCGAGCAGAACCGTCGTCGTTCTATGGCCGTGAGGGGAGGTCCGGGAGTGAACGGCTCCGGGAGTAGAAACTAGAAGAGCAAAGAGAAAGTAAAAGAGAAGAAAACCCATTTTCGGGTAGTCCAATAAGAATGAAAATGGTTTTTGTAATTTTGTAAAAGGAGTTAGGGGGTTGGTATTTAAAAGGAGTTTTGAGGCATTTTACATTGGGTTCACGCCAAGGACGTGGAAAGAAAACAAAAGAGATTTATGGGGAGCGGAATCTTTCAATGAGTCTAAGGCCCCGTTTGGTACACCCACTCATCTCATCTCATCTCAAAATTTTTTTTGTTTTTTTCTCAAAAAGTTTTTGTCTTTTTCCCAAAAAGTTTTTTGTCTTTTCTGAAAATTCAAAAAAATTTACTATTCCAACTTAAAAATCTCAACTCAAACTACTTCACCAAACTCCCCCTAAAAAGATATGGGTAAGGGGTATTGACATGAACCGGAGAGTTAGATTTCATGTTAGATCTTCCTTTTATTTTTTTCGTTTGAAGGAAGTGCTAGTTTTAGAACGGGTGGTGGTGGGGGTATTTATTGGGATCATCGGGAATAAAAAGTATGGTTGTTGCACTTGCACTAGTTTTGTGTGATCATGAGTGCGTCCCTTTTCTGACTCTTGACCAATTAAAGATTAAGCCTAAAAATACCAAATTTTTTAGTTGAAATTGATTTATTTTTTAAAAATTAATTATAATTTTTTATTGATTTTTTTAGAAAAAAATCAAAATTATATTGAAAAAATATAATTTAATTAGAGTTAAACTTAAATATCAAAAACTTAAATATCAAATAAAGCCTAAGTCTCCAGTCCCGGATTGATGTGGACACTTAGGGTAGAGTTTTGAGAATATTTTGATTAGAGTTTTATGTTTTAAATTGTGCGATTAGTTAAAAATGAACTGTTTAGAGTTAAATAATATAAAAACTTAAAATGTGTTCGGAAAAAAAATCAATATGTATCTTGTTTCGTTTCTCTCATCATTAGATATGTTTTTTTAAATTATAATATTTTAACCTGAAATAATAAAATTATGAACTTTAAAGTTTTGATTTTTTTAAAAATAAAAAAGATGATGTGAAGAGTAAAATTGATATACTTTTGAATAAAAAAAACAATTGAAAAACTCCATTTAGAGTTACTACTCAAACGGCCCCAAGTGTTCTTTTGGATATAGATTTGAACTGAAAATTTTAATTTTGATTGATAATATAAATTAAATGTGTGCTAGGAGAGGGGAAAAAAAGCATGACATGAATTTCTCAAAAATGAAAATAATTTGAATTGAATTAAAAACTTTAGATACAAAATAAGTGATCCAAACGTATTATAATTAGGGGTGTTTGAATCACGAGTTTAGTTTAAAATTTTTAAATTTCAATAGTAATTTTTGTTGATTTTTTAAAAAAGACAAAAAAATTTTCAGAAAAGACAAAAAACTTTTTCAAAAAAAAATAAAAATCATAATAAAAAATACAGTTTAATTTAAAATGAACTCTTAATCAAAACACGCCTTTAGTAAAGTTAAAAGGAAAACTATAATTTAGTGTGGCCCCTAGACCACTAGAGAGCTGGTGTTGAGCTTATTGGAGACACTTTGTTGCAAACAAGGCTGCAAAAATGTGGGTCAAAAGTTAAAGCTTGAAGATCTCAAGGTATATATAATATGATGGCAATTGAAGCTAATACATGGTGTTTAATGATGCCAAGCCATCAATAATTGTCATCATTTCTCTCAAAGCATTCCGTGCCTCTTCTTGACGTTGATGTGTTTTTTTCACTTTAGTCAAAATGTTTGCCTTTTTTATTTTTTTCCTTTTTTTTTGTTTTTCAAAAAAAAATTGTTTGCCTTTTTTTCTTTAATGGGGGACAGCTGTGTTTAAAAGTTTTGGGCTTAGTGGGTTAAGCCCTTTGGAATTTTCAAAAGTCCCTACACAAATTACGAGGTAAATTTGCGCTTAATAAAAACATTCAAAAACTGTTTACACATACAACAGTACATTTTAATAAAATGACTTATACGTATTTATAGGTTCTTTTTTAAATTAACAAGTACTTAAAAATTATAATTTAATAAGATTCACTTACAAATCTATCTAGTTCTTCTTTTTAAAAGTTTTTTGTGATCTAACTATCAAGGTATTTGCATGTTGCACTTTTTTTTGCATATCCAAAAAAAAAAAAAAGATTAGTCACTTGGTGAGTCCCACGTCAACAGGGAATAAGGAGATAGAGTGACTTGTAAGTACCTATAGGTTCTCTTCCAATCAGTAATTGCTTGGAAATTGTAACTTAATTGGGTTTATTATGAATCCACGTAGATTCCCAACGAGGTCAGTTATGGTTAAACTGTCAATAGATTTGCATATTATACTTTTCGCGTATATCAAAAAAATGCATTTTAATAGTTATTTAAATAAGACAAATGGAGAAGTAAAAGCTAAAAGCAGAAATTATGATAAAAACACAATAAACCCAAACAAACCCTTAGCGTACATGTTTAGGAGTTTTATCTCATGGTTTGAATTTTTGCTTTGCAATTATTTTTAATTTGACATCATAAAAGAGTAAAAATCCGAACATGAGACAATAGCTCGATATGTGAACTTTTGGGGGCACTTCCGGGAAAAAAAAAAGTATACACATACACACACCCAAATGACAAGATGGAATCAGATTCATAGGAAGGGTTGCTTTCCAAGCACCCAACCCAGCGTATAATGAATTTATTAGCTAAAAAAAGAAAAAAAAAAAAAAAAACCAGCATACAATGAAGAATAATTCGTCAACCAGAGGTGTACAATATAAATGGATGGAATTTGTTTGAGATGCAAAAGTTGGAAAATCCGATCATGATGATTAGACTTATTCTTCAACCAGAGGTATACAATATAAATGGATGGAATTTGTTTGAGATGCAAAGTTGGAAAATCCGATCATGATGATTAGACTATATATGTTTCCACTTTGCCAGCGCCAAAGAGTATCTCAAATTTTGGCGTTTACAATGGAAGGGTATCAATACAAGTGTCAAAATTTGGCAGAAGTGCTTGGCTGAATTCCTAGCTCAGCTAATAATACTTTTGGCGGCGGTTGCTTTGTCTTGCTAATTCAATTATTACTTCAACGATATTCACCTAAGAACAACAACATTTTTAGAATGAACAGTGTCAACTTCTGGTTTCGTCAGTAATAGTAGATTTCCACTTCCTCTCCTTCGTTCCTGGCCCATCTGGGATAATTAGATTAAGAGTTTTGAAAATTACGGTCGGATCAGTGAATGAGTTTGAGTTGAAAATTTTAAATTTCAATACTAATTTTTATTGATTTTTTAAAAAAGACAAAAAACTTTTTCAAAAAAATATAAAAACTGATGGTCCGTTTGGTAAATGAATTTGAGTTAGAAATTTTAAGTTTCAATAGTAATTTTTGTTGACTTTTCATAAAAGACAAAAAACTTTTTCAGAAAACAAAAAAACTTTTTCAGAAAAAGACAAAAACTGATATGAAAATTTTAGTTTGAGATTGAATACCAAACGGAGCCTGAGACGAAAATTTTAGTTTGAAATAGTATTCCAAACACCCCCTTAGATTAGAAATATATAATGTGATATAAAAAATAGTATAAGAATTTGAAATATATTCAAAAAAATATATATACAAAATGTATCTCGTTTTATTTATTTTATCATTGTAAGCTTTTTAATATAAATAATCATCTTAGTTTGATTTAAAGTAAAAAAATTATGAATTTTTAATATTTAAATTAATGTATATATTTAAAAATATAAATAATAAAAAATAATTTTGAATCTAAAAAAATGATAAAAGAAAAAAAAAAAACATTTGGAGATGGAATTGAAAATGTCCCCAAAACTGGTCCGTAGAAGAAGGACAACGGCATTGGACTACATCGGCATTTGGACTCCATGAGCTCATATAATTTAAAAGAGAAGCACATGTGAATTAGCCACATGTTTGTTTGGTATGTCTATTTTCAAAATGAATGCAAAAATAATAAAAAAGTGTTTTTTCCTTTTTTTTTTTTCTAATATTTTTCTTATTTTGAAAAAAAAAAAAAGTAGACTTCTATTCTCAATCATATTTTATATAGTACCCCTTTGTAATCTTTTTGGAATTTTTTGAAATCTTTTTGATACCTTCTCTCGATGTATTATTTCTAACATTATTTCTTCTTATTTTATAATTTTCCAAACAAATTTATTTACACATCCAATTATTATTTCATGATATTAAATGAAATGACTTTCCGGTCCTAGATTTCTTTTCCTAGTAAAAAAAAGAACATTGTATTATCTCATCCATGTTCTCATCGTCTATTATCAAATCTTAGGGCACATTAAAGGAAACGAAGGAACAAAATCTAATTCTATAAAAATAATGATTTTAATTTCACTTGTATCGTTGTAGATCTAATATCATATAATCTATTGATTAGATTGAACCTCTATTTCTGATCGAAACAGAGAACATCCAATTACAAAAATGGAAGTACATCTTTATCTGTTGTTGTACACTCTATGATAGTTAGATATGAAATACATTATAAAAAGTCACTTTGAAAATTCAGGGCTTTTTTTTAATTATTATTTTAATTATTTTTTTTAATGTAGCTAACGAAAGAGAGCACGCTTAAGCACTTCAACTAGCTGTCGTAGGAGACATGAAGAAAAAAATGTATTTTAAATTTCTTGGATGCATTGCTGTCTTGCCCACCTCATGTCTCAACGTGTACATAGAAAACATAATTACAAATGACGCTTCTGTAATGTCATTTGTCACCATTACGTTATGGTTTGTCCATGGATAAGGAAAAATGCATTGACATCACAGATTCGAGACGTGACGAAGATGAAAAAGTTTTCTTAATAACACACAGCGATTTCAATTGCTTGGAAGTTTTTCCCCATAACAAGATTGGTTTTGGAGTTTTCTTCGCTTAAATTCAGTAACTTGTATCATCAATAAACTAATGGCCTACTTGAGAAACATCTAGAGATGATGTTTTAAAAGTTGAATTGGAATTGAAAATATGTATTTGGGAAGGAAAACTTTTAAAAAAAATTATGTGATATAGAAAACACTGTAAAATTTTGAAATATTTTCGGAAAAAAAATACAAAAACAAATATTGTCGTATTTGTCTCGTTGATGCAAATATCTTGACATAAAAGTCATCTAATTTCAATTTGAAATTAGAAAGTTATAGACTTTTAAAATTTAAATTTTTTAAAAATATAAAGGAAAAAGATATGACCTCTTTATTATAGGTAACTTCGTAACTGTTGGACAATCTGCAAAATTATAATTACGTAGATTCTTCAATAAATTATAATTATGAAGATTCTCCAATGATAAGTTCACATTTAACAAAAGTAAATAGTATAACGTGTGTTGTCAATAAATATCACTTTATAATTTCACTTTCAATGCTCCTAACTTACACTGTCAATGGGTGTCATATGCATTTTTTTATTAAAATTTTAAATAAGGAGGCAAATTTGCTAACTTTTGACACCACGAAAGGAAATAATATTATAGATTGCAATTCAGAGAATATTTTATGACAAGTAAAAAAAAAAAAAAAAAGTGAAATCCGTCCTCCAAAATAGCATGGTGTTCTGTTATTTGGCTTTGATAAACCACCTTCCTATCGTGTCGTTTGTTGATTGATTGTATTCTATTGGATTCCAAGATTCGATTTGTCGGCACATGCAAAGTAGACAAATAAATCTTTTTCCACACAGAAAACGACACCGTTGAAAAACGACTACATAGCAGCTACGATGGGCCATGGCCAATGATATGAAAACAATGTGAAGCATTAATAATTCATGTTAGCATACAATGAAGAATAATTCGTCAACCAGAGGGATACAATATAATTCGTCAACCAGAGGAAAATCCGATCATGCTGATTAGACTATGTTTCCACTTTGCCAGTGCCGAAGAGTATCTCAAATTATGGCATTTACAATTGAAGGGCATCAATACAAGTGTCAAATTTTGGCAAAAGTGATAGGCTGAATTCAGCTAATAATACTTTTGGCAGTGGTTGCTTTGACTTGCTAATTCAATTATTACTTGAACGACATTCACCTAAGAACGACAACATTTTAGAAGGAACAGTGTTGATTTCTGGGTTTGTCAGTAATAGCAGATTTCCACTTCCTCTCTTCATTCCTGGCCAATTTGGGGATAATTAGCCTTCGTTCACTTCGTTATCTTAACTCAAATTTTTTATCTCAATTTTTATCTTTTTTTAAAAAAAATTTTTTTATCTTTTTTGAAAATTTTTTTTATTTTTTCTGAAAAATCAACAAAAATTACTATTAAAACTTAAAATTTCCAACTCAAACTGGTGAACCAAACGAAACCTTAGAAACAGAGTTTTGAAAAGTAGATTAGAAATATGTGATTTGATATAAAAAAATAGAATAAGAATTTGAAATATATTAAAAAAAATAAAAAAATAAAATGTACCTTGTTTTATTTGTTTCATCGTTATAAAGTTTTTTAACATAAATAAGCATCTTATTTTGATTTTTAAAAAAAATTATAAGCTTTTAATATTTAAATTGGGATGTTTGGTTCACAAGTTCATTTCAAATTAAAATGTACTTTTTTATCTCAATTTTTATCTTTTTCTGAAAATTTTTTTTTTGTCTTTTCTGAAAAGTCAACAAAAATTACTATTGAAGCTTACAATTTTCAACTCAAACTCATTCACCAAACGGACCCAATTGTATATATTTTAAAATATAAATAATAAAAAATAATTTTGAATAGAAGAAAATAATAAAAGAAAAAAAAAAACATTTGGAGATGGAATTGAAAATGTCCCCAAAAGGCCAAAACTGGTCCTTAGAAGAAGGACAACGGCATTTGGACTCCATGAGCTCATATAATTTAAAAGAGAAGCACATGTGAATTAGCCACATGTTTGTTTGGTATGTCTATTTTCAAAATGAATGCAAAAATAATAAAAAAGTGTTTTTTCCTTTTTTTTTTTTAAATATTTTTCTTATTTTGAAAAAAAAAAAAAAAAGGTAGACTTCTATTCTCAATCATATCTAATATGGTACCCCTTTGTAATCTCTTTGGAAGTTTTTGAAATCTTTTTGATAACTTCTCCTAATATATTATTTCTAACATCATTTTTTCTTATTTTATAACTTTCCAAATTGATTTATTTACACATTCAAATATTATCTCATGATATTAAATGAAATGACTTTCGATCCTAGATTTCTTTTCCTCGTAAAAAAAAAAGAACATGGTATTATCTCATCCATGTTCTCATCATCTATTAGCTAGTCAGATCTTAGGGCACATTAAAGGAAGAGAAGGAACATAATCCAATTCTATAAAAATAATGAGTTTAATTTCACTTACATCGTTGTAGATCTAATATCATATAATATATTGGTTAAATTGAACCTCTCTTTCTTATCGAAACAAAGAACATCCAATTACAAAAATGGAAATACATCTTTACTTGTTGTTGTACACTCTATAATAGTTAGATATGAATTAGGTTATAAAAAGTCACTTTGAAAATTCAGGGGCTTTTTTATTATTATTATTTTTATTATTTTTTTAATGCAGCTAACGAAAGAGAGCACGCTTAAGCACTTCAACTAGCCGTCGTAGGAGACATGAACAAAAAAATGTATTTTAAATTTCTTGGATGCATTGCTGGCTTGCCCACCTCATGTCTCAACGTGTACATAGAAAGCATAATTACAAATGAGGCTTCTGTAATGTCATTTGTCACCATTACGTTATGGTTTGCCCATGGATAAGGAAAAATGCATTGACATCACAGATTCGAGACGTGACGAAGACGAAAAAGTTTTCTTAATCACACACAGCAATTTCAACTGCTTGGAAGTTTTTCCCGATAACAAGATTGGTTTTGGAGTTTTCTCCGCTTAAATTGAGTAACTTTATCATCAATAAACTAATGACCTACTCGAGAGATATTCAGAGATGATATTTTAAAGGTTGAATAGTAAATGTATATTTGGAGAGAAAAACTTTTGAAAAAATTATGTAAGATATAAAATAATATAAAATTTTAAAAGGTATTCGGAAAAAAAATACAAAATAAATGTTATCTTATTTGTTTCGTCGATACGAGCATTTTAACATAAAAGTTATCAAATTTTAATTTAAAATGACAAAATTATTAACTTTTAAAATTTTAGTTTTTTGAAAATAGAAAAGAGAAAAAATTTGATATAAAATTAAGATTTTGAAATTTAAATTGTAAAATATCATTTAGAACTAGCGTTTAGAACCCTAAAGATTTGCAATAATTAATTCTCCACACTTAAAAAAATTAAAAAAAAAATCAATTTGACTTTGCTGGTAGTAGTTGTCAGCCCATTCCATATAGGACAAAATTTTTTCCCCAAAAACTTTAGGTCTTATTATAAAATGTTCTCTAAATTTTAATTTATAATATTGTTTTTCTAAACTTTGAAAATGTTTGCAAATTTACTTCCTCGATTAAATTTTTGACACAAAAGCGCATATAACACTTGTTGACAGCATGAGTTGAGAATATTAAAAGTGAATTATGAAGCTACCCTTACAATTAGGTTAAAAAAGTAAATATTTAAAGCTGATTGTCATTTTTTCTCCAAATCTTTTATTATAGGTAACTTCGTAATTATTGAAGAATTTGTAAAATTATAATTACGTAGATTCTCCAATAAATTATAATTATGAAGATTCTCCAATGGTAAGTTCACATTTAACAAAAGTAAATAATATAACGTGTGTTGTAAACAAATATCACTTTTGTAATTTCACTTTCAATGCTCCTAACTTACACTATTAATGAGTGTAATATGCATTTTTTTAATTAAAATTTTAATTAAGGAGGCAAATTTGCTAACTTTTGACACCACGAAAGGAAATAATATTATAGATTGCAATTCAGAGAATATTTTATGACAAGTAAAAGAAAAAAAAGTGAAATCCGTCCTCCAAAATATCACGGCGTTCTGTTATTTGGCCTTGAGAAACCACCTTCCTATCGTGTCGTTTGTTGATTGATTGTATTCTATTGGATTCCAAGGTTCGATTTGTCTGCACATGCAAAGTAGACAAATTAATCTTTTTCCACGCAGAAAACGACACCATTGAAAAACGACTACTTAGCAGCTACGATGGGCCATGGCCAATGATATGAAAACAATGTGAAGCATAAATAATTTATGTTAATTGACTAAACAATCTATCGAAACTTCTCGTTTCCACCACACGTCAAGTCCGATTTGTTAAGCACACACCACAATTATTTATAGCACTTTTGGATGTATTTGAACTTTATTCCCTTAAAAAATAAGAGATATGATTAATAAAAGAGAATAATAATAAATAACAGATAATGGTCTAAATAATTGTAAGAGCTAATTGTATGGAAGATGACCAATTGGAGCTAATTCAGCAGATTGAAATGGGTTTTGGAATGTTTTTTTTTTTTTTAATTAATAAAATAAGCGTCCATCAGAAGTCTCATATGTATAAAAAAGAAAGAGAATTCTATTATCAATAGAAGGCAGTTAACTAAGTTAAATAGGAGATTTAAAGGGATTATATATCGCGTAGTTTAAGTGTGTGTTTGGTTGGTTAATTTGAGTTGAAATATTTTAGTTTTAATAGTTTGCATTTTCAAAAAAGACAAAAAACTTTTTGAGAAAAAGACAAAAACTTTTTTAGAAAAAGATAAAAAACAATACAGCTAGAGTTGAAATGAACTAACGAAGCAAACAAACCCTAAATGATATTTGGGTGTGTAAACGGTTTTCAATATATTAAATCTTAATTTTTATGATTATCCAATAAATGCTTTTTTTGTTTAAGAAAAAAAAAAAAAGAGTGTCTCAGTGAAAATTCAAAGGGACAAATGAAAAAAGAAGCATAAATGAGATATACTCTTATAAATATTAAATATAACAAGAATCGAACCTTCAAACATGGATGGCATAATATCTTATTCGTTGGAAAAACTTTTATATTTTATTTAATAAAAAACATTATATATAAGTAATAGTTTTTTAGTAGTTTTAAACGTCTATGTTAAAAAAATGTTACTTTCTTTTATTAAAAAAAAAAAAGTAATTTTGTACCTACTTCATGACTCCGAAGTCATATTTCAGATTAAATATCTTTTAAAAAGGAAGTCTTGCGTGAATGAATTTGCATCCACCAACTAAAAGTAATTAAAATAAAACTACTTCTAAAAGTCCGTGAAACTCATGGTGTGATTGATTCGTCCGTTGGACGTAACATTTTTAATTTAGAATTAGTTAAAACTTGATTTTTAAAATACTAATTATAATTTTATAGATTTTTCAAAAAAAAAAAAACTGAAATGAAAATTTTGAGTTATAAATATTAGATCAAATAATATGTAGGGTCCGTTTGGTGAATGAGTTTGAGTTGGAAATTTTAAATTTCAATAGTAAATTTATGTTAACTTTTCAAAAATATAAAAATTTTTTCAGAAAAAATAAAAAACTTTTTCAAAAAAAGATAAAAACTAATATGGAAATTTTAAGTTTGGAATGAGAAACCAAATGAAGTCTTAATAGTCATTAAAGATTCCTTAAAAAAATATAATAGTCATTAAGATAGGTGTAAGAAATTCCAACGACCAATCACGATGGAAAGTTACATTAATGCACCTTGATTACTGGGCCAAAGAAAAAAAGAGAAGACTTTTTTATTTTGATACACCCTAAATTATTATAGAGTTATAATTTACACCTTAAATTTTTAATTTTGTTAATTTACATCATAAACTTACAAATCTATAACAATTTACATTTCATTGATAAACAATGTTGATTTTGTAATGAAAATTGATATTTCATTTGTATATATATTGTTAATTAATAAAGATAAAAATGATTATTTATGTTATAACAACCCGTATATAAATTACATATCAATTTTCTTCAAAAGATTAATATTATTATTAATGAGATATAAATAATTATATATTTATAAATTTAAGGTATAAATTATTAAAATTAAAAATTTAAGGTGTAAATTATAATTTTATGATAACTTTAAGAAATATGAGTGCAAAAACGCCAAAAGAGAAAATCACCCGATGACATGATCTTACGAGGTTCCAAAAGCATCGTGGGATTCGCCGTCTCTTTTCCTCTTTCACCTTTTTATTACATCCCCCGAGACCGCACCCCCACGCTTCTACCCCATAGACCGCATAACACACAACACAACGACTCGGACCGAGTCAAAGAACCGACTCGCCAAAGCTTTTAGCCAGACGGGGAGAGAGAGAGAGAGAGAGAGAGAGGGAAAGAGAATCAGAGAATCTATCTCTCATTACTCTGATACTCTCTCACTGTCTTCTCGAGGCAATCTAGGGCAAGTTCCTGAGTTCTGCGCTGCGAAAATGAGCTCAGTCGTGCAGGTTTCGATCTCTTTCATCAGAATTTTGTGCTGCTCTGGTTTTTGATCGTTTCAAATTCGTTTTCTGATTGAAATTTGGCCCGTGATTAGGGTTTCACCAAGTCGCTTGCCATGACCGTGCTCTCCGAGATCGGCGACAAGACCTTCTTCGCCGCCGCGGTTAGTATATCAAATACATATTCATATAGATATATATATATATATATATATGATATACTCTTGTAAAATTTATTCTTTCAAGCGAAAATGGAAATTGTGAAATAAAAATTTGAGCTTGTTTCAGTGATTTTTCCCCCAGTTATAGCCTAGTTGTTTAGATTTAAAAAAAAAAAAGAGTATATTTTTGGTTTTGTGGCTTTTTTAAATAGGCTTTTTCAATGTGAAAGTTATTTGCTTTTTTAGTTCAGTTTTTTATATGATCATTAATCATGTAATTTATTTGTTTATTTATTTTTTCTGAAGTAGCTTTCTATTTTGTTTTTGTAAATTAAAGTCAGCAAAAAAATCGATTTTCTGCTCTGCATAATGGTATTTCCAATGAATTTATCTGAAACTGTGTACTTGTTTGAAGATCCTAGCTATGCGCCACTCGAGGAGACTTGTTTTGTCTGGCTGCCTTGCATCTTTAATTGTAAGTTTATTTTTATTTGGGAAAATTTAGTTGTAACTTCATTGCTTGTGCATTTTCGGACTGATCGGTTCTTACAAAGTGCTAACCGATCTAATCTGCAGTATCTCGGTTATCTGGTTTTTTGGTGGATCGGATCGGATCGGTTTATCTGTTATTTGAATGTTTTCAATAACGCTATTTTCAGCTGTACTTACTGGGTTTAAAAAGAAAAAAAAAAAAAAAAATCTTAGTTCTTCTTCTGGGATCTCATACTCACAAGGAATATTTGCTTTTCTAGGTTATGACTATACTTTCTGCTGTTGTTGGCTGGGCAGCTCCGAATCTGGTAAGCATTCTGATGTTATGTGGAAGGTAGTTGATAACTACGTGTTATAATTGATGGGTGATTGAACCATCAATTTGCGGCGTTTTGTTCGACTGCATGAAGCTATTAACTTGCTTGAAAAGAATTCTCATCCATAATTGTGAATGATGCAGATCTCACGGAAACTGACTCATCATGTGACGACATTGTTGTTCTTTGGGTTCGGGTTATGGTCTTTATGGGATGCCTTCACTGGCGATGGGTAATCATTTGTTTGTTTGGTGTATATTCTCTTGTTTGTTTCAACTTTTAACTTACATGACTCTGAACTTGTCTAAAATATTGAAATCATGCCTTACCGGAATCTAATCCTGGTTCACTTAACAGAGAGGCTGAAGAATTGGCAGAAGTTGAAGCAAAACTGGTTGGTTTTTGATCTTATCAATTTGTTAGATTTTTTGTTTTTTTATTCCATCTTGACTTTGTATCACTGGTGTCAATTACAGGATTCTGATTTACTTTTCTGATAATTTACAGGATGCTGACTTGAAGGCTAACTCAGGAGCCAACAAGACTAAGAGTAAGGTATTGGACAACTTTATGGTATTTCGACTCCGTGGTCACACATTATTGCCTTTCCTCTCCATGATTCTTTCTCCATCATCGGATTTTAGATTGTTGAGAACTTATAATACACTTCCATCGAGTATGGCGGCCACTCAGTGCATGATGTCAAATCTGGCCTATGGCACATGTTTCTACTGGATACTTGATTCTAATGTTTCAGTCTCATTTGTCAAGAAATTTTTTTAATTGTACTTGTTATATCTATGGCCATCTCAGGATGTTGACGATTTAAAAAAGCAGAAACGTCCCTGGCTTGCACAATTCTTTTCTCCTATCTTTTTGAAGGTTGTAATTTCTACGAACTCTAGAATTCAGTGCTGATTTTGTCCAACAAGCAATTCATTGCTTCTATCATTCTCTTTTGACAGGCATTTTCAATTACTTTTTTTGGAGAATGGGGTGACAAGAGCCAGGTAAGATTGGCACCCTGTTGAGAGTTTGAGTGCATTAATAATTTGTTATTTGTTTTCACCATCCGTACTAAAGAAAGCTTTATTTTTCAGCTAGCTACCATCGGCTTAGCTGCAGATGAGAACCCATATGGTGTTGTTCTTGGTGGAATTTTGTAAGCCATGATTTAACTTAATTTATTCCTCTATTATACTACCATCTAGCTGTTTTTCCTTTGTGTGTATTTGTAATAGAAAAGATGGAGCACAAAATTAAGTTGGTTCCAAGCTTCACTAGTTGGGATTAAACAATTTAAACATAAAGCCGACTGTGTTCAACTGCACCTTTCTTGTGTATACAAATGGCACCACGCTGACATATTTTTGTTTTTGAAAGGAGTTGAAGCCTTAATCATTTACGCATCAAATTATCTTTCATGCATCTTACTGATTGAGTTTCCATTTTTTAGAGGACAAGCATTATGTACGACTGCTGCTGTCCTTGGCGGAAAGAGCTTGGCATCTCAGATATCTGAGAAAGTAGTAAGTGCTGTTACTTTCATTTGCTTCTTATGCTGCTTCGTCTTCTTGTAACTCTGAATAATTCTTCTGTTGCAGGTTGCTCTATCAGGTGGGGTTCTTTTCATTGTTTTTGGATTGCAATCTTTCCTATCAACAGTCGAATCGTGATGTCGATGGTTAGTATTATGTTCTTAATGTTTTTACATGAAAACATCTTGAAAGGGTAATTTACGTAAAGAAACTTCCAGTCCTATCTTGGCCTTGTGGGAAGATCTTTACCATTTTATTAGTTGATATTGACAAGACATTACGTTTACCAACCCCGCTTAAATATTCCAGAATTATTCCGTTGAATTTCCCCGCACCATGTAGGAATTTTGTTCAAGAGGTTTTTGTTGCTTAATTTTGCTATAGGTGATAGAGGGGGCATGGTTAACGATTTGGGTTTATATTGTTGAGTATGATAAAGAAAAGTTGGTTCAGTCTCTTCAATATAATGCATGGTCGAGTGTATGGGAAAAGTCTCTGTCTCGCTCTCTCGCTCTCTGAAAGAAAGAGTTGAGTGTATGGGAAAGATCTATTCATCAAACTGTGGCTAGATTTGCCAAACTACTAGCTATTTGCAGGCACACATGCATTTGCTGGGCGCTGTCTGCTAACTATGGTTTAACATTGGTCTTGTCTCCACTGTTGTGTTCAGGGATTGACGGATGGTATTGACTATTGACCAACCCTAGAAAATGCACTCAAAAAGACTTTGTTAGAGTTTCTTTGTTATTTACCGCAGCAATGACGTTTCGAAATCAGAAGAACTGATCTTAGGCGTTTACAAAAATAAGGCTTGTTATTTTATTGCTTTTTCCATTTTTCCCCTTGTTTTCTGGGACTCCAATAATATTGAAAATTGGTCAAAGCACTGGTATAAGTTTTAAACTAGACATTTTGATCCATGTGATCTGCCTTAACTTCCTCGAACCCCATTCTTTCTCCCTCTCCCTGCCCCGTCTACCCTTTTCTTGGTTCTTGTTTAGTTTTTATGCAACATTCGAAAGAACATACATTTTTTTTTTAAACTCAAAAACCAAGAAAAAAAACAAAAGATCCGAGAGTATCGTACGAAAACATTATCAATGCTTAATTCTTCATTCCTATTTTGCAAGTGAAACTGCCCGTCTTCTTTCTTCTGCATATCTGTATCGGTGTGTGATTGAAGAGCATTTTGTTAATGCCGGGTTTGGGATCTCATTTAGAAACTAAGAATTCTCTAGCTGAGTGAGTGAGTGATATTTTTCAACAACTTATCCTCGTATAATTTGACACTGAAAATGAACAAGAAAAAACACCTACGGTGATTTTTGAGTATTTAAGAGATCAGCCCTCTTCGCTTATGGTAGGAAATTTCTTACGTCTCCAAGAACAACCCTAACATTATAATATTTCATATGATTTAACAAAATATTAATAAACCGAACCTTAAATATACTTTTCACGACATTATCGCATTAAAAAATTCTCAGACAAACGACTTGGTATGTGATAAACATCCTTCGGAGGCGTTTCTTAGTTGCCTTTTCTCTGTCCATGTTGTTATTGAAAGAGAACCAACTCCAACGATGGGCTTGGCAAGTTGCAACATGGTGTCAACTTCAAATCCCATGCGAGTAAATCTAAACATGTACTACTCCCGTTCCTGCAAAGATATTTGGCCACATTTTATTACTATTATTATTATTACTAGTTGTATAGCACACGTGAAATAAACAAATAAAGCAAAGCAAAATAAATAAAAAAAAACAAAAAAAGGCCACGTGATGATGACCTAGCTGTCACGTGACAAATAGCTGAGGAGGTGGTAACTAAAATGCACATTGGTGATTTGAAAGAGTTGTATGATTAGGGGAATTTACCTCACTTTTTTTCTTTTGGCATGGTTTAGTGTCTGTCTTTATTGTCTGGTCAAATGAATCTCCTTTATGTAATGGAACATATGAATGGTTTGAGGATCGGTTATGAGATATTTTAAAGTTTCAGAACTAAATTGGGATTGCACCTGTAATTCATGGACCAAAGCTGAAATTAGCCCTTATATTTATATATACAGATTTAGATATATCTATATACGCGCGTGTGTGCAAGGAAAATCAATCTCCCAACCTGATCCCATAGCCAAATGGATATGCAATGTAACTCAAAAGTGGCACTGAAAAGTACTAAAGAAATATCATAAAATAGGGGTATGTGTCATATGAAATGAGCTAATCAAAATGGTCAGTAAAAGAACACGTCTTACGTTTACATTGCTGTTTCTCCACAAAATTCTATGCCTTGCAAGCGTTCAATTTTTTAATGAAACAAACAGAAAACTCGGCGAAAATCGGAAAATCGGTAAATCAAAGAAAATACAGGCTGAGCACACTATCCAGTTTTAGCAGAATTGTTAATATTAGAAAGAGAAGACTAGTCTGATACCAAACTACAGAACTGTAAGTCACTTTTTCATTGATAACTCCACCATCCCTTGGTCTTAAATAGGACTCTAGGATGACAAACATTCAATACGGATATGTTCCTTTGCGTTTATATACATCATCTGATACTTAAGTGGTAAGGCATCTTCAAAGCAAAAGGCCTGTCATTAGCAGCCACCACTGGCGGGTTCGATCGAACTGAGGAGTCCATTGCCCCTGAGTTGCATGCAGTGTTCCTCGGCATCGGCCTGGTCGCATATGATTACCACCGACAAGCCATTGTAGTGTGCTTCTTGCATAATATTAACAGCGTTGTCAAGAGTCATCCCGGGGATAACTTTCATCAGTACTTGGACAACGTACTCCCGTTTGTTGAAGTTGTCGTTGTGCAGTATCACGCGATATGGTGGTGCTGTTTTCCTTGATTTCCTGATCAATTTGAAGAAACACCAACGATAGCTTGTAGTCCAACCCCGTTTAGGAATATAAACATCTATTATTTTTCTCTACACACCAGCCTCTTTTTCTATGAAAATGGAAACAAGAAATTCAAAATCTGACAAGATTTTCCAAGAAAGTTACAACCTTGTTTAATTTTCTGTATTTTTTAATATTTTAACAATCTTAAACAGATGAATATACGAGTGGCAGCCTCTACATGGTGAAATTAAATAAGACCCAAGGAAGCATAAACCAGTGTACTATGCGGAAGTTTGCTCTTGAAAGAAGGGCATCATGCAGATTACATAAGAAGTTTTGAATTTATACCTCACATCGAACTCTGATTCGCGGCCAGGAGTAGTTTTCTCTATAACTGGTCTCTCCAGCACACCTCCTCCTTTACCTGGTCCCGTGGCCAATACGGCCATGGGAATGCCGAGAGTAGGACATGCTCCTTTACAAAGAGACTGTTTATCCCCTATTTCACAGTTTTTATCAGATTATTGTCGCCAATGTGAATAATCAAGCACCAATTTCAAAGGCCCTTTCTTGCATAATATTCATTAACAAGTAAACAAAACGGTTGAACATACGACAAAATGCATAAATGAGAAGAAGCCCTCAAAATATTTTGACAGAGCTTCAGATTAAGACTTAAATAAAACTTACAAGCAAGAATTCAAAGATTGAAATACTAATCATCAGAGTGTGGACTGCAAAATACTTCAACAAATTGGTCCAAAAATGAAGAATGGAAAATTGTAACTTAGATTTTACTTAAACTTGGTAACAAAACTAATAACAAAAGAGAACATACAGCCACGACATGGTATGGAAGAAAATTATATAAATAAATATAAAAGTTTTTAACACAAAGTACCACTGCTACAATTCAATAGTAGAAAATCAACGTAGGCTCACCTCCTATTAGCTTAAGTTTTCTCGGGGGAATCGGTAAATCTACATGGTATTAGAGCGAGTAATCCTGGGTTCGTTCTTTCCGATTTCAACAGCTAATTTTGCACGTGTTGATTAAGCTTTTGGGAGAATTGGTAATCCAACAAAACTTGGAACAAAACACTAAAGCTCTCTCTTGGGAACATTAAATGTCAACATATGTTAATAATCTGGTCTTCCTTAGGCAATTCACCAAAACCAAGCAACAATTTTACCAGTTTCTCTCAGATTGCGAAAAATCAACTAGCAATCTTGTCAACCCATATTCAGATTGATGGTAACAAATATCCTAATTCCAAAGACAACTTTTTTGTTTTGTTTTGTTTTGTTTTGTTTTCTTTTTTTCCGCCATCAACCAAGCTCTATTTTTTTAGCACCATATCAGGGGCAACGAAGGCCAAGCAAGAGAATTTCTTAATAATCCCATTTGTGATTTGTCGAAGATTTTACTATTGGCAGGAAAAAGAAAAACAACCTGTCCCTCCAATTACATACAAACTTACTTGAACTAAATACAACAAAACCTCCCTTCAATTTCATCACTGAATCCAAATAAATAAATAAATAAACAAACTGCACCAATACAAAACCCAAATAAAAAAGCAAAAACCCATTAAAAAAAAAAGGACAAACAACAAAGTTTCTGAGTCTCCGAGAGAGTAATTAGTTCTGATGTTCAATTATTGTAGAAACTCAATAAATTAAAAAAAAAAAAAAAGGAATGAAGAAGAAGAAGAAGAAAGAAATATTACCAGGTTTAGGATTGAAGACGTGGTTGGGGGAGAGAGCCAATCTCCCACAGATCGCAGTCTCCATGATTTGTATCTGTGTCTGTGGAATGAACAAAAAAAATCAGATTTTTCCCAGGTGGCCTTGGACGTTTATATATATATATATATATATAACTAGTTTTGTTGTCTCAAACTCCACAACAGAAACTGGTGGTGCTCGACTTCTTTTCCCCCCTGCAATTACGTCGTTTTCCAAGCTGTAATTTACAGGCCTTGATGGTGGCCTCAAGTTTGCCAGTCAGAAAACGGGCTTAAGCCCAATCAAGATTGTGCTACATGGGCAGAACATATTGTGAATATATTATGAATAATTTTATGTTGGTTTATTTCTGTTGTTTGATCCAAGTTGAGAATATAAGATATCATCTTCTTTTATGGCGAAAAGAGTTGGGAAGAAGTAGTTAATAATAGATTACCGAGAGAAATAGGTAAAAGAAATTTCCACAAGAACAGAAAGTGGAGCTAGGGGTTGACGGAGGGTAGGTGAGAATTATATGGTTCTTCTGGAGAACACTAGTTGTATATTATATCTCAATATAATGCAACGTGCTTTTGAGTATTTTATATAGTTTATTTCAATACAATTTTATTTGAACCGTAGATTTACCTATTTTATTATTTATCAAGTCACTTTTTATATATATTTTTACTAATTACATCACATTCTCTCTCACTAGTACATGTTAGCATGACTTTTCAAATATAAACAATTCAAACACACGTTACATTTGATCCGGTGTATAATTAGGGACATTCAAATGTATATTATATTATAATACAATATAAAGTGAACGTATCTTTCAAACGGATCATTAGATGAATGGGAATGCACTTATGTTGAGGGGCACTAAAGATTAGATTTGTACATTTTTTTTCTCCTCCCCACACCCCCCCCCCCCCCCTTAGGAGTCAAGTTCTGAGAGTCATATTTCTAAGAGAGAAACAATTAGAAGCACAAAACTAAGGCAATGGATATTAATTTCTCAATAGATAAATCCACATGTGTTAAAAATTCATGATCTTCTTAAGTAACATAAGAATTTAAGTATGGATGGTTATTTGTCATCCGTTGGTGCTAGTTGCTGACGTCAATCAACAGAATGGCAATTGCCAAATTGATCGTCGTTCGTCAAAGTCACTTCCTAGATTAAAAAAAAAAAAAAAAACCAAATATCATTGGATTGTCAACTCCAACACAATTATTCAAAAGTTAACAATCTCAAGACACTGGACATAAAGAAGGATCTAATATCACTTTAAAAAATCATAAGTTCCAACATATTATTCAGGACCAAAAATAAAATGTTAACCCAAAATTGATTTTTAAATGATAAAAGATAGTCTTTGGCTCGCGGTGGCGAATCCCCTAGTACCATTATTTGTAGTCGCGTGCTCTACTCGTATGAGTTATAGGGCATCATCTCGTTTACATTGAA
Source organism: Ficus microcarpa (assembly GCA_025413485.1). Lineage (NCBI taxonomy): Eukaryota > Viridiplantae > Streptophyta > Magnoliopsida > Rosales > Moraceae > Ficus > Ficus microcarpa. The sequence goes on along the minus strand of CM046385.1, from coordinate 7,522,895 downwards.
TTTGCTTTCAGTTGCAATGCAATTAAAAAAAAAAAAAAAGAAGCATTTCTTAAGATTAAACACAATACAAAATAGAAGCGCGATCAGATGCATACTTAAAAGATAGATGTCAAGATGAACTGTTAGACTTATTTATTGCATCCAAATCTTAATTTCAGTTTGACGGTTTGGCCCCAATGGCATATCAAATAAGCTAAGACCACAAGAAAGAAAACATATGATATCTTAAGAGATCTTTAAAGAATGAGATCCTAGTAGGGTAGTCAGTGTGAGAATTCTTTCTCAAAGATACCTTATTAAGTTTAAGTCGGTGTGAAATCATTAAAGGGATTTTGTTTTCCTTTTAAAATGTGAAAGTTTCTTTTTTATTTTTAATTTTATTTTTATTTTCTTTTCAAGATGCTCTTACCTTTTGAATGTAGTCTCCCTTTATGCGATTTAGAAGCACTCATCTTTTTAGCCTTTTGCTAAGCCCTGTACTCATTTCATGTTCTAAATAGGAATAAGAAACCTTTCTAGTTGTCATTTCTTTTTCATTCTCAATACTAATGTTAATTTTGTAAAAGAATAGGAAAAGAAAAAGAAGAAGAAAAAGAAAAAAAGAAACCTTAACAAAAAGAAAATCCATTAGTGGACCTGAATCTGCCTGCATAAGTTTTCCTGACAAAATAATTGCTTTTTCACTAAATTGCAGGAGCCAAGGAAATTATAGCTATCTTTTCGTTTCTTTTTTGAGAAAAAAGTGATATATTTTTCCTTTCAATTTTACATTGGTTGTATCATAGACAATTACTTTATGAGAGGATCTTTAAAATTGAATTAAAAAAAAAAAAAAAAAAAAACCCCATTAAAGCGCATATTCGCATAGAAAGGAAAAAGAGTGTTTTGACTTAAAAGTAGAGGCCTAATTACTCCTACTTGATGCAAAAGTAAAGTTAGAGCACATTATAATATTTCTACTTAAAATGACGATTAATTATTAGCAGCAAATACATGGCAGAAAATGTTTTCTTGATCCAACATCAAGATACATTGACTATAGCTACATCTATGAAGGAAAATGCCTCACTTCACGAAGAATTTTAACACGAATTTCACATATTAGCATTTTTTGAATTACACATTATTTATTTAGTTAAACAAAATTCGTGAAGTGTAACACTTTCTCATACAATCAAAATCATGTGTAGAAGCTATATGTCGATGCATCAGTAATTATATTCCTTAGACCACCAATTGTGGATGCCACCATTATGAACACTCCTATATATATGGACGCCTGAAAAAAAAAAAAATATAAAAAAAAAAAAAGAAAAGAAAAAGTTAGGCCTCCATAAAGAAAGATATCAATGGAAGAAGGGTAGTGTTCTTTGCATAATATAAATTTCGGATTACCCAGTTGATGAACCAGTTAGCGCTGAATCTTTTTGGCTTCTTAATTATCAGCCACATAATGCTAGGAAGCTGCAAAAAAAAAAAAAAAAAAAAAAGTTATAAACGAATAATTAAATTAAATTTATCCATGAATAGAGTACTTTTGTCTAGAGAGGAAAGTTCCTTACAAAGTAGGAAGTTGGGGTAAAACCGAATCCGCCGAAGAAACCAAGAAGGTCTCCAAAAAAAGGGAAGGTCACCCCAACAAATAAAGTGAAAGCTGCAGAATTTTAAAGTGAAACAAGAAATCATGGTCAAAAAGCTGATTTTCATGCTTATAAAGTGGCCCAAAAAAAAAAAAAAAAAACCAAAATTGTCACAAATTTTCATGTTGTGAGGCATATAGGTGTAAGAAGCTGACCAACATAAGCTGAGCGAGCAACCACTCTGAGCAGAATTCCTGGTGGGAAGTTGAGTCTTTTCATCATCATCCTTTCCAGCAAGTTGAACACTGGCATAGCATAAACCTACACATTCATATGTTCATATTAACCCGATGGAGTGTTTTCGATGCATCATCGACATCGATCGCCTTTGGTTATAAAGTAATCACGTAATTGCACTGCCAGCTCTAAACTGGCAATATCAAGGATGTTCGTGATGCTAAATCATGATTTGAGTTGGCTGACGGCTAATTGATTATTATTAATTTTATAATGAATGCATGACATTACCAAATTTGTATATACAAATATAGAAAAATAAAATATTGTACATGTGTTCATATTAACCGGATAGCAGTGTTTGCGATGCATCGACAATGATTGCCATTGGCTTTAAAGTAATCACTTAATGACACTACCAACTTGAAACTAACAATATCGAGGATATTCGTGATGCTGAATTATGACTTAAATTGACTCACAACCATTTGATTCTTACCGATTTTATAATCAATGCATGACAGGACCAACAGGATCAAATTAAAATATATATATAAATCAAGAAAAAAAGACATTTTAACCCTAGCATGTTTTTTTTTTTTTTTGGCGGCAAAAATGTTACCTGGTAGCTACCAATGACATGGACAACAACCATCAAATTGGCAGAGGCAATGAGCCATTCGGGCTTTCTCAGGCCCACAAGAACATTGTCATCAACATCTTGTCCGAAGGCCCAATAGCCAACAAGGGCCACAGGGAAGTAGCAGATAGCGTTGATGAAATAGGCTCCAATAACACCTTTCCACATGGGCACTTTTGAGGGCTTCTCTGGGGTTGACGGAATTGTGGCCTGAATCTCCAAGGCCACTGCATGGCCTGCAAATGCAAACGAGATTTGGCCCAATGCGTTGAACACCCTAAACATGTAGTCTGCTGAGCTCGTCTTTTTGTATGCGTAGCTCACGTTGTCTACTCGCCCTTTGCCTATGCAACCCACCCATGCTATTGTGGAGTAGCTGCATCAACATCATCACAAGTCACAACACTTAAAAATGATAAATTATAGGGTCGGGACTAGGACTTTCCGTTATAAACTCACTTTTCAAACTTTTTTTTTTCTAATTAAAATTTAGATTTGCTGTTTGAATTGTGAGTTTATATATATGATCCAAACGGAGCATTGGTTTTGAGTTGAGTGTAAATAGTTAGTGTTCGGTGCAAAAGAAGATTAATTATGATCTTTTAAGAGAGCTTAAACTTTAACCAAAAAAGATAGAAAGAGAGTGAAAAAGAGAGCTTAATGTTGTGCTTGATTCACCAATGAATTTATTGAATGTCACACATCTTAAGATTTAACACGATTTTGGAGTAGTGTAATTAAGGACGGGGGATTTGGGATGTGTTTGAAGCATGGGTCTGGCTAAAGTAGTGATGATATTAACATGATTCTTGATCTTCTAGATTTGCATCACAGCCGATTACATTTCAAGTCAAACGGCACGGGGTAGGATGGGATGAGATCTGGGTATGGGAGGGTGTGGGTTGAATTCCGCATACTTTAAAAATCTAGATTTGCATGGTTTTCATAATAATTAATCTTATGGCCTACATGAAAAGAAAACTAATTGCATGGAATGACTTGCTATTTCCACGAAAATTTAGCCTGTGTTTGATGTACGTATTTGAAATGAAATTTTATGTCATAGTTGGTTTGATTTTTTAGAAAAAAAAAAAAAAAACAAAAAACAAAAACTAATGTGAAAACTTTAGATTTGAGCCTTAAAACTAAACGCACCTTTAGTTAAGATTTTTGAAAGGCGAAATAGTCTAAAGATCAAGTCCTTTTCTTCATTGATTCCACCAAAGCAAACCACAAAACTTCAAAAGAGAGAAAAAAAAAAAAAAAAAAAAAAAAAAGGGAAGAAAAAAAAACCATTTTTTGCTCCCTAACTACCCAAAAAACCATGCAAAATATATGAACTTATAGGGGTTTTTTTTTTTTTTTTTTTTAATGCTAGAAAACTGAAAAGGTGATGATATATGAATACTCTTGAAGTGAACCGTTCATAAATCCTAGCCATCACAATTTATCCTTTTGTTTTTTGTTTTCAAAAAGAAAAAGACAAAAAAAAAAAAAAAAAAACAAAGATTAAGTAATTACCTGAGGGACATGATAGCAGCAGCCAAAGAAACACCAGCAACAGAGTTGAAGTTAGGAAGCTGAGAGAGGAAGAAATGGATGCCACCAAATATCAAAATCCAGTAAGACTGTCTGAGTTGTGTGCAGTTTGTGCAGGCCATCTCCATGAACTGCTTCAGACACTTCCCTCCGGTGACCATGTACACTATGTCACACCCAACCTGCACGATCAGCTGCTGTGGCAGCACTATCCACGGCCCAAGTTTCTGCCCAAACGCATGTCTGCCCAGATCTATGTACCTGTCAAACCTTTTCCCTGGAACACACTCATGCAGTTGTATCATCTGCCACAATGTTCTCAGCGTCATGCACCATGATACCACCAGCACCATTATCCCTGGACCCCTAAAACACAAACAAAGAAAAAAGTTTAGGGTCTGTTTGGGGGATGTCTAGAGACTGTGTTTTGAAGGTTTTGTTAGAAATGTGTGTTTCAAGGGAAGATTTTTGAAAAAGTTTTGTGATATAGAAAATAATGCAAAAATTTGAAATGTGTTTGGAAAAAATAAATAAAATGGATATTGTCTTACTCGTTTCGTTGTTACGAATATTTTGACACATAAAATCATCTCATTTCGATTTGAAATAAGAAAATTATGGACTTTTAAACTTTGAGTTTTTTAAAAATGGAATATAGAGAAAATTTAATTTGGAGTTGGAAGTTTTGGAACAAATAACATTTTACTGTCTGAAAACGTTGTCACAAGCTCTTAGTATATAACATAATATTATTTTATTTATTTATTTTTTAAAGTATTAACATAATCTGTGTACATATGTGTGTGTGCTACTATACTATCATAAATGTTCTAGGCAGTTTGATCATGTCATACCATCCTAAGTAGGCCATGGCGTATGGCAGGCTGAGGACCCCGGCACCGATCATGGCGGTAACGGTGTGGAAGGTGGAGTACCACCATTTGGCCCGGCGAGCCACGGTGTCCTGATCTTCCTCCCTCCATTTGTTGTTGTCTGATGAATGAGCTAGTTCCTGCAACCATTGAAATGGAAAGTGAAATCAAACATATATATTTATATATATATATATATACATGTATAGATGGGTGTATATGTGGCCTTGTAGGTATTTTACCTATCTTATGTGTGTGTGTTTTGAAAATATGACCTACTAACCTTTGGAGGAGGAGAAGAAGAAGCTGAAACCATCCTTTTTTTTTTTTTGCAGCTCAAGACAGAAGAAACAACCCCTTCAGTGTGAGTGTTCTAACTAGTGGTCATGATCATCATGTATATATGGTTCAAATAAATGAATAAATAAATGTTTTGGGAAGGAATATGGAGCGAAAAGTGGGAAATGTACATTGAAGAAGTAGTGTCCCCACTTGAGTAATAAAGACTTTGGCTTCGGTTTTGGGATTTTGCTTTTTCAAGACTGATGAGTTGAGCAGAAGGGGCCAAGTGTTGCAAAAGCAAAATGGAGTAATTATTTCAGGTCGAGTGGCAAATCCCATTCCATAAATTTGGCTAGAAAAACACGTCAGCCATTATGAGCCACCGTTACTTTTTAAATTCAGTTGAAGCTGACATTAATTATTTTTATAGATTGATGTTTGATTCATAGATTAAAGAACAAATTTTTAAATTTTAATTAAATTTCAATTAATTATAAATTTTATTATTATTTTTAAATAAAAATTAAGATAAAAAATATAATTTAATTAAAATTCAATCATAAGTCAAACAAAACTTAAGGTCCGTTTGATGAATGAATTGAATTTGAATTGAGATGAAATTTTTAAATTTGAATTGAGTTGACTTTTTAAAAATTAGTTATAAATTTTATTGAATTTTCAAAAAAAAATTAAAATTAAGATAAAAAAATATAATTTAATTAGAGTTAAACCTAAATGTTTAAACTAAATGTTTAACTAAGCGTTAAACTTAAGTATTATCTTTGTATTAGGACATTAATTAGACTTGAATGTTAGCGCGGCACGTATACCTGTGACTAGACATATACACATCATCATGTGTTCCTAGTCAGTTATACACAAAACATCCACTTGGTTTAAGGTATCATGTCCCTGGAGAAAATAGCTTATGCTCTGAGTTTCTTTTGGAGCAAACGGAAGTTACCAGATTACCCTACACTTTTTTTTTTTTGGCCAAGAGGAAAGCTATACATGTATAAGAAACGTCACTAAAGGTTCTTATTAAAAAAAAAAAAAGGGAAAAAAAAAAAGTCACTAAAGGACGTGTCCGTTAGTTCCTGGTCCATCAAGAGCTTTGCTTATGGTTCAGTCATGTAACTCCAAGCAAGGGACACAAGCATTTGAGATTTTCTTTTTTTAAATACCATATAGAAATATCATTTTATTTTTTTGTCACGTTTTACTTGATGATGTTATCAGAAATAGAGTTGACAAGGGACTTTTTTGGGCTATGTGACATATAATTTTTTGTTCTGTCTTTTCGATATAAAAATTAAGTAGGTTGATGTGTCGATCGCTAACTTAAAACAAACATGATCTAGCTGTCTAATTTTAGAAAACTCTTATCTAACTGTTTCATTTCACATTTGTGGTACATCACAAAATATGCATGAATTGTAGATAGACACTCGTCCGAAGATAAATTTCCAAAGAGTCCATAGCGTTTCGCTTTTTGCCAACTACCATCACTCTCTATTCTAGTTTTGTTTTTGTGCAAAGAACTTCTCTTTTCATAGCATTTTTATCAATAGGGTTGTGGAAATTCTTCTCTTGCCTACTATCATTAGGGTCCATTGTAAATTTTTTATTCTATTTATGTAGAAAGAACTTCTCTTTCTCTTATATATATCTTAATCAATGGTGTAGGAAAAAACCTTTATAAGCAATTCCTCTTTATCTTCTTTTATGAAATTGACCTAATGATTAGATTTATTATTGGTTGGTGGCTTGCATCTATCCCTAAATCAATGATTACACCTGCACAAGTAGGGCTTTATTAAAGAAAGCTTTATTCTAGCAATAAATAAATAAATAAATAAAAATTGAGAGAGCTTTATTAGTTTTGGGAATAATGATTAAAAAGTTTGAAGGATGCTTCTCATGCTAAAGTTGGTGTTGGTGGGGGTCTCATTCTCTTCTTTTTCTTGTGACCACATTGGCTTCTATACCCAAAGGTGAATGCTAGAGATATAGGAACTTTTTTTTTTTTTTTTTTGCCTAGAGATATGGGAACCTCTTACCTCAAAAGAAAACCTAATCTCATGCACAATTTATAAGCAAAAAATGGCCCACTCAAAAGCGTCATGCTTTCATAATAAACGGACACCCAAAAAAAAAAAAAAGAAAAAGAAAAAACATGTTGAGACCTGATTTTAGGAGGGAGAAAGTGCAAAAACCATCTCTTTAAGTTGAAGTTGTTCTTATTTGCTTTCCACCTGTGGCCCAAGTTCAAGGGAAAGTGAAAGGAGGGAGAAAAACGGAGAGATTAGTCACTAATGAAAGGATTTTGATATTCATAATTGTTTGATAGGAAAGAGAAGTTGAGAGAATAGATTAGGTTAGGGATTTCAAATCCTTCAAATTGCCCCAGTTTTAATCTCTCCCGAGATTATTGAAGGATTTCTGACTAAATATCACCCTTCCTTGTTTTGCTTTCATTTTCCCTCATCCCTTTTTCTCTCCTTGCTATCAAACACTCCTTCAAGTTTTTACAATAACATAATATAATTTCTAGGCATCAGCAAAATCTAATAAAAGCTAAACTTGTGCATTTAGAAAATGATCTCTCCAATGGGTTATGATAATCATAAAAGTATCCAACAAAATCTTCCCAGGATTACTTTTCTGAGAAAAGTTATTGTCCATTAGGGAACAAATTCTATCCAGAAACCAACCAGTCTTTTGAAACTGAAAAGATAATTACTTCCTTATTTTAGCAGTCCGGTATGATATTCTAATGGAGTTCATTCTAGGATAATTTCCTAACATTTTTGTAATAATAAACTGCTCTTTCTTAACTCATAAAGCCTCCTCCAGGCATGGTAGGTGGGCCTTGTGACGATGCCTGTCCCTGCGAAACCAACTGTGAGCGGCCCGGACCTTGAACATAAGCTTGACCCATTCCTGTACCGACCATCTGTTGCTGTGGTGGAATTTGCTGCTGTTGCTGCAGTTGCTGCAGCTGCTGCAGCTGAGGAAGCTGCTGCTGCGGTTGTAGTCCGGACAGCTGATTCTGTTGTTGCAGCTGCGGCATCTGCTGCTGCTGTTGCATTTGTGGAAGCTGCTGCTGCGGTTGCAATTGCGTCATCTGCTGCTGTGGTTGCAATTGCGCCATCTGCTGCTGCTGTTGCAATTGCGGCATCTGCTGTTGCTGGAGTTGAGGAATCTGCTGCTGTTGTTGCAGCTGAGGAAGTTGCTGCTGTTGTTGCTGCAGCTGCGAATGCTGCTGTTGCTGCAGCTGCGGATGCTGCTGCTGCTGTAACTGAGGATGTTGCTGCTGTTGCATTTGTTGCTGTTGCTGCTGCTGACTTGATATTTGCGGCTTAAACACGACCATGTCCTAGTTTCACAAAGATAGCTTAGCAAGATGGAAGAATCCGACTGAAATGCTAGTGCATGATATGTGTAATAAATAAAGGAATTCAGAATCAGAAGTAACTTTTTCATGTTGAAAAATAATTCTCCACCTGATAGCAACAAAATACAGGGTCACTTGTAATTTTGTAGGCTACTTTTGACGGGGAACCTTGAAAAATTTTATTGTGGATGTAAAAGCATAAAGCTTCATTTTAGTGAAATCTACATGTTTCTAAGTGGTTTTTGGTTGACAGCATTCTCACCCCAGGGAAAAGCATTCCAATCAAGCGATAAGCTTTGTCAGAAACAGATAGCAGCAGCGTCTGGGATGGTAGCTGGATTACTGCACACTGATAAAATGAACAATGACGATTCCAGTATCAGAGAAATTGTATGGTACAAAGTAGTCAACGGTTCCACATTTGCCTAGCAGATAAAATTTCTATGAAAAAAAGAATCAGAAAATGCAATCTAGTCTGTGGAACTTAATTAGCATCCAACAAAGTCCAGGGCTAGATCCCATTCGTACCTAGCATTATCTGACTATCAAATTTACAAACAAGCCTAACAAAATGTTTTCTTAAAGACGTATGTTACTAGGCAGTAAATATATGAATAACAGTGTCATGATGGTCCGAATTCCAAAGGTTTTGATTTGCCAAGAAAATAGTGGCACAATTGCCTTTTGCTGCTCCAACATCAGACTGACTCAATTTTTTACCGACACAAGAAACCCAGTAGAAAATTTTCTTTTTAGTCATGCTGCATAGGTTTCGCTTCAGGAACACAATGAGCTTTACTAGACAGAAAAGTTGCGACAGAAAGATCACGATGCTTTACTTGTGAAATTTATAGATTGCAACATATCAGCAAAAGAAAGGAACTAGCGACTTACAAGCTTCTTCTCCTGCAACTGACCAAGAAACCCATGCTGATTCATTGCCCGAAATACTAGAAAATCTGCCTTCCCAACATATTGCCTGAGGTCAAATGCAATTAAATTAACAAAGGTCAGAACATGTATTTCTAGGAAGATAACTAGAGAAATAGATGAGATGAAAGATTTTGCAGGAGCAAGTACTTGTTATTCATGTGGTCCTGAGATATAAGCCTAACAATTTGCATTGTTGGTGGCCAGTTTGCTGCAAGTCTGAGAAATGAGGGAAAGACACATACCAATAAATAAATGAAGAATTTTGCGTGTATACCCACAAGGAATATCTAAGCACAACCTTGTGTTTCTTATTGGGTACTGGATGGTTGATAAATTCGAATTTATTAAAATTGTATATTAATAATTAGCAGTAAAACATCATGATGGTGAATGATGGTGATGATAAAAGAACAGTTAACAAATTTGATGGACTTACGTCTCAGAAGCCGTAGCATTCCTGTAACCCTGAGAGAAAGACAGCAAGCATCAGTTCAAAGTGTAATATAACACAAACGGGTATAGCATAAAGGATAGACTGAAGAAGAACGTAAACTTTTAAGGGGTGTTACTCTTAACGATAGGTACTGCTTATTCTACATTCAAAGTTTGGAAATAAGAAAAGAGAAAAAGAATCCTAGTAAATGTACAAGAGAAGACCCAAAATACAAACAAAAAGAAAACCCTTAACAGACCTAAAAAGAACTAGCTGAAAGATATATTAAAAAACAAAAAAGTTTTATCAGGTAGAACATACTTCCAATCTGGTGATAAATACAGGTTGCCCTTGTCTCTGCCCTGATAAGTTTCCCTGCATAAGTGTGATGATTCGACTGTAAGCAGTTACTCTTATTAACCCAAAAACAAAGGCAAGTAAACTAGATACAGACATACAGCAACTAATAGTTTCTTTTTTTTTTTGGGTGCGGGGGGGGGGGGGGGGGGTGTGCCTGGGAATTCTCGACAGTTAGAAAAAACAGACTCTCCAAGGAATGCTTACCTCCCAGACTTTCACGTATTTGGATGTTTGAGCACTGGATGCCTGTTGTGACATCGGAATACTAGCAGCTGAATTGTTGTTTACACCAAGTGGCTGAACCCCAGATTGTACTTGTACTTGTTGAGACATTCCCGGAGTAGGAATCATTGTGCCGGTTCCAGAAGAGACAACAGATTGACCAAGGCCACTCATCATATTTTGATTCATTCCCATTCCAGTTTGCACCATTTGTGATCCTGTGATATTTCCTTGGCTCATGGGAGGTACGGACTGACCCATACTAACACCCCCTTGGAGATTACTCATCGGTTGAGAGACCCCAATATTTGAATTCCCAGACACATTCGAATTAGCTGCATTGAACGTATTAAGACCCGGGGTTTGTGTAACCTGTGTGATAGGCCCAGGCCCAGGCATTGATGTTATAACCGATTGACCAGATGGCAATATGTTTTGAGCAGGTGTAGAAGATGCCATTCCACTAGATATCATGTTTGACATGTGCATTCCAATAGGTGTTTGACCCATAGGTAAGGCAGCAGAGTTCATGACTTGACGTGCTTGTGACAAATTGTTCAAGATGTTCACATTTGCGGGAGGAGGTCCCACGGGACGCAACGGCTGTGGTATACTACTCACTATAGGTTTCAAATCTGGCCCATTCTCATTGTTTGTGATCATATCTTGAGACATAGGTGGTGGTGAAGAAGTCTGCAATGGAATTCCTTGGGAAGCAGCACGGGCGACAGACTGAATGTGTGGGAAAGTGGGTCCAGGAACCATGGAACTTACTGTACTTGGCTCCTGAAGATGAGGTTATAACCATTTAAAAACAAATTTAAAGAAACAAAATTGTATTGGAAAACAAACATCAGTTCCTTCGATGGAGCAAAGCAAAAAACATCAACGGAAAGACATGAATATTTACCACTTTTACAGTAGCAGCAGGCATATTGCCAACAGAAATTGGTTGGCGACTCGTAATAGATCCATTCACTACGGAAAAGAGAAATGACATTAGCCTTCCTCCTCCGAGAAGCAGGATAATAAGTAGTAATAAATTACCAGCAATAGTAATACCCAGTCGATTATGACAGTAGTTCATTAAGACACGTAAAGACACTGTACAGAATAAAAATGGTGTAGAAAGCAATAAATAATGATCTCCATAATAAACATTCTTGTTTATTAATGCACCTCGGCCAATAAAAGGGAAAAGAATCAAATGTATCGGAAATAATTTCATTGCAATCCATGAAGCATCGACATATACCATACTAGAAAAAAAGGAAAACCAATTAGACCACAATAGATAACCTGATGGCATAGAAGTTGGAGGTGGCCCAGTAACAGAAGTAACGGGAGCCATGTCCATTTTCACAGGGTTCTGATTAGACGCCAAACTGGGAACTCCGGCACGATTAAAAGCAGCACGAGCCTCCAAAAAATTCTCAGACAGTAGAACAAGAAAATGAGGGTTTTTTGCATTGTCTATAGGTAGATCATTTGCTCGGGGATTGTGCTTTCCCTGTATTTAAAAGTAAAAAATTTGGGCAAGTTAATATAAACAATATCATTCCATCCACATTGATATCAAAGTACCCAAAAAGCTAAAACTTCTGAATGATAATCTAAGCCTTTTATTTAATCTTGGGTCACACAAAAAGCGCTAAACATGGTCGGGGTTTTTTTTTTTTTTTTTTTTTGGGGGGGGGGGGGGTGGCCTGGCAGCTTGAGAGAGGCAATTCGATGTTAAAGTCTACAGTTTGGAAAGCTGTGAAAGATAGAAAGATGATAAAGACTAGAAATTTTATTAGATTTATTCATTGTTACCGCATTGTATATTGCTTGAAGCTTAGGAAGCTGCTTTGGAGAAATGACTGACAGAGAAACCAAGCACTGCAGGGAAAAAATAAACTGAGTGATTGTTCTGCTGACCCTTGTGCAGTGAAAGAACCCTGATAGACTAGGATAAATAACGAAGCTTACCTGAGCAAATGATTTAGCAATGGTCTCAGCATCAGATAGACGGTTTTCTGTTTGGCCATCAATACTCTCACTTTGGTCCAAGTTTTGAATTTGTGGTCGAAAGACTGGAGTGGACAGGGGGTGAGGGTTACTTGCCGAAATAAGAATACAATGTCTTTGACAATCCCCATTTTGTTGACTCTGATTTCCATTTTGGACGGTGGGGAGGAACATCTAAGATATTTACTCAAGAAAAAACAAAAGTTCGTTAAAATCCTGAAAAATTACAGAAATAACAGTCAAATACTCTGAAAATAAGAAAACCAAAAATATAATGGCAAAGGAAAATATGACGCACCATTAGAGCTTCAGAAAGCCCTTCTGCAATTGCAGCATCATTAAATCCACCACCAGAAAAAGGTATGGCTTTCAGCCATTGCAAGTAATTATCAATATCTCTAGTCCAGCCACTCCGCTGCACTAGGCAACCTGGAAAGTGGAACATAAAGAAGAGTTATATTCTCAGCTAGTATGCGAATTGGATTGCAATTGCAAGAACTTTCTCCATGCCACTATATTTTCAAATAAAGGCATTCAATTCAAAGTTTCAAAATTTAGAAAAACCACCAATAAACTAGAATTTCAAGGATATTAAGTCAAAACCTAATCTCTAACTTGCGACCGCAAATACGCAGCAGAGAAATTGTAGTTATTCTATGAAGTGAAATTAACACACAAATACTTCAGGCATAAGGAAACAATTCTGAGATAGCTTTTGCAGACTCAGAATGACTTCTTAGGTTGTAATCTTGTAACAGAGCACAAGAGTTGGCAAGAAGCGAAACGGAATCGTGGTTTACTCCTCCAAAATGTATCCGCGATGTGAGAACGCAGTAAATATTAACAACATGAACAATTTTTGGCATAACAGGAAGGTAAGGAAAATGCATACCACAATAAGATCCATGAGTGTTGAATGTGACCAGGGCGAACTCACTGTTAGAGTTTGACATCTTCTGTGTACAAGAAATGAAATCAATACACTCAATAAGAAACTCAAAGAACAGAAAGCTAAATCTTAATTTGAAGCTCACATTTTAAAAAACATTTGCCAGTCAAATCTCAAAAATAGTTTGGCAATGCGAACAGATATTGGAAGTTTGGCGGGGGATACACTCAAAATGAATGAATAAATAAATAAAACTAAAATAAAAACTGACCTGCCCATTCAACTCATTTCCATAGAAAGACCTGCGTGTAAATCAGTTCTCCCACGTAAGACTGGATATAAATGTCAAGTTGTAAACTAAAATAAGGGATGAAGAGTTTGGTAGTTTTATTCATATACACAATCCCTTTTCGCAACTCCAATCATTGTAAAAAATTTCCGCAACAAATAACGCCCTTTTGAACTTTGGCTTATTCGATAACCTGTAATTCTTCACTAATTCATTTTGCTTGCCAAACTAACCAGCGCGACATAAAAAAATATTCAAAGAGGTTGATATAAGAGAGAATAATATTCCGAATGTTGATACAAATACCTCAAATAGTAAAGAAACATGTCAAAGATGCAGTCCAGGATTATTTAGAACGAAATTAATTGGAGAACAGAACCTATAACGAATTCCTTCTGAATAATCTCGAAGCATCATTGAGTTTCTTATGAAGTTTTGGTAGCTCTAATGTGAAAAAAATACTTCATAAAGCAAAAGTTTCTATATAGCTAAATAAAACCCAGGGTTGCCCCAAATAAAATAAAATAAAATAAAGAGAGAATCCTAGCAAATGCAGAAAGAGACGACCAAAAAAAAAAAAAAAAAGGATGGTTCTAACGCATGAGCAGCAGAGTAGGCCATTTATACGAAACGATTGAAATTGGGTTCAAAAAATTTTGACACAAGAATTAATTCCCAAAAAAAAAAAAAAAAGCAAAAGCAGCATCTTTGAATCCAAACAAAAAGAAAACTATCAAAGACTCGAATTGAATCTAAAACCAGCCCGTTTCTCACTCAAAAACAGCATCAAAATCGTCACTTTGTTGTTCTTTTTTTTTTTTTTTTTTTTTTTTTTCCATGACTTCTCAAAGCAAGCAAGCAAACAAGCAAGAAATATACAAACGAACAAACAAATGAAATCAAGCAAAACATAAGTAACAAACCAAGCTGAATTAATAACTAACAAACGGAAATTAAAAAAAAAAAAAAGAAAAGAAAAAAAAGGATAGCCATGCAGAGAAAGAAATTCATCAGTAAGGAAAAAGAATGAATTGAAAACCCAGGAGAAGGGAGAAGAAGAGTAAACCTGATGATCTTCTCGAGGTAATCGGACAGTACGGTGGACCAGTAGGGGCCCATGGCAGCGGTGCCTTCGACGGCGACGATCAGCTGTTTCTCTGCCATCGGAATTCCGGCCAATCAGGCGGAGCCGGTGGGTCGACGAGCAGGGAAGAACTCGAAAGCAGGAGGAGGAGGAGAAGTCAGGGAATTGGTGAGAGGGAATTTTGGGGCCCACACTGGTTCGGAGTTCGGAGGTTGTTCTGGCCTCGATTTCGAAACCGAACCTCGGAGACGTGTTTCATGTTTGTGCTCGTCCGGTTTGATATAAAGTCGAAATGCCTCTCAATAAACTGTAAGTTCTTTACCGTGGCTTTCAGATTGGCCATCTTTTCTTTTTTTCTTTTTTCTTTTTTCCTCCTATATTTTCTTTTTTTTTTTTTTCTTTTCTCATTTTTTTAGGTTAATTTTTTCCTTCGAGTGTTTGGTGAATGAGTTTAGTTTAAAATTTTTAAGTTTTAATAATAATTTTTCAGAAAAGGCAAAAAAATTTTTCAGAAAATACCAAAATTTTTTTCATAAAAAAACAAAAATCATGATGAAAAAAGTACAATTTAGTTTAAAATGAGATTAAAACCAAACACCTCTTATTTTTATTTATGCGAATGAGGGGAAAAAAAAAAAAATCCTTTGTGCATATTTTCGGACTCTCGATTCAAAAGCTTTCCCATTTTCAAGACTGGTATGATTGGATTCGGCTCACATGTAATTTCCCCTTCCGTATTTAAGGAGGGAAAAAATCATTTAGGCCTCGTTTGTTTCGTGAGTTTAAACTCAAAATTTTCATCTCAATTTTTATTTTTTTCTGAAAAAATTTTTTATCTTTTCTGAAAAATTTTTTATTTTTTCTGAAAAATCAACAAAAATTACTATTGAAACTTAAAATTTTCAATTCAAACTTATTCACCAAACACATTCTTTTTTTTTTGTTTTTAGATTTTCAGTACAAAAGCTTTCCTGTTTGTTTGGATTCAGCTTACATGTTTTTTTTTTTTTTTTTTTAATTTGTGTTTTTCTGATATATGCTTTAATAGTAGTAGTCACAAGCATTTCAATTAATATGATATAATATTTTACTTAAAATGACAAGCAATTAATGTGTTGACATATTATCAGAGGGAGAATAAAAATACATAAGGGTCAAATCCAATGTACTTGCAACAAATTGCTTATAATCAACATCCTTCACGCAATTTGGTAATTTTCAGCCGCCTTTTATTGATTTAGAAATGTTTTGAAAATAAATGTGAAGGTTTCCACTAAAAGATACGATAATGAAATAACATTTGTTTCGAACAAAATCAGAAAATAAAAATGAAAACAAAAATTCATTTTCATATTTTGTTAAGAAATATAAGAAAATGAATCGGAGTTGCTTTCTCATTTTCGTTTTCATTTTTAAGGGCTTATACATATTAGAGACATCAATTTTAATCCCAACTTTTAAATATCAACATATTTAACATGTAAGTTGTCATTCTTTTAAACAGAAAGTGTTTCTTATGGCTTTATTTGTCTTGTTTTCCTTTCTTTTTTTGGGGTTGGTTTGGCTTTCGGGTTCAAACCTAATTTTTTTTATCTCAATTTTTATCTTTTTTGAAAAAACAAAAAACAAAAATTATAACTAATTTTTAAAAAATTAATCAACTTTGACTTAAAAATTCATTTCAAACTAGTGTTTCAAATGCAAGTTTAAAATTTTTTCTATATTTTAATATTTTTTCCTTTTTCTCCTCCTAATATTTATGCGAATAGGAAAAAAAAAAATCCTCTTTTTTTTTTTTTTGCCCCCTTTCGGACTTTCAACGCAAAAGCTTCGCACTTGCCACTATAAGTGTGTTTGGATTTGGCTCATCTGTCAATTTATTCATGTCCCCCTCCTAAATTATTCATTAACATCATACAATGTATTTGACCAATACAGTCTTACGTTATCTGATATATGTAATGTGAAAATACAACTTAATTTAACGTGTGGATTAAGTATGAAAGAGTAAAGGACAGAAGGGTCGCAGCCGGTGCACTAGCTATGAAGTTGCAAATCATCATCCTTCGTACACTTTGGAAATTCCATTATGTTGGAAAAATTTCGACCCTGTTAGGTAATGGTCTGGAAATGTTTTGAAAATATATCTCATTGTTTTTTTATTTTATTTTATTTTATTTTAATAAAGGTGTTTTGTAAATGCTTATGAAATGGTTTTTTTTTTTTTTTTTGCACAAAATTAAAAAAGCAGAAATGAAAACAAAAACAAAAATAAATTTCTAATTTCTATTTTCATTTTTAAGGTTTTTTTTTTTTTTTTTCGGATAGAGAGTATTTTTATACCTCTTATTTCTTTTTCTTTTTTAAGTTTTTTTTTTTTAATTTTGAAAGTTAGTTTAGTAAATTTAATAAAAACTTAGGTTTCAGCTATAAATAAAAAAATTGAATGGGATCAATCATGAATGTAGTTTAAGAAATAATCGAGTAATTAATAGATTTCTTAAAAAAGGAGTTTTTTATATCATTTTTTAATAGTTCATGATTATTTCAGTTACGAAAAAAAAAGAATGAGTTCCAAAACAGTATATATATTATAATTTTAAAAACCAATCAAGCAATTAATCCTATATTAAAAGCATAAATTTTCCTCTAACATTAACGTTTATTAAAAGCTAACAAATGAAATATTTGGAATGTGAACAAAAGTCAACGAGGAAAACAAGATCCTATATTAAAATTTTAAAAACCAATCAAGCAATTAATCCTATATTAAAAGCATAAATTTTCCTCTAACATTAACGTTTATTAAAAGCTAACAAATGAAATATTTGGAATGTGAACAAAAGTCAGCGAGGAAAACATCTTCACAGGAAATTTTTGACCAATTTTAAGGGAAATTTGAAATTATTTATTTAGGACAAGGCTGTTGTAGAGCCCCGTTTAAAAGCTCCATTGATAGAGCTCATTTTATAAACCGTTCTAATAATTGCAACGATTTATATGTTTTTTGTGTTCGATAATTATAATGTACCTTAGTTTATACTATTATATGTTAAAAATTAAGAAAAAAGAAATTAAAAAAAAAGGGCAACCCACCCCGGTCGACCTTCCACTGGCAACCCCCCCAGCCGACTGCCCTCATTGACGATGAGACCCCTGCCCAGCCCTTGGCGATGGGACCCCCAATGCCAGATCCACACAACCCATGCCCTCTACCGCAGTTGTTGAGTCACTGAGCCCCCCCTCGCCCAATGTCGAGCTAGGTCGCCCCCCACCCCACTGTGCTTAGGCCCCAGCAACAGGACACCCTAGCTCCAAATCAGCGCGACCCAGACCCCTCCCCCTGCATTCAAGTCATTGAGGTCCCTCAACCTCCCTTCCCCCTTATCCCCCGACGTCGAGCTCGGCCGCCCCCCAACCATGCCCAGACCTCGACGACGACCCCTCACAAGCTAGATCCTAAAGACCCAAGCCTCCTTGTCGTCGAGCCCCTGCCACATCCTGAGACCTCGGCGATGACCCCCCCCCCCCCCCCCCGGTGACAAGCCTTCCCTCGTCGACCTCAGTGACCTCCCCTACCCACGTTGAACCCCTAAGGAAGACATGCTTTTTTTTTTTTTTTCTCTTCCAACTATGAGGTAAGGTCCATACTAATTATCATATACTAGCAAAATCTTAACCATTAAATTATATATGTATGGTTTAAAAATGAGTTCTACCGATAATGTTTATAAAATGAGCTCTACCGTATATTTTCCCATTTATTTATAAGTCTTTGAAATTTGAAATTTCCAAACAAATTCAGGGAAATTTGAAATCTTTTACAAGTTCTCAAGTTCCCATGCAACTTCAAACGAAACAGCTACACATTCTATTCAAGTCTTTGTTTATGTTTTTCACCCCTTTTTTTTTTAGTAGTTTTTTATTTATTTATTTTTTTTTTTGAGAAAGATTGCGGTAGAGCTTCTTTTATATACTCTATTGATAGAGCTTATTTTTAAACCATTAAGATATAATCAAACTGCTGAAATATTATTTGTGTATAATAATTATAATTCACCTTGCTTCATATTGGTATAGATTAAGAAATAAATTTAAAGAAATTTTTAAAAAGATCAACTCCCTTCCCCAACGTTGGCAATTTCCCTGCCGATCTCGATGTTGGACCTCCCCTCCCCTCTGCCTCGCCTCGTCCTCAGCATTGGTGTCGACCTAGTCCCTCCCCTACCCCTCATCCTTCCATAGGTGAATGTGGATTTTTTTAAAATTCTTTTTAAATTTCTTAATCAAATACTACTGTAAGGTAAAGTATATGATAATTACCGTACATAAGTAATGTTTCAGCTGTTTGATTATATTTAAACGGTTTAAAAATAAACTTTATCAATAAGGTATATAAAAAGGGTTTTACAGTAGTTTTACCCTTTTTTTTTAATACAATTCTATTTCATTTTAGTTTTTTTAATATAATTTTCTTTTAAAAAAAATGAAATACGACATATTTGGAACATTAGAGGTTCTATCCAAATCTAATATTCTCTCTTACAAATTAAAAAAATTAAAGTGAACTAAAAAATTATTTTCACAAGATGATTAACTCGTCCTGTTCATGCGAACGGCTCAAATTGAGAAATAAATAACATTTTTACATTTAATAATTAAAGTAAAAACTAAAATAATTAGAGTAAATAATAATACATAATAATTCTATAATATATTTACTGTTAATTACTTCAAATATTTTTAAAAGCATGTTATTTGCTCTATTTAGTTTGATAAAAATGCTACATGAAGGAAGAAATAAATAACATTTTTACAATGTACGAGGTGAATATGTTATTTACTTCTTCTTCCTTTTTAGTTAGGCATAGAAAGTTCCGACTCTTTGCATTTTAAAATAATTAGTTGTATAACCATCGCTAGACTATGCTTTATTTACTTATTTTAATATCTTGTTTTTTTGTTTGATAAAAATGCTATTTACAACGATTTTCGAAAGAGAGCAAGGAAATAAGCCAAAAACCTCTAGTTATAATAAAAATAAATAACAAAAAACTTTTTCAGTTATGGCAAATAACATATATATGATAAATAGTGTATTTATGAAGCATATTCATGCCAAAAATTGTCTTCAAAATATTATTATAAGTAAAATATTTACCGTAAATATCATATTTAAGATAAATAGTTTATGTACAAAGCATGTTTATGATAAAATTACTTTGAAACTTTTCATAAATAAATAATTTATTATAAATATTTACCTCAAATATTTTTAAAATATGTTATTTACTTTAAATGTTTCTAAAAATATCCAATTTACTGTAATTTTCCTTTTTGAAATTCTATTTATTATAATTTTTGAACCAGAAAAATGTTTAAGGGTCCATTTGGTTGATTAGTTTGAGTTGAAATATTTTAATTGTAATAGTAAATTTTTTTGAATTTTCAGAAAAGATAAAAAACTTTTGGGAAAAGATAAAAATTTTTTGGGAAAAAGATAAAAAAAAGTACAATTTAAGTTGAAATGAGATGATAAGACAAACGGACCCTAAATGATATAAATTTAAAAATAATTATATTAATATAAATAAAACAATAATATTAGATTAATATGATATAAAATTTAACTAAAATAAACTACAGCCTGTTGATATGCTGATCTTGATAGAATAATTTATGTACGGAAAAAGGTCGTTATTTGGGTAATTTTCTGTCTGCGAACCAGGATGAGGAGTCTGGTCTAGGTGAAGCCCAGAAGGCCCATTTACAAAGCTAGTCGTCTCTCTCACTGTCGTCCACTCGTCGGGTTCGCGTCTTCAAGATCACAGAATCAAACCTTCGTCGAGAAGTAAACGACAGGAAACCAACATGAAATAGCTTCAGAAAACGACACCCAAATTCCAATTCAATAAACAAAAATGATCCATTAAAAAAAAAAAAACTGCGATTATAACTGCAGTCTTCTCCGAGTGAGCTAGACCCGTCACAAGATCGTCGTTTTTCTGGAGCGATGATTAACTCATAACGAAGTACTCCAATTTCCGCAATCTGGGTTTCACTGGTGTCGTTTTCTGAGAGCTGGGTTTTGTTCCGTTGGCGAAAATGATTCTGCATTTTCAAGACCCTGCAAAATTAAGGACCAAAAAGGTAGTTTTTTTTTTTTTTTTTTTTTTTTTTTGGGGGCGAATTTCTCAGAATTGTGTTGGAATCGATTTAATTGTTGTTCCGCGTTGTGGGTTTCATTGGTTTTGAGTAATAAACTAGTTTTTTAGTTTATTAATGACGAATTAGACTAGTTTGACAAGGTTTTTGTTCTTGGTTGATTATATGTTTTGTTGGATTTTAGTGCTTTTTTGGTGCTTTATGACATAAGGAGTAAGAATTAAGGGAAAAAAGTTCACATGATAATTTTGATGATGAAAAGTGTTGTTTGGTGTTTTGGCTGTTGGTGATCATCAAAGAAAGTGGAGGGTTGACTTTTGTTTATGTCGACAGATTGTGTTTGAGGATGCGTACGGGGCTAGTGATTCATGTACACTTGAGCAGTTGAAAGAGTTGAGCTCCAAGCGTAGGTTAATTGAGGAGTCTATCAATGAAAGCAGCTCCATCACCGAGGCTATTGCAAGGGAGATGTCTGGAGGCTTAACTTCTCATTCCCAACAGGTGAGTTTTCTTGTCCCTATCCGGTTTCAGTATTTGAAACGAGCTCTTGTTCCTTTGCGTTGCGTCTGTCGAAATATCGGTTTGATTCACTTAAGTTTATGACTATGGAAATTGTATCTTTTGATTAAAGAGAAGTCAAAGCAATGGCTTCCCGGTTAGTGTTTGGAACTGCTTATTTGAGAGTGCTTAATGAGAGAAAAATGTTTAGATTTTCTAATCCTCTACCAGAAGGAATGCCAAACACTATGTAAACTGTAGAACAATGTAATATGTTCGTATGAGAATTCTAGCATAGTACTAGTTTAGTACAATTCTAACCTCATGGTTAATTTTGTCTCTAGATATGACAAGGAAATTGATTACTTTTCCTTTTTTTTCTAATTAGACTGTATGGTTTAAGATGACAATTTGCTGTTGTTTTGTAGGCATAATTCTCTTTGATTAAATTCTAATTACCACATAAACTAGTTTTGCCCTGTTCTTATTCTTTTTGCTTTTTTAAATGCTCAGGTTCTGCAAAAGCTAGAACAGTATCTTCCATTGTTGGAAAACTTGATTTTCCATGTCAATTTGGTTAGCAGCAACTGCCTGATAGATCAATGGGCTGCAAATCTTAAAATACAATGGAGCAGTGCTCTTTGCTCGTCCTCTTTTTTTAATCTAATGGGTCCGAAATTCTTTCAAATTGGTGACTTGAAGTTTGAGCTGCAAATGATGCTTTTCCTTCATGGGGCAATGCTTCGGCAAAGGGCAATTGAAATTCTGCCAGAAGGTTGGTATTGATGTTTCAGGTTCAATTTATACGTACTTTATAACAGCCATTTATTAACTTGATTATTTTCTTTCAATGCCATAGACCTGGTGCAATCTGCCACCCTGTTTAGAGAAGCTGCCGGAGTTTATCATCATCTTGCTCGTGAAGATGTTTCTGCTTCATCACAAGCTTACTTGCTTGCGGAAAAGCCACCGGAAATTCTCTCATCCGTTTATACTGTCATGAACCTCATTTGCTTGGCTGAAGCACAGGTTAGTATTTTGGTTCACTTACGGTTTTCCTACTTTTGCTTTGATCTCTGGATTATAGCCTGAAAAATACTTGCTCCTCTTGTATGAAGTGGTATGTTTCAAGACTTTTTTGCCCCTTCTCTTCATTTTGTTCATATTTTGTATAACACATGTGTAAGCTTGTATTTTGTGGTGATTGATGTTGTTTTCCGAAATTTCACAGGCAGTGACAATAAGGCGGGCTGAAGAGAAAGGTACTAGCATTGGTCTCTTGGCAAAGCTGCATCATGGTGTCTCAGAGTTTCTTGATGAAGCTGCAGTAATTCTTTATGCAGCAATTGGGGAATGCAAGGATATATCTTCACGCTTTGTGGTATGTAAACATGTTCAAACTGTTCTCTTTTCAATTGTATCACATCTCTACTAATGGAAAATTGAAATCAACTTTTTTATGTATGTTTGCTTGAGAGGTCATTGATTAGCTCGATAGGTCATGTATGGTTCATCACCTCATCTTAGTGTCGATGATTACTGCGAGTTGCAAGTGTGCTGAAATGCTTATAGAAAGTTTTCACGTTCTCATACTTCTTATAGACTCTGACCCTTTTGCGCTCTTTATTGGTTGGATGTGGAACATTTTCCATCTAATCATGGATGCTTATTCTGGATTGTGCAGGAATTCATATCATCTTGCAGAGCGTTGCATAGGTTGAGAGGTCAGAAATATCTTGCAGAAAGTCTCAAGACTGCTGGGAAAGTTGGGGTTTCCATTGCCGTTCTTCGACTGGCGCTGACCAATGTTAAAACGCACATGCCGGGGGAAGAATCTTGGAAATCAGTCTTTAGAAAGGAAATCGACGATGTAGCTGAGTTTCTCAGGAAGCTTGAACATGAGAACGGATTTGTCTGGCGTGAAAAGGTCCCTGCCGGAGATGAGTTGCCACCGTGTGAAGGTAACAAAATTGTTAGTACCATACCTTATCTTCCCAAAAGATGGGAGAGAGAACTTGCTTTCAAGATATAAATATATAGCAATTGTATATATGACGTCCATCTGTTGGTTTTGGAGAAGCAAACGGTGTCAAGCTACTTGCTCTCTCCTTTCTTGTGAAAATTTGCGTTTGAGTTTTGCCGTTTTTCTGGGAGACGAGCTAGAAGGCTTAAGTCTTGTTTTGGGATGTTGAATTGAATGTATAGACCAATATTTGTGTGTTCTTGAACATGAGTGATTGTATTCAATTAAGAAATTCACCATCATGGGTAGTTGAATGTTACAAACCTTTTTTTGTGAACATTGTCTTACACACGTTAGTCTCGAATTCGAATCCTCTGTCTAACGTTTTTTTGTCCGCTTGATTGTCTTTCCGATCAAATTTTGATCCCTCGGGTGCGTAAAGTAATTCGTTAAAGGTATCCTCACCTTGTTAACAAACGTGCAATTGAAAAGTAGGCGTGAAAAAAAAAAAAAAAAAGCAGCAAAAGAGTACCTTTGGGAACTTTTGAGAATTCACGTCTTGAGTACTAGTTTACTTCGTTGTTTAGAGAAATTACTGAATAGTCGTCATTAATTCAACAACAAGAAATGAGCTCGCCATATTGTTAGCTATTGAATTTTCCGCTTCTAGGTCCGGTTGTGTTTGATAAAAGGGAATTCACATAAATATTCGTTCTATTTTGAATTTATTTGGAAATTATATCATCTATTTGAACCTCATCAAACACGTATCATAACATTCTAAATGTGTATTAAATTTATGTCACGGTATGATCAACATTCAATTTTGTTATTTACTGACAAAAATGTAAAATATGTAGATGAAAAGCCGAATATTTAAAAATGCAAATAAAAAAAAAGGGGTCTTTGTACACCCAAAAAAAAAAAAAAAAAAATCTTTGTTTCGTCTTTTTATAAATGTTTTAATGTTTTTTAAACTTTTTTTTTTCTTTAAGAGTATTTTTATATATTCTTGGCAAAATTGAATGTTAGACTTTTTTTTTTTAATTATTCTTTTGCATTAAGCTGGGGGATTAATAATCAACATCATAATGCAATGACATCACGCGGATCATGTTTTGCGGTAAGGTTGCTGTGGGGGTTGGAAGGGTAGCTTGGAAGATTGAGAGTGGAGCCATGAATCCTAAATTCATTAATGGTTGTTGCCTTAATGTTAGTCTCGGAATTTCACGCTTATAATTTCGGTTGCCTTAATTTTAGTTTTTCTTTATGAATAGAGGGCATTTTCATTAAGGATCATTATTTGAGAGAGTTTAGAGAAAAATGTTGTTTGATAAGCTAATTGACAAATAATTCTCCACCAAGGTATCATGTAAGCTGCTTCTTCTTCATCATAATAACTAATTGCAACCGTTGAAAGAGTGTGTAGTCTCACATTAAATGAATCTATATAAACCTTGCGTGCTTTTATGCTGTTTTTTGTTTTTTTGTTTTGTTTTGGTGATAGGACTTGGATTTTGTAGGTTCATGTAGGTTTTTTTTTATTTTTTATTTTTTATTTTTTGGATGGTCGTGAACTGACAGAGATTTGTAATTAATTGTTAAACCTTTTGATAATGTAAAATTATTGCTAGTATTAAGAAAAAGGTAAATACATACTTTTCTAAATGACACTTTTTTCTTTCCTCATAGTTTTTCTACTGGGACCAGACAGGCTGTTCTATGGATTTTTTTTTTTTTTTTTTTTGTCCTTTTGTTTCCGATTAGAATCACAATTTTGTTATTATATTACGAAGAACAGGATTAATTTTTGTCTAGCTAAGCAATTGTTTTTACCAAAGTAAATATATCATCTGCCCTTAGTACTCCTCCTGAAATAAAACACTGACTCTAAGTAGAAATTATAAATAAAGTTGCCGAGAATGAAAATCAATAGGTATTTCTTAATATCTCAATTAAGTTGATACCTTTTTAACACTCTTATCATTTATCTTTCTCTAATATTTTATTAACATGAGAATAAGTAGAGTCCACATACAAATAGCTTATAGTTTCTAATCGTTCTATTGTCTGGATTCAAAGGGTGGGAAATAGTATAGCTCATGTTTTAATGAAATGAGCGCTCTCGCTCCCTGTTGTGTAGTCCCTTTGTTCCCTCTGGATTTCTGAAAGAGATTTAACTCATATATCCTTTCATTTATTTATTTATTTTAGAAAATTAAACTGGGTGACCTTTTTAATTACTTAATCTAATAGATGACCTAATTTCATTTTTATTTTAAAAAATGACCATTTATCATTTTTCATATTTAGTCAATTAGTAATTGATTATAAAAATTTGTGATTGACTATCAAATGTAGTGATTGGCGTTATGGTTAATCATTAATTGACCGTAAGTCAATCATTATGTAGTTCATCACTAATTGACCATTTAAGATTTAAGAAAATTGACTAATTATTTAAAAAAAAAAAACGATCTTTTAACTAATTTTTGAAAACTTTGACCATTTATTAAAAAGGTTCTTGAAAAAAAGACTATTTGGTTATAAATCTCATTTATTTCTTGGCATTGTAATAATATAAAGGTTAATTTCGATAATTATCTCTTAATGACATGTCAACTAAAATAAATCTACTGTATAATATATAGTATGATACATTAATTTATATAATATTTTAATTAATGTGACACGATAATACAAGAAGGACATAAAAGGGAATGAAAAAATGGAATATAGGAGTCGAATTCGCCCAAGGGTGAGCTTCCTAGTTTTCTTTTATATCAGCTAGTTTCTTTTGTCTCTGACTGCCTCTGTGTAGATTGTTGGTTGTCTCTTTGTTTTCTTCTGTTGACTTATTCACTTAAAAAAAAAATGTTATTTGGTACCTAATATTTTTTAATATTTTTACGATGTTGTGATCTGGTACTTTTTTATTTTATTTATTTATTTATTTATTTATTAAGTTAAAAAGTCGTTAAACTCTTAAAAAAAAAAGTGTAAACTAATCATTTTATTAATAAAGATTAAAAATTAGATAGAACATATGATGTTATATATGTAATAAGTTAAAAAATTTTAAGAGATAAATTATTAAAAGGGATTTAAAAATAGATAGGTTTTTTTTAAAATTTTTAATAAATTATCAAAGTTTTTAAAAATGAGTTTAAAGACCATTTCTTATAAAAATGATAAATCAAAAATTTTTAAATAATTAATTAGTGATTGACTATATAATACTGTTAATTTAGTAAATTAGTGAGTGATCATAATTAGTTATTGATTAATCATAACATAGATTACAAATTTTCAAATTAATTATTGATTGACTAAATTTGACAAAAATGATAAACGATCATTCTGTTAAATAAAAAAAATGATTATATTTATTAGATTGGGTAATCAAAGTAGACTACCCCATTTAATTTTCCTTATTAGAGTTTAAGCATTTGTTTGATGTTTCGATTGGAATTCAAATTTTTAATCTTAATTTTTGTTTTTTTTTTTTAAATCAATAAAAATTATAATTAATTTTTAAAAATTAAATTAACTCTAAATTAAAAATTTAATATCTAATTAACGAAACAAACGGATGCTAAAATTGTAAAAGTAAGTTAATCAAATAGTTATAAATTCAACAGGTAAGTGCTAAATACCCAAATAAACAAGCAACCCAAAAGAAACAAATGACAGCGGAGAGGACCTTCTTTTTATTTTTATTTTTGTTTTACGAAATATTGTGCATGAAAATTGACGCTTGAGTGGACTGGAACTACATTCGGCATTAAGAAAAAAAGGAAACATGATCAGATTCTTTTGTCAAAGGACAATGCCTTATAAAAATCCCGCAGTACACTGCCGAATCAACTCTCGGACAAGTTGTTCACAACGTGGCTTCTCTTCCCAAGCAGTCCAGTTTGCCCAACAATGTTCCGGTCATGCAGAGTCACCGACGCCGGATTTCGATTCCCACACATACGCCGCCATACTTCAAGACTGCGTCCGAAACGGCGACTCCGCCGCCGGGACGGGACTTCACTGCGAGATCGTGAAAAGAGGCGGTTGTCTGGATTTGTTTGCTAGTAACATTCTTCTCAACATGTACGTGAAGACTGGTTTAGTTTCTGGTGCAAACAAACTGTTCGAAGAAATGCCCCAGAGAAACACAATTTCGTTTGTTTCGTTAATGCAAGGATTATCAGAGTCTCAGCGCTTCCCTGAGGCGTTGGACTTGTTTCTTAGGCTGCATAGAGAAGGTCACGAGCTTAACCCGTTTGTATTCACCACGATTCTGAAGTTGCTTGTGAGGATGGGATGGGCAGAGATGGGTTGGAACCTCCATGGTTGTATCTATAAGTTGGGACATGACTCTGATGCCTTTGTTGGGTCTGCTCTTATTGATGCTTACACTGTTTGTGGATGTGTTGACATTGCTAGACATGTTTTTGAAGGGATTGTGTTTAAGGATATTGTTTCTTGGACTGGAATTGTTGCTTGTTATGCTGAGAACGGTTGTTTTGAGGAGGCATTGGAAGTCTTCCATCAGATGAGGACGGTGGGTTTCAAGCCCAACAATTTTACTTTTACTTCTGTGCTTAAGGCCTGCCTTGGTCTAGGGTCTTTAAATGCGGGGAAGAGCATCCATGCGTATGTTTTAAAATCGCATTACGAGGAGGATCAGTTTGTGGGTCTTGCCTTACTTGATCTATACACCAAGTCCGAGAACACAACGGATGCTTTCCGGGTATTTGAAGAAATGCCCAAAAGTGATGTGGTTTCTTGGAGCTTCATGATTGCGCGGTATGCTCAGAAGGACCAGTGTGAGGAGGCTCTTGACCTGTTCCTTCAGATGAGACGTGCTTTAATTTCTCCCAATCAATTTACATGTGCTAGTATCCTACAAGCTTGCGCAACCATGAAACAGTTGGTTTTGGGTAATCAAATCCATTGTCACATAACTAAAGTCGGTCTTGATTTGAATGTTTTCGTTTCAAATGCCCTAATGGACGTTTATGCTAAGTGTGGAAAGATAGAGAACTCCATGGAGTTATTCATTCAATCACCGGACAAGAATGATGTAACTTGGAACACGATGATTGTAGGGTACGCACAATTGGGAGATGGGAACATGGCGTTGAGTTTGTTTTTGAGTATGCTTAGATTTCAATTCCTAGCGACAGAAGTCACATACTCTAGTGCTCTTCGTGCTTGTGCTAGTATATCAGCCTTGGAGCCAGGCCTTCAGATCCATTCCTTGACAATAAAAACCACATATGATAAGGATATCGCAGTTGGTAATGCGATGATAGATATGTATGCCAAATGTGGGCAAGTCAACAATGGCCGGTTGGTGTTCGACAGGTTAAAGGAACGAGATCAAGTGTCATGGAATGCTATGATCTCAGGATATTCTATTCATGGTTTAGGTGTGGAGGCTCTAAATGTTTTTGATATGATGTGGAAAACAAATTGTAAACCAAACAAGTTAACCTTCGTGGGTGTCTTATCAGCGTGTAGCAATGCAGGGCTTTTGGAGCAAGGGCAAGCTTATTTCAATTCCATGACACAAGACTATGGAATTGAACCGTGTATGGAACACTATACTTGTATGATTGGGCTTTTCGGGAGATTAGGTGACCTCAATAAGGCTGTGAAGTTGATTGAGGAAATGCCATTCAAGCCTAGCGTTATGGTCTGGCGTGCTTTGCTTGGGGCTTGTGTTAGTCATAACAATGTTGAACTAGGAAAATTATCGGCCCAGAGAGTGCTTGAAATGGAGCCACACGATGATGCCACACATGTGTTGTTGTCAAACTTGTATGCTAATGCAAAGAAGTGGAACAATGTTGCTTTTGTTCGGAAAAGCATGAAAAAGAAAGGAGTAAAGAAGGAACCAGGCCTTAGCTGGATTGAGAACCAGGGCATGGTTCATTATTTCACTGTGGGAGATACTTCCCATCCTGACATGAAACTTATCAGTGGGATGCTTGAATGGTTGAAAATGAAGACCTGGAGGGCGGGGTTTGTCCCTGATTGCAGCGCAGTTCTGCGCCAAGTGGAGAATGATGAAAAGGAGAGCCTATTGTGGCTACATAGCGAAAGGTTAGCTCTGGCATTTGGGCTGATTAGAACACCGTCCCGTAGCCAGATTCGTATCATTAAGAATCTCCGTATATGTGTTGATTGCCATGCTGCAATGAAATTTGTATCTAAGATTGTGAAGCGTGATATTCTTGTTAGAGATATGAACCGGTTCCACCATTTCCAGGATGGAATTTGCTCTTGTGGTGACTGCTGGTAATTATTGATCTGCTTTACAGAATCTGTTACTTGAAAGCTAAGTTCTAATCTGCTTCAGCCAGTTCATGATTTCAGAAGTTATGAAAAAGAGACTGAATGTGCAGCCTTGGAGGTAAATTTGACTCCTGCAAGCAAACTTTGCTTTTATTTTCAAGGTAGAATACATTGTTATTGGCTTCAACTTGAGGTTGCATTTGCATGTCGATGCTCCAATTTTCCATTTTTGAAACGTTTGCTTTAGATTCCAGGACTCACATTCTTGTAATGTAAATTTCCTAGTTGAGATCAACGAGTCCTAGATCCCGTTTGTTTTGTGCAGAAAACAAAATGTGGTGCTGTCTTTTGGTAGATTTTCCTGAGACTTTACGTTTATCTACAATGCTGATCCTCTTGGTTGTAACCTTAATATGAGGAAATTGATCAAGAGTTCTTAAGATAGTCATTCTTGCTTCCTATGTGCTTTGGCAATCTCGTATTATTCAATTAATTATTTGAGCTCAAGCTCGGAGAAAATGATTTTACACAAATTTATTAATTCTTGAACTTGTAACTGCACGCCATAACATGTACCTATGGCAGAGAGAATCTAACAATTCTAATTCTTATTCAGCTGTCCTCTTCTTTGCCTCTTCTCTTTCAATTTGTTCATGTTTTCTATGAAAATACGTTTTTTCACGTTTTCTATGAAATGTGTTTTAAGCTTATCTTTTGTGACAATTGATGTTATTTGGAGATGTTACAGGCAATGACAATAACGCAGGCTGAAGAAAAAGGTGATAGCACAAGTCTCTTGGCAAAGCTGCTACCATGGTGTCACGGAGTTTCTTGATGAAGCTGCTGTTATTCGGTATGCAGCTATTGGAGAACGCAAAGATATTTTTTCGGGCTTTGTGGTATGTAAACATTGTCTAGCCGTTCTCTTGAGTAGGCTTTCGTATGCAGTTATTCAGAAGGCTCCTTGTTTTCACCACTCGAAAGGTCCTAGATTAGCTCCGTAGATGATGTATGCATCCTCACCTCAACTTCGTGCTGATTCGCTTACAGAAAGTTTTTAGTTTAGGTAGCAAACTTCACATTCTTGGACTCTTCTTGTATACTTTCATCATTCCATGCTTTTTGTTGATTGGGTGAGAGTTGATATGGACGTTTTCCGTAACTCCATCCGATCATGGATTCTGGATTGTGCCGGAATTCGTATCATCTTCCAGGGCACTGAATAGGTTGAGAGGTCAGAAATGCCTTGCATACAGTCTGAAGATTGCTTGGACACTTGGGATTTCCTTCGTTGTTCTTCGAATTGAACTGACTGATGTTGAAAGGCAGATTTCGGGTGATCAATCGTGGAACGAAAGTCAATCTTTGGAAAGGAAATTTGGTGATGCCCTATTCTACCTTGCATAGTACCGTTGGATCAAGTTGTCATCAGCCAATCTTGAACTTTCAGAGACGGCATTTAACTAGCCATCCAAGGAGAACTCTCAACTCCACGTAATTGATAACAAAAGTACATTTTCGTAGACGTGCTACATTCCTATAGCTCCATTTATAATCTTCAAAAAAAAAAAAAAAACACTTATTAAACTTTTTACTCTTTCCTAACAAACATTGTATGTGTCTAATAGTTATTTACATTTTAGTTGCAAGTTTTACGAACTTTTCAAATGAAACTCTCTTTTTGTACCATGTTATTTTATGATTTAAAAGTTCATCTATAGTTTGTTTAAAAATTTAGGTTATGATTTCACGTATGTTCTTATTTTTCTTTCTTTTAACCAAAAATTTGTTTCTATTGCCCCAAGTTGTTTTATATTGAAAATTTATTTATACTTCCTAAGTAGAATATTTTTAAAATTTCTAAATTAATTGCAACTTAATTTCAGAAAACACAATTAAAATAATTGGTATATTTATTGAAAGATGTATATGAAAAAAATTGAAAGGGAAACAATCTAGAACAAATTCTTGACTATAAATTCTCACCCCTTAGAAGTTTGATTTTTTACGAAGGTTGTGCATTCAATATGTAAATAAACATTTGAGGGTTGCATATTAGTAATCCTTATCCCTACAAACTAAAATAGTTTAGGATCAATCTCCTATTGTGTCAGTTGAATTTCTGTTACTTTTATCTCTTGAATTTTAAAAATCTAAATTAATTTCTGTTACTTTTAATTAGTTTCATTCAACTCTTTTATTTCATAATAACATTGGAAAAACTAGAGAATTAATCTTCCTATCCCTTAAGAATTTCTATGAAAAGCATTTAAAAAAAAAAAAAAAAAAAGATTGCATGACTGCAAATAAACTCTTTCTTCTTCTTCTTCTTTTTATTTAGGTATATTCTTAACAAAAATTTTAATACAGGAGATTATAAAATATGACTAATTCAAAATTTAACGAACAAAATAGAAGTTTTTAAAGTTTATGCGATAAAATAGGAGTGACGTTAAAATTGATGTTTTAACTATTAGTTATTTTAGCAGTTAGTCAATATAATCATGTGGCAATGTTGTAAAATTTCTAATGAAGATATTCACAGATCAAATCTTTAAGATATTAATATAAAAATTACAAAATAATTACAGTAATGGTAGATTTTCATAAAAATTTAACTGAGAGAAAAAAAATCTGTAAAGATTTTAAAGTTTAAAGGGAAAGAACGTTATAAATTAAAGTTGAGGGCGTTTTATGGTAAGGCCTAAAATTGAAGGGAAGAAAGTGAAATTTGGCTTAATAATTATAAAAGGTAGGAGCAGTGGGTTGGGCGCGAGGCAAGTGGCAGAATCAAATCCATTCGTTCGCTAATACCAAAACACTCGTCAGTCCCTCACACAGAAACTTAACTCAGAACGAACCATCACTCGTCAATGGCTGCTATCCGGGGTTTGAATTCTCTAATTCCCTTGTCGTCCAAACCTTGCAGAACCCGAACACCCTTATTCCCTTCTTTGCCTTCCACTACTTCACTCTGTTGCTTCACCGCCAAGCCAACTTCTTCCTTATCCTTCAAGATTTCAACGTCCAGGTTCTTCTCACATGTATGTATTGCATTTCTCTCCATGTACATTTCATTAAGAAATTTGTAGCTGAAATAGGTTTTTTTTTTTTTTTTTTTTTTTTTGTTTTTTGTTAGTTGGAAGTTGGGTGGTGCTGTTTCTGCTGTGGTTTCTCAAGAGAGCGTTACTGGGTCGAGCTCCTCCGGTACTGATGTGTTCAAGCTCACTTACTTGGAGGTGGGTTTTCTGTTTTTCTCATCTGGGTCTTTCCCAAAATTGATTTTTGTTGATAAAGTTTTGGACTTTTTCGTTTTAGGGTAATAGTTGGTTGTGGGAAGTGGGTGGGTTGAAAATTTTGGTTGATCCAATCTTGGTGGGCAATTTAGATTTTGGAATCCCCTGGCTTTATGATGCTGCCGAGAAGTTTTTGAAGAATTTCCAGGTACTTTGCCTCTTTTTTTTTTACCTGCTTGATTTGTAAAAGATTTTTTCAGAGAAAATTCATGGGGTTTGTTCTAATTGGGTAATTTTTTTTTTTAAATTAAATTATTGCAGCTAAGTGATCTTCCTGAAATTGATTGCTTACTGATTACACAAAGTCTTGATGATCATTGCCATTTGAAGACTTTAAAGCCGTTGTCTAAGAAGTACCCAAATCTTAGAGTGTTGGCAACTCCCAATGCTAAGGAACTTCTTGGTCCCCTTTTCAGCAATGTAAGTAGTACTCAATTTAGTATTCAAAGGAAAAAAAAAAAAATAGGGAACTCAATTTAGCTTTCTTTTTCGTTTATTCAGCTTACATATCTTGAAGTAATTTGGAGATCTTTCTGCGTCTTACAAATTTTGTGATTGGATTGTGAAATAACCAAGTGAAAATTGGCTTGATCGTTTCGTTATAATTCGATATTAGTGAAACACTTTTGGAGTTTGTTTTGCTAATTTCATCAAACATCTAGCATCTTCTAAAAAACGAAATTCTGTTTTCTTTTTGTGTTGTTTTTAAAACTCCTGGGAAGAATGTGTTGTGAACAATGGGGTTGGATGGTAGACTTGTACCTTATAGTTATTTTCCCTCCACGTCTTGTCTCTTCATATACATATATACGTGTGTGTGTGTATATATATATATATATTGACTATTTTCACTTGTCACTAAGATGTGCTTCTTGAATTCTAGAGGAAAACAAAACAAACTATGCCTATTTTAACAGCATGGCTTTGAGCTGTTTAGATTTTTAGGTTCAATGGTTGTATGTAATGCTTTATGTATACTATGAATTCTTGATGTGATATTTTTATTTTCAAATTACGCTCTTATTTAATGCATTTCCTTACTCTGATCAAAACACACGAATTCATGTTTTCCAGACCACGTATCTAGAACCTGGTCAAAGCTCTGTTATTGAAGGAAGTAATGGTTCTAAAGTCAAAGTCCAAGCTACTGCAGGGCCGGTTCTTGGTCCTCCATGGCAGCGTCCCGAAAATGGGTAAGCTTTTTCATGCTTTAATTTACTGAAGCGCTTTGAAAGTTCTATTCTACAGCGAGATGTATGCTCAAGGCATGTCCCTACTGACTACTGCAAATCCCTCCCTTGTTATGTGAGAATAGTTTAGTTAAATGGATATAGCATGAATATGTACATGTGGTGTATGTATTGACTGTCATATATGGTTCGGGAAGGAACTACTTTTGATATAAAATGGCCTTTACGATAATTAGTTGAATTTTAGTAATTGTTTCAATTCATGTTCCAGGTATCTTGTAACTTCTCCACTAGACCAACTTACTCTCTACTACGAACCTCATTGCGTATACAACAAGAGTTTTCTAGCGAAGGAAAGGGCTGATATTGTCATCACGCCAGTCATAAAGCAGCTTCTTCCGAATTTCACTTTGGTATCCGGACAAGAAGATGCGGTTCAACTTGCAAAGCTGCTGAATGCAAAGTATGGAACAGTTTTTTTACCTCAGGTTTTGACAGTCAATTATGCATATAGTCATTGTGATCTTATCGAACCTTGACGTGTTGTAGGTTTATTGTTCCAATGAAGAACGGAGACCTCGATAGCAAAGGACTTCTGGCTAGTATAATTCAGGCAGAGGGAACAATAGAATCGTTCAAGGTCTGTGTTCTTATATGCATGGTTTACGAACTGTTATTTTAGATGAGGCTGACTTTGAGAATTTGTTGATGGGAGAGAGGAAAAGAAATTCATTTTCTTTTGCTTTGATAAACTCCAGTACTTAAAAGATGGAAATGTGCTTTTATTTCCTTGCTCTTGATGTTTCTTGAGCTTCGAAACATGAGAACACTCGATAAGTATACCAAACTCATTCATTTAACATGAGCTGAGCAGGGACTTTATGCGATTTAGTTGTGCTTTCTGTCTCTACTCTTTCGCTCACTTGTATATTTCTTGCCAAAAACAATCATATTCTTCAATCTGTTTCCCTCTCATTTTGCATTTTTCTTTTGGTTGCAATCTTCTTTTTGGTAAATGTATGTGTTTGCAAAAGTAGAAGAATTACTGCTGAAACTGATTCTTTGTTGCAGGAACTTTTGTCCAAGGAATTACCAGATGCGCAGGTCTTAGAGCCTACTCCTGGTGTACCAGTCGAAATCCAAGCACCTTAAACTAGTCCCCCCCCCTCCCCGCCTTTTTTTTGGTGGACTGAACTGTATACAAAATATTAAATCAGTCTATTTAAGATGTTAAGAATTAAACGTCCTAATTCTATTTTTCCGAGAGCAATAAAAATTGTAGAAGAACATTAACGATCACGATTCGTGTATTGTCTATGCATAGGGCCTTAACCACAACTTAACATACGAAACTTGTAATTTCTTCCGTGTCTCCGTATGGTAATCCATTTTTCTTAGTTTTATTTTTATTTTTATTTTTATTTTTCAATCATTAACTAAAGCATCCGAAATTTCTGGAAAATTAATAAAATTGTTTCAACAGCTTCAAAAGTTTATGACAATGTAACTAAGGGGTAAAGGATTCAAGCAAAGACCCGCATATGATCGCATCGAAGTTCCAAATTATCAAAAGAAATTAACAATATGGAAAAAAATAAATTCGAAATTGAGGGACAAAGATGAAAGAACACTAAATGCGAAGTTCTATATTCTAGTTAAGCGATGCAATTTTTTAACAGTACTAGAGATCAGTACCACGGAGTTGCTCGGACAAATAGATTTCCATATCGATCTGTACGTACATGTATATGTACGTATACATATATATATATATATATATAGCAAATATACATCACGTATAGTGGCATTGTAGTTTGAGTGGCACTCCCTTAAAGGGGTTCAAGAGCACTAGTTATTCAAGGGTCCCACGTAAGAAAAAGTCCATCAAACAATGCCTGATCAAAGGAACTTGTACTAAATCATAATTAAGGAGTTTTAAGAGCCCTTAATAAGGCAAACTGATCAAGCCAACTTACACACACACACACACATACTGACAGATTAAGTAAACTTGCCCGTGATAATATCGTAGGAGTTGAATCCACAATGAACGGACGACTTATATATATATATATATTTATTTATTTATTTATAAAAATATAGATAGATATAAATGGAATACCAATATGTAATGCACTAATTATTCAGTACATTGTGTCAACATTTCGCACAAT
The DNA here is from genome assembly GCA_025413485.1 of Ficus microcarpa. NCBI lineage: Eukaryota > Viridiplantae > Streptophyta > Magnoliopsida > Rosales > Moraceae > Ficus > Ficus microcarpa. The sequence continues at coordinate 7,486,548 of CM046385.1, read as the reverse complement.
AAAAATGTATCTCAGAGGTACGGTCTCATATGGATTTAATTTGGTCACAATTAAGATCCAATTCATTATTCAAAACGCATCTGGACGAGTTAGCGTCCTCAGAGGCAAGATAGCTAGAACCACATTATGAACAATTTTTAATGCATATATAAGACACACACACACAGACTCTAAAACTGTCCCTTTACTGTGTTCTTGTTGTTGATTCTTATCTGATGACGGTGGATCCGAAAGCCCCACTTAATAAAGAATTTGATTCTTGTAGAAATATAAATGTATACATGTGTATATATAAATGTGACATATGTAGTAACCCAATAGTATATAGTTAACCCACTTAATACGAATGCATTTGACCATGTTAATTGATTGCTAAGCAGGACTCCCATTAAGAGTTTGCCTCTCTCCCAAAAAATTACTTCTAAGTTTGATATTAACAATTAATTAATTTGGGAGTACATATGCGATCAAAATAAAATGAAAAAAAAAATTGAGAAAATTATCTATATAACCACAATTTTTTTTTTCATTCATTGACAAATATAAAACAAAATTTCAATTTATTAAACAATTTGACACAAATTTTAGTTAACTTTAGTTTAATTTTGCATTATATTGATCTAGTGTTAATTTTTGATGTCATAATAGTGCAATGACTTATAAATTTGTGTCATTCAGGTGTTTTCTCCAAGAAATTACATTACAAGCTTGATTTGACAGTAAGTTCATATTCATTTTAAAGTTGAGGTTGAATGAAATCCGGCACCCAAATTCAAAAAAAAAAAAAGAAAATAGAAGTCCAACTTAGACTTTTCATAGCAACAAACTTCTATCCATTTCTGATAGATTTCTTATGCTGTAAGGGGTCAGCATAATTTACATTCAGACCAATTACGTACACTTATATGGTTTTTTTTTTTTTTTTTTTTTTTTTTTTTTTTTTTTTCACTTTCAAGCTGTGTAATAACCAGTACACAAAAGAAAATATTTAGGGGCAAAAGTCGCAGGGATAAATAGATAGTTTTATTTGGAAGAAAAAGTCGCAGGGTCGATAAATAAATAGTAGTACAACTCTTTTACACGTTTTAGGGAAGCCAGTGCATGCATTAGCCAAAACAAGACAGGAGAAAGATTATTATATACTAATTAAGATATACATATATGTATCTGACCTTTAATGAAGGATTAGTTCATAAGTAAGGAGAGAGAATTAATGCTAGCTAGTTCACTGGAGTCAATTCCAAGGAAACGGAGAATAGATCACATATATAATAGAAATAATATATATATATATATATATAGATAAAATCAATAGTGTCCTCTCGTCCTCTAATCAAGTGATAATTAAGTGAACCCACTAAAATTACTGTTAGTGGTATAGTTGAGTATCTAATATTTTCCCTTCAATGACTATCAAGCCAAGACTGTGAAAGCTACCAGCACTACATGATCTTTTTATTAGAAGTAAGCGTTTGGGTGCGATAATACTCGAATCTTATATGGTTAGAAATAAAGGTTTTAAATTAGGAAATCCTGATGTTGACCTAAATTACACTATAAACATGATCAATATACAGATCGATCAATCAAATTTTAGAGAGAGAGAGAGAGAGAGGAGAGAAAGCATGATTCATTCACGCAAATATTAAATGAATGGTCGACCACCAACCGATATGCATGTCTTTGAAACGATAATAAATAAATAAATTCTTTATTTTAGTTTATCCTATTATTTTACGTTGGCGACTGAATATGCCGAGCTTCCTATCATAATGACAATTTCGTCACCTAGACTATTGCATATATAGTCCTTTGTTGTATGTATCTGTGTGTGTGATATATATATATATATAATTATATATGTTTGTAAATCACATGATATATTATATATAACAATTAAGATGAGTTTTTTTAAGGGAGAGCAAGAGTCATTTGGCCTTAGATTCACTGAAGGGACACTCTTAATATTTTATGTTAAATATATCGATCGCTTTTCCTTCTGTCTTTCCCTCAGGCAGGGATGCTCTAGTCCAACTCCACCTTCCATGGATCCATGTCTTTCTTGTATACCAAAAATGGTATTAATAAAATAAAGTAAAAATAAAAAATAATCGAATTCTCTTTCCCAATTTAAATCCTCCATCCAACTGCTGACAATTTCTACCAAATTCCAAAGTACGAAAGAACTAATAACATTATTCATTATAGGCGTCTTCACATTGTTAAAATATTAAATAATTATTAACTCGCTTTCTTTTACTGGTTCAACTTTTGAAATGAATTGATTAACCAACATGATAATAGTATTAAATAATTATTAACTCGCTTTCTTGTACTGGTTCAACTTTTGAAATGAATTGATTAACTAACATGATAAAGAGTAAGAGGTCCTGATTTTAAGCTCATAATATTTCTGACTTGTACACAAATTGGAGTCCTCTTAAAAACTTATACTTTTGAGATGGATTAATAAACTAACACACCGTTGGATTGCAATGAGCTTGTGATCCAATGGTAAGAGATTGAGTGAGAGAATGATAAGTTACGAATTGCGAAATTATGAGCCTTTTTCTCATGTCCATGTACACAACAAACAATTCGCAAACAAACTACATTCATTGGCCATCTCTATTTCAAATGCTATAATGTTTCATGTGGGCCCCACCAAAAAACCATCTTTTAATTGATTGATTAATTAAAAACTTAGTTGATGTATATGGAATCTTGGACAAGGCAAGATTCTTGGGCATCGAGAATATCTTCCATACTTGTTCGTTACCTAAAGAGATAAGTTAAACAAATAGGGGAATATACTATAAAATACTCGCCCATTGTTGTTGGTCATCATGATATAACCTAGCTATTAGTCGCACATTTCCTAACTTTATTAATTATTGGACATAAATAAATACTTTAATTACAAATTAAATATCATGTCCTTGTGATCTTTATAATGGCCTAAGAATAATCGAATATTCAGGAATGTACCATGGGAATGGCAAGCTTTCACTGGACAAAAGATTACCTTGTTTTCTTCTACAGAAAATGGAAAATCGATCGCTCCAGCCACACACCATTGTCCTATATGCCTTATGTTGGCACTATATATTTATATACATATATGTGTATGTATATATATATATATAAATATCTATATTTGATAATATTTTTTCTTTGGCGTGGTTGTACTAAGATTCTTTAAGTTTTGCCACGTTATGTGTAAATGATTCAGTTCCACCGCCATGCTTGCAGGCATTTAATTTAGCCGTCTTTGTCTGTGTCTCTTTCTTTCTTTCTTTCTTTCTTTTTTGGTTTGATAGACGGTCTCTTTTTTCTTTTATCCTTCTCCATTGACTCTTAGCTTTTGGTTGGTTAACGAAACATATTATTGGTTTTCCGATTTTTTTTAAGTCATAGTGTCCCAATCAAACATTTTGGACAGTTGTAAAATAAAAACAAAACATACGTACAGTTACACCTCTTTCTATATCTGTTTCTATATACATATACACACACACACACACGCATATATTTTGTTTATACAAGGTGATAAAATTTAGTTATTTCATATGCAGCAGTAGCACGCTTAATTTGTTTTTATGTAGTTTTGATTATTTTTGAGGAGTTATATATAACAAGGTAGATGGCATAATATTTTGATCAGGGTCTTATAATCTTTGGACATTTGCATGAGTACGATCATCTTAATTATTTTGAAGCAATATATATATATATATATATATGCGTGTGTGTGTGTCTGTATATAGCCCTTCATGATCTCCTAGCTAGAACTCATCCTTTGGTTATTTGAATGGCTCAAATTTATGCTATAGTTAAAATGGTAATTAATTTGCGATTAACTTATATGCATTAGATTAATTTAATTTGTTAAGTGGCTTACAATGAAGGGCATGGAAATTCATATCATATTTGAAGAAGCCATGGAGAAATTTAACGTAACCTTAAAACTGTAGTTCCAACCAGAAAAACACATTATTCTCTTCTCCAATACAATAATACTTGCACGAGCAACGTGTTGTGTGGCGGCGGATTCATATAGTTTTTGTTAAATTTGAATATCATGTTTAGTTGTAGAGTTTAATTAATACTCTTAGGGGTCAGAGACATAAATCATCTAAAATTTCATTAAAGATAGTTTGGGGATTTAGAACTTGTAATTTTTGTTGTCTTAGTTTTTCTTTATAAATAAGGGGTTTTATTATTATTAGTATTATTATTATTATTGTAAACATTAGTGAGTGGTATTAGAAAAAATAGTAGGAGACGTACGATTTTCTCATGTACACTTCTAGATAATCGTAGTAAATGACTGCAATGGTTCAAAGAAGATCATGTAATCTCATATTAAGGTGACCGTCTATAATCTTATGTGTTTGTGTCCATTTATTTTCTCAACGATTTTATTATTCTTGATATTATATAATTGAAGTGTCTAATTATTAACACATCCTTTGAGTAGACTTAGATTTGATCCTTTTCGTCTTACTGATTGGCTTCATTTTTTTTTTTATAGACGATGAAAATAGAGGACTGGTATGATCCGCTAAAAAGGAAAAAAAAGGCATTATTCTCCAAAATTTATTTACATTTTGACTTTAAAAAGAAAAAGGGAGTAATTGGCCTAAATAATCCATGAACTCTTACAAAGGTAATGGTTTGGTTTTTGTTTTTTTATTTTTAGTTTTTTTTGCTAAGATGACCCTAAACTCTTATTTTTTAGCCGTTATAGTCATTTTCGTCAAAATCCATTAAAATTTTAACGGAATCTTATTGAAATGATTATTTTTATAGTAAAATTACTAAAATATTCTCACCTCTCTCACCCTCCCCCTTCCTTCTCTCTGTTTCACCCACCCCTCCCCCAATCTCTCTCGTGGCCCCCCCACCCCCTTCCCCTCTCCCCCCTCTCTCGATTTGGCCCTTTAACCCCCACCCCCCTCATCTCTCTCTCTCTTGGTCTGGCCCCCCACCCCTTACCTTTCTCGCCACCATTCGCCCTTCACCACCCTCCTTTCTCTCTTTCTCGGTCTGGCCCCCTCTTCTGCCATCGTTTGCCACGGGCCCCCACCCCCTACAAAAACCCAGATCAGAGTTGCCCCCTTCGTCTTTGCCATCATTGAGGCCCCCCCTGGAATCATTAATATATCCCTCCCCCTTCCCAGTCTTTATTGTTGTCAAGCCTCCCCCCCCCCCCACTGTCTTCACCCTCACAAAACTTAGCTCAAAACCTAGAACCAAACTAGGTCCCCCTACCTTATCGTTGCCCAAGCACTCCGATCTGGTTTCCTTCCCCCGTTGCTGAGCTTTCCCCTCCTCTGGATCTTGGCCCCAGAACTGGGCTGCTTTGGTTTTAAGGAGAGAAAGAGAGATCAAGGAGGGAAAGAGAGAGAGAATGAGGGCTTTGGTTTGGAAGAGGGAGGAAGGGAGGGAGGGAGGGAGGGAGGGAGAGAGAGGAGGGAGGGAGGGAGGGAGGGAGGGAGGGAGGGAGAGAGAGAGAGAGAGATTAATTTTTTAAATTAAATATTAGTAAATTACTAAAATATCATCTTATTTTGTTAGAAATTAATGGATTTTGATGAGAAGGACTATAACAGTCAAAAAATAAGAATTTAGGATCATTTCAGTAAAAAAAAAAACTAGGGGACCAAACTTTTATATTTATAAAAGTTTGGGGATTATTTAGGTTAATTATTCTATAAATAGAGAATTTAAAAAGCAAATATAATAAAGAGACATGTTGATTCACATGACAAGGCCGGTGAATAGATCATTATTCATCAGTGCAGGTTTAGGATAAAGGGGATTCCCATCCAACTTTCTCAACCTAATCCAAATTCAAATCACTCAACTTCAAGAGGAAGTTAGTATATATTCAACTTTTCAACTTCGAGAAACTGACTCCTCCTAATTAATTTTCATTATCAAAAACTTAATTGATACAGCTAACCCTTGTCTATTTTGGTGGGTAAGCATTGACAACCAAAAACAAAAACAAAAACAAAAACAAAGAGAGAGAGAGAGAGAGAGAGAGAGAGGGAAAAAAAAAAAAAGAAAATATTTTTTGGCAAAACATGATATGTTTATAAATGAACAGACTGCATTAATCTACAACATTCTTGTACGAACGAACAAGATAATGCTTGGCTTCCACGCTACCTTTATATATTTTTATAGGAGCAACTATTTAACTCATGGAAGATTGCATTGGATATCTTCAACTACATTTATATCCTTTATTCCTTGATTTGGAAGACTTCTCACGGGTCAAGATTCTTTATTGTTAATTTTGATTATATTACAATTTATTTGTCAATAAGCCCGATTTTCCCTCGTGAACTATATCCATGAGATGTAACGCATTGTACAAGATATAATTTGCCATACTATCTTCAACGGTAGTATTTTGTCAATCATGATTATGAGAATAGTAAACATGCTTATTTAATTGACAAAGTGGCAAAATCATAAACCAAACTTCACACTAACACCCCCCCCCCCCCAAAAAAGCCATATAAAAGAGGAGAAAATTGTGGAAACATCACCTTAAATGGTTTTTGTTCTTTGTCCTGATCTTACGTACTTAGATTTTTGACCCTTGAGACGTATTCAACAGGGGTAAAATAACTGAACTTATTATAACCAGGAATAATCCATAAATATTATTTTCGACAGATGATATCTTTATACAAATCTCCCAAAGAAAAAAGGCAAAAAATGACCTACAATATAAAAGCTAGGTTTGTAGTGCTTTATAATTGAACCTTGATTAAATTGACAAATTTCCTAATAAACTTTTAATTGTTGTAAATTATCTTATGGATTTGTTGTAAAGTATCCTCAAATCATTTTAACGCCCTCACACATATAACATGTGTGCTCCTATCGATGTTGGGAATTTCATTCTTTTCTTTCAAATAAACTCACCTTATTTATAGATATAGTGTATATATATATATAAATTTTACTAGAGGGCTTCTTCATCCAAATTTTAATAATAATCATCAACTCGAGGATACCTTTAACACTTATAAATTCAGATATAATTTAAATTTGAAAATTTGAGCAGTAAATTATCAATAGTAAAAAAAATTACATTAATTTGATGTCAAAAATACCAAAAAAAAAAATTTATAAAATTAAGAAGAAATGACCAGGCTTTAGAGTCTTACTTCTTCCGCTTTCGAATTCAAGTATTTTTTTTTTTTGTTTATTCCCATTTCAAAACTGTTCATCTCCAAATTTTACAAACCAGTACAAAGAACAAGTGAGAGAAGTTAGAATGATGTGGGGGATAGGGGCATATAAGACTTTTTCTCTATTACAATTTACACATACAGGTTTTACAAAAATTTTACATCATTCTCCACAAGTACAACTAATAACGAAGATCAAAACGCAGGGGAAGTTGTCGTCGTATGAGTGGAGGATGAGGTGGCTGGGGAATTGGAATGTTGGACACCTCCTTCACTATGGCTCACCCTTTCTTCCGAATGCGAGGTCTGATCGCACTGCTTCTTCTTCTGCTGTGGTCTCTGGACCGCCATGTGCTGGATTGCGGGTGGCGGTGCTGCCACCGGGGTGTAGACTCCGTTGCCAGCGGTGGTGATTCTCGACGGATCACCTGACGCTGCAGCCGATGCCACCGCCGTGGCGTATTCGGAGGGTTGCACCCAAATGCCCCCCACAAACACAACTTGTGGCGTTTGTGCATTGCCATTGTTTGGGATGGTTGGAGTTGGTCTTCTAGTGTGCAAACGGTATTTCTGTAACAAAATGTACAAGATATTAATTTAATTATTACATTGTTTCAATAAAAATGCAAATTAAAAAGTTCGGTTTTTGATACTTTTAAATATCATGTTTATGAACCTCAAATTGCATGTTTAAAATTTCTTAAAATAGGAAACATGTTCAACCAACACATGGCTGTACTGTTAGGAGGTCATATTTTAATTCCGGACCAATAAACATGGCTTAATTAAGTATTATGATATCCCTAATCTCTACAAAATTGTAAAATTAAAAAAGAGAATTTGTAAAAAATTAAATTACACCAATTAAACACTTACAAATTTGTAAAGATAATCACAATAGGTAATATACAAACCTGTAAGTGGCTTTTGACTTCATCATTAGTTAACCCATCAACCTTCATCAGCTCCCTAATCTGCTTTGGAGTGGCCGCTGCAATAACAGAGAAATTAATTTTTTTAAAAATTAGTCCCTAATTAAATCCATAATAATCCAATCAAATAAGTAACATTATCATTATTATTTTCAATTATTATTTTTACATTTTTTGTTCAAAACTTACCATGAGAGCCACCAAGTTGTTGAAGGGCATTCAAGAATCTCTTATGCAACTCAGGGGACCAGTTTCTTCTCTGCTTCCGCTGACTCTGCTGCCCTTCCTTCTGCTCCTCCTTCTTGCCGCTTCCGCCGCCGGTCACCGCCCCGGATGAGGAACTCATCGCCGGAGCTGACGGCGGCGCCTCCGTCGCCCGCGATCCATTACTTTTTTCAATATTTTTCTCCCTCTGAAAAGGTTGAAAAGCACCCCCATTTCTCTTCACCTCCATAACCGAAGCCTTTTTAGGCAAATCCTACAAAAAATAAATAAATTAATTAAAATTAAAATTAAAAATTAAAAAATTAAGGAAAAATTAAAATCAACAAAAAGGTTAAAAACTTTCAGAGTTAGAATAAAGGTGAGTACCTCTTTTTGGGGAAGGACTGGATCTGGGATTGGGCTATTCCAGAGCTGAACAGATCTGAGCCAATCGGATTTCTTCTTGTTATCACGATCGGCGATGGCCTCGTCCTTTTCGGTGGTCCTGCTCTTAGCAGATTGCTGCTCATGATCCTCGTCGTCATCTTCATTGTCGGACGAGGAGGCTCTCTTCAAAGGAATGAACTCCTCGAAAACATGTCCCTCACTCGATGTCTGCTCCGAACACTCCTCCAATTGCCCATGTAAGTACTCCGTGGTCGCCGCCGTACCTGATAATTGTTGCTTACACCTCTCAATAGCTGCAAAAATAAAAAAAATAAAAAAAAATTAAACACCTTGAAAAAGGTTTAGAAATGTAAAAAGAAAAAGAAAAAAAGGTAAAAATATATTTGTGTACTTTGCGTGACAAGCTCCAAGCAGAAAGGGAGTTCTCTCTGGAAAACCTGAATCTTTTTCTTTTCTTCCTCTAAAGCTTCAACATACTCTCTATACCCAAGTCCGGAACAGTGCATTTTCTCTGAGAAATCCATGATTTTTTTGAATTTAAATTTTTGCAATATGGGTTTTTGCTAAATTTTTATTTTCTTCCTCTCTATTAGGTTAGAGAGAGAGAGAGTGAGGAAACGGGATGTGAAGTGAGGAATTGGTTGTGTGTGTGTGTATATATATATGGATATAAATGTATACATGTATATGTGGGGAGAGAAAGCATAGAAAGATCCGAACAAGGGCAAATGAAAGGCAGGTGGGTTAATGGGGGGGGGGGGGGGGGTTGTGGCCTTTCAGAGAGACGCATAAGGGATCTAAGCAGAATCAGAAAATGGAATAATCTTGCCAACCAAGCAAAGCCAACAACTGATTTTTGAAAAAACGAAGTAGCAATAAAATAACATAAAATTTATCAAGAAAAATTAAATTAATAATTTAAAATTCTAGAGAGAGAAAGTCGGAGTTCAAGAAAAAAAAAAAAAAAAAAGAGCAAAGTTTGAGGCAACTTAATCGGGGAATGGTGTAAAAAGGACGAGAGAAGAGAAAAACGGGGGAGAGAGAAAAGACATCGAGGTCGGGGCGTCGCGTACAAAAACCGAATCTCTGATTGGATTTTTCTACTTAAAATATAATATTAATTATTTTATAATAATAATAATAATTTATTTATTTATTTTCCTGTCTAGACTCTAGAAAGAGAGAAGGAAAGAAATAGGTTGAATATTCGGGTAGGTGATTCGCTTTTCGTCTCCAATCTGTGGGCTGGCAGTGACGTCCCCACCAATCTAATTAATTTTCCTTTTTCATATTTTCTATTTTAATTTTTCATTCTCAGATAAGATCAAAGACTTTTTTTTTCTTTTTTCTTTTTTCTCTCTTTTTCTCAATATATATTTTTTAAAAATAACAAACTCTTTCTCTCTCATCCGAATATACCTGGGGTTTTCAAGGGGAAAGAGGAATCTCTCGCGCGTGGGCACGCTCTGGAAGGTCGAGTGGGATTTGTCCGAGGCCTTGAGAAGCGAGATTTCTCGAGAATAGTGGCCCTTCACGGCCTCTAAAGGCCAACCATGTCTTCTCGTCCTAATCCACTCGGTTCGGTACGGTCCAGCACGCCATCATTTCTCGCACGAGTCGCCGAGTTGACGCGTGGAGCACAGTCGCCGTAAAACGCACCACGTCTGCGTCCGTATCGGAAACGGCGGCACTTGTGGGGAATCTAGAATATGCAGTTTTGGATTCTTGGATATTGGGGTGTTTTTACCTGAAAGCGGGTTCATGGTAAGTTCGTGAATCGCCGGTCATTAATTGGCTGTTGAAGTTATAGTTCTGTGAAAGATGTGAACCAATCAATGTACAGGAAAAAAAAAAAATAACGATAACATCTAGTTTCTGGTTGGGGGATTTTATTGGCCTTCATTTATTTATTTGTTTATTTTTTTTGCTAATCTTATTGGCCATTACTATGTTTGGACACGCTTGTTTGAACCACTCAATTCTAATTATTTTTTATTTTTTTTTTCCTAAAAAATTCAACTAAGGCTTAGTTTGAAAAACAAGTTTAAACTCAAAATTTCCATATCAGTTTTTATCTTTTTCTGAAAAAGTTTTTTATTTTTTCTGAAAAAGTTTTTGTCTTTTTTAAAAAGTAAATAAAAATTACTATTAAAATTTAAAATTTCCAACTCAAACTTATTCACCAAACAGACCCTAACGCTCCGTTTGGAATTTAGCATCAGTTTGGTTCATCAGTTCAAACTATTAGTTTGAACTGATTTTTTTGTCCTTTTCCTAAAAAGTTTTTTGTCTTTTCTGAAAAAGTTTTTTATCTTTTTTGAAAAGTCAACAAAAATTACTATTGAAACTTAAAATTTCCAACTCAAACCGGTGAACCAAACGGAGCCTTAAGTTTAAACTTAAGGTTTAAACTCATATTTTTGTCTTTTTCTGAAAAAGTTTTTTGTCTTTTCTGAAAAGTCAATAAAAGTTACTATTCAAATTTAAAAATTTCAACTCAAATTCATTCACCAAACGGACCCTAAGTTACACTATTTACAACTTTAACTATAACTTGATAACTTAAATTTTAAAAGTTTATAACATTGCTATTTTAAAATGAGATGATTTATATTAAAAAAATGAGGTGATAAAAAAAATGCATAGAAGTTCTAGATTAAATGAAACAAGACTTGTATTGCTTTTTTTGCCAAATATGTTTGAAGTTTTTATACTTTTTAACTCCAATCAGCCAAATATACAATTTCAAAACTCAATTTAACTTAATTTCAATAAAAATAACTGTAATTCTCCGACTCAAATGAACCAACCAAATACATGCTAAGTATGCCATTTACCTTCAATTTTTTTTTTTTTTTTGTGGAAAATAACTTTTTTTTTAATTTAATTTTTGAATTTTGAGGTGGGGATTTGAATTAAGGATGGTAACAGAAGAGGTTTGGAATAGTGATCTTGTTGCTAACGTACTCCGTCAAGAAAAACAATCTCTTTTTTCTCTCATTAAACCATTTAAGTAGACAAAGATGATGGAAAATTTCCTCATCCAATTCGAAAATACTCGCTGATAGCCGTTTATCTAATTAATAATTTTTAATTTTCATGATAAAAATTAATAAATAAATAAATAGTAAACTAAAAATATGTGGAAAAACTTTCTCAAAAAAAAAAAAAAGGAAAAACACTGTAGTTTTTAATTTTTTTCATATAGTATATATAATATCACTTGATACAAGGCCAAAAAAACAAATATATTCACTTGATACTTATTAATGACATACTAAATACATTATGTATAATTTTAAAATAATATGTTAACTAAGTGGGACAGATAACAAGGTGAGAGACTCCTAGTTCGGTCCTCGCTTTATAAAGCTGTTATAAGTTAAAATTTTATCACGGCTTTTTCTAACTTAAATAAATGAGTTCGAGGGTTAAATTGTTATCCCTAAATGGAACTAATTATGTAGAATCAAAATTGAAATTATCATTATAATATATCTACAATCACTATAAAATTATAATTCAATGCCACTTTTTTCTTCCTTCCATGCCAACAGTTTGAATCAATTATGGCATCCTACTCACCTTTTTTTCCCCTCAAAAGAGAGAGCTTTTCAAGATAATATCGTATTTACCCTTAAGTCATGGGGATACCACAGTATCCAAATGACCAGTAATTTAGTATGAAAAATGTTAACGATATCAATTCCAAAATTACGCGAATTTATGCTTAAAAGTTGGGATTAAAATTAGTATTTCTAATACTATTACTTATTTAGCATTAATTCATTAGAGAGGTAAAAATAATAATTTTTTAGGTCCATATATATTTATTAAAAAAAAAAAAAAAAAAAACTCCACCAACGCCACCATGAACCACGGTCTTCTTTCGAAGTTACATATAATGCTTCAAAAAATGTAACAAAGAAGCTCTACACCAGCCATTTATATTAAATAGGCCTTCTCCTGCAAACAACTTTTGGAGTTCTCATGCTTGGAAAATAAACAATGGCGCATTTGTTTTGGCGTGAGGTTATATACTGAGTGCTACTTCAAGCAAGTTTGGCTATTAGAACAACCAAACCATGATACTTGCTATTGCTAACACCCACTGTTTTTCTTTTTCTATTATTCATTTAAGGGATACACATATATATATAGAATAAATTATAACTCCCACATATTAAAAATGTATGAAAATACTCGTAGATTTCGAACATGAAACCCCACTATTTGTCCCTTTTTATTTATTTATTTATTTATTATTTTTTGCTGAGTAAAGTCGACTTTTGGTGCTCCAATTTTGACCAAAACCGTGATAGTAAAGAAATCTGCAAAGAAGATCAAATTAATATGATAAAAATTTAGATCGAATTATATTGTATTAATAAATTGATAAGTTTCGTAAATGAAAGAACATATAAAGGAAATTTTTTGTAGTCAATATAGTTTACTTTTACGGACGTAAATGTTGAATGATTGGTTATTTTTCCAGAGATCAATATGAATTGGAGAAGGATGATATGGTTCTTTTTATTTATTTATTTATTAAAGTTTAAGTTTTTATCCACGTAAAAAGAAAGTTAAATTTTAGTTGAGTCTCCTAAAAGGCAATTGTATTAAAATTGTCTGATAGGTGAAGTTAGAATGGCACGTGCCCAAAACTTGGTTGGCATTAGGTTTAGATATCTGTAGAAATATATCATCAAAATCAATAAGGATATCTTGTGTTTGCAAGGATTTAATTAAATTTAATTTTTTTTTGATATTATTACGGGTTGATGATTGGGATGAGAGAAAATCTTATCCTATGTTGTGAAAACAAGCGCAACAATTTTATTAGATTTAGTTTTCGTGCAACACTATTGATCCGTTTGGTGTTTGGATTGAGTTTGAGATGAGATGAAATTTTTAAGTTTGAGTTAGTTAACTTTTTAAAAATTAGTTATAAATTTTGTTGATTTTTCAGAAAAAGATAAAAATTAAGATGAAAAAGTACAGTTTAGTTAGAGTTAAACTTGGATGCCAAACGTAGGCATATATTAATCATCTGATAAAATATACTTCTTTTTTGTTCTAATTTTCTAAAAGGGGATTGTTTGTGATAGGTGGTCAATAGTACTGTTAATTTTCATAAAGACAAAGTTAAATTTTTTTTTTTTTTATTGCCAAAAAGTAAAGAACCAAGTGTGTACGGTATTAATGACCTTATAGTAATTGATGAGTCGAGCTCTTTGTTTTATTGTTTTGTTAATTTCTTGCCAATCATCTTTGAAATTGAATAAAGAGAAATGAAATTCGAAATATTTCAATCTTTCAACTGTCACGCAATTATTTGTTGATAAGCCAAATAAATAAATAAATAAAACACATACGAGATAGAGTGGAGAGTTTAAACACTCTCTCTTTTTTTTTTTTTTTTTTTTTTAACCCTTTGGCAGTTAAAAATATATTCAACCAAACCTAATTCTTGCCTCTGCTTTTTATGATCACGTGACTAAATAAACCACATTCACGTATAATATATGCATGTATGTATATTTAAGATTATCTATTAAACGGGGTCCAATTAGGTACTTCCCTAGTGACCCAATTGATTATAAAAATTTGGTCAGTGTTTTGTTTATCAATATTAATTACTTAGTTCTATAGTTAAGCAATTAAATTAAATTAACTATAAATCATTAGAATGTATATACATATATCTATATATATTTATTTATTTGTGCCATAGAAAAACAGAGGGAAATTGAAAATAAAACAAAATAGAGATATCAACGTTGCGTCCACATAAGTGCTCCTGTTTGGTGGTTACTCATAATCAACGTAATATGGACTAAGTTCATTGTGAAGATAAAATAATGATAATAATAATAATAATAATAATAATAAAAGTTTTTCACTTCTTGTACATATTCTTTTTGTAGGACGCTCTAGTGCCTTTTCATTAATCGTGGCAGGTTATATTCTTTTGTAATCTGACCCGGCAAACAAGAGGAATAAATTAATATGTCCCAAATTTTTATATAAAAAATTTGGAAAAAATTAGACTTGTGGATATTAATTGATCTAAAAAAAAAGGGTATTTTAGCTCAATTTGTAGATAAAGCATAAAGCATATATCCTACTCCATGTTGTTCAACATGAATACGACACATTTTCATGCAGAAATGTGAAATGACACGAAATATCAAAAGGTTTCGATGTTTAGCACACATCCATAATGGGCCTCCCTAAGGCCCAGTTCCTTCTGTGATATAAAGCCCAATTCAAAGAGGCCCAATTACTTGAGCCCAAAATCCACTCTTATCCTCTGGTTTCCCCCTTGAAAAAATTGCCAAAATAACCACGTCTTTTTCATCTATTGATTAATATGGCACAAATTTCCTATTTTTAATCAACATGATATAAATTTTAGTTAATTTTAATTTAATTTTGTGTCGTATTGGTATAATGTTAATTTTTTGTATGATGTTGGTATAATGGTTTCTAAATTTGTATCAGTGTAAGTGCTTTCCCCTAATTTAGAAGACACAAAGCTGGATCACACCTTCTAAATAAGAGAAAAGCACTGAGCTATTTGTACCGCGGGTGCCAAGCTAAATCCCGGCAGTCCCATGAAGCGATGGGGGGCACGTTCATGGCCGCCTTGCCGCCCCTTTCAAAATTTGGATCGAAACTAATTTCGACTTCCACAATTCGAAACATATCACCAAGCACGAATGAATCAATCAGACACCCTGGATTACACATTGTCACCATATAGTTTCTTCTTTATATTTTTTTCGGGTTCTTATCATTGCCGAGTCCTCCATTTCGAGCTACTAGATGAGCTGGCCAAATCATCAAAAAGATGCAGAAGAAAATTTTCCATGAGAAAAAAAAAAAAAAAAAAAAGGAGACGAAGACTAGAAGGTCTAACTTTACTAGCATTCAAGTTCCCAAACAATAGGTAGTGAATGGGAAATTTAAGGAATGTTGCTCTTTCAAATATTCGTTGAATTTTAGGCCAAATCGTATGTTGACTCATGAATCAATTTTGACTCCTCGGGGAGTTGATCTAAGTCGTTTTGTAATGTTTGGCTAATATGAGGAAACCTTAGAGATAAGATACAAAATCTGACATCGACGATTATTTTAGATGTTTGCTTCTATTGCTGGTGTCAATTTTCGAAAATTTTTTTAAAAAGGTTTGGTTACATGCATGTAACAACTTCAGATATGCAGTATCTGACAAAGGTGATATATATATATATATATCTATATATCTCACTTCACTTGCTTTTCAGATTCTCTGAGCTAGCTAGCTGTGTCTCGGAAAATAATATCGTTTCCACTTTAGGATAGGCCTGAAACAAGCTTCTTTAAGTCCAAGTTTGGCCTGTGATAACCTTAAAAAGACGCCCCAAAGCCTGGCTTATATATAGATACACACACACACACACACACACATACGTAACCATGCAAGTTCTAGCTAACGTTTTCATTGAATAAGCCAGGAAGGAAACTAGCCCTGTTTAACCACTCGTGACAATTTTGCCTAAATGCCCCTGATGATTTCCTCTATTTACACCAATAGTAGGCCGTTTATCCACCTCATGTATAGGAAATTGAATTAATAGTATGTGTGTATATATATATATATATATATTTTATTTCCTTTCTAAATCTAAATCGTCTTTTTTGCATGCATGAAAAAGAAGTAAAGAAAAGGTAAAAGAAAAAGAAAACTCACTTTCTTGTATCAGTATGTCATTGCAAGTTACGACAACTAGTGACAAAGGAGGTGCGATATTAACCTCGATATACGACATATATATATGTCTGTGCGTGTATATATATTTATATATGTATATATATAAACATTTTCTCATCATAAGATTCTTGGCAAGTAAAGCAAAAAAGCAAAGGTTAAAGCTGCTCTATTATTGGACATCCCACGTTATCATGTCGTCTCTTTTCTAGAGGGATCATTTCCTAATGAGCCATGCATATCTTTAAATTTGATCACTGCAACAAATAAACCTAGCTAGGTTTTGTTTGGAAAACTGGTTAAAATCAAAATTTTTTAACTTATTTTTATCTTTTTTTGAAAACTTAATGAAAATTTTAATTTATTTTTAAAAAATCAACTTCAATCGGTGTATCAAATGCAAGCCTAAAATTTTTATAAGAACACATCAAGTCCTAATATATATTCAGGCAAATAATCTCTCGTCGGTTCGAAGACTTGATTCCTAGGTCTAAACTCAGCTATATTTTTAGATGTCTTGTAATTACAAGCCTTATATATATATATATGTATATATTTATATATACATGCATAGATAGGGGCAAATAATAGAGCTAGAAATCAGAATCTGCAGGGGCCACTACCTAGTACGTCTCCATTGCCAGCTTCTTTTGGTTGATTTTCGTAATAGGTTGAATTTTGGGAATTAGCAAGGTCATTGGGAAGATGCACATTATTGATGTGATTTCTTGTTTCCTATAGGGGTTGTTTTCTCTGTAATTGATGGGTACGGTTTGAAGTTGATAAGGATATTTTTGTTGATTGACATTTTTGGACTACATACGTCTGTAACTCCAAGCAAATTAAGGATTTGGCTTACTACCAATCGTCTCTTTCGTCCCTTTCAGTGATAAAGTGCATAATTTTGTCCTATATTTATACCGAATGAGTAGGACGAGGAGTAACAAAAGCTATAATCTAATTAACTTTAGAATACCAATTTACGTGATGACGTGAATTATTATCTTTTTAATGATAGATAAATGTTTTTAATTGTTATATTGACAATCATATTAATGAAAAAAATGAGAACTAATGTATTATATAACGTGGACTTAAATATTAAAATTATAATTTGTGTGTTTTCCATAACTAAGTCATACCATGTTATTATTTGACTATTTTCTATTGGTAATTGAGTACTCATAATTTTCTACGTGTACTATATTGTACCATCACCAGCTGCATGGTGGTGATTAATGATGCATGAAATAATAGTTAGTGCTTAAATGTATATATATAACAAAGTAGTAGAATTAGAGACATAATTGCTTAGAAAGAAGCAACTTGTATATATAATAAAAGGTGATGATTTAAGCTCCCTCCAAGCAAGGACATTTCATTATAATAATGTTACAAGGACGCTGCGGCAGCATTCTTCTGATGCATGGTAAATATTCTACTCTCTTTGTCAAAGCCAAAAGTATTCTTACTCATGTACGCAATGCTAAAAGCCTAAACGGCTAATATATATATATATATATATATATATATGTATGTATATATATATATATTAGAAAAGGAAAAATAATTTTACATGCTTCTTATTCACTAGGTTGATCTCAAATATACTCAACTTGCAAATTTCAAAATTATTTGATTAATAATGAATCGCTTATGTGACTCCTTCAATATATAAAAGAGTCGGGCATTAGATTATTATTAAAACATGTATACTATATTGCAACAATAAATTGATTATATGTGTATTACCTCAGTAGCATCTCACTAAACTCTTGACCTCTGTTTAGTTCAACGATTCGAATGGTAACATTTCGGATAACATCTAACTAGAAGTATTTGAATTGTGTCCGAACCAACATTTGGATATTCATAATTGAAATAAAACTATTTGAACATAAATATCTTTATTGTAAAAATTTAAATATACGTTTGGATATATAGATATTGAAATAATTATATTTAAATTGTAAAAAAAACCTTATAACTAAAATATGAAAAATATTATAAATAAAAATATTAATTGATGTTGAAAAAAAGGGAATACTAAGAGGGAAATGTTGCTTCATGGTGAGTAAAAAAAAAAGGTGTTCTCAAATCATTATTCAAAATATATCAAAACAGAGCTAAATTTAGGGAGGATTTATTTTTTGGATTTTGAACAAAATGTTATTTTTCCATTCTAGTGCATGGTGCATTTCAAATATTGAAAGCCAAATACCTTTTTAAGTAACACATTCTAATGGAATAGTTCAATATTAGGGGATGTTTGGCCATCATTTTATTTTAAACTAACCTGTAATTTTTTCATCATGATTTTTGTCTTTTTCTGAAAAAAATTTTTATCTTTTCTAAAAAAGATTTTTGTCTTTTCTGAAAAATTACTATTGAAACTTAAAAATCTTAAATTAAACTCATTCACCAAACACCCCCTTAATGTACCATTTCAAATGACACATTTCAAATATTGAGAAACAAACGCAAATTCAAACGACAACTCGAACTGGTCATTCCAAATGTCTGTAAATGATTGAACCAAACTTCACATTGGTATAGCATTACATATATATATATATATAAGTATATATGTTGACAAAAGTCTTCAAATTCTGTCCCGCGTCAATAAATATTATGGGTTACTTTATACGTTATAATTGTTGTTGGGGCTGAGCATGGAAACGTCCCTATCTGGGTACACATTTTTGGCACCATTACTATCACTATCACCATCTGCTTTGTTAAACAAAAGTAGAGAGAGAGAGAGAGAGAGAGAGAGATGAGCTTCACGCCTTCCATGATCTACAGTTCTCCATGTCTATATACTGTATGCGTGTCATCTGTAGTGTTGCATGACATATATATATGTATATGTATATATCGATATCACTCTCTCTTTAGTTTTTACTTTTGGACTGAGAAAGAGAGAGTAAATGAGGCCAGAAGAGAAGAGAAGAGAAGAGAAGAGGAAAAGAGATAAAAAGATGTATAGCACTTGGGAATCGAGCGAGCAATTGGAGCATATATATTGATGACTGATCCGAGAGAGAGAGAGAGAGAGAGAGAGAGAGTACTGAACTGATCAGTATTTATGTGTGTCTTAGAGAGTGAGGGTACACTATTCTATGCATATGTATATGATACATATATATATATATATTTTTTCTTTGCTTTGCCCCACAACAAGCAGGTCTCCCTCATTTGCCGGTTCTTTGTCTCCTCCATCCGCAAAACACGCCAAACCCTAAAATTCTTAACTCATGTAAGTAAGTAAATAAATTCAAATATTTTCCCCCCACTCTCGCATTCCACGTGCAATAGCGCAAACTATGAATCTTATTCATACTTATTGTAAAAGCTAGCTAGTACAACTATTATATACAAATTTATTAAGAGAAATTGTACAGCATATCTTATAAGTACTATTGAAAATTATAGCAGGTTTTTAAAAAGATGATAAATAATAATATATTTCTATTTCTTTTTTTTAAATAATTAATTATGTGCTTCTAATTTTACCCCTCCCTCAATCTTGTTCTTTCTCCCATTCTCTCCCTATCTCTCTCTCTCTCTCTTCTTTGCTGGTGATGGCGACAGTGATGGCTGCTGTGCCGGTGGTATTTACTACTACAGCGGATGATCTCAGAGACGCGATGGCTACATATGGGTTGTTACGGGCTTCTGAGATCTTGCAAACTCGTGAGTCGTAGAGAAGACAACAACGGTTGAGCTTCTGCAGTGACGGCTCGATGACGACCCCAAATCTTTGACAGTGGACGACAACGGCACTAGCCTTGGGGTGGGAGCTCCATCAGCGAGTTCAGGTGATGGCAATCACGAAGCTTTGGAGATCATGATCTCTATCCTTGACGAGATTTGGCAAGGACTCTGACGACACATGATCTCCGTCTCCGTCGCAATCTCCATCTCTGGCGAGATCTGGCACTATTTCTGATGGCACACGACCTCCTTCTCCGAGCTCCGTCGATGTCTCCGACGATGTCGTCGCAGATCTAGATCTAGATTTAGGGTTCGTATTGAAAATTTTAAAAATTTAAGGGTTTTTTCTATAAATTCGTATAAGTTATTATTAATTAAGTAAAATACACAATTTAGAAGAAAAAAAATGCCATGTGTTTATATAAAGTAAATAACCATAAATCCATGTAAATCCTTTTATTTACTTGTAAATACACATTAATATAATACTGTAATACTTTTATAAACTGATAACTTTCAAAACAACATAGTAAATACTAAGATTTTCTAGTATATATTTGATCTACTTGATAATTTATTAATTTTTAGAAAATATAAATACTGGTAAATACTAGATTTACTAGTAAATATTTTGATTTGCATGTCAAATTTATATTTTTCAAAAAATAAATTAAATTCTAGATTATTTACTTGATAAATTGATAATTTTTAAAGCAACGTGAATTCTAAATTTACTAGCAAATACTAAGGTTTACTAGTAAATATTTTGATTTAATTAATAAATTCATTTTTAAAATAGCACATTGATTTACTTGATATAATTGATAAATATTAGATTTTACAATAAATACTAGTATTTACATGAAAATATCAGTATTTACATGTAAGGCTTGTTAAATTTTGTTTGAGTTTTTGAGTTTTTATAGTGATTATTGAAAAATATTAGGAAAAGAAAAAGAAAAATATTAGTAAATCCTAGTATTTACATGTAAATATATTTACTAATTAATATTTGATTTGCATGTAAATATCAATAGTTACATGTAAACATTAGTGTTTTCTCCCCCCCCCCCCCCAAAAACCCCAAAATCCCAAAATTAGACAACCCCTAAATTCAAAACCCTAGATCCAGGTGCTGTTACCAGCGCAGTTGCCGGAGAAGTTGTGATCGTCAGCGCAATCTCGATTCAACAGCAGCAGTCTGTTGCGATAGGGACGACAGACGGGAGAAAGGCTATAAGATCCATAAACTTAGTGCTCGTGACGACAAGACTTGTAAAAAAAAAATCTAGACTAACAATCAATCCAAACTGTCGCTAGCTTCACAATTTTCCAATCGTTGCCCAATTTACCAAAGATCGCAATAGTGGCATCTATTATTTCTCCGACGGAGGTTGCGAGAGTTGGTTAGGGATTTCATGATATCGGTGATCGTGGAGTCGGGACGGCGTTCCTTCTGAGTCATGACGGTCGGTTGATGCTGAAGATCGCGACATCGGCATGATCCTAGTTCATGTTGCTGTTCTGATTTTGATGCCGTCACCGTCACCGTCACCGTCACCATCGACTATTGTGGCCGACAGGGAGTGACTGAGATAGACGAACAGGAAAGTGAGAGGAAAGAGGAGAGAGATTCTTAGGGAGTGTTTGGTGAATGAGTTTATTTTAAGATTTTTAAGTTTCAATAGTAATTTTTCAAAAAAGATAAAAAACTTTTTCAGAAAAGACAAAAAATTTTTCCAGAAAAAGACAAAAATCATGATGAAAAAAGTACAGTTTAATTTAAAATAAGTTTTAAACCAAACGGGCCCTATAGGGATTATTTTTGGGTTTTTACACTATTATTTACTCGAATTATGCTATTTTCTACTAATATTTTAGATTATGCTATAATTTTAAAATTATGTAGTATATTATGCTATTTTGATCTTTCTCCCATTTATTAATAGCTACTTATAGATTTACGCAACTTTATAAGTATATGTATAAAACACAAATATTATTACCTCTGTATTATATAGGTTTCGTGCAAACCATAGATGAATGAAGAAACAAAAACTATTACCTACATATATAAAATTTGACACGGTCTTGATTCACTGGTCGAAAGACTAATAACAATTATAGAACATCCGGGTTCATAATTTGTTAAAACTCCGAGCATTCTTTTGCATGATATAGTGTTATAAAAACGATAAAAATACATATAATACATATATAGATGCTTTATTATTACCTTTTCTGAAAACGCCTAACGTCATCATGCATGCTCTAGTTTCCACCAGAGCCCAATATATATATATGAATAGTTTTGTATGCAATAATATTGCATAACGTGCGGCACTTATAACTTTTAATATAGAATATATTTAAATATTATAATTTTTTTATTTAGAACTTGTTATATGATATACTATTTAAATATTGACCGTATAAGAATAAATATTATTTAAAAATAGTGTAGTCGAATCACCTGATTAATACACGTTACAAGTGCATTTGAGAGAGGAATGACATATAATAGACTATCCATATATATACATACATATGCACATCGCCAAACCCAACATATGCATATATTTGCAACTCTCTCTCTAGTCTCTCTCTCTCTCTCTCACACACATAAACACACATAACAGAAACAACCATCAGCCAGCATGCATACTACTTCTACAACAACTGCTACTTCACCTTCCTTGAGCTGTAATATTTGCAGTTCTAGTGAGAGTTCTTGTCTAGAAACAGCAAATGCTCAAAAAGACGAAGATTCCGTTTTCCTCTCTCTTGGCCCTCCCGGAAACCACAGCCTCTCCAAGCAGTACAAACCCATTTTTCATCACTACTCTAATTCCTCAAACCAGCACCGGAACGACGGCGAGAGCCTCGTGAGCAGACATGATCAAGAGGGCGTCACCGTAGCTCTTCACATTGGTCCGCCAAATACTGGGTAGTTCCACGTCCCAATTACTCCGACCACCCTAATCTTATCAATACTGGAGGCCCTCCTTTTGCAGGCCAGTATTGGATTCCGTCGCCGGCGCAAATCCTCGTCGGTCCAACGCAGTTCTCTTGCTCCGTCTGCAACAAAACCTTCAATCGATACAACAACATGCAGGTGATGATCAGGACATAAACCTAATTATCATACACCATGTAATTCATAATTTTTTTTTTTTGGTGAAATTAAGTTAATCTAAAAAATATATGTATAAAAAAATCTTTCTAGCATGTCTCTGATAGTGTTAAAAAATTAGAAATACCTTTTTAATTTAAGACAACCCTAAACTCAGAATTAAGGGTAGTAACTAAATTTATGGATAAAGAAATATATCATCTTGACAGTATTATGTATACAATATATATATATATATATTTTATACATATCTTGAGTAATTTTGCATATATCTTTTGTGTCAATTTTAATTTCTAATAGTATCTCCAAGTCCAATAATATAAATAATTTTTTTTGGTTCAATGTATCAGATGCATATGTGGGGACATGGTTCACAATATCGAAAGGGCCCGGAATCTTTAAGAGGGACAAAGCCGGCGTCATCAATGCTGAGACTTCCATGCTACTGCTGTGCCGAGGGTTGCAAGAACAACATTGACCACCCGAGGTCGAGGCCATTGAAGGACTTCAGAACACTTCAAACGCATTACAAGCGAAAGCACGGAGCGAAACCGTTCGCTTGTCGAAAATGCGGTAAGCCCTTCGCGGTGCGAGGCGACTGGCGAACTCACGAGAAGAACTGCGGGAAGCTCTGGTTTTGCATCTGCGGGTCGGATTTCAAGCACAAGAGGTCGCTCAAAGACCACATTCGTGCTTTCGGCGACGGCCACGCGCCGCACACGGTCGAGTTGTGCGAGATCGAGGAAGAGGAAGAGGAAGAAGATGACGATGATGATCATGATCATGATGGTCATGATGATCATGAAGAGCATAAAAATTATGGTCCAGGGTCGGTCATCTTTTAACTCTTTTTGTTAGATTATATAATTTATCTATTTTTACAGTTTTACTTTTCAGATGGATTTGGTAATTTTAACGAGGTGAAAAGTGAAAAACCTTGTAATCAGGCGCCTCTTTTCATCAATTTGTCATCACGTTCGTTCAGATCATGTTGGGACACATATATATATATATATATATTGGCTAGGGTTTTGGAAAAAAAATATATATTATGGTAATTAAATGACTTATTTGGTGAAACGGTTCAACTCAAACTAAACTGTACTTTTCATCTCAGTTTTTATCTTTTTCTGAAAAATCAACAAAAATTATAACTAATTTTTAAAAAATCAACCTAAGTTTAAAATTTTCAACTTCAACAGTTTCACAAACGGATTTCTATTATATGACTAGTACTGTTGAAACCCTTGAATTTTTGTATTTGTTCAAAATTGTCGGCTTAGTCAAATATCTAGGCTTACGGCTAAGTCTTTCAGAAAAATTGATAATCAACCCTGTTCTCTTGTACTCTTATCATGGTTTAGATTAGAAGATATCTGCAAAAATGGCTGTTGTTATAGGTTGGAGTATGTGTACTTGCATATATAGTCTCCTATGAGAGAGAGAGAGAGAGAGAGATCTAGGGAGAGGAAGAGAGAGAGAGAAATAACGAAGATTATCATTTAGATGAGAGAAACAGGATTATGAAAGCCAAATACTATGACAATTAATGTCGGTAGAGATGCACAAACAGCTCTCACTTTTATCTAATGAAAGTTAAGATTCTTTGTCATTTTTGGCAGTATAAATACATGCTAGAGAGAGAGAGAGAGAGAGAGAGGAGAGAGAAGATATTACTAGTTATAGCTATAAATCGTTTAGTTTTTTAGAAGAATCAGAGAGAGCTAGCTGGGTTGTCAAGAGAATTCAGTGACTGCAGAAGAGGAGGGCAGACATGCAGACACATGTGAAGACTGTAGTTATAGATTCTACTGTTCAATACTATCACAAAACTTTACTTTTAATTTCTCTCTCTTACTACCACCCCAAAAAAAAAAAAAAAGACTTTGCATTCTTTATCTCTCGCCTAGATATTGCGGTGGCTAGAGAGAGGAGAGAGAGAGAGAGAAAGAGCAGTTGTTTGTTTGTGCTATAGTTCCTTTTTTTTTTTTTTTTTTTTTTTGGGTAAAAGGAAAAGGCAAATATTGAGGGCTAATAAGGGGGCAGTGGGGGGGTCAGTGACTGAGAGTCACTCTGAGGTTCGACTAACACTACAAAGGGCTTTGATCGAGCAGTACTACTGCTACTAAAACTTACCCCAAATGTATGTCAGTGAGAGTGATGAGAGAGAGAGAGAAAGAGTCGTGATGAGAGATAAAGTGAGGGACCACTTATAATTAGCTATACAAACACTGCTTTTGGGGGTTTCACCCTAAAGGGACTGCCTTTTTTTCTTCCTTTTCTGACCAACTACAAACAGATACTACGAAACATTTTCAGACCCCTCTCCTCTAATTACTTTGCTCCTCATCATCTCTTCTTTCCCTCTATCTAGCTATTATGTATCTATCTATCTATCTGTCTATCTATCAATAATATGCATGCATTCATATATATATATATATACACATAAGAGCCCTTTTGTTACTATATGGGTTTGGACAAAATTATTCCCAAAGGCTAGCTCAATGCAAGGGGTGTACTTTTTCTAGTGTCATGCAAATGGACAGTGATTTAGATCCACCATATCACGTGTAAATTCTGCATTAGACATTATATTAAATGACTGTAGAGGTAGAACTCATTTACGACAGTTAGCTCAAAAAAGGAGAGTTCTCAATCTACATGTAAACAGTAAAAGTAACAACCAATAATTTAATGATGTAAGGCAAATTCAATTTCATGCACTACCACTATTCTCTCTCTCATCGCCCACTTTTTCTTTTGTTTGGTTTTGTACATTATTTTTCAAATTCACCTTTCCTTCCTTTTATATTTAACTCATATTGACTCCATTCCTCTAACCTAATTGGAGCTTATTATTAGGTTGTGAATTTATCCCACATCATTAATTAGTTACTGGGCGCTGTCGAGGTATTTATATGTGTTTTGACTCTCTCTCTCTCCTCTTCAGCTAGCTTTTGGAGATAAGTTTTACCCAAATCCTTTTAACACTTATCATGCATAACTAATAGAATGTGCGTATAAATTATCATTGACTTGACTCATTAGAAAATCTAGGAGAAAAACAAATAAGACTCGTTAATCAGCAGGCCGGCGGCCTTCCAAACAATTTCTTTATTATACGTAGTATATGTATCACTTAGCTACATGACACGATAACTAGTACAAAAAAGGTTCTCTTGTATTAGAGGAAGGTCCCCTCAATGCTCTAGCACCTATACTGAATATGGATCAAACTATCTCACGATATTCTGAACCCAACTCACATACTGCTTTAATGGACAAGCAACCCATTGGCAACTCAAGCTAGGATTTGAATTCAACATCAGCGGATCTTCTATGCCCGCTTCTTTTCTATTCTTTTTTCTTTTTGTACTAATTCAATTACTATAACGTAATATTATGTTTAAGTATCTAATAACAAAAATTTGTTAACAGTTCTTCATCTAAACCATGGATACCCGAAAGTTTAGGCACGTGTACACTGAATTAATATTAATTCATGATATTCTACGTATTAAAAAATATTAAAGCTATAAAGTATGCATTAGAATATATATTAGACAAACACAATCCCTTAGAGCTAGTTTCTAGCCCTCCATAGACAGGTTTTTTAATAAATAATATGGTACTTGGCAACAGTAATACATCACATAATTAATAAATTCAATACAAAACTTAAAGTTAATACAATTAATCCTCATCATGATCTAATTCCTAACTTAGAGGAATTAAAAATCTTGTATAAATTTAGTTTGAACTCAAAAAATACTAAATTTTAAAATAAAAAAATCCAACAGAATATGAAATTCCAAATCTTCTTTATTCTTATTCACCATTCCAGTGTCATTCTCTTTAGGGAAATTAGGAAAATATATAGCTTTGTCGTGTAGAAAATTATCTTTTATAATCCTTGAAAAAATCTATATGTATTACTAAGAGTTTACTATATTTTATTTGAAGTTTTACTTTAAGGTACGATTTACTTAGATTAGAATTTTTTTTTCTGATAATGACATGTTTTATAGATGTCTAATACGATTAGCAATCTTTTTTTTCCCCTTAATTTACTAGCAATCCTATTTAACTGTACTATCTAGATCGCCAAGCACTAAAACGTCGTTTTTTATTCCATACTTCAGATTTTATAAAGTTATTTCTTACCTTATTAATTCTACACTTTCCCCTACTTTGTTCCGTCACTTATTAATCCTGGTTATTCTGTTGAAGTTTAATTTTAAAGTATGACTGTTTTTTTTTTTTTTTGGTGGGAACATTAAAAGTACGATTTCTTGCCTTCTTGAGGAGATTTACTTGGACAGGAATATTGCGTTTTTTCACCCCTGATAATGATATGTTCTGTATACTCCTAATAGGCCTGGCAATCCTATTAGGATCTCTACTCTATTAAGGTGATACAAATACCAATAATAAAGATAGAACAACCTTGTTAGGAACTCTACTCTATTAGGCTCTACATATATATATATATATATATATATATATATATATATAGCACAACACTAGAAAGTTGTTTTTATTCCATATTTCTGATTTCATAATGTTATTCCTTATCTCACAAAGAAAAATAAGGGTACGTCGCATCTGTTTGGATCATTAGTTGGAGTTAAAATTTTTAAGTTGAAGTTGGTTGACCTTTTAAAAACTAGTTATAATATTTGTTGACTTTTCAGAAAAAGATGAAAATCCAATAAAAAAAATACAGTTTAGTTAGAGTTAAACTAATATGTCAAAAAAAACATTAGTCTCTATTGCTTGCTATTTCTCCTCTTTTAACTTTTTTTTTTTGGCTTAAAATGTCAATTTATTTTTTCCCGAAAATTGAAATTTTTCTCTAAAAAAATTTTCAAAATCTCCAGTAATTTTATTGCTCCGCCCATAATTTCTTACGACACATAAACAGTTAATGAAAAAATGTTCTTCACGTGTGAGTGATCCGGTTTTGATTCAGTTACATCTTGATCCTTTGTAACTTATCCACTAACTGAACAACCACGAAACATCATCTCAGTTTATAAATCCTTTGATTTTCTTTATTATTTATTCGCGGGGATTAAATCCTGATTTATTGAGAATTAAAGAAAAAGTAAAAAACAAAAGAAACAAAAAAACAAAACAAGAAAATCGTGGTTCTCTTTATTGCTATTGCACTGTTCATTCCCGTTCTAATGCTTTTATAATCACAATAAACTTCAAGATTAAAAGAAGAAGTAATTAGCTCGAGTGAAAGTTGTATAATGAAACTGGGTTATTTGCTTCCTTTTTTTTTTTTTTTTTTCACTTTTATCTTGTGATGCCCTAGAAATTCATAAGCTTAATTAATGAATTGTCATTATGGATTTTATTCATTAATATGCTTTTAGTGAATTATTTTGATGAATATCAAATTTCAAGATCATGACTGATAATATATGTATCATCGGTGTGAGGATGTCGATGATTTAACAATGTTGAGTTTCTCTATTTAAATGAGAAATTTTAAATACCTAAAACATGTGATGAACGACATGAAAATTTATACGAAAAAAATAAGTTATGTCGTATTAGAGGTATAGCGATAAATTTTCGGAAGGACCCCGATTTTATTAGTAGATTGATTTAATGATCTTAGTATTTATTTTGAGCATACTAATAGTCAAGATTTGAGAGCATGTTTGGGGATTTAATGTGTCACATGGATAGAAAATTAATTATTAGTATTTACTCTTAGGAAATCCAAAGGTGGGAGATTAATCAAGAATTGTGCTTGATTTGAAATCAATGGTGTAGATTTGATGCTAGAGAATCCTAGGCAAATCAATGGCCAAACCTTGGATAATAAGTGACCAATGAGAACTTAGATTAAGGATTGGTGTGATGGAAGATCCAATGGGTGAGAATAAGTATGATAACTTTGGATCAAGGGTGGATATTAAAAGAAAGAAAAAAAAAAAAAAAAAAGGAAGCCTAGGGGGGGGGTCGGTTTTGTAGTTCAAGAAACAAGGAAAAAATGTGAACAAAGGGAAATGAGGAAAGTGGTGCATGCATGCAACCACAAGTAAGAAATGGCATGGCCTTTTTGGGCAATTTGACCTAGAGAAGAAGCAAGTGATAGTGACCTTTCATCTCAACTTTTTGAACCAAATTTCACCTAATATTGCTCCCAAAACAGCCGGCCATTGAAGGGCTAATTCAGCCACTATTTTTCAAATTTCATCTCCCAAAAGACAACTCTCTCAAGGCCAAAGTTGGCTAAGCACAAACCCCTAACACCCCATTTTCTTTCTCACACAAACCAAGCTCTAAACAAAACCAAGAACCACCAACACTACTCTCCATCTCCAACACTCCTCAAGCACCTCCTCCATCCATTTTCAAGGTCTAAGGAACCCCAACACCAAGATCGAAGAAGTGCGAGACGGAGTTAGAGGACGTTTTACTAGAGGTAACATAGTGGTGCTATTCGGGTTTTAGTTATTTTTTTTGAGAAAAAAAAAATATGATGTTTAGTTATGATCTTAATATTAGATTTTTCTTACCTAGGAAAAAGTTTTGAGAAGAACTCGGGAGGTTCAAGATCTTGAAGGATCCCCGGAGCATTTCGGTAAGATTTGTGAACTTTGTTGAAGGTCGTAGTTGTTGTGGTGATATAGTATGCATTAGAAGCTTTGGTATGAAAAATAAATTATATATTAAGATTCTACAGAGGATAAGCTTCATTTTAGGCTTTGGAATCACTTGATTTGCTTTTATATGTATAAAGTTATGTGCATTTGAAGTTGTGACAAAAAAACTAGGGAAGAAATGAACCTCCGAGCCACTGACCAGCCACGGGTTTTTTATACTCCGAACCATTTAGACTCAAAATTTTGGTTTACAAGTTGGAGAACTAAAAACTAGATTCTTTAAGCTTTCCAACAAGGTATCATACACCTTGAATGGATATATTTACAATTTTTGGTGAATTTTACAAGTTTGGTCTACGAACCGAAAAACCTTGCTGGAACCCGGTACTAGCTACGGGTTTTGTTGATTTTGACTTAGCAAACCATGACTTTTTATAAAACTGTTTTTACCATACAAAATAGACATTATAAGCTTTCCAATGACATATCTTTTGTCTTATTTGGACTTGTAAATAAATTGTTATGGATTTTCAAATCTTACTCATGAATCTGGACTGGTGGTGCAAACATGGGACCAACAGTGACAAGACCTAAGTTTATGGTATGAAATGCTTAAGTACTAAAAGAAATAACTTTACCACTGTAAAGTAGACATCTTAAGCTTCAAAATGAGATATCATGTGTTTAAAACGGTTATGTATATGAATTTTAATAAATCCTTAAAGATTGTATTGAAATCTGGAAATCTGAGATTCTACCATAAGACACTTAAGAAAACGTCCACATTAATATTTGAAATGCTTGGAATCTGAGGAAACAAATTATAAAGACAAAAACTAGATGTTTCAAGCTTTCCAACAAGTTATCAAGTGTCCAAAACGGAATTATACTCAAATTTAAATAAATCTTACAAGTTAAAGCCCTACACCGATAAAATGATTAAACATTAAAATGTGACATATGGGTAAGCATAACATATGAATAAATTTAGTTATGAAATGAGTTGATTTTAAGTGTGTGATCTAATGATTTGAAAAACCCTAAGTTTTTAAAGTTGAATCATAAGTTTTAATGGGCTAAGATAAAGTATACTAGAAGGTTACTGGGCCTATTCCATGAGATTACCTTGGCCCAACTAAATGAACATAACTAAGAGAATTGGACTAGCCCAATAGTAAAATAGAGGTATACCCTTAGGTGACTTCTTATCACCTTGATTGATTAATTAATAAATAAATAAATAAATTAATTAATTAATTAATTCATAACCAAATGTAATTTAATCAAGGAATTAATTAATTAATTGATTATTAATTAATTAATTAATTATAAGAGTTAATATGTGATAATCAGGATTATTATGTTAAATAATTACATAATTATAATACATGATTAATTATAAATTAATTAATCATTAATCATTAATCATTGATATAATCATCAAAATAATTAGGGATGATTAACTAGAGATTAATCAAACATTAATTATCAGATTAATCAAATTATTAATTATTAATATAGAATTATTAATTATTAATTATTATATGAGAAAGAATATTTAAGTAATAATTATTAATAATTTAATTATTATTAAGTCAACTAAAATTATATGATTTAATTTTAATAACTCAATTAATTAATGTAATAATTAAATATTATTTAATTAATTATTTAATCAATTCAATTAATTAATAAAATTAATTAATTAATTAATAATAATTAGTAGAAATTTATTTTAGCGTTAAATAATTAATAATAATTAGTAGAAATTTATTTTAGCGTTTAATAAGTAATAATAATTAATTATTAAGGTTAATTATGATATAAGTAAATTAAGTTCATTCTAGTTTATAAAATAAATGAATAATTGAATAAAGTAATATAACCATGATTTTATCTAATAATGAGTTATTGTTAAATCAGGACAATTTCTCAAATCCGCATAGTAGGAGATACAACTCCTGAAGTTAAGCACATAAGACAAGTAAGTACAAACCTCACCTACAGCATGAAACAAAATGTTTTCTTTGATGATGCTCTACGTTTGTTATGACTTGACTTGATGACGTGATGAGTCTATAAATTATACGTATTGCTTTGATTAAGTATTTGATGTGCATAAATTCTCTTGCACTGATATAATTGACATGCCTCACATATATGTATGCCGTAATGATAAATGCATAGTGACATGTAAATCTACACATTGTCACAAATAATAAGAATGAGGCTAATGAAAGATAGGATTAAATGTCGTACCAACCTCCAATTAGTGAGAGGATATGATAAGAACGAAATTATAAGATATGACCTTGGAGGTTGTTAGAGGGTCGCTCCCCTAACTCCCCATTGGTTGCGCGCATATGGGTACGACATAGGGGCCCTTAAGTAGACAAGATATGTATATAATGAAGCATAACTGAACACACATGATTCCATGCATTTTGAACATTCTTGATAATTACATGTGATGATATGACTTATGAAAATGTTTTGTGAGATATTGTTTGTACTTGCTGAGCGAAAGCTCATAAGTGTGTGTTCGTGCTGTAGGTAACGCGGGTAAGCAGCCTATTACTTAGATGTTCTTATGGACAGGCGAAGCTATGCGGAGGCGGTGAAGGAAGGGAGTGGGATACCACCACGAAATTTAATTTCCGCATTTAGACTTCGTAATTTATTTTGTAACGACCGTAATTATAGTTATGTCCCAATGTTTTGGAATTACTAAATTAGTATGAGTACTCCATGAGAAAAAGACCTTTGACTCTTTTGCTTTAATCAACATGAAGTTATAGCTTTTTAAATATTATTTAAACATGAATTTAAATAGGATAATTATTTATTAGTGGTTTTTAATTCCCACATATAAAAATATTAATAATTCTAATTTTTATAGTATGAATACGATATAAAAAAAAAAAATTTAGTATCTTTTTAGAACCGAATTTAAACAAGTGTTAAGATTTAAGTAAGTTTGTTAACGGTCCGAAAAGTCGGGTCGTTACATATCTTTTCAAATTACTACTAGTATTTTTCACTATTGTTTATAATAACTATTATTAATGTTGGCTTCAAGAGTTTCAGTATTTGATGATTAATTACGATTTATTTGAAGCTTCTGAAATGAAGAGATTTTGCCATTACCAGCCACAAGAGATATTACAGGAAATCTTGTTGAAATGAAGGGATTTATATCAATTATAACGAGACAGTTGTGTTGTGCAATATTGAATTGGGAGAATTCTAGCTTCTTCACAGACCATGTCTCCGCCATGAATTCATATTTTCCGTAGCTGGATTTGGGTATGATCTGAAAGCTAATGATTACAATCTCGTTAAGGTTTTTTCTGCTTTAGGTGACAACCTTATATCTGGGGCTCAAGCGTACTCTTTAAGAAGTGACACTTAGAAGGCTGTGGATTCGGACATGAAATGTAAATATTGTTGGCTTGGTTTTGACGGGGTGTACTGCCGAGGACTTTATTTATGGTGGAAAACATATGTGGTGAGACAGATTTCTGAGACTAGGGTTATTTCCTTCGACATGTCTGAAGTGGAATTTCATAGCATACAGTTACCACAGATCGCTCAAAGAGAGAGCAACAAAGTAATATGGCTTATAATATGGAATGAATTAGTTGTCTTTTTTGTGTCTATTAACAACTTGTGGCACGCGACGTCGTTTGAAATGGTAGACAATTTTTTATGGTGTCGAAGGTTTCTCTTATTGGAACAAGCATCTTATGATTGGGCTACCGGTGTACATTAATTCTCCTCTTAACGTTTTGGAAAAATGATGAGCTACAAATGCAAACCAGAGATGGTCGAATTCTCTCGTACAATCTTCGTACTAAAAATTTTAGAAAACTTCACATTCCTGGATCGGTGTTTCCACAGTCAATTCATGCTAATTCATGTATGAAGATTTTAGTTTCAGTGAAAAGAGGAAATATGCTTAACCGTTGAAGGAACTTATCATAGTAGTCTATTTAGCATTTACAAACAAAAACAAAAACAACATCTGTCTCGAGTCATTAGGATATATACCAAGGAAAAATAATAAAAGAAATAAGTAGGCCCTCTCACATTCCTAAAGATTCTGTCAAATGTGACCGTACCTCACTGTCTCTCATTTAGACATATACTCTATACAGCTTCTTTTTCTCTTATGAAATTGAGGAGAAAAAAAATGATTCGCAATATACATATACACACATATTTAAGGTTTTACTATAGTCTTTTCAAGAGAACCATATTTCAAACATGATATATAATAAAAAGTGTAATACAACATTTGTTTGACTAAACTGTGGATTTGTATACTGGTCGCAAAAGCTAGCTGAACTTCTAGCCAAGTACTATTGGTTCATGCATGTGTGTGTGTTTGTGTGTATCAATTTGGAAAAACATGAAATATCTACTAATAAACTTGAAAAATTACCATAACCTATGGAAACGAACTAAAGGTTTCAACCCGAAAAAGAAAAGCAAGCCATTGGTCATTTAGATTTGTTGAATGTCCATACAAAATACACACACACACAGATATCTGTATATAAAGCTTATTGACTCGTGATAAAGTCGAAATCGTCTTCATCCATAATATTGTTTTCCACTGAAACCATTTTATTTGATCAGGCTAATTAGATAACAAATTACAAAGGCACTTAATCATGTACTTTTTGAAGGCATTATTATTTGGTATTATGTTTAATTTAGATGGAGCACTAATTTGACAATAAGGAAGATCTCTTCCATGAGGATTTAAATAGGGTTATTTTGGTTTTCTATATATCTCTTTCTGACACATGGTTGTACATGTGATTTGTGAATGACCCTTGGCATTAATTTTTCTCCCGCGATCCATATACTTTTGATTTTGGTAATGAGCCATGTAAAGATTAATTATTTAGGATTATCGTTGTATTAGCAATATTGTACAAAAGGAGATTATGGGAAGGGCATCAATTACTTGAAATAGAACTAAAGGGAGGTCATATTAGATATTAAAAATCTGCGGTGGTGCTAGTTTTTTTTTTTTTTTTTTTTTTGATTGAGAGAGAGAGAGAGAGAGAGAGAGAGAAAGAGAGAATCTCATTCCCGATTCAAGCTAATGCTCCATGTTTGTCAATACGGTGATCATGAACTTAAACATGATACAATTTTAAAAAAAAATATTTTTTAAAACGTCATCTCGGTCAAATCCGTGAGCAAAATGAGAGACCCTCAAGAATAGGAGAGGAAACACTTTTTGATTTCCGAAATGCCAATATTCAAGTCTTAGAAGGGTCTAGGCTCAAACGACAATTAGTAGAAGCAAAGACACAAACGACAGGTAACAGAAACACTAAACGACAACAAAACAGCGGCAGACTAATGGTAACATATACAAAGCAAACACAATGATAGAAATACATCGATATCGACCCAAAATCTGGGATCGGTTTGGAACAATAGTTGGAGTTGGATTTTTGTAGATTGGAATTGAAATATGTATTTGCTTGAAATGTGAATTAAAAACGAACTATGATATAGAAGAGAAAAAATTTGAAATGTATTAGGAAAAAAAATGTAATAGGGATCTTGTATCGTTCCTCTCATTATTCTGTGCAATTTAACAAAACAATCGTCTCACTTTGACTTAAAATAGGGAAGTTACAGACTTTCCAATTTTGAATTTCATGAAAATTTAAGAGAGAAAAAGTGTGTAGATTTGAAAGTTTTAAAGTTGAATAGAGAAAATTTTTGTTGCAACTCGATTCTAAACGAGCCCTTAATCTTTTCATAAGCTAATCATCCAATTTAGGTCCTCGAAAATGGTATGTAATTCACCAATTAGTGTTTCTTCTCTTTGCTTTGTCTTTATTTTTCTGCAATTGAGGCACATTATTATGAAATTTAGGGGTTTTTTTTTTTTTAAATCAATTAGACTCGTCCTTTCCAAATTCATTAAACATTGGTATGAATTTCGTTTTCTGTAATTCGAGTTTATGTATCTTTAATAGCATGAAGAATTAAGAAGCGTTTTTGTGATAATAATTATTAGTGATTTTCATCCAATACAATCAGTTTAGCTTTGAATCAGTAATCGAGATTTTGTTATTAAAAAATTGTTTCTTATGGTGCTAATTTAAAGATTACCATTAAAAAGCTCAGATTTTGTTGTTAATTACTTGCTCTTTTGCAACACTAAATTAGGTCTTGAGTCTCATGAAAAGTTGTTGTTGCCTCTTCTCTCCACTTGTTTTTTTGTTTTTTTCGATTTTTTCCCCCCAACCCCCCCCCCCCCACTAATTTTGTTGAATCATAAGTTGGTTTTATACTTCTTTGTTAGCTCGCATATAGTGCCATGAGCAGTAGAGCTACCCTATTATTTCAGTGTGAACGCACAACCGTACACAAAAAAATAAAATTATGAAAGAACTTACATACAAATAATTAATTTTTCAACAGAAAAATGACAAAAACATAAAGTTTTTAAAGTAAAATTCAAAAAAAAAAAAATCCATGTATACGGAAATAAATAAGAGAGCATTTTTAAGTACGGTGTGAAGATACAAACTTTGCCCAGGAATTTACAAGTCCACGCTTGAAAAACGGGGTCAAAGACTAGGAAAATTACCAACAAGTTAAATCCTAAAGGGCTAGAAACCGGGAAAGTTTTATAAATAGAAAGCTTTAAAAGTTCTTGTCAACGATAGGAACATCTAAGCAGTATCATATAAACTTTTGACGATTTCATCCGGAGTTGCTTTGCACTCCTCTATCCATATATATGTGTGTGTGTGAATTATGGTTTTAAATTACATGCATAGGGGGCTCTCAATTTCATGTGTAATTGTTCATGTTTGAATTTGATATCAGATGTGGTTTTCATTTAAGTTCGTGGTTTTTCTCCTAAATTTTATGCATGTCTTTCAAAATCTGCGAAACTTGTTTTTTCTGGGTCGACATTAGTTATAACTCGGGTTTTGGTCTTTCTTTCAATCTGTAATGTATGTATGTATCCTAGTTTTTCCTCAATGGATGACCGATCCGTTTTTGAGATTCTTATGCTGCTTCTCATTTCAGGTGAACAAGTTCCATGATCAACAACATGCTCTGAGAGACAGGGCAAGAAAATTAGACCTGGGTATTTCGATCATAAGGTAACAAAGCATGCCAAATATGTTTTTTTAACCTTGGTATTTAGTACTAGAAATGTTTATATGTGGTTTTTGTCATTTCCTCTTACAGTTGCTGATTCATAGTAATGCTATGCAGACAAGTATTCGAACCGAGAGCCTTGGTTTTGGATTGCTAGATTTGTGTTCAATTTCAGGTTTGAGATGCCATTCGATATATGGTGTGGTGGATGCAATTCTATGATCGAAAAGGGGGTTCATTTTGACGCAGAAAAAAAAAAGGTGGAAAATTACAAATCTACGAAGGTGTTTAGGATAGCCGCGTGCTGATACGATTCTGTCCGTTGATGTTGTGTTGATGCAAGCACAAGCTGAAGCTACAAATTTCTTTTTCCCTACCAACTGTGATGTTATGTCATTATTTGTGGTGCCGAAGGAAAGACGAGCAATTTGACATCAAGGGTGCAGAGACTTTCGAACTTCCTGTTGATGAATGTAGGTTTTGATTTCCTTTTCATTACCGTCTCAAGAATATTTATTTTGTTTTAAGTGAGTTCACTTTCTATCCAAACCAAAAATGAAAAAACAGAGTTATTTAAACAATTGCTACCTTTCTACTAATGATTTCTAGTTTCCACATTGAATTCCAACATGGTTTAACGCTTTATCTTTCAGAAAGGTGAAAGTTTGAAGATCCATTTAACCGACTTGAACGCCAAGAACAAGATTTGACGAAGAAAGAAGCCGCGCTAGTATAGACACAGCTACAGAAATTCTGTTATGCGTGGCACTCAGATGAATAGGAAATTCAAGAATGTTACCATGCCAAACACAATATCGGTTCTTTGAACGTTCTCCTTTATCAGACAAGTTCTTTCACTAAAATTTTGCTCATTCACCAATTTCAGGGTCAAAAGAAAACAGTTGCTGAAGAAGAGACAGCCTCCAGGGAAACGGGACTACGCAGTCGACTCCTAACAGCCTATAATGAAGATCCTGCTGCTGCTGCAGCACATGTGATGAATTGTGAAGTTCTCTTCTAGTTCGAGAAAAATAGAAAGGACAAAGCGAGCATTAAGGGATGGAATAAACAACTAGAGCTAGAATCCAAGAGCAGGAAAACAAGCGCACTGCAGCATCTAACATGCTGATCGGAATATTCAAGCCAGCATCATGGTCGAATGATGCTGTTGGTTCGAATTGGCACATGAGGCATTAATTCAATAACTAACAGGCATTTCTAGCTTAGAGGGATCACTATGACACTAAGTAAACTTTTTTCCCAGTGATCATACGCTACAGGGCATCCGGATTGGATGCGGTTTGGTTTTCCTTAATCTGGTCGATATAGTATGTACAGAGTAAGCATTATTTGGAAGAGAAAGCAGTGGCCACACCATCTTGGTGCAAAACATAAAAATCGATCTCACAGATCAAATCGATAAAACATCAATCAGATGACCAACTTCAACCAACAAATATTTACACATCTGTTGCAAAATTTACCTCTTTAATATGAAAATTTTCTTCCCTTTTCCATAATCTTTCGGTCAGAAATCACATAAGGATGATTCCTCAATCACATAACTCCGAATTCGTTCAAGGATCATGAACCCGACATGAACAGTCACACTTCAGAGTAAGCTCCAATCAAAGAGGCAAAGATAATAAGTAGATAATTCACATAATGCATCTGATTAACTAAATTCGGATGCTACTAAAAGCACTAACCAGACTCTGAACTAATATTTCATTAAAAAAAAAAAAAAAAAAAAACCACATTGTCTGCTAAGAATGCTGGTGCTGACCGGAAAATTTCACCTCAAAATTTCCACCGTCGGGTCGAGTCTTGGTCATCAGGATTAACTTTTTTGCTGGACATCCCTCTTTCTCACAACGATATTTAACCCTAATTGACATACCAACAATCCCAAAATCAGATATCACATGTATTTTGTATATATAAATATACAGATACATATACAAACATATGTAAAATTATATATATATATATATAAATTTATGTTACCTTGGGGAAACGCCGGCGAAGATCGTCTTTTCATGAACCCATTGAAACGTTGTTTGGTCTGCGCTCTCAGTTTCCGGGGTGATTCCGGAGGAAAGAGCGGTGGCTGAAGCCTTGGCTGTAAGATTATATGTTATTTTTTCCCAAATTATGGAAATCAAATTCTGAATTTCTAGAAATCACAATAGTGCCAAACAACTTAAAAACAATTGAAGAATTTCACAGTTGGAGAATCGATAGAGAAGACAAACCTTGACTCATTGGGGATTTTTTTTTCCTTTGAAGGGACCGACTGACCACAAGAGCTGGCTAGCCCCCTAGCTGTAGAATTTGTGCTCCTCTTTACAAATTTTTTTCTTTTCGTGCGTTTTCCGTTTTACACTGATTTTTTAGGGTAAATTGTACGGTTTCCCCTAAATATAAATATATATATAAATACATATATGTGTGTATATATAAATTTTTTTAATCACACATTTATAATTTACTATTGTGCTATGCATATTTAGGATATATTTAAAAAAAATTTATTTAAATAAAAAAATTAAAATAGTAAGTAAAAAAAATATACATGAAAAGACTCAAGAAAAAGGCAAAAAATAAAAATAAAAAAAAAGGATTAAAATGAAAAAAGTTATTGACACAAAAAAGGACTAAAATGAGCACACACAAAAAA
Source organism: Ficus microcarpa (assembly GCA_025413485.1). Classification (NCBI taxonomy): domain Eukaryota; kingdom Viridiplantae; phylum Streptophyta; class Magnoliopsida; order Rosales; family Moraceae; genus Ficus; species Ficus microcarpa. The sequence continues at coordinate 7,446,729 of CM046385.1, read as the reverse complement.
AACGAAAAAAGGATCAAAATGAAAAAAAAAAATCTGGGAAAAAAACGGGAGATCAAAAATAAACACAGAAGTAAAACAAAAAAAAATCCAAAAAGAAAATAAGAAAAGGAATTGGGAGATAAGACAAATAAGGGGGAGTTTGGCTAACGGTTCATTCCAAACTTATTTTAAACTTTTTTTTTTTTCCCAAGAAGTTTTGTCTTTTTCCTAAAAATTTTTTGTCTTTTATGAAAATTCAAAAAAATTTACTATTACAACTAAAATATTTCAACTCAAACTAACATATCAAACACTCCCTAAGAGAGTGGAACACCAGAATTGATGGTGGAGACGTTGGCAGTGGAAACAAAACGGTCAGTGGAGACGTCTTGCAAGAGACGCCTGACCTTAGAATGTGTCAACTGAGGCCTCTGATGGGAGGTCTTTGCTATTTACAATTAACCCACTCATTGGTAGAGTAAGTAGAGTAAGGTTTGGTTTGGTGAAACGATTTGAGTTGAAATTTTTAAGGGGGTGTTTGGTATGTTAGTTTGAGTTGAAATATTTTAGTTGTAATAGTAAATTTTTTTGAATTTTCAGAAAAGATAAAAAACTTTTTGAGAAAAAGAAAAAAACTTTTTAGGAAAAAGACAAAAAAAAGTTTGAAATAAGTTTGGAATGAAATGGTAGGCAAACTCACCCTAAATTTGAGTTTGTTGACTTTTTAAAAATTAGTTATAATTTCAAAAATTATTGATATTCAAAAATTAGAAAAAGATAAAAACTGAAATGAAAATTTTGAGTTTAAGATATTTCACCAAACAGAAACTAAGTTTTTGTCTTAAGAAACCCAAATACAAAAATTTTTATAGATATATTGTAAATTTTTTATTTTGATAATTTATCCTTTAAATTTATTAATTTTATAGCAATCTATCCTGATTGACAATGTTAAATATTTTTTCTTTGGATAAACTGCTCATTTAATATAAAAACTTTTGATTTATGCAACTTTAATCTATGTTTCTTTTTTTTTTTTTTAATTGAAATGTCTATAAACTATTAAAATGTGACTAAAATAGTCTTTTTTGTTAAATTTATTCCAATTATGAAAAAAATTACATTTTTAATAGTTACATTTAAAGTTTTAGAGGCAAGGTGAGAATTTTTAAATTCAAATGTTAAATTATGAGTGATCCTATAATTCATGGACATAAAAATAATATTAATTATAGGAAAATTGTAGCAAATAACATATTTTATAAGTACCTTTGAAGTTTATAGCATATTTTTAAAAGATGATAAATTATAGCATATATTTTATATAAACCCTTATATTTCCCTGAATTTTATAAAAACAACTTGGATTAACTATTAATTTTTAACAACAAATTTATGTGCATAGCTTTATGTTAGAGAGAGATAAAAGAGGAAGGACGACACGTTTTTTTTTTTTAATATTATCCAATGATAAATTTGGTTACGTAATTTATTACTATGTTTAAAATGTTATGTTATAATTCATTATTAATCCCTTCAAAAGTGCTATTTTGCTCATTCCCTCCCTCTTAATTATACTTGTACAAAATCTTTCCTGATTTTTCTTGCAACGGTTTCACGTGATCCATCGTAAGAAATAAATATGGTAACCTAATTAAGGTGATGTCCTCAAATTTTTATTTTTATTTTTTTCAATTAGATACAAGTAACTACAAGCATTTAAGTGCTTTGCCTTTTATGTGCTATCTAATTAATACCATGTACATATTCAAAACTCAAGGGGTTGTATAAGTTTTTGGATCTCAAAGTTGTCTTTGTTGGACTGCTTATCCTCATATTTAGATCTGTCATTAGTAATTAAATTTTGCACGCTTAGATATTAGCGTGTTGTAACATTATTATACGGACCGTAAGTTGGATTTATATTTATATTGAATGTATGAACCCAAATATGTGCTTGAGAGAGAAGAATAAGTGTGATGCTAATTTATAAAAAGTGAAAATTTAAAATTTAAACTTGAGCTGAATTCAAAAATTCAGATTCAAAGTAATTTACAAATAAATATACGTCGTTCGATGAGGCGCCAGTGGGATTGTGTTCACTTCAACAAACAAACGTTTTATTATTATTATTTTTTTTTTTTTCAAGCACAAGGAGTAAATGAAATTTTCACCCTTGAACAATGGGAAAGGTTTGGTAAAATAATTGGCATTGATAACTTCGCTCCAATTACTATTTACACTCTCTAACGACAATATTTACCAATCATTAATGGATTGGTGCAAAAATAAGAAAGGGAATTATACTAAATAGCATAATCTTGTTACCTATTTAAAATATATAGCATATTTTAGAATTCTTATTAAATTATAACATATTCTCATTTTTAAAGATGTAAGATTTCTTTTTTACCCTAATTCTCACTTCTCTCTCTCTTTCCCCTCTTTCTCTCGCTCTCCTGTGTCTCTTTCTCTCTCCTCGTTGACTGGAAACTGTGGTGAAGTCGTAGACACCGTTGCGATCGCCGGAGTTTCTCGAGTGACAAGAAGTGGCCTCGTCCCTCCCCCACAGGATCGCCAGCCGTGAATCATGGCAGAATGAATGGCCAGAATCGTGGTGAAATCACAATCGTAATCACTCGCGAGTCTTTCCGTTGCCAGCGAGGTCGAGATCCAGTGCAAGCTGCGAAGGTGTCGAGATGGTGAGTGACGACTTTCTCTTTCTCCATTCTCCGATGAGCTATGAGATGATTTTTTGTCGTCTTTGTGATTGTGAGATGCTTTTGCGTTTTGTTTTGCAAGTTCTTTGCCGGGGGCTAGAGGTGGGCTGCTTGATTAGCCAAAAAGGGTGGGTGACGGGGCGGCGAGGTTGGTCGACGTGGTTTGGGTTAGGGTTAGGGTTAAGGTTTTGGTGACTTAGGATTTTGGACCTTTTTTGTAATAGCAAACTTTTTGTGTGGAAGTTTGTAAATATATTCGTCCCTAAAAAAAAGATAAATAATTAGGTTTACTTGAAAATATTATTTTTATTTTATGAAAAAACTCAAAATGAAATAAATATTTTGATTTATACCCGCGAATTCCAAGTATTTACCAAGAAAAGTTTTACTAGTTAAGTATTAATATATTTATTAAAAATATTTGGTAAATCTAAGGATCTACTAGTAAATCCAAGTATTTACCAAGAAAAGTTTTACTAGTTAAGTATTAATATATTTATTAAAAATATTAAGATTTACAAATAAATATTTTGATTTACTTGATTAATTGATAACTTTTACAGCAGTGTAAATACTAAATTAACTAATCAATATCAACATTTACTAATTAATATTCACAAAAAAAAAGATTACTAATTAACATTTGATTTACTTGATAAATTTATAATTTTAAAAATGACGTAAATATTGGTAAAGACTAAGATTTACTAGTAAATATTAGTAAATTGATAACTTTTAAAATAACGTAAAAACGGATAAATACTATACTTATTAGTAAATATCAAGATTTGTTAGTAAACACTAAGATTTACTAATTAATATTTGATTTACTTGATGAATTAACAATTTTTAAAACGATGTAGATACTGATAAATACTAAGATTTACTAGTAAATTTTAAGATTTAGTTTACTATTCATATGATACATATATTTATGTGAAAATAAATTTATTAATGTTTTTTACTTTGTAAATAAATCTACCTTTTATATGCTCCCTTATAGGAAAAAAAAAAAAAAGAAATGACTTAAATTTAGCTTTCTAAAGAGAATGTTACCGATTTACTAGTAAATATTAAGATTTACAATTAATATAATACATATATTAAGATTTACTATTCATATGATACATATATTTATGTGAAAATAAATTTATTGTTGTTTTTTACTTTGTAAATAGTAAATCTACCTTTTCTATTCTCCATTATAAGGGGAAAAAAAAGGAAATAACTTAAATTTATTCTCCATATGATACATAAATTTATGTGAAAATAAATTAATTACTATTTTTTACTTTGTAAATAGTAAATCTACTTTTTCTATTCTCCATTGTAGGGGGGTAAAAAAAGGAAATAACTTAAATTTAGCTTGCTAAAGAGAATACTACTGATTTACTAGTAAATATTAAGATTTAATATTAATATAATACATATATTAATCAAGAAAAAAACTTAAATTTGGCTTGTTAAAGGAAATGCTAGCAATTTAATAGTAAATATTAAGATTTACTATTTATATAATACATATATATTTATGTGAAAATAAATTTATTTACTACTTTTTACTTTGTATAGTAAATCTGCCTTTTCTATTCTCCACTATATAAAGGGAAAAAAAAAAAAAAAAAGAAGGGGAAATAACTTAAATTTAGCTAAAGAGAGTGCTACTAATGCTTAATTTGGAAATAAATTGATTCACGAATTTTTTCCTTTTTAAAGAAATATACATTTATTATTAATTAATGATACCCCATATTTTATTAAAATTTATAAATCCATCCAAAAAAACCATGACTACCGGAGAAGACAAAGGATCCAGCGGCTGTCGAAGAAACCACCGGGAGGTGGCCGGAGATTCGGGGTCAACGAAAACAAGGACGGCTTACACGGCGGAAGGTCACAATTTCCTGCGATTTTCGTCACGATTGCAACGAGGGCTCACGATTTTCCTCGTGATTCCTGCGGCGATGAACAAACGGACACAACGGCGAGGACTTCGACAGTAACAGCCTTGAGATCCCAAGCTTCTATCTTGACCTCTTCAATTGCGATCTCCACGATGAGATCATTCGTGACCCTTCCGAATCACAATCTCTCCGGCAAGATTCGTCACGGCCTCCTCCCAATCACGATCTCCACTGCAAGATCTGTTGTGACGTCGATGCTGAAGATCGTGATGCAGGCACAATCTTGGTTCATGTCGCCGTCTTGTTCCCGGTGCCGTCGCCATCGTTGTCGTGATTTCCGACCAACTAGGAGAGAGACACAGACGGACAGAGAAGAGAGAGAGAGAGAGGAGAGTGGAAAGAGGAGATGAGTAGGGATGGCAATATTCCCGGCGGGGATCTGTCCCCGAATGGGGTGGAAATGAAGATAAAATCTTATCTCCGAAACTTAACAGGACGGGGATGGGAAAAGCACTCCCCACTTCGCCCTTGTCCTCATAATATATGTGTGATTTCATATTTATTTATAAGTACGTAATATATTATAAAAATATTTTATGAAAGTATATGCAACTATAAAATGAATATTGAAACTATGATAAATAGACAAAAAAAAATGATAATTTATATTTTTTTTTTAGGATTTCAAGTTTTTATTAGCTTAAATATTTTATAAAAATATATTTTGAAGAGTTTGTAACGTTTTGATGAGACTTTCAATAACTTTATTTTTTAAGATTTTATTTGCATATATAAAAAAGTTAGTTTGTTTATGAAATCTTTGATTTTGTATTAAATTTATGGTGTATTTCTATTTTATTGTTTTCTTTTACTTGTTATATTTTTAAATCTATATTTATAATAGATGGGGAACGGGACAGATATGGGGAAAGCCTCTCTGATGGGAAATCCCCGTTCCCGACCCCGCTTCTATGTAGGCGGGAATGGGAATGGAAAACATTCCCTAATTCCGGTCCCGTTCCGTGACACTCAAAGGTATTTTTGAGTTTTTACTTTTACTATTTATCCTAATTATGTTATTTAGTTATAATATTTTAAATTCTACTATAATTTTTAAAATCATATATTTATTACGTTATTTTACATTTTCTCTCAAATAAGAATGTGTTTTATTTTTAAGATGTTCTCAAGCTCAATATCCGATTATCTTGACATGAAATGTTTTGCTCGATCAAAGTATCATACCAAGTAAAATTGAGTTAGATATGTGACGCACGTGACATTTAATGATGACGAGCACCCTCGTAAAACAATTTCAGAGAGGATTGACAAATTAATAATTAAGTTGACAAAAAGCTACATTGACCTATGGTTGCTAAAGGTGAGCATTCACCCACATTTACCCTTTTTAACGATGTGGGGTTGGGTACCACGTGATAACCTTTGTGACAATTTTGGGCAGGAAAAAAAAAATAAAGAGAGAAAGAAAATGAAAAAGAAAACTTTTGTGACAATTATTAATTACATCTAGGTCCCAATACGCAAAATTATAAATCAAGACAACAAACTACTAAAATTTGATAAATAAGATGGCAACTCAAAGCATTACCCCAAATCAAATTGCAACAATTCGTAAGGCACATATAGTTTCTCTAATCTATATATTTACCTCACCTCCAAACACACTCAAAACATTTTCTTTCGGCCTCAATCGAGTCAAAAACATAATTACTAGCGAACATAATTAAGGTAAACTCACTAAACACATCTCAAGAAGATAAACACATAAAATTCACCTAATTAATCACTTTTCCTCCTCATGATCAGTCAGTGAAGTTAGGAATGACGGCTTGGCTCTCCGTCGCCTTGGCGGCCGGAGACGGCTCGATCTGCGGGGAAGGGTCAACGTGCTTGCCGAGAAGCTCCTTGGGCAAATCAGGGATGCCCTTGAGGTAAAACGTGTAGAAGAGCTTGAAGGGGAAGACGAGCTGCTGAAGCTTGACCTGTCCGTACACTCCCTGGAAGATTCCGGAACCTCCGGTGACAGCCAAGTACGTGTCCTGGTACGTCAGGTACGGCCCTTGGACGGAGATGTGGCCGTAGTCGCCGAAGTAGAAGCTGTAGATGGCCTCGTACCGGTCTCCGTTCTTCTCGGGGACGTGTTTGATCAGCACGCAGAGGCCGGTGGTTATGCCGAGCCGCTTCTCCAAGTCGCCGGAGTAGACCTTGTTGCTGAACGGCACGAGGTCGCCGAGAGAATTCACCTGCTTCTGGCTCAGCTTAAGAAATGCTGGGCTTCCTCTGTCTCGCTCGTTGATCTCGTAGACCCGAAGCTCTTGGACTTTCGCTATTGTCGATCATGATCATAATAATCAAAGTCAGAAAAAAAAAAAAAAAAAAAAAACCCATAAACTCAGAGAAGTGATTTTTCAAAAGTACTTACTGGGTCTGGAAGAATCAGCTGGTGGGGGTGGGGATTTCTTCTTTTGGAAGAAGAAAGCTGTTGTGGTTGAGGAGGTCTTGGAGTGTCCAGAAGGGAAGTTTTGGTGGGTTGGTGAGAGTTTAATGGTGGGAAAGGAGTGAGATAAGTTGAAACCCAGATGCCTCTGTGATTGGAGAGTTGAAGGAGAGGTGAGTGGGGTGGGAAGTCTGAGAGATGGAGTGGATTTGAGAGAGATTGTGGACGCCATGGATGGAGTTTGAGAGTTCTCTTTGAGATGATGATGATGATGATGATGAAAGGGCAAACACAATAAAATATGGTAAAGTTGTGTGGGGTATTTATATAGTGAAGAAAGAGTATTAAATTGATTTCTGTTTCTGACATGTGGGCTTTGTGCTAGTTGTCGGCATGTGAAAGGCAGTTTCTTCTCTTTTTTTAACTAATAATTAAAATGAAACGATGCAAGTCCTACATTCACATGGGATACCCTTTCCCTCTTTTGTTCTTTGGAAAATCTACCCTGCATTTCTATGTGGTGTGGTCGGTTCTTAGCTTTTCAGGCTTTACTAATCGCCATCCTATTTTGGACACAAAATTTTCCGATCAATTTAAATCCAAATCCAAATTTTCACTTTTTGACAAATCTCCACACTCACTTTGCCTCTTCCTCAATCACACAGTCGAATTCATACATACAGACTTGGAACCCAATGCAATAACTGATCATGGACAGTCAAATTCATTTATAATATCTAATTAATGCGATAACTGATTACATTATTTTAAATTAGACTTTTCAATTTATTTTATCTTTTTTTTATAAAATTAATAAAAATATTAACTAATTTTTAAAAATCAAAACAATTTCAACAAAAGAATGTTCTAACTTTCAGCTTTTGGCCGATGAACCAAATACAAACTAAGTTTAGATTTAATCCTGACCTTTAAAAAAAAAAAAAAAAAAAAAAGCTTCACAAGAGAAGCTACCAAAAAAGTGGATTACACATTGATCAGTTGTTGTACTTTGATCTGTCATAAAGTCAACTCCGAAATAGCAGCCCATACGCGCACCCTGTTGTTTCATACTATCACGTGCTTTTGATGGTTGGCGTCCCAAATTTTAAACAGTTTGACCGTTCGTAGGAAAGGGAAAGTCACGCCTCGTATGTATATAGGATAAATTTTATATTTTCCCCCTAAGTTTTGAATTTTAAATTAAAATGCCATTCAAACATCTACTTGTAACATCATTTCTCTTAATTATGAAAGTTTTTCAAATTCACCCCTTCTGTTAGTTTGTGGATGAAAAATGCCACATGTCAGTAGCGTCAAGTAATAAAGCAAAAAAGAATTCTCTCTCTCTCTTCCCTTTCTCTCTCCTCCATTGCTCTATCTAATCGCGCCTCCACCCATTACTCTCTCTTCACCACTCCACATGACCATTGACCATACCCCTCCTATGTTATCTTCTCCTCTTCTCGTCGGTAACTCCGCCTCTTCTGTTTCGTCTCAGATCAAAAACCAAGCCTCCATGGGGCTCCCCTTTGTCGAGCCTCTCAAAGCCCAACATTTCTGGGTCCTCCGCCTCTTCTTCCTCGGCTACTTTTCTCTTCTCAAACTCTCTCTCTCTCCACCCTCAAATGAGTCTACGTCAATTTCCTCAGACCTCCCAAGAACCTCAAGAAGGATGGCTCCTGCCCCGACCGACGGAATCGGCAAGGGCTTCACCGCCCGGCTGGCTCTTAAAATATTTTTTTGTCTCTTTTTTTTTTTCCTTTCCTGTTTCTTGAATGAAATCTCTATTATAAACAAACATAAATTTACACATGAATGAAAAATGTTAAAACAATGCTCTGGGCTTTTTTAGATTTTCATCTTAAAAAATCAAAAAATTAGAGGGGCTTTTACTAATGAGATTTTGCTCTCATCAGAATTTCGGCTTTGTCATTATCCTTCCTGTAACAACAACGGCTGCCTTTTTCTCATTTGCTTCTTTTCAATCGTAAGCAGATCCCGTGATTTTCCCCCCTCTTTCACCCAAAAAGTGCCCCAAAAAAAAAAAAATAAAATTCCCTTATATGATGATTTTATTATAATACCCTTAGGAATTTATGTACACATGCGTTCCAAGTGCACTTTTCCGTTTGTAAACTAACAAAAGGGTGAATTTGAAAAACTTTTATAGTTCGGGGGGAACAGATATTAAAAATAGAAGTTCATGGGACATTTTGATAAAGATTCAAAGTGGGAAAATATGAAATTTGTGCATGTATATATTATATATATATATATGTGCCTATAAAAGGTCGTGCTATACAACCACTGGGATTTTGACACGTCCACAACCGTAGCTCAAGGTATTACAATCATGGGGTGGATATTGGCCTGCACTTGTGAAATCTGTGGACCCTACCTGTCTACGTCGTTTTGTGAAGTAAGACCCACACCAAACACGCCTCTCTTTATTATATAAGTTAGTTTATTTGATTCTCTTCTGTTTTGATAGAGAAAGAAGACTAAAAAACGTAGGTCGTTGTACATAATATAACTTGATATCTACATATATATATATGTATAGATATAGATGATGTGGCTGTATTTTACCAGTCAAATCTACGAAGAGAAGGTCGGAGGCAAGTTCTTGTGAACCACCAACCGCGTGAAGTAGTTTGTTTTTCTGTGTACAAACGCATTGCTTTACCACCGATAAAATTGCACATGAAAAATAAGTAAAAAAAGAAACAAAAAAATCAGCTGATTCTAGTCAACGTGATGGAATATAAGATGGACTCAGTCAAATGTCATGCTATTAACACGTATAGAACCAGGTTAACTCCAAAAAAAGACGAGAGAAACGAATATTAATAATCGAGAACCAAAGCAAATTGCGAGGGTGATTTTGACATTCTTCTTGTTTTTGCATGAGAAGTCATTGCAAAATCCAAGTCTATTCTCTGGCTTGACCTCGGAAAACGATTGGCAGAATTTGCCAATATGTAACCTTTCGCTAAAGTTTATTTTTCTAAAGTATATTCCATCATGTCATCTTTTTGTGTAAATAAATTCCTAGAGTCTCTTTCCAAGAGTGCCCTTATCGCCTTTTTTTTTTTTTTCTAATGCAGAAAAGGGCAAATTTTCTAAAGCCATTTTGAATGTTCAATACAATTCTACTAGCAAAAATGAAAGAAACATGATTTCATCATTATATGTACAGACCAGGGGAAAAAAAATTACCTTCTAACACGTTGTCAAAATTTCGGCACCAGTACGTGTAATCAAAATGGTATGCTCAAACTGGGCAGCGGGGCTACCATCAGCAGTCACAGTCGTCCAGTTGTCCGGCCATGTTATACATTCGGTGCTTCCCATTGTAAGAATTGGTTCTGCAACAAATAGAAAGGAAATTTCTAGAATCAGAATCCATAAATGTATATTCTAGCTTCATAAGTACATAAAGAAAAAAACATTTTCATCTAGACATATATATTTGTATATTTTTAATTTTGCTGAATTCATATAGATTATTGTTAACTAAGGATATCGAGTACATAGTTAGGCTACCAATTTGTTCTGATCTGAATAAAGATTGGACAATCTTGTTATTTCTGCTACCTATTCTTTAGTCTAGTAAAGGCCTTGCACTCACCAATTGTAAATGTTTGACCTTCAACCATGAAGCCAGGGCCATCGTTTCCTGCGGAGAAAATAACCAATCATAGGTAAGCTAATTCCAGACTGATAAACAGGCTAATCAAAAATATGAAATACAAGAGTCAACCATGCAGTTTATTCAGACCGACCACACATTCTAAGTCACTTGAGTTTCTGTATATAGAACGCCTTTGTGGCAGAGTTTGAAGAATATCTATCTACCACAAAATTTAGAAAGGCTTAGAGATAGATCAGAAACAGACCTCCCTCCCTCTCCCTCTCAAAACAAAGAGATCATGAAATATAAGATCAAAAGGAAACAAGATTTCTTTAAGAAAGGGAAGCGGTATAAATTCATGACATAAAATTGGAAATTTGGTTCAACACTTCTTTATAATTCCAATCAAATCCTAATTATTTTGGATTCAGTGCAAGATAGGATTCCATATAAGATATTTGGAATTAACCATGAAACTCTCCAATTCTTGACTAATCCAAAGGAACGCAAGAGACCAGGAAACATTGGTCCAACATTTCAGCGATATGAGATTTTGGGGTTGTTGATATCTCAGCAATGCAATATTTTACAGAAACCACTAAAATATTTCTTCCTAGACCAAGAAAAGTAACAAATTTTGCGGCCAGGGGAAAGAGGTACTTACGGTGATGTAATATAAGTGGTTCAGAATGAAATACAGTTCCGACACCATGCCCAACAAAACGTTCCACTACACCAAGCCATATTTTTCAGCATGCTCACTGACAATGGCACAAATAACATGTCAGACAATTTCAGAAAAGAGGGTAGATCAAATTTAAAAAAGGAAGGTTCTTTATTTCATTTGACGAATCATGGTCAGGATAAGTTATACCTGATTCGTTTTCCAATTTTCTTAAAGCTGGCCCCATCCTTGCAAAGCGCTATGCCTCTCTCCAAACATTCTTCAGTTACCTGCAACCGAATAAGATACCATTATTAAGCTTTAAAAAAAAAAAAAAATCAACAATCGAAAAGAAAACAAATCCAAGTAGGGGGCAGGAAAGCTTGTGGAATATCCTAAAAATGGGGCAGTCTAGATGTACAATGACATAGAAGTAACAGTTTCCACGGGTTAGGAATAATTAAGGTAACAATTGCCAAAAGTAAAGATATTAAACTGGAGAAAAGAAGAGTAAAAAGAGAACATAATTCACCTCAACTAGACGTTTAACTGCATTACTGACATCCCCGCATAGAAACGTCTTTGATGTATCTCCATGATATCCCTAACCAAACAAACAGAAAAGTCTCATTATGAAGAAAATATGGATTTCTTGTTAACAAAGTATAATGCCATCAACAGTAGTTTCATACACTGCTCATCATTTGCAAAAAAATTCAAAAGATAAATCTGGACATATGCTGTCTACAATTGCCACTCAAGTTTATCACACAACAGAAAATTGGACTTTGACCTTCATTGTGGTTAAAGAATCAAGGCTGCGCGACTGGAAAGTAACAAAAGTAATTATGGACGCAAGAACGAACAACTTTTTAAAAAATATGCATGAGAACTACAAATTATCAAGAAGAAACTTACATTTAAGTAAACCGTGACATCAATGTTTATTATGTCTCCATTCTGCAGAAACGATGATTGTTAGCAAGAAAAGATTTATTATATAAACAAGAAAAGTAGAAAATGACAGGAATTAAACCTGCAACTGCCGAGAATCGGGTATTCCATGGCACATGCACTCATTTACAGAAGTACAAACACTCTTGGGAAATCTTCCATAACCAAGAGGTGATGGATAAGCACCGGCGTCGATGATCTTCTGGTGCACTGCTTTGTCAATTTCATTTGTTGTTACCGATGGCTGATAACATAAACAGAGAATCAATGCAATTCTAACGACATTTCATGTCCTCCTATCACTGCTATTCCGACAGAACACTAAGGGATTTGCTAATGATATGAACTAAAAGCATAATTATGGCCAGAATAGAAAACAACTTCCACCGAGATTAACAACAAAATACTTGCTACACCAATTAGGGAATTGAAAAACATATGTTGCACAAGATATTTAAGCCTATCTGGCATTGCTTTATAGTAGTTGTCTGTTGGCTTCTCGGGCGTTGTTAACTTTTCAAAAGGCCTTCGGCCCTCTGAAGATCCTTTAGTCAAAGCCACAAAATGTCGCTTCTTAAAAGAAACTCTTCTACAAAGATGGGAAAGATGATCTAGAATTGCGTGAATTACATTTACACTTGTACTCGAGTTTAATAATATTTTGTACACGTCATTCTTAACTTATTGCTTATCAGAAAAATCTACATATCATTTTGTCTAATCCAAATACTAACTAAGCTACATCTTTTGTGGTTGCAGACATAATTTAGCAGTAATTTGACTCCTCCGTAAGGTGTACAATTCGAATCCCCAACTCCCAAGTTCAAAAATAAGGTGGGGAAAAAAGCTATAGCTTTTTCTTCCCCTATTCTACTGCAAGACCAACAGGAGGAGTTTGTCAAAATGATAAATCTCTCAAAATGAAACGAAAAATGGGTCACTGAGGATCGTTCCGAAATTATTTTGCGAATAATTAACTTTATATTGAAGGCTATTTAACCAACACTATTGACCTGATTCTTATACAATCCAGCTATGATCATGGAAAAACAAAAATCCGACATTGCCGATTGTTAAGCACCAACCTGAAGACATAAAAAGAAACAGAAAAAGAAGCTCAGAAGGCTTTACCCTGACCAACGTCCCCGCAAACTCCAAAACCCTAGCGGCGAGCTCGCCGGCGGCTCTCATGCGAGCAATGCCTTCCTCGTCGTGAATCTGATGCTCTTTAGAAATCTCCGGCAAGACGGAGGATCCGACGTAGGGAGGCTTCGGAATGTGGTCCGGCACCGGAAGAGGCGGCGAAACTCTTCCACGTCTCAACGGCGGCGGCCTCCTCGCCTTTCTCGTCTTCAGAAGCTCCCGTTCTCTGCAAACGAACGACACAAAAGATCAAACGGAGGCAAAAACAAAAACGACGGTCAATCGGAAGCTCTCCCGGAGTCGAGGTTTGGCGCGGCGATACCTGGTGATTCGCATGGCCTCTTCCAGTCCCGAGATTCTCTTCGACCAAACGACGAGCCGTGTGGCGGAGAGGGAACGGTGAGGGCCGTGGAGTGGAGTTGGTTTTGGGGAGGTGAGAGGGAGTTCGCCATGGAAGCTGGATGAGAGTTGCAGATAAACCGCGTGGGGCAGGGAGAGAGCAGCACTGAATCCCATTCTCTCTCTCTCTCTCTCTCTCTCTCTGTGTGCTGTTTAGCCTGCAGGAGTGTGCTTCACTGCCTCTCTGAGAGTGAACAGAGAAGAGTGGAGAGTGCGAAGAGAGGATAACAGGAAGAGACAGGTTTTGGAGTTTGGTCTGTCTGAACTCTGAAGGAACCAACGAGAACGTCGGCCTCTGGGGGGTCCTTAGAATAGTGGGCTCACTGGGCTTGGCCTTTTATACTGATCAAATTATCTTTGGATAAACGACAACATAGACAAGTGCCACATTTTCACCTTGTTTTTACTTTTTAGGGGTATTTTGAGGAAGGGAAACTTCAGCATATATAGCATATTTCAGGTATTTTCAAAGTTTTTAACAGGTTTTTCAAAAGATCATAAGTTATCTGGTAAATTCCTAGATTTTCAAATAAATCATCCGATTTTCTAAAAATTAACATATTTACGATTAATTTTTAATAATAGATTTAAGAGAGAGAAAGAAAGAAAAGGAATTATGATATATATATATTTTTTTTGGTAATGTGTGTGTTATAAATCTAAATATGCTGATTGTTATATTTTTTAAAATTTTTATGTTATTATTTACTATTACTCTTTTCAGATTACGATTAGGCCCTTTCCCCTCTAAAAATGACATGTTGTAATTTCCATACCAAGTAAGATGGGCTTAACTTGAACCAGAATGTGCTGGCCTGTTCTAGGACTACAGCCTGAACCAACTCGTTAAATGGTCTGGGCTGAACCAACTACATTTGAGATCCGGCTAGTTCAATCCGAAGCCCAAAAGGAGTTGGGTGGACCCAACTTGCATAATTAAGGAAGAAAGAAGTAAAAATAGAACTTTTACAGAATATAGTTTACGAAGTAAATAATCTATTTACTAATTTACTAAGTAAATTTTCTAGTTACTTCTAGTAAATAAATAAATTATTTACCTAATAAATTTCTTATTTAGTGGTATGTATTTTAAATATTTTAGAATCTTATTATTTACAAATGATATATATAATAATTTCCACGTATGGAATTTCCATCAAATACATTTTTATGGAAATAGTAGAAAGTAACATTTTTATGAAACTAAATAAGTAAATCACATAATTTTAAAAGATTTAAAGTAAATAGCTTACCTAGTAAATTTGCTTTTTATGACAATTTATTTCAATTTTTTTTAAATCTAGTATTTATCATTTATCTAGGAAATTTGTTATTTATGGTTGTCGACTTCACTTGTAATGTTGCTGCATAAATTTTATGGCCATCTTAACTATCTCTCTCTTTTTCTTTTTTTTTCTTTTTTCCTCTTAATCATTAACGACATAAACTCAACGCTAAGGATTCAAAGGTCTTATTCATGTGGTCGTAGACATAGTCCGGTAATTCTACACCTGACTTGATCACAAAGTGTCGAATCTGAATTCCCCGTCCCATGCTCAAAGGTCTTATTCATCAGTTTTGACCTCAAAACTGTAAATCAGTAATGCGCCACTAATTGGTGTCGTGGACCCGTTAGGAATGTGTCTCCTTCAACAAATTCCATGTAGAAATTGTGCAACTTATATTTACATTCAATAGAGCAAAACTTTAGCCAAAAGGAAATATTACTCTGTGCAATCTGGCTTACAGGGTTTTTTTTTTTTTTTTTTTTTTTTTTTTAAGACAGCCGTGAAAAACAATGATTTGAAGTTTTGAAACAAAGATACCTTTTCTTTTTCCCTTTTTTTTTTTTTTTAAATACGCTTTTCAAGAGGGTAATATTATAGTGCCACACTTTTACTATTGTTTCACTTTTTACTCCATTTGTTTTATGGAAGCTCCACTTCTTTTACTATTGGCTGCAACACGTGTTTCGCATGTGTGAAATAGTAAAATTATTAATCCAGAGAGTTGTAAGAAATTATTATTTAAATATTCATATATCTAAAAAGAATTGTTGTAATTACTTAAAAAAAAATTTGTTTTAATAAGGACAAAAGAACCATCATGTGACGAGCTCTGAAGAAGAGGCGAAAACACAAATTGGTTTTTTTTTTTTTTTTTTTTTTTTGTGTGCTTTTTTATATCATAAAGAAGCATAGTCCCATCATCATGTGTCTCAAGAAAATTGTATATTTATGTGGATATATATATATATATATATATATATATATAGCAGCAGAATACTATTGTTTGTAATAATTAACTGACATCGCATCAAATCCAATCCCAAGACAGGAATCATGAACCACAAAACACATGTTAATTCATATTCATTTTTCAGAGGAAAAAAAGTTTGTAAATTCATTGAACTTAAAATTGAACTTAAAGCCAAACCAAAATAATATATATGTATATTATTACCAACAATTACGTATACGTATTTTCTTCAATTTCCTATAATTAACCTCAAAACTCGACAATATAATATGACATTTCCAAATATTAAATATGATTAAAATTAAAAAAAAAATCATAAACTAACATAATCCGATATAACTGTCATCGATGGCAGGGGCGGAGAGACGTATCATTGAGTGGGGGCTGAAGCCCTACTGAATTTTTGAAGAGTAAAAAATTTCCTATAAAATTTTATGATTTTTTATTTTAAACCACACTTAAAATCAACTATCTTCATATATGCCCCTACTAAAAGTTATTTTGCAACACTTCTACGGTATGAAAGCTCATCACAAGCTATTGTAATATATTTTATGATTCATCTTTATATATATATATATATATATATATATGTACTCGGTAATTCTTGAAAACCACAAAGATACAATTTAATATTAATTAAAAAAAATTTTGTCTACGTTCTTATTTAAATAACAAAGCTATTTTCACATATGAGTACCGTTGATTTCTTATTCGTCGTATGATTTAGGGTCCGTTTGGTGAATGAATTTGAGTTGAAAATTTTAAGTTTGAGTTGAAAATTTTTGTTGACTTTTTAGAAAAGACAAAAACTTTTTCAGAAAAAGATAAAAATTAAAACAAAAAGGTACATTTTAGTTTAAGACAAGATAACTCACCAAACAATACCTTAATAGTAGGCGATAACCGACGTCATTGACCAAGGCAAATGACATAAAGGCAGGTCAATCTCAAAGGCAGCTAAGGTTATTATGCCAAAATGCTTTTTTGGAGGTTTTTCTAAGAAAACGCGTTAAGTTCAGAGCTGAGTGGCATATGGACCACCAATTAAAAAAATGTCTCTCTTAGCCCTATAATCTCGTAGAACAAGACAAACTCCCATAAAAGTCCAACAAACACTACTTACATATGGCATTTTCTTTCCTTCCAAACAAAACAAATTAAAGAAAGCTGCCCTAAATTCAGTAGCTTTGGAAAAAATTTTCCGACACAAACGTTGTATTCCTTAATTAATTCTGTTGCTAAGTCGGACGTCGGCAACACTGAAGGAGGCGGAAAAAAAAAAATCAACTCAAAAATTTCCAATACGTGACTTGGCGAATTTGGTTTGTTTTTTTATAGGCCTCGTGAGTTTGAACGACATGGAAAAATTATTTCCACAAAATCAAGCTTGCATTACAACTTCTGCCAAAATTAATTTGGCACGACTAAACTTTTTTCTCCGTCGGTATATAGGCAATTTGACAACAGACAAATTGGTATGCACCTTTAGATTTTGAGTTGTTTTTATGAAATGGGACCGGAGGCGGACAATAATAAAAATTTAACGAATCTGTTCCTTTTTTCTATCGACATCGAATGGCTAAAAAATTTGGTTCTTGAAGAACATGAGTTGTGATTTGATCTCGTGGGCACTGATGTAACTAGCTTCAAATGTTTTAGTGATGCTTTACCAAAAACCCGTTTGGGATTTTACCATTTTAATATTGTATTTGGGCGTCATATAAAAAGTTTTCTATAATTTATTTTCTCATAAAAATTCAAATTTACTATTTAAATTTACTTTTCGAAATGACAAAGTTAATTGTCGTTTACTGATCGTAATTTCTACAATGTGACACATTTTCCATGTATTTTTCATGGGATGAAAATCTAGAATAGCTGCAAAATCTTACGTAAGGATCTAAGTAAGCTTATAATTATAAAAAATTTGATTTTTAGATACTTTTCCATGGACCTAATTATTAAAAATATATAGAGCCGTTAACTTTCAGGCTAGCGAGTACTTCCGGTGCTTCCGAGGAAGTTACGTGTAAATTACTTCAAGAAAAAAATTTGTCTTTCAAAATAAAAAAAAAAAATAATACTCATAATTCTATGGATGTACGGATTTGGAAATTTTCTTCGTTTTCATGTTGAATATTTTTCGTTCCTTTTTTGTTTTGAATCCGTCAAAAAAGGAATCTTCTATAAAACCACATAAAAGTCTTCCATACTGCATTATGTGGGTTTTTAATGATATATCTAAAGAAAAAAATAAAAGCGAGAAACAAAATGTGGGTTTTTGAGATATAGATGCACTACGGTAATTAATTTAATTAATTGTATACGTTTACTTTGACCAAATACACAAAGCAGGAGTGATGAGTAATGTCAACAGCAGCTTTCTGTGTTACCATTATTGCTAAAATTAATTAAGACATATATATACATACATTTATATATATATATATACACACAAACACTCACAAGTCGTATATAGCTGCAAGAGGGAGCAGATAGGAGGAAATTAATGTTAATATTCAACGCGATGTGAAGTTTCTTTGGGAGTGGGGTTGTGTGAATAAATAAAATTGATCTTTGGAGAACATTTTTAGGAAGTATGAAATAATTTGATTAACTACAAGTAATCATTGACTAATCAGCAGTGTTCGCATGCATTTATGTCTTATCAAAGACTTCCACACTGATCAGATTTGAAGCAGAGTAATTTTTATTTATTTTTATGAAAGCAGATTAATTTCCAATTGTGACTGTGAAAATACGAAATGAAAAAAAAAAAAATTTTTAAGTGTATAAATGAATTTGGTGATGGAGAGAAACGAAATTAGAAGAGAGAGAGAGAGAAATAGAGTGTGTGATTTCATGTATAAATTAATGAAATTAGCTTCGTCTCAAGAGTCGAGACAATTTAGTTTATGAATGGAAAGAAAAAGATAATTTGAGACAAAGAAATTTGAGATTTTGAGCTCGTTGTTTCAATTTCATACATATATATATATATATATATATATATATAAGGAGCTATTAAATTATTTCATCTTCATATATTATTCTTTTTACTGTCTGCAATCCATATGCAAACAAGTTTTACGCGTTGATTATGCAAGTAAAAAAAAAAAAAAAACACAGACACACACACAAATATATTTATTAATTTTGATTTATGCTAAAGTTCTACTATTCCAAGAACAATTAAATAATGATTAATTTTGGAACCAAGGATAACGAACAAATATAAAAGTTGAGAATTAGGCCAAATGTTGAGTAAATAACTTTGCATCTCTCTCGTTTACTTGACCCTACAGGGAGATTTGAAAATTCCCTTTTATCTATTAGATTATTTTTTTGTGCTTCTTTTTGTGGTTTTGATACATAGAAATATAATATATATATATATATATATATATATATATAGATATGGGGGAAGCTTGAGTTGTGAGATTCGGATGTCTAAAGATAATAAGTCGAACTAATTATTCGACAAAGAAAGAGCTTTTTGTTGGTCACTTTATTGGCGGATTTTCTCGGACACTTTTACTGCATATTCTGCCTAAATATTCATTAAACATCAAATTTTGGTGCAAATTATGATACACCAAAACACAAACTATATATCTAAAACGATAAGACTCGCCGTGCGCTCTAGAAACTTGGGTAAAATATGCATCTATGCTTTTGTTAGAATTTGATTCCTTTGTGATCATGATATATATCAAGCTCGATCAAAAACCATTCAACATACGATAAGCATTATTCGTGCATTACAATTGTAAGGTTCACACACATGATATACAGATATAACTTATATATATATATATACATTTACATCAAAAGTCTATTGAATGTGTAGAGCTAGCCCTAATCATTATCTTAATATAGAATTATTAATACATGTGTTACAATTTTCTCTTTACATTGTGTTATGAATTACTCCAATAATCAAAATATTTGTTACTGAAGAATCATCAGAATCTTGCGTGTTCTTGTTTATTCACTTGTTTTTCATTAATTTTATTGTTTAGAGTGTTAAAAAAATCAGGACATCCGCGTCTAATTAATTCAGACATGTTTATAATACATATATATATACATATATATATTAACAAAGGCAGAACCAAATGGGTGAATATTCCCCTTATCTACAAGTTGTTAAAGTTGTATCTTTCAAGATCTATTGATAAAACTTAATTATTAGAAATAATCAGCTAGAGATCCACTCCAATAATTTATATATATATATATATATATATAAAGAAATTAGATCATCTATACCCACTGTATGTACGGATACGAAACCCATGGTTGAATTTGCGGAGAGTAGTTTAGTATTATAATAAGATAAGTGGTACGTGGTTTAAGGTAGGCCAAAAGTGAAAGAAAACAGAAATTAAAACCCACCACGAATACGTAAATTATATGCCAAGTACTGATTAAACACAACTCTCCTCTTTCCTTATTGGCCAAATTCGAACCCAATGAATGCCCCTCCTTCCTAACTTCCTTCCTTTCCATTCTCTCTCTCTCTCTCTCTCTCCTCTCTCTTTCCAACTCACTCATGTGCAGCATAGTTTGTCAACAAATTACAGATATTTTGGGAAAGCAACAACACCCACAAAAGCACAAACCTACAAAAGCTTCCTACTTGCACGCAAGATATATATTTATACATATATATATAGAACACATATAAATGTGCATATATAACATATGTTATTATAATTGTATGCACAACATAGAAGAGCTCAAAGACGACACCAACAGAAGCAAATTGACAGTTATCCTTTCTGAACAATCTTTATAAGAAAAAAAAAACTCTGTCACAGTTAAAAAATTTCAGCTTTTTTTTCTTTTTTTTTTTTTTGGTTTCCTTTTTTCCTTGTTTCCTTTTGTCACATAATATACAATTCACCTTTAGCCAACTTGCAACGACACCATCTGCCCTCCCTTAAACTCCTATCTCCTCTTTTCCCCCCTTTCACAAAACACCAAAATTACAAAACTAGACAAAACTCCCCCAAAAAAAAAAAAAAATACAAAAAAAAAAAGTTGAATTTTTTTTTTTTTTTGAGTTTCAAGATTACAAGGCTCCTATTATCCTTGGCTTCTTACTACACTCTAATTCCAACAATTCCATGTCTCTAATTCTCTTCCCATTGCAACCACCACCAATCCCAATCCCAATTCCGATCCCTTCCACCGCCCCACTTCCAGGTATTTTGAAAATGTTGACCCCAAACAGCCTCACCATCTGAACCGAACCGACCGTCCCGACCGATCCAACCGTACCGATCACCGCACCGTTATTACCGTTATCCCTCGCCTTCCAATCGATGTAAAGCTGCTTGTCGGGTCCGGTCGACCGCTGGAAGCTGACAATGTCACCGGCCTTCAAGCTCTTCTCCTTGACGAAGCGGCTCCAGCCCTTGGTCAGGACGTAGCTCTGGCTGCTGTTCCAGTACGAGTACCGGAACCGCCACACCTTTCCTCCGACGTCCTCGAAGTTGAGAAGCACGCCCTTGCACGTGTTCACACTCTGCAGCGGGAAGTGCTTCTCGCGTGCTGCTTCGGGATCACCAGCCGGTTCAGCTTCCCGACATCGCTCGGCGTCACCGCCTTCTCGAACAGCTGCTCACGCGCTTTCGACGAAGCCGCCGCCATTAGGTCGGAGCCGAAGAGCATCCCGGCGCGGTTGGACGGCCGGCGGTTCCCATTCCCGTCGAGGTTGAGGGAGTTGCGGCGGCTCTGCTCCAGCTCGTCGTTGTAGGTGTGCTTTCGGAGCATGTCGACTATCTCGGCCTTGGAGTGGGAATTCAAGAAGACGGATTCGATCTCGTCGTCGTCGGTGGCCTCCGACAGGGGCTTGAAGTTGGTGACGGCGTCGCGGCCGCGGAAGCGCTGGGCGGCGACGTCGTAGGCCCGGGCGGCCTCGTCCTCCTCGTTGAACGTGCCCAGCCACACGCGCTGGTGCTTCTCGTAAATCTGCGCGCCCCACCGCCCGTTCGGCTGCGGGACCACGCCCTTGTACTTCGACGACGGGAGCTTCCGCCCGGACTCGGCGTCGGCCGTGGCGGCGCTGATGTTGTTGATCGTCTCCGAGTCCACGACCACGCTGCTGGCCCCGCTGCCGACGCGGCGGAGCGGGCCATCCGCGTCGGAGGAGACTTGGAGGCGGCGAACGGCGGGGGAGTGGCGGCCGGTGAGGCCGCCGAGAGGGTGAAGGACTCGGTGGTTGTGCTCTCATCTGTGGATGAGTTTCCGTCCATGTTTAGATATAATAAAGAAGAAGAGAAGGTGAGATTTTCAGTGAGAATAGTAAAATGGGAAAGAAGAAGCAGAAGAAGAAGAAGAGAGGAGGTTTGTTGTTGTTGTTTGTTTAGGTTAGCTTTTGGTATTGTGAGTTGGGGAAAGTTTGAAGGAGCAATATATAGAGGAGGTTAAGCCTATTTAAATAGGAAAAAAAAAATATGTATGAATGTTATGTATGTACGTACTAGTTATTACAAATTATAAAAAATAAAATAAAAATAAAAAGAAATTAAGGTGTTGGCGATATGGGGATGTGGGTGTGGTGGGTCAACCCAAGGGCGAGAAATGGTAAGGAACAAGGAAGATTCATGAGAGAGAGAGAGAGAGAGAGAGATACAGGAAGTGTAGATAGAGATTGGACACAGAGAGAGAGAGTCTCTAGGGAATAGGGAAGGAAGTAATTAAAAAAAATAAAATTAAGAGTGTGGGAGTATTAGGGTCATAGTATGTGTGGGTTGTGGGCTGTTTATGTGAGGTGGGACCCACATAAGCAAGTTGATGGGGTTCACATGATTGTGGACCGTGTTTTAGTTAAGTTCATCCCCCCTGAAACTTTGCTGCTTCTGCTGACCCCAAAGCATGGTCATTGGCCCCCCTCCCCTCTCTCTCTCTCTCTCTCTCTCTCTCATCTTCCTATGCTTTCTCTATCTTACATATTGTTTTTCTATTTATTTATTTATTTTTTATTCTCACTTGTTTTATGTTATTCTCTCTCTTTTTTTATTTTTTTATTGCTTCAATTTCCTTAAATAAAAATCTTATCTGATCCTGCCTGTTTCATCAAAATCTGCTCTATTATTTGCTGTTGCTTTTATGACACCAATTAGAATCTAGATAAACATTAGCACTTGCCAAGAAAGAGAGAGAGAGAGAGAGAGAGAGAGAAAGAAGAGAGAGAAACGTTTTCTACACTATACTATGCTATAAAACTACTGCTACTACTTCCCACCAGGATGGGATTGTGGGGCTAAAGTTTAACAAGGAGGAGAGGGAGAGGAATGCAAATTGGATAGGCATTGAAGACAGAGGCTCATCCAACAAGAAATTCCCCTCCCCCCCTTTTGAATCTTACGTGGCATCATCTGATTCGTCCTCCCCAAACTTTGCTTTGTCATATTGGCTAGGTTCAACCTTAGTATCTCTGAAAAAATAATGATAAAATTTTTTTGCCCACAATAAAACAAAACAAGACAAAACATGTAAGAGAAAAAATAAATTAGGAAAATTATTTTTTCTTTAAAAAAAAATATATTGAAAATCAATAATTTCCAACAAACATTGACATTTCTCCCTCCAAGTGGGGTTTGGCCTTGTTTCTCTTTACCGATTCATTGTTCAAAACTTACACATAGCCCTTACAATGCAAATGCAATGTCCGATCCGAATCCTTTCTTGTTTCTTCTCAAAAACTTAAATTTAAAAAAAAAAAAAAAAAACTGAAACAAAATTCGAAGCGGATAAGTGTCCGCTGTCCTTTAAATACACACCATCCATTTGTAATTTAGAGATGAAAAACCCACATAATAATTGAAAATCGTACGGCGTACGGTTGTGTGTGGAACTAAGTTACTTTGCCTAAATTTTAAATGGGTCCTCTATCAAAAAATTTAAAAAAAAAAATAAATTAAATGGGTTCGAGCTAAAGATTGCAAAAATAAAAAGGAGAAAAATTAATTTGTGGGCAAGAGAAACTTGTCCTTTAGCATGAAATAATTAATAATAGATAGAAAATATATATACATTTGGATATGTGGAAATTATTGGGTATGCTGATAGCAAGGATGATCCCGTACGGAGGAGTCCTCGGTCTATGATGGGCCCTACACTATATGCAACTTGATCAGCAAAACCAAGCGCTGACGACGGTGGTTTTAGCCCCTTTTTTTCTTATTTTTTTTCCATATAAATATATATATATATACACATATATAATTTGAAGTCCGTGGTTTACTACTGCATGGTTTTTGTTCTTAACGTGGGTCCTGTTTTCAAATTGTTTCTGTCCGTTTATATCAATGGGATTTATTTTAGGAAGATTCTGGCTTGGAGGACGTTTCTAAGGTTTCATAATAAGTTCGTTGATCGCTGTCATAAAATTTAAATCAAAGGGAAAGATACTATGACATATATATTACTTTTGATAAACATCGTTTGACTTCTTCTTTTTGAATGAATCGTGAAAATATAAATCAATAGATATATCAAAACATATTTCAACTTGATTAGTACCTTTTTAAGGCTCTCGTCACTTTCCATTTCGTTAAATTTTATTAACAAAAACAAAAACACATAGGGGAAATAAAACAATTGAAAGAAAGGAAATGATAGAAAAATCTATTGTGTCACAAAGAATAGTCAGAAAGTAGTTACACATATTTGAATAGCAACTCCTTTCTTGAAAATAACCTTTAAATAATTCTTGTTAAGGCCCTCTAATCAAAACTTATTTGGAAAAAAAAAAAAACAAGAGAAGTAAAATTGTAAATATTTAGTTTTTAAAGTCGACTAATTACGTAATCTAATCTAATAGCCCTGTCAAATCCCTATAGATCAACAGTTGACATTAAAATTCGATGCTTTCACCTATAGAAACTCCTTTTATTTTTTGTTGGGTTTCATTAAATACTTTTTTTTTTTTGGATAAATTCATTAAATATTTTGTCAGGTCATATGGTAGAAATCTTCTTTTATTAATTGTTTTAAATAACAACTCCACGTGGTTTGAGGGAAAGAAAAAAAGGAAGTTAAGAATATATATATATATATATATATGTATGTATATATATGTGCGTGTGTGTGTGTGTGTATATAGTAGTGTGCGATATGACGGTAAACAATTGATACGGAAACAGGGTGTGTTTGTGATATTGCCACCGCCACCTCCTCCTGGCAAGTGGGAAACGTGTGAGTAGCGAGTGAGATGTTTATTTATTTATTTATTTTATTTAAAAAAAGAAGCGAGTAATAATAATGAAAAATGATGTACAGAGAAACCGCGGGGATTTGACCAGCTGGAGGGAGCGTCTATCAGATCAGAAAGGACTTCACCTTTGTCGACGTTGATCTGAATTTCATGATTTATATATAATTAACAATTATCACCAAATATATATATATATATTTATATCGCTAACAAAATGTGTTAATTAATTAAAAAGGTGTTTGGCTCCCCATTTCAAACCACTCAATTCAAACTTTTTTTTGTCTTTTTCTCAAAAAGTTTTTGTCTTTTTCCCAAAAAGTTTTTTGTCTTTTCTGAAAATTCAAAATAATTTACTATTGAAACTTAAAAATCTCAACTCAAACTACTCCACCAAACACCCTATAAAGCTTTCATGCAATCTCAACTTTAATTTTCATTTAAAAATGCAATGCACGTTTTTAATTTTCGCGAGTGTAACTAAGGACTTCTTTCTATTCACAAATATATATTCATCTGGGAAATATTGTGACAGGTAAATAAAGATCAAAATATTTGTTATGTTGAAAATATCAATTGTTAATAGACATATGTAAATTGTAGCAGTAATTTTTATTTGTGCATAAATATGTATAAATATATAGTGCCTTTTTATGTTATTTATATCAAGAACCTATATCTATTATAAAATCGAGAAATTATGATAAGATTGTTGACGTTGGATGGCGAGAAAAATTAATTAATCTCTCTGATTAATTATAATAGAATCTTAATTTTTTTTTTTATTTTTTTGTTTTTTCTTTACCAAAAGATCACCTTTAATAATTAATGGTCATGACCGAATGTGTAAAGTTATAAAATTAGCTTCCCAGTTCCTGAATATGTCACCAACACTAATCAATCTATATGTATATATATATCCTAACATGTAAACTTATAGTAATGATCGTACGCGTGTCTAACATGTTTATCTATATATATATACAGACGACAGGAGATGGTAATAGTTTTTGTTTCTATATATATATAAATATATCCTAACATGTAAACTTATAGTAATGAGCGTACGCGTGTATAACATGTTTATCTATAGGAGATGGTAATAGTTTTTGTTTCTATACTGCTTAACAATAATTTTATATTTGTTTTATCAATAAAACGAACTTTTGAGTTTAAATCTCTTGTCTTCATGATTGAAAAAAAAATTAATTGTTAATAATTTAATAGTTTTCGCCTTTTCGGATATTAAGCTCCCTGCGAAAAATTTTCATTCTTAAATTAATTATTTAACGCAACGTCTCTCCTACGGGGTAGTTTACACTAGAATTTGCACTACTGCAAAGAAAATGAAAATGAAAATAATTTTTAAAAAATTGCAAAAATTCATCCATATTTTTCGTGGCTGTAAACTCTCCCTCTTTTCTCTCTCCATGTCACTTAGAGATCTCCCATTTTGCAGAATGTGAAGCATGTTTGTTTTGGATGTTTGTGTATTTGATGTGTGTGTGTGTGTGTGGGTGTTTGTATAAAATCGATCTTTATTTCTGAGGGCTTTCTGCTTCTCCACTTTGGGATCCATATACGTCACCTTTCTATCAAATCCAAATGTGCTTGATATATATATTAGACTAAAAGTTTTTTTTTTCTTTTTTTTTTTTCTTTTAATATAAAAAAAGAACAATAAACGCTTTTATCGTCACCTTTTTATAAGCTGATTTGTTAAATTGTATATTATTAAATAATTAAACTATATTATCTTCTTGGAATCACTTATTTGATCCGGCCACCAAATTAAAAATCTGCTTAGTACTAGTCTAAATCTCTTCCCTTCGTAATCCTAATCTCAAATGAAATCATAAAAAGAGCATATAAGTACTACTACAGGCTTAAAGCACTTTGTGGCAAAAAAAAATAAAGCTATATATACATACATATATATATATATCCATATATCTATATATATTCTTGTTTGGTGCTCCTCTACTCATTTTCTTCTCTTTAATCATCATCTCTTAGTAGTACTCACTCAACTCAAATGGTCCTTGCATATTAGTGTGTCTTATCTCTTAGGCAGCCCTCACCTTACTGACCTATCCTTTTCACTTCTAGATATATAAATCCCATTTTTTTTAATTATTATTATTTTATTATTTCCCCTCTCCTTTTAAACATGTATATATTTTGTTTAAGTTGCTTTTTAGATATTCCGAAGACGGCATTGTTAATTATAAAGGTGTGCACATTCACTTTTTCACTTTCTCGTAATAAACAATTTATTGAAGTTAATCCTCAGCAAAAAGAAAGGTTAACGTCTTGGCAAGTGGGGAAATATCCATTATTTTAATCAATAAAGGTCCGTGATTCCAACCTCCTCACATAATCCCTCCAGAAAAAGAAAATTAATTGAATAAAGTTCAGGAGTTTCTCACACTCTTATCTCTCTCTCTCTCTCTCTATATATATATATATATATTTTACTACATATATGTGTATAAATCAATTAGCCTTATCACTAAACCATCCAACCAAATTCTCTCCTCTCTCTCTCTCTCTCTCTCTCTCTCTTTCATATACATATATATATATATATTATTTATAGGGATAATGTATAGGTATGTACGCATGAACATGCAGCCCTCATACCAACCAAGCAAATCCAAAATGTGGTTTTTTTTTTTTTTTTTTTTTGAGGGGATAGTGATGAAGTAAGCAAATTGATTTAGCTTTTTCATCAATATCTCACAAATTGTGGTTAGTGCCTAGTACGCCTCAAAAGCGAGAGAGAGAGAGAGAGAGAGCATTTGTAGTCATCTATTCTTATTTGATTGCTAGCTGAAATGCAAATCTATTGTAATTATCCAAATGGCTTTAAATTGTTTAATATATGTAAAAGTATAGCATGTATATGCTTTAATATGTATATATTTTACATGTATATGCTTATTATGTGTATTAATATGTACAAGTGCATGAGACGTTGTCACTTTCCAACTTCCTATAGAGTTTTTTTAGTTGTTTGATGACTTCATAAATGACTTAGGATCATCATGCCACATCATATCCAACCGGTCGATGCATTTGCAACAAAAAAAAAAAAAAAAATCCCCAATACGTGTGTGTGTGTGTGTGTCACACTGGAAAGCAAGATATTTACACGTTTCCTATGTAATTAAAAAATAGTAGAGAATCTTTGATTTGGATGCTTTAAGAGAATTGGGTAGTAGTGATATGCTATTTCCATTTGTGAAAGCCAAACACCCTTACGAAAATCAATTAACCATCCAACTAATGTATATATATGGCAAAGATAAGCTTCTATATGTGTGCATATATATATATATATATATATATATATACACACACGCGAGCCCAAAAGTCTTGACTTTTTCCTCCAACTTTTTGAAAATTTTCTAGAATATGTTATGATGATCTCAATTCTCACGGCCGTGCGCTGCCAATTACAGAAAAATCATGATGATCATGATCTGATCTCGCTTTTATCCGTGAATTTTAAATGTATAGCTCTTTATAGGCATTTGCTGATGAGAGTCGCTTTTGGTATGTTGAAAAAGTAGAGAAAAGATCTCTATCATTCTACCTCGTTTTCTTTCTTTCTTTCTTTCTTTCTTTCTTTTTTAAGTAGGAATGATATTCGATTCAAATAATCAAGTTAAATAATAAAGACAAATTGAATTTTTTTTTTTTTTAATTTGAAAAATTGTTGGTGGAGTGATCAAGCCAGACCACTTCAGAGCCAAGAAAGGAGCACCAGCGCAAAAGCAAAAGCTGAGCTGTAGAGCCAAACTACAGTTCTTACCGGACTAGCCGACTAGGATTCTCCCCAAAGATATGACTGAACGGTGGCCGGTGGTGCCACGCTGACCAAGATAGGCCCGGATCTTCCCCCACCTTTCTTGCATTCACTCGAATTAACTTGTCTGCTTGGTACTTACTCCACTATCTTGTATAGACAATAGTACTTATGTTAGTATACTACACCTCCCCCCACTACCCAAGTAGTGGGGCATGTGGCATTAGCTCTATGGGCACTAAACATCAGTACATCTAACACGGGTGCACGGGTGCAGCTCAAGGACCCAAACCCGTGGGACACATTTATAAATAGAAAAGTGCATCTCATCGTCTCGTCAGATATGAACTATATTTATTGCCTAAACTCTACTTCTTTTCTCGCTCATCAATGTCTTCTACCGACTTAAGTATCAGAGTGCCCTTAACAGACACCCCACTGATGTTCCCCAATCCGAGGTGCTCTTCTCAGTTTTATAGGTGACTAGGCGAAGCAAAGAGATTGGACCAATCACTCTAAATAATTCCATATGATATTGTGTCAAAATAAAGACATTGTATTTATAACAATAAATGTGCCCATTAATCAAACATATATATAGAAAATTGCTAAATTGAGAAACATATAGAGCAAAATGCAAAATGCACATACGTAGATAGGGCATTAAGTATTAATGTAAACCATTCTACATATGTTATATGTTTTTTAATATAAACTTACCCCCAAAATATGTGTATATTTTGAATGGTTAAATAGGACAAAGATACATATTCCACTGATATTTATTTTAAGGGGACCCAGCAAAGAAATTGATAAACATTTTTTATTTTCCGTTGCATGATTATAAACTTGTACAAAATTTTAGAATAGTTCAACGCCGTCTTCATTTATTAAATATAATAGAAAAACATTTCAAATTAAACTTAAAGTGTTTGGACTAAATTCAAAGGGAAATTTAAATGACTATTCATAGTTTGACATTTTTATAAGGCTTTTTTGCATTGGTATGCCCTAAATTTATTGTAGAGTTATAATTTACACCATAAACTTTTAGTATTGATAATTTACACTCAGAAGTTACAAATATGTAATAAATTACACCAATACTAAAAAGCCGTTTCATAAAATTCACACTATATAAATATTCCTTGAAAACTACATTACTCTTCAGATTTAACATTTTGACTTTAACTTCATGACTCCTTGCGCGGATTTGGACTCAAATTAGATTAGAAAAGACATTTAATTTTCCCAATTAGCAAGAGAAATGAGTTCCAATTAAGGAGAAGTTTTTCCGAGAACTCAAAATATCGCTAGAAATTAAACAACCATTTCTAGCATATTTTTATGGCTAATCCTTTCAATCAAGAAAATTTTAAATTTTGTAGAGACAAAAATGTCCCTTGCAGTTGAGTTCTTTACGGAAGCTTAATCGTTTGTGTTATGAAATTGGCTTCCCCACACCGACGTTGGATTTTTTTTTTTTTTTTTTTTATAACGCCATTAATCGTCATTTTAAGAAGATGGAATAGCCTTTAGTTAGGTTGGTGTTTGGTTTCAGTCTAACTCAGATGTTCGGAAACAATAGGGTTAGCTGTTATCTGATTTAAAACTATGTACTTTTCAAAGTCAACGTTGTTTAAAACTTTCAATTTCAATTGCAATTTAATCAATAATTTGAAACATGAAACAAGAGTAATTTTGGCAATTATCCTTGAGTTCAAGTTACAATATTGTACAACATAATTAAAATCACCACTAACGTTGGCTTGGTGACAAGGAAGGCTTACTTAGAGCCTTCGTTTTTATTACGTCTCAATAAGTTCGAGCCTGATACACACAGAATCTAGCCTTTAGCAAAAAAGACGCATGCAGTTTGCTAGCTATGAATATCTAGGGTCATGTGTTCTTTGTCATCCTATCAGTGCGACCAATGGGCTTACCTATGACCATTGGGATAAGGGTGTGAAAACAACACCGATCCCCTTTCTTTACTTAAAAAAAATAAAAAAAAATAAATCATTAATAGTATGGGAGACCTTGTACGTGAAATGGCTGCCGTTTACAAACCGCGAACTGGTTGCTCCGACTAGGGCACCATTACTAATTGAGAGTTTACTTAGATATTTTGATATCGTTGACTTTTTTTTTTTTTTTTTTAATAACTTGGAATCACTTGGGCATTTTCCTACGAGAAGAAAAATATTATTCTAATAAATTAACATCGGTGATAAATTGTGCAAGATAGGTTTGAATAAAAGTCATTGACTTTTTCTTCCCTTGTTCTAAGGATTTGTTATTTTCCAACCAATGTAATGTTTTCAAGAGCGTTCTTATTAGAAACGTTTTACGGAAAGTATAAATAAATCTTGAGTACTCTTTGCTTTACCTGTGGATAAGTGTACGTATAAGGACCCATTTGGAATAATGGTTGGAATTGGAGTTTTGTAAGGTGAATTGAAATATGTATTTGGTTAAAGTGTAGATTAGAAATAAACTGATATAGGAAATAGCATAAAAATTCAAAATGCATTCAGAAATAATATGTAAAATAGATATTATTTCGTTTCTCTCGTCATTGTGAGCATTTAGGTATAAAAATTATCTCATTTTAACTTGAAATAAGAAAATCATAGACTATTAAAATTTTGAATTTAAAGAAAATTTTAAAAAGCAAAAGTGAGATATAGATTTGGTAGTTTTGGAGACGAATGGGCAAAATTCACCAGTTCCAAAGGGCCTTAAAAAATTCTCAAATATATTTTGACATTTGATATTGAAAATTAGATTTCCTTTCAAAAAAAAATTAAATTAAAAAAAAAGAGAGAGAGATTAGATATTTAATGACTGGCTAGTAGACTATATATTGTTCATCCTCAATTTGCTCATTTAAAAATGTTTAAAAAGATAGCATATAAATTAAGGTAAGAAAAAGATTATGCTGAGTTGCCTCATACGTGTACATGGGAATAATTAAATGTCACACCACATCATGCCTTAAATATAGAACAAAAAGATCAAAGAGGTCACTGGTCTTCCAAATATTTAAAGCAGCTTTAAAACTCTCGTCTAATTTTTTGCAATTTGAGCTAGTTGATTGAAAAATTAAATACTTTCTCATCAAACTTATAATGTAGCTTCATGAAGATAATAAAGTAATTACTCCAACAGAACTAGCTTAATAAGTGAGAAAGGAAAGATTCATAGTTTTAGGTCATATATATTTTACATCTGATCAGAGGTTTTCTTTCGAATTAATTAAATATATATCTATAAAACCCAATACCAAAATAATAACAATAATAATAATAAAGTAATTACTAAAGCTCGTCTTAATAGATGGATTTCCTGTTCTTTATTCTTCTTTTTTTTCGTAACTTTGCGTTCACATGAAAACCTTAAAAAAACAATGAAAATAAATTCTTTTCCAATATAATTTATATATATATATATATATATATATAAAATAATTGTCTGGAAGAGCATGCCTCACCAAACAACATGCATTATTATTCTCTTTCAATTCTCCTTGTGTTTGTTTCTTATCCTCACAACCTGTTTTTTCCATCCTTTCACACGCAACCACACGCACAAAAACATATATATATATATATATATATATATTTATGCACATTTTGTAATAATTTGATTAATGATTAATAAAGATAATAAAAAATATGTATTAAAATTGATTTAAAAAGTTTTGATATTTTTGAGATCTTTGACTGTTGCTGGGTATAGAATACGGACGTGGACAAAGACCAACCTTTCCGGGTCAAGCCACGTACATGATCCCATGATTTGAATCGACATCTTTAGCTGTAACGCTCCTCTAAGCATGTTTATGGATGTATAATCTAAATTCAAATTTTAGAATCACAATTTAATTTTTATTTTTTTTCCCTCAGTTTCACCACTCACACAGTTTTATAATTTAAATTTTAAAAATCCATAACTTTACGTAGACAAGTTTAAATGAAATGATTTTTTTATAAATTACATAGAATTTCGAGACAAACAAAACAAGCTCCATATTGATTTTTTTTTTTCTGAACACATTTTAAGTCTTTACACTTTTTAACTAAAGCAATTCGAACACCTTGATAAACATGCAAACAATCCAAACTCAAATTGAATAATCCAAACCTTAACACCAAATGCATGCTAATTAATATTAATTCAAACTTTTAATCTAGTTAATTACTTTTATAACTTAATCGTATGCAATAACCATATCTATACAAATATATATATATATATACATATAAATGTATATATAAGTGTGTGTGTGTGTGTGTTACGTGCAAATTGTCCCTGCAAGGAAAAGAGAGTGATCAATAACTCCTCTTCAACCCTCTAAATATAATCCATTTACAGCACGTGAACCAACGTGGTCTTATCACTAATCATTCTTTCAAGGCATTTAGGGTTAACTTCTTCTTCTTTTTTTTTTTTTAATAAATATTTTAACAGCTAAAATAATATGAGACTTTGTTGAAAGGTACATGAATTTATAGTTAAACTTATCTTAAAAGCATTACACAATTTATCAAAGTCACTTTACACATATATAACATTATAATCATTATTATTTATTATTTATTGTTTTTATCTATGTGATAGCTAATTCAAGGTACCATTTTTTAGGCAGTAAATGAAGAATTTTTTTAGTTATTGATATTGTTGCTCTCTCTCTCTCTCTATATATATATATATGGCTGATTTCGAGGTCGGTAATCTTATACTTTTCGAGATATGTAGTACAGGTGAGACCCATTAGAAATTTGGAAACATCTCTTACATAATGGGAACATTTATTCTATTTTCTCTTTTCATTTTTTTTTTCATTTTTTTTTTCATTGAGAAGAATTTATTTACTTAGAGGAACAATACTAGAGATATCATTTTTAATCTCAAATGTTTTTTAACATACCCATTTACATGTAGTTGTAGGAAATTTCTCCACATCAATTAAAAATTAATAAAATTATAAAAAAATGATGATAACTTACCATCACATAGGTTGGTATAGAAAAATGAGATAAGAATATGATGTCCTTAACTATACTCTTAATAAAAATCTATGGATTGGACTTGGTACTATTAATCACTAAGCTGTCCTATTTAGAAACAAAGCTTAAACAAAAAAAAAAAAAAAAAAAAAAAAAGAAGAAGAAGAAGAAGAAGAAGAAGAAAGAGTCCCAAAGCCTACTTGTGTTATATGATTCCTTAACAATATCATCAAAACCTATTTGTTATAGGGTAAAACTGTGATAAAACTCTTTTTATTTACCCTATCAATAGAACTCAATCTTAAACCGTTCAGATGTAATCAAACGACTGAGATGTTACTTGTATACGGCAATTATCATATACTTTACCTTATAATAGTAATTGATTAAGAAATTAAAAAATATAAAAAGAAAAAGAAATTTTAAAAATTTCAGTCACCAAGGTCGGGACAGGAAGGCTCGAGCATCTAGGGAGGGGGAGTATGGTCAGTGTCAGGAGTGAGGGGGCCTGGTCGACATCGGGGTACAGTGGAAAGGGGACTCAAGCATGAAAGGAAAGGGGGTTTGGTCGGTTTCAGGGATTTGGGGGGTGGAGGGGGTGGTTTGATTGGTGTTAAGGGTGGGGGCTCTTGAGCGCCGGGAGGGGGGTATGGTCAGTGTTGGGGGTAGGGGAGGGGGAGCTTAAGCGCAAGGATGGAGTGGTCTGGTCAGCTTCAAGGGTAGGGGGGCTCGAGTGCGGGGAAGGGGTGATCTTGTCGGTGTCAAGGGTAGGGGGGCCACAGGCATCGGGGGGTCACCTGGCCTTGTCGACATCCGAGGGGGCAAATCTGGTCGGGGAGTCCGTCACCAACGTCAGTGATGAAGTCGTTGTTGTCGGGAAAGAGAAGGGGTGGTTTTTTTTTAGAATTTTTTATTTATTAATCTATATCAATATGAGATAAGCTGTATGATAATTATGATACAAAGACAATATCTTAACCGTTCGATTATCTCCTAACGATTTAAAAATGAGCTCTATCGATAGAGTATATAAAAGAGACTTTATTACAGCTTTACCCTCTGTTATAAAGTTTGACAACCTAGATAGTTCTTAATTATTAATTTATCCGCGCTTATAAGTTAAAGGGGTTTCAAAAATTGAGTCGCTGATGACATGATTATATACATATATAAATATATATATATATGAATTTTTCATGGCGTGAAGTTAGGTTGGTGTCATTTAATTTGTCAGTCACAAAAACAAAAAACTGTGCCCAACTTGGGATGCAAATAGCCAAAATAGTCAAAAGAAGCTTTCTAATTCGCAGCAGTATTAGCTCATGCATTCAAACTACTTGAGATAAAATTTGGACTTATTTATTAGCAACAAAAGAAATATTAATTTAAAAAACAAACAAATAATAAAAATAAGAAGACTTCGTAGAAGATTCTATGCAAAGTAAACCAATAAAAACAACAACATATAAGGTACGCAGAATAGTATTGTTTTAAGCGACCAATAATTAGCTTCCACTTGAGCCACTAGGCTGTAAAGTAAAGGTAGGGCTCCTCTCCTTTTCTTTTCTTTTCTTTTCTTTTTTTTTTTTTTTTTACTTTTTTTTTTAATTTTTAATTTTTTGGTGTTTGTATTTTGTAACTAGAAGTTGCTTTTGTTGACTAATTGTAAAAGCAAATTTACAAACACCATTTTGGTCTTTGGTCACTTGAGATGTGGGTCCCACCAACCCCTGTTTGCCACATAACTCTTCTCATTGGTTGAGATGTTCATGTCAGAAACTGCCCACAAATCCAATAGGGGATGGACTGACCGTGAGAGGATAAGAAAACAGCATGTACTACTCTCTCTCTCTCTCTCTCTCTAACTTTCCTCAACAATCACTACAGACGTACAAATTTATATTATTCCACCACTTTTTGAAAATTCTAACCCACCGTTTTATTAGACCTTTCTTAGGGGCCCGCGAAGACGAGATTCCGGGGGTTTTGATCCATTGTCCCGGAACAGGAATGAGAGACAATATTCAGAGATAAAATCTTGAAGAAACATGAATAGAGATGAAATCTTTTTCCATATCGAAAGCCCTAGCCCACCTTCATCCTGATCATTTTTGTTGACATTATATCATTTATACATGTATGTGTGTATTAATTTCTTAAACTTGATTAATTTTTCTAGTAAAAAATGTAACTAGAAGCTACATTTTTTCAATTTAAAAAGAATGTAACAAAAAAGTTCATCATTAGTAAATAACCAACCTTGATTGGCTAATATGTACTACTTTTTTCCTCAATGGCTAATATATACTAGTTAGTTTGTGTTGTTTATTGTTTTAATTTTTAGATTTTTTTTTTTAATGATCAAGCATTTTTGTGGCTTCGTTACTAAGGTATAGTTTGTATAAATTTGTTTGGAATTTCATTTATTTTGTAAAACTTTTGATTTTGTTCTAAATTTATGGTAAATTTCTAATTTAGTTTTTGTTTTAAGTTGTGTAATTTTTAAATGTATACTTATATTAAATGAAAAATAAGATGAGTATGGCAAAAATTCCCTTAATAGAGACTATCCCCGCCCCCTTCTTAGATGGGAACGTGGATGACCGAGGATGTGGATGAGAACGCAAACCCACTCCAACTTCCACTCCCACTCCCATTGCCATCCCTGGCTAACCATTCTATTGTTCGAGTTCCAAATATATCAAGAAAATTCTTTTATCTTTTTACGCTTTCTACAATTTGATCAATTTCTTATGGTAGTACATATGTTTATGAACATTCGGTTCTTTTATCAAAATCATATGAAAAATATTAAAAACTGATGAAACCTGTTATTAGATTTTTTTCAAATATTCCAACCAAGACTGATCGATCAATCACATAGGCTGGTTGAAGGTGGACAGAAATTTTTGGACCAAATTTTTGTGGTCCTTTTTTCAAGATTTTTTTTTTACTATTTTAATTGTAATTAAGGAATTATCAAAAAATTTTGAAACCTTTGACTTTTTCACATGCTCAAATAACAAATTACTTGACTACCTAGTTCAATAACCCACATAGCTTGGATTATATTCCACAAATAATTCAAAGTCACAACCTACAATTTCATGAAATACAATGAGAGTATCTAATATGAATACTACTTGAAGTCTTCAACCCTCTCAAATATAATAAACATAAGAAAAAATTAATAGTGTTCACATTATGTTATAAAAAGAAAAAAAACTACAAAGTTTGGCGGACGGGTGGGTTAAACCCGCCAACCAATTTTCTAAAACGGCAAGCTGAAAACCTGCCCATAATGATACGGGTGATGACGTAGCCCAGTTTTGGCAGAACCGCGGGTCTTATGCACACTTGATTTTTTTTTTTTTTTTTTAACCACAATACTGTAGAATTCACTTTTTTTTTTGTTCTTCTTTCTTTTCTGCTGTAAAAATAGCATGTCATTTGTTAAGTATTGACAATCACTCAAAACTTGAATATATAGATATATATATATATATATGTAAGAATATGTTAGGTTAAAATGGTGGTAAATTATTCTCTTTCTTTTTCACTAACGTGCCATTTGTACCGCGTAAACAACAAGTTGATATTTTTTTTTCTTTTTTTTTTTTTTTTGGTTCCTAGGATTTTTACAGTACTTTGCCACAGAAAATTGGGAATATTTTTGTGCTTCTAGATGATATATATATAGGGTAGACTTTGGACGATTTGGACCGACGAATTAAATGAATGGGGTCTCACTGAATTTGACCTGCTGAGATCTAATTGGCATGAAAATCTGCCCTCTGATTTCAAAGACCATTGATTTCAAAGACTATCTTTTCTCATTTATAATTCTCTTTCAACTATTTTTTGTTACGATGCAATTTGGAGAAGTTTCTCAGCAGAGGGAGGGAATAATAGTGCTTCTTTTTTTTTTTTTTTTTTTTTGGTTTTTGGTTTTTGGTTTTTCTTTGATGTGATCTCTCCTCTCCTTATCACCCATTATTCATGATTAATAGTTGGGAGGGCACTCCTGCTAATTACTTTATGGATTATATCACTTATATATATATATATATATATACACATTGGAAATTAGAATTCTTGGGGTCCAATTTAGGCTTCTTTCATTATACAATCCCAAAAAGTAAAAATTAAAATAATCTCTATCTAGTACTACTTCTCCGCAATAATAATATATGCCAAGTACTAGAGCGGAAAAAGGTAAAAAGTAAATAAGAAAAGGAATTCAGGTAACTCTTGTCCAAACAAAAGGTTTGTCTGTTTTAGTGTGTGCAATGACAAAATAAAAAGAATAAGATAATATGCCAA
Organism: Ficus microcarpa; assembly: GCA_025413485.1. Classification (NCBI taxonomy): domain Eukaryota; kingdom Viridiplantae; phylum Streptophyta; class Magnoliopsida; order Rosales; family Moraceae; genus Ficus; species Ficus microcarpa. The sequence goes on along the minus strand of CM046385.1, from coordinate 7,408,240 downwards.
TAACTAAAGATATGTAATCAAAGAGAAAGCAATAATTAATTATAACAAATCTCAATGATCTGGTCAACAAAATTGTATCACATGCAGAAAATCCAATAGATGAATATGCTAATTAATTAATTAACTCTCTTTGATGTCACAAAACTCATGTCGCGTGGGCTCCCTCTATCCCCACAATATATACTAGTATATATATCTATACATATATATATATATATATATAAATAGGAAAGAATAACAAGTGGACTATTTATTTGGGGTTATGTTGCCGACATGGCACGCATAAAACTAAACGTTCCAAAGTCAAAATTAAGTTTTGCAACTTGCGTAGGTTGTGGTTGGCCAGCATTAGCATTAGCAATGACATTTCTTTTGTTTTCTTCTGTTGCAGATAAGCATTTATCTTTCTCTGTCACTCGTCACCTCCCATACTACTACTTGCCAACGCGTCTACGTACATATTATTTCATGTACACACATACAAAAATATACAAATCTATATAAATAGGTATTTGTAGTATTTGTACATATATATACGTGTTTGTCTTTATTTGGTATAATGTGTATATACATAGATATATATATATATAATTATTATGTGGGGGGGTGAGAGGTGGAGGCTGGTAGTGGAGAAAGTTATGGCATCATATATGGTGGAGACCTTGAATGTTTGATGTGCATAAATCGAGGTCAACCAAGTCAAGTAAATGCTAGCTCGGGCACACACTAATTGAATTTCCGATTTCAGAAATTTATTTCAGCAATTTAATAATGTTTATGCAAGTTGGAGTTTTTAATTATGGTGATTAATTCGGTTTGTGATTATGGAAAAGATAATGCAAATAATATTGGAAGTCAAAAAGAAGGTTTTCGGGGCTTGGATTTTCCTAAACAAATATTTAATTATTAGGAGTGAATTAAGGGGTATGTAACTAGTTGAGGAAGGTGACTACTGTAAATTTTTGTAATTCGTTTAGAGCTAGCCAATTTATAAAGCAAGTGCTTGTTTGGGGTCCACTAAATAATGCCTTTACAGATTTTGCAAAACAACATTAAAAAAGAAGAAGATGGAAACTAGAAATGAAAGTAATTCTTGCATGGGAATTAGATAACTTCTGACTTCGGAGAAAGCAAGTTTTTTAATGGCGTTTCTTTAACCAAAAAAGAAGAAGAAGGAGAAGGAGAAGGAGAAAGTTTCAATCTTTCAATGGAATTTTTACAAATATAATACTATAGTTAAATACCAACTTGTTTTAATTATTATATACATTATCTCTTCATTAGAAAGTTTCTAATGTCATTCAAATTGAGACCTCCTAAAGAAAAAGCAAGAAAAGCTTCTCTCTCCTTTTATTCTCCTTTTCTTTTCCCCCATATTTAAATGAGCTAATTCTAAGACAACTTTTTCCCTCTTTTTTTTCTTTGATCAAAACTTAATTTTTTTCTTTGATCTTCATGCTGTAAAACCCCCGAAGAATAAATTTGCCTTTTTCCCCCCTATATATGCAACTTATAGCTACCACTACTTTTAAAAAGAAACGAAAATACTAACAGATTTTAAACTTGAGAGCTCCTATTTAAATCCCTCATTTCTCACCGCTAAGCTAGCCTTGTTGGGGTTTAATCTTTGTATGTGTGCATGCGATTTGACTTATGGGTAAAATTTATAATAAGAAACATCAACTTAGAGATATAGAAACGTGGATAAAACTAATTTGAGATAAGATATGGTTAGCTATACATCAATTTTTTGTACTATTTGCATTATCTCTACTTATTTCATAGCACGATACATGGCTATCATAATTAAGTTTACTATGTTCACCAATTATATCATTAGATAAAACTTAAAAAATAATTTTGTAAAAGCATTGTATGTATGATGTCATTAGGTAAAAAGAAATTTTGTTAATAAAGTTCTTTTTCCCTGTGGCTAGAAAAATTTGTAATATCATATATATACATATTGCAGTATGAATTTCAGCAAGAAAAATTGTATATCACATATTAATGAATAATTTCAATAATGTTAAATTTGTTGTTCAACAATAACTAATGCGCTCCATGTAATGGAAATCAATTCTTTTACATATATGGTAGTATCAAATTAGGGAACAAGCTAGATAGTGGCCTAATTACCAACTCCCTATAGGTTAAAAGCGTTGAAAATGGAATAACCACATGATCTGCTTAATTAATTCCAAATACTAGTTACCATGGCATGATAAAGTGAATGGGCTTTAATCTTTTGATTAATTATATATATACACACACACCAGAAGTTTGGAGTTCATATATGTATATATATTAGTTACATAACATGCCTTTTTGTGTGTACAGAATAAACAAATAAAGCAAGTAGCAAATATTTTACAGTGGGTGCGGAATAGAAAAAATATATATATTCTAATACGTGGTGGGTAATAAAGCCGTTACGTGACACCACTAAATCATGGATGAAAAAAGAAAATTTACTTTTTAATACGTGAGTATAGATAGTCAAAAAACACATAAAGTACGGTAGTTGAAAGTGGAAATATCACTCAAAAGCAAACATAAAACATGAATATGTGCACAGTTGTATTACTTAATTTTGCCAAGTCTTCCTTGGTTTTTATGTTTTTTTTTTTTTTTTTGTTTTATGGTTTAATTTCTGAAATAAAATACCATCAAAGTTTAATACGTATACACACACATATACACAGATTGTTATTGTAATAAAGAAGAGTCAACTTGGGTTCATGGCTGTTTGCTGGGAAGTCAAAGGTCAGAACTCAATGCAACGTATAATTTATTCTGACTTCAAAATAAAAGATTGTAAGCCACACATTTTGTTAGGTCCAGGCATATGCACATGTGTGTATATATATATATATATATATTCTCAGAAAACACTGTTTCATTTAGACCTGACCCAGATCATCTCTCTGGCCATCATGTGTTGACAAAAGGGAAGCTGCCTGGTATAAACGAGTAGTCATCTTTTGGGCAAATCTCATGTCATAAGCAAATGGAAAATAATAATAATAATAATAATAATAATAATAATATATTAATTAGAATTCTTTTGGTGAAATTATATTAATCACAGATCAAGACTAATAATTGCTTAATTCTCGAATCTCATCGCAATTTTCAAAAAGAACAATCACAAGTGTTCTTTGTTTATTTTGCAATCCATAGTCCCTGCTAAGGTAATTTGGTATGAAACAATATTTATAACGCTGACAATCTTTAGTCTATTAGCTATTCCTTTATTTTATTTATATTTTTTTTCTCCCTGGTCCTTAACAATATGGTTTAGTAATAATAATAACATAATTATAATTATAAAAGCAGAAGAAAGAACCAGTCAAAAGAACAGCGACCAACTAGCTGTAAGCAACGCGGATCGTGTGGCCGAAAACCATAAATTAAGCTGAGTCCGTGTTCGATTATATATATTTGTAGTCTCCCTCTCTCTCTCTCTCTCTATATATATATATAGATAAATTTTAACCATTTTGCTTTGCAGGACTAATTTAAAATGTTTTGACATTTTGTTACAAATCATGTGTGTGTATGAAAATAGGAGAGATTCCTTTTTCTTTATTCAACCAGCATTTGCTGCTCTCTCTATATATAAATACATGCACACATATATATATATATATATATATGAAATATTCTCGCTTTCGTCATTCCCACTCAACGGTTGGCATGACACGAATGCCAACCTGCACAAACTTTGTCCCTTTGGTTTGATTTTTTTTATCTTCGTCGAATAATAGTAAAACATGAATCTGAACCCAGTAATTAAGCTTAATTATTGTCATAAAAAATTTGAGCTTAATTGGGTTGATCAGCTGTCATTTACAGATGGAAATTTTGTTTAATTACTCCCACTACCTAACCATTGGGAACTGTAATTTAAGATTACTTAAAAACAGGATATAAAACCCATTCTTCACGGGTATGTATTTTGTAATTGTGAAATCGTAAATCTTCACCGTATTGACACAAGAAATCTCCATTTGTGATAATAAAATAAATACATAACAAAAATACGTGTCCTACCGAGACAACATTTTAATAAACTTGCTATCCTTTTGTATGACAAGTCAAGATTTACCTCCGTATAAAAGATTATTTTTTAGGCATTTTAGTATTGACATACAACATCCGAGTTTGTAATTTCAGTTTGGGTAAAACTAGGAAAATGTGGTTAAGTGTTCAGAATATGTTTCAGAAGCGGAATAGGATATGAAGACTAGCACGTATTTGGTTGGTAGGCTGGAGTGGGAGTATTTGGATCGCAGTTAGTTGACTTTTTAAAAACTAATTACAAAACTTATTGATTTTTCAGAAAAATACAAAAATGAACTGAAATTTTTTAATTGGAATTAGGTTCACCAAACCTCCACTTAAAAACTTTGAGAAGAAACAATCAATTGTTGACTTTATTTCAAACTCATTATTCAGAATCCAATGCTAATAATTATGATTCAGAAATAGCGTAGGACATGTGAGTTTGACAGAGTTAAAAATTAGTCTTTCTGGACTCGTGCTTTTATAGTCATATTATGAGATTTATTTTTGTGTTCTTCAAGAGAGGAAATGAGTTCTTCGGGAGAAGTTTTGCAGCTTAAATGGGATATAAAAGAGCAGCAAATAATCCAGACTTGTGATGCTTCGGAATCTTTATTACTTAACGCAACCACGCAAAAAATGTGTGTGTGTGTGTGTTTTTTTTTTTTACTCCAATATTTTAATTAATGGAACAATATTTAAAACCAATAAAATAGCTAAAACAGATCTGACATGATTCATTTGGATCAACACACGAGTTAACTACTACATTGCTAGAACACAATTACATCGAACACCAAATTATTTTCAATCCATGGATAAAAAAGAGGGCAATTTAACTTAGCTTCGTGCAAAATTTTATTACATAAGTAGACGTCAAAATGACAGAACATAAATACAAAGTTAACAAATCAGCACTTTGAAGATGGTGACAGAAAAAACAGAGCCAAAAAAAGAAAAAAAAGGACCAGTTGGGTCTATTCTTGTGTGGTTCTCTATACCATTCATTGAACTATGAAGATTCACATTATCACGGACTCAGCAAAAGCCACGTGGTGGGTTTGTTTACAATTAGTGGTGAAGGGGAAGAAGAGGTCGGCGAATGTGCCCTTGTGTTGTTGGTGTCAGTATGTAAAGCATATATATATATATATATATATTCCGATATTCCGATACATTGCATCCTGTAGAGACTGAAAATCCGGAGGAGGATCTCATTCCAAGAACCAAAGTCAGGAAAAAGCCGAAACCATGATGAAAATGACACTACCTTTCCAAGTTCTGAAACTCAGTAGCTGAGCCTCCTCTCACATCGAAATCAAGAAATGCAGCCTCGAGAAGTTCTTCTATACGTCTTCTAGGTAATTGGAGAAATGCTATATCTTAAGGGATCGTAACTTTACTTGTTGGAAAATATGTTAGCGCGGGGTATAAGGCGGTGTTTGCAATGCCTTGGCATGTTGGCTCTCCATCTCGAGATGCATCAAGGATTTCTGCCTCTGATATCTGTTTCTTTTCGCATAAAGTGCTGCAAAGTAGACATAAAATTTTGAAATTATTAGTAGAGAAGCCCAAGTAGATGCATAATATCTGATTATGTAACAGAAATAAATGCTTAAAAGTTCTGCAAGAGTGAATTTGTTAACCAAAAAAGTTGCATAAAAGTTGCATTCATGGTATTCGTAAAAATCAAATTTTGACAGTGGAATTCTATGAGTTGAGTGTCTTGCAACAGTAGCGCTTATGGGACACAATAGTAGACTGCGGAAACTATTCCCCTTAGAAGACAAACTGGAGATCCAAGTTAAGGGACAACACCATCCTTGAATTGTTGGATAAGATGGAATACTCCAACTATCGTTATCAAACCTATATATATATATAGATATATATCTTGTATCCAGTACCGGACATCATCTGACACTTATAACTTTTTATCTAAAAACTTGTAATAACTAGTTGATTTATATATAACTTCCTATTTAGAACCTTGTAACATAGTTAATTCCTATTTAGAACCTTGTCGCACGTTATTAATTGAAAAATGTTACATTAGAATCACCCGATTGGTACCAACATACCATAAAAAAAGTTACAAGTGATGGTGCCGGATAGCAGCCCCTCCCCATACCCATATATATATATATATTGTTTTTTTTTTTTTTTTGCTTTTAATGAAAAGGGGTGCTTTTATTTCATTTTCTGCTTTTAATGAACATTGAAAGTCGGTGTCGTCTCTTGCAATGTTCTCATTTGATTAACACTAAAACATTGGTACGAATAGATTTTGCCATAGCAACAGCAGGGGACACCACTAATTCAGTTACTAATTCGAATAGAAAAAGGATCGGGGCACAATTTATTCTCAAAGAAAATAATTGGTAAAATTAAATTAGACCGAAAAGCATACTTACACATCAACTCTTGAGGTAGTCCAAAGTCGTAATCATTTCTTCCCCTTCGGATGCAGAAGAGGTAAACAACTAGCAACAGCACAAAGAAAATGAGAGCACTCGATACTCCTATTGCAATTTTTCCCTTCTTCGACAAGCCACCATTTTCCCAAAATAAAGGACATTCTGGTAAAGTAGGCACTCCACATAGTCCTTTGTTTCCAGAGAGACTGTCAAAAGAAACGTTATTAATAATTTTTTATAAGTATACAAGTAAAATCGGTCAAATATAACCATCAATTATGTCTTTATGAATGAGACAAGAAAAAGAAGAAAGACAACAACGGAATCACCTAACTTGGGGCGCTAATTAAACGGTTTGCATTTCAACTGTAGATCCCAGGAAGGAAGTGCAAAATATAAAGAGGTACTTCAGCAACCTTCTATATTGATGCAGTCTGATTGGTCGTATTTTTCGACAGTAACTTAAACATGATTTAGGACAGTGTGTTTCATGAAATAACATGCGCCAAAAGAAATAAGATGCTACTTTTAACAAGCAATCTGATGCCAGAGGTAGGGAGAAGGGAAAAAGAGAAAGACGAGATATTTAAGAGGAATAGAGAGTTTGGAGCTTGGAGAGAGAGACAAGACTTGAGGAAATTTTAATATCATTAGTAGATAATCAAGGTCTGAATTTGTTCCTTGTCACTATCGATTCCACCAACAGCACACACACGCAAAGGGAGAGGGGAAACGATAAACAAGAGCCGAGTGCATACAGAATGCCTTTTGAAAGGGCTATCTTGTAAGAAAAGATCCTTGGTTTACCACAGTATAAATATGATCAACAGTTTATCAAACTGCGCACAGATACTTCAGAGCAAATAAAATTAAGCATGGATACTGCCACGGTGTTCGTAACTCAACATATTTGTCAATTTTGCCAGTTTAGAAGAATTGGTAATTAAGGCTGGATGAAACTATAATGACTTACTCAATGGCTCCACCATGCACAGCAATAGAATATAGTTCCTCCGGTACTCTTCCTTCCAATAAGTTGTCATTCAACAGCCTGGTAAGAGCAAATATGTTAACGATTTACCTACCATGGAAAAAAAAATATGTACTAACAGCCACAAGGGTAAAAAGGCCAAACATTTTCAGCAAGTAAATGAACAGTTTAAATCTCCCTCTAAGATGGAGATAATAGCCCTGTTTGTCCCATAGACGTATTAAATCCCCCTTCCACAAAGTCGGATCAAATTCCTTTATCCAATGTTTTAGGTTAAGCGCATAAAGAGACGGTTCAAGGGGTGGACTTAAATTCTAGCAAAACAAAAAAAAAAAGGTGGACTTACAACTGTAATGCAATTTTTGTCCAATTCAAATGGATAAATTATTGTTTCATCTTATTTCTTAAGGATATTGGATTCGTTTAGTCTTGCCACATAAAATGTTTGCTTTATATGTAATAGTTTTAAATAGTTGTTTTTAGGTTAGAACTTCAATAATGAAATTAAGAACTAATTTTCAATTTGAACCACACAAGTTTCAGAATGCCAAGTTGATGATAATAAATTAAAGGCACTTCCACTTACACAAGCTTGAGAGATGAAGTTGTTAAAGTTTCGGGTATGGATCCTGTGAACTGGTTACCTGACAAATCCCTACAGAACAAGGTCCAGGGAGAAAAAGTTATTTATACAAAAGCTTAGTAGTAACATAAAAAACCAAAACCAAATAAAATATTAAGGAACTAAGCTGACAAACAAAAAAATTCTTTTCATACTTCAAAAAGTGAAATAAATGGGCCATCAAATGGCATACATTTCCAACCAAGATGATGCAGCAATGATAAACAGCTATTGGATCTTGTTAGTTAAAGGAAAAATTAAGTTGTAAGACTGATACTTACAGCTGAGTGAGAGACTTTTGACCTAATCCCTCTGGTAGCGTGCCCCCCAAAGAATTAGAGCTCAAGTTACTACAAAATAAGGAAAGAAATAGTGTCAAAATGATGACTGGTACAATGAAGTAACTGCGAAATAAAACAAAATTAGTTTTAGAAAGTTGCAAGCGCACTCAAGATGACTGAATTACGTATAAGTAGACTATAAAGATATAGTCAGAAACAACAGTGTGGAAACCTTAACTACATTTAGAAAGATGTAGGACGAATTATAGAATTAACTCTGCCTATATTTAGAAGAAACCAGCAGATTATAAAAGAAAAGGAGAGGGAGAACCCAAATCGATTCAGTGAAAGAGTCATATATGTTAGGCAAAGCATATGTATCTAAACCTCGGATTCCAATTACTACACTTTCCATTCCAGAAACATGCAGAAAAAAAGATGTACTGGTGTCAATCTACAAACAATAATCTCATCAATGGTTTTCTAACTGTCATGAGTACAATTGAGAAGATAGTTTCCAATCAAGATAAGCAAAGACAACATTCATTGTTACTTGGAATATATCATAACATGCACGGTGTTCTTTGTTACCACAGTTTTGATAGTCAGACCAAAACATTGGTTAGTGCAAATTGAAGACATTTGTTGGTTGGGTCACCAGAACCTACTACCGGCCAAGCCAGTAAAGAATGATATTCTTATTGAAGAATGATCGATAGAAGAAAAGAGGAAGATAATGTGATGCGTTCATGGGAAGACATAATACTCTATAGTTTATCAGCAGCAAGAAAAAATACAAGCCCCTATGCAAAGAAATATAGTGAGCAAGTACGCAAACTGCAGAATAGCACAAAAATTTTCCCTCCACATTGTTAATCTACGAACTGAAAGGATGCCCAGTAGTACAAAAGTAGGCAGATGGTACTTACAGGCTTACCAAGTTTGACAAGAGACCAATCTGGTCACTGATATACCCTTTCAAGCCTTGACTCCCAAGGTCTCTGAAATATATAGTGTAAAAATAAAAATTCAGGAAGCAAATAAGTAACGGTTAAGATGAAAGCGTAGAAACTAACGGGAAAAGAAATGAAATAAGATGACCAAAATGAAACAGTTTAAAAGAAATTATCATCTGGCTGGTTGTTATTACTGTATGGTAAGAAATTTTCCACAAGCATTGGAATGGCAAATGATCAAGTGATGTTCATCAACTGGTTAACAGTTTATAACTGAAAAATATTATTCTATCCAATGTTATCAACTGAGAATGGAAATAGAAAGTGAAGCGGACTCTTACATTTGAGACACAAAGAGGGCGGTTCCATTCTTGTTGACATGGCATGTAACTCCCTCCCAAGCATCCCAAGTGGTAGGGGCACAAGGATCCCCATTCCAACCCATTCTATCCGGAACACGAAGCGACTCTTTCAATGCTTTCATAGCAACCACTGCAGAAGAAGACTCGATCAGTATGCCTCGTCTTGAGAAAGAAGCAAACTCATTTTGGGCACTATTTTTTGTAATTGACGATACCATACGCCTTTCCAAAAAGCAAAAAAACAAAACGCAACTATTCGACTCCGAATATAAGCCCACCAATAGTTTTTACTTCTGCTGCTTCTTCATTTCTATACTAAAAACAGCAGCTGTCCTAGATTCGGAAGCGAAGTACGCAGAGAAACCAACCCAGAACTTCCCTTTTTTTTCCATTCCAATTCAAATTTCTTAGCTATAAAAGGCCAATAAGTAGGTTTATTAGGCTTCAAGCAAAAAAAATATATATATACTAATATTAGGCCTCAAAAATAACGACCAACACTAATTGTTTCACTCGTTAAGAAATTTGCCGGAATTGAAAGTGAAAGAAAACCAACCAGAACAGATTATATCAGGTCAAAGTCAGTAACTTTTCTTCCAATCATGGAAAAAAATCACAATTTTCCTATTCGGTTTCTCATCTAAAATGGTGTTTGGAAAGGTGGAAAGTTTCCCATACCTTGATCGGGAACCGTGGCGAGATCAACCGGAACCAGGGCATAATTCTCTAGCCCACTGATCAACGCCGCTCCGGCCACCGTCACGAGCTTCACAGTCAGAACGGTGCTGCTCAGATTCTTCACCGTGTAATTCCAACTGTACGCATGCAAGTTTCCGACCTCCTTGAAAATATCAATCCGCGTCACATTCTTCCCGTTGATCACCACATCGAACACTCTCTGCCCCGCCCTCGTCACGCTCGGTTCGATCTCAGCGAAGTGGAACCACAACAAGTAATCGAGCTTCGCGTCCACCGGCAATTCGTACACCAACGTCCCGTCGCCGCCGACGACCGTCACCGCCGACTGGAACAATTTCATAGGGAAATAGTTAGGGCTCATCTCGGTCCCGGCGATAATCGCGCTCCTCGTGGTCACGTCCTTCGCCGACTTCTTCGTCTCCGGGGAACGAAAATCCTCGTCGGACTGCCACGACCGGCCGAAGAGGTCCGTGTCGTTGCTGAATCCAGGTCCCCATTGCCCGGACCCCATGGCTAACCGGCCATAGTTGACGAGAACGTAATCTCTTCCGACTAAACCAGAGTCATACGACGCCGGATCAACCTGGACGAGCTCTAGGGTTCCGATTACCGGTGAATCGGTGGCAATGCCGTAGAAGCAGACGTCGGCCTGGCCATCGGAGACGAAAACGAAGAGATCAGAGTAGGCACCAGAGCTAGCGAGGTCCTCCGACCAGGGCGAGCGCCAGCTGAACACGACGGTGCCTTCCACGGAGGCGTCGAACGAGGGGGAGTGAGACTTGCCGTCGTAGTTGTCGTACACCGTGAACGTCCGCACATAGTACCGGCCGTCGGGGAGATTCGGGACTATGTAGCAGTTCTTCTTCCCGGACGACAACGGGAAGTAGCGGAGCGTCTGCTCCTGCGGGTGGTGGAACCGGAGCGGTTCGGAGACGATGGCCCTCGATCCGCCAGTGAATAACCGGTCCGACAACCAAGACGTGTTGAACTGGTCGGTGGAGTCGGTGAGTCCGCCGCAGTCTATGTGGTAGGAGAGGCCTGGCAAGGAAATCGACAGTAAGCTTTTTTACAGTTAGTGACAGTTAAAAAGTTAGTTACTTTCTCAGAGCAAAGTATGTTTGGTGGTTACAGAAAACTCACCGTAGGGATAGGATTGCGGCGGAGATACGGCGGCGGAGGGAGAGGATGAGAGAAGGAGGAGGAGCGTCAGAGAGAGGAGAAGAACGAGGGACATTTTTTTTTTTCCTTTAATTTTTATTTTTGAAAATCCTTTGTCCTTTCTCAGGGAGTAGAGTATAATTTAGGACATGAGCAACGGAAAAAGGGGAGGACGGAAAAGGAAGGGGGAATGTATAAAGGGTAAGAAAAAGAGCGGCGAGATTTGCGGAGAAGAGAGTGGAGAACCAAATTTGGTGGTTGTGAAAGTGTGGAAGTGAAAGTAGTAGGGGAAGTAGGGGGCTTTTAGTTAAAGAAAACCGTGAGAGAGAGATCTAGCAAAAAAAAAAGAGATAAATTTGGTCAAACTTTGGATTAAATTGGTTCACATTAAGTTCAGTGATTGTCACGGCGTTGATAACGTTACATTAGGACTTTAATTCATTTTATACTACCATATAATTAGACGTGTTAAAAGTCTACTCTGCTGCTTATAATAATTGAAAATAATACTAATAATAATTGAGGAGGAATTCATTAGTCATTAGACTCAATTACTTCACCTGAGGGTTATCAACCGAGTCCTTTTCCTATTTTATTGTCTCAATTATTATTTTCTTAGTAGTATTTTGATAATTTATTAATATATTTAAAAAAAATTTAGTAATTAATATTTTTTATATGATTAAAATTTTAAATTCATATGACATAATACAATATTATTGGGTGACAACCAATAAGAACAGAAAATTCATAACAACAGATATTAATTCTTTTCAAAACCAATCTCTCTCTTTTTTTTCTAATTTTAAGTTTATATGATATGAATTTCAATTAAATATTAGTGATTGAAACTTTTTTTCTTAACTATTTGATTTAATTTTTAACAATCTAATTTATGAATAATCGTGTTAAAAATTTATAATACATAGTACAAAACTATTCCAGTTATAAATTTGATCATTGAAAAAATAATTTTATGATTCAGAACAATAATTACTACAGATATGATGAAAGAAGAAGTCTTGTGATAGAAATTCTCTCTCTCTTTTTTTTCCCCCTCTGTGCAAAGGTAAAAAAGAAAGTAAAGAAAATCAGTTAAACATGCAAAGAGAATGTTACTGTTAAATGTAAGTTTTTTTGTTCTATAATATTGAACTTTAATATGATTTTGATGAGATTTAACTTTAAAAAACTTACCTTAAAATATTCTTACCACATAAAGTTTCAATGAACGAGTACGAATCGCTTCTTGATTTTTGAGTGGCAGTCAATAAACGAGAGGGAAAAGAAAATTGTAAAAAAAATATAAAATAAAATAAAAATAAAGACAGATGCGTGATTGAGATTTTGAATATTTTATTTTTATCCTATCAAAAAAAAAATTATTTTTATGGATTGATGATATAAACCATCCCACATCATTGTAGATAAGCTACTCAACAAACAAATAATTATTTCTTTAGGTCTTGTTTGGGATTTAAGTTCAAACTCAAAATTTTTATATCAATTTTTATCCTTTTTTTTTAAATTTTTATCTTTTTTTTAAAATCAATAATAATTATTGTAAATATTAATGAAATTCAGTTGAGGAAATGGGCTTTAGCTAGTTGAATTATTACAGCATGGTACACTAACCAAACCAAAGCAGGTGGTAGTTGGCCACCTGAGAGCCTCAAGAGGCTGATGGATGTGTCCCAAAAAAAAAAAAAAAAAAATCCGTGACCAATTTTAAAGGAAAAAAATAAAATAAAAAAGGGCTTGTTTGTAAAATTCTAGAATTGCACGTGAACCCCCACAATAAAGAAACAGAACAAGAGCAGCCACAACTGTACCAGACTCCTTAAATTTTCAACTTGTTGGTTAAAATTCTTTTCGAGAAAAAATTGGATAAATTTTCTGAAAACGACGGAGGAATTGGTGACAGAGCATTTAGGAGCGTGATTCCAGCTTATGCTTTTACGTCTCCAATCTCCACTTTCCACCTCATTGAAAAACATAGTTCCTTCATTTGTACTGTTTAGGACCTAAGGGAGATTCTGAAAGATGATTGTTTGGTTATCTGTTTCCCACGTAAAATTTTCATTTTAGTTTCCTTTTTTTTTTTATTAATAAAAATTATAATTAATTTTTTAAAAAATAATCAATTTGAATATAAAATTTTCATTCTAAATCGATACATCAAACACGGTGGTACATTTTAAATTGAAAATGAGATTTAGAGGATATTTGGTTCACAAGTTCATTTCAAACTAAAATATACTTTTTTATCTCAATTTTTATCTTTTTCTGAAAAAGTTTTTTATTTTTTCTGAAAAAATTTGTTATCTCTTCTGAAAAGTCAACGAAAATTATTATTAAAACTTAAAATTTCCAACTCAAACTCATTTACTAGACGGACCCTTAGTTTTGAAATTATCTGTTTGGTTAAAAAAAAAAACTGTTTGGAGTGAAAATGTGTAAAATCTTGTAATATGTTCGGAAAAATATCAATATAAATATTGTTTCGTTTCTTTCAAAATTTTATGTAATTTATAAAAATATTTTTTTATAAACATTAAATTTATTAGTTAAATAATATATTTATAAGAAGTGAAAAAATAATTTATCCAATAAACTTGTTATTCAATGTTTTTTATTTCAAATATTTTAAAAATCTGTTATTTATTTGAGTTTTTTTTTTTTTTAATGAAAGAAATGATATTTTAGTTCTTTCTTCTAATAGTAATTAGGTTTTTACTTTTAAGGATAAAATCCCAATCCTAATTTTTATCTCATGGCTCATGCAACTGACATGACCTAAAATTGTCTTCTCAAGTAACAAAAGAGAAATGTAGATATTCCGTAATAATTTTAGATTGAAAAAATGATGCATAAAAATAGTTATTGACTAATTAATAATAATAATGACCGGCAACGTGAATGCATAGCATTGTTCTTTTGTTTTCTCACGGTAGGTGGGTCTCTTAGATGTGGTATCCACGTAGGAACCTAGCCTTTTTTTTCCCCCTTCCTTTTTAGCATCTATGTGGGACAATTGTGATTTGATGATTAGTAAAGGAAAATAAAAAATAAAAAAATTCATTCGTTATTTATAATTGGTGTAAACATCTAAGGAGCTAATCATTTGGGTCTAACGATTGAGAAAGTGAGCAAAGAAATTGACATAAGCTGGCAATCCACGAAGTTCTTTTTCATAGTGAGTTTGTGGAATGTTCTATTTCATGAAAAAGATCTTCTACTTGTAATGTTTTTTAATTAATTTGTGGTCCCGAGACCCAAACCAATGAAATTTATGGTTCGATTAATATCCTGTTGTTAGTATGATAGGAAAAATGGTTAGCTATTAAGCATAGCAAGGCAGAAGAGTTGTACTTGAAGCAATATATTAATGTGACCCATTAATTATATTTTATCGAAATTTTATAAAAATTAAGGTCTCGTTTGGGGTTTTAACCCAAACTGTATTTTTTCATCTCAGTTTTTATCTTTTTTTTTTAAGTTTATCTTGTTGAAAAGTCAACAAAAATTTTCAATTCAAATTGTACTTTTTTCAACTCAAACTCATTCACTAAACGGAACTCTAATATGTTTTCTTCTTTTCTTATAAAATAGGATCAAACCAGCAATCTTTCTTTAAAATTTCACCTCGTTCAATCCGCAGTGTCGCTGGACCAAACGGTCGTATGTCACAATGACGTCAATTGTTGTTGAAGTTGATAGAATAGTACTACACTACTGCCTTGTTTTTGTTCAGGTGGGCCATATATCTGGTGCCAATATTTCAAAACCCTCTTCATTTTTTGCTAGCTAGTAAATTTCTTTAAATAGTAAATTGCTTTTTCATTCATCGTTATAAAAATTGATTGATTCTAATTTAATATTTCTCAGTGATATATTGTCACTTACACTAATGATTCTAAATAATATTATGTTATAAGATTTTAAACAGAAAATTATACGTAGATCAATTAGTAGTTACAAAACTCTTAATAGAATATTACAACCGTTAGACCTAACTGAATTCGAATGCAGGATTTAAGACATTTATTATATGTATATAAGTTATCTCCAAAGAACTAGATTTTAACACTTTATTTATATTTTACTCAACACAGGTAAAATTGAAGGATAAATATACATGAATACGTTTTAGTTGCATTTACGTAGCAATTCGTTTCTTGTATCACCACATTAAATAAGTTGAGGTTCATACTATCTCTTAAAAACATTTAACATTGCTATCTTACACGTTACAAATCTAGTTCAGAGATATTTCTGTTAATAAAACTGTTCACGGATAAAATTATGGCAAGAAAAGAAAGTTCCAAAGTAGTTTGTGAAATTGTAAGTTTGTTCTGGTTTTTTTCTTTTTTTTTCAAACGGGAAGAGGAAAACATTAAATATGCTAAAGAAAATAGCAATTTCTTTTTTTCTCAGCAAAAAGAAATATCTATTGGTTTAGAAAACAAATGCTGGAGAGTTTCATTTCTATTACCCATTTATCCAAATTAAAAAATTAAAAAATTAAAAAAAAAAACAAACAAACAAAAAGACACCTACATTTAAGAAGATGCCCAAAAAAAAAAAAAAAAAGATGAAAAGGGGCAAACAATTTATTCTGTCATTATTCGTTGAAGTAATGCCAAATTCCTACTACACTTGCGTGTTGCCTTGACAGTTCATAATTGAATTTTTGCTTCCCTTAAATAAGATGTATTTTTTGCTCAAAAGTTCAACGCAAATAACACACATGAACCGCTGGAAACCAAAAAAAAAAAAAAAAAAAAAGGTACAAAGAGTGGGGGAAAAAGAAGAAGAAGAAGATTATAAAATATTCAACCAAATAGTTGGAAAATAGTGAATCAAACTTACCACAAACATTCAACATTCCACCGCACATTTTATTTTTTTTGGGTATATAAATAAATTTCTTATTCAATTAATATGAAGTGTGGTGATAATTATTGTGAAATTGAACTCATCTTTCAATTAAAATGATGTCCGTTCTATTTTATTATATTAATGGATCTTAAAATTTCTTCTATTAAAATAAGGATAATGGAAAACGAAACGACATCAATAATATTCATTTTTTTTACGAGGGAAAAAAAAATGAGACGCAAATGTAATAAATGGCAATGAGATCTTTAAAAACTTTTAAATTTGGATTTTTAAAAAATAGCTTTCACCTTCCAACTACTCAATAGTAATTTAATGTAACGGATGCACCCTGGGATCTGCTACGACGGAAAATGGGGAACCTCAAACAACTGAAAATAAAATAAAATAAAATATTGTTAAAAAAATTAATACTAACAGCTAATGATTTGCAGATCGTTTCTCACAGTTATATTTGTTGGTTTCTAAATTGTGTTTAATAATAGATTTTCTGAAGTTAAAATTATAAATTAATCATTCCTAAAAATTCACTAGAATAATTTAATCATTTTGTTCGTCTGTCATTTTGGTCGGGTTACACTGAAAACTTCCCGTGACATGCATTATAAAATAAGTAGTTGCTTCCGACAAGGACACATGAAAAGACAAATCCCCTAATGTTAAAAAAGAATATGGAGATTTTCATGATAGTACTTTTAAAAAATAAATTTGGATTGGATTTTAATTTTTAACCATGATGTTTGTATAAAAAAATTATTTATTCTGCATATTTAAATATTTGACGTGATTTGAATTATATTTAAAGATAAAAAACATGTATTGTTGATACGAGATCATAATGTAAAATATTGTTTTTAACAATTATACTGTGAAAGAGAGAGAAGCGAAAATCTTGTAGGTTTTTAGAAATATGATTTAAATGTTGGATAATTTTCACTTGCGCCGTCAAAATTTTTAGGATTATTTTCTCTTAATCTATTTAATTTTAAAAACTTTGACTTTACCTTTTTAATTTTAATTTTGTCACATTTAACATTTTTTTAAAAGAATTATCCTTAAAAACATACGAAAAAAGAGAAGAATTGATCTCATTTAACCACTTCAATTAAACTTTCAATTAAAAATCTAAATTAAACTTTCAATTAAAAATAAATAGAAAAAGACCACGTGATCCCTTTTTTTGAGTTTATTTTATTAATATAAATTTTAATGCAAGGATTAATGCAAGATAAAATTAAGGGAATTTTAAAGTTCAAAGGGATAAAATAAAAACGATCTTAAAACTGAAGGACATCAGTGAAATTAAGACCTTAGATCTTCACGTGGCTAATTTTATAAGTGTGAGTTACAAGTCATCAATCTCTTCCCCTAGTCACGTTTTAGGCAGATCTAGAAACGAACTTTGAGAAATATACCTTTTTTTTATTATTATTTAATACCTTATGCATTTTCAAAGCGATTACATTAGGCTTTATTATAGTTCAAATTATTATAAAAACATAATATCGAATTTGGAAAGGAAAGCTAGTTGGGATTAGATATATGTAATGTCACAGAAAATTTAATATAAATACGTGGGATGTATAAACACACACATCAAGGTATCATGGCATTTTCGATGTGTGTCCCCATCAACATTAATTGATTTTAATGCGTGCAAATAAATACTTGGGTAACAGTTACATCACTTACAGCACTACAAATTCATTTGTCCTCTGAGCTTTGTTTCAGTTACAGCACTTACCCCATTTTAAAGTCCTCAGCAAAAAAATATTTAATGCATCGGATATTTTACGTTATCGTATTTGATACATTCGTTTAATAAATATTTTCCCTTAGATTATTTATCAATATTAGTCATATCCTAATTTTTTAAACACTATTATCTTTTCTGATAAATTTTGCCAAATAATCACATAGGCAATATATACTAAAAAAACATAATTTTAAAAGCTGAAATAAGTAAATAATATAATTTATGAAACTGTTCAAATTAATAGCATATAATTAATTTACTCCTAGTTTAAAAAAAAAAAAAAGAAGCACTTACGTATAAATATGTTATTTACTTAAACAATTGTGTAAATTTGCTATTTATCTCTTTCTCCCTAATGTTTATTGGACCGATGTGTCATGTTAGCGTAAAGATATAACACCTGGTTTACTGAATAATTTATATATCCTTCCATAATTTTTTTTCTTTTTCTTTTTATTGTCATAAGTAATTAAGGATCAATAAAGGACTTTAGTGTCCCCTGAAAAAAAAAAAAAAAAAAAATGTTTGTTACTATTTGATTTGGTAAAATCCGTAGAAATTTTGTTTAAAAGCAAAAAGTTAGAATGTTGGTCATGAGAATTGAACTTTGAACTAAAAAGACATTTTATGTCGTACATCATTAAGATTAAAGCAATGTATTTACCTGCAGTCTATGAAAAAGGCTAGGATGAGTTTATACATGGAAAGCAAGAAAGTAAATTGGCGTTTTGACCACAAAAAAAAAAAAAAAAGAAAAAAAGAAAGAAAAGAAGGAAAGAGAGATTAATGTACAAAGCAAATGGTTCAAACTAAATAATTAAATTATCCTAAAAAACGACCCAATGATATTTCATAATTTCAGACCTTTATTAGGACAGATTTTATACCTAAATTAAAATGACTTTTTAAAGTTGCCTCTCTAATTTTCATCCATAGTATCTAATCCTCCGGAATTTTGAAATTCTTCCAATGTTCCCTTTGTTCCATAAAAATATATATCTTTCAACATAATAACATAAGTCCTTATTATAAATTTCTTTTTATCTTCCCTCTTCAAAAGTAGCTGGGTTAAAGAGCCTAAAACTTTCTCTAGAATTTTACAAGAGAGCACGACTGTGTGTTTTCGAAGCTCAAATATTCTAATTTTTGCCTTGATCTTCTTATGAGTTTTGGTTTCGTAATTAGCTTCTTCTGTGAACATGTATTCAATAATAATAATAAATGGGAGAAAGACTATTTGTTTAGTTAGGAAAATTCATATTCCGATTTTGTCCCAAAAAACAAAGTTAAAAAATTTTTTTTTTTAATTTTATAGTGAAAATCGATGGGTATAATAGATAACATAATAAGGGATCTAACATAACAATTTACATATCACAAGTTAAAAATTAGAGTCTAATCTCAATGAACAGAATGCACATAAAAAATGCACTTTTGCTATTGTCACATGTGTTATGGATAAGAACCGAATTTAAATTAAAACAGAGGAACTCTAAATGAATTTCATTTCAATTATCATACCACCATTATCGAGTAATAAAAATTGACGGACACTAACACGAAGCAAAAGAAATGCACTGATACCGTCATTTTGAAAGAGGAAGGTGGAATTACTTTGGGACGGTGTCTGATTTTCCCAACGACATAGGCTAATTGTATGGTCCACGGTGTCTCTACAAAAGCACATATCTTCTGTAACAACAAGTACATAATAAATATTTACCGGAAAAAAAAAGTACATAAGAAATTTTATTTTTTAAAAAAAAAAAAAGAGAAAACGAATATATGTGTGTGTGTGTGAGTACAACAGAACCTACTTGTCTATGTAGCGACTACACGGACAAAGCGACCCGTGACTTGGCTTGGATTTATCACAAGTACAAATTGAAACTGAAACTTCCTTGCTCATATCTCAATTTGTACTTCCGTTAACTTGCAATGGCAAAGGAGGGATTATATAGGACTATTTCTACGCAATATTTTTAAAGAATTACTATGTCATTTATTATGACACTTTCCCCTCAACTTTAAAAATGTGTCGCTTCGTCCCTCTAAATTTCATTTTTTAAGTACCCTCGTTAATCCAATTTCGTTGGTTTTTTAGGAAGTCTTTGCAAATTAATTCTAAGGCCCCTTTGGTAAATGAGTTTAAGTTGAAATTTTTAAGTTTGAATAGTAACTTTTATTGATTTTTTAGAAAAGACAAAAACTGTTTTAGAAAAGGCAAAAAACTTTTTCAAAAAAAGACAAAAATTTAAGTTTAAATCTTAAGTTTAAACTGGAACTCCAAACGGAGCCAATTTTGCTCTTGAACTTTGTCAATTATGTCACTTTGGCCCCCCAACTTTCAAAAATGCTCCCCTTGCTCCACTCAAATTTTATTTAGTTAGTAAGTAACGCCCCTTTCGTCTAAGGGGGTGTTTGAGGTCACCTTTGCGATTAATGTTTCCAAATGTTTTTTTTTTTTTCTTTGTCTTTTTCTTTCAATTTTGACATTCATTTTTCTAAAAATTTATTAAAAAAAACTCAAATTTTAAAAGTTCATAAACGGACCCCAATTCTATTTGTTTTTTTTTTTTTAAGTCATCTTTTGTCAATGTGGCTACCTTATAATGAATAGCTCCATAAGTGATATTTTTAGGGCATAAACTCATTGTACTCCCACATTACTCTCTATATCATCTAATTTATCTTGTTAAACAAGGAAGCTTGTTGAGGCCTACTTTTTTTGCATCTAAAGGTGATGGTTAAATGTTATTGTCAGTAAGCCTCAATTTGATATTCAAGTTTAACTCTAACTAAATTATATTTTTTCATCTCAAAAAAATTTTTTTTTCTGAAAAGTCAATAAAATTTATAACTAGTTTTTAAAAAGTCAACCAACTCCATTTTAAAATTTTCATCTTCAACTAACTTACTAAATCGATACTAAGTTTTTATTCTTGAACTATTACTTGTGTTTGGGTTCGAATGAGCGGTTACAAGAAAATAGTCACGAAGGTTGTTGATTTATGAGTGGATTGATGAAGTTGAAGAAAAACGACATTGATTTATTAAGCTGAACGGCATTTGACAAAAGGAGATTGCCAATAGCAATGGAAGAAAGGTTTGAGGAAACAAAGTGGTGCATTTTTTATACATTATAGGCTTGTTCGGTGGAGTTTATTAGAAGTTACTTTTGACTTTTATATCTAAAAATAGCTTCATATAGAAAAGGAGAAAGAACGGTTCGTTTTGAGCAAAGATTTTTTTTTTTTCTTTTGGCCCTTTTCTTTTCATTTTAGTCTTTTTTTTTTTTTTGTATTAATCAATTTTTTTAATATTTTAATATTTTAATATTTTTTATGTTTTCTATGCCTCTTTTTTTGTTTTTTTAAACCTTTAGATACTTTGTTGTTTTTTTTTTTTGTTTATTTGTTTGTTTTTGTTTTTGCGTCTATTTTTTTTACTTATTATTTTAATTTATACTTATTCAAATAAAATTTCTCAAATATAATATTTGCATAGTATATCCTTTAAACTAAGACTTACTAATGGAACAAAGTTCGAGGAAAAAAAGTGACGCATTTTAAAGAAGGGATAAAGTGATATATTACAAATTGACATAATTCAATGGTAAATGCAGCGTGCAACCACCATGGGGTGAAAGGATTAGTAATCAAGGAAAAAGAAATTATACAAATGAGTCCCAAAATCATGAGCTCAAACTCCTCCAAAGTAGCAAAAAAGCAAAAACAAAACAAAACAAAACTCCTCCAAAGTATCACAGTTATTGGGTTTTGATAAACAACTGGTGTAATAAAATTCCAGCTTCCGATATAACCAATCAAGTATTTTCTTTATATAATTTTATATACAAATAACCAATCAAATATTTTATGATAAGCTTTTCATCCATGGTCTCTTTAATGCATGGGAAAAAAAAATGCAGTTTGAATCTATCTGGTTTAATAGGGGATTGAATATTAATAAAGAAGTGTATGTAGATTGCAATACTGTGTAGCCATATTGTCAACTGGACACGTTTACTAAACTGTAAACGAATGTAATGGAATAGGTAATGATATTGAAAATCAAAGTAATGAATAAGAAGGAAGATCATTAATTTCTTTTTTAGTGCGTACCTGCCTATTAGACGGTGTAAAGGGAAACAATTTTATTCTCTTCGTAGTGTTTACTAACCATAACAATGTTAATCTTATTAATGTAATTACTAAAATATCCTTTTATATAACAAAAATAACATTAGCATATTAAAACTTATTAAGGGTAAATGAGTAAATTTAATATGTATTCCCTTTGACGATCAATCAATACTGAGGGGATGTAAGATTGACAATCTCCTTCTTCACTTCCTTATATCATGTAGGGACCACTAAAATCTTATTTTCTAATTTATAAGTAAATATATGATTAAGTAAAAAAGGGAATGACTATTCCCTTTCCCTTCGATGAAAAATAAACATTAATATATATATATATATATATATATATATGATAGATCTATATATAAATAGAAGGAAAAGCCCAATAGCTAACCAAAGTTTTCAAGATCCTATACGCTTTATATACACATTCAATCAATCTGTTTGGCAAGGGCTACGACCAAAATTGAAATATTGGCTGTAAAGTAATTTTTATAATTTGCTCCACCAAAGATGAGGATGAGAACATGAGGTCCAGAGGCAGCTGAACCATTACTTTATCTCAATTGCTAATATAATATAGTATCTGCTATCACCATCTACCTTTTTTTCTTTTTAATTATTTTTAATTTTTTAATTCATGCCACTTTCTATAAAGTGAAAGCTGTTTCTCAATATGCATGATTGGTATTGTCAACTAGAGTTCTAAGCTTAGACCGTGTGTAACAGAACTTCTATTTTTTTACCCCTAATCACGCCACCCAAACCACCGTCATTATGAGAATATCCTGATATCATAAGTGAAACAAAAGAATGACTGGACTTATATATATATTTTTTTACCGAGAGTCCAAAATCATCAAGACCTAATCTAATTTGATAGGTTATTAAAGATATATAATTACAATCTTATAATAGATAATGAGATTCGGTTCCTAAATATTAAGAAAGAAAGTATTGATAAATTATCCTCTTGCTACTATAGCACTACCACCATAACCTCTAATCATAATCTAACCAACCGAGCTTAATTGACTCTTAAGTATTATTGTTCAAACATATGATTCTACAATTGGAAGTTAAGCATCTCAAATGTGGTTTTTTCACCATTTAATTAATATGGGGCCAAAACAAGGTTACACGACTCTCTCTCTCTCCTTTTCTTTAGGTTGGTGGGATTGGAAAGGAAAGGGAAGGGAAGAATGCGCTGATTCTGGACATATATCAGAGATAGACCAATTTTATATAACCCTTCGATTCGAATTCACAAAAACAATATCTTAATGAACAATATAAATTCTAAACATTTATGATCTAAACGTGAATGAGTTGAATTACTTATCCCTCGATTTATTAGTAAATTATCTTTTTAGGGAAGGGAATGGCGTGTGCCTGTAATCCACAAAATTTAAAAATAGGAGAGTGTGGTGTCCTTGTCCGCTAAAAAGGACATCATGATTGACATAGATAGGCACAAACTGAATTGTGATCCATCCACACAAAACACAATTAAAAGTCCACGAAAATCTGCATGTCCCTTTGTTCCATTTTCATGTTTGTATCGCACCTTTCTCTGCTCCCGAATGGATTCCACCCCATGTCGCGTATGCAGTAGGTAAGCTCAGACCGGGGTAGTTTTGGAATTTTACAGTCTTCAATATGGTCAAAATTGTCATTACACAACCTTTGCTTCCCTCTTCGGTAACCCAGAAATCATTTATCAAGGAGGTCATGGATGTCATGGTTGTAAATCTTTATATAAAAAAAAAAAAGGACAGAAACATTAATTCTAATACTAATTTTTTAATGCAAACGAAAAAGTCTTGATTCTTAAAAAATTAAGAAAGGTCACGACAACAAGCCATTTATTATTATGATAATTGTCCAATAGAAGTACGGTGATTTATGCAGCTAAAACAGTTTATCTGTCACTCCACTAGAGTCTAGATAATTATCTTTTCTCTTAAGTTATTGTGTTAGAGTTATCTTTTATATATGTACACATATATATAAATACACAAGTAAATATTTAAAAAATTATCATATTAATTAATTATATTTAACTTTCAGTCAGGTTGGGATTTATAAATTGTGATTACGATTGACATTCATAATACTATCCATGTTGATCAAATCCAACGGTCCATAATAAAAATTAAATTACTAATTTACCCTCACAAACTGAGGCAATCACGCGTATGCTACGGTCGTCACCCATGCAAAAGTTGTCTAAGTGTGCGACATAAAAGTATGAGTCAGCGAACAATAAAGATCCAGAAACGACATGATTTTCACCGTAGGACAGTAGGACTACCCAACCCAACCCAACAAATTGCAAAAGAATTGTACGGCCGCAGATCAGAAAACAAAACTTATGCCTTACGGTGCAATCTCCATCACACAATTACTCCCCCCTCTGAGCACACACTTCAAAAAAACAGTGTAAGGAAGGAAGGAAAGAGACAGCGACAGACAAACAAAACGCGTTCCAGCCTGGCAATTCCCCACTTTCCCTTTTTTTTTTTAAATTATTTTTTGACCTTTTTCCTCATTTGTCCTTGTCCCTTCGATCTCGCTCTCACTCATTCTACGGGGCCCACATCCGACCAAAAATACGAAAATACCCCTCTCCTGTCATAATGAATAAATGTTTGATTTCTCTCCTCTGTCGCTCTTATCCCATTTCTTCTTCTTCTCGCACTAATGCCACCGCGTCGCCAAATGGTCGTCGTTATCCTCGTCGCCGTTGCCGTCGCAGTACGGTTGTCGGTGGCAGCAGATCTGCCGGAGTTCCGTGAGGCACCTGCATTTCGGAACGGGAGGGAATGTCCGAGGACGGCGTGGTCGCCGGCGTCGCAGGAGAAGAACCAGCACGACCCGTCGATTATCCACATCGCGATGACGCTCGACGCGACGTACCTCCGCGGCTCCGTCGCCGGCGTGTTCTCCGTCCTCCAGCATGCCTCCTGCCCCGAGAACGTCGTCTTCCACTTCATCGCCAACCGCCGTTGCGCCGCCGATCTCCGCCGCGTCGTCGCGGCTACGTTCCCTTACCTCAAGTTCCACATCTACCACTTCGATCCCAACCTCGTCCGCGGCAAAATCTCCTACTCCATCCGGCGAGCCCTCGACCAGCCTCTCAACTACGCCAGGATCTACTTCCCCGATCTCCTCCCCTCTGGCGTCCGCCGTATAATCTACTTCGACTCCGACCTCATCGTCGTCGACGACGTGGCCAAGCTCTGGCGGATCGATCTCAAGCGCCACGTGGTCGGCGCGCCGGAGTACTGCCACGCGAACTTCACGAGCTACTTCACGCCCAAGTTCTGGTCCAATCCGGTCTTCACGGCGTCGTTTCGAGGCCGCAGACCTTGCTACTTCAACACCGGCGTAATGGTGATCGATCTCTGGAAATGGCGGGAGGGGAAGTTCACGGAGAAGCTCGAGCACTGGATGAAAGTCCAGAAGCGGTACAGAATCTACGAGCTCGGCTCGCTTCCGCCGTTTCTCCTGGTGTTCGCCGGCGACGTGGAGAGAGTCGAGCACCGGTGGAACCAGCACGGCCTCGGCGGCGACAATCTCGAGGGACTCTGCAGAAACCTCCATCCTGGTCCGGTGAGCCTCCTCCATTGGAGCGGAAAGGGCAAGCCATGGCTGAGACTCGACTCGAAGAAACCCTGTCCGTTGGATAGCCTCTGGGCTCCGTACGATCTCTTCCGTCACTCGTCCTTGTTCTCCGACAGCTAAGAGAGAGAGAAAAGTTAGAGTGAGAAAGCTAAAGAGAGAAAATTCGTCGTGAATTCTGGAGGTCCTCCGCTAGAAAACCGGCCGTCGGCAATTGTCAGACTCGGACAGCGTGCAGAGAAAGAGAAAGAGAAAGTGAAAAGACGAATGAGGACAAAAGTGATGAACGGGATATCAATAATTAAACGCATACTGGTGACGTCGAATGGAGGGTGTATCTGTCTTTTTGTACAAATGTCGATAATTTTGTTTATTTTTGTTACCACTTTTCCACAAAAAGAAAAGGGGAAAAAAAAAAAAAAGGGTAAATGTGACGACAAATTGTTTTTATCTGGTACGGTAAAAATAGGGTAGAATGAAGTCAAAGGGTCGTTTAACCTTGTTTAACGGCTGTGATTATGCGTTAAAGGGGTAGTGCGTTGAATGAGAAAAGGCCATTTTGATGCTAAGATTGTGGATGGTTGTCTGATTGGTCGATAAATGGAGACGTTATTTTTGAGGTTATTTTTGTACGTAAAGGGTAGTTGTTGTAATTATTGTCTTTTTTAATGTTTTAAAATCCCAATTAAAGATGTAATTCTTTTTCTCTGTTGGCTTTTCAGGTTCTTTTTTTTTTCCAATCAAATTTTGAATTAATGACATGAAATTTTTTTATTTTGGAATTCGAAAGTGTTAGATTTAAATATTACAACTTATGATTTTTTTTTCCTGCTACCAAGGTATTAATCTTTTAATGATTTTAATTACGTATAAGTCGCACGATTAGTTGATTAGAAACAACATAGTAGATTAAAATAAAAATAGACTTTTAAGAGATATTTAAAAAAAAAAATCAAACTCCTGATAACTTCAGGTGCGCTTTCTTTTTTTCTCACAAACCCATTAATTGTCATCATCCTCTTATGTTGTCTTTTATCAACTAGTCACGTGCTTGAAATTTGATAAAAACAATTAGAAATTGATATTTCAATGATACATGTATCGAGATTACAATTTATGATAAGCTACTATTATGAGTTGTAAAGATCAAATTAAGACAACCTCTATTTTTCAGTTTTTTTTATTTTATTTTATTGTAAAGAGTCAATATGTTTCAATCTACAATTTTTTGCTAATTACTACATGACACTACCATAAAAAAAAAAATAATTATAAAAAATAAGTGTTATGTATAAATCTTTTTTAAGTAGTATTAAAAAAAATTAATCTTAATACTAACCTAAAAATAAGTGTCTCTATTGTTATATAGTTACTAGTTGCATGAAGCATTGACGTTTCCCTTCCTCTCGTGTCATGTGTTGTTTAACGTTTGACTTTTGTCCGGCCATTTCCCTTTGCATTAACTGGTATCTGTTTCAAGCAACAAAAACTGGTGAATTTATTATTATTATTTTATTATTTTTTTGGTGTAAATAACGTTTTTTTTTTTTTTTAAAGCATTTGGTTTTTGAGGTGACAGTTCCAAAAGTTGGATTTTTAATTAATTTCATTTAAGCATATGGAGTGAAAGTAGATAGTTTTGTTTGATAAGTAATTCCGGCATAGTGACACCTGACTGCTGCTATTAAAGACAAGTTGGTAATTTATGAAACACTTTATTTTTTTTTTAATTTTAATTTTGAATTTTGGCTTCAGGCTTTAATGAAGCTACACCAAATTCTATTTAGCCAACTTTTCCGGCATTGAATCATCTCTTTTCAAAACACCTCATTCTTCCTTAAAACTTTGAACTCGAACCGACAATTTATTAGCCATGTGAGCTTGATTTGTCATCTGAAATTTTCTTCCTAGAATTTTAACAAGTGAGCTATCAAAGAAGGCGTGTCGTGTCTGGCAGAATCAATTTGATTATGCTTAATTCTGCTACTATGTCGGGCCTAACATAAGTCATCTTTTTAACAGATAATTATTTAAATAGTCATTTTTTTATTTATTGATTAATATGATATAAATTCCTCTATCTTAACCAACATGACACAAATTTTAATTTTATTTGTGTACTATAATGATCTAATAATAAATTTTTATATCATATTAATGTAATGGTATTTAAATTTGTATCGTTAAAATACTTTTTCCCTTTTTAATATGTATAGTGTTATCAATCAGCTGATGCTCTTGTGTTTCTTGAGGTCTTGTGTTATGCCATCTGCATACTTAATTGTGCTAGTTCACTTAAGTGAAAATCACCCATTTAATTAGTTGTCAAACTTCGATATTAAGTTCGTTTTATGAATTTAGTTTCTAAATTTTGGAACTTTGTATTTGTTTTAAGATTTCAGTTTCATTTTCAGTTATTTTTGTGATTATATTGTTAAATTTTGGTGAAAACTTTAATGGAAATTATTTAGAGTTTTTTTTTTTAATTCTTAATGAGTAAATGTGTAAGGTATGAGTACAGTACCTCAATGGAGATTACTCTCTCTCACACTCATAATAAGTGAAGCAAGTATGCAGATAAAAAAGGGAGGTGGGTATGAGAATGAGAAAGCATACCCACCCACGACCTCGCCTCCTTACCATCATTATCATTAGAGGAGAATATGATCTACGCTCTTAAATACCATAAGATCTTTGCTCTCACTTTCTTCCTTTATATTTAAATTTAAAAGGAGAAAATTCTTTATAAAAAAAAAAACCTTAAAAAGTGAGGGGAGAAAAGAAATAAATAATAATTTTACAGTGAATAATTAATATAAATAACAAGTTTTAAAAATACATCTAATAAATATAATAAATAACAAATTTACTAAGTAAACTATTTATTTATATTCAGTACATAGAGATTATTTACATAATAAATTTGCTATTTGCTATTATTTACTTTAAATATTTTGAAATCAGGATATTTACCTTATCCAATTATATATATATATATATATATATGTAAACTATTTACTACAATCTTTGAAAAGGTTACAAGGAGCGAGACTCCCTAATTTGTGCCCCACATTACATGTCATGTCGTGCTCCTATGCTAATAGACTAGTCCAATTCATTTTATAGCTGGCTCGGATAGTGAGTGCCAAGAATGTCACGTAAAGAAGTCGCTTTAAGATTCTCGCAACACATTTTAAGCTTAAGATTTTTGCTTACAAACGATGTACCGATCCATGTCTGTTTATGATATTGTCTGCTTTGAGCCGTGGCTCTCAAGGTTTTTTTCTCTTGGACTTAGTCCCAAAAGACCTATAAGATTACGAGAGAATCTCTTTATTTATAAACCATCATACTATATCTATTCACAAATGATGTGAGATTTCACAGTTTATTATTATTATTTTTTAATATGGATTGAGGATTGTCGCGTATGAACTTGATTATCGCGATAAAAAATCTGAACCACGGATAGCTTACAAAAGTAGGCCCAATAAAATATTAGAAGTCCACCATTCAAGCCTAACCCAGCCCAGCACTAGTCACAATCTAACGTGTCATTGGTGGTGAATATCTCTCTCGGGCCATTTCCCTCCACAAAAAATACCTGAATTAACTGTCACTATTACACAGTTTCAGAGACAAAAAAGACTAGTGGTCTAAATATGAAGGACATTCCTCCAAGTAAAAAAAACCACCAACTAGTTTTTGTTCTTACTCCTACTACTTCTCATCTCTTTCCCAAAATAAATCCAACATCCAAAAATCTCTCTTCTCTCCGGCCATGGCCGCCACCGTATCGGCCCGAGGAGTGGGCGTCGGCGTGGGCCTCGCCAAACTCCACCCCCACCACAACTCCAACAAACCCGCTTCACCATTTCTCGGCAAGAAGCTTCTGACCAAACCCACCTCGGAATCTTCCACAACCACAAGAATTTCCATCTCTAGGCACAAAAGATCACTCCTTGTCTCGGCGATGGGCGGCGGTGGCGGCGAGCTGATTGATGCGGTGAAGGACCTGTTTCTCGGCGTGGGAGTGGGGCTACCTTGTACGGTTATGGAGTGTGGGGATATCATCTATAGAAGCACCCTTCCCAAGCCCAATGGCTTGACGCTCACGGCACCGGGGGCGGTTCTGGCTCTGAGTGCTCTGTCTTACCTTTGGGCCACGCCCGGCGTGGCTCCGGGCTTCTTTGACATGTTTGTTCTTGCTTTTGTTGAGAGAATTTTTCGACCTACTTACCGCAAGGTCCGTAAGTTTTTCTTGCTTTCTTTAGTCTTCTTTGAGTTGATCTTGGAATTGGCTCACTTTCTGAAAGGTTAAGGTTTTTGCTAATCCAACAATTTTGTATGGTTTTGTTTTGATAGGATGATATTGTTTTGGGAAAGAAGTTGGGTGAGGGAGCTTTCGGAGTGGTCTATCGAGGTTCCTTGGCTAAGACGCCTTCTTCCAAGGTATATGTGTTGATTTTTTCGGTTAAGTTTGAAAGTTAGCTACGCATTTGCTTGAACTTGTTTTGGATGCATACTTGCAAGATGAGTTAGTTTTTTCTCTTACTTTCTCAGCTTGAATTGTAATGAGTACTTGTTCGATTTTAGTGAATTGTACAGAAAATAATGTATGGATTCAGAAATATGAGTAGGAAATATATCTACTATGCTAAGATTGTGGTTTTTGGTGGTCACTAGAAGGAAGGAGACCTCGTGTTGAAAAAGGCTACAGAATATGGCGCGGTAGAAATTTGGATGAACGAGCGCGTGCGACGAGCTTGTGCAAGCAGTTGCGCTGATTTTCTATACGGCTTTCTCGAGGTGTTTCTCTATGATGACTTCTTCTAAGTTCTACCATGCTATTTTGGGGTACCATTGTCTCGACAAGGATAAGCAAAATTTCCATGACTACTAATTTTACTGTGACATTTGAGGCTTTATTGACACCATTCTAATTGTTATCTTGAAATTGTTTCCCAGAGCTCTTCAAAGAAAGGTTCCGAGTATTGGCTTCTGTGGCGGTACGAAGGCGAGGCCACTCTTGCAGATTTGATGCAAAGTAAAGAGTTTCCTTACAATGTTCGTACTTTCTCTCATTAGACACTAGAAATTCTGTTACTTGTGTGAATCACAGAAGCTTTGAGTTTTCTATATTGCCAGTACCATGTTGGATTTAGGAATTTGGCAGAGTCTCTCGTAGATAACCCGACATTGAACCATCAAACCAGATATCGTTTTATTCTGTATTCGGGTGTAAAGATTCATTTTGTTGGTTGTAAAGTTAGAAGAGGAAACTAGAAGAAAATTTCTTATGGATGCTGATACGGGGAGTTATTCCGAATTCCGATTGATTTGTTATTGGATTGTTTCTGTTTTTGATCAACAAAACAAATAAAATTCTCAGGTGGAGACAATGATTCTTGGAGAAGTTCAAAACAT
The DNA here is from genome assembly GCA_025413485.1 of Ficus microcarpa. Lineage (NCBI taxonomy): Eukaryota > Viridiplantae > Streptophyta > Magnoliopsida > Rosales > Moraceae > Ficus > Ficus microcarpa. The sequence goes on along the minus strand of CM046385.1, from coordinate 7,376,835 downwards.
CCCCAAGGGATTGGAAAGGGAAAACAAGATCATTCAAACAATCCTGAGACAGCTGTTGTTTGCATTGGATGGTCTTCACTCCACCGGAATCGTGCATAGGGATATCAAGCCGCAAAATATTATATTCTCTGAAGGTACATGTGTTTGAATGTCTTTCTGTGTTCGTAAAATGCAAGTTCGCTTTGTTCAATTGTTTTCTGATTTCTTGAGCTCCTGTTCCGGATTAACATGAACAGGTTCTCGCACATTCAAGATCATCGATCTCGGAGCTGCAGCAGATTTGAGAGTGGGAATCAACTATATTCCAAAGGAGTTTCTTCTGGATCCCAGGTATCTTCTTTTCCATAAACTGAGTAGCTTATTCACATCTGACCGCGGCTAGTTGTAATCTATTCATGTTGTGTTTTCAGTACTTTCTCACATCTAATAAACCAATTTAACTTATAGATCATGAGTTCAATTATAGCCCATGTGTCCTGTATCACTCATTCGGGTTTTGTCATTCCTGGAACTTCTTTGTGTAGCTCCTTAGGTTCAAGTTATTCTTTGTGATATCAAAATTAATGTGGTTCAACTTAATGAAACTTGGACAGAAACCTCTAGTTTTTCTCGACATGAGATATGTCGTTTTATTTTATTTTATTTTATTTTTTTTGGTCACTGGAGAATCAGAAGGAAATAAGAAGGTCATATTCTGCTCTAAAGTACCATAAATTTGACATTCATATGAAGAACACAATTCAAGCAAACTTCTAATCAAAACAAAGAAAGAAAACAAAAGCATCTATGACCTACGTGGCATCCAAATTCCCTTGTGAAGCTAACTTTTTTTGTTAGGTTCCTCGTCGGAAAAGAATAACATGAAGAAGATAGACTTAGCCGTCATGGTTTTGCTGATGCTAATTGTAACCCGTCTCAAAAAATGATGAAAGATTGTGAAATACATTTGAGAAGAAACAAAACAAGAAAACAATTCTTTTATCTTTTGTACTTATAAGGATGTAAAAGATGAGCTTTGGCTAGTGGATATGGTTTCTGCCGAAAAAACGCAACCTTGTTAAGCTAGAAAGTTAAAAGTTCAACCATGCTATTTTGCATACAAAGATTTTACAGCCTTAGTTCTTCTCCTTTGGATGTAGAGATTTCATGAGGTCTTTTGATCCTTCCTTTACAGGTATTCCGCACCGGAGCAATACATCATGAGCACACAAACTCCTTCCGCACCCTCAGCTCCGGTCGCAGCAGCACTTTCCCCGGTTCTATGGCAGGTCAAACAGATGAACCAACCTCTTTTATTTATTTTTTTTAATAATCAGAAAATTGAATTCCTTTCAAGAATTTGACAATGTGCTTTCTTTAAACAGATGAACTTGCCAGATAGATTCGACATCTACAGTACTGGTCTCATATTTCTCCAAATGGTGAGTGAATAATATTGCTAATCAATTAGTAGCTGTCATTACTATTCGTAACTATTTTCTTAATCACAAATTATCAAAGAAAGTACATTTTATGTTCTTTCTTCTATCAAATATCTGGAAATTAAATTAACCAAAGCATCTGAAACCTCGAGTACCGCTAAATCTTGGTTTAAATATAAGTGATACGTGGGCTGCTCAAACAAACACACCAGCCATACTGGATTTTGTATGGCTCTAAGCGTAAACAATGTTTTTTTTTCTCTTTTTTTTCCTTCCTCTTATAGGCATTACCGGGGCTAAGAACAGATAGCAGCCTAATACAATTCAACCGTCAGCTGAAGAGGTGTGACTACGACTTAGTTGCGTGGCGGAAAAGCGTGGAGCCACGTGCAACTGCTGAGCTCAGGAAAGGTTTCGAGCTGCTGGACTTGGATGGCGGGATCGGATGGGAACTTCTAACGTCAATGGTTCGGTACAAGGCAAGGCAAAGGATCAGCGCAAAGGCAGCTTTGGCTCACCCTTACTTCGACAGAGAAGGCCTTTTGGTCCTCTCTTTCATGCAGAACCTGAGGCTGCAACTCTTTAGAGCTACTCAACAGGACTATAGTGAAGCTGCCAGGTGGGTTATTCGGCTAATGGCGAAATCAGGATCTCAGCAGGATGGTGGCTTCACGGAAGCTCAGTTACAAGAGCTCAAAGTATGTATCTAAAACTATCTAATAAACACACACACACACACACACACATCTATATATAAAGAATTAGATGTGCTAATCCTTTACTGCCTAGAGCAATAAAATCGAAGAAAAACAATCAAACAAGCACACGCTGTATTTATAACAGTTCACTCTTAATGCAAGAGCAACGTCCACCTGCAGAATTTCACATATGTCACACCTTTGACGCTGTGTCAGGGCAATGACTAAACTTTACGCACTCGACAATATGTTCTATATGTATATGCACTCATATAAGTCATCTTTCTGTCGAGACTTGTATCGTGATATATGAAAAATAAATATGTTGTTCTATTTTCTAAGCATTTCTATTGTCGTTTACATTGATAGAGCGAAATGGAGCCAAAGAAGTCAAGTGCTCAAAGGAATGTTCTTGCTTCGGTTCTTAAGCTTCAGAGGAAGATACTAAGAACACTGAACGAGAGCGTCGATGAACTTAACAGGCGGAGGAAGAGCCTCTGGTGGAGCAGATGGATCCCAAGAGAGGAATGAAGCTGGTAAAAGTACATATTTTTAATTTTATTTTTATAAATTTTGTAAATTTTTGTGTAGTAATCTTAATAACCAACCGACCATCTTTCGAAAACAGATCTCTGTGATACTTAAGACGAAAGAAATTAGCTGGAATCTGAAATAAACATACCTGGAATCTCTTGAACAAACGTGTAAATTTCTTCCATGGCTTATAAAAATAATATTATAGTACAGTATTTAATGAACTGAAGTTACAAGGGAATTCTTAAGTCTTCTGAATTATTGATTTCAGAGCTTAACTATAATAAAACTGTCCTTTGGCTCAGAACTCGGTACTTTCCTTGGTGTTTCTTTGGTCAGCTATACCGATTAACTTGCTTAAGTTACTCTTCTGAAAAGTATATATATTTTTTTCTGGGAAAAATAAGGGAAATTAAAATTCTTGCCATCTTATGTTGTGCAACTCTTGAATCTCAAGATCGAAACTCTTACGTGCCACGTGATCCAATACTTACAAATTTATTTAGACCTCTTGTTTGACAATTTAACTCGTATTTTTTCATATCAGTTTTTATCTTTTTTTGAAAAAAATTGTTATCTTTTTTGAAAAAGTTTTTGTCTTTTCTAAAAAGTCAATAAAAGTTTTCAACTCAAACTCATTCACCGAACAGACCTTTATTTATTTTTTCCATAACATCTCTCAAGGCTACCAAGTTTATATGTCGTGAACTACTTGCATTTTGTGACGTGAAACTTTTTCCCTCTTTTGTGCCGACTGTGTGTGAGTCTCTTTTAATCTTCTTTTTCATTACAATGAAATTCCGCAATGGCTATAAATGGACGTTGTTCTCACACGGAGAATTTATGTGTATGTTTGCACGTCTTTTCATTTATATGAATGCTCTCGGCAGTAAAGGATTTAGGCATTTAATTAGTTACAGATTGTTTAGCAAAAAATCGAAGTGAAATCTCCCGCCTGGCAATTGCTTTGTCACAAAATCATGAATTTCAATTCCAAAATCCAAAATTATTTCATCACTTCCTTGCACATTGGTTAAGAATCAATAGTAGACTCAACAATCTGTCACCACATAGTGACCAGCAATGATCTTGCTGGCTTTGTATGCGTAGTCAACGAGCATACAAAGGCCATTATTTGCATACATATATATATATATCTATATATGTGTGTGTGTCTGTGTGTGTATGTGTTTATACACATATATCTAACACATGGCTAGAAAGCTGTAAATAACACATGATCATCATAATTCAGAAACCTGGTTTATTATTATGGAAGCTAATCAAACAAATGCCTGCAAAAATAACATCTGATGTACTAAGAAAGACAACTGTAATTGCTAATCAAACCGTACAATCTATATATATATATATGAATGTGTATATATATATATCAGTACCGACTCGTATTCCACATGTTCAAAGTCCAAATAGTAAGTGCAAAGTTAAGGGCATTTGAATGTGATGGGAAAGTGGTGGAAAAAGAGGCACAACACGTGGGGGAGTGGGAATTAAAATCGGTCCCCTAAATAAGAAAGAACCATGAGCAAGCGTGGTTATGGAGGATCTAATAAACTATAGGGATTCAAAAGGGCTTCGAGATAATATATATAAATATATATATATCTACATATATATTATTTATGTCGAGTCTTTCACAGGCAACGGCATTGTAAATCACGAGAACTTCACGTGCAACTCTGACCTTTCTCTTTCTCGTGCAGTACTACATATACTACGACAACCACCATAGCCATGCTTTTTTTTTTTATTTTTTGTCTTTAATTTTTTATTTTTTAAATAGTAAAGGTGTAAAAACAGTACAACAAACAAGCACACATCATGAGACACATGAGCTACATATACAAAAAACTAAACCTGGGAAGAAAGTTAAAAAAGACTTTGATTGCTGTGCTTTATCAGACATTAAATTTTACAACTCATTAAATTTATCCATGTGGTTTTTGGTCCTCCATTTGAATTCCCAAAGCTTTGGGCGTCTTGTACTCCACCATGAGAGTATGCTTTTCAAAAAATGCGGCCTTCCGCATGCCCTAGAGGCCACTGTGATGCGGAAAACTGATTTTAGACTCATCTGGTTTACAAATAAATATAGTTAAACATGATGATCGTTTAACCAAATTTACACGTAACATGATATTTATTTTGTATAACAATAACTTTATAAATGTATGTGTTATAGATAATATGCTATGTGTGCGATGGGACAGGTCATTGGTGAAGGAATTAAGCCTTTTTTTAATACGTAGTTAATGACATAACAATTCTCAGACAAAAACTGAACACATACATATTTAAAATTTTGTGCAAATATTTTATTTGCATGAAGAGAAGACTACATCATATTTCCATGTATTATCCTCTTTCTAGATGTTACTATTATTATTATTATTATTATTATTTTAAATTAATAGGAAATGGAAGAGGCAAAAAGATCAGTGGCAACCTAGCCCCGTAACCGGTACTGACAGCTTATACAAATCTGCTCAAAGTAGAATAGGAAAAAGTGAAGTCTTCTTCCCCTTTTTTTTTTTTTTTTTTAAAATCAGGGTTAATGGAAGTTGGTGTCATATATATATATATATATATACATATATATAAAGATGGTGAAAATGGGAGGAGCACGAGACTAAGCAAGTGGGTTTTGCGTTGCTTTTTGCTTTTTGGTCAAGCATCTGAATAATTAGTTTAATCCTCTCACACTTAGTCGGGTTTTGTGCCTGCTCTTAAACCGATAATAGTTAATAGTAACTATGGAATCTTGGTCATCAAACCCTTGGAACTCCAAAAGGAAATCAGAGATTTCTCCGATAGGATCTAAAGTAGCGTACCACCTTAATTTATTGTTATGATTCCGTTTTTCAGTGATTAGATATGTTCTGTTTTGAATACAATTTTATTTTTAATATGCCGCTCAAATCCAACGATTAAAAATGGGGACTACACATGAGAGCTTACCCTAGAAAGACCGAAAAGGAAATTTTTACAAAATAAGTAATACCTTGGATATCATCAATCTGATAGCTCTAAGTTAAATCTCTTCATTCTCATCCGCTATGTTTGCTTCAATGTGACTTGTTTCTATTGAAGCCCTAGCTTGCTAAATAGTTCATTCATGATTCAAATATTTCAATTGCCATTTTTTTTCCCCAGCTTTGAGACAACCCTCTCTGTCTCATATTCCAGGAAGATTTATTCTGTACACTTTAATTCAAAATTTCTTAAAAATCCAAACAAGTACTACATATATGTCACTGTTGGAGATCTTACTCTATCTTGTCTCTTTGCCAAATTCACAATATGTACATGTTATGATTCAGGGAAAAATTCAAGTACTATACAGTGATATTTCATGAACCAAAGTGAAAAAGCTACCTAAAATATTTATTTTCTTTTTTTTTTCTTTTCTTTTATTTTTTTTCCCTTTTCCTTGTAATTTTCTGTGGACACTGTGAATCTCCAGACATCTTTTTCGAAGACATGGACGCATAGCCGAAATCACGTAAGATCAATTTTATTATTAAACTCAAACGTTGCTCTCACAACACTATATATATGATTTTCCACGCACCAAAAAAAGGCATTAAATTCCGGACCTTGGCAAACTGATAAGTTTTAGCAATATGTTACCCCCACACTCGACACTCAATTTTGAGATCTCAAATCTCTTATCTAATTTTTAATATTCTAAGCAGTGTCTAATCAATTAAATGTGAATTTATTGAATGACATGACATAAATATTAACAATAAGGGATCCCAATTTTTTACATCAAAACCTCTAGTTTAGGAATAAAAGATTAAATAAATAAAAAATCCACATCAAATGATATAAACCCACTAACAAATAGAGTCAAAATTGATCATAAGACGAACTCATTATGCACTTAAAAACTTGCTAATTAAAGGGTGTTTAATTAATATGCATGCTTATGTAGGATTCAACTGAACCGGCCTGACCACTGACTAGATATATGCAAATTGCCTTAGTAGGTGGATCCAACAAAAATCAAAAGGAAACCAACAAAGAAAACCACTTTTTTTTTTTTTTTTTTAAGATAAGAGGATTTTAATTTTTAATTTTTAATTTGTAATTTGTAATTTTGGGCCATACATGAAAAGACACTAAATACAAGGTTTATTCTCTTCATAAACAAGAATCTCTATCACCAATATTAGTTCCTAATTATAAACCACACAACACTTTATACATCTTTTTTTCATTTCTTTGGCCGAACAAGAAACCCTTTCTTCTGCCTTGGTCGTATATTTAAGAATTAGTGGCCGACCCATTATGCCGGTGGGTAATTCCTATATCAACATATATATATACATATATTAAGGGATACAAATACCATATATATATATATATGTATAGACTACTACAAATCCAAAACAAGTAGCCATGTTGAGAGAGACTTATATAATAATGGATTTTATAAAATATATACATATATATTATTACATAATGGATTGTCTTATAATTTATATTTTTAATGTTAAAAAAAAAATTGTGTATGTGTTGGGGTGTGGATTCCCCAAGTGGGAAGGTGGGGCCAAGTGGGTTTTTGTCTGGTGGGTTTGGGAGCACTGCACGCCCTTTCATGCCCCATCGTATGGCTCTTTACTAGACCAGTCTTTGCCAGGACCACAATCTTCAATCCACCCCTCTATATAAACCAAACTCCTCCTCTTCCCATTTCTCATACCCAAAACCTTCCCCTCCAATTGCCACTACTACTACTTGCTCAATCATACACTAACTCACACCTTTAAGGAAAAAAAAAAAAAAAATCCAAAGTTGTGAAGAAAAAAGAAAAGAGAAGTCATGAAGATGAGCAGCTCAGCCACCATGGGAGGATCCAAGAGAAGACTATCATCACCGAGCAGAGGACTTGGAGGAGCCCTCAGAGAGCAGAGAGCCAGGCTTTACATTATAAGGAGATGTGTTGTCATGCTTCTTTGTTGGCATGATTAGAACACAAATTCCTCCCAAGCAAAAAAAAAAAAAAAAAAAGTCAAGGATTAGTCTGGGTTTTTTCTTTTCTTTTCTTTTCTTTTTAATCTGGTTTTGGGGGTCCTTTTTATTTTTTTGTTGTGTGGGTAAATTGTAAATAGAAGTTTGGCAGATATTATGGGAGAGAGATGAAACAGAATTTTTGTATGGGATCGGCAGCTAGATGTACATCACCGGATAGCATGAATTAAAAATCTCCATATTATAAATTTATTTTTGAGCTACAAATTGTATATAGTTCTTGCCTTTTGGTTTTTTCTTTTGGAATTTAATTACATGTTTGTTTGTTCTCTATTTTGTTTTCTTTCTTCTTTTCACTCAAAAATCCATTTTCTTTCTTTTTTTTTTCCCCGTTAAATTCCACAATTCTCAACACATCATGTGCTTGAAAGTGTGGAGATTATGAGGAATTGATTGGCCATAAATTTATTCAAGATTTAAAGCATCATTCTCAAGGTCAAAGCACCATAACCTTGATTTATAATTATCATATTTTCCCTCTATTTGATGTACTTCACTTGGATGAAACTTCTCACCATGTTTTGGTTTCAAAAAAACAGAAGGATTTTCCTCAACAACAATAATTTTTCTTTTTCAGAAAAAGGGAAAAAAAAAAGGTTAGGGGAGGTCATAATCATGCAATTATTTGTTTGACAAAAGGCAAATTAACTGCCAAAAGTTACTTTGAAATTACTCCATGATCTTTAAAGTTAAAATCAAAACAAAATTAATATGAGAATTCTTCTCCTGCCCCGTTTGGGATCGAAACGGATCCATAGCTTCAAAAACGGCAAACTTAAACCTGGATAAACAAGAATTAACAAACACGCGAATATACGAATGGAGTTTCTACGGTAAGCACTATCATTTTTCATAAAAACTATAGTTTTGGCCGTTGGAATAATTTCTCAATGGTATGATCTTCTACATTAAAAATTTAAAACCCATAGTACAAAATTGCTTATAACATTTAAAACTTCAGTTCCTAATGAAGGTGAAAAAGACTAATACACATTTACAAGTAGACTTCTCTTTCGAAGTGTTGTGTTAAACAATACAAGCTATTACAAAGGATTCACTCAATCCATAATAATTCTATCTTATAAAGCAAAAGATAAGATTTATGATGAACTTATAATGAAAGTTTAAAAGAAAGAGAAGATAGGTAATGGGGTTCTCTAATCTCTTAGCTAGGTAGCCCTTCCATAATTGGGGCAATCATGTATGACTAGCCTACAAAGAGAGGACATGGTTAGGGCTAAAGGGACCTTAAACACCCATAATTGGTGCATTCATGTAGGACCCTTCATCATTTGAAGTGAAGATAAGATGATTCCTCCTTAAAAAAAAAAAAAAAAAAAATCAAAATCAAAATCAAAATCTTGAAACCCGATCCTTTTTGGAGAGCTGCCTTTTGATGGGTTATGTCCAAAAAGTGCCAAGACACACACACACATTAAAATGCATTGTAACTAGCACTTTGACCAAGTCTTTTTAGGTGCTCTTTGTGATGGGGGGAAAAAAACAATTTGTTTCTTAAATACAAAAGTAATTCTCTGCTTTAATATTTATGTACATTCCCTTTCTATTGCTATCAATCTTTGGTGTGCCAAGTTCAAAGTGGTGAGAAAACAGGGTGTTGGTTGACCCCATTAGAATCTTGTTTGTCATGGATTTTGATTTTCTTGTCCTAAACAAAACAACATTAGTCTCGTACTAAATGCATGTAACCTTAGGCTGTTCACTGTTGCCTCCGGCTTAGATATCACAAGTTGTGCATCCAAACACGCCCTTGGTTACCGGTTCTCGATCCCTTTCTTTAAAAAGAAATGAAAAACACACACACGCGCGTGCGCACGCACACTGTCCTTTGAGATGAGAGAGAATTGGAACAACTTTTTTTGACAAATATTTTGTGGTCAAAATTACTCTCTACTGGGGCTTCATTTTTGTTGTTGAAAAAACAAGAAAAACAAGAAGAAAAAAAAAAAAGTTTCAAACACTCTGCAATCCCTGTAATGTTGATATTGCTTTCCAACCCACATTCACGTTGCCACGTGTGCAGCAGAGATGGCTGGCCCACACAGTGTAGAAGTAGTATTTCCTTTTGTCTGTTCTCACGTTTCTGTTCTGTTTCTGTTTTTGTTTCTGCCTCTGAGTGAGAAAATGGTGGAGGAAAACAGCTTCTACTCGGCGCCCGCCCATGCAGCCACTTCTTATCTGTTTGTCAAAACTGATTTCTCATGAATCCTTTACGTTAAGGATCTAAGACGACGCGTCTAGATAATTCTGTGTCCATGCAACCATTTCTAATTTATCTGTTAAAATTGATTCTTTATTGATGAATTTTTTACATCAATTATAAAAGATGACGTATCTAAATAACTCTAAAGAAATATAACATCCCGCATGTTATATATTTTCGCATATAGGACGAGTGGGCTTTTCACCCTGCCAAGTTCCGAGCAATATTCCTATTGATTGAATGTAATCAATAAACATAAGTTACAATGATATGTTGTTTTCTTTTTTCCTTTTCCTTACTTTTTTTTTTAATAATAACATATGATTCTTAGGGAAGAATTCAACTGATACATAATACATTGCTATTGTTTTTTGGAATCTTTCTCTTGAAAAACTTTTGTTCATATAAAAAAAAAAAAAAAAAAAAAAAAAAAGTTGTTTGGGGTGAGTGAGTCGAGTGAGTGGGTCAGTGTGTCAGTTGAAAGGAGGAGGTGAGAATTTGCTATCTTATATTGAGTTGTCGGCCATATTAAAGAGAAGCCAAACCTTCCCCCTTTCTTTCTTTCTTTCTTTCCTTTTCTTTTCTTTCTTCTTTTGAATTATTTTATCTATACTCCTAAACTTTAAATTCATTCTTATTTTATTACTTAAATTTTAGAAACTCTTATTTTATCTTTTAAATTTTAAATACCTCTTAATCATTTTTATTAAAATTTTCAATTAAAAACAAACAGAAAAAAGTGAGGTAAGTACCATCATGTAGTCTTTTTCTATTTATTTTAGCATAAATCTTAAAAGAATAAGTTTGGTAAGACTAAGAAAGCGTTTGGAACAACCGTTGGAGTTGAAATTTTCACATTTTGTTTCTCTATTTTATTTTCAAAAAATTCAAAATTAAAAAATCAAAAATTTTCTTATTTCAATTCAAAATGAGATGATTCTTATGTTAAAAACCTCATAACGATGAGCAGAATGAAACAAGATCTATATTGTATATTTTTTCGAACACATTTCATTTTTACACTATGCACCATGTGATAGTTCATTTTTAATTAAAATTTCAATCAAATACATATTTTCAAATGTTCACTAATTTTCAACAAAATAAAACTCAAAAACTCAAACTTTAAGGGGGTGTTTGGTGAATGAGTTTAGTTTAAGATTTTTAAGTTTAATAGTAATTTTTCAGAAAAGACAAAAAAAAATTTTCAGAAAAGACAAAAAACTTTTTCAGAAAAAAACAAAAATCATGATGTTCCCAACGAGCCCTAACTTCTTTATTTTTGCTTTTTTTTTTAATCAAAATTCTACTAAAAGTGATTAAGTGAGACAAATTCTAAATTCAGAAGAAAAATTGAGAATTTTTAAAGTCCTTCGGAAAAAGTGAGAATGTCATCAAGTTTGGAGGTGTAGAAGAGAATATTCATTTTTTCCTTACTTAAATTTATTTTAGTTTATTTTATCTTTAATTTTTAAAATAAAATTCAAAGGACTAGAGTGAGTGCAACCCCGACAGAAGGCGACTCAAAACAATGGCAGCCTTATCACACCCACGTGCGCCCTCCTAATCCTCAACCCCACCAACCACCCCCCCTCTCTCTCCCCTCCACGTCAGATTCTCTTTCATTCACACGTGGGTCCCACCCTAACCACACTGTGGACCCCCACTTGACTTGTCTCTACTTCTTCTCTCCTCCCTCCAATAATGGAGGGATGTGGTGAGATCAAGCTCTCTAGTTGTTCTTTCTCAGTCCCCATCATGATCATCAAACGTGGATAAGATGTATTTCCCAATCAAATTTCCCAAACATCTGTTTGTGATCATCTCTCAAATCCTCTATTTTCAACTCAAAAAGAATGAAACCGGGCGGGGTTAGTAGGACAATAGTGTACACTCCAAGCTTGAATTGATTTCGGATTAGACCTGAAATAAAATCAGATAAGATTCACTTTATATTTTATAATCTCGATTTTTGTACATTTGGACTTAATGGAGTTGAGATTAAACATGAGGTGAAACTAATTGAGATTCACTTTATATCTTAAATCTCGATTCTTGCACTTATTTTGACCAAATCTGAGGTGATCGTTAAGATTAACAGTCGATTAGATATTTGTGAATTTTACTATGTGAGCCCCACTTAATGAGTCTTACATCTTGTCTCGTATTTTGATTCTTACTCTAATGTGAGGATTCAACGTTATCTAATTGTCAATATTGATAAATTCATTACTCTTATTATTTTGATATTTAACATAAATTGGGATTAGGGGTGGCAATTCGTGTCGTGTTCGGGTACACGGGTTCAACCCGAACATGACCCGTTCTTTTCGTGTCAATTTCGGGTGACCCGAATTTGACCCGTTCACTATTCGTGTCGTTTTTGATTCGCAAAATTCATGTCGTTTTCGATTCGTGTCGTCGTGTCGCGACTTGTATTGCCATTCGTGTCGTGTTCGGGTCGTGTTCGGTCCAACCCGAACACGACCTGTTCTTTTTCGTGTCAATTTCGGGTGATCCGAATTTGACCCGTCCACTATTCGTGTCGTTTTCGATTCGTGTCGTCGTGTCGCGACTCGTATTGCCACCCCTAATTGGGATGAATAAACATGCTTTTACACCCTAAAGCTTAATATATATATATATATATATATATTTTGTTTCTCATTTTGGTCTTTTTTTTTTTGCTTTTCTCTTAAAAATTTGTACTTTTAAATCTTTCGTTGCAACTTTTTTTTTCCCACTTTGTCCCTATCAAAATAAGTTTTCTCAAATACATTCCCACTTTTTTTATATTATTTTCTCAAATGTGACATCCATATGAATACTTTTAATTTTGAAGTCTCTGTCCTTTTTTAAATAGACCCTTAAGTATCCGATTTTTCCCTATAATTTTTTTTTTCTCAAATATACTTTTTAATCTAAACACACATATATATACACACACACACAATTTGATTAGTTCATATTTTAATACACTTACATGACACGTACTTTTCAACCGGTTTAATATAATATGTAAAAGTATTCGTCACAATAATGTGAGGACGGGACTCGATAATTTTTTCGTAGGGGTTGAAAATAAGCAACAACTAGAGGTTGTAGAGTTAAATATATATATATATATATATGCTAATGTATTGTCATTGTCATGCAGTTAACTCTGTGGGGTTTGGATGTTTCCTTATGATTGGAAAGGTCGCATTTTGTATTAAATTTATGTATAATGTATTACTAATATATATATATTTTAAGATAGATAATGTCGTCCTTGGGCTAACTACCTACACTACATGCATATCTTTAAGTTGGTATACATATTTAATTATTCGATGATTAGTAGCTAAAGGCAGGCATTACAATAATCGGGACGTTATGTGAGAGCTGCCACGTATTTGAAATTCTTTTTTTTAAAATTAAAATCCTCAAAAAATAAAACAAGATACAAAAAATGCATGAAAGTGATGGGAAAATAAAATAAATAAAGAACTAAGAGAGAGATGGACCAAGATTTTGTGTCTGTTTTAGCCACACCTAACTATCATACATAATTGGTTAATGATATCAATATATAAGTACATACTTATATGAATATATAAACAAATATTATTTATATATATATCTAACATAAGTTTTGAGTATAATCTGAGTAAGATTCTCACAAAGGTCCAAACTTCATTAACTGGAAGAATTAAGCACTTTGCGTGATCATTTTTTGTATCTATAGGGAATTAAAATATCATTTTAAAATTGTATATAGTCAAATATTTCAAGTTTGAAAAATAAAAAGCAAAAAAACACCACTAACGTTTCGAAAAAGTTATGTGCACTAATAAGTCCAAAACAAGCTCAAAGCAAGCAAGCAAGCAAGGAAGCAAACAAACAATTCTTCAAAAAAGCAAATTAAAAAAAAAAAAGTGATGAATAATGATGGGAAGGAGATTCATGATATTCGTCACAAAATTCAGAAAGGGGGGAGGGTTTTTTTTATTTTATTTTATTTTATTTTAATTATTTTTTTGAGGTAAAAGCCAATTTAGGCCAGGGTGTTCTAGACCCTCTCTGTCTGTTCTTTGGCTACATCATTGCCACCAAAGAAGGGACCTGAGTCATTGATGTAGGACACTCTTTTACACTGTAGAACCCACCATTTGATAATGCCCTAGGTCTTTTTCTTTTGCCCTTTAACTAGGAGGAATGCATATATCTATCTGTGTATATATATAGGTATGCAACAATTTGGTCACTGCCCTATGCTGGTCCTGCAAGGACACTTACCCTACAACATGCTCCGATGCTGCTCGCTATATGTTACGTCTCTTCGTTTCGCCTCTTTGATAATTTTAAATTGTGGGGTGGGGCAACCAATCGTTGCTGTCATCTTTTCTCCAAACGCGGAGAAATATCCGTATTGTGTCATACTCATACTTACTTATAGTCGGATCACTGACACACACGCTTTTTCATGAAACTCAAACTTGAGACCTCGTAACTACCAAATGTAGATGGGTTTAAGTCGATCGCCACTTGACTACCATCTTGGTAATCTTTTTCATTTGGCTTCTTCATCTACTAAAAGCAATCACGTGGTACAAATGAACAGGCAATAGGGGACTTAATGACCTAGCTTGGCTTTGGTTCACACTAATTTTTTGAGGACTAGACCGGTTTTGGTTGAACCATTTTGGTAGTAACCCAAACGATGGTTCTAGAAGGACCGTCCAAGTTCATGAATGTAGTTTTGGAGAGTTCCAAGCTGTACTTCTACATTATGGCATGTGAACAATCCGTTATATGTTTTCCTTGGCATTGACAGAGCCTGAGTTTTTCTAATAATTTTGTGCCCCACGATTAGTCCTCTCTTTTCAGCTGTCTTTTTCAAGTTATGAATTATTTTGCTTGAAATGCAGCTTATGATCTCCCGAGGCTTGTTAAGACAGGTGTGGTCAGGTTTCGACTGACTTGGCTCAGTTTTGTACATGGCCAACTCAAGTTTGCGGTTTTGAACCTAGTTCAAGTTTATGGTTTGGATAAAGGATGGCATAGCCAGATAAGCTCGGAGAGACAACACATCTTTATATAGCAAATGAATCCCTCATGTTGCCTAAGTACCCTGCCTACATACTCTGCCCACAACTCACCACAATAGGATTGACTTGAATTCAAAATCTTGTCAAGGAGAAGGAATAACCTTATCATCCAACTAAAAGACCGGTAATATATCAGTTGTAGTTCAAGCTCAAGTTTATTTGATTATGTTCCTTGGTATAGCTTGATTAATTTTTGTATGTGGCCTGCTCAAGTTTACAGATTTGATCCTAGTTCAAGTTTATGGGTTGGATAAAGGGTGGCACGACCAAATAAACTCAGGGAGATAACACATCCTTATATGTCATATGGATTATCATGAAGTGAATTGTCTAAATACTCTGCCCACGACCCACCATGGTGGGATTGACTCGAATCCAAAATCATGTCGAGGAGAATGAACAACCTTAGCCAGGATCCGGTGATTGATATAACTAAACTAGGCACGTACCCTCAAGGGTCATATATAAGGTTTTATGGCAGATCAAGGCATAGACTGAAGTGTTATTATGAGAAACAAGCCAAAGGTTCGTGAGTTTTGAGTCCTGAAAACAAGAGAAGCAAGGACAACCTATACTTTTCGATTTTAGTAATTTTTATTCCTCAGACATGTAAATACGACTCTGCCCGACCAACCAGAGAATACTCTTCAATTTCATTCTTTGATGCTTGCCAGCAATAATAGCATTAGTATTCAGTAAAACACACTAATCTTTAAGCAAAGCAGCGCATTAATACAAAACGAGGAGATTTGAATTTCTTAGATCTGGTTAATATTAATATCAAACATAAAACATTTGGAACAAAGTCGTAAGACACGCTGAGCTGTGTTTCTTCTTGAAGCACAAGGGAGAGCAAAGTACTACCAGTTTCATACAGTCAACCATTATGCATCAAGGTAATGGTGACAAGGTTACCAAAAAAACGGAAGCGATTTTGCCACTGATATATTACATTTCAAGCTGTTGTGATTGAAAGGTTACAAAGATCAACAAGAGATAGCTTAATTGGGCAACAAAGTTTTAACGCAGCCTCAAAAGGTTGACCACCTTTTGATAAGAGGAGTAACATTCAAAATGCTGAGGCGCAAACCTTAATTAGTCACCTAGTTTACCACCCCAGGCAAGAAAGCTTTCCTGTGACCCGAACTCCTACAAACACCATTCAAGCATAAAACGTCAAAAGGATTTGAAGGCAAACAAAACGTACTTGATTTAACATGAAAGTTTAAAATTAAAAAGAAAAAAAAAAAAGAAAAAAAAACGGGGAAAGGAAGAGAAAACAGCTTACAAGCTGGCTAAGTCGGAAGTCAGGAGGGGTATCAAGTTCAATGTTTGCTGGATCAAGGACAAGATTCTGGCACTCCTCCAAATCCTTCTTTAAATCCTCTGGTCCTAACCGAGCATAATCAGCAAGCTTGGGTTTGACCTTCAGTGGCTGACCATTCTCATCTCCATCACCATCCCTGTTCGGGGACTGGCTCTGAAGGAGATCATCACAGAGAGATAGTCCTTCAACAAGTTGCTGCGAATCCAACAAATTTTGTGACTCACTATCCCACCATTTCGGATCTTCCTGACTACCATTTGCAGGGTCTTCCTGACTACCTTTTGCAGGATCTTCCTGATTACCCTTTGTATTGTCCTCAATATTACCAGGTGCTTCATCGAGTTGATTTTCGGCCTCAGGTGGATCACCATCGCCGGGCTTTTCACAGTCAGATAGAATATCATCTTCCAAGCATTCAATGTCAACGAACTTCAGTACAATAAGACAGCAAAGATAACAAAAGAAGGTATTAGAACCTCCTGTATGGCAGTTGTGTTGAACGGAGAAGAGAGAAAAAATTTGCAACTAGTTTGTATATTGAAAATGCATGCAGCTATTAACGTCTCAAAATAATTTCAACACAAGAGAAGGACATGATATAAGATACAGATAAATAGAAGCTTTTTAGTGCCTAAAAGAATTGGCAAGTAAATTCCAGAGAATATGGTTTCAACACTCGAAATCTTATAGTTAATACATAGGCCATTCAAAAATGGAAAACATGTTTACACACTTTTAGGGAAGAACCAAAGGAGGGTAAGGGGAAAAGAAGATCTACCTGTGCGTAGGGATCCATACGGGCAACAGTATTATCGACTCCTAGGTCAACTTCAGGATGTCGCCGTTCGCCACGAGGGGGATCAGGTGTCACCGACGTAGGAGTGAGTGGATCTACTTTTGTAACAGTGGTATCAATTCTTTCAGCAATGTCTTGATCATTTTTATCACCTTGCTTGACTTGGTTTTGCTGGTAAAATATTTTAGAAATTACATATTCCCCGTCCTTCTCATCCTCCTCTGTCCCTATGTGATATTGATGCATAACCCATTTAGTTTTCTCAGCTTTGCCTCCTCTGGCCACAGTCATGTAGAGAACCATAATCTTCTTACATCCTCTTTGAACCCCATCCAAAATCACTGGCTTGGTATGACCAGTCTTATGCCAGCGGACATCACCCTCCTCATCAATTATCTTTCGGCGCTTTCGAGTCCCGGTATTATAGGCCTTAATTGCTCTATGAAAAAAGTGGGAGACACTTCCATCTTGCTTAACCCCTGAAGAAATTATGAATTCAAAATCAATTAACTAAATTCTCAAGGATAAAATTAGAAAACAAGCACAGACCTGTCACTAACCTGGTAGTTTCCGAGGATGGACATAACAGATTCCATCGCTTTCATCTACTGTTGGAATAAACTCGTTGATAAAAGGATGGGGTTTCGTTTCATCTTCACCATTTTTGGCTAGTAAGTGCCATACAATCTCTTGATCAGTTGGATCAAATTTCACTCCTCTCGGTAATCCTGGCCACTCTTGAGCAACCTGGAAGCAGAGATTTTCCATTTTCCATTTTCCATTGAGACCAATGCAGAAAAATAGTCACGGTAATCTTATATGCCGCAGGATCCCAATCACAAGAAAACAATCTAAATTACAAATGTGTTATATTGGAACTTATACAAGTTAAGAAGTTGCCAAATCAAAGCCATGAAAGAAAGGTCAAAACTTCTTCAGCGGCCAAAAAACTATGTATAACTTGAAATAGTAATTCCAATTCACTTGGTTCAGGTTTTTACAGCTCCTGTTTCCATTTCTATGCAAAAATAGTTACTACTTACTACAATTAAAGTAACTTATTTGGGCACCTACATGTCAATGATGGCCGCTTTACCATTTAAAATTAACGAGAAAGAGTTTAGAAAAAAGCTGCCACTAGTTACCCCTTAATAATAAAATAAGTAGAGTGTTAAGATACCGTTGGCCCCACACAAGTTAGTCCAGCTTACATCTGGTTAAGATGGACAAGAATGCAACATCAAGTCACAGAAAAGAAAATATGGAACAAACTTTGCAGATTCCAGAAGTACCGATGAAAAACATAAACATTACAAACGAAATAATCATTTTTGACGTATACAAGTCATATAAGAGCTACATGCATGGACTAACATATATGAAAAATTAATTCTTTGGCACCATCAAAGTACTGATTCGACATTTGCAACTCAATTTATCCAAGGCAAAGAAGAAAACATAAACGTAAATCTTCACAAGCCATGGTAACAACAAGCAAATCATGTATAATTAAAATTAGAATGCAGCCTTTAAATATTGCCTGCAGGAGGAAATAAATCATCTTTAGGGTAAAGGGAAATCAGAAGGCTTACATCACTGTTGTCAATCACACACTGGCAATTAGGACAAGCTCTGGTTGGGTTGGTTTTCCATTTAACTCTTTCAGGTTCATAGATACCAGATGCGCTCTTGATTTTAGTTGCAATTCTCTCACCGTCAACTAACCATGATGGTCTGCACAAGTTAGAAACAGAAACCTTGCAGTCAGAATCATCAAATTCTCTTTTATATGGCATGATCAAAACACCAGGAACAAAAGATTATCATTGTCTATGCTTAAAAAAGATTAAAAACTAAAGTTAAGTAACCAATGATGTTTGAGAAATCGGGAAAAAAGAAGTAAATAAAACTGCTACAAAATGTTACTAATTCTTGAATATTTTGAAACTAAAGTCAATGTAGATAAATTGATTCACATATTAACCATTCTAATCACAATGCTAACAGTGGAAACTTGTGAGAACCTTCCGACAATTATTTAAAAAAAAAGGCTTTAAAATGGTACTTTAAGTTTAACACAAGAACAATGAAAACTGAAATGATCAATAAGGATATGACACAGCTATTTAATTACTAAATATCTACAAGAAAGTTGATTTTTTTGCCCTCCCCAACGCCTACTTTTCTTCTTCAAGGTAGTACATTGATCAAATAAACAAGATTTTTGATCCACAAATCAAAGACAAATAGCTGGGCAATCCCAGGATCAAAATTTTTTTTCTTAAAAAAAATCAAATGAGTTCGCAAAACATCAATTAAAATACTTCAAAAACGCCTAAAAACATAACAAGGGCCAAGAAGAAAAAGAAGAAGAAAAAGAAAAAAAGCTAACCTTCAAAAACTCGTCCTAAACGACCCAACGGAGACAAACCCAACCCCCCCCCCCCCCCCAAGGAAGCTGGGAAGGGAAAAATCATGAAAGAAAACCCAGAAATGAAAAGCCTTTTCTTCATCCATAGACAAGGGTTTCAGTCAAAATCTTCATACTTACAGTGACATGAAATATAGAATTTGAAAAAAGGAAAAAAAAAAAAAAAATGAATTGCAGAGAAGGAAAAGAAGAGCAAACCCAGCCATGGGAGAGATTCAGAATCCCAGAAAAGAGATTCTCGTCACTTTGCCGTGGCTTCGCTTCCTGATCCTCCTATGTTGTTTGTCTGTCTGTCTGTGTAATGAATCTCCGTTGACGAGGACCCGGTGTGAGTGAGAATGTGGGTCTATGACTAAATATTACCATTTTCTATTTCTTTTTTTTTTTTTTCCCTCTCTTTAAATTTTTTTTATTATTGTTTAACGATAGGTTTTGAATTTTGAACCTCCCTTTTACTCTTTTAATCTCAGCCTCTCGGCCGCACTCCACAGCATTGGGGTTTTTTTTTTTTTTTTTCTTCCCTCTAATTTATGAGGTGCATTCACATATACAGACCTACTTTTTTTTTTTTTTTTATGTTTTTATTTTTGTTTTTTTTTTTTTTTCCTTTTTCTCTGTTTGGTTGGTGAGATAATGGAGGAAAAGAAAAAGAAATCCTAAAAACATAGTTCTTTCATTTCTATTTAAAAACACCTGTTCTTGCACATGAAAGCATCATTATTTGGTTATGTTATAATAACATTCCTTGTGTGGATTTTAGTACATACACACTCATGTATACAATACATTACTTGTTTATGATGTTTGCTTTTAACTTTTCAATTGCTAGACTTTGACGCTGTTGATGGAAGTCAAGCAACACTAATAATTTCTTCTAGCCCGTTGGGGAACTTTTGGACGGTGGTCGTTTTCTTTTTACAATGCATCTCTCTCTTTCACCTCTCTCTTCCTTAAACTTATACAAACTGATTGGATCATGTTGATTTATTAAGTTCTTGTATTTTTCTCTATGTTGCATGTTGTGAAGCGCTTCCATATATAGTATATGCATTTTTGCTCTTTTTCGTTACATGTTATTATGAATCTCGAAAGAACTAATCAGATTTCATTTATAAAAATTAAGATGCATTATTTCTGTTTATGATTGAAGTTTGAGGCCATTGCTTTTGGGACTACTGTATTGACATAGAATAAGTTTAGTTTTGTCATTTTCTTTTAACCAGGTATGTCGTTTGAATGACAATTCAGTTATTAAAATATTAAATTTCTTATCTTTTTTTCTTAGCTGATCAAATTTGTTTGGATGAATGCTATTTTATTTTTGTTTATTTTCTTGTGATAGGGAATTTTAACCAGTTGCCCTCAATGGATTTTGTTTCCCATGATTTGGATGAAATCATCATCCTTTAATTTCAAAATGCTCATTTCAAAATGTTTTTTGTCTTTTTCTCCAAAAGTTTTTGTCTTTTTCCCAAAAAGTTTTTTGTCTTTTCTGAAAATTCAAAAAAATTTACTATTGAAACTAAAAAATCTCAACTCAAACTACTCCACCAAACACACTCTTATTCAGTTCTCAATTTTGGAATCTATTTCAGAGACATGTTTGGTCACATAATAAAACTGGTAATATATGACTTTTCTCAAATTTTTGTGATTTTTTTTTTTCAAATAATAAGTAAAGCTTAATCAAATGTGCTTCTGTATTTTCTTTCCGTTCCAAATGTATATTTATGGTTGATCTTCCAAGTTCTTTAGTGGATAATGATCAAATCCAATATTTTGTCTTGATTCTTTCTTTCTTTCTTTCTCTTTTTGCCCTCCTTCTAATTTGGCATTCAAAGAAACAAAAAGAAAGCTAACCAACTTCTTTGAGAAAGCTATTCACTTTCTTGGTTCCTTTGGTACTAGGAATGGGAGATCTCGAGCTGCCTTCTCATGGAATCAAGGAATTTGATTACGATCTTCCATAAAACCATATTTTAGAAGGTTTTTCCAACAAAAAAAAAAAAAAAAAAGGTCCTGTATAATGAGAAATTAATCTTATCACAATTGTTGTCTGCACATATAGGGCTCTGCTGTACAATAGGAAAAAAAAATTGTGAGTTCGTTTTTGTCTCTGAAGGTGCGTTTGGTAGGAGAAAAGAGGGAGGATGAAGAAGGTTGAAGGGATTACTGAAAGAATTTTGATACTTATAATTGTTTGGTATGGGAAAAAAGAGGAAGCAAGAGATCAAGGGAAAGACTCCAAATCTTTCTAAACACTCGAAATTTTAATCTCTCTTACATTGAGGAGAATGTCGGAAGGATTGCATACCAAACATCCGAAGAGCCATAACCTCTCCCTCCTTTCTCTTTTTCTCTCACCTAGGTGATCGACACGTCTTCCTTCCTTTTTTCTTCCCTTCCTACCACACATTCGCTTAGTGTTTTGATGCAAGGTGTAATATCACATTGGTAAATCACGAAATTGCATTAGGTGATATTAAGCATGCACTGACAAATTAAATATCCTCTTTGTCTTCCTCTTCGGATATCTTGTAGTGATGAATATGATATTGTTCTTCTAAAGATTCAAAAAGATGTACAAATTTAAGTGTGGAATTTTTGGGCAGCATTTCTTCTTATAAACATATTAATGAGTACATAAGAGATTGTGTGAGTGCCTAAATAATTTAGAAACTCACATTTGTTATCTACACAAGTGATTGTGATTGTGGACTAGAAATATATATTTATTAGTTCTAAGCTTTTGTTAATTTTATTTTCTTGCTTGAACTCTCTTTCCTTTCTATTTTTTTATTTTTTATTTTATTTTTTATTTAGAAATGTGATCAGACCCCCTGGATATTTTTCTTTTCTATATCTTTTATGATCTACACAAATAATGGACATAATGAGGTTGAGCCCGGTCTCTATTTGTAAAGTATTTATTATTGATTATTATAGGTTGCTGATTACTGGCGCTGCAGAAATGGTTGTTTAGGGCTTGTAAACCATGCATTAGTTTTGATCTGTCTGAAAATTGTTGCATGGATTGAGCTTTCAAAATATTAGGCTTGTATATGTAGCTGTCAATTTGATTTTTAGGCATTTCTTTCATCATTTAGGTTAATTTTGAAATATTTCTTCAATTATTTCGCATTGAGGTCCCATATTGTCCCATATTGTTTTTTATCCTCAATCGCTGCAACTTAAAAAAAAAAAAAAAGTGACATAAATTAATGAGATAAGAAAGAGATTGGTATTAATATTCAATGTTATGTGCCATGAGAAGAAGCATAACATAAAAATCAATGGAGATTAATACAAAGTTCTTGATCACTTCAAAAGTTCCTTTATTTTTAATGCACTAATTTTCTTTAAAAGTTGAATATTGGACATGGAACTTTAAATATCTAATATTTTGAATTTTATATGAACTTGAATAATTTACATTTTATGCTATTATATTATTGTTATTTAACTTTCTTTAACCTTTTATTTTTGTGGTTAATGTTACTCAATATTTAGCAATATATTTTTTTTTAATGTTCCACCATTGTTTTCATCTGTTTTTATTTTCTCTAATACCTTACACTATTTTACGTAAAAATATTATAATTTTCGGCTATTATTTAGGGATTTATGCAAGAAGAAAACATCTCCACAATTACAGAAGCACTAACTTTTGTCTTAGTGAAGGGTTTAGAGTGTTTTATCGCTTCAAAAAAAAAATTATTTACATCAGAATTTTTGGTTATTACAGTGTAAATAGTGAAAGTTGTTAAGCAAATGGGCTTTTTTTTTTTTTTTTTTTTGTTCACTTCTTATTTTTAAATAAGTTTAGATGAGGTTGTTAACTATAATTTGAAAATTATTATTTGAAAAATGAAATATACAATCTTTATTATATTCATAAAATGCCCATGCGTACGCTTCTTAAACTAGTTTTAGAAAAGGGAAAAAGGAGGGAACAAGATAAATACACAATGCTCACGTTTATTTATACATTAATGTATTTGTGGAAAAAGCTTTTAGGATTATTCCTTGAATTTTAGGATAACCTTATTTTGTCTCCTTCAATTTAAAAACTGATTTCTGAATTTTGAACTTCATTTTATTATTTTTATTAGAGTTTCAGTTAAAAACTAATAGAAAAATAAAAAAAATTGGTCTTACTAAACTCATTTCTATGCTAACAATAAAATGAAAAAGACCATATGGCCACAGATTTAATTCACTTTTTTTTTTTCATCTGTTTTTAACTAAAATTCTAATAAAAAGGATAAATTAGGATTAAATACAAAATTTAAGGGGCAAGATGAGTTTAAAAGATAAAGTGAGAGTAAACCTAAAATTTTGGGATATAAATGAGAGTAATACCATACTTTATTATATATTTTTGAGATAAAAAAATATTCTATTATATATTTTTAATATAAAAATATAATTTTTCAGAAGGCGTCCATTGGAGAGTAGCAAGTGATGGCAATATAATGTTGCAGAGTTAACACCAAATTCTGATTTGGTTGAGTTTCATTATAAGAGGTTATTTGGTTTGTTTGTTTGAGTTGGAGTTTTAGAGTTATTTTAACTGGAGTTGAGTTGAATTTTGAAATTGTGTGTTTAATTAAAAATGAACTGTTGGAGTTAAAAAATGTAAAAAAATTTTTTTTAAAACATAATTAATTTTGTTTCGTTCTTTCCGAAATTCTATGTAAAAAAAAAAAAACAATCATCTCATTTCGATTTCAAATCACAAAACTATAGATTTTTAAAGTTTGAATTTTTAAGTTAAATTTGAAGATATGAATAGTATAACTTGTTTTTAGAAAAAGATAAAAAATTAAATTGAAGAATTTAAATGAAGCACATAAAACAAAAACCATTTGAAATAGTCATTAAAGATTCTTTTTAGTCTAGTTTCTTTTTTCTTTTTTAAATTTTAGACTATTGTTTTATGTTCTATTCTTTATTTTATTTTATTTTATTTTATTGTAAAGACAAACATTCATCGTTTCATCTATTTTATCATCAAATCTTCCTTAAAAGTTCATCAATTTCTCTCTAAAAAGTGTTTTGTCGTCTATTATCGTAGGGTCCCTTAACAAAACATTGTGATAGGTTTGTGTGTGCATATATATATTTAAAAATTTCATTCAACTCAAAAGATACACGATCATAATTAAAAAAAAAAAAAAAAACCTCGATAAGTCATGAGACATAATCTCTTATTGAGATCACTTTCACTAGTAAATTCTGATGAATTTAAAAAAAAAAAGACATATATCTGAGGCCTGATGATAGGAAAGTACCTCAACACATTAAAATCAAGGACATCACAGTTCACTGTTTTCAAAAGGTAGAGTAAAAATATTTCTAAGAAACACTTTTGCATTTTTCAATTTGAAAGGGTTAATAATATTTCTATATCTATCTCTACAAGAAAAAATGACTGAAAGTTGTGCCCTAGTGTTAATGGATTACATTAATAGATCACTGGTTAAAGGTTTAAGTGGTAGGTAATTATTTTAGATGTTTTAAATGTGAAAATTTGTTTTTTTATCAATTTAGTACTCGATAAAGAGTGTTTGAAACCATGCCATCACCTATATTTATTGTTAACACATTTGGTAGGACTGGGTTGACGTGCTTCTTATCAAGGGATAGGATCCGCTTGTAGGCTTTCATCGAGCTTTTATGTCATTATTTGAGGAACTCATTTGGTGACATATAGAAGGATATGCTAACACTGATCATATATTTTTGGGATTTTTTTAGCACAAAAAATAAATAAAATAAAAAGAAGAAGAAGTATGCATTTAAAACATGAGTTTAGGAGATAATTTTTAAATTAAAATTGATTAACTTTTTTAAAAATTAATTATAATTTTTGTTAATATAAAAAAAAGGGACAAAAATGAATTCAAAAAAAAAAAATATATATAGTGTGGACCTTGCATCCAAAATGAACCCGAAGAAAAGAAAACTTGAGCTCCAAGCAAATTACAAAGCCCAGAAGATGCCAAATGGGCCACAAACCCGGTTTGAACCGAGACCGACTCCGAACCGAACAAGGATTCGTGAATTGCCCCATCCCCCTCACTTTTCCTTCCTTCCTTCCTCCCTCCCTCGTCTCTCCACCGCCAGCGTGACAGCCATGTCCAGCAGAGCCAAAAACTTCCGCCGCCGTGCCGGCGGCGACGACGATGACAACGACGACGACGATTCCCACCACAAAAACGGACCTTCCACTACCGCGACCGCCACAACCACAACCACAACCAAGTCTCTTCCGAAACCCACGTCTTCCTCCGCTTCCAAGCCCAAGAAGCCACTCAACCAAGCCACGAAGCTCCTCAGCTTCGCCGACGACGAGGACGACGAAGCCCCTTCCCGCTCCAAACGCTCTTCCTCTTCGGCCAAGCTCTCCTCTTCCTCTACCTCTTCTCGCCTAGCCAAGCCCTCGTCGTCGCACAAGATGATTTCCCAAAAGGACCGCCTCTCTCACTCCTCCTCGTCTTCTTCTGCTTCCTACTCTCTGCCCTCCAATGTCCAGCCTCAGGCCGGGACTTACACCAAAGAAGCCCTCCGCGAGCTCCAGAAGAACACCCGAACCCTCGCCAGCTCCAAACCCTCGTCGGAGCCTGTGATTGTGCTGAAAGGCCTCCTCAAGCCGGCAGAATCGGCGAAGGAAGACCGGAAATTGGACTCCGAGGAGGAGGAGGAAGACGATTCGGACGAGCTCAAGGAAAGGAGAGACGACGCCGAAGTTCGGTTGGCGACAATGGGGATTGGGGGAAAGGGGAGGGATAGGGATTCATCGGCTTCGGAGGCGTTGATTCCCGATCAGGCGACAATTAACGCAATTCGGGCGAAGAGGGAGCGGCTGCGGCAGTCGCGAGCCGTGGCGCCGGACTATATTGCGCTGGACGGGGGCAGCAATCACGGGGAGGCGGAGGGGCTGAGCGACGAGGAGCCGGAGAATCAGACACGAATCGCGATGTTTGGAGAGAAGGTGGAGGGGCCGAAGAAAGGCGTTTTTGAGGATTTCGATGATAGGGGAGTTGAATTGGGGTTGCTGAGGAAGAAGGGGGTTTTAGTGGAGGATGATCAGAATGATGAGGAAGAGGAGGAGAAAATTTGGGAGGAAGAGCAGGTCAGGAAGGGCCTTGGAAAGGCAAGAGTTGATGATGGTGGTGGTGGTAATAGTGGTGTTGTTAAGAGAGAGACTCAGAAGAAGTTTGTGGACTCAGTTGCGTCACAAACTGTGCCTGCTAGTAGTACTAGCATTGGAGGGTTGATACCGGGTTCGGAGTCGGGAATGATGTCGATAACTCAGCTGGGAGACGCTGCCTGGAAGGCTCTCGAGGACGATATGGGGAGACGTAAGGTCCGTCGAGCCCAAAATTTATGAGCTTTCACTTATTTCCTTTTCTTTCCGATATTTTGCTAGAACCTTGTGTGTTGTTTGATTTAGACTTACGAGGAACGAATTATTGCCAGGAATTTATGAGCTTTCACTTGTTTCCTTTGGTTGTGTGGTTTGATTAAGGCTAATGAGGAACGAATTATTGGCTTAAATTTATAAGCTTTCCTTGTTTCCCTTCAGATATTATATCAGAACTTGTGAGTAGTGTGATTTAGACTTCTGAGGAGCGAGTTGCTGACATAAATTTACGAGCTTTGCTTGTTTCTGTTAGCACATTATTGTCGAACTTGAGTGTAGTTCGATTTAGACTTATGAGGAACGACTTATTCACGTAAATGAATGAGCATTGTTGTCTCCCGTTAGATATTGTGTTAGAACTTATAACTTAGATCATAGGGAGGCAGTAGAGAATACGTGAGTTTTTTTTACTGGCGTACGAATTTGTTGATTGTTAATGAGCTAAAATGGCAGACATGTTGGAATCTACAGTTTTTTACCTCTCTCTCTATGGTTGGTTGGATTCTGGATGAGTTGTCTAAATTTATAGGAGGTTCTCTGTGAATTAGTGGTTCTTTGTTCGTTAAACAATTTTTGGTAAGGAACTCTGAAAAAGTTGTACTCTTAGGATTGATGTGCTTGCGATTGGGTTGTTTTTTACTTCTTCTTCTTTTTTTTTAGAACACTTATTTAGTTTTAGTTTCCTCCTCTCAGGAATCTCATGGCAAGATTTTGGTGTCACTCGATAAGATAGTCAATGATTTGTCCGCTTTACTATTGAATATCACTGCTCTTGAAAAGTCTCTATCTGCTGCTGACGAGAAGTACAAATTCATGCAAGCTCTTCGTGACTTTGTCTCTATTTTGTGCGACTTTCTTCAGGTATGAACTTAAAAATGAATTATGTGGTCTTCTTGAATTTGTCTTCTTACTGGGGCCTGCTTAGAATTCACTGCTTTTCCCTCTTGTAATTCCCTTTTTCCCTTCCTTCTTTCCTTTCTGCCTTTATCTTTCTCTGTACAAATTGATGTATGACTCTCAAGGGAAACACCCAAGTAACAATGAGTTGTATCGAAGAACTGAAGACATAAGAAGCAAAGTCAACATGGAATAAGAGGTGATTTGAGTATTAAACATGTTAAGATGGTACGGTTGTGTGAGGGGGAAAAAAATCTTGGTTAATGGAGCAGGAACGTACACCTGGTAGATGGAATACTACCAAAATGCATTGACTGTTTGATCTGTAATTTTTCAACCGAGAAAATCTTCAAATTCATGCTGACCAAAGACCTCTTGTGTAATAGGAGATTCAATTTTATAATTAATGTTGTTTTTCTTTGGTGATTGATGTGGAATTTATTTAGTAATTTATTTTTTAGTAATTGTGGCTTGAAAGGGCTCATTTTGTTCGTGCATTGCTTGTCATTTACTTTTCTACTTATTGATGTGTTTTATCACTTTCAGCATAAAGCGCCCTTTATCGAGGAACTTGAAGACCAAATGCAGAAACTTCATGAAAAACGTGCATCAGATATTGTAGACAGAAGAACTGCAGATAATGATGATGAAATGATGGAGGTAGAAGCAGAGGTTAATGCGGCGATGTCTGTTTTTAGCAAAAAAGGTAGCAACATTGATGTTATAGCAGCTGCCAAAAGTGCTGCACAAGCTGCGTCTGCTGCCTTGAGAGAAGAAACAAATCTTCCGGTGAAGTTAGATGAATTTGGTAGAGATATGAACCTGCAGAAACGTATGGAGATGAAAAGGAGGGCTGAGGCTCGTCAACACAAAAAATCTCGGTTTGATTCAAAGAGATTATCCTACATGGATGTGGATGGTCCCTATCTGAGAATTGAAGGAGAATCAAGCAGCGACGAGAGTGACAGTGAGAGTACAGCATTTCAGTCACATCGTGAACTGTTGCTTCAGACTGCTGCTCATATTTTCAGTGATGCATCTGATGAATATTCCAAACTTTCGGTCGTTAAAGAAAGGTTTGAAGTATGGAAAAGAGATTATCCGTTGACATATAGAGATGCTTACATGTCATTGAGTGCTCCGTCTATATTCTCGCCGTACGTGAGACTGGAGCTATTGAAGTGGAACCCACTCCATGACAAAACAGATTTCTTAGATATGAATTGGTATTTACATCAACTCTATCGCTTATTTACTTCAAATGCCAAATGCGTTTTTTTTTTTAAGTTCTAGTAAGACTTGCTTGTCTGGCTTTTTTATGTCTCCGTTTAGATAAGATGGGCACACAACGCGATCCTTTGATTATTCTGACTTCTGAGTTTGTTTTTTCTTACGTAGGCATTCGTTGTTAATGGAGTACGGTGTGCCAGAAGATGGGGATGGTTTCGCACCTGATGATGCTGATTCGAACCTTGTTCCTGAGCTAGTGGAAAAGGTTGCCATCCGCATTTTGCATCATGAAATTGTTCACTGCTGGGACATGCTAAGTACTCAAGAGACAAGGAATGCAGTTGCTGCTACAAGTTTGGTAACGGATTATGTTCCAGCTTCTAGCGAGGCTCTAGCTGATTTATTAGTTGCGATTCGAACTCGTCTGGCTGAGGCTGTTGCCAATCTTACGGTATTACTTTTTTAACCATCAAACTACAGTTTTGCAAAATTTGCATAGACATATTTACACGTTCTTATCATTTGTCCAATGCTTTCTATTTATCCATATTTGCAAGCAAACCTCTTTCTCTCTATCTCTCTCTTCCTTTTTTTTTTTTTTTTGTCGCTGAAAAGCATTGTTTATTCGACTGATGTTTTTGTTTATTTGTTATTTAATTGTATGACACCGTGATGTTTGCAATCATTATGTTCATTATATCAATTCTTTTCTTATTTCATAGGTTCCAACATGGAGCCCGTCTGTACTGCAAGCTGTACCTAAGGCTGCACGTGTTGCCACATATCGCTTTGGTGTGTCTGTTCGCTTGATGAAAAATATTTGCCTGTGGAAAGAAATCTTAGCATTGCCAGTTCTGGAGAAGCTTGCACTTGATGAGCTTTTGTGTGGAAAAGTTCTTCCTCATGTTCGAAGTATTGCGACAAACATTCATGATGCAATCCCAAGAACTGAAAAGATAGTTGCTTCTTTGTTAGGGGTCTGGGCAGGTCCAAATGTTACTGGGGATCGCAGGTAGGGTTATGATTTTTATTTATTTATTTGGTTATTGAATTTTTCAATGGAGCTAAATTTATTGGTTAAAAAAAATGAGGTAGCTGCCTCATTTTTTTTTCCTAGGGAAAACAATTGTTTGGTGAAACGGTTCAATTCATGTTAAACTGTACTTTTTCGTATCAGTTTTTGTCTTTTTCTGAAAAGTCAACAAAAATTATAATTAGTTTTTAAAAAGTCAACCAACTCAAACTTAAAAATTTCAACTCAAACCGTTGCACCAAACGGACTGTGAAAAAGTTACTAAAATTGATGGTAACCTCCACTTCCTCTACTGTGATTAAGCCTAAATATTCTTATAATCTCTCTCGACGTTACTGTGCAGCCGAAAATTGCAGCCCTTGGTGGATTACATTATGTTGCTCGGAAAAATTCTGGAGAAGAAGCATGCATCGGGTGTGACTGAGAGTGAAACTAGCGGACTTGCACGTCGGTTAAAGAAAATGTTGGTCGAGCTCAATGAATACGACAATGCCAGGGAGATAGTTAGGACCTTCCATTTGAAGGAAGCACTGTAAACCTCAAGATGCTTGAAGAAACTGCTGGAAGGTTGGAGGAAAGATTGCAAAAAGAGAAGGGTCATATCAGAATATCAATCAGAGAATCCACTCAAGTAAAACCACTGTTTAATCTTGGAAATCAAATTTCAAGAGGATCATCTCTGTCCTGCGATGGATCGACGGATCGTCATCAGCCGAAGGTCGTGATGAATTGTAAGTTTCTCTCTTTCTGCCAAGATGCTTCAAGCAGAAGGTTGGCTTACAAAATTAGCCATGAGTTTCGTGCACATGGTTTTCTTTGAATTTTTGGGTTGAGAATTAATTTAAAATTGCGGGAAGGGAGGTCGAATTCTTTCATAGATATCAGAACTTGAGCAAGTAGTTGACACTTTTACCCTTATCACTTTGTAGCATGGTAAATTCAGTAGCTATGATTTTTCAAAGTATTTTTTATACCAATTTTAGGCCATAGTAATATGATTTTAGAATTATATTTTCCTTCTCAAGTGTGCCAAACCTTAGTGTAGGCGCAAAAGAATGCTAGTTGAAGAATTGAGCATTACACTTCCCAGCACCAAAAAAAAAAAAAAAAAAACCCTGGAAATGAACATCATATCATGCTACTATTTTGAAAAGGCTTGATTCATGGGGAAGGAATGGATTATCTTGTCACGTTAAAAAATAAATTATATTAGAGTTTCCCATTTTGAAGCAATTATAGCTTTGTATTTAATTCCTGGATTTGGGCTGTATGAAAATGAACGTGTTGTTTGATCTTGCTCTGTAGATTTCAGACATGAAGTTGTCGCTACTTTGGTTCACATGTGGGCAAACTTTGGAACTATTATTGCGGATCTTAAATATAAGTCAGGACAGATTCACCAAAATAAATATATACATATATACATACATAGATTTATAACCTCATCAAATTCCTGTGGAGGTTTTGTTTTTGTTTTTTGGGTTGCAAATTCTTACGAAGGTTGTGCATGTGACTTGTGGAGTTTTTCCAACATGAATTTAGGATCCCTCACCAATTTGGAGAAGCTTTAATATTGACCCATCTCTTGACTCGAAGTCTAGAAAACATTAAAATCACACTAATGCAGTTAAAGAGAGAGTCCGGTGGCTGCAATGTATTACAGTAGGAAACCCACAATATTCTAGTATCCGGATAGGATACTGCCGGTTTCAAGATATGCATTTGGTATGCCTACTCAAACCGTCCAACTCCAAATGTTTTTATTATCGTTTTTATAATTATAATTATAATAATTATTTTTTAAAAGTAGATTCATTTTATTATTTACAACTCCAACTTTAACTTTAAACACAGTTTTGTTTGGTAATAAAGTTTAACTCTAATTAAATTATGTTTTTTCATCTCAATTTTTATTTTTTTTTCAAAAGTCAATAGAGTTTATAATTACTTTTTAAAAAGTCAACTCAATTCAAACTTAAAAATTTCATCTTTAACTCAAACTTAACTCATTTACCAAATGGACACTTGCATTTGGTTCGCAGGTTCGTGATGAAATTTTTAAGTTGTAGTTAGTTAACTTCTCAAAAACTAGTCATAATTTTTGTTAATTTTTCAGAAAAAATATAAAAACTGAGATTAAAAAAATATAGTTTAATTGGAGTTTAGTTAGAATGCCAAACGAAGCTTTTGTTTTTCTATTTCATGTTCAAAGTTTCACACTTTTTAACTCATATTAACCAAACACACAACTACAAAAACCTCAACTCAACTTAATTCTAATTGAAATAATAATAATAATAATAATTCTTTGATTCAAGTGGAACATGCAAAACGCATGCTTAGTATAGTATTATTAGGAATATTTTGATATTTTAAATGAGTTTGACAAGTCATTTTCTGCAAGAAGCCAATAAACTTTAATGGCAAAAATCAGTACAGACTTGGTTTCATTTCTCTACAGAGTCTTCAGCGATAAGTTTGTTCAAGTTGAACATTTATAATTTTTTAAAGAAAAGAGTACAATGCGTGGGGCATTTTAGAAAGGAATATATAATACTACAGATGTTGAAATAAATAAATAACGTAATTATGATACTGTCAAAGTCAGCAACTAGTAAAAAAAAAAAAAAGAAAAGAGGTTCTATCACGATCTTCTTCATGTATTTTTGTTACTTTCAGTCTAATATTATATTGTCTAGTTGCATATTATCTTATTATTTTCTAGATTGGTTTATGAACTAGCTGGAAATTACCATAGAGATAGATCCTCACAGTTCTATTTAAATATACATTAAGCCCTCGTTTGGTTCACCATTTTAATTCAAAATTTTCATATCAGTTTTTGTCTTTTTCTGAAAAATTTTTTATTTTTTCTGAAAATTTTTTTATCTTTTTTGAAAAGTCAACAAAAATTATTATTGAAACTTAAAATTTCCAACTCAAACTGATGAACCAAACGAAATCTAAATCAAGAAAAATGGAATTAAGGCTCGACAAAAAGTCAAGGAACTCTAGAAACTCAATTGGATCGGGAATTCATAGATCTAGGCAAGGTTTAGTATCTTAGCCAAATTTTATCTAGGATTAAAAAAAAATACATATAATCTTACAATCGTATATTTATCAAATATTTATATGTCTAGCCTATGATTGAATTAATATTCACGAGGTGGGTAATAGATATATATTCTACAATTTCTTATTTGTTCGTTTATGTTTTGTTTGTATATATTTTCTTGGATAATGCCATTAAACTTGTTAAATTTGCCACATATAGTACGTTTTAGGAGCTCATGTCACGTTGAATGATCAAAGTTTTTATTTTATTTTATTTTAATTGTTTAGTGCCTGTTTGATTGGAAGTTTCTTTTCAAGTTGTAGCAACAGTGGGAAAAATTATTGTTAAATAACTAACTGTGGTAGTCAAATTTATTCAACAAACTTTTCATTCTTCAATTCTTGATGCAAAACACATGTGCATGCACATGTTAAATAACACCAAGTGTTATAATACTGACAAATATCCTGCAGGAAAGTTGGCGTGTCTTGTGTCATTATTTTGAAACGGTAACTATACATATATAAATTCATATATATAGCAAAACTATAAAGGAATGCATTCTTGATATCAAATTGCTATAAAGGCCAATCGAGATTAGCTGTAATCGATAGCAAAACTCTTATTGTGTTAAGTTTTATTACTGGGGCAAATGTCTCCACGTAATTGATGCCGCAAGTTTGAGTGAAGCCTTTAGCAACCAAACGAGCCTTGTATCGTGTAAGAGTTCCGTCTAACTTAAACTTCACAATAAAGATCACTAATTTACATCCAATTGTATATATATAGAGAGAGAAAATAGAGACGAAAGTTTTAAACAAAAATATTAAGATATAAATGTCAAGATGTATTAAACAAGAGTTTAATACATCTTTCCGATCGATATGCATGATTACCTTGGAATCTCAATCTTCAACTTTTAGTGGAAAGGATCGTTGAAATTTAAGATAAAAATAAGAGTGGAAAAAAAGAGAGGAGGAGAATTAGGGTCCTCTCTTTTTAAAATTTTGAAACCCTATTTAAAAATAGTAATTATAACAATCATTTTTCTTTTTGTGGGAAAACCATAATTATAGGATATTTGGTGAATGGATTGAGTTGAAATTTTTAAATTTGAATAGTATTAACTTTTTAAAAAATAGTTATAAATTTTGTTGATTTTTCAGAAAAAGACAAAAATTGAGATGAAAAAGTATAATTTAGTTGGAGTTGAGATGTGTTACCAAACGGGCCCAAGTAAACTAGCACTGAGAAAGCTCCTTTTTTTATTTTTATTTTATTTTTTATCCAAGTAAGCGAGTTTTGTGAATCTTTTTAAAATTTTAAGACTTTATTTAAAAACGGTTACTATAATAAGTACTTTTCTTTTTGTGGCAAAACTATAATTAGTAAATTAGAACTAAGAAAGCACCTTTCTTTTCTTTTCTTTTGTTTTCTTTTTGCAAGTTAGTGAGTCTTATGAATACTTTTTTTAGCATTAAAAAAAAAAAAAACTATGTTCTTCAGAACATCACTGTCTAAACAAAAAAAAAAAAAAAAAAAAAAAAAAAAAAAACCTACACTACACAGTAGCCAAAATCCATTTAAGGCTGTGTTTGGCGAAACTTTCTAAAAATTGCTTTGGCTTCTTGAGTTCAAGAATTGTTTTTAAAAATGTTTGAACGATCTGTAAGAAAAACTTCTGGTCTCCAAAAGAACTTCATGTCAAAGCTTAAAAATATGGTATCCGAAAAAGCTTTTTTGAATAAACTTTAAAACTTATATTAAAGTTTAAGTTGGACATCATAAACTTTATTTTAATATTTTCAATACTTATTAAAAAATTTTAGAAACATTTTTACTTCAAAATCACTTTTAAAATGTGATTCTCAGACACTTATTGACTAGCCACAATTTTTGTTTTTCTTCTTCTATAGATTAATGGCGTGTTTATTTTGCATCAAAGGGAAAGGAAAAGTAAAAAGTCATTCCCTTTTCCAACTATTCTATTTACTTACATAATCGAGAATGAGAATTCAATGAGTCCTACATAATATAGAGAATGAAAAAGGAGAATGTCAATCCTTGCACTCCCTTGTTATTGATTCCTAATAATAGGAAAAAAAAAACTAAATTTACTTATATATCTTTATTAAGTTTTCATGTACTAATTTATTATTATGTAAAAGGATATTTTAATAAAATTAACATTACTAAAGTTAGTAAAAAATACAAATAAAATATGATTATTTTTCTTTACACCATCTAATAAATAAGTAAAGTAAATATTAGAAAGAGAATCAATGATATTTCTTCCTATGCCTTTATTTTACTTTTCAATCCATTATCCTTTTCATTATATATTTTTTTACAGTTTCATAAACTCGCCATAAAAGTAATGGTAAAGATTCTGCCAAGTAGAATGTGTGAGAGCCTTTCAACTGAGGCTATAAGCCTCCAAATTGATTTTAATTAGCTGTTATTACAGTTACTGTTATAATTACTATTATACATGTGGTCCCCACCACCCTTGAAAAAACCATTATTAGTCTACTTAGGGTATGTTTGGTGTGTAAGTTTAAATTTATACACCAATCAAGTTTGAACTAAAATTTTTATCCTTTTTTAAAAAGTTTTTTGTCTTTTCTAAAAATATTTTTTATATTATCTAAAAAGTCAACAGAAATTATTATTACAACTTAAAAATCTTAACTCAAACTTACACACCAAACACCGCATTAGCTAATTGAAACGAAACCTACATATATAGTCTCCTTGACTAGGCAGAGTCGTTATGTAATTCCCTGAATCAAAAAAATTCTAATTAAATTAATTACTCTTATTCTGATACTAATTGAACACCATCTTCTACCCACCTCAATATTATATAAATATGTATAATGTATGCACTCAACGCCTTTAATTACTGCTCATCCTCATTATTTTTAGTTTCATATATTTTCTCTTTTGCTGAAACTAATAATCGTCTGAAAATCAATTGTACTTTAATAATAATAATAATAATAATAATAATAATTATTATTATTATTATTTTAATCTCCCCCTCTCGTTTTCCCTCTTTTTCTTTTTGTTTATTTTTTAATACTTTTATTTTTTTTTGGTCAAATGTTTTCAATTGTACGTGGCGGAGGCTCCCCTAAAAATTGATGTCTTAGACACAAGACAAACCTTTAAACCTCTGAGTTGATCTACAGAGCCAAACAGAATCCTAATTGATTCTGGCGTTGGACAACCATTTTCTTTAATATGACGGAGCGCCGGATATTAATTTCTCTCAATTAATCATTCCGATCCATTCCAATTGTCACCAGTACAATAATGTTAGCTAGTCATATAAATGTATATACCAAGAAAATATCTTTATATCCTCCACGCGGGCAGCCTCACTTTTATCTATCAGTCAAAGGCTGCCAACAACACAACCAGATTCAGGGACCTAAAAGTCAAACGCCCAAGGCTGCAAACATACATATATATATATATATATATTAGTGTAAAAGTATATATAATATATATGATGAGATATATTTGAGAAAATTTTATTTAATATATATATAAGTAAACAAAGACAAAGAAATCATATACTAAAAAAAAAAAAATGTTAAAGCATGAAATCATATATAAGTAAAAAGACGAAGAAAATTTATTTTAAAAAAAACATGAAAAAAAGAAAGACTAAAATGTTAAAAATATACTAATACAAAAAAGAACTAAAATGAAAAAAAAAAAAAAGGGGGCCGAAAGAAAGAAAAAGGGAAAATTGAAGGACCAAAAAATTTTTTTTGCCCAAAAAATCAGCAAAGTATCTGAAAAAAAAAAGGCATGAAAAAAAGTTTTTTGCCGTAAAAATCAACAAAATACCTGAAAAAAAAAAAGCAAGAAAAAATACAAAAAAGATAAAAGAATTAAATTACTAGAAGTATATAAATACAAAAAAAAAAAGGCTAAAAGAAAAAATAAAATAAAGGTCAAAAGAAAAAAAAAAAAAAAAAAAAGAAGGACAAAAAAAAAATTCGTCCAAAAAGAAATGTTTTGGACGAAATTTAAGTGCACAGCAACTAACGTTGAAACTTCTTATCTGTGTATAGATAAAGACTGTTAAATGGCATTCTTCCTGTATACTGATGGTATCTTGCTCTGTAGCTCATCGTAATAATAGTTAGATGGTTCTAATATAATATTTTGTAATAATATTTATTATTTATAATAATATATAAATGGATTTAGTTTATATATTCTCTTATTTATATCTTATTTATATTCTTATAATAATATTATGATATATCAATTAAAAATATATATTTAATTATAATATTATATTAAATTAATTAAAAATTATATTATTGAAATGACACGGAAAAAAAAGAAAAGAAATAAAAAACATACAAACTCAATCCCCTCTGGGCAGTACTTGTCATTAAGTTACAAAGGTCCTACGGACATGATGACGTATATAGATGATGGCAAGGTCGTGCGAAGCCAAGTGGGGGCAATCAAATTTACTGCTTTTTTTTATTTATTTTATTTTTAAAATAAGATTTAAAAATTAACTTATTTCTTTTCTGTTTCATTTTTACATTGAAATTTAATTTTTACATATACATCCTCATTAAACTTTTCACTGCTATATTAATATAAATTATATGTTTTTTTTTTTATAGATAAAGTCATTGAAATATAAGATTGGTTCTGTTGCTGATTATACATGTTACCTAATATTTATTTTTCACTCTCTTGATTTTTAAATTTATTAATGTGATATGAATAATAAATATCATATTATACATATTATTTTTCTGAATTACGGTGTAAGATGATCTGTGGTTTAGGACTGTTGGTCTTCACTTTGGAATATAGCAAATACATAAAAACGACATATAGATTAAAGTATGGTACATATCACCAACAAAATTGGGTTGCTTTTGTATGAAGAAGGGTAGCTGAAATTGATCAAAAACCACACTTGGCTATTATTCATTATCTATGGCCGGCTCTATATATAAATCTCCAATAGGGGCATATTTTATGTCAAACCACTTTAAACGGAATATTTTATTAGTGTCTTCAGTCCCTTGAATAGATTCCCAAATCAAAGGGACACTAAAGTACATATATATATATAAATTGGAAAGAGCTATATATATATATATATAGTTTTTCCCTTTGATTATATTTAGTTGCACCATTTTAGTTCTCTGTCCATCACTTGCTCAATCTCAAATTAGGAAACTAGTAGTACCACTACTAAAGATGACGGTGTCCACTTGTGTCTCCACAGCCAAGAACAATGGCCCAGTCCTCATCGTCGGCGCCACCGGATTCATCGGTCAGTTCGTAGCCGAGGCCAGCGTTCATTCCGGTCGGCCTACCTACATCCTAGTCCGGCCCGGCTTCGGCAATAACCCTTCCACAAAAGCTACCACTCTCAAAGCTCTTCAAGACAAAGGAGCCACACTTGTGCCTGTAACATAAATATTAAATATCCTTCTTTTTTTACGTTTCTTAAAATTCATACAAAACAAGTTTTCATGTATGTGTGTGTGTGTGTGTTTTTTTTTTTTTTTTTTTTGGTCAGGGATTGATTGGTGAGAAAGAAACTATGGAGAAGATACTAAAAGAGCATGAAATTGATGTCGTTATCTCGGCCGTCGGCGGCGCAAACATCTTGGACCAGCTCATCCTTATTGAGGCCATGAAAAACGTTGGAACCGTTAAGGTATTTTTATATCCGTACAGGTCAATAATGTTATATATATATATATACACACACACACAGACACACGCACGCACATGTAGGCTTATATGTATCACATGTTTATACAGACAAAAAAAAAAAAAAACCTTTTTTTTTGGTTAAAAAAAAACTTTTTTTTTTTTGTAAAAAAAAAAATACAAATTTTTTTTTTTGTTTTTTGTTTTTTGTTTTTGTAATTTTTTATTGCTGGGGTTGCAGAGATTTTTACCGTCGGAGTTTGGGCACGACGTCGACAGGGCGGACCCGGTGGAGCCAGGTTTGACAATGTACATCGAAAAGAGGAAGGTGAGGAGAGCGGCCGAGGAATCTGGTGTGCCCTACACCTACATTTGCTGCAACTCCATCGCATCTTGGCCGTACTTTGACAATACTCATCCTTCCGAGGTTCTCCCACCGTTGGATCAGTTCCAAATCTACGGTGATGGCACCATTAAAGGTACGCCCCCACACCAATCACCAATGTTAAATGTCATTATTAATAAAACATGAATTCTGTCTATTAACTCTTATGTCGTGAGACCTGTTTTATATTAGTCGGTGGTGTTCAATGTCGATAGTGATAAATGTGAACTTCATATGTAGATCTTATCTTGTGGGATCTATTTTTTATAAATGAGTGGTTACTGTGTCATATATATATATATATTTCATGCAATAAGAGCACCCTAGAGGATCGTAAGACATAGTAGGAAGAAATTTTTTTTTTGTTTGTTTTTTAAACATTATTGGTTTTTCATACTTGTTCATAAATACCAGCTAATTTAAGTAATAAGATTTAAGTTAAATACTCTTATAAACGGTACTACCCCATAAAATTAAGTTTGTTTTATATTTTAATTTCTGGCTGTCCTTAGCAAAATGAGTGTTGAATGAAAGCAAAACCAAACACAATTCATAAAACCTTATTATAAGAAGAAAATAAACTTAGGGATTGGTGATACATTGTATTTTAAAGATAATGTAAGCGAGGTAAGCAAGAGCCCATAATTAACTAAACCTATTTCGAAAGTTAACACTAATCATGAAGTGGCACGTATGTATATTTATTAATATTAATATTATTATTATTTTGGGATAAGAGTATATTCATAAGTTGAATGTGACATCTTTGAAAATCAATTTTGTATGAAAGTTAGGTAGCCGATAGTCTTAGGAGTCAGGAATAAATTTTGCATGACCTGTTTTTGTTGGTGAGTTTCGGTTTTATTGATAAATTATCGAAATTAACTAATTACCAATCGTGAGAGTGACTAAAACGTCTCACATGTTAAGAAATGTCTACGATGACTCACAATTATTTCCATAATGTAACAAAACACGTCGTTTTAACTTGAGATAATAATATGAAAAGAGCATCAAACATTTCTCATATTATTATTGTCTTTTTTAAGGTAGAACTTATATAAATCTCAATCTTAAAAACCTATAACCTAACAAACTACTTGGACTAACAAGTACCACCCAACCGGTCTTTTTCTGAAGTCTACAAATGAACAAACAGTCAAAAAAAAAAAAAAAAACAAAAACAAAAACAAAAAAAAAAAAGGACTAAGGAGTCTAAACGAACTGTACTGTGGCGTAAGCTAACTACACTTGTCGCCAAACTTGTCAGAAATTGTCTGTTTACTTTTTTTTTTTTTCCTTTCATTAAACAGTTTCTTAATTTTAATTTTAATTTTAATTTTTACTTATTCTGAAATTGCTTAATTTAAAAAATCTAGTGATGTTCTTAAAATTTCTTGTCTTTCTAGATTGTGTAATCTTCTTCGTTCTCATATGTCCGATAGAAATTCCCAGTGTTATTATTATTATTATTTTTGATAAATATGTTAATAAGTATTTTGAAATGTATCAAAGAGTTGACTTTTTATTTTATTTTAATTTATTTTTTTGCTAATAGTTGAATTTTAAATATTTTTTTCTCCATCCCAAAAGTCCAATAATTGCTCATCCATAATGATAATTCTTTATCCACCTGGCCTCGTGAATCTCATGAACCGACAATGATTAAAAGCATCTCCAAATCCGAAATACGAAGCGGATAATTGATACCAAGATTTGGATCACAAATTATATATTTTTTTAAAAAATTAATCTCAATTTTATTATTTATAATTAGTATTATAAATATTATAATTTTGTAACTGAAATTTTAAAAATCTATAACTTTATATATACAAGTCTAAATAAGATTATTATTATTTTTTTTAAATTACATAAAATTTTAAGAAGAATGAAACATGTATGCTAAAATATGCTAAAATAGTAACCTCAAACATATGCTAAAATAGTCTAACTTTCATCAAACATATGCTAACATATACAAGTCTAAATAAGATTATTATTATTTTTTTCAAATTACACAGAATTTTAAGAGGAATGAAACACTGTGTTAAAATATGCTAAAATAGTAACATCAAACATATGCTAAAATAGTATAACTTTCATCCAAACCCATAACACCATTTCTAACAAAAAAAAAAAAAAAATCATGTATATTCCTTTTTATCTCTCTTTTTGTATGGAAAAAAAAAAAAAAGGAAAAGGAAAAATGACACCAAATTTGGTGTTGAATAGACAGTGGAAACGCAAAAATGGTGTGAAAATTGGTAATCGGTTGGAGAATATCTCCACTGCCATTCTTACTTTCCAACACCAAAAAGGCGTGCGTTGGAGGAAGCTCTAAACAGTGAATAACATATCTAACTCTCAATTCAAACCAAATCAAACAGTCAAGGGTCCGTCTGGTTTGTATGTTTGTTGCTTTTGAAATTTTTTGTTTTCTTCTTATTTTCAAACGAAAAGTGACCTTTTTTTTTAATATTCTGATTATTTGTAAAAAAAAAAATAGAAAAAGTTTTAAAAATAAATTGAACTTTTCGATCCAAACAAAGACCATTAATCAGACACCCGGAGCAAACAACATTTGCTTGTCCATTCCTATCTTTTACAAAGGTGAGCACCACTTGAAGCAGTGGTCTTGAATCTCCCTCACCAAAAAAGATTCCCATGCTGGTCCTATTTTTTTATCTCTTGTCATTTAATTTCCAGTGGGACCCACAGTCTGTTGGGACCCATCCAAAATGCACCCATCAATTCATTTCATTGTTAGGACTGATGATCTTTTATTGACAAAAATTATTTTAAAAAAAAAAACTCCATTTTTTTTATATTAAAACATGCCTTTCCATTTTTTTTTTTTAATTTTATTTAAACTTGAGTTGTTAAATTTGAAACAATAGATACAAGTAAACAAAATGTATAAGTTGATGTGGTATAATTAGAAGTGAAAATTGGAATGAAAAATTATTTCCTTAAATACAATCTTCTTAATTCTAGAATTACAAAAATTTTAGTGAACAAAGTAATGAAGTTAGATCAGAGAAAGGGTGTAAAAGAAAGTTATTTTTAAAATTTAATTGATGATAAAATATTGAAACTGAAAAATTTTAGGAGGTACATATTTAACAAAAATATGATAAAGCTA
The DNA here is from genome assembly GCA_025413485.1 of Ficus microcarpa. Lineage (NCBI taxonomy): Eukaryota > Viridiplantae > Streptophyta > Magnoliopsida > Rosales > Moraceae > Ficus > Ficus microcarpa. The sequence continues at coordinate 7,334,367 of CM046385.1, read as the reverse complement.
TAGTCTTTATAAGTAAAAACATCAAGGGACCACTTGGGTCCCCGGTCAGGCTTTAATTAGTTGGATCTATCATTGTCTATAAAGTCGATTAGTAGAGAAAGAATTTGAGTAATTAAGGGAGAAAGAAGTAATAGCAATTTTTATAGTAAATAATTAAAGTAAATAGTAGGTTTTTAAAATATTTGAAATAAATAATAATAAATAGTAAAATTTTTAAGTAAATAATCTATTTACTAGAAGTAAATTTGTTAATTGTTGTTATTTAATTTAAATATTTTTAAATGTTATTTACTACGAATTCCATACGTTGTTTCTACAATTAAGTGTTGACAGCGAAAAATGTTAGTTCTCCTTCAAAGATTAGACACCCCACTAATGAAATACCATCATACATAAATTAGTAATGTCATTTCAATTACAATTTCATATCATATTTATTAAAAAATTACGTTATTAAAATATGTATAACGATAGTAATAGACTGATATAGAATAAGACACAAATGACAATGCATATAAGTCGAATCAACGGATAAAAAGGATTAATTGTAATTTGGAAATTATAACATGAACAGCTTACTTTGTTGCTGGCACCGATATTGGAAGGATCACAATGAAGACTGTGGACGACGTCCGAGCCATGAACAAGAATGTTCATTTCCGACCGCCATGCAATCTTTACAACATGAATGAGCTGGCTTCTCTTTGGGAGAAAAAGATTGGCAGAACTCTTCCTAGGGTTACCATTACCGAAGATGACCTACTCGCTGCGGCTGCAGGCATGCCTAGTTGCATTCTTACCTTTTTATCCGCGTATTTACATATTTGCACACATGTGACACCATGGTCATATCATGTTCTGTAACTGTTCACATGAACGTAAATCATTTATATGCGAGTGATGCAATTGTTACGAGCGCACAATTGATACGTGTTTGAGTTTTTTTTTTTTTTTTTTTTTTTTTTTTTTTTTTTTTTTTTTTTTGGGTGCAGAGAATTGCATACCGGAGAGTATCGTGGCATCATTCACCCATGACATCTTCATCAAAGGGTGTCAGATTAACTTTTCCATTGATGGAGCTAGTGATGTTGAAGTGGGAACTCTCTACCCGGATGAAACTTACAGGACTTTGGACGAGTGCTTCACCGATTTCCTCATGAAATTGAAGGATGAGGCGACTACCGAGGAAGTTCCTACCAAGAGCCATGTTGTTGAACATATCCCCATTGCTGCAACCTGCGCTTGACCATGTTATTCATGTTTGTTGGGCTATTTCTCTCACATTATTATTATTATTATTATTCCTAAAAACAACAATTAAGAAGAATAAATGAGTTTTGTTGTTAAGGTGAAGTTTTACTTTGAATTATTTTTAGGTGAAGTTGGATTTGATGCTCGAGGTTAAGAACCTACAGGGATGATGTTGTTGTTGTTTGTATTTCCTAGTAATGGACCAAATTACTACCATTTGTTTGTAATCTCATGAACGTACCTCATGTTGTAATAATGATTTCTTTCGCAAGATGTTATCTCTTTATCACTACACCCACATTCAACAACGGTCTACTGTTTCGTTTAACCAAACTCCTCGGCTCTATGAAATCAGGGCTATGGTTCGTATCGGTCTGATCAAACATGCTCTCATGCAGAGCTAGCTTCACAGTAAGCTCCATGTTGCTACTCTTAGTTTAAAGATCTAATGGCTTTTCTATAAACTAACCACCCTTAGAATTCTATGGGACCGATATTGATAATTTTTTGAAATTAAAAAAAAATAAAACATAAAAAATAAAAAGTGTAAAGCACAATGAAAGCATACATATAAAAACTTCATGTCAATAGGAACCAAAAAAAAAAGAAAAAAAGAAAGGAAAAAAAAAAAATCTTAACACCTCCCGTCGACCTCATGTGACTCCGTCATTAATGTAATTCATACCATCCCTGGTTCTCAAATCCTTCAAAGCAAATTAACGACAACAATAACAATTTAAGAATTGCCTGAAATTTGTTTAAGAAAAAAAAGTGTCATGAGTACGAATAACATCACATCGACACCTCTGTGACTGGATTTAATGGCAAATATTTACAATTCCTTGACGCAACTAAATCATTGACAACTAATGATTGGAGAGACGATGTTTCCCAGCTCTCGGTGCTTGCTTCATCTAAAATCACAAGCTAACTATGTACTGAAAAAAAAAGAAGAAGAAGAAGAAGAAGAAGTTTCAAAATGTCTATTTCTGGCCTTGACAAGTTAGAAAACTACACATCATATACGGGCAGTCGCTCCTCGATCGCGACGCGGCATATAGGGCACTTTTTACACTTCTCACAGCAAGTTCTGAGATGCATCAAAACAAACACATGAACAACGTATTAGGATGTGCTAAAAACTGAAAATAGGCAAAGAAAATGTAGAGAATTAATATCCGTTACGGTTCTTGAATTTGTGTTTAGACCGTTGTATGTGTAATGTATGGTTAAAGTAGAGTCTTAGTCGGAAGACGAGAATGAGACGCAATGAATACGTTCTCCTAAATCAATTCTTAAGTGAAAGGTCTAAGCTATTAAGTAAGGGGAAATGAAAAGAAAGTAAAGACGGAATCAGCAGTGTAGATGGTAGATCAATTTACCGGCAAAGAACGTGATGCCTGCAAGGAAGCAGGACTATGTTAATCTGCTCTTCAAAGCAAACTCTACATAGGATCTTTTCCTGAGTTTCATCATAACAAAATGTTAGCAAAAATAACGACTCCATCGCAGAAACATGAAATAGTAGCCAAAGTAATAGGGACTAGATCTTCTCGAACACCTAAAACCGATGAATTACCCTTGCAAATCAAAAGTTTTGATAACCAAAAAAAAAAAAAAAAAAATCTAATAACCTAGACAAATTAATTCTTTCTGGCAAAGTTTCTATCCATAGTAATTATGAGTCCACAATTAGCATATATAACAAACTCAATCCGACAATACTCGAAGTGCCAGATTAGTAAGCTTTACTTGTCAGACACTCATTGATTGGTGAAATGGATCATCTAGAGAGCAGTATGAGACAGTTAAAAATAAACACGCATTAGATAAGATAAGATATGTGTTTCTTTCTTTCAAAATCACCCCGAATCCTTAATTATCTCGATAAAGAATAAAACAGTTCCTCATTCCACTAAGCAGGGTTTCAAACTTCTCCTTGGAGGGAAAGCTCACTCAGCTAAAATGTTGAACATTGAAAACTTTCGCTTTGCTTTTCTCCTTATCTTTTCAATTCCTATATACGTTTGATTAATGTTGTCTGCCTAGATCACAGAAATATGATGTAGATAAAAGATGATGATTAAATAATTCAACAGCTTGAAAAAAAGACTAGATACCCTTATATAAGCGAAAGTAAAATTTTCAAGGCAAACGTTGAAAATATAGAACAGATTCATGCTGCAGGAAAGGAAAAGAAATGAAACAGGTTTGCAAATATTACATTCTGAAGTCTCTCATACTCCTGTTGGCTAAATTTTGTAATTTCTGATTGCTCACTAAGCGCAGCCTGTAATCTCCAAATCTGCAGAAAAACATATGGAACACGCGAGGCAAGTGAATATCAAATAACAGAATTCCAAATACCACTTAATTAGGAAGAAACAATTAATTAAGGGATAATTATATCCTCATAGGGGGAAAAAAAAGGTGTAAAATTAAAAAATAGTTGTACCTCGTCAACAAGATCTGCTTTAGGCATTTTCTTCACAACATCAGGTGAGAAAGTGTTATACCTGAATAGCAAGGATTGGAAAAAAAGTACGAAATCTATCAATACCCTTGAGCTATTTTGCAAGACGATACATTTTATCCAATGGTACATGAGATTATTCAAGAAACCGGAACTATTAGGTGGAATGAAGAATGAAAAAACTGTCTGCATTTGAGAGTTCATATTTACAACACCGCAAAAAACAAAAGCAAAACTAAAAACAAAAAAGCAACAAAAAACTTTCTGATCAATTATTGCAAAACATACGGTCCGGGAAACAAATTCTGTTGTAGACCATTAGTTCTGTTGCTTGATCTAAAGTCATTTCTTTTTTGACAAGCAGGCAGAGTTGCAGATCAAAGCATCTTTACATGAAATTACATAAATATTATAGCAACTATTGCGTATTAAAGTGAGCAGCAACACGGAAGAAAGATTGCATATTTAGATACAATAGCATCCATTATACAAAGGAACTGCATAACAGTAAAGAAATTACAGACCCGGATGTCCCCACACTAAATAGTCTAGCTTGTTCCTCTTGACTTCCTTCGTCAATTGACCACCAACCCAGCAATCTGTTACCAGGATGAACAGAAACAATGAAAAACCAATGCCGTAGTTGCAATCTGTGTCAGCTCAAAAAGATAACCAAAGTCACTCAAACTGCCAAGTCTCCACAAAACAAACAATTTACCTTGAACCACGATGCAAGAAGCCGAAAGAATCTTGAACTTTTGATGCTAAGGAGAAGTATCTTGCAGAACCAGCTCCACCGTATCTTCCAGAACCACGACTACATACTAGAATAACAATTTTCTCCACAAGCCTATATGCAGCAAACACAACGCCAGCTCCTTGCAACAAAAGAAGAGGAGAAAACACGACCGGAACTGAGAGATTTGTGGATCCAGATGACATTCCCTGAAATATGCTTGAGGTGAAAACTAAGATACCTTCCAGAAACAGCCAAAAATCACGCTACCCTAATATCTACCATTCTATAGTACCTCTAAGTACATAAAAAGCAGGATCTGGAAAATAATCAGAGGTACTTTCATTATATGTCCGCCGATATCCTGCAGGTCACATATCCCACTATTGTTCGGGTCTTCCTCCGAAGAAATTACTAAACCTCTACTCCAGTCGAGATATCTCATAGTGATTGAAGGTGTAGAGGGTTCTGTGATGTGAGAGTGCCTATGGATTGATGGATTATACCACTTAGTGCAAACAAGAAACGCAAAACCCTCTGCAATCCTGTGAAATAACAAACAATATCAATTTTGACCAGTAAACACTGAAAAAAAAAAAAAAAAAAAACCTGAAATTTCTGTTAAATGAAATAATCTTTTACCCGAAGTTTATAAACAAATCCCACCAGCCTAAAGCAGCTACATCACCTGCAGAACATTGTAAATAACTATATAATTCATGCTGATAACGCATTCTAACAATTGCAATAAATACTGATAGAGACGCTTCTAGCCCAAGAAAAGATGAAATAAAAGAGATGTTGAAAGAATTGACATATCGATGATCCTATTATATTATGTCGATACTATAAGAAGGTAACGAAACAAAACAAGATCACAAGGTATATAATCTAAATCCTTTTGAGAAATGAGAAGTAATGTCACAGCAAAGTATTTCAACTGAACAAATAGAAACTCACCAGATATCTTTAGGAGAGTGAATATTGTCGCGGCAATGAAGAAGACCATAGATATTGAAACCCAAAAGTGCTAGAAAAAAAATATTTATTGTTAGTAAACAAATAAATGAAAAAAAGAAATGAAGACAATATTATTTTAATGGTAACATCATATTACAAAAGTAAAAAATAAAAAATAAAAAATAAAACAGAGACAGAGCAAATCAAACAATGTCCATTCATAGTGTATCATCATGTCTTGATACATAACATGGTCATGCCTGACTCAAGCAGCTAAAACAAAAGGTACTTTATTATGAAGGTTTCATAACGTGTATAAAATATTGAGTTTATAACATGGTCATATAAATACATTGTAAATAGATGATAAAATGTGCAAATTAATTATCATCACTCACTTAGAGTTAAACAGTAGCGTAAAAAACAGAGGAAAAGATCAAGCGAATTGCAACAGCATTAGGAAAGATTTCCAAATAAATCCTTCAACCAATAATAAAAAATTGCAAACTTACAGGAAGAGTCTCCCATATTACATCTTCACTCATGCCTTCGTCATCTCCAGGCATTAAAGCCCTACACATCCTGTACGAAAGACATATTGATTACTAAAACTGAAAGTAGAGATGAAATGAATTTTTGTAAGGTACCTACACAAAGTGGTGAAATCATTACGTATTGATTTGATCTCATTGATTATCAAAACAGATCCTACTCTGTCATATAGAGTTGATCCAACTACAATTGCAAAAACACCAATATCCATTCATTGGTTAAACTGCCCCCGTTTGGCAGTGCTAAGGTTTGGGTCCTAAAATTACAACTTAATTTTTGTCTTTTTCCCTCAGTTTCACTATTCATAGTTACTATTATAGTTTTGAAACTCAAACTTCAAAAGTTCATAACTTTGCATAAACAAATCTAAATGAGATAATTTTTTTTAATATATAAATTGCATAAAATTTCGAGACGAATGAAACAAGCTCTGTATTGAATTTTTTTTTTCCGGAACACATTTCGAGATTTTACACCTTTTAACTCCAACAATTCAAATGCCTCACTAAATGCACAATTCAATTCAAACCCAAATTCTACAATCCAAACCTTAGCACCAAATGCATGATATTTATTGTAACCAATAGACAAGAAAAGGAAAACAAAATCAAAGAAAAACAAAGTACCTGATATTATCAACCAAAATTGCTATTTCAAAAGCTAACAAAGGGAGAAAGACAATCTTCAACGTGACAACTGCAACAACTTAAAGTTCACCAATTAACAAAAAATGAGTAAGGCCTGAAAATTGAAAGAACAAAAAGAAAAAACGAAGTTTTCTAAATAACATTAAGGGTACAACCAATGGTGTTCATGAACTTATCATCCAATGGAGAGAGAAAAGAAACTGACACAACAAAAAATCCAATATCTTACCCTCAAAAATGCAAGTCACATACTGCATATGTGACAAGGATTGCTAGATAACCTCAAAAACATGATTCATGAAGGAAGAAAAGAAATCCTCGATTCTGATATCAAACAACAAATAGGTATTGGTGAATAAAAAAATACTTGCTTATACCAAGATTGCTTTCCAGATAGATACAAAGGAGAATTTCGAAAGCAACAAGCAACGGAGTCGCCATGACAGCATGGAAAGGCGCCCACTGCGCACAAGAGCAAGAAATGTATTTATTGCGTGTGACTATAATTAACAACACAAAAATATCACAAAATATCAATTCTCATGGAAGAAAAATAGCATGTCTGACTAAAAACAGTAATAATTCCCATACATGGCGATCATGAGGCAGAGATGGAGCAGGTAAGGAGAATCTGCCTCGCGCTACAACTGCATGGAAAAGCCAGAGAGGAGAAAATACTATCCTGCAGAATAAAGCCGAACGAAAACATTACACACTGAATTAAAAAAAAAAAAAAAAAAGTACTCAGAATGATAAATTAAAAGCAAATAATACGTAGAAAACAAGTTCATAGTCCATAGAGGATTCTCAGAAAGTAAGTCATTCTTTCAGAGGATAGACATCTGCAAACCTCTATGTCACTAAAACCATTTTTTCTGTTCCCTTTCCTGTACAAACCTTTGAAAATGTATGACATACTTTTATCCATACAAAACAATTAGAAATTTTGATCCAAATAATGCATAAAATAACTGGAAAACCGCAAGAGCACTAGATTTATTTATTTGTTTTTAATTAAGCACAGTAGATCTACCAATAAATCACGTGTAAGAAAGAAAAAAAAAATCTTTTTTTTTAAACCAAGAGTAAAGTCAACAGTTTAATAGCTCAATGCAACAAAGTACAACGTTAATCACAGAATGTCCAGGACTTTTCATTTTAGCAGGGGTCCAAAAGTTTCTCTTTTTTTTTCCCTTCCCCCTTCAAAAACAGGGGAATTTTAATGTTTAAACAATCCAATCATCAAAACACCATGAAATTAGAGAATTGTACATGTAAAGTCAAAATGGGCACCTTTAATTTTGCTAATTGACTCATTATAATTGCCCCTAACCTCCAAACACCACCTAGAAAATCCCTCAAAATTTCCCTGGCAACCAAACAGTACCAAAAACAACAAAGGAAAGGAATTTAATTCTACGAACCACCAAGGATAACGAACGGCGCCGTGAAGCTTGAGGACGAGCAAGATCGTGAAGGAGAAGAGTAAGCCATGGGCGACCAAGGCGTGCAGAGACTTCCCCACGCGCCGCCACGTCATCACTCTTCTCTGGACCAACATTCTTTCTGAACAATAAGCTTGAAAAGAAAAAAAATGCTAACTTTCTCTCTCTACCCTTTCTCTCTCAATATATAGATACATCTATTTACTATATCTGAGAAGACCCAATTGCGGAAACTGCAAGAAAGAGCATATCACACGCAAAAAAGGGTCGTCGGTGACTTCGAGAAAGAGACACAAAGAAGTGTTTTTGGATTAGCAGCAGAAGAAAAAGATATAGAAGAAGACGACTGTTTTTTTTTTTTTTTGGATTGTTTTCGCAACAACTTCTCTTTCTCCAACTACGAAGAAGACATTTTCTTTGTTGGATTGTGCTGAATTCAAGTTTAATGGACGGAAATGCCCTCTCGTTTGGGGTGTCAACGACACCCGGATCTAGGGTTTCAATGCTTGCGTTTCGATTAGATGATTGAGGGTAAAATTGGTATTATGTGAAGATTATATGTTATTTATATATATATATATTTTTTGGAAGGACATATTAATTGTTTTGGGGTAACCCCACTTGCCAATCGCCTATTAATTGTTTCAAAACAGATATCCCCTAAAAAAGAAGATATTTTTATCCATTTCTTATAGCCAATATATTTTTTCTTTTTTGGGCTTTGGTGCCCTTTTCAAGTTTGAATATTGTCCTGATTATTAAAATGGCACAGCACACTGATTGGAGTTTTAGAAGAATTTTCTTCAATTTTTTTTTCTCTCTCGGATAATTATTGACCAATAAACAAAGGCCACGCCAAACTGATTGGAAGATTTTTTTTTTTTTTTCCTTTTGGAGTTCCTTGTCTGACTAGTATAGTAATATCTTATCATAATCTACTTAAGATTTCTAAACAATTGCGTGTCCCATAAGGGTGTTTGGATACATCCACGCCCTCGGATGGTCAAAATGAAGGAGGTGAAAACTTCTAACGAAGAAGTGTGGGCAGAGAGAGAAGGAGCATTCTAGCCGGAGTTTGGCATTCTTTATGGGTGCGTTATGGGACTCGGTTTTGTTTATCCATTCATATGCTCACAGTGATGAAATCGAGATGGCGGTTAAAGGGCGGTTTTTATTGTTTTAGAGGCATAAGGGCAAACATGGGGGTGCTGGTTGTTTTTGGGTAACTTTCCAAACGAGTCGCTTCTCTACCACCCTTGCATTTTTGAGCTCTCATCCTAAGTGGTCTGGCACATTTGATGGTGCCGAAAGTGTCCCAAGGACAGTGCGCTTGTGGTGCACGTGCAACGGTTCGATAGTGCACCAACAATGCTTCTCTCTTCCTCCGATTCCCATCTTTTTCCTCTCATTTTGGGCATCGACGATCATCTATCCATACGCCTTTATTTTTTTAACTACGGGTTTCAAATAACAATTGATTTTTTTTTTAAACTAAGATTTGTATTTGCGTTTGTTCAGTTTTCGGTTGTAATGCAAATTTGAATTTCCTCTAACTAATAACAATTATCAAAATATCATTCTATCATAAATTAGGCTACACTTTACATTAGAATATAAGACTATGAACAGCCAAGGGAATATGATCTTTTACTACTCTAACTGCATTGATAGAATCAGTTTCAATTAATGAGACTCAGAATTCACGCTCCGTCGCATATAATAACCCTTCCCTGATTGCCAGAAGCTTCTGCATGGATAGGGTGTATTAGGGTTAGTTTAGTTTTTGAAAAATAGGATAAACCAAAGTCATGGATTAAAAAAAAATTTTTTAAACCAAACAAACGTTAAAAAAAAATAAATAAAATAAAGAATGTTCAGTTACAAAATATTTTATTAGTTCAATTAACTTTAATACCAAAATATTTCAATTAAAAGTGTGGTTTCATACCAGAGTTTATCATAAGATATAGTGTAAATCTCTTCCCTCCAAATTTAATTCAAAAAAAAAAAAAAAATCATTCGTTAAAAGTAGAATGCTTATTGGCGGATCAGCCTTTTTCTTTTAGATGGATATTTAAGTGTTATGTTCTTAGGGCCCCATAGGGAAGCAGGAACCTTCCTCATTGGCGAGAATATTACTCAAATGTAATGTCAAACTCGATGTTGTTTTGGCCAATGACTATACAATACCAAAAAAAAAAAAAAAAAAAAAAAAAAAACATATCATAATAACAATAGAGTCGTTATCTTTATGTTTGTACGTTATCAAGGGTTCAAACAGCTATATATGGAATCGGCCATGTTCTTTGTTCTTTATATTTTTTACCTATGGGGGAAAGTTTCTTCAAATTACATGGGAACCAAACAAAGACATGTATTTAAACCAAATATGCAAAAACCTGTTTTTATTTTTTTTATTTTTAATAAAGACAATTCATACATGCATAAAAATATTATACCGACTATCCACGTTTAAAACATGGAAAAAAAAACAGTAGAAAAATATTTTTAAAGAAGAAAAATGCTTTAGAATATCAGTAATGTTTAACATCATACTAATAGAGAAGTAAACCCTATTAATAGACCCCAAATTATGGACTTATCTTTTATTAATGAGCGATATTAAATATCACTAATGTTCTTCGTAAATGAAGTACAATTATGCACTTTTCTCACTTTAAAATGTCTTTAAGATTTTAGTAACTTTGACAATGAATAAAAGCAGGCCTGTTAGCTTAGAGCGTTGTGCTGCTAACAACGGTGAAGGTCGCAGGTTCGAGACCTGCACGGCCCATTACTTGTTTCCAACAAGGTCGGGCCGGCCTAATACTACAGACTCGGCGAAGTCATGGGCTTTGGGAACTTTTCGTTTCTTGTGGCCTTCTTCACTCTTATGCAACTTTTTTTCCCCCTTTATTGAAGATTGACCATTTTTTTTGTTGTAAATAAAGACAACTGGTACTCTACTTCATTATTATTTACCTTAAGGAAGGAGCAAATGTAATAATGATCCATTTGGAATAATAGTTAGATTTGGAGTTTTGCAGGTTAGAAGTGAAATGTGTGTTTGGTTAAAATGAGAATTGGAATAAAATGTGACATAGAGAATGGTGTAAAAATTTGAAATGTGTTCAATAAAATATGCAATATGTGTTATTTCAAAAAACAAAAAACAAAAAAGATCTCTTTTTCGAACTGAAATATGAAAGTTATGAAGTTTTAAAGTTTGAATTTCGTGAAAATTTAAGAAAAAGAAAGTGAGATGTAGATTTGAGAGTTTTGTAATAAAATAGACAATATCTGGTTTCCAATAGTTGTTCCAAATGGCTCCTAATAAGGCTTCAAAAAAATGTTGAACTTGCTTCGATTTCTAGTAAGTTTTCGTTGCAATAATTTGAGAGTGAATATTCCCTCATATTGTAATTATCATCTTTTTTTCTTTGCTGAAATTTTTGTAAGTAGTCTTTTCTTTTTTTTTTTTTTTCAATGCTAGAAGTTCTATTGGTATCCATTTTTTTTTAATACGAAAATGACCTCTTAGACTTCGAATCAGAAATCTAAAACCCTAATTTCTCTTCTCTCTCTAGTCCGAGAGGATTTTATGGAGGTGTTTGGTGAATGAGTTTAGTTTAAGATTTTTAAGTTTCAATAGTAATTTTTCAGAAAAGATAAAAAAAATTTTCATAAAAAGACAAAAATCATGATGAAAAAAGTACAATTTAGTTTAAAATGAAAGAGAAACCAAACACCCCCTATATTATAAGCATCTTATTTAGGGGTAATTGTAAAATTTACATGCAAATTTTTTTTTTTTAATAGTATGGAAGCCCCTTTTTTCCAATTGAGAATGACATAAATTATGCATATGAGTATATGACTTGGTGATTATATACATAAATTATCTTATGTCCAAATTTATGTTAAAAAATTGTTTACAGCATATTTTTGAACATTTGCCAAACAACATAGTCTTTACTTCAACTTATCAGAAAAAAAAAAAAAAAAAAATCTTTACTTCAAAACTGCTTAACGTCATAATAATATTGTTGCATTGTAAGTAATTATATATTCATATTATTAGAAGGCTTAAATCGAAAGAGCCGACAGGTTCTGTATCGATTAAAAAGTGAGCGTTAGAAGTACTCTTTCTAGCGCTGCTTAATGGCCCTACTAGATCCTTTGTGTCCGTACAAGCGTGCATTTTTGTTGGTTTGTTCATGTCTCCTACTAGTATATATATATATATATATATATATATATATAGTCACATATTGTAATTATCGTTGACAAATGATCTATAATCAAGAGTACTATAGCCATATCTTAACAAATTGATGCAGTGTTAAAAAATATTCTTACTTTTTCTCTGAGGATGCGTTCAGATTGAATACTCGGTAGTCACTAGCCCCCAATTAATTAAAGTTCATATCTGATCATTAACGGATTGTATAGCGTCAAACTCCTTTCAAAAAAAAAAAAAAAAAAAAGAAAGAAAGATCGTCGCTAATATATATATATATATATATATATATACATGTACTAATTTGCTTGTGTTGCCAACTCATAATTGGGATCAAGCCTATACCGTGCCATGACTCCTTTAACAGAGTAGGGTGAGGACAACAACGTTTTTTCTGGCTCCATTTGGTTGGAGGAATATTGGAGAGTATGAAGGATGAACAAAGTTAAAAGAATACAGAATGTGACGGATATAAAAGATTACAAATCATTAAAGTTGTTTGATAAGGAGGAGGAAGAGTTAAAACGACGAATAATAGTTATTTTGTTTACTTACTGTGTTGTCCATTTTAACAATTTTTAGTAATTTTTTTAAGTGTAAAATGATCTTCTAAAAATTGAATTTGATGGATTTGACGGATCTTTACATAGATGGAAGGAATAGGAAATGTGTAAAGTACTTTCAATAGTGTAACCCTAATAAATTTGAAAGCTTTGTAAATCCGCAATTAATATGGATTTGCATGACAAAAACCAAGAAAATAATGAGATCGTTGGAAGATGTAAGATTATCATACTGCAGATGAGTCCCTTAGAAACTTATTTCCCATATTGATCACTTCATCTCAATTAGTAATCAAAACTATAATACATAAAACACTTTATATTTATAGAGTACTAAATATTCTATATACCTAGTTTTACAAGAATTGAGATTAATATGCATCTATATTTCTGCAAAAAATATTTTACAGTAAAGTCTTCTGCAATTTCACGAAAAACATTTCCTTTTATATATCGACAAGTCCAAAAATTATATGCAAAAGACATGTGATGTATTTGAAGTAATGTGCTACACAAATATATAAATGTATATATATATATATGCCTAGTGACATGATTAATGTATGGGCATGGATTCAATTACATATAAATAGTACTGATATAACACGAACACATGGCTTTTGTATCCTATATGACAAGCAATAATATGCACCTTGTATATATATATATATATCCGTGTGTGTATATTCCACGAACCACAAAAAGAATCCAAAAACCTAAAAAGAACGGAAAAAAGGAGGAAGGAATCAACACCAAAAAGTTCAACTTCAAAATTATTACGAATATTGCACGTACGCCAAACAGTTCTCGTTTATAAATCAGTCAGTCACATTCTTATAACAACTCGGGCGAAACTGAAATTCATACTCATTACTAGGGTTTCCCTTCTCTGAAAACCAGAGCTGAGAAAAAACCCAGAAACAACAGAAGAAAATAAAAACAAATTTTTTAATATAAAATTCATGTAAAAAAAAAAATCATCGTACGAAGATAAGGGTGATGTAGGTGGTGGGACTTGGTGAAAATGTACGAATTCCAGATGATGATAACTATACGTCGTCACAAACCATTCTCACGAAATGACTATAATTCCATAGGAAAGTACGATATTTCTGAACAAAGAAAGAGAAAAACAAGAGAAAGAGACGCCAGAAAACAAACCCAATATTAAACTTGGAGTTCAAACCAGATCTGATGAGAGGCTCTTTGCAATAAATATGTAAGTCCAAAATTTTTTATTTTTATTTTTTTTAATTTTTCTATCTTCGGCCTTTATATAAGGTTTCTCTCCTCACGAAAAAGATCCTTCACTTATTCTTTCCCTATTCCTTCTAACAAACCCCCATTCGTGTCATCATCTCCATCAGTTTCACCTATATACACACACATATACATATAGATTATATTTATGTATATACAGTCTTGGAGAAACGCAAGTACACAAAAAACACCACACCATCATTACCTATTTGTTTCAACTGGTGGAAAAATATTACACATCAGATTAAATCCACACCAACAGAGAGAGAGAGAGAGAGAAACAAAAAAGAAAAAAGAAAAAAGAAAAACCACACCCCACAAGAAATTATAAATAAAAATAAATTAAAAGAAAGAGCAATACCACAAGAACATGATGATAATAACTTGAAAAAAAAGACCTGATCATCATCATGAGTAACGTAGTACTTGTTGTTGTTGTTGTTTTTTGACGTTTTCAAGGATATATATTGATGTTATTAGCAGTCCTTTGCCTCTTAACACTTCCATTATTAGAAGAATCCTGATTATTATCACCACCCTTCTTCTCTATAACGGCCTTGAGAGCTTCTTGTATCGAATTTATGCAATACTGAGCCTGTTGGTTGTGATGATCATGTTCGTGACCGCCTTGTTGGTCGTCGCTGATGCTAGAATCGTCGTCGCCGGTGATGAAGAGGACGTTCTTTACGCGTCCGCCTAGTGTCGTGATCTCCGCCTTGAGTGTCCTAAGGCGCAAGGCTTTCAAGGTCTTGATGAGGTCCGGGATGAGATCCGACCGGTCTTCGCAGCAAAGCGAGGCCTTTATCACGAGTCGGCCTTCCTCATCCGACGCATCGTCGACGGTCAGTTCGTCCATCTCCGTCGGGACCGGACTTGTTTCGGCAATTAGGGAAGTTTGGCGCTTCAGCTCTTTCACGTGTTGTATCACTTCAGCTAGTAGTGAAGCTTTGTCCGTCTAATTACATTAACGGAACAAAAAAAAAAAAAAAAAAAAAGAAGAAGAAATAATTAGCAAAATCATGACTTAAGTTGACTCAATAATGACAACATGAATATGAATAATCAGCGATGTAACAGTCTAAATTCATGCATTAGCATGCTTTCAAATGAGTCTATAGAAGAAAAGGAAATGTTGAACATTATATATATACACAGATATTATATATATATGTATATATTTATGTGTATAACTAGGAATGTGGTTCGGGCTAGAAGAGACAAAGGAAAGCTGCAGTTTAAAATCCGTTATGTTACGATCATTAAAAAATGGTTTTTCTTTTTAATGGTTGGATTTTCGAAGGATAAAGGGGAAATGCTAAAAATGACTGACAAACATGTTAGTTTGTCTAATAACTTTTTATTATTATTATTATTATTATTTTCTTTTTTCAATTCTAGCCCAAGCTAAGGTATGTGGGATCGTCAGGCAGGGTTGAGGGTGGCATCCGGCAAGAAATTTCCATAAGAAGCTTTTGCAACTGCTCCTTTGGTTCCTCTTTATCGTATCAGCCGAGCGACATTACCGCCCTTATTATTCCCTTTTCTTCGTTTTTTGTAAGTCTTCTTTTCTTTTCTTTTTTTTTTTTTTTCTCTCCCTTTTTCTTCTCCTCGGAACTACCAAACGACTCATGAGCAAAAGAGGAGAATAACAAACCCAAAAGAAAATCAAACAGACAAACAAACAAAAGAGAAGTAAAAAAGCTAGCTCTTTCTATCGTATGATGTCTAGAAAAAACAAGAAAACCAAAACAAAAAAAAAAAAAAAAAAAGATTATTGATCGTATATCTTTTATTATGATCACGAGAGACAATCTTAACATGGAGAATCTTGGAAAGATCTACTCAAATCTTTTATTAGGAAAAAAAAAAAAAAAGCTCACTATATATGTATGTACACATATATATATACGACATGTTGTACGCGTGATCATAAATTTATACTAAGTACTGATATGATTATTATTATTTTGTTCGAAATAGCACTTACTTTGGTGGTGCTGGGCAACAAGCTTCGCAACTTGGCGAGATGATTATTGATTCTCTCTCTCCTCCTCCTCTCGGCTTCACTGTGGCTCTTCGAAGCCGCGAGGGCCTTGGCGTCCATGATCTCCTGCGCCGTCATCTTCCCCAGCTCGGCTTGGAGGCCAAACGGCGCCGAACCGGGCTGAACCGCCGGTCCAATGGCGTCCGACAGGATTCTGAGGTGGTGGTGGTCCGACGAGGGTCCGTGGTGGTCGTAGCCGAACTGCAGGGAAGGGTTTGCTCTCCGGTTGAAGAGGCTGGCGTATGGGGACTGCGGGGGAGGAGGGACCAGAAACGGGTCGTGGTGGTCTCGGACCGGGTTCGGACCGAAGTGGGCCGGGTTGAAGGCGTGGACCGGAGGGAGATTCCACGGCTGCAAGATTGGAGAAACATGATGATGATCTGATGGGAAAATCAACGGCTGTTGATGATGTTGTTGCATCTGCTGATGAAGAAGAAACTGTTCTTGATAACTTTGTAGGTTTTGAATCGTCTGTGAACACTCGGCTTGGTCTTCTTTCTTCCCACACATCATCTTGTGATTCTTGTGCAGATATTGGAGACAACTATATATATATTTATATATATAGAGAGAAAGTATATATATTTATATATATATATATATATAGAGTAACAAGCACAGAAGTTGATTAGGTTTCTTGCTATAGCTCTATATAATTAAACATATGTAAAAACATGGAAGTTGGGGATGTACTTGGGCTCTCGGACAAAAGATATGGAAAGGGTATAACCGTGAGAGAGAGAGAGAGAGAGAAGAATTTATGCTAGAAATGAAAATAGGGACAAGACAAACCTTGGTTTTTGATAAAATGATATGGCAGTGGGTTTTGTGATCACTTGTGATGATAATAGACAAAACGCCAAGAGCAATATGACTTGATGATGATCTCTATATATGTGTGTGTATATTTATCTCTCTCTCTCTCTATATATATATATATTTCTTTGTTTCTCTCTCTAAAAATGTCTTCCACTTTGGTGGGGTGTGCGCTTGCTGACCTCCCTCCCTTTTTATCTTCGCTCTTTGGGCTTTGAGGGGTTGGGTTAATTTCAAGTTTGTATTTTCTACGAAGGTATAACTTTCCCTTTTCTTTGGTGTGCTTTGTTGGTATCCTTTTTGGTTCGGCCTTTGTTTTTTTGTTGGTTTTTTTTTTTTTTTTTCTTTCTTCTCGTTTTTCTGATGGATCTGCAACCTTTCCACCACTCTAAATTTATAGTCTGGTTGAGTGCCACTGCTAGTCCCTCCTTTCCTTTCTTCTTACGGCATTCTCTATTCCGTCCCTGTAGCTTTCAGGTTGTGGGCCAACCGGATTTCCTTTTCTTTTCTTTTCTTTTCTTTTCTTTTTTTTTTCTTTTAATATTCACGAAAATGTTCTACAAATTAACACCAAAAACAAAATAAATAAATAAAGGGTCATCAGATAGTAAGATACCCAAATTTTAACATTAATAATATGTAAAAATAAACATGTATATAATTGTTGTTGTTGTTGTTGGTGGTGTGTGAAATGAAATAACAGTTGTTTGTTGCTTTGTGATTGGTCCAAAGCATATAATTACACTCTGTTAGTGCAGTTAGAGAGAGAAAGAGATCTAGAGAGAGAGAGAGAGGGATGGGAAACACAAGCAGGAAAGGAAACAGAGTGAACACACAACACACAGATTGTCGACCGACCAAAGACCAAAAAGGCTGAGAGTATCATCATGATAAAAGGCTTAGCTAAACCCCCTTTTTCTTTTCATATATATATATATATATTTTTGTATTTTTTATTCAATATTATTTTTTTGATTTACATTACATATATTTTTTTAAATTATATTTTGTGATTAAGAAATATTTTCGGCGTTTCGTTTCCATTCCTTTACCTCGGTCAAGCCCCCACGTTCTTCCATACTCTTGGCTATTTCCACGCCACCCTTTCTGCTTCCCCCAAGACCATGTAATCATTGTGTCTTGGAACACACTCCATCCCCCCACTTCTCTCTCTCTCTCTCTCTCTCTCTAACTATGTTCTCTTCGTAAGTTTTTCTTGGTTTCAGCTATACATATAGAAATATGTATCGCAATATATATATATATAGGTAAATATCCTACGGTTTTTAAGGTATCAATGGCTTGATATATTTTTTGGTTGGTGATCAATATAGGGTATTAATTATACATGTAAGGAACATCTTGGAAAAATATGTATAGGTGTATAAACATTAATTATATGCTTCAACATGATTTCATATATATATATATATTGTGATAAAATGGCATTGCCATTTTGCCAAAACTCTGTGCGGTACGTGGGGTTTGGGTTGATCAGAAATGGAAAAAAAAAAAAAAAAGGGGGGGGGGGGGGGAAATATATAAAATGGGATTTTTGTCAGATTTAATTTACATGAATTTATGATTCCACTCTTGGACGTGGTTATGCTTCTTGTTCACGACTAGAGAGAGAGAGAGAGAGAGAGAGAGAATGGCATGCACATGAGTCATGACCTAGAGCTACTTATTGCAGCGAAGGCTCTTTTCTGTTTGTGTAGTTATAATGCCACACCTTCGTTTCGTTTGCTTATTTTAATTTATTTTAATTTTTTTTCTTTTTGGAAAAGGGAATTAAAAAGAGTAGTAGACCAAATAATTAACCATTATATTTGCAATTCGAAAAAAATAATAATAATTATCCATTTTGTAAGCCTTGTACTCTAAGCAATTCTGTACTCATTGCCATTCAAAGTTGAGATTTTTAATTTTTTTTTTTTTTTTAAAGAGTGAAGATCTGGTCATCGGGAAGCCCTTTTTAAGTCCGTGTTAGAACTATAAACGCCGTCCAAAGAGCCTGTAAAAAAGTTGAAAAGACAAAGGAAAGAAAAAGGTGCTCTTTGGACCCTTTTTTTGGGCTAAAAGTTATCCTTCTTTATTTTTCTTTTCTTTTCTTTTCTTTTCTTTCCCTTTCCTTTCTTTTTGATATTGTACTTCTTTGAATGTCCTCATCTCATTTAAGTGGATTGAAATCCAATTAGTGGTCATGAAAAATTTGTTTTCGTTTTAATATTCTAAGAAATCCGTTGTGTGTGTTTTTCATTTTTTGTTCTTTCCATAATTATCGGCACTTTATTATTCATGTCATCACAAATTAGTCCACAAAGAAAAATTCAACAAAGTATAGTTTTGACTGTCTAACTCTCTCGTAAAACCTATAATAATTCTGATGTCATTTAACTTATTAAAATTATATCGGTAGAGTTTTTTTTATATGTCACTGAATTCTTCTCATATTTATTGATATATACATATATGTGTGTGTGTGTTTTTTGAGATTTACAGCTTTAGCACAAGGTTTATCGTGCTACAATTGACTAAGGTATCACCGTGGTGGTAGGGTAGTGAGGACATCTTACTTGAAATCTTCATTTCTATCCTTTCAAAACTCAAGTCATGATATGTAAGAGTCTGCTCTTCGATATAAATCATGTGTTGATGGACTCTATCTATCTATATATATATATATATATATTTTTTTGATGAATGACTCTATATATCTATATGAATCTTATAGGTTGATACCCTTTGAAGATTTGAGTCATGTTCCTTTCCATTAATCCACCTACAATCCCATTAGGAGAAGTCCTTTTCTTTAATCAACCCATGGTCACAATAGGCTTATAATCCTTATCTTTTTTACACTTAGAAAAATGACTAAAAAAATGTAAATATATCACTCATGTTAAGATGCATCTTATACTTATTCTATTTAACGAATTATAAATTTGCAATAATAGCAATGCTTTTGAAATTTTTTTTTTTTCAATTTGAAGCTAATTATCTAACTAATGCAAAGATTTCACGTAATTCAAAATGTGTGCTATTTATCTTAATTAACAACATGACAACATAATTTCAAGATATATGTAGGTTTACACTATGTAGGTTTAGGGTCTGTTTGGTGAAATGGTTTGAGTTGAAATTTTTAAGTTTGAACTGATTGATTTTTTAAAAACTAGTTATAATTTTTGTTGAATTTTCAGAAAAAAATAAAAATAGAGGTGAAAAATGTGAGTTTAAGATGTAATATCATACACGTTATTAATGTCGGTGTATATAATAATAATAATAATAATAATAATATCATTTGAAATTAATTTAGAACTTATAGGAAAGGGCCACATTTTCCACAACACCGAGGAATAATGGATGTTTCCGACACTCTAAAGAAACGCACGGTTTTCTATACATCTCTATACATCCTTTTGTCATGGCTGTTTCCTGATGGTTAAACCAGGAGTTGTAGTACTTCTGCCGCTATCGGCCTGATGGTTGGGCCGAAAGAGGGTTGGAATATATTGGCTTATTATATATTTAGATATATTTTAATGTTTTCTTTCTTTTTTTACTTCAATTTTCATTCGAAAAAAAGAAAAAGAGAAAGAAAAAAGAAAAAGGTTACTGGCTGGCTTAGAAATAACCTCTTCCCTTGACTGCCAACATGATCAGTAGTAATTAAACAGTTTTAAAAGACCAAAAGCAGCACGGCTTACAAAAAGTAAAGCCAAAATCATTAACCCTACTCCGCCTTTTTCTTACCCTTTTCAACACCATTATTGTTTTTGTTTATACATAAGCGAGACAGAGAGAGAGAGACAGAGATGGGATTCAGTTAAACATGTATAATTTGTTTTAATTACCCCTTTTGAATGATAGTTTGATCGGTTATTATGTCAAAAATATCGACTGAAATCATGATTTTTAAATATCAATTCATATGTCACGTAAAATTGACGTTTTTAAGATAATTCTAATTTAATATCAGAGTCTCTTCTTCTTGATTACAAACTAATTAATAAGAGTTGTGTGTTTAGAATGGGAATGAATTAATTACACAAACAAAGCTCATTCCCAATGTTTCCTTCTGTCGATTCTTCTCCTTCCCTACATGTTTAGTACGGTTTGTCTTTTTTTTTACCACATTAGGCCAGTCACTAGCCAGTATTTTATCTCCTCTCTCCTGCACTACTACTATTTAGCTTCAGCACGTGAATTTTTAAGCTTAGAGCATCTACAATGTAATAATGCTAAAAGATTATGTGAATGGTAAATTTTGACATTTGAATGAAAAAATTACTCTCTAATGTAGTGTTATATTTGACGCTGAATTTGTCAAATGCTAAATTTTGTGACAAATTTACCACAACGTATAACTAATGTCAAATTAAGCATTTGATTCCTCTTGGTTGTTGGTTTTACTTTTGTCATGTAATTATTGCACTAGTTTCATTCTTAAATTATTTAAATACTAGATACTCATTTTAACAAGTACCAAAGCACAATGATAATAACAAAAAGTAAAAATAAGTTTATACATTGGAGTATAAAGTAAAATAATGCTATTTTTCATACTTCTTTGTAATAAATATGGCATTGGTATGATTCAGATGGTCTTGGTGTAAGAACCTCTCTTTATATAATTTTGCACTTTTTTGGTTGTAATTTTTGTTTGGTTTTTTTTTTTTAATCTCTTTTTATTTTTTTCCCTCTTAAATATATATAATATGTATATTTTTCATCTATAGCTACGGCATGCACGCATAGAGACTCAGTTCTGAAAGCCAAAGGGGTTATTTCTTTGGACCCTTTGTGGTCACAACTCACACGCATGGCTGTTTGGTCCCCCCATTCTTTTCTACACATATCTTTTCATCACTTTATTTTTTGTGTATAGTTCATTTTTATACGATACATACATACCTTATTGTGGGTGGTGATATATATATATATATATTTATATATATATACATTTATTTATTTATTTACACACACATATTCACATTATAAAGCATGCACTAATTCAAACATTTGATGATAGCTGCAACACCACTATCTAGCATAGCCCACGGGAAAGACCCCCCTTTGTTTGTGGTGTTTATGATGACATCAGTCCCACCCTGTCATGACGTTGGGGGGTTAATATTAATTTAATTTTAATTTTGAGTTTTAATTTTTAATTTTTTTTATATCCCTCCTAATTAAGGCCTAAAACTAAAGCAAGGTTTAGTGCTTTATAATGGCTACTGAATCCCTCGTGCCCTCTCATCGAGAAGCAACTTAGATATGTGCTGTTGGCTCGTAAACATAATGAGTGGTCTTTGAATTCCCCTCCCTTTTTACCAAAGTTTCCATCCATATCATCTGCTTCACCATTTTCGTCATATATATATATATAAATATTTATATATATATATAGGACCAAAAAGAATAAGCTAAGCTATAATTTATATGATTAAAAAACCTAATCATTAATACATATCTGATTAGGTGTGTTTTTCCAATTATAAGCTTTCTCTCTCTATATATATGTTTTTATAATTATAAAAGAGTTTTGTTTTTTTTTTTTTTATAAATAAAAGAGTTTTACAAAATCATCTTTTTTTTTTTTTTTTGGAAGATCTAATTCAACAAACGGCAAAGCATGGACCTACCTAAAACCCCATCCAATATGTGATTCACTTATGCACTTTTTTGCTATCGTATTATCTTTTTTTTATGTGCTTGAAACAAAGGCAAAATCCACTAGCATATGTTTTTGTGGACAAAATAATATTCCAAAGTCATTAGTCTTCCCCAGTTTCTATTTTTGTCTTTTTGGATGGCAACGACACTTCCCTCATTTTCCATTCAGAATAAAAATTTCTCAAGTAGGTAGATTTTTTCTTTTCCCTTTCTCTTTTTATTACATGTAAAAGTAAAACTTAATTCGGAATAAGTCACAAAAAAGGATACCAACTTAATTAAGACATTATCTTACAACTTAATATTAAGGATCTATTTGACATAACTTTCTAGACGTTGTTTTTGACTTTGTGAGTTCAAAAACTGCTTTAAAAAATATTTTGATGATATGTTAAAAAAAGTTTCTCCCTAAAAGTGCTTTCTGTCAAGAATATAAAATATAGCTTCTGGAAAAACCTTTTATGAATATACTTTAACACTTGTGTCAGAGTTTAAGTTAGACATTATAAAGTTATTTTAACATAAGCAAAAACAAAAACTCTGTCAAATGAATCCTGATTGTATTATCTCATCCATTCATTTTGTGTATATGTGAAACATGACTTTATTCTCTCTCTCTCTCACTTTTTTTTTTTTTTTTTTTTGGGTTTAAGAAAGAGGAAAATGATCCTTTTGGTAAATTATGTCTATCCTATCCAAAATAATGTCTAAGCATGGTTGCAGGTGTAATCTACACATTTGACTCAATTTAAAGGTGTAAAATTCGAATCTTCCTGTCCCTAAGTTTAATAATAATAATAATAAATAATGTCTAAGTTGAGACATGCCTGAAATCCTAAAGAGTGGGACCCAATAACTACCCTCCACCCCACATCCACCGTTGAGTTGCTCGCAGCCGATCATCATGAATTCGAAATTAATTAGCAAAGCATGCAGAAACATAATTCTTTTTTAAGGAAAGTGGTTAAGATAATTTTGTGCATTTCTATACAGCAGATTTTAAGAGCCTTAAAGCTAAAGATAATAATCCGAAAGCAAACTCAAGTTCTTTGTATATATATATATATATATATATATGTATGTATGTTTTTGATTTGGAGTTATATATATATATATATATATATATATATAAAATCATACATTCTTGCTAGAGCAGCAATGAACCATATTATTGTGCATTTTGAGTACTGTTAATTTTATGAGTATATCTATATCCATAGCCCGCTAGCTAATTAATAATGCTTTATGGAAATGATAGCTAAATTTAATTATGGGACTTAATTAATTGAGGTGTTTAGAAAATGAGAAGTTTCACTTCACAATATTATTAGTTATAAGTGCTTGTCACTTAATTTTTTATGTGGAACATATATTTGAATCTCAAACCAATTTCTATGTTGCGTTAATTGTTTGGATTTAGTTAAATAATTCGAATTACTTCTTGAATCTCAATGAAAAAAAATATGTATAAAAGGTCTTTCTAGCGACGAAAATAACCCTCAGGGAAGAAAAAAAAACAAGAATCCAAAATTTGAATAGCAAAATCAAAGCAAAATATCTTTCTACAAAAAGAAAATGTTTTTCTTTTTTGGGTTTTAAAGATCTTCCTTTAAGGGGAAAAAAAAAATTTCCTCTTTGAGGGTATTTTTGTCATTATTCTCATTAAAATTGAATGTTGATCCTTTTTACGATATAAAATTAGAGTACTCTCCAAATGTAATGATCTATATTCAAGTTATCCAAAAAAAAAAAAAAAGAAGAAGAAGATCTATGTTCGATGACTCTCAAAAGAAATTATATATATTTTCTCAATATACTTGAAATATAGAGTATACTTAAATAAAATTTTCTCTGTCACTTTTTTTTTTGTTATTTTGTTATTTTTTGTTATTATTATTATTATTATCATTATTATTATTTTTGTAGTTCTTGAGAATGTAACATAAAATATTATATTTCTCTCGAGTTCAATAGTTCTTATTTAATTATGTAATTTTCCCTTTCTCTTTTACGACATAGTGCACGCAAAGGATGATTGTAGTTGTAAGACAGCAAAAGTCCACCCAAGAAGTAATGTTCTTGGTAACCTGACCAAGTATGATCACTTGCATGTGAACAACAATTTTAAGTCTATATATGAATATAATTGAAGACAAGAATTTACGTTGGTTCACTCTATATATGATCGCTATGTAATCCACTATGATGTTGGAGGTTTCACTGTGCAAACGAGTCATAGTGGAGCTTAGATCAAAATGCAATTACGCCGTCTTGACTTATGGTTTCTAGATCTCATATGAACAGTAATTTAAATTGCAAAATAAGTAGACAAGACAAGAATTTAGAGTTGTTCGTCTTATGTAAATGATCACTCTATGATGTTGGGGGTTTCACTATGCGGACGAGTTAAAGAGCTTAGATCATAAGAATGCAATTAGGCTTTCTTGATTAGGGTTTTCAGAAGGCCAGCCCTCTTCTATGAGATAAGGACACAATTATATTTATATATTTATGTATAAAATATCTGAAAACATTTGGTGGATAACCATTTTGAAACTTGAAGATCTCGGATACAAGCTAATTTATCTTTGTTTTGGATCGCGTTACAAAGATCTTCTGATTAAAGTCCCATAATTTTCAGGATTTGGAGAATTTGAATATTGAGCCCTTTATATTTGGATATTCATAGTTCTCGTTGGCTACGGCCTTGATTTTGTTAATCTCAAATTCTAGTCACCAATTGTTAATGGCGCCACTTAGTTTAGGGGCACTATGACTTGATCTGCAGGTGGTCGAGGTGAAACCGGTAGGCGGCGGAAAAGGAATGGGAGCAGGTGGCACGTGATTTGCCTTCTCTGGTCTTCATCTCACCCATGCTAGCTAGGTTGCTGACATGATCTTGATGGTAATAAAATCAATGATGAATGAATATAATTGTCTTCTCTTCACGTTTAACTCTCCCATATCAGATAAGGTGTCAGCTTAGGCTTTATTTGATAATAAAGTTTAACTCCAATTAAACTATACTTTTTCATATCAATTTTTGTCTTTTTCTGAAAAGTCAACTTAACTCAAACTTAAAAATTTTATCTCAACTCAAACTCAACTCATTCACCAAACGGACCCTTAGTTTTGATTGACCTGAAATTATTAGAGGTGAGAATAGTACTATCAATAACAGTTTACTGGCGCGCACACACACATATATATAAAACTAGATCAGCTAGAGTATTATAAGAATTTAGAGTTGTTCGTCTTATGTAAATGATCACTCTATGATGTTGGGGGTTTCACTATGCGGACGAGTTAAAGAGCTTAGATCATAAGAATGCAATTAGGCTTTCTTGATTTAGGGTTTTCAGAAGGCCAGCCCTCTTCTATGAGATAAGGACACAATTATATTTATATATTTATATATAAATTAGATATCTAAATACATTTGGTGGATAACTATTTTGAAACTTGAAGATCTCGGATACAAGCTAATTTATCTTTGTTTTGCATCGCGTCACAAAGATCTTCTGATTAAAGTCCCATAATTTTCAGGATTTGGAGAATTTGAATATTGAGCCCTTTATATTTTGGATATTCATAGTTCTCGTTGGCTACGGCCTTGATTTTGTTAATCTCAAATTCTAGTCACCAATTGTGAATCTTAGTTTAACTATGACTTGATCTTGGTCGAGGTGAAACCGGTAGAAAAGGAATACACTTGCCTTCTCTGGTCTTCTATCCCTCCCATGCTAGCTAGGTTGCTGACATGATCTTGATGATAATGAAACCAATGATGAACAAATATAATTGTCTTTCTCTTCACGTTTAACTCTCTCATATCAGATAAGGTGTCACCTTAGTTTTGATTGACCTAAAATTATTAGAGATGTAAATACTATCAATAATAATTAACTGGCACACACACATATACATGCATGCATACATACATATATATATATATATATAACTAGATCAGCTAGATTATTATAAGAATAAGATACGTCCAAGATTTTTCTTTGATCGTTAGGTTAAATTATGATCTCGTATTGTATATATAATACTAGTGCTCATTTAAGTTGGTTTTTTTTTTTTTTTTAAAAACAAATGGCATGGGGGTGATTCTTTTATTGACTGTTATGCATTAAAAATAGCTGGAATATTACTACATATATAGATGGATAAAATATTAATTATAAACTGTTAAATGATGGTGATGATCTGTTATATTAATAAAATATACGTACGCATGACAATTAAGCGTAGATTATAATTCGCTAACAATATAGCATTGCCATGAACCCGTGGACCCAAAAGAATTGAATTATTTTAAATTCATGGGAAAAGTATCTGAATGAGATAAATTTAAATACCATTATATTACCATAACAAAAAAGTAACATTATATCAGTATCACATAATTAAACTATAGTAAACTGAAATAAACTAAAATTTGTGTTATGTTAATTAAGATGGAGGAATGTATCATGTTAATCAATAGATAAAAAAAAAGGTGTTATTTGCATAATTTTCTCTAATTTTTTTTCGTTAGAATTCTCCAAATAAAAAAATGAAAAGGAAAACTTTTTTTTTTTTTTTTTGAAGTAACACTTTATCTATAAACATTCATACCGGATCTCCGTTTAGTCATTGACATTGGTCTGGATATTCCTTGAGAATGTTGATTCGTGGAGCTGACACATCAAATGAAAAAAAAATATTTATATAAATAAATTAACGCATATTGCACGTACATATATTTGTATTGGCTGAATGGCCGAGCTAGCTCGTATATAATAATTATTCATGAAATTTTTTTTTTATTCAAAAAGAAGGAAAACAACAATTATTATTATCCCATTTTTCTTTCTTTTCATGTTTAAAATTATCAAG
This sequence comes from Ficus microcarpa, assembly GCA_025413485.1. Classification (NCBI taxonomy): domain Eukaryota; kingdom Viridiplantae; phylum Streptophyta; class Magnoliopsida; order Rosales; family Moraceae; genus Ficus; species Ficus microcarpa. Next base: position 7,306,814 of record CM046385.1, on the reverse strand, counting down.
AATCTCACCAATAATGTAGAAAGAATTTGACCTAATTTTACTAAGGATGTGTTTGGTTGGAGGGATATAGAGGGGCATGAAGAGATTGATGTGTGAAAAGTGAAAGGTAACGTTGTTTGATATTGGGTGAAAAGGGGGGAGGAGGAAAGAAACTAGAGATTGTGAATCCATAGAACCCACCAAAAAAAAAATCCTTCCAAATATGGACGGATTGGGATGAAATAGAAGAAAAAAGTTTTTCTCGTCAATATTGATCTTCGTTAATACAACAACAATTTATGGGACACTCATAAATGTCGTATTTTCGTTAATAAATGCTTCTCTCCTCATTTTCTTCTAATTATATCAAACAAGAGAATGTACGTCTCCTTCCCCATCACTATTACAAGTCTAACGCCGTACAATCCATTAATTTAAAAAAAAAAAAAAAAAGACGCAGAAGCAAAAAAATTGTGTTGTAGAGAGTTTCTCAATTGTTAGAAGAAAATTAGTAGGCTTTTGGCAACCAATTAAAAAGAAAAACGAGATGAAAGGAAAAAGAGAAGGGGGGAGAGAGAGAGAGAGAGAGAGAGAGAGTGAGAGATGACTTTTGCGTAACTAAGTATTGTCTTTTCACCTATTTCAAGGTAAATCAGTAGGTTATAAACACTTTAACCTTCACTGGATTACCCAGAGGGGGAAAGGAAGAAAGGAAAGAGAGAGAGAGTATAGCTGGTAAATAGTAATATTATCACACTGAAATGACCAAACTTTAAAAGCTTTATTCTCATATCTTATCTGGAAGAAAATTAAATAGTGGTCCATTTAAGGCAACATTTACAGGTTCACTTTCCATGTTGCACAGTACTTACTGGTCTTCATTTTTTTCTTTTCCCTTCCCCGTCAGTTATCAGTGCTGTCGACATTTCACGCTTTTGCAAAATACTAATCTGAGTTTCGTGCATGCGAAATACAAAAACAAAATTAAAAAATTAAAAAAGAAACGCTACGTACGTGATGAATGTTGAAAACGTCACGTGACGCCTTTGAAAGTGCAGACGAAAAATGTTTTAGAAATGTCATTCTCTGTTTTAATATGTACACAGTAAATATTACCTATCATTTGCAATTCCACGCGTTATTATACCTGTCATGATCTAACTGATCTGCCCATATAAACGAATAATACATGCTTTAGTTATATGTTATAATATTAATATTATTGTCGTACATACAAAGTAGGACAAGTGTGTGTGTGTGTATAGCTGGATATATATGTATACATTCATAAGGAATATATATGCGTGAATATATGCAAACCAACAGCGACTTGATGTAATGTCAGAAAATCACAATGACCACGTTAGATATATGGAATTAGTTTTATATATATCCAATGAACTTAACCAAGATAATGTATATATTACTAACTCCTTATTCATGATTAGCCTTCTGCTATCCTTCTGCAAGCTGTGGTCCATCAACTGGATGGTGGCCACACACACACACACACACACACATTTATATAAAAACGTTAATCTACACAGGAAAGGTAAAATTCTTCTAATACACACACACACACACACACATACAGATATATTAAATATATGTGACTTTTCATATGGAAGTGCTTCGTACAAGGGCTTCCTACCAATGAGACTAGAAAGCAGTACGCCTGAAATTATATACTTCACGTGTATGCTCTATCCTTAAGCTATTCAATTATATAAATATCAATTATGGAATTATAAATTAGCCCTATTGTACTAGATAAAACAAAGGCGATCAATTAAATTTTCTCATTTTAATCTTCGCTCTTCTTTGCCACTAGTATGTTTAACCATAGGCTCAAGTATATATATTAAAATACATTAAATACTTACATATAGTTGGAGAGGTTGCTATATATTTTAAAAGCTAAAAGCTCCACATTAGAGAAAATATAAACAAATAAACAAAATGGTTTAAATGGAAATAAGTGAAATGTAGTATTATTTGTGTGTAGATAACAATATTATGTTTATAGCTTTTTAGAAAAAAAAAAAAAAAAAAAAAAAAAAGAAGCACCTTTTACTGAAAGATTGTATTACTGTAAAATTTGAATCTTTTTATAAACAGATAACGTTCTTTTTTTACTATAAATAAAACTCCAAACTATGTCAATTAATTCACTTTTATTATGAGAATTCAATAAGATTTTTGCTTATCAAATTTAAAACTTTGTTGTATCTTGAAGGTAATTTATTACAGAAATTCATTAACAAACTTTGTAATATGGACAAATAAAAACTTAAGAATAGTAAATTCTTTATGTTTCAAACCCTTTACTTTCTGTGTTTTTTCTTTATACGTAAACAGTTTCTACCTACTTTCTTCAATATATGTATATATATGTAATATTTACATGTTTCTACCAAAAGACACCAAGGAAGTCATTTTCAGCTGCAAAAATATCAAATTTCCGATTTCACGATCTCCGACCAAACCTGAAAAGGATGATACATAGTTTTCGTCAACAAGCAAATATATTTACCAGAAAGTCGTGTGTATACACACACACACGCCCACACACACACACACACACATATATTCAATGTGCATTTAAATGACCCGAATCAGCTTGAAAAAATGACCCGAATCAGCTTCCTGCAGAGATCAGTACTGGTCCTGACGAGTGAGAATGATTATGATGACCAGATTTTAATTAATGTGCAGTGCATGACAGATTCCACTGAAAAAGGGTTTATATTAATAATTGCATCCTGTCTCCAAGTGAAGTATCATCCCATCTGTATTTTTGTTCCAGATGAATAGTAAACTCCATTTTCAATTTCCCGATTTGAGTTCATATCGACCAGTCATAACTTACAGATTGAAAAAGGTTCAAAAACTTACCAAATACTGGTCATGCTTTGAGTACACAATTAAAAAAAAGTAACGTCGGGATACAATTTCACTCCCAACTTTTTTAAAATCAATTCATATTTCGTATTTTTATTAGTAAATACAATTAATTGATGTGATAATATTTTAAATACTTATCAATAAAAATATAAAAACTCATATGGCATATAGGTTAATATAGAAAAATTGATATCAGAGTTGATGTTCATAGTATTTTTCTTATTAAAAAAAAGTGAACATATGCATGCAATTACTAGAAGAACATTTATATCTGAATTATTTTTATTTATCTTTTTTTTTAAATATAATTTAGAATAAAGGATTTAAACGTACACCTTTTGATAAAGTTGAGCGTAAAATTATCACTAGACGCAACCACACCTGATCTGTACTTACTTACACACAATAGATATATATGTTATAAATGTAGAAGAAATTTATAGCCAAAACTATAATTATCTTTCATGATTTGTAGTCACAAATTTTTTTTTAAAAAACTATTGGATCTATTTTAACAATCTGATACATGACTTTAAGTGTTGCTTTGTAACTTTTAATGCAAATATTCATATATCTTAATGTTAAAAAGTTAATTTAATGATTAAAACAATAATATCTATGAATAGATCATCACCTCAAGATTTTTATAGCAAAAGGTACAAGAACTTGACTAGGATCCGGCTCCTTTGCTAGTAAGTCCACCAAGAAATTTAAAAAAGGGTTCAAAAGTGGACAAAAAAAAATAGAAAAGTATGAAAAAAAAAAAAAAAAAAAACGATTTAGTTAGGTAGCCAAGCAATATTCATAGTACCTACCTTTCTATATTGATTAATATCATTCCGTCACAGAACAAATTTCTAAAGGAAACCTGCCAATTTAGACTAACGTGAAGTCATGACCAAGACCAATTAGCAATAAACATGTTGATCTCATGTGATCTCATTAACATTATATTGTACTTCTTCCAATTTCAAAAGGCATTGAGAATTTTTGGGCGGCGGTTACATTAATATATAGTTTTCTAATTCCTTTTTTCCCCCTTTTGATAATCGGGGAGATCTTCAAGTGGGTCCAAAGAAAATTCCTTTTTAGCTTTCTCCAAAGAAGGGAAAAAAAAAAAAAGAAAAAGAAAAAAAAAATTCTACAAACTTCAACTTCGAGCAAAAGCAAAAATAATATTCCCTAGTGGTTGACTCAGGGGGCTGTGTGTTTTCTGAACTAGTAGCTGTCGAAGTCATGGAATATTGGATGAGCAAGCGAAATTCTCTTGGTGCAGTATTTAGAGGAGATATATACATGTGTATATATGTGTGTGTGTGTGTTTATATAGTCGTTATATACCTATCCTATGATTTTGTAGGACGACAAAATCCACTATTTTTCAAAGCAAGTGTGTCCCCGGGGTGGGACAATGCGCTTCTACATCCAATTATACTCTCCATGTACGTCTCTATCAAATTTACACAAATTGTCATATACATTATATATACATGTATATGCGTCTGTGTATTGTCAATTACCCTTTTTTTTTGTGCCCCGTATCTCTCCGGCGGAAAGTTGAGAGCATTATATCTAGTTTTGTCTCTAAATTCTGTTGAGCTCTCAAACAGCAGATTCTTTAGAAAGTGAGGCGTGCATGTAATATATGTATATATATATATGAATTGTAAGCACTTTTTGCTGCAGGCCACAGTACTCGATAGTACATGCATTTCAGCCCCAAAATGACTTTCTCATAATTACAGAAGTAAGTTTATAGCTGCCTCCCTCTCTCTTCTATATCCTATGGAATTATATTGATTTCCGTATAAGCAAACTTAACTGATCATGACAATTATAAATACAAGGACATTTAATATAGAGAAGAAAATGTATGACTGCATGCATGTGTTGTGTATGCATATATATATATATTTATATATTTATATATACATATATATATGTGCGTGTATACATTGAATACAACAAATATAGATATTTCATATATACAAGTAATCCAAGTTTCAAGGGAAGTGCGTGTTAGTGCAATGAGGGTAGATGGTAGTGGGGGATGTTGGGCACACAATGATGCTTTAAGGGGAAATATTTTTGCAAAAATATATCCACATGCATGCATCATTGCTCAGTATCCCACCTTTTTTTTTTTTTTTCTTTTTTCTTTTTCTTTCCTTCTTATTTATTCAAGTCTTTTCGATTATTGGTGATATATATTTTTCTGTGCCTTGAATAATATAGATCAGGAGATCAGGACAAGCAACACGACGCAACTGGCGTGATATCACTTTCTTTTATATGCGAGTGTGTGTATTCATATATATATATATATATATGCCTTTATTATAATTAGGACTGATGAAACAACTACTCTCTCTCTCCCCCCGATTCTTCTTTATGCGCAATGTTATACAAAAAGGATTAATTTCTTTTTGTATTTCTTCCCAGTTTCTCTCTTATTTGCTTTTTTTAATAAATCCTGGAGCTAGGTCAAGAACAAGAGGAAAAATGAAGGTAAAACATGTACGGAAGCTAGACTAGTCAACCAATAAATGTATGTATGTATTTTAAAGGCAAAAAAAATAAAATAAAATGAAAATATGAAGAAGGATAGCCCCAAATAGCCCTCTCTTTCTTGGATTACTAATGAAACTAGGGTTCATATCAACCGCGAAAAAAATGAAGTAGAAAGGAGTCGAAGGGTTGGTACTGAAAGGATTTAAGAACGTATAAATCTTTTGTAGGAGGGAAAAGAGAGAAGCAAAAATCAGTCGGCCTCCGTTTCTTAATGATTTGAAATCCTTCAAAAAAAAAAAATCAATTTAGGCGATTGTCCGTTTGCTTTTAGCATAAGTGCGACGATTTTGATTTTCAGTAAGTACTTGTAATCACATTTTTAATTAATAGGTTAGAATGTTTTAAAACTTTCTAATAATGAATAAAAATGTTTGAATAAAGTTTATCGTGTCTTACAGAAACTCTAATATAAGTTTCAAAGTATATTCGTAATAGATTCTTTTAAAAGCCATATTTTGTATTTTGAATATAGAATCTTCTCTAGGAGATAAATCTCTTTTGATAAATAATATAAATACTTCCAAAGTAGTTTTTGACCTAAAATGCTAAAAATAACTAACAGAAAGCTCCATCAAACATTCTCTATATTTGGCAGAGGAAAAAAAGGTACATAAACTAGGTAAGAATAATAGAGAGAAAAAGAATGACCTCTCTCTCTCTCTTCTCTTTTGGTTTGTATTCCCTTCTCCAATCCTTACATATTGAAAGAAATTAAAATTAGGGTGGTCCTTCAAAGGATTTGAAATCTCTTTAACCAATTTCCCTACTCTTTTTTCTCTAATCAAACAATCATAGATCACAAAATTCTTTCATTAATCCTCTCACTCATCTGCTTCGTTTCACTTTTCCCTCTTACTAAATAAGTTCTTAATCTCGATCAACATAACTGGAATAGGGTTCATACCAAATACAATAAGAAAGGTAACATGACCTAAGACTCATTTATACTTTTTTTTTCTCGATAAATCGTGAAGATAAAAATTAGTAGATGTATACGAACACATCCCGACTAGATTGGTACCTTAACCACCGTCTATACTTATATTCAAGACTTGTTTTAAATTCGGGCTCTAGTGTGGCCCAAACACAGCAAGAGTGAGGTTGCGTGCACTGAATCGGAAGGCAAGTGATTTCAAAGCCCCTAGCTATTTATTTCATGCTGCTTAAGGTAACGATAATTCTGATATTATGAGCAACGTTATTCACTATTCTTGATTACTGCTATCCTATCGAGCATCGACAATGTCACGCAAAAAGTATATAATGCATGCAGAATACTCTATATTTACGGTACTGTTGTGTTATGAATTCGTTTGTCAGAATTTTGGCTTTTGTTCTCAATCAATAGAAAAAGAGAAATGGAAGTTATAGTTTTTAGTAAATATTTTGAATCACGTTTTCGAGAGAGTTTAATAAATCAAAATGGTTTTTTTTTTTTTAAATAAGCATTAAAAATGTTATTTTAAAAACACTGGTACAGGTTTCAACATTGAGAACTTTGATGAGAAATCACGTTTTGTGTTTTGAATAGAACCTCTTTTAAAAGACTAGAAACTTTTCTAACATATCATCTAAACACTTTTACAGAAGTAATCTTTGATTCAGAAAGCCAAAAACAGCTTCTGAAAAGTCTATAAAACATTTGGTAGACTTTTCTAGTAGTTGCTTTTGGCTTCTTAAGTCTAAAAGCAACTTCTGGAAGTATTTGAATGATCTGTCGAAAGAGCTTCCAATTTTCAAAAGTAATTCCTGCTAAAATCAAAAAATATTGCTTTTGGCAAAAGCTCTTCTTAATATAACTTAAAACTTATAATAACGTTTAAATTAGATATTATAAACTTCATTTAATATCTTTATTATTTATTAGAAAACTTTAAAGATCATTTTAATCTCAGAAGTTCTTTTGTTTCAAACATTTACTGAAAAATCATAGTTTTTGCTTTTCTTCTTTTATTTACTAAAATAAAATCAAAAGCTTTGCCGAACGGGATATGAGTTATATTTGAAGTTTTTTTTTTTTTTTCTCTCTCTCTCTCTCTCTCTCACTTGAAGTTATCCCCCATTATTGATCTGATCTTCAGGAGAAAACAAATCATTGTACAGAGAGAGAGAAGAGGGAGAAGGAGCAATTAATCATGGCAGGTAGAGAGGGGAAGCTTGGGCAGATCTAGCCAGCTGTGAAGATGGGATCAAATCTTGGGCTCATGAAGTAATATCACTCACATGATCAATCATAATCATATCTGACAATCCGTCTTCTTTTCTTTCATTTCCGTTTTCATTTTCAGTCTGGATTAACATCTTCTGTCCAATTTAATGTCTCAAATAGTATCTAATAATTTCTATTAGGATATATCATGAAAGAAATTTTGATCCTTTAGCCTCCCCATTTTGTTTAGAATAGACCAATCATTTCTTTCTCTAATTAAACTCCCTTTTGTCAGGCCTCATATCCTGTTCGAAGTAGGTAACACAAGATTTTAATAACTTGCTAAGACATTCTCTCTCTATATAATGATTTATTTCATAGATTTGCATTCTAAAGTATTGCTTAAGGACTTCATTGTAATCATTTCTCATACATTCTATAAGTATAATGATATTGAAAAAACATGTGTGTACGTAATATAATGCAAGTGTCATAATTAGCACATGTGGTTGTAACACCCACTAGCCTAATATTTATTTAGATTAGTAAATGTTATCAATAATTTTCCATAGATATTTAATCAAGCCGAATTTTTTTTATAGCAATAAAATAAATAAATGTGTTTCTTAGCAATAATCCTTTAATAAGAAATATTTAAATTCCAATATTTAAATTGAAATAAGGAAAATAAAAGTTTTTATAAAAAAAAAAAAAATCAAGTTTAAACTAGCAAACTCAAAAATTTTTTTATTTAATAACCACTATGCCACACCGCCATGTGATGCCTCACTCGTCTACTCTCCAATCACTCATCACATAAAAATGTTTGAAAAACATTTTAGTGAGCTAAAGCTTAGTAAGTAAACCATACTGCATACATAGAATTATTATAATTAATTCAACAAATGCTCAATTCTTTCCTAATATCCCATACTTTAATTAAAACTTTTTGTTATAAACCTTTGAAAGTGCTCGGTGTCATGCCTATACTTTTGGTAACTAATGGGCCATGGTTTTTTCGGAACCTGTTTAGTAAATTTGGCCAACAATAGAAACATCAATACAGGTTTTCCATCTTAGTTTTTCAACTCAGGTATTAACTATGTATCGTTTTCAGTCTTTGTGGCTTTTCCATCTTAGTATTTCAACCTCAGATATTTACCACCCTTTGTCAGGCATTTCATTCATTCATGATAGTCGCCGGTCCCTACGTCCATTGCCCACTCAGCCCTCCAGTATAAACACACACCCATTCTTTTCAACGTATTTCTTTCATAAACTTGGAATGTAACGTTTAGACATTTCACATGATCATATAATTTCATTAAAGAAAAAAATTAAACATAAGAAGTAAAATCAAGTAAGATTACTTACCTGAATTCCAATTGAAAGTAATATTATAGCACGTGAGAATGTCCTCCAAGTGCCCACGACTTATGTGCCCCTTAAATTCCAATAGTTCCTTTATTATGAGTACATGTATTTATTTAGAAAAATAAGAATACTCCATGCACCAAAAATATATACACTGAATATGTACTTTTTTATTTTTTATTTTTATTTTTTTACCGTTATGTACTTTAAACGAAACCATAGGTAAAAATATGAAATTAAATAGGTAACCATGACGAAAAGTTAGAAAAAATGATAAAACACTTTTACATCTATAAACTTAGATTTTTCACATAAGAAATCATTCAAAGAAATAAGCTGAGAAAATAATTCAAAATTCATATCAATTTAGGAAAGCAATATAAATTCCTATACAAATTATAGATCATAGAAACCATGTATACAAATGTCTCTTACAAATTTCACGTTCAAAAGATTCATAAATAATTATTAATAAAATGTGAAAAATCTTGCCACTGATTTAAACAGATTTGAACCAAGCCTTAGTATAATATCAATAATAAATCATATTTAACACATATAAGTCCGAAAATTTTAACTGATAGTCTAAACATATAAATTCAGTCATTCCAAAAAGAAGAACGTGAAAATCAATACTAATATATCTTATAAAATTCGGATATTACAGTTAATGGGCACAAACAAAATACATAACATATGTATATCGTGAATCAAGAAATAAACCAATACATGCATACATATATAAACACACATACACATCTCCACATATGTTAATCATGTAGCATGAAAGCAGATTGAAAATAAAAGTCATAAAAAAAAACTTTATATATTATATATAGTTATAAATTCCGTAAGAAGAACTTAACAGAAACTAAGAAAAACACAATTACCTTTTGCTATAGGCGATGAATAGACTTATGAATTTGGGGACCTAAGGAACTTAGGTGAATAAGAATTATGACGAAAGTGAAAAGGAGTTATCTGATGGGAGGTCGGCTAAGCGAGAGGAAAAGATTAAGAATAAAAAGGAATAGTTTTCCATTAATAAGACTTCGTTTTATTAGTTCAATTAATATAATAGTATAGTTTAATTTTTTTAGTTAATTTTATTTTTTAGGTTAATTTTTTAAGGGAAAAGGTGTAGTATGAATTTGTTGCAATTTTATTAAATCTTTGATAACAACAAGGGGAATTCAATAATTAAGGACAATATTCTAGTCAATACCTATCATGGTTATTTGAAGAAATGGATTAAACAAGTAATTAGTGGGCATTCTTCTAACAAAATGTCTAACATCAGAGATACCAGAGGGCCATTAGCCGCCCAATTAGACTAATTGAGGCAATAACCACTTTCGAAAAACTTGAAATCACTATTTTGAGGGCATTTATAAATTAATCTGAATATATATATATATATATATATATATCGGTGTACCATTATTCTATTGTAGTTATTGCCTGAGCTCAAAGCTGTGTACTTATTAGCACACTGTGGATTTGAAACGTACCATTTTTCGATTTGCATTAAAAGAAAAGAAAAGGAAAAAAAAGAAAAAAGAAAACCTTACTATTTTGAAGAAAATTTCATAATAGCTGCCCCCACCCACTAAAAATGAAAACTTGCACGTAATCTCCTTTCATTATCCATTACATAGTATAAACCCTTTTGAAAAATAAATAAATAAATAAATAAAGTCTGGCTTGGTTACTGCTATAGATCATCAAAGTAAATGGAACAAACTAGTTTTTAATTTCCAACCTATATTTTCCCTTTTCTTTCGTCTGCATAAAATAGAAAGTTGACAGTTGATTTCAAAAAGAAAATGACACGTGAAGTTTGCGATGGGCATTTTATGGCTGGAAAGTCACTTGGTTTTGCTTGTTTTCACGGAAAAAGGGGATGAGAAATATGTGAGTCCACAACATGTTTATCCTTGGCCCTATTGTCCGCTTCTAACACCTGTCTTGACTAAAAATAGAAACCTTCTAGATCATGTCGTACTAAAAAGAAAAAAAAGTTCTCATAATTTTTCTGGTAAACCTCAAATTAATAATTACACAAATTAAGAGGCTCAAGAGGGGTCATATTTTTGTTCTAAGATAGCCAAAATGATCTTGCGGAGTTGCGAGCCGGCCTACAAGACGTTCAAAACATAGACAACAAAAGATTGGAAACATATTTATGATCAATCTCAAATGTATACCGAACGGAAGAAAGGAGACAATTTAGATATCTCAATTAGGTTGACAGCTACTAATTATCAGTCAAGACTCCCATGAACAAAATATGAAATCCCTAATGAGTCCCGAAAAAAGAGAGACGAAAAAAAAAAAAAGAGAGGAAGACGATGCGAAAATTAAAAGAAAACAACCTAAAAAGCAGGGAGAAATTTTGAGAAGGACGAGAGGAAACAAATCCTCTCTAAAGACGCCTCAAAAATAAAAAGAAAATAATCTGCTTGTATATATTAATTATATTGGGTGATGAAATTAATAGATTTGAATATATAAAAGTACGTACTAAAAACTTTGAACAAATCGTCTTTTATGTAACCATAAGAAAACACTGCAACCGTTAAAAAAAAAAAAAAATTCATGCAAAATTTTCTTCTGTCACAAACTAATTACATTTTAAAATATATTCTATGAGAGTAACGTTTTCTTAAGTTCCAAAAACATAACATTATTGTGCATTCAAATCGAATGTCTTATAATAATGTCTTATAATCAAGAGCTACACGGGTCCCTAACTCCGAAGAATGTGGGACCTCACTCTTATCTCTTGCGAGCCTCTAAGCACCTTGTGTGTTAGAAGTGAGAGGGCTCATACGGAAGCACCACATTTTTGTTCTATTTATAAAATTATTACAACGAAAAAGGCATATTTCACAGACAGAAGAAAAGTAGAATTAGTTCTATTTGAATAATTTCAAACACATGGAATTCATTATGCGTTGGAAGGCTGCTGGAATAAGCCAGTAGTATACTGCGAGTCATGTGAACCTAATAAATGTGCTCGTTATGTATCAAAGCCCTAACCAGCTACTGTAAGATAACGTTATTTTGTACGTTAAAATGGAAAACATTTCCTTTCAATTAAATATTCAACGAGATCTGCATTTATTCCTCAAGGAAGCAAATAATTGACATGCAAAATAAATAGAAATGGGACGGGGTTCAGTTGTTTTCTATCTCTTCGACCGTACTCAGTACAACTTGCAATATGGCCCAACAATAGCATTAATGATTTATATATATATATATATATATATACACGCGCGCGCACACACACAACAAAAATTTTCAATTTAGAGTCGAAAATAAAGTTTAGTGAAAAAAAATCTAGATATTGCTCCTGGTGCTAATGAAACAAGGAGAAAGCACCAAATAATTAACTAAAAATTGAAACAAGGCTAGGCACAAAGCTAGAACATACATATAGTGAAAGGAGAAAAAAATGATAAACAACTAGTAATGAAACAATTAAACATTACACTTTTAGGCCACTTAAATGATCAAATGGTAAATAGATGATAGGTTCTGCAAAAATGTTACATGTACATTAGGATAACGTTTTTACTCTCGAGGATATTTTTACCCATTCGACTGAAAAAATTCATCCATTCAAACCAAATGATATACTAATAATCAAATTGAGTTAGATAAAATTATAACGATCATTTTTTTACTAGATTATTTACAATACGACTAAAATAATATGACTGGATTAGATTGGAACGGACCTTATACGACTTAAAACACAATCAAACATAGGACCACCTCGAGGCTCCAACCAAGCTAGCACCACAAGTGAGTGTGACTGATGTTATGGTTAGTTGGTAGCATTGAGTTGACATGAGAATGTTGCTCCATAAGTGTCATAAATTTCAGAAGCTCCAAAAGCCAAGGCCAATCAACTATAACCATGAAATTATTTTTTTTATTATTTATTTTTTCCCAAAAACCGCACCTGTATATGCATATGCACATTGTGTACTGTCCGGATAGAAATTGAAGTTCAGATTTAGAACATTTACTAAGCAATCTTACCCGAGATGGACTTCAATTCCAAAAGACGAATTTTGGCATTGAAATAAATGTAAAATTTTATTTTTGGTGAAGAAGTTTCTTCCTTTTCTATTCTTTTGGTGTGAAAATCATTGACGATGGAATTTGATTTTCCATTCCAAAAAACAAAATTCGACGATAAATTTGCATGGAAGGGCGTTTGCCATTCGAGAAGGAAAAGAAAAAACAGAAAAGAAATAAAAAGACGAGCGAATTATTTGAAAATCGGCAAGAAGATAGGGTTTTTTATTATTGAAATCATTTTTGATTAAGAAAACTAAACTATACTTCGATGATAAGGTATTCTTTTTTGCTCCAAGGGTAGATGTTGTCTTTTTTAGCCATTAAACTAAATTTTAGTAGTCAGATTTTCGAGTGCAAACATTTTTTTTTTTAACATAATATGGTGTATTTTTTTTAACGTGTGCACTAAGAAATCTGATTCAATAGTTAAACAAACTTGCTTTATTGATAAGATAATAAATATTTAAAAAATTTAATAAAAATTTGATAGTTAAAAACCGTATCATATCAATGGACTGGAATCACATAAACATAAATATGTGCATTGAATAATTCACCAAAGTCAAAGTAACAATATTAATTAAGGACCAAAAACAACTTTCATTTACTATTCTTTTTGTCTGCCCAAAATGAGAACTCTGTTCAAAATAAACAGACAAAAACCACAATGTCCAAAAAAATATTTATAATGAAAATGTACTCATATACACTCAACATAAAATAGATTATTAAAAAGGAAAAAAATCGAAACGAGTCCAGGTATTTCAGACTCAATGAGTCAGAGATCCGGTTGGCGTTCACGGTAGGGCACATCCGCGACGCGTAAACCCTAGCCGAGACCTGTCCCTGTCGAACTCGAACAAGAACCCTTGCTGCATCAGATTCCCTATCACCGAAAACCCGGCCTCCGAGCTCACCGGTTGAATCGCCAGGCACTTGACTTGCTCCGCCGGCTCGATGAAATAGTTCATAGCCGGCGGCGAAAACACCGACCCGCCGGCGAGTCCGAAGCTAAGTCTCGGCAGACTCGGCCTCGACTCGCGCGAAACGTTCGCGCAGAGGTCGAAACCCGGTATCGACTCGCTCGGACTCGGGAATTGGACCAACCGCCGCCGAAACGCCGCCAGCACCAAACGATAAGCCGGCTCGGCGAGGAACGTCAGAGTGGTGCCGGAGTCGATGACGGTGCCGCCGTTGCCGAGCTCGTCGACTGACCAGACGGAGGGGCTGATCGGTAATTTCCGACCCGCGACGGAGACGGTCCGGATCCCGAGGTAGTAAAACGTGGGCGAGAGAGGGTTGGTGATCAGGGGCGTAAAGGTCATTTTACGGAGTCTCGAAACCGCGTCGTTTTGGGCGGCTCCGATGGTGAGATAGCTTTTTGGCGGCGGAGCTATGGTGTAGTCCATGAGACAGTACGAGAACTTGTTGCCGAATCGGCGACCAAGTTGGGTCGAGAACGAGATGGGCCCACGGCCCAGGCCCATTACTCCCTGGGCCCCGTTGAAGCTCTGGCCCGAAACACTCGGGCCGGAGCTCCGAAACGCGCACCCGAAATGGAGCCCTTCCTGCTTCGTCTCCCTCCCGGAGCTTAGCCGCAACGTTGTCGTTTCCTTCGAGAAGAACCCGCTTGTTGTGGACCCGTCCGCATAGGTATACTCGTAGCGGCACGGGCTGTGGAGACGGGTCCGGTTACAGGGGTTGGGGTCGGGTTGAGAGACGAGTCGACAGGCCGGACTGTAGCAGTGGTGGGGATCGAACGTGGCGGAGTGGCGGGCGAGGAAGGCCGATCCGGGGCTCCGATTGGAGCAGTTTCTGCAGGCCGAGCATCTCACCCACACCAGATCGCTGCCGGTGTCGGCGACGAGGAGGAGCTTCTGCGGAGGAGATCCGACGCGGAGGTCGACGAAGTACTGGCCGGAGCCGGTAGAGGCGCCGGAGACGACCGGGGATTTGACGGCCTTACTGTGGAGGAGGACGGAGAGGCGGTGGGAGTCAGAGGCGAGGGTTTCCGACGGAGAGGCGAGGGGGTTCCGGTGGAGCAATGGCAGTTTGAGATATTCTCGCCGGTTTTGGTTGTTGGAGTTGCAGGTAACGGCGGAGAAGATGAGAAGGAGAGTGGTGAGGAGTAAGGAGAGAGGAGTGGATAGCGACATTGTTGTGCTGAGGAGTCCAGAGAGAGAAAGAGATGCAGAGCAATTACGCAGAGAGAGAGAGAGAAAGAGGCAGAAAGGACAGAGGGAGAGAGTGAGGACGACACAGCACAAGTATTTTGTGTACGTTCATTTTACTGACGTCAAATTTAATCGTATACCATATTAGGTGTTAATGTTAAATTTAACACGAAATATAATATATATCAAATTTTATTATTTAATTTTATTTGATATTTAATTTTAATTTTAATTAAATTATATTTTTTATTTTAATATTTATTTTTTTTCTAAAAAATTATTAAAATTTATAATAAATTTAAAAAAAAACAATCAATTTTAATTTAAAATTTTCATTTCTAATTAATTTATTAAACGAAGACTTAAAAATGATCTTACCTGATGTATATATTGGAGTTCAGTTTTTTGATATAGAGTTGTTCGATTTTTTTTTTAAATTAATTAAAATTTTTGTTTTTTTGTTTTTTTTTCAAAAAAAGATAAAAATGAGTTGAGTTGACTAACATAATATATATGTATGATAATACGTGTGCATATTTGATGAAATGTTACCAAGATTTTAAGTCCAAATTGAACTACAATACATTGCGTCACTAATGGTGGTGGTATCGTGGTCAAGAACATTGATTTAAGATTTTTTTTGTTTTTGTTTTGTTCAAATTCAAGTTTTTTTTAGTGAATAATAAAAGAATGTAGGGTGACCCTATTATTTTTAAGTTTTTAATCTCATAAATAGGAACTCATTTATCTAAGTATGGTTAAAATATGTTCTTTATATTAGTTTCTCTTAGTCGGTCATATAAGGACTAATCTGCCACCACCAGATCATATTTTAACAATCGAAGTTGGAGTGAGGTCTAAAAGAAGACAATGGGAATCGAGCTCGAACGGACAAAAGGGAGAAGCCTAATAAAGACACCCAACTTTTTATCAACCCATCCACCCATAAGGGTGTTTGTTCAAATTTAGGCTTTGACTCTTGTCCATCCCATCAAGTGCCTGTCATTTTTTATGCATTTGAAAATGGACTATGTCTTAGAATCTTAGATTGTGGCATGAATGTTTTGGATCGCTTTTCATTCTAGATGTAGTATAAGTAGATTCACATTGTGATGTTGATCAAGAGGATGTGAAAACATCACCTTTTTTTTTTTTTTTAAAAGCAAAAGGACCATGACCTTTTCTTTTCTTTTTTTTTTTTTTAAGCAAAAAGACTATAATATTTCTTCTTCCTTTTTAAAAAAGTATAGTTTTACAAAAGAAATGCTAGGAAATGTGAAGGAAAAAGGGCCTAGAGAGGGAGGAGATGCCCCAACAGTGTCATAATTGGAGGCTTTTGCAGGGTAAGCAGAGGGACAAGGGAAGCAAAGATTTGTGTACTTTTGGGGTGGGTGGGTGGTGTGGATTTGGTGAAAAAGGAGGGAACAGGGCAAATATGTGAACAGTTAAAGATAGAAAAGAGTTGGGAGTTTAGCATCCTATGAATGGATATACATGTCTCCGAAAATGTTTTTTTTTTTTTTTTTTTTTAATGTCTCAAGGCCATTCTTCTCCTCCACTACCTTTGTGCCACGTGTGTATTCGGACATGTAAAAAAGAAAATGAAAAAGGAAACGCCTGGAATGGTTACAAAATGACAGGCTGGCTGTTCCATGAAGCAAAAAAAAGTCTACAAAATAACAGCCTGTTAATAGAAATAATAATAATAATAATAATAATAATAATTAGAAGAAGTTAAAAAAAGGGGTGAATTTATTGGTAATGGGTTCAAGTTTATTACAACTGAGTAGTCTTGAAGCTAGCCCATACCCATTTTACTAGTATGAGAAAGCCGAGATCCACATTTTAGAAAAGACCCTTAAAAAAGCTAGAGAGAAAAAAGTAAATAGCATTTTAACAACAAAATAATTAAAGTAAATAACACGTTCAAAAAATGTTTTGAATAAATAGCAGTAAATAATAAGTTATCAGCAAATGATCTATTTGCTAATTATCAGGAATGTATGCGGAATTTGAATGTGAAAGTACAGTGACAAAACAAATAAGATTCATTAATTCATTATTTAGTCTATAAATTGGTGAATGATAGAATTCATAAAATTATTCAACAAGCTCTAGAAGGAAGTCCATTTTTGGGGGCACATCCTCCCAAAACACCCTATTACGCCTAGGCTCTTGTGCTCTTCAAGAGGAAAATAAGTTTCCTTTCTTTCACTTTGGTTATGGAAGGTAGGGCTTGGTCTCAATAAAAGACTAAGGGGGTGTTTGGTGTTCAGTCCAACTCCATCTCATTTCAAACTTTTTTTTGTCTTTTTCCTAAAAAGTTTTTGTCTTTTTCCCAAAAAGTTTTTTGTCTTTTCTGAAAATTCAAAAAAATTTACTATTACAACTAAAATATTTCAACTCAAACTAACACACCAAACATCCCCTAACAATTTAAACAAACATTGCTAACAAGCCAAGCTACTTCATATGGTAGTTATCTAACCACCTTACCCAAAGATTAGGGCTTCTTCCCAACCAGAGGCATCTAGAACTAGTAATCGCCGGAAAGCACGGGAGTTTTTGGTGTGACATCTCAAAGCGATATTTTCTTCCTTATCTTTTTAGAAGTGCAAGATTCACTATTTAATAAATAGATCATTTCTCGATAAATTAACTATTTACTGTTATGGCTTTTTTTATATTGGTATACCCTAAACTTATTGTAGAGTTGTGATTTATACCATAAACTTTTATTTTGAGAATTTGCATCATGAACTTACAAATATGAAGCAATTTGCACCTTATTGACAATAATAATAATCTTTTGAAGGAAATTGATATGTAATTTTTATATGTGTTGTTGATTTATGACATAATTAATTATTTTTATCTATGTTAACCTCCATGTATTGAAAATTAAGATTTTTAATTAAGTTTTATCAAAATACAAAAGTTTGAATTAACTTTATCCTAAATATAAATTTGGGTTAGCATTGATTAAAAAGGAAATTTCATGCTCTTAATTAACAATCTCTATGCAAGTGAAGTATCAATTTTCATAAAAAAAATCAACACTGTTTATTAATGAGGTGCAAATTGCTATAGATTTGTAAGTTTAAAATGTAAACTGTCAAAATTAAAAATTCATGGTGTAAATTATAAATCTATGATAAGTCTAAGGTGTACCAATACAAAAAAAACCTACTGTTATTTATTTCAAATATTTTAAAATCAAGCTATTTACTTTACTTAGTTTCATAAAAATAATTAAAAAAAAAAAACTATGCATGTAGGTGGAGAAAAAATGATATGGACATAACGTCTTGTGCAAAGAAGCTTGTAGTTTTTTTGTATGTTAGTTTCGTTTTATTGGAGGACATATCGTCTTGTACAGATCTAGTAGTACACTTTTTTTTCCCTTTAATTTTTATTTTCAATCGATGGTAAAACCAACATCCCTTAAATGGAACTATATATTCAAAAAGAAAGAAAGAAAGAAAGAAAGAAAGAAATCCCTTAAATGGGGAACTTTCGGTTTGAATTTTGAGGGAAATGATTAATTAACAAAAAAAATAAAAAATGTTAATTATCCCTTTGAAAATGTAGTGGTTCCAAAAGCTCCAATGCATCTTGGTATTGCATAGAAGTACACAAAGTGATCATCCATATGCACATTTGAGAGCTAAACAAAATAATATCCACCTCCTCGGAGAATTATCTAGACATTTTCCAATTTTTACCCTTATAATATTTTTTTTTCAACAAAAGAAAAAAAAAAAAACAAAATAATTGAGTAGGTATTGGAGGGACATGATATATGTGTGTGTGTATATATATAGAGGATGTGAGCGCGAGAGACAAGCTAAAATGTTTTTGTCTTCCATGTTGGAGCTTTTTGGACAACAATAGATCCAGCTAGGGAACTTTACGTAAAAAGTACATGCAAAAAGGGTAAATAAATAAAGGGAGAGGAGTAAATAAATTCCTCACTCAACTAAATGCAAAAGTTTTGGCACTCACACAAATCAACACTAAAAATGCATAATGAATTATCAACAATCATAAGATTAGTGTTATCTCTACAATTAAAAAGTAATGTTATCGTTACTTTATCATATGGCTGCAACACACATATGGTGAATATTGTTGGACAATATTAGAGAGTATCAGTGATGTTAAATATCATTCACTAATAGAGGTGAGTCTCATAACATGAGATCCATCAGTAGAACTCATCTCTTTATTAGGGTGATGTTTAATATTATTGATGCTTTTATATTGTCGTGTTACACACAATATTAATTAATTGTATATGCTTATCTTAATTTATTATCTACTATAATTAAGATCACTTTGAGTAAAATCCAAAAGCAAGAGGATGATCTGAAATCTTTGTCCTAATTTGGTATTCTTTAAATTAATTAAATTATTTCACATGCAATCTGATTAGCCAGTCACGGTCAGATATTCTTATTAATTATCGCAAGTACTTCATTTTTCTTGTCTTCATCTCTTAGTTTATTTTATTTTATTTTATTATTTTCCTTTTCTTTTTAAGGTCTCTTAGGCCATCAGTATATGTACTAATTATGAATATATCGTTTGAGATGATGAAAATTTTATCCACGTAGAGATGTCCGAGATATTGGATTATGATCAATCACGTTGGTTTAGGGCATGTTTCTTTCTTTTCTTTTCTCTTCTTCTTCTTCTTCTTTCTTTTTTTTTTTTTTTTTTTTTTAAATTTTATTTCTTTGTCTTTTTTGAAATTAAGAGTCAAGGATTCGACTTAACTTCATGATAGAGTTAGATGTAAAATTACCGCTATATTAAACATGTAACCACGTTTAGGAACATGTTTCACAGAGTATTTTTCAAGTTACTTTTCATTTTGGGTTTAAAAGTTATTTTTAAAAGTGTTTGGACAATCTGTTACTCTCTAAAATCCTTCCAGTCAAGGTGACTATAAAATGTAGCTTCTAAAAAAATTATTTTAACACTTATCAAAATTTCCGTAAGATTATTCTCAACTTCATTATAAAACTTGTATTACTTATCAAGAAATTCAAAAATCATTTTGAACTATATACTAAACTGTATTTAAAACTCGATTAAAAAAAAAAACTTACTAAAAGTCATAGTTTTTACTTCTTTTATTGATTAAAAACAAATGTAAATGCTCTACCCAATAGACCCTTAGTTTAATTTTAATTTTAATTTTTTTGCAAAAAACAAAAACACATGTTATAACATGTATCAACCTGTGCATAAGAAATGAAAATTAGAAATAGGATCTTTTTAATTAACCCCCATGTCAAATTAGACCAAACGGTCTTATTTGGCAAACGGTCCCTTAGTTGACTAAGAGCGCGTTTGGTGAATGAGTTTGAGTTGAAAATTTTAAGTTTGAATAGTAACTTTTGTTGACTTTTTATAAAAAATAAAAAACTTTTTCAGAAAAAACAAAAAACTTTTTTAGAAAAAGATAAAAATTTGAGTTTAAACCTTAAGTTTAAACTTGAGCTCTAAACTAACCCTACCGTAAAATTAGATTAGGTCAATTAGAGAATTAATAGGTCAAGATGTTCTTATTAGATGTACTATTAATTTTAATCTTATTCTTAATAACTTAAAAATGGGAAGGCACTTTTAAAGTGGGTACAACAATATATATATAATAAAGGATAATTTTCATGTTATCAAAATCTTACGAATACAATAAATAATTCTATGGGACCATACGATAAGATTATAGTTGTCGCTTTCTGGCAAAGTAGAATTGAGTTTAAATCACTTCCACCAAATACGGAAGCACTTTATTACTAATCTTTTTTCATTAGTTGTTCTGGTTACCATTTTTCCTTGAACTTTTATCAATACTTTTTGTCAGTAGAAGCAATATTATTTATTAGCCTTTTTGAAACAACCAGATAGTTAGGCTTACTTTATGAACCAGTCGGATTAGTCAAAAAAAAAAAAAAAAAAAGAAAAAGAAAAAGAAGAAGAAGAAGAAGAAGAAGTTATGAACCGAAACTAGCTTTTTCGAAAAGATTATGGGCCAAAGCGCCATAGGTGGGAAGTTGGTCTGCTAGTGCGGAGCCGTACTAATGCTCAAACTTTAAGCCTTGGCCAGTTTTGCCAAATATCTGAGCAGTACATGTTTTAAAATATAGGATATATATATATATATATATATATATATAATATCAAGGAATTATGTCTTTGAGGTTCCGCAGCCGGCATAACATATTACGTTCTAAATACAAAGGACGGGTATACAAGTATAATGTTTTATTTAGAATCTCGTAAACACTAATTTATATACATGTAATTTTTTATTTAGATTTTTGTAACATGTTATTAGTTAGAATTGAATGCAAAGAACGAGTATCACAAAAAAAATATTGCATAGAATTAACTAATTAACGTTCAAAAAAAAAAATTACAAGCGTTATTTTAAAAAGATATCATGAGACACAATATGGATATATATATATATATATATAATATTCCTACATGTTGACCACCATCATAATACAAATGATGCCAACATTATAAAACATTCTCTCTCTCTCTCTCTCTCTCTCTCTCTCAAGGTACAAAATGGAATTTCTCACGTTTCATTTGGTTCATCAATTAGACGTTTAGCTTGAAACATAGAAACATGAACATTTATAATCACCCTTTTTTTTTTTTTTTTGTTTTAGGTCATAATTATATAGGACATATGAAAATATGTTTCGCTCTTTAATTATTGGAATCGGTCATATCTGACCAAAATTTTGAATGAATCGTTCCAAAACTTTTGTAGTGATGGAAGATGATTTATGACTATTTGGAGTTTCGGAATATGAACATATGTTTATTGACTAGTATCAAATTAATTAGATTATTAAAATAATATGTATAAAATACAAACCGAACTAAGTATAAATAGTTTCATTTGGTTTTGGTTTTGGTTTTATAACGTACTATAAAATCGATATGTGACACTGGGTTTTGTCAAAAATCCTCAAAATAAAGCAGTAAAAACAAAACTTCCCAGTTTCTCTCCAACTTTCCGCAATGATCGACCTGGTCCAATGGGGAAACCCAACTCATTGGGCCTTCGTATTGAGTTGAATGCAGAAATGCTCGTAAACACTGGTCACTTGATTCAGAAAAGACTATAAATTTTTTGTGTGTATATATGTATATATACAGAAATAGAGAGAGAGCTTGTGTACCAGAGCTTTTTTTTTTTTTTTTTTTTTTTTTTTTTTCTGAAATGAAAAGTGATGTTTAATAAATTTCACGTTTACGTTTCTCGTTTTAGATGTTATGAGGGAAGAAGGGTCTATTCAGAATGATCATTAGATGAAGTATATATGTATGTAAGGTTTTTCTAAAGTCGTTTCAGTAGATCCCTTCAACATGACATGAAAAGACGCAACAATAATCTAACTAAGAAAAATGTAACCAAACATATGATGTGTATTATAAATCTATCTCTTTTACCTACTTGTTTAAAAAAAAAAAAAAAAAAAAACAGTTTGCATGGATATTACTCATCTTTCATAAACGTTTATGGCTAGCCTTCGTACATGTTTTTATCTGTATGTCTATGTATGAACTTTAGTACCCTTCGTGTCTATTCTCAGCAATTGTGATTTGGAATCCCATTCTGACTAAGGATTCTTGTGATTCTAGAAAATGTAGCTACAAGAGAACCGGAAATGGATTGCTTTTCCCCCATTTTACACCCGAGAGAGGATTTGGATGGTTGGGACCGGAGATTTCTCGTTGAAGGAGCCTTTCTAATACCCTTCCTATTCCCACTTTTTTTTTTTTGTTTTGAAATTCCACATTTAATTTAACTATATACTTGTAAATTATACAATTCAGAACCAAAAAATAAAGTAGAAATTCAACATAAATTCAGACCAAAATCAAAGAATTCAAAATATTAACAAATGCAACTAATTAAATGTTAATAATGAAGCCACAAAAAAATGTCTAAAAAATATAACAAAATTTGAAATTAAAATAATAAATATATAACACGTTAAACCTAATATTAGCCAAATAAGATTAGTAACCGATAATTTACTTTTTGATTTCATTCTCGTTCTGAGTAAAAATTACTTATTATCTTTTTTTTTCCTTCTTAAACTGAAACAATCAATTAAGCTAAAAAAAGTTAACATACATACATTTATATGTGCATATATAACATAAGTATATGTAACATATACGTATATCGAGGCAGAGCAAGGTGGGGATGCTTCTCCCGTTCCCACCCCAGTTTCAATTCGTGGAAAGAATTTTATCCTTACTCTTGAATATTGTCTATCATCACCATTCTGTTCAGATCGAAATCTCGTGAGACCTCATCATATTGATGGGGAATATTATCATATCAACTAAATCCAATAAAAAATAATCATTAATTGGTTATTTTTAAATTTGTAGAATCAATAAGAGCATTTTGCGTGTGAGGATGAGCTCATATTTTGATTTTAAATATTTATATACAAAACCAATAGTCGAAATATTATAAAGGGCAAAAATACCTTTTTGTCACTTATTTTCATCCAAAAATATGTTCAGGCCAAAGAGAGAACTTAAAATTCACAAAGGATTAAATTACGATTTCCTAGAATGAGAGGTAGATATTTTTAAAATAAATGTTTTAAAGCAATAAAAAAGAAATCGTAAAATTTCCATGATTTAAAACCTTTCGAATCATAAACTTATTAGAGGTCGTCCTCTCTTTAGGCTCTTATATTGATCAATTTTCATCTCAAAGTATCTAGTTTAACTAATTTATCCTAATAACCGACAATTTAAATATAAGAAAGTATTTGACTGTATATATAGTTGAACATCCGTTTCAAAATCAAATTACTTTGTTTAATTGTTCCTAAACGCGCGTAATGATAATATATACACATACATCGTGATATAACAAAATCATGAATAGCAAAAATACTAATTTGTTATAATTTTGTGAGTTTCAGAAAAGTAAAAATATTGTATTGTCCTATTCATCTCTAGTAATTGTTAAGTTTTCATTTTAAGCGTTTACCATAGAAATTGGAGTTTTATCTATTAAATTAACTTTTTAATAGTTTCATATTTAAAAGTTTAACTTTAAAAACATATTGTAGGCACGAGACACAAAATTACTCTCGCATATAAATTAGACCGTAAAAAAATTAAAATAGCAGACAAAAGTGTTTTTACCGGTGGTTATAAAAAGGGACATTTCTTAGCTATAAATCTCCTTTAATTTTATGACGTGTCATGAGTTGTATAACTTTTCAGATAGAAATAGTTAGGCCATACTGATCACCAGCTAACACTGTTCATTAACATTTTTGTCTTCATTCTAAGCGCAAACAAAAACAAAAAAAAAAAAACAAAAAAAAAAAAAAAAAGAAAAAGGAAAAAAAAAAAGAAGTCTTTTTCTAAATCCTTGAATTGGGTATGGACTAGACTTGGTCAGTTTGAGACTAGCTTAGCTAATTTTGGTTCAAATGCAGTTGCAAATGTGAGCCTGTTTTGCCAAAACAAGAGAAATAAGCATAAACATAGACAAGTAATAATTAAGGAAAAAAAAAAAAAAAAACACACATAGACAAGTAATATAACAACCTGGACTGCTCTTTTGTTTGATGAAAAAGGAAAATTTAACCGGCCCAAGTTTTGTAAAAAAACCATTATAAGTTCTAGTTCTATTTATATCCTTCTCTTTTTACATATATGGAATGCTAGATCAACTGTACAGACCGATAAAAGGAGATCAAACCAAACCTAGAAAATAAACCAGCCCTTTTAAAAAATCAATTGAAATTCTTCAAACGCACAAGCTTTTTTTTTTTTTTTTTTTTTTTTTTTCCCGAGTACTTTTGTGACAAATCAGTTATTATGCCCTGTCATATAAGTTTGACAAGTTAAAATTTTTTTTTTTTTTTTTTTTCTGAAATTTTTTTTTATTTTTTCTGAAAATTCAACAAAAATTACTATAAAACTTAAAAATCTTAAACTAAACTTTTTCACCAAACTCATTCACATTACTATATTTTTTCAATCATATCAAATAATGTGATAAACCTTTTTTTTTCATTTATTTCCAATTAGAGACAAAAAAAATTAAACAAAAAAGGACAAAATTTGAAAAGAACATAGTGCCGGATAATGTGATCACAAACTTGGAATTAATGAAACACGACATTATCTATACTTAGGGTAATTCTTTTTAGTATAGTTTATCTATTAATTAGAGAATAAAATATTATATTCTTAAATATTCCTGTGACATTTCCGTATCATATTTGTCTCTCTTCTTACACAAATGTTATAAGTATTTCTCGTGTTTTTTTTCCCTTGCTAAATCAATCTAAAAATAATTTATTGACCAGTCAAATTATTAAAAATACACAAGATATCCTACAGAGGTTGGCTGGATTACCGTGGGTGCTGCATTGCCATCGTCGGAGGAGGGTTCGACGTGTGCAGAGTTTGTTGAGAGGACTTTTGGAGTTTCCTCACTTTTTCTTATGTTTTTTATTTTTTATTTTTATTTTTTGAACGTTTTAGTGTAAAACTTATTTTATTAAACTTTTGATATTTTTGAAAAAATTGTGCTGAAGGAATAATGATGTTTTCAAAATCAAGAGAGATTGGTACTTTTTACATGTAATAATAACATTGCCAAAATGTGATTTTCCAGTTAAACACGGAAAATTTTCTTACAGAGTTCAACAATATCAAGCAAGTACTTTAACCATTAATTTGAGCTACTTTGGAGAGCATGTCGATATCCTTTCGCCACTCCCTTAGGATCTGTTGGACATAATTTTCTAGAAGTTTCTTTTGGCTTGCCTCTACTCAGGAGTATTTCTAAAAGTATTTGGATGATCATTCTAAAAACTTTCAGTTTAACAAAGAATTTCATATCAAAATCAAAAATATGATTTCTGAAAAAGCTACTTTAAATAAATACTTTAAAACTTATATCGAAGTTCAAATTAGTGATTGTAAACTGTTGGGAAAAACACCCATATACCAAAAGCACATAAACTCAACTAAAAACTAAAGAGAAGTCAAATATTTACGTATGCCTATGGGAGAGGGAGTATAAGTTCACTAACAATTTCGAAACTACACACTCAACTCAACCCAAAGTCCTTTATACCCTTTGCATGTCTCTCTCCTCACTCTTTCTCAAAAGGAAACACACGTTTTCTATTCTTCTAACCCATATAATTTTATGCACAATAGACCTATTTATAGACTTTCAATAAAATTCAATATTAACACTTTCCCAAACTTACAAAAGAGAAAGTTAACTCAAAACTAATTTGAGTCATAAAACCTAACATAAACTTCATTTTAACATTTTACTATATTTAAAAAAAAATTAGAACATTAAAACTTCATAAGCTTTTTTTAAAAAAAAATATGATTTCCGAAAACTTAAAACTACAGCTTTTACTTTTCTTTTTTAATTAACTGGAAACAAAAACAAAAACATTAAAAAATTATATGCCTTAATTAATAATGGGAAAGACTATGGTACAGTCTCTTTTATACACTCTATCAATATAGATCATTTTTAAACTGTTCATATATAATCAAATGACTGAGAGGTTTTTTGTGTATGGTAACTATAATGTACCTTATCTCATAATAGATTGACTAAGAAATTAAATTAATAATTTCAAAAACAAAAGAAAAATTAAAAAAGAAAAAACTCAACCATCATTATTGGTGGAAAGTTTGGGGAAGGGAAGGGGGAGGGGGGGCCTCCTTGCTGGGGGTTCGACGCTGGTGGGGCTGAGGAGTGGTCTGTTGTTGGGGTCAGAAGGGGAGGGGCTCATCGTCTGGAGGGTGGCATGTCGCGGGTAGCCTGAGTCTCAGATAGGGCGGGATTTGGCCAGTGTGTGGGATGCTTGTCAAGGACTCGACATCAATCGATGGGGGTGGTTCATTGCCTAGGTTACGGGCCTCTGGAAAGGAGGGGCTTGTCATCATGGCTTTAGGGGGGGATGAGGGCCTGTGTCGCGGGTGGGGTGAGATCTGGCCAACGGGTGGGGGCACTCAACGTCGGTACAGCTAGGGGGTCCATCACTGGCATTAGGAGGGGAGAGGCTCGTCATTTGGTCTAGTGGGGGAAAAGGTGTTCAGGGGCGTTTTTGGGAGGCAAGTGGGGATGGGGAATTCTGGCCAAAGCCCGAGTCGTGGTGTGGGGGTAGGGATCTGCCGACGGTAATCATACAGTGGTGGGGATCTAGCTGGCATGGGTCGTAGGGTGGGAGATTTGGATGTGTTTTTTTTTTTTTTCTTTTTTTTTAATTTTCTTTAAATATTTTTTCTTATTTTTTTAGTGATAGTATTATGAGATAAGTTACATTATAATGATCATATAACAGCCGTTCGATTATATCTAAATGGTTTTAAAAAGAACTATATCGATATGGTATATAAAAAGGACTCTATCACAAATTTATCCATTAATAATAGTCTTTTCTTTCCTTTTTTGTTTTTTTGCTTGAGTGTGATAGCCTACTTCTTCAATCGATTACATACATACGTACTTGAATGTTATTTAAACATAGAATTATTAATTTATTCGAGCATCTATCAAGTACCCACTTTCTCCCAATTGCTCACCCAATTATTTGATTATGACCATAAGTTTGCTGTACTCCAAAACTTGGTTGAGTGGATGTGATATCTACTTGACAATATCTGGATGGATATATATATATATATATGTACATTTTTTTTTTTGATGAATGAATATATATACAATTTGCTGGAAAGATAGTTATATATTATTGGCCTTGCCAATCAAATTTGTAGATATATATAAATACCATATCCGTTTTGGTATTCCTTCCATCAGAAAATCTAAAAGAGTAATAGTAAAAGGGCATGCATGAGTGGTGTGATAAGTGGCGCCGACTAATACTGTTTAAAAGAATCTTCACACAACAATGTGTCTAACATTTTAGGACCAATCTATTTTAAGAAAACCACTATTAAAGAAACATAAAATCAAGACCACAAATGTTTATTTAACTGTAAGACTGTAAAGCACAGGTCAACTTTTTTTTTTTTTTGTTTCTTTTATTAATGCCAAACTCTTTGGTTCCCAAAAAAAGGTTGCGTCTTAATATTGAAAAGGAAAAAAAATTACTTGCTCCAATATTATTATAGAAAGAGGATGGGGACAGTTCAAACTAAATCTTGGTTTGAGTTTTGAAATCTTTGAATATTTATTCCACTACTATTCCGAGCTTCGACCAAACAGTGGAATTAATTATGTATAGTTATATATATCCATTATATATTCCAATTCTACATTACTGTTTTTTGAAACCAAAAGCGACCTAATCAGTTCTTTTGTTAGAGAAGTTTGAATATTTTATACACCGAGAAAGTTATACAAGTAACTGGAAAAGAAACCACGCATGATAAACCGTTTCAATCTTGCAGGAACTTTGGTAGGAAAAAAGTAAAAAGGATAAGACAAAAAAAAAGCAATGAACTTTATTGGCCCTCATGAATTCTTTTTGTTAGAAGAATTCTAGAAAAAGAGTTTCCGGGAAAAAAAAAAAAACCCCGTCAATTGGTAAATGTATATAGTATTAAGCCGTCAAATTTTGATCAAGATCCCTCAATCATGAAGTTATACTTTTCTTACTACTTATTTAGAAGAAATATTGCTTTTGTTTTTTAGTCATTAAAATAACAAAGGAAGAGTTTCAAATTATATTTTTAAATTAACTTATAGGTGAAAATGATTTTTTAATCAACAATACATTTGGTACACCCACTCATTTCATCTCATCTCAAAATTTTTTTTGTTTTTTTCCCAAAAAGTTTTTGTCTTTTCTCAAAAAATTTTTTGTCTTTTCTGAAAATTTAAAAAAATTTACTATTCCAACTTAAAAATCTCAACTCAAACTACTCCACCAAACTCCCCCTAAGAATGAAGGCTATTATGTCTTACTAAAACTTTAATACAAGTTTTAGCACATGTTTGGTATATAGGTTGTAGCTGAAAATTTTGGTTGAAGTTGTTTGATTTTTCAAAAATTAATTAAAATATTTGTTGATTATTCAGAAAAAGAAACAAAAATGAATTGAATATTTTGGGTTTGAATTGTTGCTCTAAACACTCCCTTATTGTCTACTAAGGAGAGTCGTATTTAAAAAGCCACAGTTGATGGCCTTGACTTGAAGTTTTTCTGTTTGACAAACCATTGAATACTTTCAAAAGTAACCTAATCAAAAAGTCAAAAAAAGTTATAAAAAAACTTTATTAAACAGACTCTTTTGTGATAAGGGATGAATTAAGCCAAAGAGGGCTTAATCCAACATGAACTTTTTCTTTTTTAGCCTACGTATTTATGTACAAATTCATCAGCTCTTTCGTTTTTTCTTTTTAACTTATGTATTTTTTGAACAAATTTACATACACCCGTACCCTAAACAACCTAAACAATTAGAGCATTATCAAATACACTTTCTTTTTTTTTTAACATAATTTTGTGTCAATTATAATATTGAGATATATAATGACATCATTGATAGTTGTAGATCAACATGAAATTCTAACTACATTGCATTGCCAAAATCTACGTTATACATTTAAAAAAGATTAATCCCCTTACTTCTCTCATGTTACAATTCTCTTCCCGCGAAGGCCCTTTCTCTTCAGTCCACACAGACAAAATATAGGACTGGTGCCAAGTCTCTCATCAATAATAATAGCTTGGATTGTTCATTAAGTGTATCTATAATTTATTTTTCTCTCTTATTCATTCAATTTTTCTAACTAATTATGTACATATCTGGTTTTAAGGAAAAATAATAATAATAATAAGGGGAAGAAGAAAGTATATTCATTACTGATTTTTTAGCATAATGTCAAAATTATGCATCGTAAATTCGTAATACAATTAGATTGAAAAATCAGAGCATTCTAATTCAGAAAATAGTTAATTAGACTTGATTGTGATATGTCTATGCTATTTTCCATAACTTTTCTTTTTTTTTTTTTTTCATTTGCTTAATTTTCTAAAAAAAAAGAAGGAAAATTTTCCTCTAAACTTTGGGGAAAATCATTGAATACGAGACACAGATTCAAAAATGGAAGAAATTAATATTTTGTAAAAGACAAAGAAAAAGTTGGGCAAAATAAGAACTAAATGGTTAGAAACAACAATATGTATTAACTATTTCGACCACGACTAGCAATATAATCGTATTACTTAATAATTACAGTGTCGTTATAATTAATCTCTCATAATAATTTTCAGCTTGTCATTTGCTTATGATTGCTATGTGATTTTTTTTTTTCGTGAATAAAAAAAGATATGGAGATCGTCCTATTATTTTCAGGTTTTCAACCTTACAGGCGAGAACTCCTTTCCCTAAGTATGGTAGGGAGATAGGTTTTTTATGTTATTTTTTTAGTCAGTCATCCGTGGTCTGTCCTACTAATACCAAACCACATTTCAACAGTCGAAGCTGGAGCGAGATCTAAAAAGAGACAATGAAAATTAAACCCGGATGGATAAAGAAAAAAAATCTAGTAAAGACACCTATCCTTACCAACCTATCCACCCCTGTTGATGTAAGATTGCTATGTGAAAATGCCTTTTACAAAATATTAATTTTGTTTGTACTACAAAATTCTCTTAAGTTACTGAACTATATACTCAATATACTTGCCTTTTAATTTTACACCTCACAATATATACCTGATATTCCATAAAAAAAAACTGAGTAAAAGCTAAGCATATTCAGATAACGTAAATTGTAATTAAGACTAAAATAATTATAATTCAAAATCTACGATGATGTTATATCTTTGATTAATATATAATTTACATATAAAATATCTTCAATTTTCTCTTTTATAAATAATATTTAATAGCGACTTTATCTATTTATAATTAGAACACATTCTTTTTTTTTTTTTTTTTTTTTAACAGGACAAAGAGATCGTAAGAAGCTCAAGAGGACTTCAAACTTGAAAGGGAAGGACCGAAGGAGGGTAGATGTAGATGTAGATGTAGATGATGAATTACCAAAGACGAAACCAGTCAGAGGGAGTTGAAAGCGACTTTTGGTCATGCCCAGTCAAAACCCCCCCAGCTACCTCTAGCGTTGCCTTTCATGGCGTTTAAAGACGCTCAATGTGTTTTTTTATGTGTGTACGTATATATTTCGATATTGTACATATTGTACACACACATATATATACATATTTATATATGTACAACAAGGCCCCTGTTCCATTCATCTCACATAATTGTCCTTTCTTTTTTCTTCCCCCTCCTTCTCTCTTTGATTGATCTTATCTCTCTCCATCCCTCTCTCTCTCTTCCTATTTCTCTCTCTAGCTCTGTAGGAAGCCTGAAAATCCCACATCTCTCTCTCTCTCTCTCTCTCTCTATACGTATATATATAGCTTTCTTTGTGATGCTGACTGATCAGAGCTATACTAAAGAGACAGCATGATGTGTTTGCCAATGCTAACCGATCTGCCACAACCGAACTCAGCCCACGTGATGTTTCACTGTACCTGTTTTTATTGCCGCTTATATAAATAAATATATATATATTTATACATACCGTATAGTACAACTATTAGACTTCAATAGTACTATTACTACTACAACTCTGAATCAATCCCAGTACCTATATTTCATACATATATAGCTAGCCTTTAATATTACTCGTCTCTCTTTTTATCTATCTCTTGCCTCATTGTTTCATGTATGTTCATTTCATTCAAAGGCAAGCAAATTACGACTAGTTTTTTTTTTTTTTTTTAGGTGTTCAAATAAGTCAGGGTTTCGTTTTTTATACTAAAAAACGAAGAAGATCAAGGAGATGAGAAAAAAAGGAGATATTATCAGTTTTTTTTATTATTTTTATTTTTTATGACTTTAACTATGCACCTTCTCCAGCTTACAGAGCTAGTTAGCTCTCTCTCTCTCTCTCTCTCTCTCTCTCTCTCTAAAAGACTGTAAAAAACTCACTCCTCATGCACCAAACCAATCTCAGGTGGGCGTAAACAGTCTTATTCTCTCATCAAAGTAAGCCTATGTAGCTTGTACTACTTGGGGAGATGGTCTTTTTTTTTTTTTTTTTTTTTTTTTAAATCTATATATATTTATATATATCTACATCTATAGATATGTACATAGATATATGAATCTCCATTGATTTCCCTTTTCGTTTTTCCTTTTTTTTTTTTTTTTTCACTGTTCTTTGTCTTCCTGAAGCAGTAGTGCCCGGTTTAAATCCCGCACCGTGTAGATCAGAGAGAATTTTTTTTTTATTATATATTAAAATAAAAATATGTTTCCTTTAAGCAGTATTTACCAACATTTTCCAGTTGAGAACGCATCGGAGAATGATGACCATGATCAAAACCCTTACTCATCAAACGGCCAAGATCAGCATGTCCATGAGAATCAGCAGTACTGCTCGCCGTATTCAAACTTCCCGACGATCTTCGAAGACGACGGGCTGTTCTTGAGTCACTTGTTGTCCCAGCAGCAGGTCATCTTGGCAGGCACAACAACTTCTCATAATTCTCAAGATGAGATCAGCGTCGTTGCTTCGAATCAAGCCCTTCTTGATCATCACGATATTCTTGATCACGATCAGAATCCAAGTCACGAAAAATGCCCTTCGAAATTAGGGTTTTCGAAGACGCAGAGAGCGAAAGCAAAGGCGGTAATGTGTCGGAGGAGGACAGGGAAGAAGGACCGCCACAGCAAGATCAACACGGCGCAAGGCCTCAGGGACAGGAGAATGAGACTCTCGCTTCAAATTGCCCGCAAGTTCTTCGATCTTCAAGACATGTTGGGCTTCGACAAGGCGAGCAAGACCATCGAGTGGCTGATCACGAAATCGAAGTCAGCGATCAAAGAGCTCAAGCACTCTTTGGCTAAGCAAAGCTCAACTTCTTCAGCTTCCGACGGCGAAGTTATGTCGAAAACCGCCGGGAAGGAAGGCGACGACGACGACGACGATGACGACAATGATCGGTCCTTGATTCGGAACACGCGTAAAGAGAAAAGGATCAGAAAGTTTCATAACCCGATTGCGAGGGAATCCAGGGACAAGGCGCGAGCAAGGGCGAGGGAGCGGACGAGGGAGAAATTTCTCGAGAAATCGCAGAATATTCTCGAGAAATCACGGCAAATTAGTACCTCTGATCAAGCGAAAAGCGAAAATGTAGATTTGGGAAAGGTAGGGCCTTATGATGATAAAACCGGACAAGAAATTAGAAATTCTTCCCTGGAAATGGTGGCTTCGAGGCTTGATGTTCAAGATCCTGGAGATCAGTTACTAGATTATTCAAAATCGAACCATGTTGGAGTTTCCGAGGACGATTTTCTTGGATTTCCTGGGAACTGGAACATAGGAAGCGTCCGAAATGAGATTAATCCAAGTGAATTTTTCTCGACAACCTTAAAATCATTATCGGACACAGAAGAGAACAAGCCCAGTTCGTTTTTCCCTGTTACCGCCACCACCGCCTCAGACGTCCAAAGCCAGAACCCTAGCTCCATTTTTGTGACCACTACTTCATCAGACACCCATGTTGAAGAAAACCCTAGCTCCCTTTTTCGCGGCGCGGCGACTACTTCTACCGGCCATAATTACGCCGTCGAGGAGCAAAACCCTAGACCGGCCAGGTCAAATTTCCTCATCGGTAGCGGCGCGAATATCTTTTGCAGTCTTAATTTCTGAGAATCAATTTTCTGGTCTCTGGTGTCTCCATTTCTGCTCTTCCTATGAGCGGTCAGCAGTTAATTGAACTCAAAAAGTGTTGTATCATTTCTGTCTCTCTCTTGGTTTAAATTGAAAGAATTTGGAGGTGTCTTTTGTTGTCAAATGTCATGATATATAATTTTCTTCTGATCCGATTTGCCTTATTTGGTATCAGTAGTTATATATATATGATTTATGATAATCACATCAATATTTCTTATCATAAGGAAACATCCATTTAATTTTAAGGGCAATGACGTCCTTGATAGTTCATGTTGTCACTATATGTAGAGTGACACGCAGTTAAAAAATTGAAAGACCTATATATATGTAATATATATACTATTTTTAGTTGATTTTTGGTTTAGCAGAATTAATCCTTCAAGCGTAATATGCTGATCAGCTTCAGAATGTCTATATATACACACATATAGATAAATAAATTTATATGTATAAGTAGAGTCAAAACTAATATTAATATCCTTGCCCCGTAACATTACCTCCACATGTCGCTTTCCTAGCTAATTAATTAGCGTTATATGTGTAGTAGTAGGTATCTGTTCTCTGTAATTATGAGCAGGGTTGGGATTTCTTGGGAAGCTGGAGTGCTTGCTATGACAATTAGCATCACAGATCAATTATCATAAAATCATTTTCTATGGCCTTTCTTTAATTTGGTTTATATATCTTTTAGAAACCTTCTATATATATTTAGTAGAGTTTGATACAGATTGAAGCTAGTTTTTGGCAGGGATTTATGATGATGTTCCTAGCTAAAAGGGTGCAGCAAAGCTATCATGTTTAGTCCTTTCAGTAAACCAGGTACTGAAAATGCAATATATATATATGTATATATTTATGTATGAATAGAACTCCAGCATTGTAAATCACACACACATATATATATATATAAGTTTATAATTATCAATTAAGAACTATTGATACAACAGATCAAACACATAGAGAGTCTTGAATGGCGTAAATTCTCTTTTGATACGTATTCTGTCATAAGAAAGATCTAGTACTGATGCACAAATAATATGTCATGATGGAAAAAGTTCTTGCCTTAGCTGAGTAAACTCATGATTTCAGACTCTGCTGCTATGTGTAATAGGTTATGAATTGATTGCTGCAAACAATTATATATATATATATAATTGGTGGATTTTCATGTGATCTGGATTAAAATACTGTACATATAGTTGCTAATATTAATCGAAGAGTTTGAGGTTCTCTAATTATAACTCCTATTTTCCATCTGTGATTTGTGCCTTAATATAATATAGTGCTTTAACTATCCTTACAAAGGAAAGAAGATTTTGTCACAATAAGTTAAGTACGCATTTAAGGGCCATAGTACTCTCATATTTGTTGTCCTAATCTTGTTAAGAGCTACCTGGTGTGCATTTAAGTACACATATTGAGTTACTTTATTATCAAGGACGCTTAAAGTAACTATGAAGAAAACTACAGGAGTCTATTTAGGCATCTGGCATTAGAGCATTCACTGCACACAGTTATGCATGCTGCAGCTGATGCAAAATGGTTACTGTTGAGATCAATTATAACTGTTGATCTTATATAAATATATATATATATATTTGTCTAATTTGCACGCATTTGTATCAATTTAGGTCTATTTCTTCTACTCCTTTACATCTATATATATATATAATATAATATAAGTGCACTGAAGGTTTGATAAAAGAAAGAGCAGGCTCTGATCTTATCCTGAATTTGCACCATATTTATAGTAAAGTGGTTAGGACAAAGACAATAAAGTATATTTTATATTATTATTCTCAGCAAAGAACGACTATATATATATTGCAATATACTTGAAAAAATGCAAACTCGAAAACGTAATTTATCCATATTATTTTTACATGATGTTTATCCAAGACTTTCCAAAGAAGGCTTCTTGTTGACACACCAAAAGTATGGCCTAAAGTTAATGCAACTAGGGTTAAATTTAGGTCTTTTTGCAACTAAAAGTTAGCAGCAAAAAGTGGACATGTTTTGCGACCAAATTTTTTTGGTCGTGCTAAAACTTATTGCGACCAATTATTTGGCAGCAAAAGACCTAAAGTTTTGTGGCAAATAAATCCTTTGATCAGCTTTAACACTAAAATTTTGTACTTTTGGCAACCAAATTAGCAACTTTTTGCGACCACGATTTTGGTTACGGAAAAGGTTATTTTATTGTGCCCAAACCTTGATCACAAGATAACTTTCAGCAACCAAGCTATTGCGATGACCTAGCAACTAACTATTTCGTCATGAAAAAAGGTTACAAAAATGGCCTAAAATTTTGTTGGCAATAAACCCTTTGGTTGGCTTTAACACTAAAATCTTGTACTTTTAGTAACCAAATTAGCAACTTTCTGAGACTACGATTTTGATTACATAAAATGTTATTTTGTTGCAATCACTGAGAAAACTTTCTGCAACTAAGCTGTTGCGATTACTAGTGACTAAAAT
This sequence comes from Ficus microcarpa, assembly GCA_025413485.1. Taxonomy (NCBI): domain Eukaryota; kingdom Viridiplantae; phylum Streptophyta; class Magnoliopsida; order Rosales; family Moraceae; genus Ficus; species Ficus microcarpa. The sequence continues at coordinate 7,270,310 of CM046385.1, read as the reverse complement.
TGATCGCGAAAAAACTTTTAGTGATGAGGAAAAAAGCAAGTTGCCATCGATATTGGTCGCAAAATACATTTTTAATGTATTCATAATTTATAAACTTCAAGTGAAACTAGACGTATATTTTTCCTCTCATTTCTATTAGCATTAATCACCATCAGATCCATAATCAAGTAAACTTCAAGAATTTATCAGAACAACTAGTGCTTCTTTCAAAGGCGGCCTTCTCACTTAGTAGGAAAACGTACTCATATTTTATTTCAAAATGTTAATTGTCATCTTTTGTGTTGAGCATCACCTATTAATAAAAGGCGGGTTCCATAATATGAGTCTTACGGATGGGGTCCACCTCCTATTGATAGTGGTGTTCAGCACTGATTGTATCCCAAGTACATTGCTTTTAATTCTAACAGATCATGCCAAAAGAAACATCAATGAATCTTCTAAAACTCTAGCATGGGTTAAAGCTGGTGGCAAAAGGCAAGAAAGGGCATCCACTTTTTTTTTTTTATTTTAATAAATAGCACAAGAATGGGAATCCTGATTAGATAGAGGCAAAATATCAAATCTTTTTTAGCTTCCGTATATAAAGACAAAAGATCAATGCCAGCGATAGATATAGTTGGTTCGGATAATTAACAACCAAAAGCATAATACATATTGGATTTAATTTGTAGATCATAAGCCTTAGAATTTATTTTTCTTGGTTGAGAAATGACCCTAATTAATGACAATCAACTACGTCATCTAGTATATATAGTAAAATTTCTTATATTATGTATCACGAGCAGGGATGGATTTACATTAGGGCCAGGGGGCATGTGTCCCCCTCAATTCTTTGGAATTTAAATTATAACCCTATTTTTCTTAAAATTTTGTAATTTACCCACACTCAAAAGTTTTTTTTTCCCCTCAAATGTGCCTTATAACACTCAACTTATTCTAACATTACACTTTTTATCCTATAAAGTTATTAATTTTAAAAAATTTTCTCCTTGTGTGTACCCCCACTAAGAGAAATTTTTGGATCCATCACTGATCACGAGTCCACATTTTTTTAATTCAAATATTTAGAGGTTACTTTGATAAAGAAAAAAAGAAAGAAAGAAAGAAAAAGACATCTTTGTTTTCCAGGTTGCTAAAGCGATCTTTCTCAAAAGGCTAAATACAACTACAAATCTACAATAATGTAGACAAAAACGTCATTTGAAAAACCACGCATATTCACATGGAAAAAAAATTGTGAGCATTGCAGTTTTTTGGGTTTTCAGGTTTAGAAAAAAACTATATATCAAAGAAGCGGTTAAGGTACTTTGCAATGCTTCAAATTATTTTTTCTTTTTCATATTTATTTATGAAGGTAAAGCTATTCAAACTTGCTAACTAGTATTATCAAGTAAAATCAATGCCCGGAAAGATAATCATAAAGCAACAATTTAAAATGTAAGGAAATCTTCAATCGCAAAACTCGATATTGAACGGAGCCTCCTTGCGAAAACACCCTTGTTGTAGGGAATCCTCGAAACTTTTGATCACCATGGTAAGGAAGCAAGGTCAAAAAGTTCTTTACTTGATTAAATAGAAACAGTTTGGTGGACTCGTGGTGGTCTAGGTGAATGAGATAGTAACCCTACTTTAGAAACCTTAAGAGCACAAAGGATTGGAGCACGTGGTTACGAATCACGGATAGAATATCATTTGGAGGAGTGGTAGGTGACAAACTTACTTTAGGTTGTTAAGGGGTAGGAAAATAGTGAACAATTTATTCCTTGCTAACTTCTCGCTTTTTCAAATTTCTTCAGGATTATACAAAAGTCTTCAGATAGCTTCGTTAATATTATTAACTTTTGCAAGTTGATCGTCCGTTCGACGCAGTCAGAGTTAGTTATCCGTTTGAAATAGTGGATCCTCCATTCGGTGGTTCATGGTAATCTTAAAGTCGTCAACGTCAGTGACCAAGTGGTTATGGTCTTCTAAAAGACTTTGAGCGGTCTCTTTTTAGTCATTCTTTGTCATTGAGCGAGAAATTTGAAGGTGTGATGTTCATTAATCAACTATCACTAAACTTACAATCACAAAGCTATAATTAAGCAGAGAATTATAAGTTTTTAACTTATAAGTACTCTAAAAATTCTAAATAATCTTAAAAGCTACGTATAAACATAATTATCATATTTCCTTCAATGAAAAATGTTGTTAAAAAATTTTAAAAAAAAAAAAAAAAAAAACAGAGAACGTAAACCCTACCATGGATCCCCTGGTTATTAGGATTATTTTTCAAGTATGCGAATAGTATTAATGGCTAAAGTTAGTTTATTAATTATTAAGTTATGTTGTCTTTCTGAGGAGGTGAAAATACCCCTTATTCAATTTCTTTTAAATAGACGAAAGATGAGAAGTGTGAATATGACTTGTTTGATTTTATTTTGTTTTATTCCCCTCTATATTGAGCTAGTCATGTTGTCTGGTTATTGGTTATTATAGTTATAGCCTTTTTTTTTTCCCCTAATTAATAAGGGTCCAAATTACGCATGCGTCACATCACAAGTCATTAAATTAGAGCAGAAAAACTTAAATTGAATGATATCGCAGTGATCTATTGGACCTCAATTAATAGATAAAATGACTTCGATCCAGATGATATTCAGCGCAATTGGGTATATATAAATAGGAAATCTCTCTGACAGTACAACCCTTGTATAGGAGATCGACATAACCCAGGGAGAGAGTGGTACAACCCGTTAAAGAGAGAGAGAGAAATAAATAGAGAGAGAGGAAGAGCTTTCCTATCTGGTATTCTAGCAGTGCCACATAGAAAAGTTTTGTAAATACAAATATATTAGGGATTGATGGAATATCCTTTAAACATTGCCAAGCCTATAAATCCCAATGATTTTGGGATCAATATTTTATACATGATCGTACATCAACTTGTTGGAGGACATTGAGAAATTCCTTTTTTAGAAATTGAAAAGAGAAAATCTCAGGATATCATGTTCTTGTTTGTATCCATATTTGAAGAGATGGGCCACAAAGAAATGGAATAATTTTTAACTCACTCTTTTCTTTATCTTTTTCTTTTAATTTTTTGTAGAGAAAGAGTCTGGAAAGAAAGTGAACGGCTTTAGCATATGTTTTCAGACATTGATGAGAATGCTCGCAGAAAGTCTTATGGACAGGTCTTATCTCTCGATAAGGGATGCGTCACTTCAAGCCACTATATTGAATATTAGGCCGGCAAAAAACCACTTTCACATGGTAAAAAAATAAAAAAAAAAAAAAAAAAAATAAAAACCTACCCAACACTCAAATCTTTAATTACAAACCACCATAGTAATCATTAGAACACCACATTTTGTTTACTCATTCATTTGCACATCCTAAAACCATTCTTTGTGGGGCATATTTCTTGTGGGAGTTCTTGGTATCTCACTTCATTAACAGAGCGACAAAAAGGGTAATAACAATCACAGCTTGTAGCAACCAATAGTTGGTAATAGGCTAATAGCTAGTAATACCATCACTCTCCCTTTATTCTAATACCCCCTCCATTATCTTCCATAATTAAACTTATTCTACATTTTTTCCACAAAACTCACTTTCCTATCAACTCATAAAGAACTGGGAGATTCTACAAGATGATTTTTTTTTTTTCCTTGAGAAATTCATGCAATAAGAAAAAAATGCGACACAAAAAGGTTATGGAATGTCAACTTTATGACTTGTGGTGAAATGTATTTAAAAAAAGAGTGATATTAAAACTTTGTGTGTTTTGGCACAATTCAGATATTTGACAACCTTTTCTTAAAAACCATCGTCAAGTATAATGCTTCCAGTTCCAAGTACATTTAGAATCATTGTTGTTGTGAATTTGGTTTGGTTATGTTTAGATTTGTAGTTTTTATTTATGATTTTTTTTTCTTTGCATTTGAGTTTTTTATTTGGATTTATATATATATGTTTTTCTTTGTGTATAAGTATTCTGTGTTAGTTCTATTAGTGATGGTTATGATAAGGATTCTTTTTTTTTTTTTTTCTTTCTTTTTTGGGGAAATTTTTTAATTTGTGTTGTGTTAATGAAATATGATGTTTCTTTTCTTTTCTTTTCTTTTTTTAAATTTATTTTGTAATAATATTTGAAGAAATTGTTACTTCAGCAATATTATAATTTTCATCGTATTTTAATATTTTTAAAAGACATTGACGCTGGTTTTTTTGTTTTTTGGTTTTTTGGTTTTTGTTTTTGTGGGAAACCGTCAACATTGGTACATTATATAACGACAGCTTTTTTGAAAAATCATAGTTAAAAGCACTCAAAAGCATAGGACGACTTTGGATTTGACGATGTTTTTTAAACCGTCATCAAATGTACTAGTGAGTGTAGCACATTTGGTAATAGCTTGCTTAAGCAGATTTAGTGGCGATACTAACATTAATAAATAAACAGGTTCTACAAGTTAGTTTGTCAAGTAATAAAATTTAGCAAATTATTATTGTCTCTACTGTGTATGTTTATATATAATTAAAATGTTGTAGCTAATTAAGCTCTAAACTTTCGCAATCTATATAAGATATTACTAGAATAACAAATACCTACTCATGTGAAGATACATAAAACACAAAAACTAGGGAAGTTATTAATTATTAGTATTGGTAATTAAAAACTCACTGCTGTTGTTTGTTTCTCTGGAAAAATAATTTTCCTCTTCATACCGCTTTAACTTGATAGTAAGCTAGCTGATGGTTCTGTAACCTGTAATTAAACGCACATAAAAACAACTTTTAATTAAAAAAAAAAACTGTGAGTTGTCCAGAAAACTACAAAACAAGATATATATATATATATATATATATATATTTAAAGGATAATACAAAACAAGAACTTAGAAGGACAAAAGGAACAACTTTTCCACGTCAGATATCTGCTCTTTTCTTGTACTCTATCAAACAAGCAAAGACCATGAAGAATCATAGAAAGATGTTATTGCTTGTTTAGCCGGGGGAAAAAAAAAAGAAGAAGAAGGAGAAGAAGAAGAAGAAGATATTATTGCTGGTTTTAGGGGGTGGGCATTGGATCGAAACCTGCTTTTTCTTCTCTATTTTTTTTTTTTTTTTAACATTCATTATCCAATCCAATTGTAAAGAAATCCTTTCATATCCAACCAATCCAATCCAATTTGTTTTATCATCCAATTCAAAATCCATTGGATTGGAATTATGCTTATATTTTCATAAATAATAATTTTTGTGAACATGAATTTATTTTTTCATGTCCATTCATCATATAACAATATACAAAAATATATATTGAAAAAAATAAAAAATTTAAGTTAATGAAACATGTGGTTTTTTGTGGATTTTTTTTTTCTTTTTGAAAATAGATTTTGATTCTTCTTATTGATTTTGAGAGAATATAAGGTGATTTTTTTAAAGGCCCAAAAAATGGGGTAAGCGGAGAAAGACAAAAAGGAAAACGCCAACCCGTAAAAAAAAAAAAATAAAAAATAAACAGGATAAATATTACATAATATCTAATATAAAATACTTTTATATAAATTACATAAGTATATGGATTGGAATATTAGATTTATTGGTTTTTCAAAATTTAAATTCAATATCCAATCTAATTCAATTAAATGAGTCCAATTATCATCCAAATTCAATCCAATAGTGTTTGGATATCTAAATTTTTTTAGATGGAATGGATCGGTTTGGTTGAATGGACGACTTGATCTTGTACCCACTCCTAACTGTACACACTATCAAGAAAAATTAGAAAAAAAAAAAAAAAAGGATTTTAGAGAGTTGGAAAATTTAGAGTAAATGTTGTACCTATATATTTTTTTTGGTGAAAATATAAAACTTGTACTTTTGATCTACCCATACGTATTGTTGTTTTAGTTATTAAATCAACTTTTTAATAATTTATCTATGACTCAAAGCAATTTTTCCTGCCCTTTATAAATTTTTGGATTATTTATGTTTTTGTACCCTATATTTTGCTTTTATTATTTTGAGGTTTTACATTTTTATACCTTTAGATTTTAATAAATATACAAATCTATACCCTTTTTTCAGGTCAACACTTAATTTTGACCTAAATATACCAAAATACCTTTAGAAAGAAAAACTACAACTTAGATCATTACCTTTTATATCATGTGTTTTGCTTTTACTAAAAAAAGTATACCCTACAAAAGGAGTATACCCTACATTTTAAAATAATGTATTTTTTTTTATCATTCTATTATATTTAATATATTAAATCTATATGTTTTCTCAGTCAACTTTTCATTTGGACTTTAAGATGTCCAAAATACCATTGATTAAATTTCTTAAATTATCTTCTAAATTCAATTTTGAGGGTATTTACATTATTTTTAATATTAAAATAAGTATTGATTGAGAAAATATAAAGATATATGTATTAAATATAATACACAATATACTTTCTAAATAAAATAGGTCAAAATTACGTATTTATCAATAAATGATATAGATTTATATTTTAATTCAAATCTAAAGGTATACAAATGTGAAATGTTAAAATACAAGGTATACTTTCTAAATAAAAAGTAAAATATAAGGTATTTAACCCTAAATTTTTATAGTGGACATTAATGTATTAAACTGTCAAAAAATTAAGAGGGTGTTTGGTGAATGAGTTTGAGTTAAGATTTTTAAATTTCAATAATAATTTTTGTTGACTTTTCAGAAAAGACAAATAACTTTTTCAGGAAAGATAAAAAAAATTTTCAAAAAAAGATAAAAACTGAGATGAAAAATATAGTTTAATTTAAAATAAGATGAAATACCAAACATAACGTAATTTAATTACTAAATCAATTACTCAACCAAAAAAAATAAATTTGTTAAAACAATTATACGAAGAATTAGGTAAAAAGTGAAGGTACAGTCTTATTGACAGCAGCAGTCATGTTGGCAGAATAACGAGATACGAAACAGTCAAAGGACTAGTGCTTTTTTAACTATTAGTTGTTAAAAGGATAACAGCTTTTTCCTTTCTTTTTATTTCGACAACCAATCAAAAGGCAACAACTTTTTGTTCTTATTATTCATTTTTATACGTCTCTTACGCCAGTATCTTTTCATATATATATATATATATATAATTGTGAATTATATGAATTAAGAAGCATTATGAAGTTAATTTATGTGGAAGCAGGAACAGAAAAGGAAAAGGTAGAAGAAGGATTAATTTACCACGTAACAGACTAAAAACAGAAGCAGGCTTTTTTTTTTTTCTGTTTAGCAATAAATATAATAGATACTGGAGAGAAGTTATATCCTCAAATATTGGCTAATAATAAATTCTTTTCTCCTGAATGATTTTGTGATAAATATTATATATTTGCTAGAAAATCATTGACCAATTAAGCTAAAGAAAAAATTAATTTGCAGATTCTTGTTCATACATATATATGTTGCTGACAGTATATATATATATATACACACACTGCCAAATGGCTTATCCTCGGCAGTAGATTAAAGTTTATAATAAGAGTACCGTAGCCAAAACTTCAAGAAAGGTGTTTTTTTTTTTTTAATTATTATTTGTTATTGTCTCTCTAAGAAAGAAAGATATGTCCAAAGGTTTGAATGCATCGGATAAACTCAATCTACGTTTTTTTAAGTAACTCAATCTACTGTTGGTCATGATATAGTTTCACTCTGGAAAATCGATATATATATATATATTGGTTATATTTCATGTATCAATACTCACCTCAACATATTTTACGACCACAAGATATATATTGACCCAAAAAAAAAAAAACTAGACTGTATACAGTGGCAAAAGTAAACCATGAAACATGCCGGTCCTCGCAAAGGGTATAGTCATGCATAATTATGAACTCATACACACACACACACACATATATATATACCGCAGAGATTTCAATGAAGATGCCGGTCAACTATTTATCCATGACGCAAATGCATAAACATTAATGGGAAATAGGGAAAAAAATCAGTAACGTAAAAAAACATTCAATACAGAGAGAGAGAGAGAGAGAGAGAGAGAGAGAGAGGATGTTCTAATACTCACACAAAATGCTTTGCAGAGACGATTTCTCTCCGTCTCTAAAAACAAACCCACCGGCGATTCCTCCAACATCGGAAAAAGTCGGAACACCAAATTATTTGAATCAAATACTTGTCATGTCTTGTGTATACACACACACACACACACACACACACACACACATATAAGAAATATTGCAGCAATTTTGTGCAGTAGACTTTTCAGGAGAAGGAAAGAGAGAGAGAGAGAGAGATTATACATCACATCTGCTATTTGTATATATATATATGTACAGTTTTACATATATATATATATATATGTCCTAACAAGAGCCGGAGAGTCCAGAGAACAAGACAAGCAGAAAAGGAGATATAAATATTGGATTTGCTTGTTTTTGACTCGTTGCGTGATCTTATGGCAGTGTTAGGTGGACTACTTTAGAATCTGAGTGTATCTAGCCTGTACGAGAAAGATCAGCTATATATATACATATTTCCTCAGTAGCTTTTAGAGTAGAGTCTTTATAAAAATGAGGTGAAATCTCCAGAAAAATGCATGTAAAAGAAGGGCAAAAAAAAAAAAAAAAAAAAAGAAAACTGGAGAGAATCCAAAACTGGGTCGAAGAAGATTTGTACATGTTCGTGCCGTTTCAAACTGCTACGTACCTTCGAATATGTAATACATATATATATATATATATTGCTGTAACACGTTACCATGAAAACTACCGGTTTATATCTGTTGGTGTTAGATTATATAGTTTTATATTTATTTATTATTTATTTTCTATTTTTAGTTGTCAGCAGTTAAGAATAAGTTAGTCTTTTTATATTTTTTTAGTTGGTCTACGTAAATATCTTTTAATGTATTATTTTGATTATCGACCATGACAACAAATATTAGCTTTCTCTTATTCTTAAATTAGATTTTTGGTTTTCTACCGAGTATCCGAGCCACCATCTCATGCCTGTTGCTTACTCTTGTTATTCTAGTTCTTTTACTTCTTTTTTAGCTTCTATTCATCATCTCTCTAAACTATTGTCTTCTAAAAATGTTGTTTGTGATCCATTTGGGCAAGATGCTATAGTTGAGGAATTTGCTGCTATGCATCAGACATATACATGAGACTTGGTACCTTTACTATCAAGTAAATGGCAATTGGTTCTCGTTAGGTCTATAAAATCAAAACCAAGTTTGATGGCTCTATTGAAAGATACAAAGCTCGACTTGTTGCTAAAGGTTACTCTTAGGAATATGATATGGATTATGAGGACACATTCACCCCAATTGCAAAAATGATTACTATCTGCACCCTTAATACAGTTGCCTACGTTCATCAATGGCACATACTCAGATGGATGTCAAAAATGCCTTTCTGAATGGTGATCTTCATGAAGAAGTTTACATTGTATCTCCTACAGGTGTTTCTCATCAACTTGGTGAAGTCTGCAAGCTCAAAAAAGCCTTTTATGATCTCAAATAGGCACCCTGAGCTTGGTTCGAAGAGTTCTCCGTAGTGATTACTTCGTTTGGATTTCGCTCTAGTCATTATGGTTCAGCCTTTGTTTATCAGATGCACTAGTGCAGGTCGTATTCTACCATCTCTATATGTTAATGATATGATTATTACAGGTGACGATGTTGACAAGATTACAGCACTGATGGTCAAGTTAGCCGTTGTTTTGCCATGAAAGATCTGAGCTCACTACGTTATTTTCTAGGCATTGAGGTCGCCTTTTCTCCAAAATGTTATCTTCTCTCTCAATCAAAGTATATAACTGACATATATGAGTGTGCATGTCTTACAAATAATAAGATTGTTGATACACCTCTTGAGACTAATGCTTGTTATTCTCCTTCTGATGCTCCACCTTTGCTAGATCATAGTTTATATCGCACTATTGTCGGTAACTTGTTTAATCTCACCATCACTCGACCAGATATTGCACTTGCGATTCATATAGTTATCTAATTTGTCATTGCCCCTACTATAATTTATTGGGTTGTTGTTCTTTGCATTTTGAGGTATTTTTGGGGCATTCAGTTTCAGAATCTTTTATTTCCATCTACTTCATTCTTAGAGCTACGTGCTTACTTTGAAGTTGATTGGGCTAGTAATCTGATGGATCACAATTCTACCACTGGCTTTTGTATCTTTCTGGGTGACTCTCTTATTTCTTAGAAGAGTAAAAAGCAAGATGTTATTTATCGATCTTCCAACGAAGTAAAATATCATGTGATGACTTCTACTACTTGTAAGATAGTCTGGTTACGTCGGTCGCTTGCAGATATGGTTGTTTTTCTTCATCGACCTACTTCTTAAATTGTGATAGTAAGATTGCTATTCAGATTGTCTGCAATTCAATGTTCCATGAGCGGATCAAACATATTGAGATTGATTGTTATGTCACTTGACATCACTATTAACTTAGGACCATCTCATTGCTTTTCGTTTCTTCTTCCATACATATTGCTGAAATATTTATCAAGGCACTTTCTGCTTCGTGTTTCCGTTTCTTATTTGGCAAACCCTTAATGCTATTTGCTTCAGCATCATGAGTTTGAGGGGGGTAAGTTCGAGTATATAATTTTATATTTATTTATTACTTGTTTCCTATTATTAGTAGGTTTCATTCTTTTCAGTAATTAAGGATAATTAATATTTTTATATTTTATAGTTTTCTATATAAACTTCTTTTGATGTATTATTTTAATTATTAATTAAAATAAGAAATTCTAACTTTCTATACAGTTAAATCAGAAACAAATAGTTTGCGGATAGAACTTGTACCAATAAGACCTTTTGAGTTTGCTGAAGCACTAGTCAAATGATGGTATTTCAGAACTGTGAGATATCTTAAAAATCTCTCCCACTGTTGTAGATAAGAGTATTAGTGTAGTGTTTTCGGATCTTTCAAAGTTCAAACCACTCTTTTTACACGGCTCCTTGTTTATGATGTGATTCCGGAATTCTGCCCAAATCTCTGCTTTCTTTCCCTTCCCCCACCCCTAATTTTTTCATTACCAAGCTCTAGAACCCCAAATATTCGACTACAAATCTTATACAGTATGTGTATGTCAAGCTATGAGAAGTTGTGGATGTTAAGACAGTATCCGACAGCAATCTACGTGTCTTTCTGCGTACGTGTTTATAAATATATGTGTGTGCATATGAGTGTCTGGTGCATCTATACATATATACAACATATATATGCAACAGACATGAAACCATATGTTTCGGACGCGCAAGATACACTTCAAAACAAAATTTCTTTGAGCTAGGATTAATGATTTCATCTCTAGTTGTCTTGTAGAATTTCTTTAGGTGGTAATTAAAAGAGCACTCACCGATTATCTTTTTTTTTTTTTTTTTTAAACTGTAAATGCCGGATTTATTACGAGACATTTCCCTTGTTTGCTACTAGATTTTGTTTTTTTGTTTTGTTTTTTTTTTTTTTTTTAATTTTGATTTGATTTGTTTTGTTTTGGGGATAAAGAAAATTGTGTCGATGGACAACTTTTGTATATAAAGAAAGATCTGCAGTGTCCTAAAGATCTGATATAGCAGCCGAACACCAAAAGAATGCCAAAATAATTTCTTCCTTCCTTCACATATAAAGCTTCAAAAGTAGTGGAGGACTTGTCTTCTCAGAGATTGAAAATATCCCGTATTGGAAAAGAAAATGGGATAATTGAAAAGAAGAATTTTTTTTTTTTTAATCTTTACCAATATGGATGAGTCTTTTGTCCGATCGCAATCGTACATATCCAATATATTTTTTTTTGTAGAATTATTACTAGTTGATTATTATGTGAAACATGTTACATTTTTGAATCATTTACAACAAGTAAAAGTATCGGTAGAAAAGGTTACTTTATCCAGCAAACAAAGAAATACATATTACACATTAAGTTGTTTTCAGTTATAAGTTAGTTTCGAAGTGTACGACCACCGCTTTAGCTATATATATATATATATATATATTAACCAATTGGTCATGAGCCATTGGTCATTGGCTCATGATCATGCAACAAATAATGTAACTCGTGCTTCTTGACGAATGGAAAAAAGCGTACAAAAAGTGACTGAAAAGTTCACATCCAGGAGCCAAATTTTGCAACAAAAATGTGAATATACATAGGTTGAAGTTGGTCATTTGACTGATTTTATATATAGATATAATCAATAAGATAAAATTTCTTGTTCTGCACTGATAGGGTGTAGTGGTTACTTTCTCATTCCCAAAAAGGAAAAAAAAAAAGGTTTAATCGAATATACAACATTCATTGCACACTAAGTCTGATTAATAATAAAAAAAAAAAAAAAAAAGATTAATATGCTTAAACCTCAGAGCTACAGCTTCACACAACAATATGTCGATTTACTATGTACATGCTCTATCGACCAGATTGCAAAAGAAAAACCAAAACCATATCAGATGCTCTGAACCGTATGGGAGTAAACAATGTTCACATAGTACCATAGCGAACTTTCTAAAACTAGGAATGTCTGGAAGTCACTGAAATGCCCTTGCGCCGACCTGAAGCAACAGCAACATTAGACCGCGACGATGGCTTGAATCCCCCGGTCAGTATGTTGGATGCTGCAGCCGCACTTATTTTCCTTCTCTTGGATTCTAGCTCTAGTCGCTTACTAGACACAGAGGATCCAGATGGCTCTGAAAATATTGAAGCAGCATTGATCAAAGCTCGCTTGTCCTTTTTATTTTTCTCAAACTTGGAAGAGAACTTCACGCGCGCAGCAGCAGCAGAATCTTCTTTCGAGGCTGGAAGGATTCGCATGCTCAGTCCCATTTTCCTGGAGGATGCCTCCTCTTCAGCAACTCTTTTCTTTTGACCCTGAAACGGATGAGCAAGCAAAATTTTAGTGAAGAACTTCATAGGAGAAAGGAGAACATTCAAATAACTCGTATTATGTTTGGTAACATACTCGAAGTTGGGCACGGAGAGCCTTGTTAAGTGCATAGTCATCTGAGTGCCGGGCATCAGAGAATTTCTGTAGCCGCACCAATACTGGCTCAGCTTCTTTCTTCTTCTTCAAATCTTGTTCTTGGTGCTCAGACGGTAAAATGGATCTGCAAGCTTTCCTCTTTCTGAAAAATAAAGCATTTAACCATGTTGGTAATTGAATGTGGAAATCTTAAAGAAGGTAGCAAATGTTGATATAACAAAGAGATACCAAACCACCTCTCTTGTTTTTCGATTTTGGCTCAGATAGAAAATGGACTCACTTTAAATCTAATTTTTAAATCTTCTTGAGATGCCAAAAAAAAACAAATAATAATAATAATAAGGAATCAGAACCTACCTTCGTCAGCAGGAAGTTCAAAAGTTTCTGCATCCTCAATGTCGAATTCCTCAATCTTCCGAGTGGCACCACTGATAATGACATACTCGGTATTCTTTGGATCTGTTTGAATGACTATCTCATGTTTACAGCATGCTGACTTCATGGTAAAGCTCCATATCTGGAAGAAAGCAATATTTTTAATAGATACATCAATGCAAAAAAGAAATTTGTAGCCTGCGGATGTACATGCTTCAAGAACACAATAACCATGGATAGAATCGTAGTTCTACAATCTGAGAATTAATATCAGCATGCAGCTTTCATTAAATACCTTCGTAGAATAGTAATTTCCCACTTGCTTTTTTTCTGCGTTAAAACGGACACCCTTTGCAATCATAGAATTGCATCCACCACACCATATATTGAATGGCATCTCAAACCTGAAAATTGAACACAAAATTAGCAATCCAAAAGTGAGACTCTCGGTTCATATACTTCTAAAAATCTACAACAAATGTAAGCCTCTGCACTTGTCAACAACATTCACTGCCTAATCCATTTTAAAGCTAGAGCTTGGATGACAGAGCTCGATTACAAGTAATAACATAAAATCTCACGGAAAGAACGTTGAAGCAGAGCATGTTCCTAAGTACAAGAGATCCTCCATATCATACATAATTAAAATTTTAATGGGCATGCCGTGTTACCTTATGATCAAAATACCCTGGTCTATTTTTCTTGCCCTCTCCCTCAGAGCATGTTGACCATGGAACTTGTTCAGGGAACCCTGCAAAAGGAAACAACGTTAAGGATCCCGAAAAACGGATCAATCAAACACTATTGTGACAAACTATAAACGAAAACTAGGATACAAACATACCTGATTTGGGGTCCATTCTGGGGGATAGTAAAAGTTGTCTGCCCTTGCAGCTGCAAGTGAGGACTGCAGATCCAATAAAAACAAGTTTAGCAGATTGAAAGCAACACTAATAAGTTTCGGAGAAAAACCAGAAACATTGAAGCCCCCTCTCCAAAGACCAGAACCCAAGTAATGCAATCGAAATCACAATTGATGTTCAAATTCAAACATGAACAATCACCAATAGGAAACAATACAAGAATCTTAAAGTACCATGAAGAATGTCTTTACAAGCACTCGATAAAATGAGATCCCCTATGTATGTAATGTAAAACCATAACTGGCACATGTATAGTGTCAAACAACTGCCGGATGAAATCATCAAAAGTGGATTTGATATTGCCTATATGTTGCAATCCTTATAAGAAATTTTAGCCTTTCTATTCATAAAACCTGCCCCTTTTTTTAGCCCATCAAGGTCAGATACGTTTGTTTAGAACCTTAGAGATACATCTTAACGCTTGTGCTAGTAAATTCCTAGGTAATGTTCGTATCTTCACATCGTACTTAAAATGCACTATCATTTCCGATAATGAATTTTTGCACTTCTTCCTCCACAAACAAGGAAAACATATCTTAAGATACATGACATAGTATGATAAAAACACAAACTTTAAGTGATCCGCAACACCTAATCCAATGTTAGGTAACGGCAAGTAATTAAAAAATCTGAGCTTTCTGATAATAACCTTCCCCTAAAACGACAGCATCCCTCTTAGTTATGCATGAATGTGGCAAATGGAAACTAAACAATTAGGTACAACGTCAAAACTGACACAGAAAATTGTAGGACCAACCAGAAATACAGGCAACCAAACTTAACTTCAAACTAAAACAGTTAACATCAATAAGAAAATCACGACTTCAACGTCACAACGATATTAAACAACAAAGTACAGCCCCTTTAGGCCCTTTAATCATAATTCACCTGAAAATCTTAAAAGTGACGCCATAGCAAAACTCTTGTTATTTGTTATCAACAAAATCTCGAAAATTCCGAGTAGTTTTCATCACAAAATCGCTTCTTAATTCTTCAAACGAGTCGGCGCCATTTAAGAAACGTAAAATCGAACGCAGAAAACGAAATTCATACCAATATTTAATAATTGGCGCGAAAAAAACCCTAACTTTCAGAATCATGTGCCCCAATTGGGGAAAATAACGAAAGAGAAAGAGAAGAAAAGTTAATTGGAGAATTACTTACCATTTTCGAAGATCGAGATTGGGACGATTAGGTTTCGGAAGGATAAGATTTCTGGGGTGTCTGATGAATTTCTGGAAATAAGCTTCAACTGAAGCGCTCGGTTCGAAAGGCCTTCCTTCTTACGCGCAGAAAGAAAATAAAACAAAAAGTTATATTTCGTCGTAAGAGGAAAGACTGGAGAGAGACGGTGCCGTTTTACTGGGTATCTTCTGGACCTTCTTTGAGCCCATTATTAGTAACACGAGCCCAAAAGGCCCATTACTAACCCAACCTAACTCCACTGTGATGAACTTGTGAGAAATCCCTTAGTGCATATTGTTTAGGATTTTTACCTCCATAATTTGGATTTTTTTTTTTTTTCTGAAATCGTTTTTTTATTTGATAATATGGAGTAATATTCTAGAGATATATTCTTTTTAAAGCATTTTCAAAGACCACTAACTCTTTTTTTTTTTTTGGTCAATTTATAGAATAATGCTCGTACACCCACTTAATTTCGAATTTTGTACTAATTTTAATTGTACTAAATTATATTTTCATAAAATTTACAAAAAAAATAGCTTGACTTTAAAACGTTTAAAGTAAATAGAAGATAAATAATCCATATATGAAAAAAAACATTTATTTAATAAATTTGTTATTTACTTGAAATATTTTTAAAATATGCTATTTATTTTAATTATTTATTGAAAAAATATCATTTATTAATTTCAATTTTAGCCTCAAAATATACATTGCCTCATTGTTTTCTTTTGAAACTTAAAATATCGTATTATTGGTACCTAAGCTTATCAGTTTTGGGTGTGTTTGATTTCAGTCTCCAACTCAGGATTTTCATCTCAGTTTTTTTTTCCCTAAAAAGTTAACAAAAATTACAACTAATTTTTGAAAAAATCAATTGAGTTTAACTTAAAAATTTCATCTCCAATCAGCAAATCAAACAGAGACTTCATTTTTTATCCCTTGCTGATGTGTGGGTAGAGGTTTTTGGTAAAATGAAAGTTAGGTGGTTAATTGGACGGGTAAATTGAACCACATCCATGTTACCCACCTAATCCAAAATTATGATTTTCATATATCCGATCAATTAGATTACATAAATTTACCTATCCAATCAATTACTCAACATTCATTTTATCCTGTTATCTTGAACTTGTACGTCATTCCATCATTTTTTAACATTTCCATCATATAGAAGGACCTATAACAAAATATTTGATAAGCTCAAAGCTAAAATATGACATTTTAAGTTTCAAGAAGCAATGTCAAATAATTCATATTTCTCGAGAAGCTAAAATTCAAATTAATCCTAAAACAAAAGTCCTTGAAAAAAATTTAAAATAAATATTAGTAAAAAAACACAGGGTTATTAGGTTAATGACGAGGGTACGCCACTCCACCGGCCTAGCCCCAAACAGTTAGTTGCTCTTTTCTTAAGCTCTCCTCTTTTTTCTTCTTTCCTTTTCCTTCAACTTGGCTTTCTCTCTCTCTCTCTCTCTTTTTTTTTTTTTTTTTTTTTTTCCTTTCAAGAGCAAGTTAGATTTTTCTTCAAGCACACCGACAAGAATTCAGTTTTTTTAACTTTGAAAAACATACAGGTTTTTGTTTGAACTCATTTTTCAAAAGACGTAACTGTTCATACATTTTACAACCGGCCACCTCAATGATCAGCATCTTTTTTGTCCCCTTCAAAGTAGAAGATATAAGTATTTGTATTTATTGGAAAATAGAGAATAATTTCAAATTAAGACATGAATTGTGACCGAATTGGACTCAAAAAGTACAAGAAATCACCACTCTGATAAACAACTGGTTTGTTTGTAAACTCAAATGAAACACTTAATCGAGCACAACTATGCCGTTTTATCAACAACTCTATAATCATAGGTAAAATCTGATCGACCGAGATCGAGAGACCCATAACAGCAAAGCCACACTAAAGACTGCTAGAAAACAAAACTACAGACTTAAAACCCAACCTAACACGATATACTTACAACCGAATCGAAGTGAAAGCACCGTTATTACAAACCATAACATGTAGAAACAAAACAAAATCCGATCAACCGAGATCGAGAGACTCATAACTGCTAGAAAACGAAAATAAGGACTTAAAACCCAACCTAACACAATGCACTTACAACCAAATCGAGGTTAAAGCACCATTATTACAAATCATAACATATAGAAACAAAACAAAAGCTCTATGTTGATAAACACCAAAAAGATTTCGACCACCTGATGTTTGATTGTGCCAGTAATGCTCCAAACAAACGACCATCAACATCTGCCCCACCTTCGATCGGCCTCAATAAAAGCTTTGTGCCTCACACCGTCCCCATCACCAGAAAGCCCAGTTCCGTTTGACGAGCTTGGAGCTTAAATTTCAGGATCGAGCAAAACAACATGCCTGAAGACGGTCTCGAAGGCCAACCAACTCACTCTCTTTTCAATATTTTGCATAATCAAACAAATCAACATAATCATCCAATTTGGTCTATAACTAAGATCTTAATGTGCAACTGTAGACATTACGAAAAATTAAGATGTAAATGATGGAGAGAAAAAAAAAAAAAAGAATTTATGGTGCGTTTGGTAAAACAGTTTGAGTTGAAATTTTTAAGTTTGGGTTGGTTGATTTTTTAAAAACTAGTTATAATTTTTGTTGATTTTTCAGAAAAAGACAAAAATTGAGATGAAAAAATACGATTTAGTTGGAGTTGAACTTGGTGAGCCAAACGCACCATTAATCGTTTAAAAGCTAATTAGTAACTTTCACATACTAAAAGCTAAAAAAATTCAGCTGTTCATATTGTTTTTTTTCATCATTAATCTATTGTAGCTCTTTCTTGAATTAAAATAAAAGAAAAAAAGAGGTTATTATAAGTTCATGACCAATTAACCATATTGTCGAGCATGGTGCACTAGGGGAATGAGATCCTTTTTTCTTCAATGTAAAATCATAGCTAAGTACCTTGTACCAACTCCGATTTTTTTTCCATCTAAAGTGCCCTTTTGTTAATTTCATTTCAAGTAATCGATGGCCATAATATCCTTTTTCTTTTCTTTTTTGCTTGAATGTTAACATGGAAATTTTACCCATGTAATCAATATCCTTACACCTTTTCTTTTCGAACGGTCCTTTTTACCGTAAGACTTTTTGTTACATATTATCATAAGAATTACTCTGTTTTAATAGTCTGATTTATGAATATTCACTTAAAAATTTATAGTGCACATCACATAATCGTTTCAGTTATACAATGACTAAAACAGGAATTCTTACCGGTAATATAAAATAGGAGATCTTTCAATAGAAATTCCCTTTATTTTTAAGTGAAATAGTGAAAAACTTTTCCTGTATCTTGCTAGTACTTTGAATGTCCACTTCTTCAAAAAGTATTTGATATTGCCCCTCACTTTTCTCCACAACTATTCATGGATGCTTTGTCCATAGAAAACGTAGATTGCATATTCCCCACTCTTTTATTTCTTAGTTGCATTTCACTCAAAACAAAGTACCAAGCTTCCTTCCAACCATTAATGGAGAGAGAGAGAGAGAGAGGGAGGGAGAGAGAGAGAGGGAGGGAGAGAGAGAGAGGTTGATGTCCCTACATTCTATTATAAACTTATGCTCTTCAAAACATGATATTATAATAGAATTAATTTCGATTTTACAAGCATAATCAAATATACATGATTCTAGGTTTGACAATTGTTATTATGACCTTTTATATTTCCTTTATTTCTAAGGAACTTTCATTTGGAAATATGGCTCTCTTTCTCTCTCTTTCTCAACCCTACTAGTAAGCCTCAAATAATAAAAGGCAAACAAAGACACATTTTAAACCTCTCCTTTTCATTTCTCAAATTTTATATAGCCCCCCATTGATAGATTTCAATCAAGCTGTCCCAACTCCAAACAAAATATTCTTCCTCTCAATTCTCATATCTAAAAATTCCCTCTATTTGGTACATTTGCTTGTTTTTTCATATCCCATATGCCTCCTCTTTCTAACCCTCATTCTCTTCCTCCAACTCCTCCTCCATGGCCTTGAAACTTTCTCATCTACTCTTCTTCATTCTATGGCTCTCTCTTCTCTTCTTGTTGTTTCGCGAATTCCTCAACTTCAAGTCGAAATTCAAAGCCAAGCAAAACATCATCGCCACCTATTCTTCGATCTCAGATATTCATGAATACCCTAATTTGATGATCAGCAGCAGAAAAGTTCTAGCAAGCAGTTTTGACTTCACCCCATTTTTAAATCATCATCATCAACAACAACAACATAAGAAGCCTCATCGCCGTTCTTCATCGCCCCCGAGCACAACGGAGCCACTTGAAGCCGCCGGCGATGATCATGACGGGAATGAGATCGATCCACGTTATGGTGTTGAAAAGCGCCGTGTCCCAACCGGTCCAAACCCATTGCATCATTGAAATAATGGGTTCTCAAGTGATATCATGATCACATAGAATGAAATATCAAAAGAGGTTGTAGAAAAAGGAAAAATATGGTTAGTGGAATATTTTTATAATAATTACTTTTGTTTGATTTTCTTTGCAAATTTAATGTTTTGTGACCACATAATTTCTTACATATTATTATTTTATTTTTCTACATGATAGTAAATTTTTATGCATCACAATCCAATCCGAGCTTGAACCGAGATCGAATGTGGAGACAACAAATCTTGCTAGTGGGATATAGATAAGGATGGCTCTACCTATATAACTAGATTGATATGTGATATTGTGATCATTTGTACATGTGCTTTGTACTTATTATAATCACTATAGAGAGAGAATATATTCCATATTTTTAATAGGTTGATTTTTTCAGTGCATGATTACTTTGGTCTCTATATATTTATTTATTTATGTAATATTTTATTCATATCAATGTACGTATAGAAATTCACTTTGACATATTTTTGGTAAAATTTTCTTCAAGAAAGTAATTTGGAGGAAACATGAGTAGCTGTGACGGCACGGAATATATAATTATATATGTATACATATTTGTGTGTGTGTGTGTGAGTAAGAAGATATTTGGACGCACCGTAATGACATATATTAATTGCGGTTGGTTAGTGTAAAAGGCATTGCTTCCTTTGAAGATTAATCAAAGCAGTGTGCATTACACGTGATGAGGTTGGTGCAACATGATGCTTTTCCTTTGGATTACACCGACACAACACACACACACACACACACACATACACACACACACACATATATATATATTTTAAATATAATATTTTTCTTACTAACAATATTTTTCTTCAACAATTTCTTGATCTTGAACTCTAGTTAAGACTACTATGATGTGATATTTTTATTTACTTTCGGTTTTAAAATAATTCAAAAAATTACGTTATTCTCTTCTAGATGATCATATCTTGCCTGCGATGTGTTTATCACGTAGAGAGGAACATCACACTTAATCTTTCATTTATTTATTGTCAATAAATAACATTACAATATAATACAAAAAGAATAAAGAATAAATACGTTAAATACGTTATCTTTATTTATCAACTCTATTTTCTTTTCTTTATTTTGTCACTTTTTCCTGTTTCAAGTTTGATAAACTGCAATGTCGTGGGTCTTAATCTAAAAAAAATCACTTGGTTTAAGGTAGTACCAGAGTCATTTTCGGAAGTTGATGGACATTAACCTGGTGTACTTAATTAATTAATTTCTGAATTTTTTTTGTTAAATTGCATAAAACAAATAAAGGGGAGAATAGCAGTTTTCAATAAATAATAGAAGTAAATTGTATGTCTAAAACATTTAGAGTAAATATATTAGTAAGTATTGAATTTATTTACTTGGTAATTTACATCGTGATTTTACTATTTACCCCAAATATTTTAAAAAAACATGTTATTTATTTTAATTATTTATTGGAAACTACAATTTAATACAATTTCTGATAAAGGAAAATAGGTAAAGATCTTATGTCCGATACCTACGGGGTACAGTTGAGTTCTCAATTGTAATAGTTCGAAGCTATAGCATTGGCAACTTAATTTGTTTTTTAAATCATTGTAATATTACACAATAAAAAATAAAAATAAATAAGAGAAATATGGTAGCCTCAATTACTTAAAAAGGACGAACATATTAGCTAGCGTGGTGTCAAATAAAAATTATAACCATTCTTTTTTTCTAAATGCATGATTAGAAATTAATAATTTAACGTTTGAGATTAATGGCAAATGACCAAAGTTAATCTTAAATCATTATGGAGTAATCATAAGTTTATTTGGTAGGTAATTTCATAACCTCAACCAGCCAAAACCTTGATGCTTACTAAAAAGAAATTTAAAATAATAACAATGATAATA
The DNA here is from genome assembly GCA_025413485.1 of Ficus microcarpa. Classification (NCBI taxonomy): domain Eukaryota; kingdom Viridiplantae; phylum Streptophyta; class Magnoliopsida; order Rosales; family Moraceae; genus Ficus; species Ficus microcarpa. The sequence goes on along the minus strand of CM046385.1, from coordinate 7,248,481 downwards.
ATAACAACTAGGGGGCTTGATGCTTATAAAAGTGGTAGTTATTTATATATTCTGACAAATGTTAGACATATTCTAATCAATTTGATTCTCACTAATTGCAAATTTTTGTTTTCCATGGTGCACTTAAAGCTAATTTGGTACTTTTTGATAAACATAGCCCAAGTTTTTCCTACCCTTTTCGTCTGGTTTTTCTTTGTGTTCGATTGTCTTAATTTGGTTTTTTGAACTTAGTAAAAGAATTTGAGCTCTACACGGAGATTAAGTCAAAGTGTAGAACTCCTATTAAATTATGCCTCCTGACTTCCCAACTGATAACGGAGAGATGGAGTCAAGTATTTGGTTAAATAGTTCGAGTGCATATTATTCTGTATTCATTCATTTTTTGCTGCGATATTTTATCTCACAAAAAAATTTTTAAAATATTTGAGTTTGAATAAAAAAATACATATATGTCAAAACCCTTCATCCAAACATAACTCCTTCCATCAAAACTTTTAGGATTCCAATAATATTGCTTCGTTTGACATTTCAATTTAATTTAAACTAAATTGTACTTTTTTTTATCTCAATTTTTATTTTTTTTGTTTTTTTTAAATTAACAAAAATAATAATTAGTTTTTGAAAAATTAACCAATTTTAACTTAAAAATTTCATTTCTAACCAGCAAATCGAACACAAGCTTAAAAGCTGAATATATAAAGTATGGCCAAGAAATGTCGTAGTTAAGTACTGTACATGCTCTCGTGTAGTACAACAACCGTACGAGACCCTTCGTGATCAAAGGCCGTAGATATATGCTTTTCAATCAATTTCAAGCATGCTTCCAAAGCAAATAACAATACCCAAAATTGCAGATAAAATAATCCCTTCGAAAAAGCAAGCAGATCATAAACTAATCAACATATACTTGTAATATTCATCAAATCATCATATGCCAACAATAAAGTTAATTTTTTGTAGGTTAATTTTTTGTAGGTCCATTAGATTATAAGAAAAAGGGGACAATATTTTTCTCTCACGATTGACAAAGCTCTCGTAACTCTTAAATCAGACGTGAAAAATCTGTTGGGTTTAATTCCTACATATATATACCTACCTTTTGGTTTATGCTTTACAATTTTGTTTGCATTTGATGATCAGTCATATCTTAATCGGAATATATTATCTCACTAAATCTTGATTCCTGTAGTTATATATCAGCACCTAAAACTTGATGTTCCAACTTATTAAATAGGATATTGTTACATCGTGTAACATGTCAAATAGTATGGACCTTAGCTTACCACCAACCATATCCCCATGACCTTGCATATTTCATTAGTAATAGTAGTAATTAATGTTATACAAATAAAGGACGACGTATCTAGATTATCACATAAGTAAAGATTGTCTATATATATTGACCATCGTGTTATCCTAGCGTAATTTTACAATTTCTTTACATGAAAGACAAGTAGGCCTACCATCCCGTTTAAGTTCTTGGTAGGTGTATATTATATATTAAATTAACCAATAAAAGGTTTTGCCGACTATAATTTCTATTTGCTTACGCAAGATTGTACCCTTTTTTTCCTTTAATTTGACAAGAATTTGTCAGCATCAACTTTTCCCTATATTTGCATATTTGGAGAATAAAACTTTTATGAATGTCTGTGGTTGTTGAAATTGTCGAATACATATATATATATATATATATATATATATTATGCAAACCAAGTTGTTATGTTGTTGTCAAAATCCAGATAGGGAAGCGATTCATTATGAAGATATGATCGTACTCATAATTAGTACTATTCCAAACAACTTTTTATTGAAAGATGTATGAAATATATAAAGTGGAATATATATGAATAGTCTTATAGTAATTATTGAAGCTCAATAATAATGATGATCATGGTACATAAATGGGGGTTAGAATGACATATCACCTAGAATAAGAATATGATCTAAGTTCCGGAAGAAATTAAGTCCCGACATAATTGAGTTGATTCAAACTGAATCAAAATGAGAGAATAAAACAACAGCATCTTTTGCACAGCAAAACTTGAGTGTGCGTGTGTTCTTTTAATTACAAAAATTACATTCCTTTGAAAGCGTTTTTTTTTTTTTAATTTATAAAAGTGTTATTTAATAGGAAATTTTAATTCATTGTTAATATTATAATTATTTTGTATACACACATCAGTTCGATTTCTGGGATTTAATCTGTGTAGTGGTGGGATTCCTGTATTGATAGTGGTTCGGTCTTATGGCAACGATGGTGATAGCACGTGCAGCTTATATGCCTCTATTCGGGTGGTCCTTTGACTACATCGTGTGTCTCACGGGCTCTACTATCACTAGTGACTTTGTTAAGTCACATCATAATTGGAGGTTTTGTCAATGGTGCTTGGGGTTTTTCTTTCCTTTTTCAATGGTTATGATTTGTAATAACACTAGTCTTTATTCCCAATTTGGTGATGTGTCTTTCTTGTTTTCTAATGTTCTGTTATGTTGTCAGTCTGCTAAATTTATTTCTTAGAAGTTTTATGAGATTTTGATGCTATGAGTCTCTCAATTTTGATGGATCGGATTTTTTTTTAATCAAATTTGCCTTTTCTTTAATTTCAGGAAAAATTTAATCCGTCTCCCTAAATTTTCTACTTTAATTAATTGTTATTGTATAAATTTTTGCACGGTAGTGATTGGTTATTGCTCCTGTAAGTTGATAATTAGCTTCCGCTCATTGTGGGTTTCAAAGAACGTGAAAACACAGTTTTTTTTTTGTTTATTGTTGTGAATTATAGGATCTCTCTCGTTCTTCGTTGTTTCCTGGCATTGAAAATGAGTCACTTCTGTTCATCTGATGTCAACTTTTTGTTTGGCTTAATGAGGCTGGAAATATGGCTTTAGTGGTTTTTTTTTTTTTTTTATTTTTTTATTACACTGAAGAGATTCGAATTCTATCTCTTTTAGTGGAATCAAATGTAAAATTATTGTCAAGTTATGTCAATAAACACCTATGACCTTTTGTTTTAATTAGACGTTTAGAATATTATCAGATTTATTAGTGAAAATAGTCTAATTTATAAAAAGCAATTAAACCAAGTTGCTTCTGGAGAAAAGAATATTCTGTGAAGTATGAATATTTCAGAGTTTTCAGAAATAAATGAATTATTATGAATAAAATAAAGGGGACAGAGAAAGGGTAGCCTTTGCAGAAGCTTCATGGTTCACTTAGGCTCGTTCGTTTTGGAGTCAAGAAAGCCTTCATAATTAATATAATAATACTAGAAAAAGTAATAAAATAATAATAATAATAGTAATAATAATTAAGTAGGGTCATTAATTCATCATTGAGTATCTTGATATTTTGCATTGATGGGATAAATAATATATATGTCATTCTCTTTCTAATTAATAAGAATATTGTTGGCATGGTGTTTATATACATGAATTTGACAGCCATATTCTGTTCGTTTTACAACTTCATCAACTTTTTTCGAAACGTAAATTGAAATGGTATAATTTTCTAGCTAATAATCATTTTAGTATGGAATAATGCAAAAATAAATTGAAATCTCCACTCAGGTTATTGGATCATTGGCACACGGATTTAATTAGCCGATCAACATAAAAAGTAAGTACAGAATTACAACTATTGAAGCGATGACAAATTGATCATGATTTAAACTCTATGATTCTCTCTTATATATTTGATTTTTTTTTTTTTTTTTTGGCATCTACAATAATAGTGAGGTTGTCTATTTGATGTAAACGAATGATCCATGATAAATTTCGAAAATGAAATTGAATGGGGGCTTAAAACTCAACTATCTTCTTTTTACTTATTCAACAAAAAATAAAAAATAAAAACATATATAATACAGAAGAATAGTTCAAGCCAAAGAGAAGACCGTGAAATGCAAAGAAATTATATATATATATATATATATATATATATGTATTGCTATCTCACTTCTATTGTTTATCATGAGCACCGATTGTGTTGCCAACGAGGACACAGCACTCGATTTAAACAAGGGAAATTGAGAACAACATTTATTGATTTTCAATTATCATGAATTTTGTGAAACTAGAGCTAAACAAGTTGAAATGACAGATTTGGCTTCTTGAAACTTACGGCTCACCAAATCCCACCACTTTCTTTTGTTCAAAAGACATTTATGGCACTAACCCAAAAATGAAATTGGAAATAAAATAAAATTCCTTAAGTTTATTCACACAGATATATTTATTTATTTATAATTTTACAATTATCAATACGATTCTATGTTTAACTATTATATTTATACCAGATTCTATCAATTTTGTATATCTTTTTTATTTTGACGTGATCTTAATTAGTGACGGAGCCATGAATTATTTTCAGATAATGTGAAATAAACTAAAATTAGATGTTATTTGGTGGTTTGAGATTATATGTTTAAGATCTGAAACTTAGAAATAAAAATTTTGGTAATCATTGTAATTTAAAAAAAAAAAACATCATGCAAATTTTGTAATTAAAAGAACTCAGGGGGCAAATAAGAAAAAAAAATTGCAAAACTTTAAAATTTGAGGGCAAAATTCAAAGGAGCCCTTGGTCGGTCTGCCCCTAATTTTAAGTAAATTTAATGTCTAGAAATATATACTATCGATAGGGAAATGCATTTACATACACCTCTCTCCAACATCCTCCGATTTTCGATAATTCTTGCGTAAGAAAGCTATCATAATACTCATATCTCGACCAAAAATGGCTCCTAAGATAGTCACACAATTCTCCATAGGCCAACACTTTGGCTACATTCCACTAGCAATCGCCTTGTTCATCTCGGTCTTGGCCGTTGTAGCTTTTTCATGTGCCAAAAATTTTGTTGGCCGTGCCCGCCAAAAATCTAGTGCCAAAACATGTGACTTAAAGACAACAATAAGTAGCAAATTAGCTAGAGGTGAAAATGGAGCCGGTGAAGAGGCAAATTGTTGTGGCAGAAGACTATTTTGATGGGTGAAAAGTCCCGTCCGCTGGAGTTTTCGGGTGTAATTTACTACGACAACAACGGAAATCAGATTTCCGAGATGCCCAAATCGTTTCTTTTGGGTAGTCCCTTCACTGGCCTTCTAAATTCCGGTGACTAAAAATCATGTAAAACTAGCTTAGTGCAACGTTATTTTCTACATTTTATATGCTTTAGTACTCTTTATAGTCCCAAGTTTATATTTTTCAATTTAAAATTAAAAAAAAAAAAAGATTGCTCCTTTAGTACCCTTGTGGTCTTTTATTTGAATTGATTTTCATGATTTTTTTTTTTTTTTTGTTGATAATTTGGTTATGGTATGATTTTGCATGCCAAAAGGTTTGGAGGATGTCTTTACACTCTTGAGCTTGCTATGATTCTCTTGTCTAATCCAACATTATTATTTTCCGTTTTCACACCAAGTTTGAGACCAAGATGGAAGAGAAATGTATCAGCTACGTTGTTATTATAGTAGATTTAGGAAAAATTATTTTTTGGAATTAATTACAATAACAATGATGACAAATATTTGGCCTTGCAAGATGATTTTCATACTTTAACCAAAAGCTTGTCTAAGACTTAAAAGAGTCATAATTTGCGGCGTATAGATCCTTCAATTTCTGATCACTTTGGTGAAAATACAATGCAAAATGACACAAAGGCCCTTCTCATTTTTTGAAACCAACATTTCGCTTGCGTTTGGTGTGCAGGTTTGAAATTGAATTTTTATGCTAAAGTTTATTGATTTTTCAAAAACCAGTTACAATTTTTCTTAATTTTTCAGAAGAAGATAAAAACTGGTATGAAAATATTTGGTTCAAATCTAAAAGCCAAATGGAAGCGAATTCATGTTGGGAATTCGGTGGTGTTTGGACAAATTCTAAACCATCCTAATCCAGTTTGGATTTAGTAAAATCTTTTATTTCAAAATCCAAACTACCGTTTTTTTTTTTTTTCCCTCTCTCAATCTATTTTTATTTACAGTTCCAGTTTGAACAAAAAAAATATATATATATATTATTTCTAACCTGTTTACCAAACAATGTAGTCTGAGCATGGCTTGGTACTTTGGTACTAGGTAGTCCATTGAGATCCTGAAATCTTTCAAACTACGTTTAAAGTTTAAAGTAAACTCATTACGTTTTAAAAGTTAGTATATATCCCAGCTAAAGGTGAACACTGTCAAAATTTACTCAAAAAGTTTGATGCAAACTTGCAGAGCAAGCAACCACAAAAATGTTCGCAACAAAGACACTTGAAGGGAATTATTCTGAAGGGAATTTTTATGGTTCTCAGTACGAGCAAGACTTGTCATTTAGTCATTTGATTAATTTTTCAACATACTGATTTATGAATGTCAACATTAAAAATTTACGGTACACGACACTAAACTGCTCTTATTATATACCGGTCCGTTAGAAAATTAATCTAATAACTAAAACAACTATTTTTATTGGTAGTGAAAAATATAGTTCTCACTGCACAAATTTCCTTCAAATAATTAAAAATTTTTCCTTTTTGTTTAATCAATATTTGAGAACTCAGTATTCGCGATGTACTCTAAAAAATGCTGTGAATATTTCATGTGTTTTATCTAGTCACACAAAATCTACCAATTGATGCTAAACTTTGTCAAAATATCTGTGCAAAAAGATATAAAAGAATCAGTCTGTTTAATTTTGAAGGTAGCAACTTTGTCCAGCATTCAATCAAAAACCAAATTTCTAGAGAAAAATTTAAGATGATTGATACCAAATTGTCGGAAAAACATAAAGATCAAAGTTATTATTTTTGGTGGTTCGCAACATAAAGGTGTGGTCGGATGGGTCGTGGAAGGGGAGGAAAAATGGCGGAGCTGGTCGCAAACCCCTCCCCCGAAAAGAGGCAAATTTACTAATGTTTTAAATTAAGGGAACCAAGGATGGTTTTTCAAAACTTATCAAGCAAGGTGAAAAGGTAATTTAAATTTAGGGGATTTATAGCATTTTGAGGTTGAGAAGACCTTGTTAATATTTTCTTAAAGTTAAGAGAGAAAAATGGTGGGGTGATTAGGACTTACATCTTATGATGAAATCAAATGTGAAATTACCATAAAAAGTTATGCCTTAACCACAATTAAGCTTTTGTTTTTAACCATGGGATTAAGACTTTACAGTTTTGTATACTTTGTATTTTGATGTCATTATGATCAAATTTAATATTTCCAATCATGATTTGCCAATAGGAATAACCTATCATAAAAAACCCTAAAAATTAAAAAATTAAAAAAAAAAAATCAAAGAACTATAAAATTCATGCAATATTTTGCAACGAGATTTCTACAGTAAAATATCTTATTTTGAACTACAAGTAAGAATTATTATTTTAGTCGTTATATTAAAAGCATGTTTGAATCGTATGTTCATTTTAAAAACAGACTGAAAAACCTATTGTAACACGTTTTGAGCTCTTCTCTTCTCTTGAAAAAGAAAACTCATTTCCTTTTACTATTCAAATGCCATTCTAGAGTTTTTTTTTTTTTTTTTCTCCATTACAAAAGAAAAATGTTGTACCCATCCAAACAACATCTAAATCCCAAAATAAAAAGACTTTTTTCATTTCAAACAGAAAATTTTTCCCTTTAGAAAATGAGTATGCAATCCAAAGACTTTTCTCATTTCAAATAGGAAAACTTTCCCATTTGAAAATAAGTATGCAATCCAAAAGGGTATAAGTTTTTACAATAAAATATATTTATATTGTATTATGTAAAATTTTAAATTACACAAATATAAATCAGATGATTAAAATATTAAGAAAAATTAGCTTTGATAACCTTATGTTCAGTCACCTAATTTAATTAATAGATGACCAAACTTTTTTTATTTGATAAAATGATTGTTTATCATTTTTTTAGATTTAATTAATCGGTGATTGATTATGAAATTTGATGATATATTATAATCAATCAATAATTAAGTATAATCAAACTAATGAAAAAATTAATTATATCATGTAATTAATTATTGATTTATCGTTTAAAAAAGTTGATCCATCATTTAAAAAAAGGGGGCCTTTTAACAATCTTAAAAAAACTTCAATCAATTATTAAAAAATTTCTTTAAAAAATGCTATTCAGTTAAAAATCTCAAATATCAACTCAGTTACTGATCGACACATGGCAACAGAAACACTTGAGAGATTGAGGGAGAAGAAGAACAAGAAGAAGCAGACAAAAAAAAAAAAAAAGGTTGTCGGACGAATCAGGAATGGGATGTAATCACTAATCACAGATAAAACACATCGTCGCTTCCGTTTTCTCGTGGCACCGTGAACAACAGAGTCCCCAGCTGAAAAAAAAAAAAAATCCCACAAAAATGACTTCCTACTGTTCTTCTCCAATCGTCATACGACAGCCCATTTCCTATGGAGCTCGCACAAGCCCTGTACGCAAAGGAGGAACCCAAGGTCCAGTTCTGGTCACGGCCATGGCGACCCCACAAAAGGACGATGAAGCTGCTTCTTCTTCGTCACAGAAATCCACCAAGTTGGTCACTTTCTTGGGCAAGGGCGGCTCAGGCAAGACAACCTCAGCCGTTTTCGCCGCTCAGGTACTGTTCTTGCAGTTCCTGCATTTCTTTGGTTGGTCTGTGTTTTAACTGATGAAGGGTAAAAGTTGGTTTGGTTTCCAATCTATCCGTGAGTTCGGGGTAAGAAAAAAAAAAAAAAAAAAAAAGAGCAAACAAAATAGTGGGAATTGGGTTCAAAGTATTAGATTGATTGAAATCTTGGCTCTATGTAATCTGGGCAGGATTTGATTTCACTTCAGATTGTTGTTCCATGTGTGACCTTATCAAAGGTGAAAAAGATTGTGTGAAGTTTTAGATGGATTTTGTTAAGATTGGTTTTTGTTATCAGATTGTGACCTGTTTTAAACAATGCTGAAGGACAAATAGAGGATCGGTCTCACGACATGGGCTGCAGATGAGACTCGCTTTCTAATAGTAGTGGATTAGCGGTGTTTAGAATCAGTGGTTTCTTTAAATATTTTTCTAAGGTTTTTTTATTTTTGAGTTGAATCTCATTTGGAATTTAGCATGAGCATTAGATTTCACTAATGTGATTTGTGTGATTTATAACACATTACATTGGCAGCATTATGCAATGGCTGGGCTTAGCACATGTTTGGTGATACATACACAAGACCCCACTGCTGAATTCCTTTTAAACTGTAAGATTGGAACTACTCCTATAGCATGCAACAGCAACCTTTCGGCTCTTAGGTTCGAAACCACCAAAGTGTGTTTTTCAACTTTATGGTTTTCCCCTCCTCTAAGAAGTTTGGTTTGAGTGTCTGTAACTTGTCATTAACCAGTCCTCGCTACTCCCCCAGATGCTCCTTGAACCACTTAATCGCCTAAAACAAGCAGATGCGCATCTTAACATATCTCAAGGAGTTCTTGAAAAGGCAGGTACTTGATATCTTTGTTACATACTTTTTAAGCTAGTGTCTTTCAAAGGGTACATTTTTTCAACAACTTTCTCGATCTGTGAAGCAACTTATGGCCTTTTTTTCTTATTTGTTTATGTTGTAATGCGGCAGATAGTTGGAGAAGAGCTTGGAGTGCTTCCCGGAATGGATCCTATTTTTTCTGCATATGCACTTGAGAGGTTCATAGGATTTTTCAGAAAGGTTGCTGAGAAGAATCACAATAAAGAGAAATTTGACATAATAATATACGATGGTTTGAGCTCTGAGGAAATTCTAAGGATGATTAGTGCAGCTAGTAAGGCAAGGTTGGGCAAACTTCCTCTCTCTATCCCTCTCTCTATCTCTCTCATGCCAACATGTATTGAACTATGACTATACACAGATTGTACTTGAAATACCTACGGAACATGGCCGAAAAGACTGATCTTGGAGGCTGGGTGGTCCTTCAATTCTGAGACTTGTAGATGAAGCCATGGATATTAGTGGCAGTCCTTCCCTTCTCAACGGGCAAATAAGTGCAGAAATATGGGACACTTTGGAACGGATGTTGGAGGTAAATGTCAATCCTCATTTTCCACATCGGTCTTGCTCAAAATCCAATTAGCTTCTCTTTGGTTTTATGTGGTGCAGAGAGGATCTTCGGCATTTTCAGAACCCCAAAAGTTTGGCTGCTTTCTAGTGATGGACCCAGGCAATCAGATATCCATAAATTCTGCGCTACGTTATTGGGGTTGCACAATTCAAGCCAGTGCACATGTTTCTGGTGCATTAGGCGTTGCTTCTCCGCATTCAAATGCGGAATCGGTGGAAAGAGTTGAGAAAACCTTTTCTCCATTACCATTTGCTTCTATTCCGAATCTCTCAATTGGTTCCACCCTAGACTGGAATGCAATTATGCTTAACCCTGACAATGAAGATGCAAGAAATCTTTTTTCGATGCCAGTGAGCAGTGGTAGCAGCAAGATATCGCCAGTAGTGTTTGATGCAGCTAAAAAGACAGTAACTCTTCTCATGCCAGGTTTTGACAAGACAGAGATCAAGCTTTACCAAGTATGTTTGAATTCATCTCAACTGTCCAATTGCTCATAACATTGCACAATAAATAAAACTGTATTCACTGTTTCTTTTTGAGAAGGATAATTAACTTGAAAAAGAGGTTCTTGAGGTACTTCACGCTAACGAGACATAGAATACTAGTGTGGTTTTTTTAACGTGTAACTAGTGAACTTTCAAGAGGTGGCTCAAATTGTTGGGAACAATTTTATGCGGATCTAAATATATATACATGTGTGTGTGTTTTACCTTTCCAACGGTCTGTTGAAACCGTTGTCTCGATGATTCTATATGCAGCATACTAAGCTTACTAAGATATAGCGTTGATGTTTAATTATTTGACAAATGCAGTACAGAGGAGGATCTGAGTTGCTGGTGGAAGCAGGGGATCAACGACGCGTCATTCGATTGCCCTTCAAAAATTCAAGGGAAGGTTGGGGGTGCCAAGTTCATAGACAGAAGTCTTGTAATCACAATGCGATAGTTCATTTGAATTTTGGTCCCAGAATCCCAACACGATAGTCTCAAATTTTTTGGCATCTTTTGCTGGAAAATTTTTAGTTCACTATAGAACGTCTCTAACGAGGTACTATGATTTTAAGTAGAGAGGGTAGGCAAATTCAACTGGTTTTGAGATCAAACTTATCCCTCTTCTGGAGTCTAGAAATTTCTTTAGAAAGAACGAAAATTCTAAACAGATTACTATGTCTAATTTCTCTTTGTTCTGTTTTGTTCATTGTACAATATCATACACACACAATCTGTCTTGCAACATGGACGGACTCGTGAAATGCGCAGGAAAAAAAAAAAAAAAACGAAAGGAAAGTAGACAAAAAGAAACCTAAGATTCTTGTAATTCAAGCTTGTTATTATCTGCTGATTTTGTATTGACACGGCTTCTTAGTTCTTCGAACGCCTTCATGCTTTCTGCATCGAAGCCACCCGCAAACTGGAAAAACAAGTCCAAAGTCAGCATCTGATGACTCATTTTTTGAGTTTTCCGGTTTCTACTTAATCAAGATTCTTTCTTTTGATTCATTTCCTGTGCAAGTCAACTTGATGATTACCTGATGCACCCGGAAGGCAAAACGGACGCCTTGAAGCACTAAGAATTCCCTGGTTGGCTCCTTTTCCTGGTCCACTTAACAAGTCAAGCTCTGAGGCTACACGCTTCATGTACTTCCTTGCCAATTGAACCGAAGAGAGCTTGATCTGCAGTGAAAAGCATGTTATCTCTCGGTTTTAAGAGAAAAAAGAAAATTTCTGCAGTCAACTTGGAATATATATCAACCATTAACAGTACAAAAATATCCAGAATTACTTATCAGGGCATTGTTTTGAACCATCGATTTTGCATACTTTTCATTTAATGTGATTTTGACCAATTCTAATGTTCACAAACCCGCAACATTGGTAGGGTATCAGAAAGCTCCCCGAGACATTTATTGAACTAAGGTCTTCACTTTGCTTCACGACATGTGAGATTGAAATCAACTTCCCTTTACTACTAAAACCATACTGCAATACTTACAAGGCTACTGCATTTGTCTACCTGATAACGGTTCATGTTTAATTATACAACGATATGATGATCTGGAGAGGTCTAAACAATAGATGAAGTAAATACCAACCTTGCCAACAACCCCTGAATCTAATAACCAATCGACCGGAATTCCAAACTCTCTATATCGTGAGATCGCCATGTCCCTTGTTCGCAAGAGTGCATATACACTCTGCTCCACTCTGAAAACATGACAAAGACGTAATATAAGCCATTTGAAATGAAGACGCTTCACAATATTTTAAATCCCATTCTCTTAACCCAATCAAGAAGTGTACAACCATCAATATCAGGCATTTCAAAAAAAAAAAAAAAAAAAAAACGTACTTTTCAAGCAAGGAATACATCTTCTTCAGAGCAGCTTCACATGGAAGTTTGGGATCGTCAACAAAAGAGGTGACGCGCTTCTCCAACTTCACGAGGTCTTGGTACTCAAAAGCTGCTTCTCTTAAAGCATCTGCCTTTCCCTCAGGCCAATCAAAGTGTTTGAGAACTGCCCGTTCATCAACCTTAGAAAGGAAGTAAAATAAATAGATATTAGATAAACGGGCAAAGGAAATCAAGAGGGACTTTAGATGGTTAAGCAGCTGTTCATCAGTCTTATGTTCTCACATGCCTAAACCTAGACATAGGAAGAAGTTCTTGACTTTTCTCCAAAAATAAAAAATTAAAAAAAAAAAAATAAAATTATTGAAGTCTGATGAGTTAAGAAATTCCTATCATGTCTTAAGATGATGTTTAACTAATTAAGCAACCAAAAATTAAAAGGAGGCATACCAAGAAAGAAAGCTCCTCATCAAGCCAGTTTACAAATGCCACCAGATCTTCTATATTGGTGAAGGAAGCTGCTCTGACTTCGGTTGCCAATGACATGACGAAATCACCCTGAGTCTCGACGTCAGCTTTCACCTGGATCCAGTCCATGCTGAGTATTAAGCACTTTGCTTTCTTCGGTGGAAAACAAGATAAGCGAGTAAGGAGGAACATTTTTTACGTACCGCTAAGAGGAATGATGACTTGTTTGCAATTTCCCCGATCATGTTGCTCCTCGCTTCAGATGCATTATTCGACCCTGAAGATAGCAAAGACGATGTGTCCTTCTTCGCCTCGCGTTTCATCAACGTCTGGTAAAATTCAACAAGCTCAGGTGCCCTGTGGACCTTGTCACCGCTGCCTGCTCCCCTTGGTAGACTTCCTGGAGGAGGAGGTGGACGAGGTGGTCCACCCGGAGGTGGTGGTGGTGGAGGGGGACCACCAGGTGGAGGAGGTGATACTCCACCTGAAGGGTTGGGGTTGTACCGGTGGGAGCACCTCCAGATGGTCTAGGAGGTGGCCGAGCTGTCCTTGGAGGCCTCTTCTCAATCTCAGCCAGCTTCATCTTGCTTATTGATTGAGAATCAACACCCTTATCGTCATTAGATTGGTCATTTGCATCACCAGAGACGACTGGTTTCTCCTTTATTAGAGCCAGTTTTGGAGGTAATACCACAGAACTTGCTCTTTCACCCTTGGTCGAACTCAAATTCGAATTCTCACTGAATCTTGCCACTCTTGCCCTCTCCGCTTTCTCCTTAATTTGCTTCTCCCTCTCTAACGCTAACTTATGCCGGTCTTTATAAGCGGGATATTTCTCATCTGGAACCCCCTCAACTGACTTGGACATTAATTGGAACGACGATGCAACAGAATTAAGCGAGTCACTAGAAGCTTGTCTTTTAATGTTTGGAAGAGTGGGAGTTTCTGGAGAGGCGGGGAGGTCCTGCTCCATCATTCCATATGTTGTGATAGCCATGCTGTCGCCTGCATTTCGAAGCATCAAGGCTTCTAGTGGACCTTTAGGCCGAACATTCATACTCATTCTGCTTGGAGAGCCTCCGACAAAGATCTAGATGGGGATAAAAAGGCACTTGAATCATCTTTGCTTCTGCCCCATTTCTTCAGCTTTTGGATCAAGCTAGTTTTCTTACTCAAACTGACTCTGCTGGTAGAACTATCAATAGATGCATTATCAAAGTCCTCACTTCCTGGAGACGACGGGTGTGAGAAATTACTCTCGACATCAGTTTCCCCTTGGCCACGCTCTGATCCTGCATACTCTAGCATAAGCTGTTTGGCCTTCTCTTGAGATCTCGGGCTCAGACTCTTGTTAAGATCACGAGCTGATGTCTTTCCTGGAGGAGCCTGGTAATTGCGGAGCTCATACCTCAAACACGCGTTGACCCAACGGAGGTAAACTAGTTCTTCAACTTCACTAAATCTGTTCATCTGAAGACCTTCCACTTGTTTTAACAGGTCTTCATTTGTATGCCTTAGATTATTTATCTCCTCCTGGCACTTGCCACCTTTTCACTCTGCAAGAAAACATTGTAAAGACAAAGTTAACAGCACGACGTATGAGCAATTTAAATTAATATTTCGCTCACAACATTCCGGAAGCAGTCTGCATTATCCAAAAACTTCTTTTTGATTAATTTTCACAAAACCAAAGAATTAAGCCATTGTTGCATAAGTAAAGATCAAATTCCTCGACTCAAATCATTAAGAAGGCAAAACAGAAATCTAAACAATTTCATAACACCAAGTAAAAAGCCTATTCCATTTCCACAAGCTTCCTGATTATATGATCTAAAATCAGGAAACTAATCCAAGAAGGGGGGGAAAAAAAAAAGGAAAAAAGTTCGAACATGTTGAAAAAGAAAAGGCAGAAAAATGAGTAGGCAACAGAACACTCGGCTCTAACCTCGGTCATACTTGAGAGAGCTGTTAGTCTAGCTTGGGCCCATCCAGCTTAACAATCAACTCTCTCTTTTCGTGTTGAAGCTCTTTGTTTTTCCTCTTGAGCTCCACAACTTCCACCTCTAGATCCTTCACAGCTTTGAGCTTCTTATCGAGTTCTGCATCTTTTCTAACAGCTGCTTCCTCCTTAGCCTGAAGACCAGAAACTTGTTGCTTGAGCAACAAAAGCTGGCCTTTTGTCTGGTTAGCATCGAGCTGAATCTGCCTTTGAAGCTCTTTAATCTTGTTCCTCGCCACTTCCAATTCTTTCCTAGCCGAAGCTCCCTGAGCAATCTCATCTTGAAGCTTCCTCCTCTCAGCTTGCAGCGAGTTAATAGTAATGTTGAGCATGTCAGTCTCCACCGACTTGATCTTTAGCTGACGTTGTAATTCGTAAATGTCTGATTCTTGCTCCTTCAATCCGTAGTACTCTAGCAATTCACCTTCAAGCTTCACTTCCCTTTCCTCCAATTCCTTTACCAGTTTGCGCAACCGCTCCAGCTCACTTGCATTGTTTGCCATCTCGGTTTCATAAACTTTTTCTTTCTCCAACTTATCAGCCTTGCTCCTGTGCAATGGAATTTCAATTTCCCCAGATAAAAGATTTTCAAATTCTGGTAGAATATCTTCATCATCGGTGTTGCTAGGGGGACTACCACTAGCTCGGTTAAATATGCTGCTAATCAATTTAACCTCTTCTTCTTCCTCTTCCTCCTGAAGTATAATAGAGAGAGAGAGAGAGAGAGAGAGAGTAAACAACAGCTTCAAATTTTCTTAAGCATCAAAAGCGAAAAAATATATATATATATATAAATATATATGATAGAACGTACATCCTTTTCTTTGTGGTGATCATGAGTATATCCAGCCTGCTCTTTGTCTTCTGCCTTACTCTGATGTTTGGAATTTGCTTGGCCATGTCCTGTATCACCATAAGAATATCATAAGCATAAATAGAAATGAAATTTACAAGAAAAGTCGAAATAAAGAAGTCAAATCTCTAATTTAAGACTGCGCACAATAATCATGGATTTTGCAGATGCAACATCAGATGAAAAGGAGTGACAATCCTACCCGTAGGACCTTATTTGCATCATTGAGCAGAGTAAAAGAATACTGATACATGAGAAATTCATAGGAAGAATACCCGAACGCCGGTTTCTCGAGTTTGAAGACCCTGCGTTTTTTTCATTCAGCTGCTTCACTGCGAGGGCTGCAACTGAAGCAGCAACAAGAAGACCTACCCTGACTATCATGAAGGTATTGTAGGAAGAAAAAGATCAACTTTCCGTTCATCTATGTCGAGAACCCAATTCAATAACAACTTGGAACCCATTTCTTTCCAACTCCATAACTGAAAACTCAAGCCATCAGAAACCTGCAAATCAAATCCCAGTTACTGCAGACAATCAAAATGGCCTTGGCCATATCCAACTAAAGACATATATCTACATCAGGTTAGAGGACTTGCATTTACTGGAATATGAAATAACCATTTCCAACAATAAAACATTCCCGGACCATCAGCTTTATCGTCTTATCGGCTTTCACAAAGAAAACTTGCTCCTATGTAGAGTCCTTGATACAAAGATTTCCAAGACAACTCGAGAGCTACAACACACAGCAACCACCAATAACTAGTGGCCAATTGTTCTCCAAAAGGATTGACAATTGGCAATTGGATGGGCCTAAGCATTTTATCAATTCAGTTTTGGAGCAATATATAGCTGCCAAAATAAGCCAAGAAACAAAACTGAAAAAGACCTAGGAAACTGTTAATTTCAACAACAAAAGAAGGTGCCCAAGTCTTTTCTTTTCCTCGTTAAAAAGTAATCTTTCTTTGGCCCTAAAGATGGGGGACTATAGAGAGGATAAGAAAATTGTATTATCTCTCCTTTTTACCTTTACAACTGAAAAAAAAAAAAAAAAAAAAAATCATTTTTTCTCCAACTAACATATGCACTTGGACTGAATCAAGCTTAGGCAATTCAATTCAAGACAAAAACTTGATCAATCTTTGTCATTTGCAGACCAACCACCCAAAAAAAAAAAAAGGAGGAGAAGGATATTGATCAATGGGTTCAGGTTTATTTGGGATATTGCTTCATTTGGTTTGCCACAAAATGGACCCACATCAAGGACGTGCTCATTAAGGACTTTGCATTATTTGAGTTGTCACAAAATCAATGTGGAAAAGTGAATGCCTAGAAAGTTAGACAGATGAGTAAAAGGTTTTCTATGAAATTTTATTTCTCAGCCAGTAGCTTGGTGGACTCTAGTATTTGAACAAGTAGCAAATTCACATAAAACCAAACTTTTATGGTGCTTGACCCCCCTCCAACCCACACACTAACCCTTTTTGGCATTTCTTTTAACCCTTTTTGTTTTTTGTCCGAAATGTTTAAAAATTAAATAGGAATAAAGGCTAACGTACCCAATACCTAGATAATCGAGAAGACAATGACTCCTCATATGGTACATAAATCTCTTATAAAGTGGATTGCCTAGATACTCCATCGACAGAGTTGGGACAGACTCAAACCCAAGACGCACGCATTTGTGTTCATTAAGCTAAACCAAACTCTTTAAATGAGACATATCAAGTGGTAAAATTTTGGGGGTTCTCTAAATACAACATCTACCCAAGAAAGAAAGCATTAAATTTGGACCGCCCCCCCCCCCCCCCCCCCCCCAATGGTATAAAAAACGACACAGAAGATAAATTCCAAAAGTCCAAAATATGATTAAAGTGAAACTCCAATTATGATGAAAGTGAATTGGGAAAACATTGAATAACTAAATGAACCATGACAAAGGGAAATCAGGGATGTTGGCAGGTGAACAACCATCCCTCAAAAATCCTCTTTCTCTGGCCGAGGATTTTTTTTTTTGGGGTGCAAACTTGTCCGATGTGGATATTATCAGGGCAAAAAAAAAAAAAAAACAGAAGAATACAAATGGAAAAATGAAAAATCGCTTCCTGGGTAAAATTTGTGGAGACCACTGAAGCCAAATTGTTATCCGAATAGCCCAAGTGGCTCTGGGGCTCTAATTAATCCCTGCCGCTTAAAGTCCTCGCTATTAACACGAAGTGATATTATACCAAACATGCGTTTTTACAAAATAATTATTATTATAAAAAAAAAAAAAAAGCCTAAATATGACCTCAGCTGTCGTACGTAACTAAGTTAGAGAAAGGGAAAGTTATGCAGAGAAGGAAAGAGAAACAGAAACGACTCACCAGTTGCGATATTTGGAGACCTGGGAAGCTCCGAAGTAAAGGCTGGCTTAATCTGAACATGGGCAAATCCGTTTTAACATTTGGTTTGTAAGTTGTAACCGTTCTCGTTGGGAAGTAAAAAGCTTCTCCTTCTTGCCTGAGCGGGAAAGCACTTTTCGACTGCTTATTTATTATTATTTTTTTGTTTATTTATTTATTTTTTTTTTTTTTTTTTTAACTAGAAGATGCATTTTAATTTACTTATTAAGGGAATTTATGTGGAAGACGGCCCTTTTTTTAGTTGTTGAATATATTTTTCAGAGAATGACGATGAATGAGTATTCACGTTAAAAGTGCTTCGACGTAAAAAGTGAGAGCCTTCCTTGCATTAAAAATTTGTTTGGCCCCACAGAACGTGCTTTGTAAACTATTGATGAACCAAAGAAAAGTGGGATTATTTAACAAAACAAGTTCTCTAAAAGAAGTTGGCAAGAATAAGGAAGTTGCAAACAGTCTTCGGACAAGAACGATGAAGCAAATGGGTATGTTTCGTTTTCTGTCGGATTAAGACACACCAGGCCACGAAGCGAAATTCTTACATGCTTTACAAGTGAAAAATGCTAAATTTTACAACTTTAATAGTCATATTCTTCCGGACTCCAACCCATTTCTAATCCCAACTCAACCCGAGTCGTTACAAGAAGGCCGAACCAGAACACACTGCATAGCCGCATAACTTTCACGGGAACATTACCATACCCACTGATCTGCCTTTGTTTTATCACAAAACTATAGGAACATTAAAATCCTAAATTTTCATTTTCAATAATTCAGAAAAAAAAAAGTATATGATCGCCAGATATGCTGCACCCCGCAACCAAATTTCTTGTCTCAATCACATCATTTGCCTCGCAAAAAGTTGTATGAGGAATTTTCAAACAAAGCCAAAAGGCGAAGGATTTCGTTACACATTCCTGTATGATAATACGAACATTGTATATTCATCCAAAGTCCTGACTCCAACAGCTCAAGATTGACTCTCCCATTTCCACCTCCGTCCTACTTCCTCAAGAACCTTGGCACGTGCCTGGCTTTTTCTTGCTTCATCCTCTACCCAAGATCTGCATTCAATTGCTTCCACAAATGAGAATTATATCCGTGGCAAAATGCTAAGCAAAGATGTCGTGTTGAATAACATTGCATGCCCACAAATTAATCAATTTTTCTAATCATGTTAGATAAAGCTTACTTAGATTTCCCTATACAGTGTGTGAATGTACGGAGGAGCACGTGATTTTGAGTAATACCTTAGTATCCGGAGAGCTTCTTTCTCAGCCTTAACTATAGATTTTGTATCGAGCATTGCTTCCTGCTTGGACTCTAAATTGCTAAGCATATCCCGCAAATTACACTGCTCGGCTACATACAAAGCCCTCTCGGATGCAAGCTTTTCTGACATCTCATTGACCTCTTCCTTAAGACTGAGAAGCAATTGCCTCTGACAGTCCATAGCCACCTTCTCCTTTAAATTATCCGCAATATGTTTTTCTTGAACAACCTTCTCCTGCTCCAGATCACTAACTGCAGCAAGATAGGCTTTCTCCACCTCAAGACCATGGATTTTCTCCTCATTCATCTTCTCATCCCAAAGCCTCTTTATGTCTCCTCTTTCGAGTAACTCGGACCAAACCGCTTCCATCTCAGCTTCCCTTGCGGAACTTTCAGCTTCAAGCCTCAACAGTTCATTTTGTATTGCTTCTGCCATCCTGCCACTTGTCAGGGCCACCGCTGCTTGTGCTTTTGTTGAAGGTTTGTTTGGTTGAAACCGCCTGCTTTTACCTGCAGTCAGAAATATGGATTTCAACAAAACATTATATTTGCTCACATGCATTTTATGCATAATGCATATAAGTGCTTTATGCATTAAGCTTTGATTTTAACACCTCGAAGTTATTTTTTTCCTTTTTATTGCCACCTGTATTTTTTCTTAACCTTAAAAGCAGCCTGTTTATATCATCTGCTATTACATGCGAATGGCTATTAGTTCTCTCATAGATGCATGCTTGCAGTTGTCAAAGCAATTTGAGACGAAAAAGAATTCAGCATGTGACACGTGTACCGATCTAGAACAACTAGGAAAACATAGAGAACCAAAAAAAAAAAAAGGTAACTAGATAAATACCAAAAACTTTTCTGATTATGCTGTCATCCCCCGCCAACACGTAATAAAGTCCTGGCGATGCATCTGATGTCAACTCTCTCACATCCATGAAACCTTCTTTTGTTGTTAATATCTGGACTGTAAACAAGTCAGATTTTAAAAGATATGGTACTCTGAATGATAATCAGCTTCACACCATTCTCAAAAAGGAAAAAATGAATAAATAATAGAACGAAATGAAATCTTAAATTTCAATACCTGTTTCATTGCTTGCACAATTTGATACTCTAGCTGGGCTTTCCAGTCTATTAGATCTTGCCGAGAGATAAATCTGCGGCATCATATACGCTTTGTTTAGCATGAACAAATCTAAACCTGTTAGCAAAGAGGAGAAAGAAAATCAAGCAAGTATTCTACCTGTTGGGAGAAAAATAAACATCTCCTTCCACTTTGAGACCATTACTACTGGTGTTCTGTGCTAATTTGCTGTAAACAACACCAGCCTCTGCCAGGGCTTGAGATTCAAAAGCAAAGATTCAAACATTTGCTTCTATCAGATAAATAACCTTAGATGTTAAAGACCAATCCTTACCCTGGATGAAACCAAAATCTGGGTCGTCAACACTCACATCATTGAATGCAGCCTTAATAGACCCTGAAAGTGACACTGATGGGATAATCTGATGCCTTGGGTTCCTACAACCCAATTAAATAAGCAGGCTGCAGGCCTTCAAAAATCTTCACTCATATCTAAACAAAAGATTTTTTCAAGTGATTTCCGTTGACAGAATACTACCTTTCTAACAAGGAGTTCATTCGAACAAGCCATCTTGCATATTCCCTTCTAGTGCACAACTCATCAGCCTTGACATCATCTTCAATGATCTGCAGATCTTAGTTACAGTTGAGATTATGCTCAGTACCAGACCCATAGCTTCACTCAGATTACTACTCTAATTCACCAACATTTCTATTCACACTGTTAAATTTGAAACAAATAGGGGTTCTATTAAAGAGAGAGAGAGAGAGAGAGAGAGGGAGACAGAAAACTCTTTGGTTATGGAACTTTTTCAGACCCTATTATCCGTCACAAAACTGATTATCCTGCTATTTCAGACTCCATAATTCATCCAGATACAGCTATAAATTTTGGCAGTCAAGAATTCTACCACTTTTTACAAAACAAAATCAGGAGTAAAGTATGAAATGCCAAGGCAGTCGAGAAACTCATAAACAATCAGTTAATCACACCTTCAGTTTCTTCAAAACTGACAAAGCTTCCCGTTGAGTAGAATCCACTGCTACCGGGATTATAACACGTTCAACCTTCTCCGCAAATGCTGAATCACGTTGAAGACAAATGAGAACCCATTGTAGCAAAACAAGAGGCAACGATCTTGATAATTAAGAAATGTGAAATTTTGACATACTTGAAGCAACATTTTCAGTAAGAACATCAGGTTCCAACTCCGAACTCGCCTCCGTGACAAGAGGGTCTCCATCGGATTCCTCATGGCCAGTAGTTTTGCTTTCACTGCCCTTAGTATCCTGTGTATTTAGTAACCCGTGCAATGGACTAGTAATTTGAATCTCAAAACCTACAAAAACAAAATGCACTATCCTCAGCAACGCTTACCCAGCAAACATAATTATAGGACTTCTAAAAAACCCCAATACCAATTCAATTTAGATTCTCAATCGAAATCGAAATTTTCCAGTTTAAACCTATGATCCAAATGTGCACTTAATGCAGCATATTAATGTTACAAAAACACAATAATAATAACCATTTGTAGTACTTCGAAAAAACCTCAATAGCATAAAACCAAAAAGGCTTCAATTCACGAATAATAAATAAAGACTGACCTTTTCTTCGTAGGGAAAAGTAAGCAATGGTAGCCAATAGACCAGCAATTGAAGCCCCAAAACCCCAAATCACAAATTTACGCAATCCTAGCCAAAATAATAATAATAATAATAATAATTAAAAATAAAAATCGAAAACTTTTTCCCAAGATTTAACGAATTAAGGTTAATCTATGTAGAATTGAATGAAAACCTTGGTTCTTGCGGTGAACGGGAGAGTCGGAGAGGGCCCAGCCGCCATAGTCGTCGTCGGAAATGGGGGGAACCCAGGAGAGCTCGAGGGATTTGGTGTCGGCGGAGAGGCGAAATCGGGAGGTGGAGAGCCTGGGAATGGAGGGAAAGGAGTTGGGGGAGACGAAGATGGAGAGAGAACGACGCCGCAGGAGAGAGGGAGAGGAGTAACTGGGACTAGAGAGGAAGGTAGATGAGTAATACGGCGCAGAAGAAGAAGAAGTGCGCATGTTTCGATGATTTGATCAGCTCCACCAGAAGAACAAGATGAAGAAGAAAAATGGTGAAAGTAGGGTTCAAGATCAGGAAATGGACTGCACTGCTGAGAGTTGAATTCTCAAGTCGTCGTCTTCCTTCCTTCCTTCCCCCTTTTTTTTTTCCTTTTTTTTTTTTTAGGATTTATTCCTAAATAGTCTCTGTCTCTCTCATTATTATTATTATTATTATTTTTAATAAATGAGCCAAGTTTTTAAGATGTTAAGTTGTTGAAACCCTTTTTTTATAAACCTTATTAATAGAGTATATTTTTAAATAATTAAATGATTAAAATGTTATTTATGTATCATAATTATCATACATCTTACCTCATATTAGTATAGATTAATAAATAAACCCACCCCTTCCCTTCCCTTCCCGGGCAACTTCCCCGCCGATGCCAGCGACCTACCGGATCTGCCCCCCCCCCGACGCCAACGAGCCTAGGCGCCCCCCCACCCCACCCCCGACGTCGAACCCCCCATGCTCGCCCAGCCCCCCTCACCCCATCAACACCAAATTTCCTCTTTTATGTTTCCTTAAAAAAAAAAAAACAACTCTCTCTCTTTTGTTGTCGGTGGGTGGAAGGTTGCTGAAGGGAGATGATTTCGCCGTCTTCGAATAGCAAAAGCTTACCGGAGGGGGAGCCGTTGTCGGGTTTTCAAGGGGCAAGGGGCCCAGATCTAGCAGGTCTGGGTTGCATCAGGGGTGGGGGGCACCTGCGTTGGTGTTGGCGTTGGAGGGGGCAAATCTGGTCGGTCACCAGTGTCGGCAGAGAAGTTATCGGCGTCGGGGAAGGGAAGAGAAAGGGTGGAGTTTTTTTTTTTATTTTTATTTATTATATTCTAATATGAGGTAAAGTGCATGATAATAAAATGGACTTTACCACATATTTTCCCTTTTAAAAATTAATTCGAAGTTTTTTTTAATTAGTTAATTAATTATTTTAGATTGTCAATTATTGATTGACCGTATGATAGTCAATCACTCAGTCAATAAATGACTAACCATAGCATAAACAATTAAATTTCATAGTCAATTACTAATTTATCATTAGTCAATCATTAAATTTCATAGTCAATCACTAGTGGACTAAATTTGAAAAATGACAAATGATCATTTTGCTAAAAGGGTGTTTGGTGTTTGTCCAACTCCATCTCATTTCAAACTTTTTTTGTCTTTTTTCTAAAAAATTTTTGTCTTTTTCTCAAAAAGTTTTTTGTCTTTTCTAAAAATTCAAAAAAATTTACTATTACAACTAAAATATTTCAACTCAAACTAACACACCAAACACCCTTTAAATAAAAAAAAGTTGGACTATTTATTAAACTAAGGGGCTAAAAAAGATCACTCAACCTAATTTTTCTTTCTTTTTTTTTAATTTAGAATAAAATCGTCTTCTTCTTCTTGGGTAAAGAAATAAAACTTGCGTAACCAGCGACACTTACTGCGCAGATGAAAAAATAATAATAATAGAGTAAATTGCCTGATTGGTTTCTCCATATCTTTTTTATGACTAAGAGCCCCCTGAAGTCTTTAAAATGATGCCAAATAATTCTTTCTATTAACGTTAGCAAGAGTTAATAATTAGATAAAAGAGATCACATACATGGTACATTTAAGTTAAATGGTGTCAAATTTTTTTTCCCCTAACCCTTGTTTGAATCACCATATAAATTTGAATCTCTTACATTGAAATGCAATGTGTGGTTGGTTGGTGATAAAACATTCAAGTGATTTAACTGTTTCGCATATTTTAACTCAAATCTAAATCTAAATTTTTACTTTTTAGAAATTCAAAGCACACTTATTTTATGTATTTAAAAACTAACATTTAACAAGATTGTCTAAATACATATTCAATTTGAATACACAATCCAAATTTTTATAATATGTGGATTTTGCATTAGATTTAATGGAAACATTTAAAAATTCGAATTCATACATTATTCATGTAAAATTTTTGTTAAATTTTGAAAGTTTATTGATTAAAAAAAAAAAAGACCATTCTATATTTGTTTAAAGATTTTAAGAAGCTTTTAACCATTAAAAAAAAAAAAGGTAGAAGACTATCGCAACTTTGTAAAAAGATTAGGGGTCAAAACGGGAATTTACCCCAAAAATGCATGTAGAACTGGAGTGGTGCACATAGAAGTGATCAAAAGAAGCATCTTAAACTGACTCTTGCAATGTGTTAATATTTTTTATTTTTGAAGACCACCCTTTTGCTGATATGCTATTACTTCCTGTGGTTTTATCTGAACCATATTCAGTATCTGCTTTAATGTTTGGACACCAAAAGAGCATCTGGTTCAATCCAAGAAGATGCTGCAAAAGTGTTTTCATTCTTCATGTGTTTCACAAGGGTGATTATTTATTAAGTTTATTCATTTTCTCTACGTAAATTATTCATTTAGTCCTCAAACTTTTAATATTATGCAATTTTGATTACTAAATTTTTTTCATAGCTGGAATGCCTCTAAATTATTAAACAGTTAATACAATAGTCCTTTTAATTTATCTTTTTAAAGAAACTGTTAGTAATTTGGTCAAAAAAATGGTATTAACTACGGATTCCATCTAAAAATTTACATAAATGACTATTATAAAAACGTTTTTAATAGTTTTGGTCATTCCAACTACGGGAAAAAATGAATAAGGAATGTCCTTAAACTATTAAAATATTATTATAATAGTTATTTTCGTAATTTTTAGATAAAATCCGTTAGTAATTTGGTCAAAAAGTACTGCTAACAAATGGATCCCTTCCAAAATTAACGTAAAGAATTATTGTAATAACATTTTAATAGTTTAAAAATATTTTAACGTCAAAAAAAATTTAAGGATTAAAGTTACACAAAGTTAAATATTCAGAGAGCAACATAACAATTTAACTTTTCTTTATAGGTAATGAAAGAGTCATATTTAAATAGCAATGATAGATTCCTCTTTTATTATTTGTCTGAAGATCTATGTAAACCCTTTTATTTTTTTTTTGTACTTTGATTAAACAGTTCAATATTGTGAAACCCTAGTCTTTTTCTTTTTTTTTTTTTCCCTCTATTCCTTTTTTATCTCTTTTGCATTGGATATTTCTTACAAATATCATACAAAGGACAATATCCACTTTTGCCTAAAACAATAACGAACATATCCTCAAAGAAAAAAGAAACGGAAATTAAAAAAAAAAAAACTTGAAATTAAAAAAAAAAGAACTCAAAACGATTTTTTTTTTGGGGGCAAACTTCTCATTTTTGTTGTTATAGAGTCCAAATTAAATGTTATATAAGATATGTATCGTTTTGGTATCTATTTAATGGGGTCTAAATATAAATATTATTATAATCTATGATATAGCTATTTAATTAATTTCCCATACAAGAAAGAGAGCTAGAAAATCGATATCTGTATATTTTTGAGTTTTTAGAGAACGACGTGATGTTATCATAGTTATAATATTTGGTTGTTTGGACCGCAAATTCCTATGATATAGTTCAGTATTGGAAACTTAGTATAGTTTGATTATAGTTGAATGTGTTATCTGGAAAGATAGAATTATTGCCTACAGCTTTCAGAGAGAGTAAAATTGCAAATCGTCAATCTAGACCAATTCAACGGTTTAAAAATCATCAGTTCAATTTCACATAAGAATCGTTGAAAAATAATTTAAAACCAGACTAAGC
Organism: Ficus microcarpa; assembly: GCA_025413485.1. Lineage (NCBI taxonomy): Eukaryota > Viridiplantae > Streptophyta > Magnoliopsida > Rosales > Moraceae > Ficus > Ficus microcarpa. The sequence goes on along the minus strand of CM046385.1, from coordinate 7,222,205 downwards.
CGTTTCTTCAAGAATCTGATCTTATTTATAAGCTTGGATTGTTCCTTAAATATAATATTTATCATTTTAATATTATACATAAATCTTCATCCATAAAGTTGCCAAACTCTTTTTGTCTAATTGCATGGATATTTAGTTGTATTTGTTTACTAGATTTTCTAACTCTTTTTTTCTTTTTTAATGTTAAAATTTTAGACATCAACTGAAGCTGCAATCATGACAATGTGTATATATATGTAAATAAAACTGTTAAAGAGAGCCAGTTGGATCATAAAAAATAAGATTATGTATCTTTATGTGGCGTATAATATATAAAGAAAAGTCTTTGTATCATCTCTTTTGACTAAACTAGTTAAAATATGTGAGATGCGAGGATATTTATACTTCTTTTCACGTACAAAAATATGAAATTTAGACTCATGTGACAAGTCACGAACCTGAAAGAATCACTAATGAAATACCGCATCTAAAAGCCCATTTACTCCAAAATTTAGGGTAGTTGAAATTTTTATAACTTAAAATATGAGAAACAATATAACAAATATAAGTAATGGAAGAATATATTTCTTGAGAACAATAGTTTAGTCAAAAATTTAATTTTATCATATAACCATTTTGATATTTTATTTACCATATAAACATTCTAAACATAATATAGTTCATTGTCTTTTGTAAAATTTGTAATTATTCATTTGTTATCCAAAACAAATGTTTTTTAATACAAGTGTGTAGAAAATGATTAGCAAAACAATAGCGATGGTCATATCATTTGGTAGTACGATTGTATAAGTAGAACTTTTTGAAATTAAATCGGCTTATGTCAAATAGAAAGAGAGAAAATGTATAAGATAGAAACGATTCGAAAACTTTTAGTAGCAAAAGAATTGAAATAATTACTAAAAAATAAGTCAAACTAACAACAGTGAATGCAATACTCTTCTTTTTGGAGGGGAAGAAGAAGGGGAAGAAGAAGAAGAAGAGAGAACTCTTACAATTCCTTTTAATCGATTGGAAAATCTCAAAAAGATATAGAAATTTGATCATGAAAAGAATGAGAAAAAAACCCTTGGTACAAGAAGGCATGATCACAACTAAGGAGATTAGAGTTTCTGGTGAGAAAGTTGAGATTAGAAGTTTAAAATGTTGAGCTTTTAATGAAGAGAAAATAGAGAAAAAAAATTACAGGCAAAAGTACAAGCAAAAAATTAAGGGAAAAAACAAACCACAGATAAATAAAATAAAAATTAGAAAAATAAAACAAAACAAAATAAAATAAAAAGCTGACAAGTAAACAAAAGTAAAGTAAAGTAAAACTAAAAAAAAAAAAAAATACTAAATAAGTTTTGCAACAAAAAACGGTTTTTAGAGATGAGTAGAAAGTATCAAAACAAAGCATGAAGGATAGTAATAAGATGAAAGAAACAAAATTTACCTTCTTTTTCTTTAGCAAGGGGAAAAAAAGAGCTTTTTCTTTATAATTTTTTTAAACTTATAGATTTCGTTCGCACACCCTTTCGGAATCAGTAAAATTCATTTTGAATTAAGAATCCGAAACAAACTGGTGTTTGGAATAAAGAAAAATAAAGGTGATATTTACTGACATAACTTAGTAGTAATTATAACTTGACAATAGCATAACGTGTAAATTTCAAATCTTACGCTCTCAAGTTAAAAAATATCTAAACACATGAATTTGGATTCATTTTTAATTAAAAATATTCATCTTAAGAATAATGTACTAAACACCCTATTAGTTGAACTAAAAAAAAAAAAAAAAAAGTTTTTACAGAAGGAAAAAAAAAGTTATAAGATGACAATTTTGTAATATATGTTAAAATTTTGGTTTTTTTTTTATTAATACTGAAATCCCAAAATACTTGCAACGGTGTGTGGGAGGCAAAACATGAAGCAACTGCCAAGGAATGAAGGATAACACGAAAAATAAATAAATTAATAAATAAAATAAAGGAAATTAGAAGCATCAAAATGTTGCTTATTTAACTATCAAAAATGAATAGCAGCTCCCTATCCACTCTTTTGATATATTATTTTTTTAAAAAGATTTCTTTAATTTGATATGGATCTCACTTTTATTCCTTTTTGAGTATTTTTCTGAATTTTAGTTAATTTTTGAAAACATACTTAAATGGTTACCTTCTATCAAACAACATAAAAGTTTTTTTTGATAGCAAAACAACAAAAAAGTTACCACCTTGTTAAATGGTTGACTTCTCTTTAAATGACATGTTACTTTAAGATAGATATGCTTACTTATGAACCGTAAATGACGTATCTCTTTGTCTCTCGTGTGTTTTACGGTCCATTGGAATAAGTAAGGGGAAAAAAAAAGATAGATAGATAGAAAAAAAGACACACAACCAAAGAGAGGGAGAAAAGACTTTGAGTGGGTTCCACAAACTTTAAAGGTTATCAAAATACAAGTGTACAAAAATAAAACTAGACTCTTTCTTTTACTTGCATATAGAATAATAAAGTAAAATAACAAATAAGGCTTTGGTTATCTTATCATCTTATTTCAACTCAAACTGTATTTTTTTTTATTTTTTTCCTAAAAAATTTTTGTTTTTTTCTCAAAATTTTTTTATTTTTTCTGAAAATTCAAAAAAATTTACCATTACAATTAAAATATTTAAATTCAAACTCATCAACCAAACATAATATTTTGAATAAAAGCTTCAATTAATAACAAAGGCATTAATTACTTGCAATCAGGATCGGTCAAAAGAAGTGCGATTCCCAAAGTTCCAAAACACAGCAAACTCTGCGTTTTTTAAGACGAAAAAAGAACAGTAATAACCATATCTACTCTTTTATAGATGTAGGATGTAGGATACACAAACATGTAATGGACTGCATTCTACAATTGCCAGTTGTGACCAGAACATTATATGGTTTATTTAGAGGACGAGAATTTTCTTTCAACTTTCAGAGGGTGATTTCAAGAGGAGGGTTATGTTATGCCATTGAAAATGTAAATGGCAAAAAAAGAGTATATTTAGATATACAACTTTAACAACACATTAGTCAAGTTTTACAACTAGAGTGTATCTAGATAATTCATTTTATAAAAGTTACATTAATACGTAAGAAGTAGCTTATTCTCATGTTGTTTCTATCTTCATTTTATAATATTTGTTTCTATTTGTATTCATTTTGTATAAGTTTTTTATTTTTCAATTTTTTAAATTAAATCTCATAAAAAGAAAAAAAATCATTAAAAAAACCCAACAACTCTTTTTTTATTTTACTCTAAATTTTGACCCAATATTAGATTTAATAAAAATGTCCACACGGTGACTCGGGATAAATAAATAATCCAGTTTAAAAACACAACAATAGTTTGGGATAAATAAACAATCCAGTTTATAAACATAACAATAGTTTGAGAACAATACAAACAGTACAACTCTAAAGTTCAAAAAATAAAAGTTAATTTAAAATATTCCAAATTTATGCTTCATAACACCTTTATAAGATGCGATTAAGGGAGGAATTTATATGTCGTTTCCGATGTGGGACTTTTGCACATTTGCTTTTTTAAAGTTTTAAAGCACATAAAGTCCGCCAAGATATATGCGTGACAAGGGGTGTTTAGTTCCTCACTAAACATATGCAGAACTGCAATCACACCGTTGACGATCAATTCAATTTGGTTACTTGAATTGAAGCTGAATATTTGGATTTGGATTTGGATTGGTTATTTTGTAGAGCTTTTTCTATATCAATTGACACTTAATCTCCATGAAAACTGTCAACAAATGTGTTGCAACTTACAAGAGCCTTCGATTAAAGAAAACGTGTTGTTTAGTAATACACAATATTCCATCCATTGTCTGCATGTGTTTGGGGTACCAATTGAAGTTGAATGTTTTTTTTTTTTTTTTTTTTTTTGAGTTAAGTTGGAACTGAATTGTGCATTCTGTGCGTGTTTGATTGATTAGAGTTAAAAAAAAATATATCAAAATTTGAAAGGTGAGCGAAAAAAAAAAAATATTAACATGGATCTTGTTTTTATCAACCTTGCTCTGTAGCCCTAAAATTGGCGAAAGAATAGGTTTGTTATGTAATAACTTAAAATTTTCTAGAAACAATTACATCAAGTACAAGGTATTTCAAGTATACATCTTATGTGATTGTTTCTATGTATAGAGATTAGGGAGTTAAACTCCACAAACATATGTTAAGAGACATAAATGCGAAACGCGTAATACCTTGAGGGCCAACCGATATATTTATTTACCCATAAAAAATGTACATGTCAATCTTTTTACTTTTTTTTTTCCCCCAACCCTCAAAATAAAGAAACATAAAAAGAAAGAAAAACCCCAACAGAATGACATTTTCTCTCTATTTCCAAAAATCTCATAGTTTACATCTGCACCAAACCCCACAAATGCAAAATATGAAGATCAATAGAGGAAACACACTTTTCACAAAGAAGATAGAGATTTACTATCCGAGTACACAAGTTTGGTTTGAAGAGCTTGGTACTTTCGGTGAAATTGCAGCCAATATGACAATGCCGCCGAGGAGTGCCAGCCCCAGCCCCAAGCCGTTGACAAGCATGGACTCGGGAGACCGTTTCGACAGATTCCTATTTGTTTGTAAGAATGTCAGCTTCTCCAAAAGCCCTGTTTCTGCTGTCGCCACGGCCAAACCATATGTGTAGAGGCCGACAAATATGTGCCATGGCAACACTCTTGTTCTTGCTCTCCGCACCGCTCCTCTATGCCAAAAGCTCAAGAAACCCATCATCCACTACATGTTGATTCAAGCCAAGAAATGCAATAGCCAATGTTTTAACTGTTAGTTTACCAATCCATCCCAAAAACTTAAGCAGTTAGAGGTTAGCCAACAATTGTTTTATATTCTAACATCAACTTCAAATTTCCGAGGAATCATGCATTGGAATTGGCTGTTGGGTGCTTGTTATGGATGCAGTAATTATAAGCATAGTGCTATAGTCATTAGTCACTAACATTCTTGTTTAGTAATTGTTGTCATAACTTGCAAGTTTAGACCTGTTTGGTAACTTTTTTTTTTTTTTTTTTCCATTTGGTCTTTTGCAAACACAGAAGTGTAATGAATAATAGAGAACATCTTAAGAAAATCCCAATTCTTATTTTGTCATTGGAAAATGAACAAAACAACGCTAGGAATGGATGAAGAAGGAACAATATCAAGGGGCACCATAGATATTAAACATTTCACTAAAATGTAAGTCCCATAACATAGACTCACGGGCCTCGTATTCGATTAGTAATAGTGTTTAGCATCGGTAGTACCCTAAACATTTTTCTACAGAGAAGGATGCTCAATTCAACACTATGTCTAATGTTGAGATCTTATATTGACGTAATTTGGTGAGGGCCCATATTGATAAATCCATTAATAATTGAACCATGTGGTCTACGTGGCTGCTAAAACGTCTAAGCAACCAAGCTAGCAACTGTCTTTATTCAATTCATATTTATTAATCGTTGAAAAGACTGCATTTTATCTCTAATTAAGTGAACACTTTAAATCTTCCAACCCCAAAAAAAAAACCACAAAACAAAAGGTGAATAATTAAATTTAAAACTGAAGATATAAAATAAGGGTTTATTTGGTTGATTAGTTTGAGTTAAAATATTTTAGTTGTAATAGTAAATTTTTTTGAATTTTCAGAAAAGACAAAAAATTTTTTGAGAAAAAACAAAAACTTTTTGAGAAAAAGATAAAAAAAAGTACATTTTGAGTTTAAATGAGATGATAAAGCAAACAGGGGCTAAATCAATAATGGAAAAGGTTTGCTTTTCTATGGGACTTCTTTTTAAGGTACTAATATGGGGACCAAACTGGAATTTGCATCCCATAATTCTGCTTTTGCCTTGGTAATTTCCCACTTAGAGAGAAACTAATGAAAATTTTCTCAGGAAACCACCATTTCCCAGGAAACCAAGTAATGAAAGAAAACAAAAACAGGAAAATAAGAGCAAGAAAAGAAGGAAAAATAATCTATAGGGAGTGAAGTAAAAACATTTTTACCTGAAAACCAAACAAGGACATGCACATCAAGCCCATCCAAGAATGAAGACTGTAGAAATTAGCCACAACCCCATTCTCCCCTTGAAACCTTGTCCAAATCCCAAAAATCCCACACCCTAAAGCCACTCCTTGTAGACATAAATGCACTGATTTCTTCAAACTCTTTGAGCCAGGCCACCATCTATGCACCAAAATTGCTTTTGAAAAAAAAAAAAAAAAGATCACTCAAAACCCATTTTGAAAACAATCATTAAATGCCACTAAAATGCTTAAACATATATATATATATATATATATATTTTCCGATTTTCCAACTTCTGGGTTTTTCCACTACCTTCTCCACTAACAAGAATGAAGCCAATGACCATCAACAAAGGATGAAGAGCCTGTCAAAACAAGAAGAAAAAAAAAACCCATCACTAATTAGCCCTCAAAGAGAGAAGTAATTTTCTTGGAAATTGAAGAGGAAAGTACATTAAAATTTACGGGGATGAGAAAGAAAAAAATAAAATACATACAGAGTAGATGAGGTCCTTTTGGGAAGCAGTGTGGAGAAGAAAACTGGACTTGAAAGACAGAGCCCAGAAGAGCACCAAAGTTGCAACAAAAAGCCCTGCAACTCTTGCAAAGAAGAGAAGTGGAAGGAATGTAGTAGACAGTGCAGCCATGGAATTTTTTTTTTTTTTTTAGTTCACTATGTAAAGAGTCGAGCTTTGCCACCGACAGAAAAGCTTTTTAGATCTGTCACTACAGCACGGTACTTGGGAAGTATTTGATTAAAGTTGTGGCTTTCTTCCACCTTTTTTTTAATATATTTTTAAATTTTTTTATTAAAAAAAAAAAAGAAAAGAAAGGAGTATTAGCATTCAGGGTGCCACGTATGAGCATCATTACTTCATCCTACTAAAAAAATTTAAGGGCATTTAGGCCTCACTTGATCGGACTCCTTGTTTTAAAGTTTTGGAGATACTTTAATTTGAAGTTGAGTTTTGAAGATCTTTGTCGTTAAAATTAAAAATAAATTATTTGAAGTTAAAATTGTAAAAAATTGAAATGTGATCTGAAAATGTAGTAATATAAATCTTGTTTTATTTCTTTTATAATTATATGTAATTAAAAAAATCATCTCAAGTTGAAATGCGAAAGTAATAAATTTTTAAAGTACGAGTTTTTAAGAGAAATTCAGATATATAAATAGTGAAATTTTGATACTTTTAGAGGAAAAAACCATTTAAAACATGTTGAGGCCGTAAACCGTCACGAGCGCGCGCTCTCACTCCAAGAACTCGTTTATCATCCCGGTGGGGCCCCACCACTCAGATTCTGATAGGGTAGGCCCGAACGACCCAGGCCATCCTGTCACGAAGGCGTCACCACTACCCGAGCCTGACCGGGCGGGGCCGCCGACCATACGAAGTGGAGAGGCCCCGACCACACCCGGTCGGGGATAGTCGAGCACGCGCGCCATGCTCTACCCGTCTACGACCGACCATCACGGTCGGGGAGAGCCGAGCAAGATAACCACACGCGACCCGACCACGACCGACCACATGACATGTAGCGCGCGTCCCCGTCCTCTTGTGCTCGGGGAACCACCGTGTGCTCGGAATACCTGACCATCTAGTACGTCGCCGTACTTCGCCGTACTGGCGTGAAGTACCACCCTTGAATTCGGGGGTCAAATCGCACCACTCCGCTACCTACTCCCATTACCTCCCTAAGTTCCGCCGCTTGAACCGGCTGAAGCCATCCTTGGTGCCACCTGCCGTAACCACCCTAGCGTCCCTTGCCTAGGGGGAGACCACGTGGCTCCATCGGATTGGTCCGCAACCTGCGGGCGCCATGCCCCTATTCACCCGCCGGGAGTCCTAGTGAGCCGACCCGATCGGGTCACCCCGAGGACCCGAGCCCGCGGGGACACCTATAAATAGAGGGCAATCCCTCCATTCCAAGTACACACTTTACTTCCTTGCAAAAAGTCTGCCTCTCCTGTAACTCATCAGACACGGTTCTGACTTAAGCATCAGAGTGTCCACGGCAGACACTACACCGGTGTCCCCGTCACTTCGAGGTGCTTCATCCCTTTCTTGCAGGAGAACCCGAGCAGAGCACACGTGCAAGAGTGGTCGGAGCCGCCGACCATATTGGGTGTTGGTGTCGGAGACTTTCAGGCATCAACAAAACATTTGTACGGAGTGAACCAAACAAACGTGTATTAATTTAATACGGCATAAAAATCTCATGGTAATTATATATATTTATAGTAGTTGAATCGTTTTTTATTATAAATATTATGGTCAAAAAGTAAAATCCTATTGATTGTGTTTTTTCACTACAGTAATAATATCCATTGAAAATGAAGTTGTCGTATAGAATTTAGTTTTATTTTATACTCTTGCTGAACTAAGAAACTAGCTCCGCTGATGCTTGTGTGTGTATGAGTGGATTAAGAATTTAAGAAGTGGGCCCTTAGATTGATATGAAGTTGGCAACTTTAAGCCATTCCTGAAATAACGGTGACAGAAAATTAGAAGTCACTTGCAATACAGCGTTATTCAGATGGCCAAAAATGAAATATTGCTTGTGGTAGTGGACAGCTTTATTTTGTGCTTGGCAGTAAGCTTGTGTTATGTTTATTTTCCTTTCTTTTGTCTTTTGATGGTTTTTTTTTTTAGTGAATAAAGAAGTATTTGGAGATGGTTCCATCATTTTCAGGTTTTTAACTTTATAGACAGGAACTCATTTCTCTAAGTACGGCTAGGAGACATGCTTTTTATACTAATTTCTCTCAATCATTACCAAACTATACTTAAACAACCGAAACTAAAACGAGGCCTAAAGAGAGACAATGGGAATCAAACCTGGATAGACGAAAAGAATAAGCTAATAAAGACACTTACCCTTACCAACTTATCCATGTTGTCTTTTGCTGGTATTTTAGGTCCATGGAAAGTTTTGTAGATAATCTCAAAAAAGGAAATTGACATTACCATTATTACTTCCTGCATTGAGCGTGTTGGAAAGAGAAAAAGGATAGTAGTGAACATGAAGGTCTAGTGACTAAAATGACTACACAAGTAAAAAGTTAAAATATATAAATGAGAATAATTTTTTTTCTTCCAAAAAAAAAAAAGTTAACGAAAAGGAGGTGGTTTGGATTAAGAAAAGCCCGTTGGTCATGTTGGAACCGAATAGAAAAGATTGCACATTTGTAAATCAATCCAAGACATTAATTTGTGACATTCAAGACTAGTGGCAGGAGCAATCCCACAAAGGGCTAGACCAATCTCCCACGAATTTATAGCCCCTACTCGGGTTGCGGGCCCCCGTGACCGAGCCCAACGGATGGGTTTCCATCTTTTTGCGTATTATAAACAACTGAATTTCCTTTTTCTCTAGCGATGTGGGACATTTTTGTTACTCACTGCTAGCTTGCAGATAAGTGTTCATTTCATTCTATTCCAAAGCTCACGTTGAAAACTGAAAGCCACTGATCTTGTCTTGTTTGCAGAAAAACATTGAACCTCTTATGAAAATGTTTACGCAATATTGTATCTACTATCAACCCTCTCTTTTTTTCCCCCTTAAAAGAACCATCTGTCATGGTTATTAGACTGCAATTTTTGCTCTTTTTTAGGGTCATCTGTAATTTTCTTAGTCTCATTTCAATCCCCTCTCTTTTTCTTTCGATTTTTTTGTCGTCATATCAAAACCTCAATCGTCATAATCAGTTTTTTTTTTTTTTTTTTTTGGATAGTTTTGTTTTGCATGATTTTTGACTTCAAACTTTAGACTTTAGTATGATTTCTATGTCTCTTGCATGCTTCTGATTCTTTCTTATGTATGTTTGCTTGCATGGTCTATTTTGTCATTAACTTCAACGGAACATGAGTGTTTCTTTTCTTGCGAAACCGGTTAAGGAAATTTAAGAAAATATGTATTCACTTGGTGACACCTTTTTTAATCTAATAACATCATAGTATAACAACTATTAGTGGCAGAGCTAAGCTATTGTTTCATTTGGGTAGGTCATACTCACTAAAAGATAAATTTTTAGAAAGAAGACTTATATAAAGATGATAAATTCTTAGTGAAGACAAAATGAGAAAATTTTCAAATTTTGATCATAAATTTTTAAAAAATTATCATTGAGGGCACAAGTTCCCATTTGGTTATGGGTGGCCATGCCCCCTAAGTACCAAAAAAGAAGGAAACAAAAATATAAGATCATTATTATAGGAGCTGTTAGCATCATTCGAAATCCTGATCTCGGTGATTTCAGCCACAGTAGAGATAAATAAAGCAGAGATATGATCTCGTCATCAATCTCTACGTGCCAATAGGAAGCACGATCTTTGCAAGCTCTGGTGACAAATCTTCTAGACCCGACAAACTTTGTGAGCGAGATCTACAGGGAAAAAAAAAAAAAGAGATGAAAGTTAAAAAAGATCATGGTGGTAAAGATAACAGGAAGTCTAAAGAAGGCACTCCGGTGACAGATCTTCTAGACACGACAAACTCTATGGGTGAGATGTATGGGAAAAAAAATGAAAGATAAAAAAGATCGTGATGGTAAAGACCCTAGACGTGACAAACTCTATGGGTGAGATGTACGGGAAAAAAATGAAAAGATAAAAAAGATCGTGGTGGTAAAGACAACTGATATAAATATAAAAAAAACAAATATAAATAAGTCTGATATAAATATAAAGAAAGTATCTAAAATATGATTCTCTTCTACTCAATCTCCTGTTGGGTTAGGTTCAACCATGTTTGCATGATATAAACAACTGAATTGCCTCGTGCTCAAGCGATGTGGGACATTTTCAAAGTCACTGCTAGATAATGAAGTGTCATATGACTATGAGAGGTTGCTTTGTGTGCTTGCGTACTCAAGGTATTCATTTCGTACTCTTACATTGTAAACAAACTACTCATGTCATGTTTGCAAAAAAACATCGGACCTTTGCGAAAAAGATTATGCTCGAATTAGGGGTGTTTACGGATCATTTTCTATGAATTAGGTCACAATTTGTAAACCAATCCGTAACATATAGATTGGGATTTTTCCAAATCCATAATCAATCCTATAAAATTTCTAATCCAATCTGTAAACCTCAGTTTACATAGATTGGATTCATACGGATTCAATATCGAAAAATCTATGAACTAAAATACAAAAATATAATGCTTAAAAATGAAATAGTTCTATAAAATTACACTACAATTAACTTCAAGTCTTCAATCATTAGTTAAATTGTAAGTTGCAGTATATAACAACAATCAAACTTGGATTAAACTCAAAATAAAAAGTCCATATTAATCAACTTAACCAATACCACATTAAGTAATCAACGAATTGACGGATTAACGGATTGAAAAATTCCTCACTCTATAATCCAATCTACAACATTTTATTTGGAAAAATCTCAATCCGTTAGTCTCTCAATTCAATCCAATCCAACAGATTGGACTGGATTGAGCGGGCTGGTGAATTCCGTGAACACCCCTAACTCAAATATATTTATCGTTGGATTAAGCTCGAGGAATAGTACCTTCTAGACATGTCAAGTAAAATTTTATTAATCAAAGATTGGTGCAAAAAGAAGCTCAAAACTACCTCATTTTATTTTCTGACGTCTAGGTTCTATTTTCGTACTGCTATCTCCACCAGCAAAAATGAAACCAATGACCATCAACAAAGAGATAAAAGAGCCTGTCAAAACAAGAAAAACCACTCCATCACTTTGCTCCCAAAAAGATAGGTCATGCAAACTAAAACAGGAAACCATAAAAATTTATGAAAAAGCGACATTAATATTGGAAAATAAGCCAACGATTATTAACTAAGAGAACGGCAAGAACTTCAAAAGAATGACGAGTTAAGAGAATGGTGACAAGATAACCAACATCGGAAATAATTACATTTTCATAAGCCGAAAGAATTACATGCCGGGACTGTTAAGGACCGAACCATAGGAACACATGAAATGTTTCGAAGGCTCTAATAACGAACTCTTTCTTGTCCGTCCTCCATGCTCGTGAGGTCTAGCTCAGCACAACCTGGAGTCTTATATATCAACATCATCACTCACGCTCCTTGAGTCCCTTACTATTTGCCTTCTGTGTACTGTTCAAAAACTTCGCTTGTGTTTGATTCGCTAGTTGGAGATGAAATTTTTAAGTTGGAGTAGATTGATTTTTCAAAAACTAATAATAAAAACAAAAACTAAGATAAACAAATACAGTTTAATTGGAGTTAAACTTACACGTCAAACGAAGCGTCTGTCTTTCTATTTTGTCCTTTTTTTGTTTTTGTGCTGTTTGTTTGTAGTATTTTTTATTTTTTGGGAAGCTGTTTATAAAAGCGACTAAACAATTGCTAGCCCGTTTGATTGATAGATCCAAAATCTAAGTTTTTAGGTTCATTTTGGTCTGTTTTTGAAAATTTAACAAAAATTATAACTAGTTTTTGAAAAGTTAATAAATGTCAACCTAAAAATTTCTTCTTACAACCATATTCCAAACATATGCTGCATATGCTTTGGCACTTCATTTTTTGTGCTGCTACTGCTGTTTCTGCTGTTTCTTCCTTTTTTCCTTTTCGTCTCAAAAGTTATATTCTTAAACATGAATCCTAAAACAATTCTCTTACCAAATTGAAATATTTTTCAAATACATCCTTACTTTTGTTTTTTGTTTTTTTTCCTCTTCCCCTTATAATCGCTAAAATGTTGTTTTGCCAACTAAGATTTTTATCAGGATTTTTTAACTTGACCTACTTTGAAATATTTTTCCTTCTCATATGTCTTTTGATTAGTTTTATGTTCTTTTTTTTTTTTTTTTTGTTTACCAAAATCTGTTTTTTTTTTTTTTCCTTTAATATGCTATTTCTCCTCGTCCCACTTTTTTCTCCACCCATAATCTCATTTATTTTAATCATAAGCTTTGTTTACTTGTAAAGATACGAGCTTCATAAAAATTATTGCAAACAAGTATAATATATGTTTTAAAAAACTTTATAATGAGTAATTTTAGACAAAAATAATTAATAAACAAATTAAATATTAAATGTGAGACTTCAATAAAAATAATAATAATAACACATTTTCAACTAGTATTTTAATTAAATTTATTTTGGTCAATTTGATTCCTCCTTATGAAGGCTCTTATGGTTGCTCTGTAAAAATTTGTGTTTTATCTGTGTGTTTTACTAAAAAAAAAAATATTTTGGTCAATTTCATCATTAAGAAAAAGAGAACAAACTAAAAAAAACGTGGTTCGCATGCAATTTCAACTATATATTATAGTTAAATTTAGTTAGATAAAAAAAGAGAACAAACTAAAAAATGGTGGTTCAATTAGGAACGGCCTATTATGTCATGATGGATCCGAGTAGCACCGGCTTGTTATCCTTCCACTGCCGGGAGCGGGCGGTTTTCGCTGCTCTGTGAAACCAGCCTCACGCGGTGCCCTCCTCTCTAGGAGCCGTGAAACTTGGGCCTTCGCCTAAGTCACACGGCCCAACTCTCGGCTTGGAATGGGCAAGCCAGAAGATAGCAACACCAGACCCGACACAATGGGCTGAACCCACGTTCCATCACTTATTGCCCCCACTCAGGTCACAGGCCCTCGTTACTGAGCCCGGCGATGGCTAGCTGCGTTTCCTGAGCATATAAAGAACTCGTTTTCTTTGTGGTTTAGCGATGTGGGAGTTTTTTTTTTTAGTCGTCGCTTTTTGACATGGTCATTATTAAGGTTTGCTTTGAAAATGGTTATTGCATCTGTCAAAACGAAATCTCTCTACTTCTTTGAAAGTTTTTATCTGGTATTATTGCAGAAAAAGAACACAATTATGAGAAAATGGTTCTGTTTTTGGAGATTCCTCTTCGAATTTGCTGCAAATTTTGTGAATATGCATATATTTTGAAGGGCGAGACCCCCTTTTTTTAGTTAGTCGAAAAATTTAGCTTTGTTGTTTCATTATCACGTAAAATCCATAACATTTTTGAGGAATTAAACCCTTGTTTGGATTGAAAAAAATGGTCCAAATCAAATTCAAATTGAAAATTTGACGTCTTAAAAATCCACATCACACGTACCTTTTTCCTTCTCAAAATATCATTCAGTTTAGATTCCCAACTCGACTTAAATTTTCAATTCTACCCATGCTTCACCGCCCCAAACTTGTTGATTGTGCAGGGGAACTATATTAACTTTCTTTTACCATATTGTTCTGCAGTGTTAAAATAACACTCTAAATCACACTCTGCAAGGCAAATTATAATTGGACCAGAATTAGTAAACACATGCACAAACACAAAGCCACCAAATAAAATCTCTTATTTTTTCATCATGCCTTTCAAATTTTGAGTATTAGCAAGAGTCAAACAAGGAAATAAAATAGATAGAATGGGAATTAATTTACTGAATAGATTCAAAGTGCTTTGCCTGCAGAACCACATTAAGAATGCCTAGTATAGCATCTTAAAAAAAAAAAAAAAAAGATATATATCCTTTGATTTTTAATTTATTTATTAGAAAAGAATATCATGTGAAATTAGTGATCAAAGAAAAAAGTTACCAAAGAAGGATATGACAAGTGGAACATGATAATAAGAAGAGTTGTCAACCAGAGAAGGCTGAGACACATGGGACAAACGGAAACTTCTCTTATTAAAAAAAATAAAAAAATTTGTTAACTTTAGTTGAACAGAGAGTATTTGGGTGTTATGCTGCATGTTTGACTTCGTATATTCACAAGAACGCAAGTGTTGTGCACAAGTATAATGAGTCCATTTGGTGAATGAGTTTGAGTTAAAAATTTTAAATTTCAGTTGAAAATTTTTGTTGATTTAAAAAAAAAAAACAAAAATTTTGTGGGAAAAAGACAAAAACTTTGCAGAAAAAAGACAAAAACTGAGATAAAAAAATACAATTTATGTTTAAACGTCAAACGTACCCTCCTCAACGATATATAAGTTTAAACTAAAAATAAGTTTGGAAAATAGCTATAACTTTACAAGATTGGTGCAACTTTACTTAGTTACAAATCATAATTAGCTGAATGTATATAGGACTAACAATCAGACAAAAGTGACAGTTATAACTATTAATAATTTACTTGCAATTTTTTTATGCATTATTGTAATTAATAGTCGTTTTTTGATGTAATATTTTTCAATGATATTTATCTTTTACACTAATAGTTTAAATATTCCATGTTATAAGATTCAACGACTGTTGTAGGTGTGATGACAATATCACATAAATAGTATCTTTCGAAGGTAAAATTGTAAGTATAAAAGGAATGTATAGAATGATACTACCAAGAAACCATTGAAGTACACAAAGTATCGTCTACTTGTGATTTGTCATTTCTCTTTTTGTTGTTTAATCAAAAATACTTTGGTCGGGCGGCACTAGTTCAGCCACACATTTGTTATGATAGACTCCTCAACTTTTCTTTATTCAAAAATTACCCTATAATTTTCTAAAAAATTTCAAGATAGCCTCTCTTAAAAATGAAAACTTGCTATAATATCCTCTAATTTTTCATCACATAGTTATTAGCCCCCCCCCCCCCCCCTATTTACCATAAGCTTTGTACAAACCTCGAAAATAAATTTTATTTGTCTGTTTATCAAGTAAAAGTTAAGCCAAGCAAGAGTCCTTACCTCATTAAAATCCAACGATATTTACAAAACTATCACAAAAAGACAATCTATAGAAAAATTTAAATCTGCCCTATTACCAAAGCTATTTCATTGTGATTCTCTTCATACTAAGCATCTCCATATCCCCTCTATATAAAGCACACAATAAACTCCTAAATCACCCAAATTAATACAATACATATACATATACATATACATATATAGAGAGAAGAATGGAGTACAGTTGCCAGGACTTCAAGGTGGGAAAATGTGAGGGCCAAAAGGTGGTGGATGGCGAAACCATGCCACTAGTTCTACGACCTCCAGAGCCTGAAAAAGGAAACTTTGAGTCTCTTCTTACGGCCGTAAAGAAGAACAAAGACTGGTTTGAAGAGATGATCATCAAGAACAGTGCTGTTCTGCTCCGAGGTTTCAACGTGGGAAGCGCTGAGGAGTTTAACGAGATCGTGGAGGCATTCGGTTGGGACGATATTCGTTACGTCGGGCCAGCTCCAAGGATTCATGTCTACAAGAGAGTTTGGACTGCCAATGAGGGACCCCTCTCCGAGTTCATATACTACCATCATGAGATGGTTTTGGTAAGTTATGCTGCTTTTACCCTAAATTGTGTTCATTTTGCTATTTCACTTTTTTAGGCTGTGTTTTCAGTTCGTTAGATTTGTTACTTTGTGGTGTTTTGTGTGGCATTGGTGTTATGGAATTCTCGGATTTAGTCAATCGGAGATTTCTATTGTTCATAGAGAATATGTTTAGGAGTCATTAAAGTGCTAAAATAATCTGGGTCAAAAATAAACATAAGTTAATGACCCATCTGCCATATGCATAGATACAATATTTAGCCGAAGAGTTGACCAAATATTCACAAGCTCAAATAGTTTCTAACCATACCACATAATGTCTGACCAGATCAAGGAATTTCCCAAGAGTTTGGTTCTATTCTGCGAGACACCGCCACCAGAAGGAGGACAAACACCCTTTGTTCCGAGCTTCCGGATAACAGAGCGGATGCTAGAGGAGTTCCCGGAAGCTGTGGAGGAAATAGAGGCAAAAGGGCTAAAATACACGTTCACGGCGCAAAGCAACAAGTACACATCCTCCTCGTTTAGCTCCATGAGAGGCCGAAGTTGGGAGGATGCTTTTGGGACGTCGGATCAAGCTGAAGCTGAGCGAAGGTGCGTGCATTGGCACTAATTTTTTACACCTAGTAAATTGTATTGTATTATATGAATCTGTCCACAAAGTGAAACCCGATATCGCTTTCGGTATGTTTGATGCAGGGCCAAGGCTTTAGGCATGGACGTGGAGTGGCTGCCAAATGGTGGAGTGAAGACGATATTGGGTCCACGGTGTTTGACAAAGGTGTTCGACGGAAGGAAAGGAAGACGAATGTGGTTTAACACGCTCGTAGGCATGTACGGGAAGTCACACAGCTCAGCTATGATGGCAGACGGGGAAGAGATACCAGAAAATGTGGTTAAGAGATGCGAAGAGATTATCGAAGAGGAAAGCATCCAGTTTGATTGGGAGAAAGGCGACGTTCTTTTCTTCGACAACTTAGCTCTGCTCCATGGAAGAAGGCCTTCTCTTCCCCCAAGACGGGTCCTTGTTGCCACATGCAAGTAGTTTAATGAACTAATGTCCGTCGGACTTCGTGGCTGTTCTTGCTTGTATGAACACCCAAAAATAAAGAAAATATTAATAATAAAATCGATAATAAGCAAGTTCCTAAAAATATTTTCGTCTGAATCAAATATTTCACCTTGCGCTTACTAGTAATGAAGAGTTATTTATCTTGATCTTTTTTTTTTTTTTTTTTTCTTTTTCAAATCTATGTTATGCTAAGGGCTTAAATTACAATTGGTCTTGATTTTGTTAAACATTTGAAATGGTAAAAATTTCTAAAACCATGGACTAGTACAACTGCTGTTTCTTCACCTAGACCTAATACATATACCTCTAGTACATCGATTTAGATCCATACAACTGTTAAAGTAGGGACAACGATAAGATCGAGAAGTAAAAAGAAAATGACATGAAAAGAAACTCATATCCCTGTATTTATTTTCTGGACAAGCAAAAACTTAAAAAATAAAAATAAAAACACAACCATCGCACGGCCCTAATATCGTTCTGTTGTGCTGTTGGCCGACCAGCCGTGCGGTTTATCCCCCTGTAAACTCATAATTTGAAGTGCCAACTATTGTCCACGGTGTGGGACTCGCCCACGACCCCTCCCATTGTAGTTGTAACCCCATCCATTGTAGTAACCACCACGTCCACGCCCACCACGACCAGGGCCACGACCACCTCGGCCACCCCGATATCTATTGAAATCACCAAAAGTCTGCATCCAAAAACAGGAAACAGAATTGAACAAAATCCCAAAAATTCTCCATGGGATGCACACCAAAAAAATTACATATTACCTCGGTGTCTATCTTCATTTGCTCAGAATACCTGGTCCTTCCATTCTGCGGATCATTATCAAGCGCATTGCAAGAGAGGGAATCGAAGAAGTCATCTTTATTGTATGTGGGCTGTGGCAAAATAGAAGAATCCAACAAATTGAGATTAACAATGCATTTCGCAAGCACCTAGTTCAAATAGGAGCCAATTCCACTCCTAGAGAGACACATGGCAAATCTCACCTTGTTCTCAATCTTAGTTGACCCAACATCATCTTCATTTTGAGTATCATCTTCATCGCTGATTTCTCCGTTTACCTCTTTATCCTTTTGATAGGTTTTATTATTCTTGCCGAGGTGACCCCAGACCTCATCTTTCTTGAACTTTTCATTCATAGCCGTGAAATCAAAATCTTCAGTGAATTTTGTCACTGGGCGTGACTGCACAGAGAAGGTTCAATTTTTAAAGTTCTTTCAAACTTTTCAGTTTGACAACTTCCAGAGACCCAAGTCATTAGTAAAATGACAATGTAAACAAGAATTTACCCCAGTTCCTCGTCCTCTTTCGCGGCCCCAATAGCCATGTCGACTTTGGAAAGGAGCTCCATTTGGCTGGAAAGAGAGGAGAGAGCAAATGAGAGACCTTAATCAAGCATGCAAAGTAGTAATGAAGCACAATTTTTGGAAAAAATGCAAAATTGGGGCCCAATAAATTAATCTAGAACTCTACCTCTTGATTGTAGTTAATTGTAGTAGACTGATTCATTACAGTTTTCTTTTCTAGATTATTATAGCATTTTCTCCCTACAAATCAGACCTCTGACATAATTACAAATTTAGGATATTTCCTTTGTATAGTTGTCTAGCGTTTGCATTATGTAATTTTTCTCTCAGGAAATTACATGAATTCTCCCATATTTTCATCCATGGATTCATTAAGTTGGGAATCTTAGTAAGAGACAGAATTAGAACAAGATGGAGAAAATTAACAAAAATGCTCAAGTTTTTATTGCAGGTTAACAACCTCCATCAAATGCACAACTAAGAAAACTTCACATAAACCTATTGATAACTCAACTTCTCCTACCAAAAGTAGAACATCCCATTAATCACTAAGGCTACTGCCTTCTGTTAAAAACCACCTATATATTTAGAAACAAAATAAACAAATAAATAAAAGGACAACTAACCCTTGGACCAGCTCGGGCAGGTGGGGGTGTTGGCAATATTGGTGGCTGAGCTTCTGCTGGAACTGACACCGAGACTTCTGAAGATGATGCTGATACTTGAACAACCTCAACATCCTTATGAACTGTTGGTGAAGGTTGAGAAGAAACTGCAACAGAAGCAGACTGTAATAGCTGACCAGGGGTTACCAGGGAAGGTGCTGGCACCTCAGGCCTGATGGAGTTAGATGGCCCAACAATAGAGGAAGTAGTCTGAGAAATAGTTTGGTAGGGTAAAGTTTGACCAGAAACTGCATTTGGCTTGTTAGATATTGACGGCAGAATAGAACTTATATCTGAAGCCGTGGTCAAAGGAGACAGTGATGGCAAGCTAGCACTGAAGTTGGGAGTAGATATGGTAGAATTCGGTTCCTTGTTAGGCACTAAACTTGATAATGTCTCAGGAGCTAATGAGGTTGAAGGCACCACAGGCAGAGTTGTCAGCAATGTTGATGGTGTGCCAGAAGTAGTGATTAAATTTGCAGAACTAGAAGTAACAGCAGAAAGTAAAGGAGATGGAACCTCAGGCAAGTTTGGAGCTCCATTGGGTAAAGGAGCATTAAAATTGGGGTATGGCATGGGCTGCTGCATGGAAGAAGGCAGTGGTAGCCCCGGTGGTGGCCGAAGCAGTGGCTGTTGGTGCATGTGAGGAAGAGCACTCTGCGGGCCATAATATCCTGGCCAATACATTGGCATAGCAAGACCACCACCATTTGCATTTGGAGGAGGAGGTGAAGCCCCCCATGACCCTAAGTTAGCCCCAGGTTGATACAAAGGTAAACCACCTTGGAAATTTGAACCAGGGAGTCCTAATTGTGCAGTTTGAGAACCAATATCAGGCACAGACACGCTAACAGTGGATGACAAGCTTGACGGTGTGGAAACTGGGCGAGAATAGTGAGACTGCATAACAAAAACGTAATATTTTCAGAATAGGTTGAGGATTAAATGATGAGCTAACAAGTTTTTTTTTTTTTAAATCATTTCCGCACCTGAATAATAGCTGGATCATCGTTAATTGGTGGCGTAGGCTGAACAGGCTGAGCAGGTGGAGAAGATTTAACCTGCAAATCCTGCAAAATAGAAAACCAAATCAAGAATGTTGTTAATATGAAATCTTACACGACTCGAAGAAGATCATTTGAAACAGAAGCTGGAAACCATCCTAAAAAATTAAAATGTGATCACCCTTGACTAGGCCACTAATATCATCATGAAGAATACTTGAAAGTCTAACATTGAAGGGAACAATCAAACATTAAGGTAAGATTTTGACTCAAGTACGGTTAGAAACAGATAAGCCCGTCTTTATAATCCTTCCCAGGAAAATTCCAGAGATTGCTCAAAACTTCTACCACATAACACATAAAATAAACCTTCTTTTCAGTTTTAAGAAAAGAACAAAGTTACAAGACAAGCATAGAAACTCGTAATATTTATTCTTAGGCTTTGTTTAGTAACAAAGTTTAACTCCAACTAAACTGTACTTTTTCATCTCAATTTTTGTCTTTTTCTGTACAGTCAACAAAATTTATAACTACTTTTTAAAAAGTCAACTCAACTCAAACTTAAAAATTTCATCTCAACTCAAACTCAACTCATTCACCAAACGGACCCTTAAGTTTAAGGAACGCTCTTCATCAAAGGCCCCTGAGGGCAGATTAGGTCCTTAGATTCTTACATATTTCCGTCCAAAATACCTTTATGTCACTTCCACGGAAGAGTATATACTCATAAACTTTATCACTTGGGAGAATTTGCGGCCCATCTTTCTTTCTTCCTTCTGTTCCAAAAGATCGAACTGCCACATAAACCGAGCAAATTAAGACCTACTAGTTCATGGCTTCAAAAGGCGAACATATAGCACAAAACACTACATGAGGCAAATCATTCACGAGATTGGGCAACTTGCAAGTGCACCAAACACCAACTCAGGATAAGAGTACTAATTTAAAACTGAAGCAAGAATTAAAATTCTAGAAGTATGTGAGCAAAGATATTTTATTTAACATCTCCGACTGTGTTCTTACACGTATGATGCCAAACTAAATAGAAATTAGCAAAAGTATAATCTTGATTCCAGAAACAAATAAGATTGGTGGGACATATTTTATGAAAATGGTAGATTTTTCAGAAAATACCCACATAAGAAAAAGATGTCAACTCCAAACTCCAAATGGCCCAAATACAAGCAGTAAATAAGTTATCATAAAGTGAATCCAATATGAACAGTTCAACCAAGATTTTCCCACTTTTCCATTATCTTTAATTAAGAGTTAATAAAATCCAACTTCACACTTCGACATCAAATTCAGTCAAAAGGGAAAATCCCAAGCAGTGAATCACCACCAGCCCTAAATTCTCCGCCAACAAATTCGCAATCATGAAAGCTCCCAATACATGTCTCACCCAAACAAACAAGAAACCAAAATAATCTCCGAAAGCCAGAAAATTCAAGCGAACTGAGTCAAATCCCGAGAAAATAAGATTGAGCAAAAAAAAAAAACTAAAAAATCTAGAGAGAGAAAGAGAGAGAGAAACCATTTCTGAGTCCGATACTGGACTCTTCCGTGTTGATGTTGTAAAGAACGCCTTCATATCTGATCTCACTCTTCGAAGTCAAACTAATCAAGCTTCCGATGTAGGAATCGGCCGCCGAGCTGGATCTCGAAGCACTTTCCAACGCCATGGCCCTCAAGAACTCAACGCATCAAGGTAGAGAGAAAAGAGAGAGAGAGAGTGCTCTGCTAGGGTTTCGAGTATCGATTTTTTTTTTAATTTTTTATTTCGGTTTGTGGAAAAGGGGAGGATCTAATTATCCGCGATTTTTCTTCACCCCTTTTTTGGTAATTTGACGACAATGACTGAGTACCCAATGGGAGGACGCCACGTAGATAAACGAGAAACGAGGAGCGGCCGAGGGATTCAGGGGCTTGAAGGTCAACTCGGTGTAAGTATAACCCGTGGGCTGCTGCAATCCAACCAATAACATATCGACACGTGGAAATTTGTTTCTGATGTTACGAAGATACCCTAGAAGTTTGAGGCGAAATTACTTGAAAGTCCATCAACTCAATTTTTCTCATGGCTCCTGGTTTTTATTATTATTATTATTTTTTAATCTTTTTAAACAAATTTTCAGGAGGTGGAAATGGCTTTTGAGAAAAACAAACAAAAAATACACAGAGAATAAAATGAAATAAAACACAGTTGCGGTCCTCATAACATAAAGCTAGCCAATTATTCTTCCCCACCTGACTTACCATGTTCTTTATCATGGACGTGGGGCATGACACAAAATTGAAATTGTGAACAAAAAAACAATAATGAATTTGAAGAATACTAACTTTATTGAGTCTTGGATGCAACAAAAGAATTAGAGGTTAATCTAAGTTTCTTTTTTTTTTTTTTTTGCTCAATATGAAAAATAGTTATGTCTTCATGTCTTCGGATTATCGTGATTACAAAAATCTACCAATATCATATGTGAAATGAAAGAATGATCTATCGTATATTTTTTTTTTGTAGTTATATCATCACCACCAATGATAGAAATATACATACATGTTGTGAGTCGAGATTATCGTTCTCTTTTGTTTTTGTTTTTGTTTTTGTTTTTTTGTTTTTTTTGGGTTTGGTTGGTTGTCCTTTAACTACTTATTTGCTACGTCATCTAAATTTAATAACTTCACCATCTAAATAGGAACTAAATACTCAAAATATTCTAGCAATTAAAAAGACATAAAATTTTAATTGGAAGGACATGAAAATGAGCTACAAGACCGGAACTCATCGTGAATGGATACAACATAGCATGTTACATATGACATGTCATGGTTGATAGCAAATGTAAACAAGCTAATTGGGTAATGTGAATAATATTAAATACGCAATAATTTAGAAGTAAATGTAATATTATTGTGATCTTAATATAGGAAATTTTTTATTTCAATAAAGAATATATTTGAATCATAAAGGTTTAAACTGATAATTTAATAATAAATTAAAACTTTTGAAAAAAAAAAGATTGTAGAATTTTTCCTTTTTTTAAAAGTTAGGGGGTGTTTGGTTCACTAGTTTGAGTTGAAATATTTTAGTTGTAATAGTAAATTTTTTTGAATTTTCAGAAAAGACAAAAAACTTTTTGAGAAAAAGACAAAAATTTTTTGGGAAAAGACAAAAAAAATTTGAGTTGGAACGGAGATGAACTCGCGAACCAAACACCCCCTTAATTTAAAACGAAATGTCAAACAGAAGCTAAAGGGGTGGATGGCAAACCATCAATTTTCATCTCATTTCAAACTTTTTTTTGTCTTTTTCCTAAAAAGTTTTTGTCTTTTTCCCAAAAAGTTTTTTGTCTTTTCTGAAAATTCAAAAAAATTTACTATTACAACTAAAATATTTCAACTCAAACTAACACACCAAACACCCCATAAAAAAATGAATACACATTCCGTCAAAAATTATTATACAAGAATTTCACAAAACACAGTTAGTACAAAAGTATGACAAGAAATGCCAACAACAATGGTAGGTATATTGCTATGGCTACATCAATAATCCTATTGCCGGATATAAAATGAGTCATACAAAATGAATTATGGCAATTCAATAATTTGTGTGGGTCATCTCATATGTGGCTAGACGTTGGAGATAGACATTAAAGTTTAGATATTGTTGATCGTTTTCACAATTATAGTCTAAGGTAGGTCCCCCATATTATCCCCCTTTTGATAGTGTCAATTTGTCCAAGGCACGACTTCGTGAAAATAAAGTATTGTATGTAATTATTTTTGTTAAGAGATTTGAATTTATTTATATTAATTTTTATATTTGGAAATCTTTTGATTTCAGGAGATTCAATTTTAGAAAAATTTTTGTATTTATATGAGAGTATATTTGTAATGTCTCTAATTAATAAATTAGAAGGAATCGAGTTAAAAATTGGAGATGAAGCTGGAATATTAATTTTATAGCAAAACGGTTCCTAATCTTTTCTTTTTTGGTATTTAAACCTAAGGCTCCGTTTGATTCACCAGTTTGAATTAGAAATTTTAAATTTTAATAGTAATTTTTATTGACTTTTCAGAAAAGATATAAAAATTTTTCAAAAAAAGATAAAAACTGAGATGAAAATTTTAAGTTCGAGTTGATGAACCAAACGAACCAAACGAGCACTAAAACTTTCTATTTTGTGGCAACTTATACTTTTCCCGTTAGATCCCATTTTCCCATTTAGATCTTCACGTTCCTTGTACATACGAGGGGCATGTATGGAAAACTAATAAAATGTTGCACTCCTCCTAAATCAAAGTCATTAGGAAGGAAATGTTTAGCATCAAGTCACCTATTTCCATTATTCTCTTCTATTTTGGATTTCCTTTTCCCATGTGGTATTTGTAGGAACATGGTTTTTCTAATTAGTTTTTTCAGATTGGTGTGAATGAGGGTCCGTTTGGTTCACCAGTTTGAGTTGAAATTTTAAAGGTCCGTTTGGTTCACCAGTTTGAGTTGAAATTTTAAGTTTAAATAGTAATTTTTGTTGACTTTTCAGAAAAGACAAAAAACTTTTTCAGAAAAAGACAAAAACTTAGATGAAAAGTTTAAAATGAACCAATGAAATAAACGGAGTCTAAGTTTAAATAGTAATTTTTGTTGACTTTTCAGAAAAGACAAAAAACTTTTTCTATAAAGACAAAATACTTTTTCAAAAAAAGACAAAAACTTAGATGAAAAGTTTAAAATGAACCAATGAAACAAATGGAGTCTGAGAATTTTAATAGTTTTTTTAAATCCATAAAGACGAGGATGTCCTAAGAAATCCATTATGAAATGAAAACATTTTATATGCGCTATTGGTTGTAAATATTTTGAAATGTTATAAAATACTGTCATTTGTATGTTTTATGCAAAATTTCAAATGCAAGGAGATTAAATTTTGATCATTTGGATGTTTTTTTACACCGTCAAATATTTTTCTCAAATGAACCCTGAGTATGAACGGTGATTGTTCATTTTGATGTTTTCTTCCATCCGAAAATTTTCCATTTATAAATATTCATTCAAATATTTTATTTTTTCAAATAGACTCCAAATATTTCCATTTCTTCTGCAAGATCCATCTTCCAATCTCTTACCTCTTTCCTTTTTCACTTTTCTAAACATAGACTAAAAAAAAAAAAAAAGGCAAGAGAACAGGGAAACAAGTACAAATTTTTTTTTGGGGGTCATTATGAAAAGGTGTGGGATTTAATGGCCGGAAAAAAGGTTAACAGGTTAGAGGGCTATTTTGCAACGGGAAAAAGCTAGGGATCTGGGTGCAAACAAAATTAAAGATCTGGGTGAAAAAGAAAAAAAAGTATTCTTTGTTATAGCAGGGCATTTTGCCGAGAAAGTTTTGCGTCGGAAAAAAAAAAAAAAAACCTGAAATCAAGGTTTCGATTTCTTGCCCGAGTTTCGGTGAAATTTTGGGGTGGTTATTGCAGGGAATCTCGTAACGGCGATGTTTTCGCCGCAGAGGAAGGCGAAGGCGGCGGCGGCCGCGCCGTCGCTCACGCCGAGGAGCGGCGTCTTCGGTTCCGCGACTCTGAACTCGCGAAGCGCCGGACGGAACGACAAGACGGCGGCGTTTCTGGAGGGCCCGCCGCCGCCGCCGCCATTGGGTTCGCTAAGCGGGGCGAAAATGGCGGCGTTGGAGTCCGACATGGGGAGCATTGACGACTGGAGACGGTTCAAGGAGGCCGGGTTGTTGGACGAGGCGGCGATGGCGAGGAGAGACCACGAAGCCCTCGCCGAGAAGCTCGGCAAACTCGAAACTCAGGTTTGGGGAAATTTTACAGACCACATTCTTTTTTTTTTACTGAAAAGTTAGGATTTTTGTTTTCGTTTGTGAAGATAATTCCTGTTTTTTGTTTTTGGGATTCTGATTTTAGGAACAAATTAAGAAAGCTGTTTAGAAATTCTTGTTTGTCCATGAAAAGTTAAGAAATTTTTTTACATTTCTGTATGTTGGGGGCTATAATTGATAAAGAACATAGACAAATTGACCGAATTGGGGCAAATGTGAAGATAAATTTTGCTGAGTATCTGAGTTTAGGAACAGATTATATCTCCAGCTTAGTTTTCAACAGGCTTTCATTGAGATTCCGTTTGTCATTCTTGGCAGGTGATTTTCCTGTAGTTAACTCTTGCGTAGACTAGAAGTTTTGAAAGATTCACAAACTAGTCAAAGTGAAGGAAGATTATGAAATGATGTTAATCGTCAACTAGCCTGGCAACTAGTGTCTAGTACACGATCAGAAGAGAGAGGAAAAAATTATTTCTGGCATAAAATTTCAAGAACTGTGACCCCTTTGGATTATCCTTACTTGAAGCTCTTAATTACTGAATACAGATGGATAAATGTTCACTAAAATTACTTAGTAGAGAAATAAGATGTTATTTAATTTAATACTATCAATTTTCTAATGACGTCGGGTTTTCCTTGTTAGTTCTTTCTGTACTCGGTAACATTTGGCTAGTTATGGGGAGACATTATGGTCCGAGACTGTCTGTACTATGGTCTTCTTGTTGATTGAAATGCCTAAAATGGTCATTAATTTTTTCTTGGTAGAAGGGGTTTCAATTTTCATCTTCTTTACACTGCACTAACTGTTTATTTTAATGAAAAAGATGATCATGGCATGTATATTTGAGTAGTTCTATTGCACCATCTTATGAAATTATCTTCTGGGCAGCTCTTCGATTACCAGTATAACATGGGGCTCCTCCTGATCGAGAAGGAAGACTGGAATTCAAAGTTTGAAGAACTGGGCCAAGATTTAGCTGAAACACATGAGATTCTTAAACGTGAACAATCAGCTCATTTCCTGGCATTATCTGAAGCTGAGAAGCGAGAGGAGAATTTGAGGAAAGCTTTGAGTGCTGAGAAGCAGTGTGTAGCTGAGGTATGTTGTTTCTTGTTGCATTGCCTCTCAACTTAAACTAATCCATCCTTGTGTTACTTCTTTGTGTCGCATGGACTTCTCCTTAAATCATGTCCTATATCATCACGTTCCAATTAAGTAGAGTTCACTTTTTGGACGTTTTGCTCTTCAAATAAGTTTCATTGCAATGTAGAGAAAAATTAAGTGGTCAGTTTTGTCGCTTCACTTTTAGGTTTTTGAAACTTGAGGTTTGAAAAAAAGTGATTATGTTTCCTTCGTAAAGAAGAAAACTTAATCAAGTCATGTCTTCTGTCATATGTATTGTGCCCTTTCCTCTTCTATTCTGCATATTATGGTCGCAATCTTTTTATTACATGGGGATGGTGGTTTTATAGTAGCTATATCTTTTGTTCAAAACAATATTCTACCTTAATCTTGTATTTTTCATGAGGCTCTACGGTGTGGCTCCGTGCAAAAGAATCAAATCTATTTGAGGCTTCTGTAGTTAATTTTATATCTCTATGGGTTATTATTTTGCTTCTGTACTATTCTTATACAAATCATTTGATTTTGATCAGTTTGTGGAACTATTTGAGGAATATTGTCAGTTTCTTTGTCCATTATCTCCTTTGATTTATATCCATGGATTTTTGTGCTGCAGCTTGAAAAGGCTTTACGTGAAGCGAATGAAGAGCAGGCCCAACTTAGGCTTGCTTCTGATTCAAAGTTGGCTGAAGCAAATAAATTGGTAATTGGAATCGAGGAGGAATCTCTGGAGATAGAAAAGAAGTTGCAAGCTGCTGAAGCCAAGCTTGCCAATGTGAGCCGGAAGAGTACAGAGTTGAATATAAGGTTGGAAGAGGTGGAGGCTCGTGAAAGTCTGCTTGAAAAAGAGCACCGTACATTAAGTGCAGAGTATTCCTTCTTTACCATTTTTTGTTTTGAATTCTTTCTTTGCTGTTTTTAGTTTCTAGAATTGTCACATTTTCTTGAGTTACTTGGAGAATGGGATAGTAAAAGTGAAATTTGTTTGGTCTGATTGCTCTTAGGCGAGAAGCACATAAGGCAACATTTCGTAAAGAACAGAAAGACTTCCAAGAGTGGGAGAAGAAGTTACGTGAAAGGGAAGAGAGGCTATGTGAGGGTCAGAGGACCCTCAAGGAGAGAGAGGAGAAGGCAAATGACAATGAGAGGATTTTTAAACAGACAGAGATGGAACTTCAGTTGTTAGAGAAAAATATCGATTCATCTAACTTGGATCTGAAAGAAAAGGAAGAAGATTTAAGTAAACGGCTAGAGGACCTATTATTTAAAGAAAAAGTGAGGGTCTTTTGTTTTTTTTTAATCATTTTAATTTTTTGTGGTTGAGGCTTCTTTTATAATTTTACAACGAAAATTGAAAACTTTATGCATAAATACCCTATCTTTTTAATTTGATTGCAGGCAGCTGATTCTTTAAGAAACTCTCTAGCGGTGAAGGAAAAAGAATTGCGTCAACTGGAAGAAAAGCTCAGTTCACGAGAAAAAGTGTGTGCTTATACCAAGAATTTATTTTTTGAAACATAAGACTGATGTCTTGGGTTGTGCAACTGCAAGTTATCTGTTGTTGTTTTGTTGCAGGTTGAGGTTCAGCAGTTGCTTGATGAACACAGAGCCATTCTCGATGTGAAGACGCAGGAGCTTGAATTGGAATTAGAAGAAAAACGGAAGTCTGTTGACAAGGAGCTCTCTGACAAGGTAGAAGCATGGAGAAAAAAGGAAGCAGAAATCAACCACAGGGAAGAAAAGTTGGGAAAGAGAGAACAAGCCGTACATGAGAAGTCTGAGAGACTTAAGGAGAAAAACAAGGAATTTGAAGGAAATTTAAAAGCTTTGAAAGAGAGGGAGAAGATTATCAAATCCGAGGAGAGAAAGCTGGAGGTGGAAAAGCAGCAAATCGTTGCTGATAAAGAGAGTTTACAGACTCTGTTAGCAGAAGTTGAGAAGATTAAGGCTGAAAATATTCAGCTGGAGCTTCAAATTCGTGAAGAGAGTGAGAGCCTGAAAGTTGCCGACAAAGAAAGGTCAGAACATGTCCGTTTGCAGTTAGAATTGAGACTGGAAATAGAGAAATATAGAGTTCAGAACGAGTTACAATCGATGGAAGCTAAAGATTTGAAAGAGGAGAAGGAGAATTTCGAGAAAGAGTGGGAAGATTTGGATGAGAAGAGATCTAAAGTTAACAAAGATCTTAGAGAACTTGTTGAGGAGAAGGAAAAACTGGAAAAGCTACGGCACTTGGAGGAGGATAGATTGAAAGAAGAGAAACGTGCAGTACATGAATTTAGACAGAGGGAGTTGGAAGATCTCAAGCTGGAAAAAGATTCATTCGCGGCTAAAAGTAAGGACGAGCAACTTACTTTGTCTGAAAAGGCTCAATTGGAGCATAGTCAATTGGTTCAAGATTTTGAGTTGCGGAGAAGGAATCTTGAGATGGAGATCCAGAATCAGCAGGAGAAAATGGAGAAGCTCTTCCGTGAAAGAGAGAGAGCATTTGAGGATGAGAGAGAAAGAGAACTTAATAATATTGAGCACTTGAAAGAAGTTGCTCGTAAAGAAAGGGAAGAACTGAAATTGGAAAGACTTAGAATTGAAAAGCAAAGAGAGGAGCTCAACTCAAACAAGGACCAATTTAAACAAAACCAACTTGATATGCAGAATGATATCGATGAGCTTGGAGTTCTTAGCAAGAAGGTCAAGTACCAGCGTGAAGAGCTTCTCAAGGACAGAGCTCAGTTTCTTGCTTTTGTTGAAAAGGTCAAGAGCTGCCAAGATGGTGGAGAAATAGAAAGAGAGCTCAGTCTTTTCAATGGGGATGCCGCTCCTATGCCTAGCCTTTATGAAGAACATGTCCAGAAGTCTCCAGATAATTTAGCTGTTTTGGATTTGGAATCTTCAAAGTCAGGAGGGCATATGTCTTGGCTTCAAAAATGCACATCAGTTTTTAAACTTTCTCCAAGTAAAAAATCTGAGCATTTTCTTTCTCCAATATCCAAAAAGTTGTCACCATCGTCAGCTGCGTGGGTCAATACTGAAGAAAAAGCCAAGGAGCCTGCAGTGCTTGCTAGTGATGGAGCGAGAGGGCCTGGTATTTTTGAAGATAGCCCACCTGCCCCTTCGAGAATTTCGAATGATGTTGATAATGTTCAAAGAGTCCAAATTGTGAGCAGCATTGGAGAAATCAATAGTGGCCATGCTCCATCAGTGGACGATCATAGCAACTGGGACAGTAAGGTGGAAGAAGTACCAGAAGATTCCCTGCAATCAGAATCCAAGAGTGCTCTCCGAAAACCTAGCAGGAGACGCAAATCTGGATTGCACAGAACAAAATCAGTGCAGGCTGCTGTTGAAGAAGCAAATGCTTTTCTTGGGAAGACCCTGGAGGAACCTGGATCGAGTCCAGCAATTCCGCCTAGTGATTCTTACACTATAAATGAGGAAAGTCGTGATGATTCAGTTCGTGCTGAGAAGGGGAAGACTGCTAGAAAAAGACAGCATGCACAGACATCTCATATTTCAGAAAGTGAGCAGGATGTTGGTGATAGTGAAGCATGTTCTGGTAGTGTCACTACTGCCGGTAGGCGCAGAAAGAGGCAGCAAACAGTGGCTTCAGGTTCACAAACACCGGGAGGGGAGCGGTACAATCTCAGATCACGCAAGAAGTATGTTTTTACATTTTGTTGTGTAATGGCTTCTCTGAGAGAAAGGAAAACTGTACACTTTTTATCGTTTCACCAACTGGATTGGTGTAATTAAGATTGTGTCTGGTTTGAGCAGTGCAGGCACAGTTAACGACCTGAAAAAGACAAGGGTGCAAGAAGCTAGAGTTAATCATTCGGCAGGTGTAGCAGCAAACCCTGAAGCTGTCTCTTTGACACCGTCTGAAGCAGCTAAAAAGAGCGCCGAAGACGAGCAACTTGTGCAGGTTTTAACAACAAAAACCGTGGAGTTCTCGGAGAATAACATCATTCGGGTAGAGACTACTCATTTTCCCGGTGTTGGTCGTTCCTTTGGTGATCGTTAGCTGATCATCTCAAACCATATCATTAACATTTAATGTCTGACTTTTATGTCTTTGTCGCAGTTTATAACACAAGAAGACATTGGTGACAGTACTGAAGCAGCCGAGTCAGTTGAGAATACAAAGCTGATTCCGGAAGTCAATGGTACATCCGACTATGGCGATGAAGATGAGAATAATAGCTCAGTCCATGAGAGTGATGATGACTACGATGAAGAGGAGCAGCCCGGTGAAGCCTCGATAGGAAAAAAGATTTGGACTTTCTTTACAACATGAGGGCTCAAAGTATTTTTTGCGGTATTTACAATTCGCTCGAAAATTTTTCTGTTTACCTTCCTGTCCCTTGTAATTTTGAGAAAAAAAATCGTTTTAAAAGAACGGGAGTTGTGATACTTAAGTGCTTAGAACTTGTAGCCGATTTTGCCGGTCACACTCCCTCTTTGATTGGTCGTAATTAACTAGCTAGTTGTTTCACTTGGATACAGAGTTGGCCGGTCATCAGCATCTATCAATGGTGATAATTCTCTTGCATTGTTAACCCTTTTCTTTTAGCCATCACAAAAGCAATTTATTGAGCCTATTTAGCCTTATCGGTCCTTGCATTTCTTCTTTTGCCTAGAAAAACTGCTCTTATTTGTTTAGGATTAATTTCAGATTTGGCCTACGAAGAATGGGGTTCATCTCACTTTGCCCTTACGACTCAAAATGGCACGAAACTCTATCCTGAACTTGTTAGAAGTTGCAATTTTGGTATTTCCATCATTGCGGCGTCGATTTTTAACCACTTTAATCATGTATGCTCCTTCAGGCGACCCATGTGACAAAAGCTGATCAATATGTGATTAAAAACCGTTAAAAATTTTTTTTTTGATGTCTCAAAATATGGTAAGCTTAGAGGAAAATTTTGTTTCATTTTAATTTGTAAGCAGTAAAGTGAGACAATTATCTATTCTTTGGGTTAAGTTTGAAATTAGCCCTTAAGTTTGAAATTAGCCCTATTATTTATGGCCTTTAGGAATTACTGTATATATATATATATTTTTTTTCCCTGTGGCTGGAAGGGAATCACTGTACTTGATATGTAAAGCCACACTGCTCTTTTCTTGGCTTAGGATTCATATCCCTTTGACTTATGCGATGAAGAAAGTTAAATAGGGGCTAAATGAAATAAATAAATGAAAAAAAAAACGGAGAGAGATTCGAGAGAAGGAGCTCCCTAGAGCCCATTGAACAAAATGAAACTTTTTTAACGTTGGGATTCCTCCACCTGCTTATCCGAAGTGACAACCAAATCAAAACAACAAAACAGAACAGGACAGAGCAGAACAATTACTTCAAAGTGGAATCATAGCAAATATGATACCTTACTATTAGAATGAGATGTTTGCAAAAAGCTATATTTTAACCATAATTCTTATTTTCTCTCTCTCTCTCTCTTTCTGAAAAAAAGCTAGGAGAGAAAATGACTTGTCAAAGCTAAGCTTAGGCGTGCCAAAAATATTTAGAACACCTTCTTAGCCTTGCCCACCGCTCCTGCATTTTGTGGTCCATACTCTGAACTATGAAGCCTCCCAAAGTTTTTCATTGTTAATTTTTTACTGTTTCATTTTGATCCTCTGGTTTTTTTGTCTGTTTATGGGTCCAAAATATTTACTCGCTCCTTTTTTTTTTTTTTTTATCCTAAGATGCAAATTTTACTTGTCCACTTTCGTACTTTATGCCTAACAAGTCCTTCTGTGGAGTTTGGGTTACACTCGTTTCGTTACTTTCTCCTTATGGCAGAATTAAGATAATAATAATAATAATAATAATATTCTCCTACTTGAAAATATTAAAGATTCTGTGAAAGTGGACATAAAACAATTTCTTTTCTTGGTCTTCTCTTATATATTGCTGGTGTGACAAAAGTGTCCAAAAATGACATCAAATGTGATTTTTTTTTTTTGAGCTGAGGATTTGAGAGTTGCAAAAATTATCATTAAATTATGTTCGTCATAATAAAATACTAAATAATTTTGATCAGTGCTTTTGAGAAATAATCATTGTATTGTATGTATATATATTTATATATATATATATAGATATATAAATTCGTACAAACACAATGACATCTTTCAGTTAAACTTAACTGGGAGCCAATTTGTAGCCATCCAGTGTGACCACTATAATCTCCAAACAATAGAAGTAGTTGTTTATTCAAAAAAAAAAAAAAGTAGTTGTTGTCTCTTTCCTCCAATTTTGTTTCAGAAGTAGTGAATGTAAAAGGCAAAAACGCTAGTGACCAGAGCAAAAGAGAACAAGGCATGAGTGAGAGATAAAATAAAAACCAAACTTTGTCTTTGCATGCATTTACGTTTTACATGCACATGCACATGCACATATACAGACATATATCTATATGTATACATTTATATATATATATATATATGTCTCTTTTGCATGGCTAGGGACCAATCTATAGTGGTCCCCCACACTCCCTAAACTCCTTACAAAACCCCTAATCCTAACTAATCCCACCCTTCAACTCGTAAAAGTTTGGATCAAGAAACGGGGCATCCACATAGATATAGCTCCGCAAGAGATAAATGGATCATATAAAATAGATCCTCTTAGTATAGAGATTTAGGTTTTTTTTTTTTTTTTTTTTGGCGGAGCGAAATAGTATTGGTGTCGACATGGGAAAACCCGTAATAGTATGGTATAACCATCGTTTGGCGGTCCATTAAATGAACTTAATGGCAAAAGCAAATACGTACTAGTCGAACAGAAAAGAAAGAAATGGCAAAAAAAAAAAAAAAAATGGTGATAAGACAACCAGCTGTCGCGGTGGGAACAAAGGTAGAACCGTATAAAAAAGGCTTTTACTTCCTTTCGCTTTCATCATCAAAACCCTTCAGTTACTACTCTGAAGACCTTATTGTTGTCATTGCTATTATTACTATTACGATATCCAGCTCTCCGAGAACCGTGCTTTGGATCTTCTTCTTGTGTTGTGTGTGTGTGTCTATCTATCTATCTATCTATCTATATACATATACATATTTGTACGTATGTGTGTGTGTGTGTATATATCAGTAAATGTATCTTCTCTCTTCTCTCTTCTCTCTACTGCTACATACTTTCCTTAGCTTTTCCATAAACACAAGAGGAAAAAAAACAAAAAAGAAAGAAAGAAAGAAAGAAAGTAAGAGAGCTTGGTTTATATATATCCTTCTTTTTCTTCCTTGTTTCTTGCATTTCCCTTTTTTTTTTGTTGTTTTCTCAAGACTCTCTATCTGGGTCCTAGAGAATAAATTATGTGAGGAAAAAAAAAATCATCTCTATTTCTTGGTTTTTCTACTTCTGTTGTATGTTCTGTTCCATAAGCGTCAAAGTTTTAGTTCGTTTGTTTGTTTTGGTTTCACTTTTATTAGTTAGTTAAGTAGTTATCAAGTGTCCAATGAAGTGTTTGAGAAACACAAAGGTTGTTGTGGTGGTGATGTTGGTAATGGTGAGTTGGAAAATTAATGGAGAAATATCAGAAATGGAGACGGCTCCAATGGAGGAGGCGGAGCAAGGAGGACTTTACTCAGTCATACAAGGATTTGTTGGAAGCTGGTGGAATGGCTCAGATCTCTATCCAGATCCTTGTGGTTGGACTCCCATACAAGTACTTTTTTATTCCCTTTTTATTTTTAATTTTTATTTATTTATTTCTTCTCATTCGCCAGTTTGAAAAGACAAGTACTGTTCAAATTTTCCTGTTCATGATAAGAAAGTTATTTGTTTTCGTAATGGTATATAGTATGCTTGATGTATAATTTCTTTTCTATTTTGTTTTTGAAAGAACTCTCTGTGTTTTGATAAATTTGAAAGAACTCTCTTGCTCGAAGGTTTATATCATTTATGTTCTTATTTCTTTGTATCACTATTTTGAAAGTAAAAAGTAAATAATAAATATAGCCAGCAAATTTTACCCTTCTTGTTTTGTTTTCTTTTTCTTTCTTTTTTATTTTTTGTTTGTAAATTAAGGAATGAGAAAGTGAAATTGTAGGGAGGTAAATGTTGCTGACCCTTCTTTTACCATTTATTAGAGGTGGTTGTGAGTCTTGACTTTGTTATATAGGGGTTTAAATTTTTTGGTGGTAGTAAGGAAATAAGGCATGCCCCAAAAAAAAAAAAAGAAATAAAAAGAAATAAGCTATTCATTATTGTATAGTCTTGATATATTTACGTATTATGTTACCGGAATAAAGATTTTATTGTTGGCCATGAAACTGAATTTTTGATGCATTTTCTGTGACAGAAAAACTAATAACACGGCTCTAAAACTTTGAAACCTATACAAACAACATATTTATGAAATTATGCTTACTCTTCTTTATGTTGTATTGAAAACAAAGTTGTTATTTTTAGTAGTCGTGGGCATAACTAAAGTTTCAGGGGATGTTTGGTGTGTTAGTTTGAGTTGAAATATTTTAGTTGTAATAGTAAATTTTTTTAAATTTTCAGAAAAGACAAAAAATTTTTTGGGAAAAAGACAAAAACTTTTTAAGAAAAAGACAAAAAAAAGTTTGAAATGAGACGGAGTTGAAATGGGAGCCAAACTCCCCCTCAGTTTCTTTTAAAGTTGTTGGGTGTTTGAAAAATCATTTCAAACTCAAATTTTCATATCAGTTTTTATCTTTTTTTAATGAAAAAGTTTTTTGTCTTTTTTGATAAGTCAACAAAAATTACTGTTGAAATTTAAAATTTTCAACTCAAACCTATTCACCGTACGGACCCTAATGTTTCTTTTTGATTCTTCAACAGGGCGTCTCTTGTGATCTCTTTGACGGGCTTTGGTATGTCACCGCCTTAAACGTCGGACCGATTCATGAAAACTCCCTCGGCTGCGCCACAAAAGTGGAGTTTAGACCCCAACTGTTTGAATTTAAGCACCTGAAAACCTTGTCCTTCTTCAATTGCTTCGTGTCACGCCACAAACATCCGTTTTCTATCCCAACTAGTAACTGGGAAAAACTGGCCAGCATGTTAGAATCACTAGAATTCCGATCGAACCCCGGTCTAATTGGACAAGTCCCTGCAAGTCTTGGCAGCCTTGTGAAGCTTCAATCTTTAGTACTCATAGAGAACGGATTAACAGGCCAACTGCCAGCTGAAATCGGCAACTTAGTCAGCTTGGAAAGGCTAGTTCTTTCCGAGAACCGTCTCTCGGGCCCAATCCCCGACAGCTTTGGTGGATTGAATCGGCTTCTAATCCTTGATTTGAGCAGGAATTCACTATCGGGGCCATTGCCACCTTCTCTTGGAAGCCTAACCTCGCTCCTGAAACTCGACTTGAGCAACAACTTCTTGGAGGGAAATCTGCCAAACGAGATTTCAAACATGAAATGTCTAACTCTTTTGGACCTCAGCACAAACAAATTCACTGGTTTGTTGGTTAAGCCACTTGAAAAACTGAATTCCTTGGAACAAATGGTGTTATCAAACAACCCAATTGGTGGGGACTTAAAGAGTTTAGAGTGGGAAAAGCTAGAGAAACTAGCCATTTTAGAGCTTTCAAACACAAGCCTTGGAGGGCAGATTCCAGAGTCAATATCAGAGCTAAGGAGGCTGAGATTTCTAGGTCTTAGTGACAACAACCTCTCGGGAAATCTCTCCCCAAGGCTTGCCGAATTGCCTTGTGTTGGAGCTCTGTATTTGAACGGCAACAATCTGACGGGAGAGCTCAAATTCTCTGCCTGGTTTTATGAGAAAATGGGGAGGCGATTTGGGGCTTGGGACAACCCAAATCTCTGCTACACCACAGCCATTGGGCTGTCACCACCGCCGAGTCATGTCCCTTATGGGGTCAAACCATGCCAGACCAAGGTCAAGCTGGTCGAGCCAGGCTCAGAGGCTTATATGGGTCACGCTGTTTTGAATCAAACTTCTCATTTTTTGGCCTCTTTGGGACTCTCTAGCAATGTCGCTTATGGGTTCTGGTGGCTTGTTTCTCTAGATCTTTTGCTGATGTTTTCGTTTCTTTAACGTGTTAAGTATAGGTCTTTTTTCTTGTATTTGAGCTAGAATATTAACCTGCTAGGATGTGATTTTGTAACCTGATGTTTTCTTCTTTGTTTCCCTCATATGGCATTAAGAAGTTGATTTTGGTGCTTTGTTTCTTGTCTTTGGTATGGCCCTTTGGGTCCTTTCTTGTACAAATGTCAAAAGTTTAGAATTTAGCCTATGATGTTCGAGCTTAAGCGTTTGTTTGGATGATTGGTTTCAATCTAAAAAGTTTATTCTTAATTATTAACTATGCATTTGGTTGAACTACTCTAAACTTTTAACCTTGTGCAACTTTGGTTCATGAATTTTTTTTCGTTATTAGAATGCCCCTATGCTTTTAAAATGTTACTACAGTAATCCTCTTCATCGATTTTTGGACGTAATTTATTAGTAATTTGGTCAAACAGTTGTGTTAACTACGAATTCCATCAAAAACGAAAATTACTATTGTAAAAATGTTTTTAATAATTTATAATCATTCTAGTTATGAAAAAAAGAACCAAGAAATGCCTATAAACTTTTAAAATGTTGCTACAATAGTCATTTCTGTTACTTTTTAAATGGAATACTTTAGTTATTTGATCAAAAAATAATGTTATCTAATGAATTCTGTTTAAAAATAAACGTAAAGTACTATTATAGCAACATTTTAGAAGTTTAAGGGCATTCTAACAACTAAAAAAAGTTCAATGCTCAAAGTTGTATAAGTTAAAAGTTTAGAGATCAATATAACAATTTACCCTAAGAGTCTTAAACAGTTTTCCCACATTCAACTTGAGATTAATTTTTGAAATTCTAACTTCTACACTAAATTCTTAACTCAAATCATCAACTTAAATTTAAACTAAACTCAAAAATTTCAACTCAAATCACAAACCAAACAGGTGCTAAATTTCAACTGTCGGATAAATGGAAAGAAAAGATCCCCACCATTAAAAATTGAAATTATCAGGTGAAAATTTTTACCGGTTTAGATCCTTATTCATTGTTTACTTACCGGTCGAAACCGACAATAACAAAACAAAAACAAAGCAACAAAAGACGTAGAACTAAACTTTGTCGATTTACCACTTAACCAACAAGATTCGATTCGTCTTGGGTTCTGTTTCTGTTGATCAAGAGAGAATAACCAAACCATGCTCAATTAATTCATTAATAAATGCAATGGTATGTGGGCTCTTCGTTACCGTCTCAAAAGAATAGGAATCATTAAATATCCCTTTTAAATACCATGAAAACGAAGTTTGAGGAAATAGACTCGTAGCCTTTCACAACACCTCTCTCTCTCTCTCTATATATATATATATGTATATGTCTATACATATATATGTAGCCCTTTAGCCTCTACATAGGTTGCTGTGAGCATGCTTTTTTCAACCTCTGTACGGTTCTTTCTTTAGGGACCTTGTCTTTACAAAGAAATCATAACAGACTAGTGTTAAAGCTTTCCCAGCTCTATAAAGCACCTTCATTATTATCAGCGGTGAAAAAAACTTACGATAAATATTGTATTTTGTCGATTAATACTTTTTAAATATTTATATTAAAAATTTAGACCATTATATATATAATTATTTATAATTATAAATCCTATAATTAAAAAGTTAATATATCGATTGAAATAAAAGTTTTTTTTTATCTGGAGGTATTAAAGTTTAAAGAGCTCTGGACTGTGGCTGTGTTTGAGAGATAATATTTGCACTTGTTCTTTTCTACACGCAAAAAACTTCTTCACATGACAAGACATAAAAGAAGACAACTTCATTAATTAAAAGCTCTCTCTCTCTATATTTGATGTTGTAGTTTTGTTTTGTCTTTTTTTTTTTTTTTTTTGGGAACAATAATGTGATGTTGTAGTTGCAAAAGAATAGTGTCGTTAAACAAACTGGTGTCACAGAAGTGCTGTTCATTTCTCACTCTCTCTCTTCTTTCTCTCTCTAGTCTTGGGATTGTTCTTATAATTTACACCCCAAAAAACTGTGTACGTGTTCAGAAGAGAATTTTAAATAACCGATGGATACCATAAAGAATATCCAATTCCAGAGCATATAGCTTTTATAGGTTGTTCAGCATCTGTAGAAACATCATAAAGCATAATCAAAGAGTGATGTCTTGCTGATTTGATACTCTATATGTATATATATATATATAGATACTCTATATGTATATAAATATATATAAGGTGACATTTTTATGACTCAACGTGTGTGCACACGAGCGACTGAACCTTGCATGCGCAACGAGGCCACACTCACCTTTATTTTTATTTTATTTTATTTTTTTCATTGGGATTCAAGTCAATTTTGTTTGAGATTCAATTGAAAAAACTAGAGGTGGCAATTCGTATTATGTTCGGATACACGGGTCCAACCCGAACACGACCCGTTCTTTTCCGTGTCAATTTCGGGTGATCCGAATTTGAACCGTCCACTATTTGTGTCGTTTTCGATTCGTAAAATTCATTTCATTTTCGACTCGTGTCGTCGTGTCGCGACTCGTATTGCCATCAGGGGTGGCAATTCGTGTCATATTCGGGTCACACGGGTCCAACTCGAACACAACTCGTTCTTTTCGTGTCAATTTCGGGTGACCCGAATTTGACCCGTCCACTATTCGTGTCGTTTTCGATTCGCAAAATTCGTGTCATTTTCGATTCATGTCGTCGTGCCGCGACCCGTATTGTCACCCCTAGAAAAACCGCATGGAATCTTCCATTTACATGTTGGTTTTGAAAACAGCTGTTGAATATTTGGATTCAAGGATGAATTTCGTAAATGCGATTCTATGTCGTGTTTTTTGCCCTATTTTAAAACATTAAAAAAAACATTAAAAAAAACCTGCAGCGTAAATACTGTCGTTTATTCTAATTCTTGTAGTAGTGTACGTAGCCTCTAGTTTCTTCTCTTTCAAATTTACATATTATCTAGATCTGGATTCTACTGTTAGGTATTCTTATTTCGATCATCTCTTAATATCCCTCCACTAATATCATGATGCGTCAATTAAAATGTAATATAAATTATTAATTATCACATCAGCCAAAATGCATTATCAGTTAATTAACATGTTATTATATTATTGAAAGAAAAATAAAAACATAAAAAAAAAAGGTGTACGTACGAGTCAAATCCTCTAAATCCATCCCACATGAGCATTCGGAGCACATGAATATATTGTTAAATTTTGGTCCACACACATATCAATGTAAACTCGCAAACTTTTTGGAGAATTGATAAATTTAATACTAAGTTTTTCAAGTACCCGAATAAAAAGCATTGTTGTCTTAACACATGCTTTAAGTGTGAAAGATTTTTAGTGCTTTTTCTTTACAAAAGATGCTTATCCAACGGAAAAACACATTAAAGAGTTGAATAATAAACTAACTATAAGACGCAACTAAGATCAGTACATGTGCTTTCAAACCATTTAATAATAACAAAAAGTAACGTTTCTCTTCAAGTAAATTCTTAGAAGTCAATCATAAGAAAAGGTTTGCTAGCTTTTTCTTTCCTTTTAGCCGCATAAACGGAAAGCTAATTCCAATATTTTCCTATCTAGTTAACTTTGACTTTAATCCCATTTTAAAAGGGACATTTTATTTGACTTTAATTATCATAGAATCTTAGATAATTGTAATCTCTTAATTATTTATTTGAGTTTGTTACTTTTTTGAAAAACATTACCAAAGATTACTTGCCGATTTGCCTGCCGGCTGGTCTGCAGACTTGTCCCCTTTTCCCAAACACTTTTGTGG
Organism: Ficus microcarpa; assembly: GCA_025413485.1. Lineage (NCBI taxonomy): Eukaryota > Viridiplantae > Streptophyta > Magnoliopsida > Rosales > Moraceae > Ficus > Ficus microcarpa. The sequence continues at coordinate 7,181,077 of CM046385.1, read as the reverse complement.
TGGTTGCAAACTTTGAACTTAATTGTGTGATTATAGCTTAATAATTATAGGCTTATTTTTTACAAGTGTGATTTTCAGCCACCGAACACGATAACTTGCAACGACCAAAATCGAAGACATACCAAACACTGAAACTAAACAAGCACATGCTTTTTTGTTGACTACAAACTAAGGAGTAGCATTCTAGTGGTCATATTTGTTTATGAAACCTTCTTTGGACAACTTATAGTACCGCAACCACCGGTGACATAGCGACAAGAAATGATCGTTCAGTGTCACTCTCTCTCTCTTCCTGACCAGTCATATGTTTTTGTTGTTTATATCCTGAAGAGTATGAGATTACCACTAATCCCCATATAACTTTTCGTCAGATTGTGTGAAGAGTGTGAAATTAAAAAGTTATCTTGAGACTTTCATTTCATTTGTTCAAATCTATACATGAAAATGCATTAAAATTAATCTATTTATGAGCCAAAAAATTCAACAACACTTACTACTAGAAGGTATATCTCTTGCTCAAAGTCTTCCTATCTCTTCACCATTGAACATATTAGTTGATACATCATATCAAAATAACATTATTTCTTTTTTTTTTTTTTTGAGTTTTTGGTTGAGAAAAAAAAAAAAAAAAAAACATTTTTGTGTTGTACTACTACTTTCCCCTTTTTTGCCGCGTGCGGTGGGCGAGTTGGGCTTGAGGCCCAGTGAAGTGCAACCGGGCGTGATTCTTCATTTAGGGTCAAAGGTCCTCAAGTCGAGAGTGATGGCGATTTTTACGGTGAAAGTTTTTGGTTGAGTAAAGATGTCACCTTCCGTTTGGTGGCCTTGTCCAAAAGATTAATGCACATGTTTCCAATATCTGTACAACCTAGGTTTTGATATATATATATATATTTATATATGTGTGTGTGTGTGTGTGTAAATATATATGAAACTCCGATAGAGTTACTCAAAGGAGAGAGCTAGTATTCTTATTTCGGATGTACAGAAAAAGAGATGGGAGATTCTACAAGACAAATATCGTTTTCAACTTTCAAGCAATTTTGCAAAACGTTGATTTGGACATGCATGTTGGCTGGTGAACCCTGCTCCACTGGGTTCTACAACTTCATCATTGCACAACTTGGTGGACCAGACTATTTAAAAAAAAGAAAAAAAGAAAGAAGAAGAAGAGAAGCTAGCTCAATTGGTATTTAACGGGTGTGAAGTTGTTTTTAAGAGGTGTTTGGTGAATGAATTTAGTTTAAGATTTTTAAGTTTAATAGTAATTTTTTAGAAAAGACAAAAAACTTTTTCAGAAAAAGGCAAAAACAATGATAAATAAAGTATAATTTAGTTTAAAATAAACTTGAAAACAAACACCCATGTCTTTAGTTCGGATTCAATCGTTCAAGTCCCGGACGATTGTAAAGGTTTTTAAAAATATAAGAAAAAAAAAAAAAAATCTTCCCATTTTAAAGCTTGAGAGTTGTTTGCTTTACACAAATATTGGAGGTAAGAGAGCGGCAGTTAAGAAGTTCAAGATTTTTTCATATGCGTCAGTCAAAATGGCAGAAAACGTACAAAAAGGAAAAAAAAAATCAATAATTTCAATAATTTTCTTTTTCACCATAAGAAAAAGAAAAAGATATCAATTTCTTTTTCTTTGATAGTTTGGTTGGTTGCCTTTTGACCAGGACTATGGGTACGACGTATTCGTATCTTTTTTTTTTCTTTTTCTTTTTTCTTTTTCATCTTGAAATATAATTATCATTAGGTTATATTTAAAGCCACACAAATTAATGTGTTTCATTTCCTAACGTATAAATTTAAAAGGATATATAAGAAGATGCGTGAAAATTTTTTTAAAAAAAAAAAAAAGGGATTTAGTGCATTTTTGAGTGATAAATTAATACCATAGAATTTGGAGTAGAAAAAAAACGAATATCTTACCATATAGATTGTATTTTTTGTACGTTTATTTAAGGGAGACAAATTCGAATTCAAAATCTTATAAAAAAAATAATAGTCTTGCCGCCAAATAAATGCTATGTGATGAATGGAACTTAAATACTTCAGAGTATGAAATTAGAACAAAAGAATATACCAGTTGGCATATAATATCTGAAGTACGATTTGTAGGGCTCTAAAACAGATGACGATCTTTTTCACCGCACCAAAAAAAAGAAAATAGAAAGAATATATATATATATATATATATATTTGGCTTTTTTTTTGTTTTTATATTTTTTCTGGAAAGCTGACATCATAATCCATGTTGATTGATGATTACTAGAGCTATATTAGTCCATAATTACCAAATCTTTGAAATAAATAAGGCAAAGATGACTAGAAGTTCTGTAGCTAATTGACTAAAGAAGGTAAATCTTGTACGTAATTAATTACTAATGCTGAATTATGTCTTATCCCAAAAAAAAAAAAAAAGAGATACCAGAATTCATATATATACATATATCAATATATAAACAACAATAATCCTTCTTCAAAAGGAGATTGGCGTTGCCTGATATATATATATATATATATATATATATATGTCACAACCAATGGTCCAACCAAAAAGCAAAAGAAAAGAAAAAAGAGTAAATAACTAAAAGCTATGAATTGAACAAGCAGAAGATTGTCACTAGCTAGTAGCAAATCTGCCACTTGCCCTACTCATAATGATGCTCTCTCTCATCCTCTAGATCTCTCTCTGACTCTGTTTTCCTGTCTGGCCTTTTGTTAAAAACAAAAATAAGAATAATAACTCCTTGAGTGTTCTAAATCAATTCACCAGTCACTAATTCTGGTGAGCACATCAAAATCGTGCATTGCAGAGAAACATTGTAGGACATACATCACTTGAATACTGGTCCCCAGATTTGTTTTTATCAGTTTATATATACATACATACATATATATATATTTAAAGTTCTTCACAAGAACCCTATTGGTAATATATACTTTTAAATCTTCATATTTTGATCAAATTTTAATAATTTTACCTACTTTTTTTTTTTAATATTATGAATATGATGTAACATTCAGAATATATATATTACTATTATAGAATTCTAATCACAAAAGTCGTTTGAGATTTCTACGATACATATATATGTACAGATGTCTTATTGCTAATGTTCAATTTTGCTCTTATACAAAATTAGTGGTGACTTTTGTCCTATAAAGTTCTAGCTCTCAATATCGAATGCTTGCATTGATTAATATAGACGTAAAAAAAAAAAAAAAAAACCTCATGCATGCTCCATCATTGATAAAATATGTTTTAATTAAAAGTGATTATATCTTGTGTATTAGAGGGTTATTTACATTTTCTTTGATAATTTTTGTTTAATTTGAATACGATTGTCCTTAAAAAAAAAAATCACGAGTTAAAAAAAGATTGTCTTGATCGGAGAAGGAAGTTGAAGTAGACATGTATACATATTATATGATATCAGAATCAATTATAAGCTTAAAAATATATATATATATATATGTGCAATATATATATTTGACATAACTAAAATATGAGGGTTTGAAAACAATATCAGAGACATAGATTAGTCCCAATCAAAAATTAGTCTTTTTTTCGTATTCCTCAAGCTAGGAACATTGTGATCGACCAAGAATGAGCAGAAATTCATGCAAAGACTTTGTGGCAAGTCACCAACTTGGTGCCACCAATTTGGCTCTCTCTACGTTTACCCGCCATGACTAGTGCTCGAATGTCGGTCTCATTAGGTTACATACATTCATATATATATATACATACATATACAGATATATATATATATATATATATATACACACACACACACATATTCCAAGCATTGTCATGAATTTGTCCGATTTTTCTATTTCTCTTTTCCCTTTTCCCTTTTCAATTTTCGATGGTTTGGAACTATTATTAGCTTATAAATTCCATGGTAGATATCATGCGCAATCACGTTGACATTTGACAACAGAATAATACCTTTTTTCCTCATCTTTAAAAACAGCCTACCAACCCAATTTCGGCAGCTGCCACTTGGCCAACACGCAAACCTCCCCCTTAGACCAACACCGCCACTCTCTGCAAGGCCAAAATTTATTAGTCTCACCTTAATTTATTACCCCTCCTTTTTTTTTTTTTTTTGGTATTTTCCTCTCAAGTTTAATTAAATACATACACTCCATATATAATAAATTATTAATTCGGTATTTCAATGAATTATTATATTCGTAGTGAAACCAGCTGGATCAATTTCAAAATCCAAGTTACAAAGACTTGTATGATATAAAATAACGTGATTTGATTTAGTATTAATTAGCAAAATAAAATAAGTATCAATGATTACTTGCTCAAACCACAACGACAAGTTACAGCTTCGTTTGGTTTTCCATTCCAAACTTAAAATTTTCATCTCAGTATTTATCTTTTTTTAAAAAAGTTTTTTGTCTTTTCTGGAAAAGTTTTTATTTTTTCTGAAAAATCAACACAAATTTACTATTGAAACTTAAAATTTCGAACTCAAACTTATTTACCAAACGGACCAATAGTATTGTAACATGTGGTAGGATTTTGAGTTTGGGAGGACTCAGGTTCAATCTACTTAATTTTTTTTTTTTTGAAAAAGAAACAATATATATATATATAGAGATATATGTATATATACACATGTAAGCATTTTCAATGAGATTATGTAGTATGACTGGCTGCTAAATTCATGTGTCTAATCCAATTTTGCAAGTTAGAACAGTAAAAAAAGATATTAGTGGGACCCTATAGATGTTGTTATCTAATCTTAGTTTCTCACACGCAAAAGATACACAAACTATTGAACTTTTTCCAGCTCCAAATGTGGAGGGAAAAAAAAAAAGAAAGAAATTTCCGCATAAGTTCACGATGTCTCGTGTATAAATCCGGGACATAATAATTGATTAATAAAGTGGTTAACTTGGTGACCTCATTAATTAATTTATAACTACCTTCTATAATTACATTTGAATTTTGGACAACAACAGTAATATAAAAACAAGGGTTTATAATTCCCTTGATGCGTCCCTTGCGTAGAAACAAGGTTAGCATGTTTTAAAAAACTAATTAATTAATTAAAGTAAAAGTACGTACTTAATTAGTAGAAAAAAAAGTAGAATGGTATACCTCACCGTACATTAATGATGACTTGCCCATTAGAAATTATTAAAAAAATGTGAAGCAAAATTCTTAGAAATTGAATTATTATAATTAAAACTAATAAAAAAAATGTATATAAATATATTGAAAAAATATATACATATGATATATCCAATTGTTTCCTTTTACGCAATTTTGCCGTCCTTGAAGTCTTCTTCCACTTCTCTCTGCGTGAGAGGCGAGGACACTTCTGGTGTCCAAAAAAGAAGCCAAGCGTGTTAAGAAAAAGAAAAGTGAAAAACAAATAAACAAGAAAATAAATATAAATCTTATTGTTATTTTCCATTACCAAAACGCCAATAAAGGGAGTGCAGATCACTCTCCACAAATCTCCGATCAAAGCAAAGTGACTGAAACTGTTGGTGACCAGTGCTTTCCACGCGCGACTAGTTTTGATCCTCAAAGAAAAAAACAAACAAAACAAAAAAGGAAAAAGAAAAAAAGAAAAGAAAAAAAAAAAGAAATTAGATCCAACTCAGTTGGGTACATTTTTCTTTGAACTAAAAAATATTTCTAATCGACCAGGTAAAAAAGACACAATTATTTGGGAAAAGTGTAGGAAAAAAAAAAAACTTTATCGAGCTATCATATTTTATTAAATTGTACTCGACAGATATACAAACTTTCACGTGATTATGATGTAATATGACGTTTCAAAACACATATTACTAGTTAGGGTCTGTTTGGTGAATGAGTTTGAGTTCAAAAAATACAGTTTGAATTGAAAATTTTTATTGACTTATCAGAAAATACAAAAAATTTTTCAGAAAAAGGATGAAAACTGAGATAAAAAATACAGTTTGAATTAAATTATAAAACGAGACGTTAGTCTCTGGGAACTCACAAAGATGAAAATAGAGAAGAAAAAATATATGCAAATAAATGAGACAGGCATCAAGAAAATAAAAAGAAAAAAAATCAATATATATATATATATATACACACACATATATATTTCCTATGTATTTAAATATTTTGGCACCGTTGACATTCTACAATTAAATGGTCGCTGATCGTTGGCGTGCAATTCACTTTTTTCCCTCTCTTTCTTTCCTACTTCCTCTCCATAACAACGCCATTTGCCGAACATCTTCCCTATTCCCCCATGCATATCTTCATATATATACACCACCAACGCCTTCTCTTCCTCGGTGAAAATTCCCAAAAAAGAAAAAAAAAAGTTGGAAAAAATAGAAAAACTCCTCTTCCTTAAACTCTTCTTGAATATCACAACCATCCCAAAAACAAACACATTTCTCATTATCTTCTTCTTCTTCTTCTTCTTCTTCCTCTGCAATGGCTTCTTCTTCTTGTTCCTTCAAAACCTTGTTTTTGGTTATGACAACAATTCTTGTCATTGCTACGTTCACTGGGCCCTGCTCTGCAGCTCGTCTGGGGAAGATGGCGGTGGCGATGAAGGCGGAAACGGAGGCGAAAACGACGTCGGCCCAGCAGAATTACAAGGTTCTACCGCAGACCGGGTTCTTGTTTAGAGGTCAGGCTTTCAATTTCTTCCCTAAAGGAAACCCGGTTCCTCCCTCTGGCCCTTCAAAGAGGCACAACTCTTCACCCCAGAATTGAGTTTTAGACTCTGTTTTTCTCTCCCTGAAATATGTTAGATCTTTTTATTATATAGCTCTTTTATTTTTGGATCTTGTATTATTAGAATTGTATTGGGTATACGGATTTTTGTTTTTTGTTTTTTGTTTTTTTTGTTTTTTTGGTAATTTTAGAACTTTTTTGGGGGAATCAGATGCGAAGCTAGATGGAATCAGATCATGATGAAAAGGAGATGATCTTTTCTGGGCTTAGTTGAGTTTTGGTTTATACCTGTATATATAGGAAAAAGTTTTATGATTTGTTAAATATTGTTGTATTCATTTCAATATTAATGAAAAAGAGAATTTTGTACTTTTTGTTTAGCTTTAATTAATATAATATTTGAGGTAAATTCTAATGTTCTGTTCGCGTGTTCTAAATTCACCATTTCTGGGATTAATTTAAAAAAAAAAAAAGAAACCCAGAAAACTTCTGGATCAAATTAAAGTCACCATCTCAAAAGTTTGATTATGTGGGGAAAAGTTTGAAATTTTTTTTTAATTTTCAAAATAATTCTCTAGAGTCTAAAAAATGGTCCTCAGATTTTTCTTTAGTTGGCTCCTCAGTAGACCATATAGTTTGGCGGATTGGCCCACACTCTCTGAATCTCCATTTCACATTTTGCAAAGGTTTCTTGTTCATATGTCATCAAATAAGAGTTTTCATTTCATTTTCTTTTTCAAATTTTAATTAATTAATTAATTAACTAATTAATTTTGGTCTTCACATGTTCAGATTTAGTTAGGGGCCTTAAAAGCCCTAATTAAGGTGAAGTCCAAATTCGGTTAAACTGCCTTATCTTTTGATTTAACCTTATTTAAAATAAATAAATAAATAAATAAAAACAAAAGTAGTTATAGAAGTCCAAATTTGTGATGGGATTGGAGCAAGTTAAATTAGAATTTAGGAGAATATATAAAAAAATATTTTATGGAATTTTTTTTCCTGCCCTTTCATCACCAATATGACTTGAACTCTCCAAAAGTCTTTTTAAAATTCAATCCTTAAATGTCAAACTATCTCATTCACGAAATTTTCGTCTTCTGCTTTCACTCTTCATCTGGTTACTTATTTAAAGAGAGTTTTATGAAACAACTTTGAAAATTCAAAACCACTTTATATTGAATAATACAGATTAGGTACACAAATAAATATTATATATAATTATATAATAATATATATATTATGCGGGGTATGGAGCGCCAGCTTAAGATAATAATGCATGCCACACCAAAAAAAAAAAAGAAAAGAAAAAGAAAAAAAAAGAAAAAAAAGATACGTACACGGTTTTGAAGTTATTATGGGATTGAAATTTGACTTTGTGAACTTGAAAAAATGGAATTATGTGAGCCAATTCTTTTGACGGTGCATTCTGTGAATCCCACCTCTTTTGCAAGGCATTGAAAAGTAATCAAAAGGAAAACTAGAAAAAGAAAAGAAGGACCACAATTGTGGCGAGTCATTTGCTAGTGAATGAGGCACACCGGAATTAAAGTCATGCAAAAGCCTTTGTTGTCTTCTTTGAGCTACGCAATCCTCTTTCTTTTTTGTGTATAAATTATTGTTCCAATGCATACAAATTTATACCAATTATTGTTTTAGGGTCACATGGAACAATGTGAGATTTTTCTGAGATTTGTTTTTTATTTTTTATATGTCTATCAAACGGTAAATAAATAAAATGAGAATTTAAAAAAAAAAGTTTTAAAAAAAAAAGTGAATTTTGATTCCTTTTATGATGTTTACTTACTTGTTAAAAGATGGAAAGGAAAATGATTTAATTCCCTTTCAAGTACATACTAAATTTAAAAATAGAAATCTCAATTAATAAAATATCCTTTTATATAGTTAGTAATGATTTGACTTTTAACATGTAGATTAATTATATAAAACAATGAGTAAAATTTAGCATTTAATTCTTTTAATCATGAATTATCTTTGTATAGCGTGGGGTCTACTAAATTTAAATTATTGATTTTGTAAGTAAATATATAAGAAAGAGAATCACACCTCCTTTATCTTTTCCTTTTAATGGCCTTAGTTTGTCATATCTTATCTCGGTTGTCACCCTACCCCGTAAGATCTTCAGTCTACAAACTTAACAAAACGATCAAATTTACTTACAATTACGAGTGTGCGGGGTGATGTGAGTGAATTTAAGTCTATCTTTCAAGTAAAAATAGATCAGATCATTCTCATTTCAATGATGAATCATTAAATTTCTTTTATAGACAATAGGGATGGAAGCAGAATGGCATCAATGATCCATTTTCTTCGCACAAGAAAAAAAAAAAAAAGAATTAAAGTACGTGGGTGAATAATACTACAATATGAGACCTATCTAACTTTAGTATGTTACACTTGATACTTTTTTTTTTTTCAAGTCATCTTTCTTCTTGCCTCATGCCGTTCAGCTGAAGAAGTTTGAAGTTCGGACCATGTTTTCCTTCACTGCCAATGCCTTGTTTGGTAATTGTTGCTTTTCATCTATGAAATTTTCCGTTTTCTTAGTGCTTTGCTTAATTAGTGTAAACACAAGTGCCCATTTTCTTTATTAGTGTTTTTTTTTAATTAATGACGGTGATAGAAATTAGTAAGTGCGCCAAACTATCATCATCGAGTGGATATATATATTTTTAAGCACACCAAAACATCACAATCGAGTCGATATTTTTTTGACATATATTTGTCATTTATCGATCTGATATGAAATTAATAATAAAAAGAAAATATAATAAAATTGGACAAAATAAGCAAAATCACTCCAAAAAGAGGAGAAAACACAGATATAACTATCATGGTAGCATCTTATAGGATCTACCTAAACAGACTCTGTCAGAAAAAATCCTACAGGAGGAAAAAGAAAATGCATGATTAGGACAAACAAAAACTCTTCAAAAACACGAAAGAAACCTATGAAAAAAAAATAAAGACCATTCATACTTCTATAATAAAAAAACAATAAATTTCATAGTCGAGAATCGTCGATTAATCTTACGATATTGAATTAAATAATTTTTTAATTATTAATTTTTGCACATGTTGAGATTGAGGGTAATAATGATCAAAATTAACACAACATTTTTGCCAAATATAATTGGCTGTTTCCAAAGACTTCCAAAATTCACGTTTTTGGTTTTGATAGGCCCATTGTTTCAAATGTTTGAAATGATGACACTGGCCAGCTTGATCATTGATAAGCCCCATCGTATCAAATGAATACATAATGCTATAAGCATACGAATGCCGTTTTGGAGAATATTTTTTCCATCGCACATTAGTTTTTCAACTTTGACTAATTCAATCTTTGAAAATAAAGTAGTACTACTCCAATAATAATAATTGATTAGACGGTTGAGTGAATAAGTAGGATACATTTATATATATATACATATACATATATATATATATATATATAGAAAGTGCACTTCAATTTATCCTAGGGTTTTAAACAATGCAGCAAAATTTATTAGGTTAAAACTTGTTTTTTTTTTTTTTTTTTTCATTTTTTTTTTACTAGTGATAGGATTATGTAACATTTTCCTGTTGATGGAATTCAAAAATAGCACCTCTAAGAAGAAAAATTTTAATTTTAGCACATGTTGATTAATTTTAATCAGATTATAATTTGATTTGACACTCAAAAGTTCTATCATTATATTTCAAAAAAAAAAAAGTTCTATTATTGTTGTTGTTAGAGATATTAAAATAAGAAAAATATGTAGAAGTGTAAGACAAAAATTTCTTCGCAACGGCCCTACTAAATCAAATTTCTTTGGGAATATTATGATATGTCCCCAAAATTGTGAGCATTTCCTAATTTTTTATGCTAAATTAACTCATATTTCAAGGACTAATAATTCTTACGCAGAAAAACAGAATTCCAAGGATTGTTTGTTAATATTCTCCAACTCCATGTGCTCAAGCAAGTAATTATAAGTGTCTGTTTGAATTGTAAGTTTGAATTGAAATTTTTAAGTTGGAGTTAGTTGACTTTTTAAAAACTAGTTATAATTTTTGTTGACTTTTCAAAAAAAGATAAAAATTTAATAAAAAAATACAATTTAATTGGAGTTAAATTGTCAAATAAAATTTAAATTTATTGTATCATCTTGGCACCAAAAGCATGTACTGGGAATTATGATTTGATTACAATTTTTCTGACTCACGTGGGATTAATGTTGTACGGATTGACTCCAAGGCCAATGGGTTTAAGTTGACATTTTCATGTATAAGCTTTAAGCTTCTATTATTCAAGGTTCATTGTGAGTACATTATCATGAGATCTATTAAAATGGCACGAAGTTTTCTAATTGTCAAAAATAATAATGAAATATGTCTTCCATGCTTCTCATGTGTCTTCTCACAAGTCCAAGTCCTTTTTTTTTTAAAATGGGATATTCTTTTTGTCTTATGATAAAAGCGTGTATGAAATTATCCGTCAAGTTATATCTACAATCACATTAGATTACGGTCTAGATTTACAAGGTCCCATATTTATCGACTATTTTTCAAATATTGCAATTACAAGGATATATATATATATATATATATATATATATCTATGCTTACATTTCTTAAACCAATGCTCAAAGTTCAATGTAAGTTTTTGCCCGCGAAGATGGGAATTAATTAGCTGCTATAGATTTTTCACACAAAAATCAATTTAATTTAAATGTACAAAGTAAATGAAGATTAATCAGAACGAAAAACTAACACAAAATGAATTTCATCACTTTTCGTTGATTTATTTGATAAAAACAGCTTGCACCTTTTTTTTTTTTTTTTTTGCATTGTTTATTTCTCTCTCGCTCTCTCTATCTCTCTTTTCGGTTAAATATCTTTGTTAGAACGTTTATATATGAAAGCTGGCTAGTACTCAATTTTAGCTTACTGAGTATGACTTTTTGTTTTTTGTTTTGAAAGAAGCCTAAATATGACTTTTGACTACGGAAACATTAAACTTACTCCATTATATTATGATTATTAAATCACCGCATAGATGCGCTTAATTAGTCAAATAATTAATGTTGATTTTTTTAGAGTATAATTAAAGTTGAAATTTCTGTTTTCGCATACCCCGGCCTAACATGCATTGCACCGAAACCTATATGGAAATCGGAAAGCAGCAATAATATTTTTAAACTTTTCCCACTTAACTAAGCTAGCTAATCCGTAGGGTAAATATATATATATATATTCTCCAATAAAGTGATAAAATCTACCGGTATATATAACTTGCTCTTTACATATGTGCATATGGGACCAGGAAGATCATATTCCACAAACATTATGATTATTATTATTATTATTATTATGTTTGTTAGATCAGTGGGGTTCCAAATTTAAGAAGATTCAACAGATATGAATTTTTTCATTTTCCAGTTCTGGTATTTTCAAGCTATTGATGGATTCCCAACAAGCAAATATCACCTAAAAACCTGACTGGAACCGACAGAACTTACCCGACTGTTTTCAGTCGAATTTATCTCTGATCAAATTGGTGCTGGTTTCCATTTTCCTGGGACCAACCAGTCGGTTTCAGTCATCGACCGATGAACAATCGTAACTCTATGAGATATATTATTATTAGGCATAATATATCTATATGCACCAAACTAAAAAAGTTTTCTACTTTATAATATAATATTGGCTCTAAGATATAGTTTCTTTTGTTCTTTGTTCCAACTTGGATCGTTTTCAAGTTGTATCTCCAATCCTTTATTGAAGAAAATACTAATGGCATGCTTACTTACTAGGAACAGAGAATCGGAGTGAGGAATGAGAATTAACCTTATGTTTACTTACTTTTATTTATCTTAGAATGAGAATGAAATTGTGTGGGATCCACACTAATTTGAGATTGAACGAGGAGATTGGACAATATCAAGTCTCTCATCGGATTAGCACTCTTATTCTTGATAATAAAATTAAATTATTACTTTGTCCCCAATTTTACTTTCTTCTCTACGGATTGAAAAAGAAAAATAAAAGATTCTCTTTTTTTTTCCCTAATCTTTTCCTTCTACTATATTCTTCTCTTTTCAAAAGTGCCCTTTTCTTTTTTTTTTTTTTCCTAAATAAAACTTATATATAAAAAAAAGATCGATATTAACTAAAACAAAATATTTATATCAATTTTTGACCTTTTTAATTTAAAAAATAATCTTAATAATGTAATAACTATTAGGATGTAAAATTAAGTATTTTAAAAGAAAATTGATATTTCAAAAAAATTAATATTTACTAAATCAAAATTATTTATCTTAGTTTTTAATTTTTAATTTCAAAAAAAGAATCTTCATATTATAATTTACTTGTTTAATTTGAAAACAAAAGTAACTGAAAGGATATGTAAGTAAATTTACAACAACTGACTTTGATTCTTGGTCTAAGTAAACGCATGAATGGGATTGAAAATAATTTCGACTCTGATTTCTAGAACCCGAGTAAGTGGCATCTTATGATTCTGATTCTTAACTCCGAATCTTACTCACTCCGATATATGTCTATTTTGATTATGTACAAGTCAACATGCCATAAAAGTGGAGAGGATATGAGACGAGTTTTGTTTGTACATGCTCGGAAGAAGTTGAGCTTTGCATTGGGGGTTTCACAATGATGGGCCTTTGGTTCAAACTTGATGGGCCAAATGCCACAAATGGATCTTTTTCACAGGATTAGGAACAGGGAGAAAGAGTATAATAATATTTTTAAAGAGAATTATAAAAAAACTATAGCATAAAATTTCAAACCTAGTAAAAAAAATAATATAATCAAATCATATCGACCCCTTATCATTCCTTCTCTCACTCCTTCTCTCTCTAATATGAAATCATATACATAAATTTATTATTAAAAATCAACCAAGAACCCGTAATTTTCTAGGAAATCCGAGGATTTTCTTGCTATAATTTATCATTTTTGAAAAACATGTTATTAATTTCAAAAGTACATATAAAATACACTATTTGTTATAATTTCCCACAAGCAGGAATCCCTCAATTCAAATGTCCTCGTCGGGCAATTATAGTAACTAGCTTTTTTACGAGAATAAATACAATATTTTAAAATATTTTAAAGTAAATAGAAGAATTAACAAGTAAATGAAAAATATAATATTTATTAGGTAAGTAACATATTACAATATGTAAATAGTCTATTTACGTGACAAATTTATTATTTACTGTTATTTACTCTAAATATTTTAAAAACTGTAATTTATTTCGTAAAATTAAAAATTTTAAAAACTGCCTTTTATTTTAATTATTTTATCAAAATTACTGTTTATTTATTTCTCCTTGCGTCACCTATCGCAGATGGAACAAGCAACATTAAACAAAAATAGTAAGTCGTTTTCTGGTCTAAATAAAACAACATTAATCAAATTGAAATGACAATTCGGAAAGTCACTTTTAAACGAAATGTTTTCTTTAGGTAAAAATGTTGTTTATATTTGAAGAAGTTTTTTTTTTCTTTTTTCTTTTTTTGGATGTATTGATTGAAAAGGTAATTAATCTAAACAATAAGTTGTTTCCATATCCTTAAAAAACAACGTTAAATATTACCCTTTCAAAAGTGAAAATTTGATATGTTATTTATATAACCAAAAAAAAAAAAAATGGCACTTATATAGTTTTACTTATAGATATAAGAATACATTTTACTTTAAAAATAATCCAAAACACCTAAACTTCAAGTTAAAATTTTTGTTCAAAATAATATACTTCCATCATGTTTAGGGCGTCACGCATAATTTATATGAGTAAGTGCCCAAAACCAACATTGCGGGCGAAAGTCTAAATTTAGTATTATGTCAAATGTGTTCGGATAAAATTCATCCTAAAACTAGCTTAAGGAAGATGGTATTTAATTTATATATATACAATATAATAACCAAAATCCCACCAAGATATGGGATAAACTAAACTTCTAACATTTTGTTTTTGTTTATAAACATATATATAATTTAGGATAGGGGTGGCAATACGGGTCGCGACACGACAACACGAATCGAAAACGACACGAATTTTGTGAATCGAAAACGACACGAATAGTGAACGGGCCAAATTCGGGTCACCCGAAATTGACACGAAAAAGAATGGGTCGGGTTCGGGTTGGACCGAACACGACACGAATGGCAATATGCGTCGCGACACGACGACACGAATCGAAAACGACACGAATTTTGCGAATCGAAAACGACACGAATAGTGAACGGGTCAAATTCGGGTCACCCGAAATTGACACGAAAAGAACGGGTCGGGTTCGGGTTGGACCCGTGGACCCGAACACGACACGAATTGCCACCCCTAATTTAGGACATTCCTTTGGACGTTGTTGTCGTCTCTCACTTTGATTTAGTTTTATTGCTTCTAGCTTCTAATGGTGTTTAGTTTCTCGTCGTTTTCTGAGTTCGTAGCGTTTTTGCTTTTTCTTGTCGTTTTTCTACTTTTTCTCCATTGCTTAAAAACCGCACTATAAAAATGGAGCCTCTCTGAAGTGATTAGGGCACTCCAGCCCTCTAGGTGCCTTAAGATACGACATGGATAAGTATTAAACAAGGGACAAGGATAAATCATCCTTATATCAACAATGAAGTACATAAATAAAAACAAAGACATTTTGATAACAACATGATGAGTTTGAGACATTAAACATATTAATGAAGGGGCCTTAAGCAATGTGACCCACTAAATATTTTGATTTTTGCCTACTAGTCCCCTAAATTTTTAATTTTGACAGCTTGTTTCTTAAACTTTCTAGTTGTTACAATGTGCCCCATTTTGTTATTTTTGTTAAATTGAGATCTAAATTTAGAAGAATTGCATAGCACAATTTAGCTAAAACTGGAAAAAAAGCTATGCATTCGTCTGTTCGAGTCAGCGATAGGCCAGCAACCTTTGGCTCCCCACAAGGTTGTGGCCGGCTACATGGGATCATCACATGCTATATTTTCAGAGCCTACTCCTAAAAATTGACAATAGCGATGGAATTGCATTGCATCTGAAATCGAAAATGTGGCTAAGGACCAACTTATTTTATTGGTTATGTCTCAATCGGAAACTTCTCACTGGGGGATACATGGTCCATTCGTCCAATGTGCAATTGGGCAGAATATATTAAAAATGGATGTTTGAATTAGATTTTGAAAATTTTAATCAGACATGGGAGATTCTATTTTCACATGATACATATAGTCCTGTAAATTCGGGAGACCCGACCTGGCCTGGCCCTTACTAGCAAAAAAGGGGCCTAACCTAATTAATTGGCGAGCTGGGTTAGGCCCACCTAAATTTGCACCTGGCCAGGCCCGCCCCTCGGGTCAAAAATGCGGACAACGGGCTAGCCTGCTTAGCCCAGCTCATATTTTCAGCACTAGATGCGTATGTAAGCTTTCCATCCCTAATTTAAGGATTTAAATAAAATAGGATATATTCCAACAATTTAACAAAATCAGACAATAAATTGTAAATTTATAAGTTTTGAGAATGTACGGACAAGTTGTCAAAGACTAAAAAGTTTCGGGGACAACAATACAAAAAAACTCTTATGAAGCACTAAAACTAAGGAGTTTTGATGAGTAACTTGTCAAAATTATAAGTTGTCAAAGACTAAAGAAACTTTTGGGGGCAACGGTACTCAAAACTCTTAATAAAACACTAAACTAAAGATTTCTGACAGGTTACTTCTCGTAGCCTAAAAATAAAATGAAGTCCTCGTAAAGACTCAACTAATGCATTGCAGTCTAAGGAGTTATGTTTTTTCTTAGTATATATTTTTAGGGGCTATGATTTATGTTTTGATACTACATTCGAGGCTTCTAGCTAATTTATCTTCAATTTATTAAATTAAAGTTTTAAGTGGGGAGTTTTTTTATTGCCAAATTTCATAGACTAAATGCATAATACGGTGTGGGAGTAAATATATATTTATATATATATATATTTGTACAAAACGACAACATTTAGTTTAGGAACAATGTCATCGTTTAACATTAAAACAGAATAAAAATGAGAGAGAAATTGATGGTGCCCAACTACAGAAATATATAGAATTAGATCAGAATGCGAAGAGTTAAAAGAGATCCAAATGACAGAAGGAGTATAATGAAATTCTATCAAGCCAAAAAAAATGTTGCCTTAAAATGACTTAAAGAATAATGATACATGGAAGAATTTGATCTGAGGGTTGAGATTAAGTTATTCATAATAAATGGTTTAGATTAAATCTTGAAACCATCTCCCATACTCCCCCACCTATAAATAAGAATGAAAGTGAGGAAAAAAGTACCCTTTTTTTTTTTTTTGTGACTTTGCTAACAAATCTATATCATTTTCATTTTTTAAATTTTGCTTGGTTAAATACTGACTTGAACGTCGTAGAATTCTCTCTGTGCAAAACCCACATTAGGTCCTGAAATGAAGATTTAAGAAAATTGTTAAGATCTGAAATCATGCTTTATTTATATTTATTGATCGGACCCACGTAGAATACCTTCCTAACAAAATGTTGAACCACAGATTTGATTGTAGAATATGAGTTTATATATATACTAGTTGTATGACATGTGTTTCGCGCATTCAGAATAAACAAGTAAATTAAAGCAAAGAAAAAAGTTAAAAACAAAAAAAGCTATGTGATAATGATGTGGCCATCAAATAGTAATAACGTGTAACGATCACATAACAAGCATGAAATGTATGATTAAAGGAGCCATTATTTCTTTTACATATGAGTAAGATATATATATATGTGTGTGTGTGTGTGTGTATGTATATGTATCCTTCAATTGCTAGAATGCAGCAAAAGTGTGCTTTCCAAAAACCAGAACGAGACAAGTTTAAACGCCTCAAAAATACCAAAATCTTTGACGAATTTAAAAATGTTATCAGTTTGGAAATCTCAATAAACTTTACAAAAAGCCGTGCATATGTGAAAGCAAAACAAAAGGGATTCTAATTTCAAAGCTTTTGCGAAAACTTTTTACCAATCTGAAAAAAATGTTTCTTTGGTAATAGAAAAGAAGGCGCGGCAAAAGCCAAAAGAATTCCACGAGGGAGCTTTTTAAGTGGCCTTTTTACACATTCAAAGCTTTATGAACAACAAGTACACATCTACACTCACACACACATTTGTGTATATATATATAGTTCTTGATCATTTAACACTATCACCCCTAAATTTATCACACTTTAATAATTTGTCTCAAAACTTCTAGTTTTAGCAATTTACCGATTGAGTTTTCTAATTTTTTTTTTACAGTATATTACATCTTGTTAGCTTTCCATTAAATTGAAGATTTGAATTTAGAAAATTTGCATTAGAATTTGTATTAGATTTGGAAAAAATTGATCGGAAATATAGTTGTCCATTTTCACATTAGGAGTACGTGGACTTTCCACACCATTTTAATACAAAGTTAAGCCAAGTAAGGTGCATTAGCAATAATTCTAAAAATTCAGAGGATAAATTATCAAAATTATAAGTTATGGAACAAGTTGTTAGATAATGACAAACTCAGGAAGCAAAAGTGCTAATACCCCATTTTTTTTCCTACATATGCTATTCAATTAAAACATAGGACTCTAAAATTAAAGAGATAACTCTATACTATGGAACCTCATTTTCACTTTCCCAAAATTATGATAAAAACTTGTTAGTGGCTTTTATAGCCTCATGTGTTATGGATGGGTTTATTAGTCAATGATTCAACAAGAAAATGAGGAAGAAAATGTGATTTCCCAGGAAAAGGATGACAATATATATATATATATATATAGAGTGTGACTGTCAAAGATAGGGACTAGACATTTGAGGCATACATTAAACAAAAAATAAGGGGAACTGAATCTTTTGAAAATAATTGAGTTTGGAGAGGAACGAGCCCTGACCATTAGGGGATCCCAATGGATTTTCTTTGCCTCACCTTAGCCCTACAACTTCTGAAATATATCCTCACATTTTCTTCTGACAGAGAAAATTTACCAACTCTTTGGACCCCTGATTTTACGCTTTTCTTCTCTCTATTTAATTTATAAAAAATTGTGTTGGTATGACGAGGAATTTTGTGAGTCTGTGACTGGAATCTGAGTAGATTGGTATCCTATTTTTATGTTTATTGTCATTGCTTAGCTTTGTCTAACAGTCAATTAAAGGATGCTAATCATATGCAGTGCTTCCAAGCAAAGAAAATGTATTTGTCTAGAAGTAGATCCACTACTTGTCTTTTCAAATTCACCATTTGATTCAAGAAACATTTTTTTTTTCTATTTTTCTATTTTTTCTATTTTGGCTACCAAATAAAATAAAATAAAAAACTGATAGCCATTAAGACGAGTCTCACATTGTTGGGACATAAGGAACTCATGTGCTTTATAAGAGTCACAAATTCTCTTTTGATTAATAATTGTTTGGAAATTATAAAATAATGAGATTTACTTATGAGTCTATTTAGATCATTTCGCTTGAAGGTCTTATAATTAATTTGCCTCGTAAGATTGTGTGAAAATGGACATAAACTATTCGGTAATCTTTTTTACTTTTTTATTCGATTAAGAATTTTTGCCTAAGGGTCCGTTTGGTTCACCAGTTTGAGTTGGAAATTTTAAGTTTCAATAGTAATTTTTGTTGACTTTTCTAAAAAAGACAAAAAACTTTTTCATAAAAGACAAAAAAATTTTTCAGAAAAAAGTAAAAACTGAGATAAAAAATTTGAGTTGAAACGGTGAACCAAACAAGAGCTTAAGAAAGCATAAGGTTGTTATGGTTGTGTTTTTATTACGTTCATGGAAGAAAACCAAGAGGAGAATTCGAGACATGACCAATTAAAAAATTATTTTTGACACAATCATTGTCCCCTGCAATCATAGCCCTAAAACTAGTAAAGAAGTAAGCTTTGAATCCAAGTATGGGCTTCTTTTTTTCTTTTCCTAAAATTGAGGGCAAAATAAAGGAACCCTACTTCCTACCTTCTAACCCCGCCTCTATTATTGAATAGCCTTCACAGTTCCCTAATATTTCCTAGCTAGATTTCACCTAAACTTGTCTTTTTGTGAGTTGTGAAACTTTAGATAAAATTTGGGATTTATGATCAAACAAGCATCCTAGATAACGAATTAATTTATTTGGTTTAATTATTTAGATTCAGTTTTTCTTTACCATAAAGTTCAGGAGTAAAGTGTACGTGACACTAAAATTCAAAAGAAATCGATAAAAACAATTCTTAAGTTGAGAACTTAGAAAATAATATAAAATGCTTTTCATAAGACTTGAATTTAGACCTCCCATCATATCTATTAAACTCCTTGGAGTAAAGCCAATGCCACAAGATAACTTATTAGTGGTAGGTACCTAAAGTTGTTTATTTATTTATTAATTAATTAATTTGAGAACATTCTTGAAAAATAAGATTATGAATTTGTGGTCTATCTTTGTGATTAATACTCGTGCGCTTTGAAGAAGGGGGAAAAAAAAACATCAAGAGTACATTTTCATAATTGGTCACCACCCCACTCAAACGACACTAATTGCTCCAACCAAGCATTAGACCTAATGACCACACACACCATAACAACACAATAATGCTGCCAAGGGCAATACTAAAAGAAGGCAAAGCATTTGGTTTGCCATCAAAAGCAAAGGGCATTGAAACTTGCGGGCCTTTTGGAGATCATCTATGATTTCTTACACTACACAGACCAATTAAAATTATTCTCCTTTTTAGTTTCAACCGTGTTTCCACTTTCCAAAAGATTAGATAGCTTACCAACTCATGACATGAATCACAAACAAAATTCTGCCTCATGCCATGAATTCTAATTTCAGCCCAATGCCATGTGTTGATGCCGAAAATCTCCGACACAACGTCTGATGTGATTGCTTGGTCTGATCTACAGCTGGTCACTTGCAAAAGGAAAACACATCGAAGTAATGGGGACATTAGTGGGACTGTCTGTCACGGGCACTCCGATACGTAAGTTCAGCAATAGTACTGATGAGCAAGTGAAGAGGTAAAGTTTTGGCAAGAAATAATTGTCCATTGGGCTGATCTTCTATTTATAGACATTCCCCGTGGGCTTGAACATTCGGGCAACCCGATCGTGTTGAACACCGAGTGCTCTCGATGAGGAGACATGTTTCAGGTGCGCAGGCATTGTATGCCCAATAAACTGATGTCGCGTGTCGCGGTCTGGCGTTGGGGACACTAGGGTAGGTAGTATTGGCAAGAGTGAACATTGTATCAATATGAGCCGGCGGAGGATATCAGCGATGGGACTGGCGTAGTAACAGGCAACGTGTCAGGTGTCAGGCGACGGACTGTGAAAGTTACGTCAAGACACTGCTGTCAGTCTGTGCGGGATGACGTGATGGACAATTGAGGGGCCCATAAAGCAGGCTATGCTCACCAGTCACCTGGGATGCTTAGTTCGAGTCAATGGGATGGGCTTCGGGCATTTGATGTTCGGGGTACTTGGTGGGTAATGTTAGTGCAAAGACCACGTGATCGGTAACTCTTGTTCTCAGGGAACATTATAGGGGTCGTTGGATCTGATCTGGTCGGTAGTAACCGTGTTGCATGATTGAAGTTCTGTTTTTACGTTCTTGGGCAACTAATTGACTCTTGGAGAAGATATTTCGTCATCGCGTCCAATTACACCATCAACACCATGAATATTTAAAGATGAATAAAACTAATGTGCATCAATAATATTGAACATCATATATTAAAGATCTACTCTTTATTTATTGTGATATTTATCATTGACATTTTTTTTCTTGAAATAAACAACTTAAAGTGAACTGCAACGTTTTATATTTACATACGGAAAAGACCATTTTATCCCTTCAATTCCGTCAACATTATTACAAAAGTGCAAAGGTTTGTTTCTTGGAGTTCACGTAGCATTTCATTCTACACCAAATCCCCACTTTCCAAAAGATTAGAAATATATTCCATATTCACAAAATACACCCTACAATCACCTCCCAACTTCTGCATCATGCCATTGAACTCCAACTCCCCCACAACTTCAAAACCATCTTAGTTAGGCATGACACACCAAGCTAATTAATAAACAACCAAAAAAAAAAAACTAACTAAACAAACAAACAAGATACAGAAGAAGAAAAATTACATGGAGAAAACTTGACCTTCAATAACATAATAGGCTAAACCGTGAAAAGCCAGCATTGAAGTGAACCAAAAACCATTATCATCGCGGTTGCATACATAACTTAACGGTAATTGCAAATTTGATTCCACTACAAAATGCAAAGCTGGAATCCCCCATTTACCGTATCAAAAAATAATTAAAAATAATAAGGCCGCTAGACTCTAAGCAAGTAAATGCTAAGCTCGGGACCACCCGACCCGTCCGGGTTCATCATGTAAAAGGCCTCCGAGTCCTTGGACCCGACGACTCGCTCGAACCTGGCTCTCATGTACATGGTCTCACCTTCGAACCCACCGTCACCGCAACCGGGCAGAACCCCGGCACCCATGGAGATGGGCTCGACGGCTCTGAGAACCTTCCACTCCTCGGCCCCACACTCAATCCTCGAAGCGAACCCGCACTTCTTCCCGTTACAGTACGTCCTCCACACCGGCTCTTCGATCAGCTTCGCCGGCTTGGTTTTCTCCACCGCCGTAGTCTTCTTCTCGCACTCCAACGCGATCCTGACCAGCCCCGACGCCATTTCCCGGACCAGGACGCTCGTGGGCATGGCTAGCTCGATCAGAAACGCCGGGTTCAGCTTGGCCTCCTCCTGGAACGCGAAGTGCACGTGGCCGCGCCGGTGGCCGAACAGGGTCCCGACCACCTTGGTCCCGAGTTGGTGGTGATGGTGCGACGGCTTTCGGTGGCTGAAGACGGCGAGAAAAGCCGACCGGATCAGCTGCTTGGAGAATTTGTGTGTCGTTTTCTTGGTCTTGATCTGCTGTGGGGCTGGGAATTTGAGGTGGTTTTCTAAATCTCTGTCGTCGTCGGAGAAGTGGTGGGAGGAGGAGGAGGAGTTGGTGAAGGTGTTGAGGATCTCTTCCTCTTCGTCGTTGTTGTTGTTGTTGCTGTAGTCGTCGTTTTCGTTGTGGTTGCTGTCGTTTTTCTTCCAGTGGAAGTACCTCCGGGAGAATGAGAAGGAGGACTCGTGTGGGGTTCTTGCCATAATCGTCTTCATGATTTTTCTGGTTTTGTTTCTGTTTCTGTTTTTTCTTTTCGATGTGGGAGTGATAAAATAAGATGGGTTCGGCTTGACTCTGTTTTCTCCCTCTGTATATAGGCAGTGATTTTGTTGTTGGGTGGTGATGATTTTTATTCTTGTTCTTTGGGCTTAAGGGTATTTTTTTATTTTTTATTTTTATTTTTTGAATTTTGTTGTCAGAGACTGGATTTTTCTAGTGTGGGACAGTGAGACTGAAGATGGGGGAATGGAGAGGAGGGGAGAGAATGGTGACAAAAAGAAGGTGAGCAGCCCCCACCTAACTCGATTTCATGAGAAATATATATATATATATATATTTGTGAAATTTGTGTAGTGTGTAATCTAAATTCTAAAGGGCACACCTTTTTTATGGAGACAAGTCAAGAATAGAGTGTGGTAAAGTAGACAAAGGTTAAAAAAATATGTATGGACAAAAATGGGAGATATTTAATCGAGAGGAAGAGAGCGGGAGACAATAGCTGTGATACTTCACAATCATGTTGTGGGGGCTGAGGATTGAGGGATTTGTGCCCTCCCAATACAAGGCAGAGAGAGAGAGATGGTTGACTGAATGAGAAAGTGTGAGAATTGCATTGGGAACAGTAGTTTAAGGGCAGGTAAAAGGCCACAACCAACGGAACCCAACTAGGGCCATATTTTATTTTATTTTATTTTATTTTTTGCACAATTATGATCTGTTTGGTGAATGAATTTGAGTTGAAAATTTTAAATTTTAATAGTAATTTTTGTTGATTTTTTAGAAAAGACAAAAAACCTTTTCAGAAAAAATAAAAAACTTTTTCAGAAAAAAATAAAAACTGAGATGAAAATTTTAGTTTAAACCGGTGTTCCAAACACCCCTGTATGTGAGACTTTAGTCATTTCCTTTTTTGCCATGAAGTGTGACTATAGAGGTCATTTCATGGTTCCCCTGTGGCTTGGCAACGAGGGAACAGTTTGGCATGAGCCAGCCACCTTAATGTTTTGTGGCTCTATGTCTCTCTTAAATTAAGCATCTTTTTTTTTTTTTAGTCTTTCGGCTGAGTGGATAAAATATGCAATTTTAAGCATTATGGCTTCAGATGAATATGATAACGAGCTGCCATGAGTACAGTAGATAGGATGACTTCCTACTATTATTTTCCTATAAAAAAAGATTTTCTTTCGGTTGATTATATATATATATATATATATAAGATTAATCAATTTGAACTCTTGGAATTGAGGGTGATTATATGTGTGATACATCTCATCTAATAGATCCTAGGTGTAAGTTTAAGATCCCTCTTACTAACTAGACTCAAAAGAATACATTATCTTGTCATATGGAGAATGAGTTACTATTATGATTCCAACATTAGAAGTTCGATTGTTGATTATAACTTGTTACTGCTCATTTTCTAGTGTAATTTCTCCATCGCTCCACATACTTCTCGTTTTGGAAATGAACTACAACCAGCCTTAGTTTCACACTTTTTTTGATTTGGATAAGAAAAAACCGCAAAAATCCCTAAAAACAGCTTATTTATAATCGTATCATTCCTACTCTATCCAATCCAATCTAATTTCATCTTATAATTGCTTGCTTTTATCATGGTAGAGCTTAAAACAAATGGTTGCTTTCGGCCACCTTTCCAATTGCAGGAACGAAAGCAAGATCTCACTCTTTCACAGCAAAGTCCCTTCCCCGCCGACTTCTCATTAAAATTTTAAAAATTTAAGCTTTTACCATCAAAACTACTGCAAATTCAACTATTTTCTACAACCAACCAAATAAATTTTGTAAATTAAGACATGACGATTGACATGTGAGTTAGCCGGAGAATAAGAAGATAAATGTTGCTCTAATTGAAATGCTATTTAAGTTCACATAATTAGCATTAGTATAGAGTATCAAATCATAAATGGCTACACCAACTGATATGTTAAATTTCTTTAATTTCTGCAAAGAATGTGACAGATAGATAAGGTTAGTTTCCCATAATTGTCTAGTTAAGATGAAATTTTATTTTATTTTTTTGTTTTTAAAATGTAATAGACCCCTTGAATGTTTGGTTATTCTGGATTGCATATACTTCACATGTGATGCAGATTGTTCTTCTAAGTCAAATGGAAATTACATTTTTTCCAATTTATGTTATCACCAAAAGTCCACCGACCCACAAGGACTAGGTTTTTTTTTTTTTTTTTTTTTTTTTTTTTTTTTTTTAATTATTATTTTTTGTTTTTTTGTTTTGTTTTTTTTTTTTTTTTTGAGGAAAACCCACGAGGAATACTAAGGTAAAGCAACCAAATTTTCTAAATTTTTCATCGACCGACCAAAAACATTTCACAGGTCAACTAACCATGACCTATAAACCAACTACTTGAACCGTGATTGTTGCAGGAATTTAAATGCAACAAAAAATTCTATGCTTTATGAGGCACGACTATTATAATTATTATTATTATTATTTGTTGGGGAAAAATGTTTTTCATAATATTGTAGAAAAATCCCACAAAATGGGTTGGTGAAGATTGTTTAACACTTGATGAAGGAAGACAAGAACAATCTAGAAGAAAATGAATAAGACAGTGAAATATTTGCTCTCTCACTTAGCTTCTAGTTCACCAAGTCCACCAACCGAATTGCAATATCTTCCAAAATTATTAGAAAATTTGTACTGAATGAAGTAGCCAAATAACTAGCAAGATTAAAATATAATAAATATTTAGGATATCAATTGAACTCATATTAATCGCCAAAGTTAACAGAAATGAATATAATTTATTACTCCCTCATCTACTAAAGTTTTGTAACTGACTAGTAATAGAAAAAGATGGATGTATATATATAATATAATCTTATAATATAATGATTTACTCCGACAACTAATCTAGTATTTGAAAAGTTCTTATGTGCATCTATATATATATATATATATATATATATCAGAGCATCAATTTCAATCACAGAGCAAGGCAAAGATTAAAATCAAATACAAATTCTTCTTGATCACATGCTACTTTTCCAACTCCAAAATTTTTCTTCTATTAATCAGTTTTGCCTCCTTTAGGTAGCATCGGGCATTCTCCATCCCAAAAACTAGCTTTACAGGTGAGATTATCTCTCGTGCATATAAATTGACTACCAAACAAATATTTCCATAATCAATGCGAAATTATCTCAACAATCTCTCTCATCAAATAGTGGGTCCTAAGTCAGATAATGATCTACTCATTTCTCCTGGGTTAGGTGATATTGAGCATTCTCAACTCTAGAAAATAACTTTAAAGGTCCCTCACATTTATGGACTGACCACCAATTTCTTTTGCAACCGATATGTGATTATCTCAAAAATTTATTGGTGGACTTTTGAGGTATTCATAGTGATGCAAGACGTGATTATCTCAAAAACCATTAAGAATGCTTATACCTCCACATACCTATAAATGAAAATATTTTATTATAGAATAATAAAATACAAACACCACATTAACCATAAATGAAAATAATATTTTTAAAAAATCCTAAGAAATTGTTCTAAATTGTTCTAAACTCTAAATTACTCTTCATTAATTTCTTTTCTTAAGAAATTTTTACAACTACATGAAAAATCTTAATGCAGGATTCAAGTGAAATAAAAATAAAAATAAAAAAGATGTTTTTTAAAGAGTCAACAACTATGGAAATATGTATTTTTTAATTTTTTTAATTCATTAGTATTATGCTTTTTTTTTTCTTTTAGTATTTGAAAATGATTTTCTGTGGTTTGATTATTCATTTTATTTATTTATTCTTGCTATATTCATTTATATAATTCTGTATTTATATATATTTATAAATGAAATATGATATTATTTGATTTTTGATTTAGATATTACTTAAATTTCTCTTCTTTACTATTTCCTCTCTTTTTTTAAGAGATACTTTATATATATATATATATATATATATTTTTTGAGAATGAAAATATATCTTTTTTTTCTTATTTAGATTTATATTTTTAACAAAATAAATTAAATTTAAAATAGGGTGTATGAGAAGATTAAATATGATATTATATAAAAAAATCTATAAAAGGATATATTTATTATGTTTATATTATGAAAGATTTATTGAATGGGTATATTAATAAATATCATAAATATAAATATAATCACTAGTATTTTATCAGATAAATAATTTATATTTAAGAAAATAAAATAATTTTACTAAAAATATAAATGTTAGTGGACCGGCTTGACCGATAAATTATTTTTCATCCCAGTCAATAGATTCTGTCTCTGTTACCGCCGTCGCCGTTGTCTCCGCTTCGTCCTCTCTGCGAATCTTTTCTTGTTCTTTGGTGAACCATGGAAGTTGGTGAGTAATTATTTTGGTTTATCTTGTCTTTTTCAATTTTTTTTTCGCTTATTCTAGAGGCAAAGATGTTTGCAACAAAGAAAAATATAGCCCATTTAAAAAAAAAAAAAATGTAGCCAATATATTCCTCTCACTTACTTGTAGTGTCAAAATTTATATTTACATTTTGTTATTTTCATTAAACAAAAATTTCCCCTTCATTTACTACAACTATAATTAAATTATTTGTTTTTTTAAATTAACTGGAAATATGATCCTTTTCGTTTGGTTATTATAAGGAAGGTTATTCTTAATTCTATCAATAAATTGAGTCAACCAATGACACAAATTTGCAGTTACAATCAGGTATTTATGCTTTGTCTTTTGTAACATACAATAAGATCATCTCCAAATTCATTTATTTATATCCTCCAAATACAAAATATTGTATATTATAACTACTACTGGTAAAAAGAATTTCAAATTAAAAGAGCAAAGAAAAGAAAAGAACACCAAAATTTACAAGGTTCAATAATTCACTTACATCTTCAGGTATCATAATAGCAGCAAACCACTTCACTAATCATTCAAAAGAAATGTTACAATTTTAGGGTAATTATTAAAATCACGTCCTACTTAACATATCCTTGTTAAAGGACCTTCTCAAATTTTGAGTAAGGAAGAGAGAAATTTTTCTGATTATAAAATTAGAAGGAGTTAGGGCGTATTTATATAGAATAAAGACCGAAGTCCCTCCTTGTACAAAAACAATGTGAGACTTCCCACAAACAAGCCAAACAGTCAAAACATATATATAGGAGAAGAAAGTTACGGGGATGATTAAAGATGAAAGTTTTCTAAGGAGATCTTCTTATAATAAAACGAGTAAAACGATGAAGAGCTTCTTGATGAATTTGGAGAAGAGGTTTTTTATAATTAGTGACAGTCAGGTACGTAATATTGCTTTTCCTTTTCGAAGATCATTTCCAATACATTCATTAACATTAATACTTTATTTATTACAAGATAATATTAAAAAGTAGCATAATTCAAAATCCAATACATAACAAATTTAACATTACATTAGAGGAGATGCTTTAATATTGGCTAAATTTTTTTGTTTCTTCTTTTCTTTCTTTTACGGTTCTATTAAAGTACTCTGTGTTTGTATGGTTCTTTTTTTTTTTTCTCTCTCTCTCTCTCTCTCCCTCTCCTTCTTCATCTGGATTTCTTGTCCTGGGTGTGCGTTAAGAAAGCCGCGGAAGTGCAATTTTACAGAAAACGACAATAGTCGCCGTAAAATGGATTCTTTAATTATCACCACATTTATATCATTTCTTTTGATTTTATTTTTTTTTATATACGTGTGTATTTACTTTTGTGTAGGTGATGCTAGACATAAGAGGCAATCATACGTGTATTTCCTATATTTAATTACGCTAATTCTAGTAAATTTGCTATTGATATTATTATTAATGTTATTGTAACCATTATAATTGTTTTTTTTTTAATTTCTATTTTTTTCTTATGTCTTTTTTTTTTCAATTTTAATTTTTTTTATAGGTTATGCTCATCCCCAGATGCAGGAATCTTCTATTTCCCTTCGATGTGGTATAATTTCTTTTTTCCTTTTTCTTTTAAATATTAGTAATTAATAACTTTTTTTTTGGCGGCAGAAAATATTTAAAAAGACGAAATTCAGCTCCAGAATTCCTTATCTGATATTCCTACTTATTTTGATGTTTAGTTTCTCTTTCACATTAGTCTGCAGTAATGTGTAAAATTACATTTTCGTGAATAAATTTGATTTTTCCTACTTGTCTTAATGTTTAGTTTCTCTTTCGCATTAGCCTGCAGTAGTGTATAAAATTACATTTATATGAATAAAGTTGATTTTTTTTTTCCATTATGTGTGTTTTGAATACATTCAGGAAATTTTTTCTTTTTTTCAACTTTGTTGTCGCTTTCTTTTTCTTTTTCTTTTTCTTTTTTTAGAAAATTGAAATCAGGTATCCGATCTATTGATAACAGGAAATTTTTTTTTTTTGTTGTCTAATTACCGCATATATCTAGTATAATACGTATATATAATATGTATGTATTACTATATATATGTATACACATATTTAAAAAGAAAATTGCATCAGCAAAGAAAATCAAAGTTTTTTTTTTTTGGTGACTTTTAAAAAGTTAAAAAAGAAGTTGATTGTATTTGAATACGACTAGCTTTTCCCTTCCTCATTGTGATTTGTGAGGAGTCATATACACACATATATATACAAAAAAAAAAAAAAAAAGATACATAAGTTATGATCAAATTAGAGAAAGTTGTATCCTAAAAGAAATCAACGATAGAAATAAGTATTTTCTTTTCCCAAAAGGATAAAAAGAAGTTGATTATGATTTCATATTTATAAACAAATAGAATTTTGTCGTATCATTTAAATTTGATAATTAACTCCATGATAAATACTGAATTCTAGAAAGAAAAATTATTAAAAAAAAAAAAAAAGAACACTTAAACAAGCATGTTGTGCTTAACAAAACTTTATATTAGTTTTCTCTTGTTTGGTAAATAGAAAGAAAAGAACATGAAATACTTATACAATTACTATTTTGTCTATATAATTATATTGTTTCTTTTTTAAAAATAGCAATAAAAAAGTACTATCACTTCTGATAGGACAGATTTGGATTTTCCTCTCGCTTTTGAAAGGATTAAAATGATTTCTTTTCCTTTCTCCTTTCCTTCTTACCAAACAAGCTACTACGCTCATTTCTATATAATTTTTCTTTTCTATATAATTTTTCTTACTCTCACTTCCTTCCTCCCTCTTTTCCATCTTACTAAACATAGCATTAGTGATGTAATTAATAATATCGTGGAAGGCGAAAAAGAAAAGAGTTTATTAAAACGATGTTCATGCGCTCCTAGCAAGCTAAAGTCCTAATTAAACTTGAGGTACGTACTTCTTTCCTTTGCTAATTTGTTTACACATTCCTGAAATTTTGTTATGTTTTTAGTTTCTTTTCGTTTTCTGAGTTCAACCTTTTTTTTTTTTTTTTTTCATGTTTTAATTTTTTCATTGCTTCAAAACGAATCATCAATTTGGTTATATAACATAGTACTGCTACTGAACTCATCATGATCATAAGATAGAAATTAGATAGTGAGAGGAAGGAAGTGAGAGGATCTGTTTGAATCATAGATAATTTTAAATGCGGTCATCAATTTAAATAAATGAATCTAAATATGAAATTTGAATTGTGTATATACAAATTACATGTATGTTTGGCTAATTTTTGTCAAAGAAAATTTTAAATATTATAGAGGTAAAAAATTTAGTACCATCCAGATTTCTAAAAAATGAAAATTTTGGATTTGGATTTTGTTGTAAAATAATAAAATCCATTTTTGAATATTTCACTACCAACCAAACGCATATAAGTGTTAACCAATTCAAATTAAAAAGGTGAATTCAGAAACAAGGGATTGAATTCGAGGAAAGTCCCGGATATTTCCATGATCCTGAAATACTACGAAAAACATACATTAACCATTCTATAGGATTTAAAAGAGTACTGGTAGGTACACAAACAATCCGATAATAAAGTACCTACACTGCGTGTTTGGTTCGTAGGTCCAAACCGAATTTTTCAACTTGAATCAGTCAATCGGGAAGGGATTGAAGCCGCTCTGCACCATGTTCTCAAGAGGCCAAAAGAGCGGTTTCGGGAGGTTGTTCCACTCGTACCAATCCCAACCATCACATTTGTTAGGCTCAAGATTTTGGGGCACTTGGTGGGGGTCTCTAAGTAGTGCTCGAATGAAGATGACCACATAATGGGAGGGCTTTGGTTCGTCCAAAAAAGGGTTGTTTGTTACCGTGAGGAACTCCATCTTGTCAATCTCCAGACCCGTCTCTTCCTTTACTTCCCTTGCCGCACAATCCTCAAAACTCTCGCCTAAGATATCAACATATTGACTGATTTTTACATTTCGATCGTTAAGCAATACAAATACAGAGTACTAGTACTAGTACTAGGGATGTTCAAAACCATATATATATATATATATATATGACTACTTTTATATCCAACATCTCATTTTTACTGGATACAAATGACACTTACAACAGTTAGTGTTTTGAATCATATCGAATAATATTTTGAGTTGTACCAATTAACCTTTTAGGTTGTCCCCCTTCTCTTTCTCTCTCCCCCGTCGAAAGGCTAAAGGCTAGATACCGGATAAGAGAGTATTTATATATATATATATATATAATATTCTAAAGTCACCAACTCTCCTCTCAATTTTTAATATTAACTTGATAGATATAATCAATTGGTATGATAATTACTAATTAAAAAAAAAAAAAACTCATATATCATGTCCGTTGATACTTAATTAGAGTTTATGCTCCTAACAATCTTCACACGTATATATAGAAGATGAGTCTCGTGTCTAGGAATCATACAAATCTATTACTGTATAAATTTTTTTTTTTTCAAACTTGTATAACTATTGGTTGATCTACGTATATAACTTAATAATGTAATTTTAAATATAACATGTTGTATTCTTGAATTTATTGTTAGTGATAAGTAAAAGCAAAAAAAATGTTACACATCAATGAATTAGTGTTACGAATGTACACACTTCACAAACACACGTGTGCGGTGATTTGGGGAAGGAAAAAAAGAGGGGTGATTGGGAAAGGAAGAAAACATAGCAAAACTACATACTGAACTCAACAGACGACAGCTACGCGACAAGAGCACCGATCTAATACCCAAACAAATTGAGGGAAAAAAAAAAAAAAGTAAAGTATGACTTCGAATTTTGCACATATTTCATCTATTAAGATAACAAAAAACAACCAACCAAATACCCAGAAAATATTTTCAAAAAAAAGAAAAAAAAACCCAGAAAATAAAAAATGAGAGAGCTATAAGTTAGAGAGAGAGAGAGAGAGAGAGAGAGACCAAACTCAAGGTGGCCGCCGGGGAGGGCAAAGGTGGAATCACCGATGGAGGAGCGACGCTTCCCTAAAAGTACCGTTTTGCCCCTCAACAAGAAAACGGCAACCCCAACTCTCGGCACTGGTCCCTCCGACCCGTTTTGCGGCACCGGTCCCTCTTTGTCGTTTTCCATTCTCTCAGTATCTGATTCTTTTATCTTATGTTTCGGCTATCTTTCACCGTCTCTGTCCCTGTTCCTCTGCTGCTCCTTTTATACTCGGGAGAAAACCGCAGATTTCATTGGTCCCTCACGGGAATTAGACGACGTCGTTTGTTGGAGTTTTCTTTCTCTCAGCGGGTTTTGACTATGACGTGGAGCGCTATGATTGGCTTCCTGCTTATGAATTTTCTCTAGCTGCTTCTTTGGCCCTTCCCTTCAGAGTCGTGGCTGCCTAATTACTTGCGCACCAAGATCAGCCAAACTTAAAAATCAAAAATCAAAAATCAAAAATCGTTTATTTATTGACTCGTATGTGCATTGACAAAGGAGGGAAAATTTACAGTAGAAAATATATTTTTATTCTGTTGGTTAATATTACTATTTTAATTGTTAAATTGACTCTTTAACGATTTAACTTGTAATTGTCTAGCTAAAAAATTTTGAGCACATGACGCGTGTTTATTCTTCATCATAAATCAGAATTTGAAAAATTAAACTAACAACTTTAATAATAAGCAGCAACAATATAATCCATATGTAATATAATTTTAGTAGTTAAATTAACTTTTTAACGATTTGATTTGTAATTTTCTAGCTAAAAAATTAAAGCACATACCATGTGTTTGCTCTTAATCATAAATCAAACATTTAAAAAAAAAAAAAAAAAACTAACAATTGAAACAATAAGCGACAAAATTACAGTTTTTATTTGAAGCTTTTCCTAAAAACAAAATAAAAGGAATTCTGTATAAACTCCATTTTCACTATGTGTTAGAACTATTTAGTAACATTGAATGAATTGTTTAAGGATCTTATTTACTAGTGTTCATATTAAAACCGTTGAAAAACTAAATCAACAGCCAGCACAATAGTTACGGTAAAAACTCCGATTAAAAAAAAAAAAAAGAAAGGAGAATCATGGATAATGATTGGACTGTCACGTGATAATGACTGAGTCGTCACGTTGATTAGACTGTCACATGATTGATGACATGACTATCACGTGTGTTAGAACTATTCTGTGAACTCCATTTTGTATAAACTCAATGTTCACTATGTGTTAGAACTATTCTGTAATCATTGAATAAATTGTTTAACGATCTTATTTACTAGTGTTCATATTAAAATTGTTGAAAAACTAACTCAACGGCTAGCACAATAGTTACGGTCAAAAACTCCAATAAAAAAATAAAAAAGAAAGGAAAAGTTGAATCATGGATAGTGATTGGACCGTCACGTGATAATGACTGACTCATCATGTTGACTGGACTGTCACATAATTGATGACATGACTATCACGTGTGTTAGAACTATTCTGTAAACTCCATTTTGTATAAACTCTATTTTCATTATGTGTTAGAACTATTCTGTAATCATTGAATGAATTCTTTTAACGATCTTATTTACTAGTGTTCATATTAAGATGTGTCGAAAAACTAACTCAACAGCGAGCACAATAATTACAGTAAAAACTTCGATTAAAAAAAAAAAAAGAAAGGAAAAGTTTGCATCATTGATAGTGATTGGACCGTCACGTGACAATGACTGAGTTGTTACATTGACTGGATCGTCACCTAATTGATGAGATGACTATCACGTGGTAATTAGGGAAGGGAGAACCAAAAAAACATTATTTATAGTGCAGTAGTCCTTGTGTTAGCAAATTGGCATAGTACTTTTGATGAAGATTTGTTCTCTGTTGGAAGAATTTTCAAATTGCACTACTGAGATTGCAAGTGTCGATTTGGTTTTCACTATCTAATTGAAGTCCATAGTCTAAACAAAAATATAGGAAAAGAGAGAGTAAAAGAAAGAGAAACCACCATTTCGGATTTTTAAACCTAGTCTATGGTTACATAATAATATGATTAAAATGCTACACGGACATCAATTTTGACGATAGTTGCTGATCAAATAGGAAAATTTTGTCTGCTAGGTTTGTATGGTTACAGTGAATAAAGTAACACATCGTTTATCATTTATCAAGAGTTGTTTCTTAAGAGGCAATTGAGGGATTAGGATTAATTAAGCATATTTTGTGGATGGCGTGGACCGGTAAAATTTGAGATAGAATAAAATTAAGAGGTATAATTCACTTAAAAAAATTATAAATGTTCCTAGTAAGAGGATAAAAATGGATTGGATAAGTTCATCTACTCTTGTAATAATTGGAATTACACTTTTTCTTTGTAATAAATTGACAACAACAAAAAAGTAGTATCAGATTTTTGGTTTTACTTGTTACGGGAAAACAATATAAATGGCAAGAGGAGAATCAAAAGTGGTCAAAATACGTGCGTTTTGGACGAAAACAGTAATCTTTTTTTGACATTTCTATATATTATGTATGTGTATATATATATATATGTAAATATGTACAACTGTTACAGAAAATTACAAGTATATAATATCATAACAAGTAATAAAATGATAAGTAAAATATCGTTTTTATGGGAACTGTCATTATCAATTACCGAAATTATATTAACTTTAACTTTATTTGAATAACCAAAAAAAGATTTTTAAATAAAAATAACAAAATAAGTAAAAAGACAAATGACTCAAATGCTAAATATCTAGAGTTTTCGATTTTACCGGAATAATCATATTCAAATTCTTTAAATCCAATCAATCAACGTCTATTTCCTGGAAAAGAATATTACTTCATTAATAAAAATAGAAATTAACAAAAGAAAGGTTTAATCATTCTTAAGTTACAAAAATAAAAAGATAAGAAAATAAAGTAGAAAAACCCAATATGAAGGTGTCGCAGGTCTCCCGAGCCTTTTCTTAAATTTTCTTCTCCCTCTCTTATTGATTCTTCAAGAGGATCCCTCCCTAATTTTGTAGAAAACTATACTTAAAACTTAAAATATTTTGTAAAATTAGACTGGGTAACCCATAGTAATCACCTAACCTAATAGATAGCACAACCTTTTTTATTTAGCTAAATGGCTTAATTAAATTTCATAAACTTCCTAGACTCCTCTCCTCCCCCCCCCTGCGCCTAGCCTCTTCCTCACTCTTCTCCCTCTACTTGTTTCTCTCTTCTCTCCTTTCAACCATCACGGCTGCCAACCACAGCCTCGGACAGAGACTGGCGATGTTGGAATCATGACATGAGGGTGAAATTGTCGTGTCGCTTGTGACAAAGAGACAATAACTAGATCGTGGAGAGGAAGCTACTCTTGTCACTGGAGAAAAAAGCTCACGGAGCTTGCGACCCTCGATTGCTCGATTTGTTGTCTTGGCATTCTCTAGTCGAATTGCAACAAGCCGCTACCGTTGCTATTGCTGTTGTCATCAACACAGTGCCTTTTCGATCAATGAGGAATGAGAGAAAAACCAGAGGAGATAAAAGAGAAAAAGAAAGTAGTGGAGAGAGGGAGAGAATCAAGAATGGGGAGAGAGAAAGGGGGCTATCACAGCTAGGGGAGGGGGAGAGAACGAAACAGAGAAAGTTTTTTTTTTTTTAATTTTTTTAAATGGTAAGTTAGTGATTTACTTATAATTAATCATTGATTGATCGGAAAATTTGTGATATTGTTTATGGTCAATCAATGATTGACTATGGGTCAATTAGTAATTGACTACAAAAATTAAAATTTGTGATATTGTTTATAGTAAAAATTTGTGAGTTATATTATTGATTAACCGATAGTCAATTATTGATTGACCGATCATTACTCAGTGATTAACTGTTCAATATGATTAATCACTGATTGACTATTTTAAGAAAAAAAAGATCTTTTAACTAATTTTTAAAAACTTAGATTTTTTAACTAATTTTTAAAACCTTAAATCATTTATTAAAAAACTCATAAAAAAAAGGTCATTTAACTGTAAACACCAGACATTTTTTTTCTTCTTTTTCTTCTTTGGTTTTCGACTTCTCTCGTAGCCAAAGACCTTTTGCACAAAGCCCCAGGCCTCTTTTTATAAATCTCTAAGCCAGCCAGCCAGTCGCCGCCTCAAATCTTGAGGGTTTTTTCCCCTATTCATTTATTTTTTTCCTTTTCTTTTCTCTGCTGTAGAGGTCGACGCACAACAACCTTGCGGGGCCCACGGAGACAACTGGCACGCGACGGTTGGAAATGGGCTGAATCTGGGATGCGTGGCGTGCTGGGGTTTGTTGGAGTGGTGGATGCGCACAGATGTTCAGTGAGGACGCACACATGGGATTTGGAAACCCTGACTGGTGCTAAAACAGTTGCTGCCACACGCCTGGAGTAGTGTGTGGAACGCACTCGCGATCTGGGTCGCACATAAAACTGATTCGACGGCTATTAGAGCGCATGAAGCCTTCTTGGAAGTAGGGAAAAATCGTCTCCAAATTTCTTCCATCATTTTTATTGACTTTTTGATCTCATTTAAGTTCCAAATTGATATTGATGTTTGGTGTGTTAGTTTGAGTTGAAATATTTTAGTTGTAATAGTAAATTTTTTTAAATTTTCAGAAAAGACAAAAAATTTTTTGGGAAAAAAACAAAAACTTTTTAGAAAAAAGACAAAAAAAAAGTTTGAAATGAGTTTAAAATGGAATGATGTCCATCCTAACCCTATTAACAGAGTGAACCTACACACTTAGGATAACATGAGAAATTTTAGGAAAAATTAAGATAAAATACTAAGCATGCGTTTTGTGTAAAGATTTGGATTGTATAATTTAAGTTTAAATTAATTATATGTTTATTGAGACGTTTAAATTGTTAGAGTAAAAAAGTGTAAAAA
The DNA here is from genome assembly GCA_025413485.1 of Ficus microcarpa. NCBI lineage: Eukaryota > Viridiplantae > Streptophyta > Magnoliopsida > Rosales > Moraceae > Ficus > Ficus microcarpa. The sequence goes on along the minus strand of CM046385.1, from coordinate 7,143,880 downwards.
TTTAAAATGTGTTCGAAAAAATATCAATATGGAGCTTGTTTTGTTTATATAGAAATTCTATGTAATATATATATATAATATAATCTCATTTAGACTTGTATATGTAAAATTATGAGCTTTTAAATTTTGAGTTACAAAACATTAAGAGCAATGAAACTGAGGGAAAAAGGCAAAAATTAGATTGCAATTTTAAGGTTAAAATTATAGCAAAAATATAAGTTTAAAAATACAAAAATAACTCTATTTTTATAGAGTTATCAATAACACAAGCAGCAAGTAGAATAGAAGAAACAACAAACAATCACAAACTGCACTTGCATTTTGCAGCAGAGCAAGGTGGACAAACGAAACCGTGAATTGCAGAATTTTTGCTCTTGTTTTTGTTTTTGTTTTTGGTCGCTCAAAGAGAACATGTAAATTCAGTTCAACGAAAAACATGTTCCAAAACTAGTTGATGCACACAAAATGTTGAACCAATTAAGAAAATGGCTAACACAATGCTACTTAGTCAAGTGGAAAGGGACTAAAGCCGTTTTGCACCATATTCTCTACGGGCCAAAGGAGAGGTTTTGGGAGGTTTTCCCAATCGTACCAATCCCAGCCTTCACATTCATCAGGCTCAAGATTTTGGGGAACTTGCTGAGGATCTGCCAATGCCGCTCGCACGAAGATCGACACGACGTGGGACGGCTTCGGTTCTTCGAGGAAGAGGTTGTTTGTGACTGTGAGGAACTCTATCTTGTCGATGTCTAAACTAGTCTCTTCCTTTAACTAGCTCTCTCCTTGCACACTCATCAAAACTCTCCCCCAAAACATTGTGCACGTTTTAAGTCATTTGTGTCATTGTGTTACTATACTTGTTTGCCACATCTATTTTCCACATTTTCACCCAAGAAAACAAAAAAAACAAAAAACAAAAAACAAAAAAAAAACAAAAACAAAAACAAAACAAAAACAAATAACAAAAACCATTTTGTACCTCCATTAGTCACCCCTATTTAGTGGTTAATCTCAATTTGAAGAAAATTAGGAAGGCTAATACAAATTGAACCAACATAACTAGATTTTCACCGTATTGATATTAAGTCTAAGATTTGACTAAATGGTGACAAGATCCAAATAATTTCAATGAAAAAATGAGCTTATTAATAATTAACATGAGAGAGAAAGAGGGCATGAAATGGAGATTTGAGAGAGATAAAAGTCTGACTGACTGACCGAACTCAAGGTGGCCGCCGGGGATGCAAGAGAAGGAGCAGCCGGTGCGGCGGCGGGGCCGCCCAAAGAGCACCGTCTTCCCATTGATTAAGAAGACCATGACCACAGCTCTCGGCGCCGTCGTCTTGTTCTCTATTGTCGTTGATTGGTTACTCTCCGCAACCGAGCTGAGTTGACTATTTATAAGGGACTTTGGTGACGAGCGACATTGCGTTTTTGCTTTTTACTTTTGGGATGTGTTTTGGGGATACCGGAGTTGAACCCGGGGTGGAGGGGGTCAAGATCCTGAGTGTTATACTTTGACTTATAGGCCACGTGGAAGATTACAATTTGGTGTTTGATCTTTTCATTCGTTTTTTTTTTTAATTTTAATTTTTGATGTGTTCAATTTGCATTTTTTTTTCTTTCTTTTTTTTTTTTTGACTAATAAGGATTCAATTTGACTCTATATCTGTCAGAGACTCTTTATAAAGGTTCAGAAATACCTTATTTACGTATCATTAGGAAGTGCATTAACATAAATACGGTAGTAAGAAGTGATAATACAAAAATGTGTAAACTATAAAAACGAGTCAAAGTGGCTTGTCCCATGTTAGCACTTCCACGTGATAACTCTATTTTCTTCTCCTTCTTCTTCTCTCTCTCTCTTTCTGTTTCTGAATAGCCGGAGCTGGTTTATGTACAAGTAAATGAGGGAACAAGTTCAACGGCCGCAAGTGGGGTGGTGGCGCAGTTGGCTAGCGCGTAGGTCTCATAGCTTTCAAAGTGAGCAATCCTGAGGTCGAGAGTTCGAGCCTCTCTCACCCCATTAACTCTTTTATTTATTTATTATTTTTTTGCTGGATTGTTATTGTTATTGTTCTTATTATTTTTATTTTTTTAATAAATTACTAGGTTGGTTTTTAAATTTTTAAATTTGTGTAATTCTAATTATTGTTGTTTTTTCATAATTAAAATGACCATAAATTATTAAAACCGTTATTATAGTAGTCATTTCTATTTAGATAGAATCTGTTATGAGCATCATTTTTTGATCAATTTACTAATAGATTCCATTAAAAAATTAACAGAAAGAACTATTATAATGATATTTTAATAGTTTATAAGCATTTCAACATTGTAGATAAATGTGTAAGATGTTAGAGGTAGAGATATTGAGATAGTTCATTAAATGTATAATTTTGAAGTTATTAGTAAAATTTGCTTTTCTCTCAATGGACTTGAGCATTTTAATCGAATTATATGATCTTTGTCTTCTTTCTATTTGCGTTAATTTGTGGATGAGATTATTTTCCGCTGCATATTGTGTGTAGGGTTACGTTTAATCCCAATAGTTTTCTCTTTCCAGATAGAAGATAAGTCAGGCCAATAGTCTTCATTTTGGAGAGCTACGAGTGTATACGCATTTTCTCTCTCATCTGTATTTCTTCCTTCTTGTGGAAAAATGTGTATATGCATTTTCCAAAAATACATGGTTTATTCTTATTATTGTTTTAAAAAACTAGGTGAGGTATATCATAATTTTAAGCAAATACATGGAGATTTTAGTTGGTGTTGAGTTGAATTTCCTCAATTATAAGAGTTAATTAGAAATTTAAAACATATAAAAATTTCAGAGGGTGATAAAATGGGTTTTCTCAATTTTACGGGGCTAATTTTTAAAAATAGTAAGGATGTATTTAAAATTTTAAAACGAACAAAATATGTAAAGGAACTTCAGACCTTATTAATTATGAATGTTGCTTTGTTCTTGCCTATGACAAGATTATCCTATTGTAAGAATCATTGAGCTCAACTTTATACTTTTAAATCGGATGGTATTTATAAAATTGATTAACGACATAGTCAATAATATAACATTGAATGATTTAAATCATACGAAAATGAATGTGCACATAGTTTTCAGTTTTCTTTCCTTTTTGTTTGTTTTTGTCACATTATCTCTAGTCACGAGCATAATCTTTTATCCTTGTCTTTTTGGCCAATGAATCGTCACATGATGCTAACTAAAAAAAGAAATTGTCACATTAAACAAACTTTGGACCACAAAAACACTTCCCAACCTTTCGGTACTCTAAAAGACCAAAACATTGCCCATTTATATTACTTTTAGCATTTACCCTTTTTCGAGACCGAGAAGGTCGATTATTATCCGGTCTATCTTTTTCACATTCTTTTTTAATAAAATTACGAATTGTCCGATTACTCACAAATAAAATTAGTATCTAAAAAATAAAATATAAGTAGGAGGCCTTTTTCTTTTTTCTTTTTTTGGAAGTAACAAGAGAGGTATAATGAAGGATAATTAAAAATTAAAACATAATTAGTAAGTTGGTTAAGAAAGAGGAATGTTTAGCACTGATGTCCCTCAACTTATTATTTTTTGACAACTTAATCCCCAAACATTTAATTTTGACAGTTTACCCTTTAAAATTGTTAAATTGTTGTAACGTACCGATTTTAGTTAATTTTATACTGAATAAAAGATTTGAAATTGAAAGATTTGCATTAAGATTTGCAATAGATTTAAAGATTTTTGGTTGGAAATAGGTTTTTCTAATTCACATAAGGCGTATGTGGACTCTTCACAACTAATTTAACAAAAAATCAATTTATAGGGGTTATCTTGTCACAATTTAACAACTTAAGATAGCAAATTGTCAAAATTAAAAATTTAAGGGGGTAAGTTGTCAAAATATGAAAAGTTTAAGGGGTATCATTGCTAAATACACTAAGAAAGAGTTACCCTTGTTCAAGATTAATGATAAGTCAATTACCTCGTAGGTTATTTATTTATTCCAATAACCATTCATGCACGCATGTACGTGTTTGATTTCCTTTTGCTTGAGCTAATTTGGCAATTAGCTAACAAACCTAAAGAAAAATGTTTTCGAATATCACATCATAGTAATAGAGAAATATATTTTATTGGTGAATTTCATATTATGAGACCCATCACTTATTAATAAATGACGTTAAATATCACTAATGTTTCTTTAGACCTAAAGGATCAGCGTGAATACAAATTATCGTCATCAACTTTTATTTTAAAATTCCCTGTAAATCATGATTAAATTTTGTAATTGACAACAGTTCAATTCCCACTATTCAAAAGGTATATGCTTTGGGGATCTGATTTTGATAGCAAAAGAATCTTCCAGAATTGAATCCTTCACTTTACTCCAAAGTCTCCAACTAAAGGTCAAAATTTCTACAAAATAATATTGTACATAACCACTTTAATTTGTACAAATAAATAATTCATGTAAATTATTGAAAACAAGATACGCTCATTATAAGATTTATATCATATCATATTGTAAGATATGCTCGAATAAACATCGAAGCAATCGAATGATTATATATAGACATTTAATAAATAAGAAATCATATGACAGATAACATAACCTAAATGGATAATGAATTATTTATAAGTTTTTCCTAATATAATATGTTTTAATTGAATGTGATTTTAAAATATTTAAATTGTATCTTTTAATAGGATATACTTTTTTTTTCCTCCGACAATTAACTTAAAGATAATGGATGTTTTTGACAGATTTATTACTCTACATCTTATAATGAAGTTAGATACGAAATTATCATTATATTATATATACAATCTTATAATTATCTTCATATTAATCAAAATGTAAATTTTCTTAAGAGTATTTGCATTACTTATATATATATATATATTCAATTTTAACGTGGAATTTATGAATTAAACCACTTCTAACGATGCATGGAACATTTTTTATGCGAATATTAATAAATTTAACTGTTAAAACATTAAATTAAAAAAATTAAAGCATCGTTCATGGGTAAGATAAAATAACATGCCCCATCGTAAATTTATCAAATTCTTAATTACCATAAAATTATCAGATTTAATTCATATATCCCTTATTTATACATGAGTAATTAATAAAATTTTTTAGTTAATATAATATGATATTATAATTAAATACATATAATTTTAATTAATATATCATGATATAATCAAAATGATGAAAAAAAAAAAAAGAATAAGAAGACAAGTGAATAGAATTAGTTAATCCAGGAAATGATGTTTTCTAAGGGAATAAATGTATTAATTTTTGTTTGTTTGTTTGTTTCGTATATTCTATAGCGTGAATAAAATATCAGGGATCACCTGGTCACCGTTACAAAGAGAGATGCACCGGGTTTCTGTCCAACCAATGGACCCCAAAATTATGTCCTGTATTTTCGGCCTTATTGCCACGTGTATTATATTCCTTGGCCGTACCATAAAAGACGTAGGCCCCACAATTTCTTCACCAAAATATCCGTACATCTTCACAGTCTTTCTTTCTCTTCCTCTTTCAGGCCTTGGTCGCTGCTTCTTCTTCCTCCACTTTCTCTCTCTACAACCAGACGCACTTTCTCTTTCTTCTCTCCCCAGACAATGACGGACACGACCGACGACATCGCCGAGGAGATCTCCTTCCAGAGCTTCGACGACGACTGCAAGCTCCTAGGCAACCTTCTCAACGAGGTCCTCCAGCGAGAAGTTGGCCATGAATTCACAGATAAGCTCGAGCGCACTCGAATTCTCGCTCAGGTCTCTCTCTCTCTCTCTCTCTACGATGATTTTCATTTTCTCTCGTTTTTCCTTCGTTTTCTCGAGGAAATTCGTTCTTCCAGTCAGTACTCTCCCTTGCTTTGCTTACAGTCCTCATGGTGATCCTTGTATCATCGTTTTGCATGTGTGTGTTTCTGTGGATTTCCGCGAGTTTTTATGGATAGTAGTTTTTGCTCAGAAAACGAAGGATCGGATTAATGCAAACGGAGAGGATCTTTGTTCTGCGATTTTTGGTTTTGATCAATGAATAATACCTGATTAAGCTTTTTGCATGAGGTTGATAATCTATAAGGTTGAATTTATATTTGTTGTTAGATTTATTATTTTCGTGTTTGGTTGGGGGATTTGTTATGTGGAAAATGTTTGGACTCCATCTGTATATTTTTTTCGCATTTCTTTCTGAATTTCTCGGCAACCAAACAAGCGGAATATGCGTGTTTGCGGTGTGGGAAAACGAGTAATGAATGGGTTCTGTGTGTTCAGACTGCTGGTAATATGAGGATGGCGGGTATAGAAGACATGGCGGAGCTGATCGAGAAGCAGCTCTCGTCAGAGATATCGAAGATGACGCTGGAGGAGGCTTTGACCCAAGCTCGCGCGTTCAGCCACTACCTCAATTTAATGGGTATCGCCGAAACTCATCACAGGTACTATTTATAGCATCTTACTATGTATAATATATATGAATATAACCGTACATAAACGTTTATATGTAAAAATCTGATAACTTTTTTTTTTTAATTGAATATTCTGTTTTTAATCCCCTTTTTCTTCCATCAATGATGATTGATATGGTGCGCTGTCTGGCCATATTATATGTTTTGCAGTTCTCAAAGTTGTGTTTTCAGAAATGGGAACAAAAAATATCCTTAGTTGTTCAAAGAGAACAAGGATTTCGGTCTGAATAATTTACTTAGAGAGTTTAAATTAACATGTGATATACATATATATATATATATATATGTATGTATGTATGCATTTATAATTGAGCATGTCTGAAACTTCAAAGTTTCTATAAGTGTTCAAATATGTCATTAAGTGTTTTGTTTTGTTTTGTTTTTTTTTTTTGTCATTAATGATGATCAACGGGGCGTACTAGTTGGCCATGTTCACTGCTTTTTGGTTTCTGAATTTGTGTTTCCAGAAATGAGAATAAAAAGGAGGAATGAGAACAAAAAGTTCCCTCGTTTGTTTTCAGAGAACAGGGATTTTAATGTGTATAATTAGCTTAGAGAGTTTAAATTAACATGCTTCTCACCAGCAGTTCTAGTTGTGCAAGTTTGAAGCTTCTGAGTTCCTAAAACAGGATGTTATATTTGACTATGGAGCCTAACAGTCTGGAACTGAAGTGAACGTTTACTTTACTTGATTTATCTTTGTGAGGACTGTTTTTGACGTATTTATGGTTTTGAATCTTAATGGCAATTCTTCGTTACTTTGTGCAGCGTTCGTAAGCAAAGGAATTTGGCACATCTTTCAAGATCATGCGATGATATCTTTGATAAGCTTTTGCAGGGTGGAGTTCTGCCAGAGGAGCTTTATAACGCTGTTTGCAAACAGGTATTAATGTCTTTATACGCTTCCAGACTGCAGTTTTGTTTATGGTTCTTTCCTTATACAAGGAAAAGAAAGAGAATTCTACTTTCATTTCATATTTTCAAAACTCTCGTGGGACTTCTTCTATTTTTGCCTTAAGACGAGGAACCTTAGTAGAAGTGGGCTCTGTAATTCTCAGTCTTAGGATTTCGGCCTTGATGCTGGATATCATAGCATCGATGGCCACCTTTTCTTGTCTGAGTTGCCGGATCCTTGAGCTTCTTGGCGGGGTAACGAATTCGAAGAAGACTCTCTGGCCTTGAATTCTTCCCTCCCTTTCTTCCGACTTATGCAACCGTCTGTTTATCTTGGTTGAAAGGACTCTCTCTCAAAAAACGTTTCAAATTGTTGGGTCTATGCTTTCTTTTGTTTCTTCAGCAATATAAGATATTTTTGGCCTGGTGACTTGGTGCTAATGAGTTGTTCAGGATTCCCATTTTAAAGTCTCAAGTTCTTGTTGCTGCAGGAGGTTGAGATTGTGCTTACTGCACATCCCACGCAAATAAATCGACGAACCTTGCAATACAAACACATTAGAATTTCTGTAAGTAATGACTGATTATGGAATTGTCTTAAATATATTGTAACTGCATTTCTGTTCATAAACACTTTACATTTCTTGCAGCACCTTTTGGATTACAATGACCGGCCTGATCTAAGCCTTGAAGATCGAGAAATGGTGATTGAAGATCTGGTACTGTCCATCCCAGCTCATTTCTCCTGCAAGACATTTTAGTGGGATATTGTATGGGAAGTTTGTGTCTCGGTTAATGTGGGAACTCTTTATATTCTTTTGTTTCTGTTGTAGGTGAGAGAGATAACTTCAATATGGCAGACAGATGAACTTAGGCGCTACAAACCTACAGCAGTGGATGAAGCTAGAGCAGGTTAAAACCTTGATCGTTGTTTTTGATTATTACAAATACACTATTTCTGGCTCAGTATGTTATCTCATACTAACTGAAATTTCCATGTTTCTTACTTTCTCAGGCTTGAACATTGTGGAACAGTCTCTTTGGAAGGCCGTGCCTCATTATTTACGGCGTGTCAGCAATGCTTTAAAGAAGGTATCTTTTCAGTTTGTGTTATTTTGCTAGTAGGTTCTTCATTTTCCGTATTCTCATGTTTATGATACAGTGATGCAAACGTTTAAACAACTCCTTGGTATTCAGGTTATTTTGTTTTTCACACCTTTAGATTTTGTGTTACTAATTTATCAGCACACTGGAAAGCCTCTTCCGTTGACCTGCACACCAATAAAGTTTGGATCTTGGATGGGGGGTGACAGAGATGGGAATCCCAATGTAACATCAAAGGTTGGAAATTTAATGCTAAATTTGTGAACCTTGTGAACCTTTCCAACAATATTCCTGTTTTTCCTGAGCATATTAAACTGTAGGGAGTTCCTTCATTTCAGATTGTTGTTTTGTATTTTCGTAACGAGGCTTCTTTATCACTTTCTTTTGTTTCAGGTCACAAGGGACGTCTCTCTTTTGTCTAGATGGATGGCCATAGATCTCTACATTCGGGAAGTAGATAGCCTCAGATTTGAACTATCCATGAATCAATGCAGCGACACATTATCACGACTGGCAGATGAAATTCTAGAACATGGTTTGCCTCCAAGTTACTCTGAAGCTCTGATAGAATATTGTAATGATTGGTTTCATTTTTATCTCTTGTCCAACATGGAATTTTTCTGTCGGACACATGGTTGGTTTCAGACAATCAGCTTAACAACTTATTTTAGCTTTCAGTCTCCATCTCGGTTTTGTAGCTTGGGCCATTTTTTGGGGATTTGGGTCAAGTGTGGGAAACCCAAATTTATCATTGCGGTGTGAAAATAAATTCGCACTATGTTTTCGAACATGCATTAGAATGACCAAATAGATAGCCTGTTAAACAACTACACAACTATATTAGAAGGCTTGTCCTTACGTCATTTACTGGAATAAAGAACTGGTCATTTCTCTTGGATTTCTCAAAGATACACAGTTAAACATCAATCAACATAACAAAAAGGGAATGGAATGGAAAGATTGTCACTGCATCATCTATGAAAATAAAGTATGCCTGGTCATATCTCTTGCATATCTTGGAGATGCATACTTTTATACTTCAAATGTTATGTGCCCTCTTGAGTACATCTGATTGAATGTGATTTTCTATGTACAACATTGTATGATATGAACATCAATTTGATCATGAGCTCCGGGAAATTTTTGCTTCTGCTTTACATATCAAAATAGAAGTATACATTCACTATCAAATTAGAGTTAGTAATGGTCATCTTTCTTGGATTCCTCTTATTTATATTTTGAATGTTAACACACTCTTGATTACATCTAATTGACTGCAAATTTCTTTTATAGAAACTTCATCTGATGACCGGCATGAGAGTTGGAGTCAGTCTGTGAGTAAAAACCTATTGAAGTTACAAGCTTCAGCCCTTCCGACACAACTTCCTGCTAGAGCTGATAAACCATCTTGTACTGGTATGCATGTGATAGTCCATACAAAGCATAACCATTTTGTTAATAATGCATCTAAAATAAGTATTCCAAGATTTTGTTTCTTTCCATTTTTTTTTTTTTATTGTCTCCTAGGTGCTATAAATCCCATGTCAATATGGAACACAATCCTTCTTTTGATGTTCTAAACAAATTACCCTTTGGGGATGCATATTATTAGAGTTAAACTCAAATTTGCACAACTTGTTATTTGTAATGTATTTGCTAAGCATTGTTGTCATGATTGATAATTTCTTTGCAATGACCTTTTCATGTAGAATGCAGTGACAATGGATCTCACTATCCTGGACTAGAAGTTCCCTGGTCTGACCACAGGCCGCTGCATCGCCAGGTAAAACAACTATACTTATTATAGAAAGAACCTAAATTGTCGATTTATCTTTTATTTCTTGTTTTTCAGGACGGTCAAACTTCTTCAAGGTCGGGTTCTTTGGACCATGATTCAAGTCTCAACACAAGGATTTTACCCAATGGATCTTTAGCTCCTCCTAGTAATTCTCAGTCTACTCTGGCCTCAAGGGCCGCATCCTTCAATTCTAGTCAGCTCCTTGTTCAAAGGAAACTATTCACAGAATCTCAGATAGGAAGGTCCAGTTTCCAAAAGCTTTTAGAACCAAGGCCTCCTCAGCGGCCCGGCATTGCTCCTTACAGGATTGTTCTTGGCAATGTCAAAGAAAAGGTACTGCTTTATCGTTTGCATGATATCTCAATACTGGAAACACCCAAAGGGTTAGTAAAAAGTTCAGGCCTATGTTTCGATTCCCAATGGTATTGTCAATTACTCTATTGGGTTTGTCAAGGTCTAAATTTCAAACTTGAGTTCACTATGCGGGTTTGGGGAATTTCTGGGTTTTCAAAAGAAAAAAAATAAGTGGCAGTGATCTTGTACTTTGCAATATGGTGATTTTAATTTTTGGCTCTGAGTTATTGTTTTGAAGTTGGTGTGAGGTGATTGTTTTTTGTTTTTCGTTTGTTTTTCCCCCCATTGAAGTTGCTTTTGAAACAATGGGAAACTCAAAAGTAAAAAGAGGATTTTTTTTCCCCTCCTGGAAATTGCTTTTCAAACAATGGGAAACTCAAAGTACAAAGAGTTGTATAATAAGGGACTTCTTGTTGGCAGGTTATAAAAACAGCAACCATGTGTTAGTTTCTTAACAGGATTCCTTGACACCTTTGAAGGGCTGTATTCTTCTTGTAGTTGATGAAAAATATGTATATATTTTGTTTTTGGTTATCTAACAAGCAAGGAACGTAGCTAGACGTGATTATGCCGTATAAATTTTCCAAATCCAACTTGGCCAAATTTATATCTTTCCTCCTACAAAATACAATATCATATTTTAACTTTCTTTGCCCACAATTAGATGGTGAATGCATCTATTATCCCTTTGTGTTCAGCTTATGAAGACACGGAGGAGGCTCGAACTTCTCCTTGAGGATCTTCCATGTGACTATGATCCTTGGGATCATTATGAAACGTCAGATCAGCTTTTGGAGCCCCTACTGCTATGCTACGAGTCTTTGGTAATCTCTCTGTCTCTGTCTCTGTCTCTCTCAATGTCATATGGGTATGCGGACAGTTGTAATATTTGCAATCATTATAATGACAGCAATCATGCGGATCTGGGGTGCTAGCTGACGGTCGGCTTGCAGACCTGATACGAAGAGTTGCTGCCTTTGGAATGGTATTAATGAAGCTGGACTTACGTCAGGTTTGTTTTCTCTTATTTTTCTGCTGAATAGTTTGTTTTACCCTTTACATAGTAGTGAGCCACACGCTTCCATGTTTTGTTTTCCTATGAAAAAAATGAACTTCTTTCGTTGTACTTGTTGCAGGAATCAGGTAGACATGCTGACACACTAGATGCAATTACCAGTTATTTGGACATGGGTACATATAGCGAGTGGGATGAAGAGAAAAAACTGGAGTTTTTGACAAGAGAGTTGAAAGGGAAAAGGCCACTAGTTCCTCTAAGAATAGAGGTAAGGTTTTTAGATAGTGAAAAGCCTGGACTATGGTCATGACGAATATATCAGTTACTTAACCCACTTATTTGCTGTAATGCAGTTCTTTAGTCAAAGTTCCCACACCCCCCCCCCCCCCTCACGACAAAACTCTCTGAATATCCACTAGTAACATTCACGGGTCCAGAGTGAAATAAGTTACTTTTCTATCATCTAATGCTCTGCAGGAGACTTTTAGTTGTCTAGCTTTGAGGTAGTAACAAGATGACGCAATATAATCACATGAAAACTTTCTTGTTTTTCAAAATTGTTCACACAAAGTGGATGGAATAATACAGCGTTACTCATATATATATATATATAAATATGCGTTCAGTATTTGTCTTTCCAGTTTACTTTTTCATTAGTTCAGTTGTAACTGTTTTCCTGATCCAAAATCTTGAAAATGAAACTGCTATTAACCCTACAGTGGTCTACAACTACATTTTAAAAATCTGAAATATGTCCTGAAGTTGTACGTAACATGCACCAGTTAAAGCAAAGCAGTGTTGCTTTCCACTCCAATTAATTTTTTCCCCCTACAGGTTGCTTCTGATGTTAAAGAAGTTCTGGACTCCTTCCGTGTTGCTGCTGAGCTAGGGAGCGACTCACTTGGAGCCTATGTAATATCTATGGCATCAAACGTATGGTGAAATGTTGCTGATATGAAATCCTAGTCTCATACAGAAGCTATAAAACTTAAAGACGTTCTGTATGACTAAATTGACAAGATCTTAATTTGTACTTTCAGGCTAGTGATGTTCTTGCAGTTGAGCTTTTACAGAAAGATGCACGGCTAGCTGTTAGTGGGGAGTTGGGAAGACCATGTCCTGGTGGAACGTAAGTCTCGACCCCCAATACTGAGAGTTCTCGACGAACAGTTGTTTTCAGATTTGTTGAATTCAGATGTCCACCGTGCATTCAATACTAATCATAATGGAATTACATATAGTGATAAAAACGAATACTTAACCTCTTACTAAACATTATTCTTTATCCACTGTCTTAACTTTGCAATTGATTAAAAGAATGTGTATGAGAGGATTCCAAGTTATCTATCATAGTGTGTTGGTTTTTTACCATTATGGATTGGGTACTAGATTTCGAATCTCTGACATATCCTGGCACTACTACCACTGTACAGTCACACTTATAATGAACCTTGTATAACGAGACGTACATTTATATAGGCTGCGGGTGGTTCCTCTATTTGAAACTGTGAAGGACTTGAGAGAAGCTGGCTCAGTGATCAGGAAGTTGTTATCAATTGATTGGTACAGGGAGCACATTATCAAGAATCATAATGGCCATCAAGAGGTAATCTTTTGCATCTGATTTTTTTTAAATGCGAATTCCATGGTATCCCCAATCAGTCATCTGAAGCCTACTATGTTGTAAAAGGTGATGGTGGGATATTCCGATTCTGGTAAAGATGCTGGGCGCTTCACTGCTGCATGGGAACTCTACAAAGCCCAAGAGGATGTCGTGACTGCATGCAATGAGTACGGAATTAAAGTAACGCTGTTTCATGGACGTGGGGGTAGTATTGGTCGTGGAGGTGGCCCTACATATCTTGCCATTCAGTCCCAACCACCTGGTTCTGTAATGGTAATTTTTCTACTTACCTTTTATCATGAAAGGTCGGTATTCTATTTAGTGTTTCTGATGTAGACTTTTACCTCTACTTCAGTATTCCAGTGCCTCAGTTACTTAAGTAGTTCAGTTCACAATTGTCTTATATCTTCCTACACCTTTCTTTGTCTTGCTTGATTGTTTAGTGGAAATTACAAGTTCCTTCGTCTTTTTGTGGCATTAAACTCGAGTACCTTATCAATTTCAAAGGGATGAGAACCTGCTTCATTTCGCATAACTTGTACTGTACAATTTGGCAGGGTACTCTACGTTCTACTGAGCAAGGAGAAATGGTACAGGCCAAGTTTGGGCTTCCGCAAATAGCTGTTAGGCAGCTAGAAATATACACAACAGCTGTTCTGCTTGCGACCCTTCGTCCACCACTGCCGCCTCGAGAGGAAAAATGGCGTAATCTCATGGAGGAGATCTCAAAGATCAGTTGCCAAAATTACAGGAGCATAGTTTATGAGAACCCAGAATTCCTCGAGTACTTCCACGAGGCTACTCCACAGGCTGAGCTTGGGTTCCTTAACATCGGAAGTCGCCCTGTACGAAGAAAGAGCTCGTCAGGAATTGGTCATCTTCGTGCCATACCATGGGTGTTTGCGTGGACCCAAACAAGATTTGTTCTACCTGCCTGGCTTGGAGTTGGTGCAGGCTTAAAGGGTCTTTGCGAGAAGGGACACACCGAGGATTTAAAAGCAATATACAAAGAATGGCCTTTCTTCCAAAGCACCATGGATCTCATAGAGATGGTTTTAGGGAAGGCTGACATTCCTATAGCCAAGCACTACGACGAAGTGCTTGTGTCAGAGAGCCGGCGTGAGCTCGGTTCTAATCTAAGGAAGGAGCTCCTGGCTACAGAGAAGTACGTGTTGGCGGTTTGTGGGCATGAGAAACTGTCCGAGAACAATCGGAGCCTGAGAAGGCTGATCGAGAGCAGGCTTCCATATCTTAACCCTATTAACATGTTGCAGGTTGAGATACTGAAGAGGTTGAGATGTGACGATGCAAACCATAAACTCAGAGACGCTCTTCAGATCACCATGAATGGAATCGCCGCCGGTATGCGCAACACAGGCTGAAGGAAATCTGATTTCTCTTCTTAATGCCGTTGATGTGTAAATTCCGAAATGAGGACTTTCTACCACTATAGAGGGCCGCATTATTATCTTAAGGCTGCCTTCACGTGTATTGTTTCTGTTTTTGTGAGTTGAGGAATTTCTGGACAGTATGCCTTGTATTTTTTTTACCCCCTTTCTTAATGAACTCTTTCAAAAACATTTTCGAGAAACAGCAGCAGTGAAATTTCCCATACCACTGGATTACTTGTGTTATCATTTCTCACCTGTTATCAAATGTCATATCTAGGGGGCGGAGCCAGGAATTGTTTTCAATGGGGGTGTACACTTAGAGGGTGTTTGGTATGTTAGTTTGAGTTGAAATATTTTAGTTGTAATAGTAAATTTTTTTGAATTTTCAGAAAAGACAAAAAAGTTTTTGGGAAAAAGACAAACTTTTTAGGAAAAAGACAAAAAAAAATTTGAAATGAGTTTGAGGTGGAATGTTTGCCATCCTCCCCTTATTATTATTATTATTATTTTTTAAGATAAAATAAATTTTTATGGGAATTATGTAAGAATTTTTTATTTTAGTAGGTTTATGCAATGATTTTTAATTTTAGTGGGAACAAAGTAGTAAAAGTAGAATTTTTTTTTTATCGGAATTGATATTAGTAGGGATTATGTGAGAATTTTTTTATTTTTAATAGAGACAAAATATTGACTATATGAAAATATTTTATTTTCAATGGGAAAACTTGTAAAAATTAGAAACTTTTTGAGGCAAAATTAAAATAATAAAAATTTTGAGTGGGGGTACCCCTCCCTCTGCCTCTGGTCATGTCTACAGACACTCATATATAGTAAATTTGAGTTGAAATATTTTAGTTGTAATAGTAAATTTTTTTGAATTTTTAAAAAAGACAAAAAACTTTTTGAGAAAAACACAAAAATTTTTTGGAAAAAATACAAAACAAAGTACAATTTGAGTTGAAATGAGATGATGAGATAAACAAAGCCATATAAACATAATTAATATTATCAACAAGTGTTAGCTTCTGTTCACTATTGGTTTCATATTGACTAAAACAGATGACAACTTATGCATATTTCTTCGCATAATGTAAAAGGAGTTTCCATGCACCATTCCATGACATTTTGCACCCCAAAAAAAAAAAAAAAGGTCCTTGTCATTGTGATTGGTTAATGTTCTAATTACTTGTGCAACTTCATTATGTGAGATCAAACACAGTCGTATTTTTTTTCCCTCGCTTTTAGTCCGTAATGTCGTGATTAAGGATGCCAAATCTAAGGGTCCGTTTGGCTGGTAAGTTCAAACTTACCACCATCAACTCAATTTTTATCTTTTTTTAACAAAGTTTTTTATCTTTTCTGAAAAAATCAATAAAAATTACTATTGAAACTTACCACCATCAACTCAAACTTACACACCAAACTGACCCTAAGATGACCGTATTCTTTTTAATTTTTGGGGTTCAAAGTCATGATTAAAAACTGTCCAAAAAAGACAGATTCAAAAAAAAAAAAAAAAAAAACCCCAAAAGCTCGACCCGCTTGCTAGCTCCCGCCAAACCCGCCTACACTAATGGCAGTGTTGGGTTGGGATTTTCAAGAAAGAAAACGAAAAAAATTCTCTTATTTGCAACCTAACAACTCACACGATACAAACCTCGGTATCATGGTTGGCAACGGGGTGAGGCAAGGTGGATAAACTTCCCCCAACTCATACTCGCCTTCATTTTTACTCTTCATACTTGTTTATTTTAATACGGGTGCAAAACGAGTAATCTCCACTAGGGATGATACACACATATTCTATCATTCATTGAGAAATAATTTTAAAAAAAAACTTAAAACAAATTTCATTAAAGTTTTTATAAAATTTATCAACATAATTACAAATGTAAGTGAAAATGAAATTGAAATCATAAAAATAAATTCAAACTCTAGAAATCTATAAACTAAATTTATAAAGCAAACTAAAACTTTAATACACTATTTATATATATAAATACATATAATTTATAATAATGAATATAAGTAGGGTGAGGAGTTTCTCCAATCTTCGTCTCGCAGCTACGTTGGGGTTTAATCTTAAAATCATACCTATATCCTATCTCTATACCTGTCCCGTTAGAGATGGGTACCCATGTGTACCCACATTCATAGATAAACATATCATCATTACTCAATATATATTAAGAGCGATACTTGTTACACAAACATCATGCTTAACATTATATTATTCTTTGGATTTCTACCACATCAAAGGTTGATCTCTACGAAGAGTACGTACAGCAGACAATGAGAAGAAAAAAAAAAAAAAAAAAAAAAAAAGATGAAAGCATCAATTATTGTGGGAAAAATATATTTTTTGCGAACTGTATTTCAATCCCGAGCTCATATTCCAATCTTATTCTAAAGTAAATAAGAATTATTTTTTTCGTACTCCCCACTTAAAATGGAATCCGATTTCCCAAAATCTAACAGGATTTTTTGTTGTGAATTTTTATTCAGCCTTTTCACAATTTTGTCCTTTAAGCAAGAGATGCCTAATGTTACAAAAAAGAAGACACCATTGCCTGCATTTGGGGAAGTGAGGTTCAATCACCATGTCCTGAAAAAAAGAGAAAACATTTTTTTTTTTAATTTAAAAAAAGAACAATAGCTGTAATCCTAGCTTTCTCAGCAACAAAGAAAATTTTCAGTCGGTACAATAATTGTACACAGCCAATTCCTTAAAAAAAAAAGAAAAAGAAAAAAAGAAAAAGAGAAACAAAAAGAAAAACAAAACACAAAAACAAAAAAACGAAAAACGAAAAACGAAAAACAAAAAACAAAAAACAAAAAATAAAAATCTCTTGCTCTATTGCCTTTGATTATATGTGACTCCTGTTCATCACTGGGTAATAGACTGTCTTTCTATGAGTTTGTGGAACCGGTCACTTCCTTTGTTTCTTGGATTATTCTGACTTTTATCACGCACAACGACAAAATAAGAAAAAGAAACAAACACCCGAAAATCATTACAAAACTCCAAAAGAATTTTGGATGAAAACCTTTTTAATCGGATTAAAAAAATCACATTGAAAGTCCAACTCTAGAAAAAACGTATTTTCACTTTTATTATTCGATGATAGAAATGAATTTGTTATTAAATATACATATATACGTATATATGAGAAACGACAAATGCCTTAAAAAAAAAAAACCAAACGACAAAGGTAAAATAAATAAAGAATGGTAAAAACATTAAAAGAATACAAATGAGAGTAGAAAAAGAAAAAGATAAAAGAAAAGAAAATAAGATAAAAGCATAAAAGAGAGGGAAAAAAAAAAACAATGAATTGACACATAATATAGAAGTAAGAGAGAGGATTTTGGACTCTTTTATATATTTTAAGATCGTTTATTTTTATATATAAACAATTTAGGTCCAAAGGCATTGTTGAAGTTTAGTGAGTGCCTAGACAAATGGTAAACTAGTGCTGCCTAACCTAATTTAAACTCCTACAAAATTTGCCCAGAAAAACATATATAGCCTTGAAGAAATTTTGTACTTCATTGAACAGAAGAAAGCTAAGGAATCTCTTCTAGTTATTGGTAAACTTTTTTCTTTTTCTCTTTTTCATTAGCCCAACAAGCTATGTCTACCAAGAGCTTAACTATTGTAGGGTCTAAAATGATCACTTTTGTGTGGATAAATGCTCAATAACAACTAAGTTGGGGGGGTCAGCAAAAGAACAGCCTTTCTCACTTGCTTATATAGGACATTGCTTTTGATGGGAAAGCTTTGGGTCCATGGCCCTTTATTTGATTTTGGAGATGAAGAGAAGGTGATTTTTTTTTTTTTTTGAACTTAAGGATAGAAGATTCGAATTCTTCGTCCTATGATAGAGTAAGGTGTAGAATTACTGTTAATTTATACCTATAACTTTTTTCCTTTATATATAAATATATATTTCATGTGGCTCTTGATTATTATCAAGAATGCAATCCAGGTCCTAGCTAGTTGGCTTTAAAAAAGTTCAATTTTTGGCCATCCCTGAAATAAAAGTGATGGAAATTTTTGTCTTTCAAAGATTTAAATGTGTATGTAATACAGCAGCCACCAAATTCTATCCAAGGCTCATAATACAATCTAACCCAATGTCCCTTCGTCCACTGTATATAACGTGACAATTATGAAATGGGCATGTCAAAAGCTACCACAATTATTGCTCAAAGTAAAATTGATCACCTTATCCTTTGCACGACTATTTGGAATGAACTTCTGTCATCAACGATCATTTATTATTTAAGATCTTTAATTTTATTTTCTCCAAAAATAAAAAATAAAAAATAAAAAATAAAAAAGAAGTACCTCACAATTCTACTTTATCAGTGTGAGTTTCAGAACTGTAAATACAAGACAGAAACGAGAGCAATTCATGCTCTTGTCAATAATTCTCAATAATTTTCCGAGGTCTATATTTCAAAGCACTATTTTTTCTAAAGAAATGAAGCATAATCATAACAACCGCAATATATAGGTCCTTACAAGTCAAGTTGAACAGATACATGCTATCTAAAACACTATAAGGTTGTGGATAGACAATTGTTAGTAGTTGACGTCTTATCTTTTATTTGACTTAAATATCCTCAACAAACTCAAATTATGAATTATGATATATGTATAACTTATTTTGACCATTGATGTATAACTTAATTTTTCATGAAGCGACAGATTGATACATTAATCAATGTGACATTGATGTATCAAAGTTGATTTAATTAGTTCGTTATTGTAAACAGCATCTTCAAAGCAATTAAGCCATCTAGAAATGACACATATATAGACGTTGCTTTGAGTACCTAGTGCAAGTTGATATCCACTTCAAGCTTATGCAATTCTGCCTCCATCTAGCTAGCTATTTATTTGTCATTTAAATATTAGGCTCCAAGAAGTAGAAGTCAAAAAAGTGGTTTTGCTCATAATAATGAGGGCTACATTAGCATGAGAGGTAGGTCTTATGAGGAACTTAGATAGAGACCTAACATGATTTTTCTTTAAAATTTTTTACCACTTATAACTCTCAGTTATTAAAAAAGGAAAAAAAAAAAAAAAAAAAATGAAAAAGAAAGTACTCCTGGATTTCGAATGTAGGAATTTCTACTCAAACTCTTTTCCATTGGTCCGCTGAATTAACCCCATTGACATTCTTACTTGATATGATTAAATAGACTTTAATGTAGATTTTCTATCGGGTCTATCTAGCAAAAGTTTTTGGTTTGGATTGACACACCCTTGTAACATAATTATGAGTTATATGACTGACGTTATTAAAATTAATTCCACTAATAATTTGGATTTTTCCACCTTATAGTATTGAAGTAGGAGCTGAAGTTTCAAAGTTTACCTTCAAACGTCATATTTCCTTTCCTTTTGGTATTTATGCATGTATATATACGTATCTATAAAACTAATTTTTTTTTTCAAATAAAAAAAAGAAAAAAGAAAAAAGGGCTTTTATTACATACTATGTTAGCTGAAGTGACCTATATAAGACGTTGAGGTTTTGCCATATGTAGTGATAGTAAAGTAAACATTCAACTTTGAGGAGGTTGCTATATATTTTTTTTTTTTTTTAATGAAATAAACTTTTACAACCTACATAATAGAGACATCTGTAACTTAAGTTTGATCAAAAGCACCCTCCACTAATTTTGCACAGCATTGTTTTCCATCCTTGGTGCTTCGGTCATTAATAGTATGTATTACATGTCATTAATAAAGAAAAAAAAATCATGATTTTACCATGATTTCTATTTTAATGCTTTACAAACTATAAAGTCAATGATCAAGAATCAACTAATTAAATTGTGGTGTCTAAAATATTTTTGCTAGGTGTCTCTTAGAGTCCAATCGTCGGTTGCTTTGTGTGAAGGGAATTATTGAAAACTTCATCACTAGCTTCCTACAATTGCCTTTTGGTTGAAGAATATAATCTTATTAATGCTAGATTGACTATATTTAATAAAATGACAATGCTAATTAAACTAGCTAGTGGAGGCTTTGGCAGTTTGATATGTCCATATATCTGCTTATCAGATTTTTAATTGTCTTTTTGTATCTCCATTAGTGCTCCACATGATATTTAAGTCTCTAATCCCAACTCAAATGATTAATATTTTCTCTCTCGGTCAAACCAATAAAGGCCACTAGCACAAAATGTGATACGAAATTTATAACTCCCACTTATTTAAAAAAAAAAAAAAAAATTCTCTTTCTTAGATTTTCAAATGTGAGGATGACTGCGACCTAAACTTCTCTTCTCTCACTCATTGAGCTAACCCAATAATCCAATGGGCAAAAAGATAAAAAAATTGAACCTAATGTGTGTGTATACATATATATAGAAGGGGCTTTAATATTAGTGATGTTATAACAATAAAGGCCAAACACAAGCTGATCAAAGGATCACATTTCATGCATGGTTTGGACCACTCATCACACCAAAAATGAGGAGCTACAAAAGCCAAAAAGCTAGTATAATTTCTCTTTTGATCCTACGGACTCCAATTCACCACATGAGCACTTGACTTCGTCACTGCATGCATATGCAAATGGTATCCAAGGATAATTAATTTCTTGGTCTATGCCAACAGTCATTGATAAATGCTTTAGTAATTATATTATTAGTCTACTATATATGCATCGTTAACATTATTGTATAAGATTAATTTATTCATAAGAATACAAATTTAGTTATTTATGTTAATATAACAAATCTCACTAGGTAGAATGTATTATCTTGTAAACACACACACACACACACATTAGTATTGCGAGTTTGCGACTCTGGATTCGGCTGGTAATTGATCAAACTATATATTCTGATTGAGGAGTAAAAAGATTAGAATAATATATTGATGTTCTTATCTACAACATGACCAAAGGTTACTTGGTTAATTTAGAACTCTCGTTTTCAAGATTAATCTACTGTCTTGTTTTCATGTTTGTTCTTTCAAATAAATTTTAACACCTTAATTAATTATTTATATATTTTTAATGTGAAAAATACTAGAAATACCAACTCTAATATCGGTTTACTTTTCGTGAAACGTGAGTTGCCATTATATATATGATTGTTACGTCAATAGAAAATATGTATTATTAATTAAAAAAATAGCAACTCATCAAAACATGAATCGGTATTCAAAAGTTGAGAAACACTTTTAAATTTAGATGAGATAGTAAATAAACAGTGGAGGGACAACTTATAAGATAGGTTGTTAAAGAAACACTAGGGGCAATTAAATATGTATACAAATACATAGATACATACATACATACATATATTAGCTTGTCATTGATCGGTTGTACGCAGCTGAAAAGATTGAATGAACATGAAAATTATATCGAGGAAGACTATGGTCATCCATCCATTCGTGTGTGTGTGTGTGTATTAGCTTGTCATTGATCGGTTGTACGCAGCTGAAAAGATTGAATGAACATGAAAATTATATCAAGGAAGACTATGGCCATCCATCCATCCATTAAAGTATATATATATATATATATATCGTTCACCAATATAAGAGCATTGTCCTTCAAAGTGGTCATCAGTCATCAAGCCAAAAGATGATGCAGATTTCAAAACAAAATGGTTATTGGCCTTACTAGCTACTATAGTCTAGTGCATAACAAGTGTAACAACCTTTCTTTTTTCAGTGATTCCGTACCGAAAAAAGTATTAGAAAACAAAAGCTACCCGAGTGGGGATATTTTCCGTTCAGTCTTATTATTATCTTTCCAACTTACATTGGATATTTGGAGTTGCACGTGTAGTTCTTCATCTCCGTGATGATATTCATGTCAAAATCGATAAATAGGTGGATAAGCATTTTCACAAAAGGTGAAAGCGTTGGCATCTTTTCTCCAAGTGAATGCGCTTACAACCGCATTGTGCAAAGTGCTGTGTATAATGCATTTATATATATTTTTGATATGTTGGTGCAATGGATGACAATGTATTTTTTATATACACTATCTTTAATAATTTTATGCATGTAAATCAAATTTAAAATATGCATGAATCTATAATCTGCGTTGAATGTGCCAACTTTAGTCCATCATTATCTTCAAGTAACTTTAGCATATATTGGTCCTTAATTCACTTAATTTTGAGCTAGAAATAGTTGAAAGGATATGATCAAATTCAAAAGCATATATACGTATGTATGTACGTGTATATATTACCTAGATCTACTATATGACGTGCATGACGTGAAGCTATATATCTTTCATTAAACGAGATATCATGAAATATGGTAGTTCAAACCGTACGTTGTTTGAGATTTGAGTTCAAATTCAAAATTTTCATATCAGTTTTTATCTTTTTCTGAAAAAATTTTTTGTCTTTTTTGAAAAAGTTTTTTTATCTTTTTTGAAAAGTCAACAAAAATTACTATTGAAACTTAAAATTTTCAAACTCAACTAATGAACCAAACAAAGCCTAAAAAAAAAAAAAAAAAAAAATACAAAACAGCATACAGCATATATATCTCATGAAGGCTTTGAATGTAAGCACGTATATGTGTGTGTGTGTGTATAACAAGTTAATTGTTTGAATGTATATAATGTGTTTGTACTGCGTCTTTACCAAGCTTCACTAAATTATTAATACTCAAAGTTGATCAAGTATACGCTCAAATTAACAGTTACATCATTCTAGAAATAATAATAATAATAATAATAATAACAGTTACATCATATTGATGTGTGTCCCATAAATCCAAATATGTACACCAACCAATATAAATAATGTATGTTGTATGTTTATGAACGTACGTATCATCAAATTAAAAGAAATAGTTGAATGATAAAAAAAATAGTTGAATGATGGCCTAACGATAATTTAGCACATATATATATAATATAATATTGATATATTGAGTTCAAATTTTATGTACTCTTGAAATTAAAAGAAAATACGTAGAAATTTTTTCCTTTTTGGAATATAATGCTTTAAAAAGTCACAGATGATCCTATTGCAAAATTCCTCACCGTAAAATAACAAAAACAAAAATTGGTATGCTTCCGCGGCATCATCAACTTGTTGTCTCTTGTCTCAAGAATTCTTAAACGTCCATATCTCTCTTTA
The DNA here is from genome assembly GCA_025413485.1 of Ficus microcarpa. Classification (NCBI taxonomy): domain Eukaryota; kingdom Viridiplantae; phylum Streptophyta; class Magnoliopsida; order Rosales; family Moraceae; genus Ficus; species Ficus microcarpa. The sequence goes on along the minus strand of CM046385.1, from coordinate 7,120,065 downwards.
CACACACACACATAAATATATATACACCCATATATTAGTCGTGCATATCTTTTAAATTAGTTTAAAAAAAATTAAAAAAGAAACTATAAATTGACATGTTCGACTCGTTACGTAATGAAAACACATTAACCATTTGCTGCGCCAATATAACATGACAAAGAATACTAAATATCTACACACAAACACACATATATATACATATATATATGTTTGTATATATATATATATGAAGTGGTCGATGAACCATAAATTACGGCTCATAGAGGTGTGTACGTACGTATAATGTATATACAATGGTAGACTCGGCAAGAGAACGACAAACCAAGATTTACAAAGATATTGTTCATATATCTTTCGATGGACATGAAATAAGTGGATGCTTCACTTTAGCATAACAGTGACGACTAGTATATATTGGAATTTTGCATCTCATAGTGATTTGCTCAAGTTTTCATTGGGATTGGCAAGTGGGAAACAGATGATATACTAGGGCATTTTTGTTTGTCGACAGACCCTAAAAATTGTTTTTGACCAAATCATCCTTTTTTATTATTAATATTTTATAAATTTATTTTTGGTGATATGATGTACCCTGTATCTTACTATTTTCCTTGTGTACCTTCTCAAGCGCATTAACCCTAGTTGTGTTATGTCCAACAGAATATATGCATTTAAAGCTCTCTGCTTGTTCTTTGTTGATAATTCTTTTTAATTATAAGATGCATACGATATGCATTTTAGGTCTCTACTTGCTCTCATTCTTGCCTTTTTATTTTATACATTATTATAAATTCATTTTTCATGGATGTTGTTTGCTTTCATATCGCCGAACTAGTAGTAGGACATATATTATTTGCTTTGGCACGTACCATCGACAACTATTACTTTGCTTGATTATGATAATATCTGAACTTGTTTGAAGCTCACAACAATGGGGGAAATTGATCAAAGAAAACTCTCAAACGTTCAAGTTAGGAAAGAATTCAAGAAAACAGGAGATATAATTCGAATTACATTTCCCCTTGCATTCTCTCCTATGGGTTATATCTGTATGGCTTGAGAGTGCGTAGGGAATGTAAATTTAAGGTTCATTTGGTGTTTGAGTGGAGTTTGAGATGAGATAAAATTTTTAAAGTTTAAATTGAGATGAGTTGAGTTGAGTTGACTTTTTAAAAATAGTTATAAATTTTATTGACAGTTCAAAGAATGACAAAAATTGAGGTGAAAAATTTGGATTGAGTTTGAGTTGAACTCATTCACTAAACATATGCTTAATTCTAATATTGACCGTTGTTTCTTAATAGGTCCAATCCCAAACTTTATATTGGGTTTGGCCACTGGCTAGTATAATCAATAAGCATGCGAAAGACTTGCTAGCTTAGGGGCGTTCAATTTCACTTGTAAGATTCTTGAAGGAGGTCTATAATTGGCCGCTAACCTAATTAGAATGTTTTTAGCTTTCCAATGCAACTTTCCACTTCGCTTCATGTTATGAAAAATTATATATATATAGATAAATATATATATGCTTCTTCATAAGTTTCCAAACACTTTTCTCTATTGTCTCTAGCGACGAGGACGTGGGACACTTCACTAAGAATATTTCATAGATATTTTTTCTCCTTTTTTCCCCTCACTTCAAAAGTACCACGATTTAAAAAATGATGGAATTATGCCATCAGAATGTCCCTCAATTATGAGAGCACTTCATTCCTACTTACTTTTTAATCATTCAAGTCAAGATTGATAGATTATTTTAAACTTTTGTTGATTGTTTGCATCTTCATTAATTAATCCATGGTTTGATGTATATAAGCACTTTCATATGGACAAATATATATATATATATACACACATATATATATATATATATATCTCCATGAAAAGAAGCAACTTCTTTGGATATTTTCTATGGTGAGGATAAGCATGCACGATATCTCTCCGTGATTTTACTACATTTGTGATTACTTTTTTTTTTTTTTTAGGGGATATTTGTTATTACTTTTTAGTTGGTGAAATTTGTCAAGACCAATGGTTTTTCAAAAGTGGAACAAATTTTCTTAATTTATATTGATACTACTGTGAAGGAAACACAAGATTAAAGAATTAGACACATCAAAGAAAAAAGTGAGAAAAATTAATTTATCACTTTGAGTGAGATTTTACATGAATCTGAATTTTCATTCTCCAATCAGATTTATGCATTTTTCTCCTGTCTTTTTTAAGGCATTCCCTACATGTTTCTTTTATGCCTAAATTCTGATTCCGTATACGTTTGTAAAACCTGGATTTTTGCTAGTGTCCAATATATTTCTTTTTTTTTTTTGTTCTTTTGTTTTTTTGTTTTTTTGTTTTTGTTTTTTTGTGGCCCAATTCTTCGTGATAGTGCATGTAATTAAAACCAAGTTTTGGGAGTAACAAACTCCACCTCATGTTAAATTGTTTGAGAATACTTTTTGTCGACAGAAATTTTTATATTGAGATCACTCAAAAAAGGTGCTCATGAGTGATCATATTTCCATGTTATTGGTTGAATTCCAATGCTTAATAAGTTAAAAATTTAGATAAGATCACATCTTTTTGTGGGGGATTATTACTTTAAATTTTGGTAAATTTGTATAAGTATATCTTGTATTTTAAGTTTATTCAGATTGTACCATCTATTTTTTAAATCTAATCAAATATACAGCAGATCATTTTAAGTGTATATCAAATTAATGTATACTATAAAGAGGTTAGCGTTCAATTTTGACCAGAATAATGATGAAAATATCTTTAAAGTAAATAGTAATAATAAGAATAACAATAATAATAATAATAATAATAATAATAATAATAATAATAATAATAATAATAATAATAATAATAATAATAATAAATAAATAAATAAATAACAAAAAAACAAATTTTTAAAAAACAAAACCTAAAAATGACCTTTTTCTTTGTTTTTGCATTTATTTTGGATTTTTAAACTTTTTTTTTCTTTCAGAGTATTTTCGTCACTATATAGTCAAAAATCAAATGTTAACATCTCCTAAATTTATTACACATTTTAAACATCTTTAAATATGTATCTGATGGGATAAAAAATATTTTCACAGAGAGTGAGAAAGAAGATGTGTCATTTTAATCTCTTTGCTGGTGGCTTCTACTTTTTTTCTTCTTCTTTTTTATTTTTTCCCATTTGGCTGTCTCAAATTGTCGTATAGCCTCGTATAGATCCAATTCTACCGCCTCATTCTTTTTACCAAAATACTTATATAAGACACGACATACAAAAGCTACTTGCTTTTTACACCACTATTTCACTACGTCCTGTTCAAAAAGAATCATATAATTGGAAATTACTATTAATTAGTAGTCAAACTAGCTTTGTTATGTTCCTAATTTCTCATCTGAATCAGCAGTTACATATATATATATATATATATATATATAAGAGCTGATCACATTGGACTAGTGCACAGTGATCTGCACTTTGCATTATTACTAGTCAATCAAATGATTTTTTTTTTCTTTCGTGGCATAGTAAATAAAATTATTGGCTAGTGAATACTTGAGATAATAATTATGAGTATGTTTCTTAAATTTAGATGTTTAAGGTTAGAGAGTTGTTAAGCAAATACCCCAGCAATGTCAACAATATCAAATGAATGAAGACGGATAACTTTATTGAGTATCAACTGAGAATTACGCTAATTAAAGATGAAGAATAAAAACACCAAACCAATTTTACAGTTTTTTTCCGTAGTGTTTCCCTATATCTCTCTCTAAAATTCTCTGTTTAGCTCTCTCTATATAACTCTTACTCTCTACTGTTTACCTATCTCTTACAGAATTTACAGAAATTAATATAAATACGAGGTCTATTTATGTACACACAGTACTTACAAGCCGTGTCTGCAACTAATCGTTTGCAACTAATCAAAAGATAAAACTAATTCTAACTAAATCTGTTTCAGCCTTTGTTTCTGTCTTCATTCCCGTCTACACATTAGTCCACCGTCGCATGATTTGTCCCTCCCAGCACTGCATCAGATCCATTCTAGATTTCTTTTCCATTTGTCTCCCCTCTCAGTCCTAGACTTTTGGATACTAAGTGCCACCTATGAGCGATTAAAAATAATAATAAATAACTTTAAAAAAAAAAATCAGGATAAGAAGGTTTAAAATCCTACTTTTTTGATGATATCAAATGTGAAAACATCATATTTAGATGAAAAATTCCGATAAGAATTGACTTTTTTGACGTTAATATATCAAACCACATCCTTCCATCTCTTCCATAAACATCATAAAGTGAAATCATTAAATCATCGAATCTAAGAAAGTAGTGGTTACAAATGCTTTGCTTGGGCAACTCACAATCAGATCAGATATATTATAACTGTTTCTTTATAATTAATTGGATTAGTATGAGAAAAGCTTTAATCAAAATTGCTTTCTCTCGTGATCTCTATGCAAAACTTTGAAGTGCAAAGTCAAAAACTTTCTTGGTTACTTCTAAGACAAATCTCACTCATATTAAAACTTTATATGGGGTCTTGATTGAAAAAAAAAAAAAAAAAAGGAAAAATTTTTTTTCCTAATTGTAAGGGACAGCAAAAATCTTACTGGGCCAATACACATCAAGATTGGTCGACATTGAAGATTTACATAGGAAAAAAAAAAAAAGGGGCCAAAAATTTTCAGAAAAGCAATTTTCGTAAATAAAAACGTAGAGCACAAAAACAATTGAAAAATAGCCAGGTGGAAAGTGGTGGCGTTGTAGCAATAGACACTTGGCGCATGGAAGAACCATGTATGCAAGATAAGAGTTGTGTGCATGATATAAGCGAATCAAATTCACTGTAAAAAAACTGTGATATAAAAGGTATACAAAAGAACATGCACTTGGATCTATATATATATATATATATATTTCCAAATTGCGAGGTGCAAAAAGAGAATCAAATTTTATTTACTGTAAGCATACTGTGGTGAAGTATAAAAAGGACAAGAAAGAAACTTCATCAACTCATTTGGATAGTTTTGAAATCTCGAGAGAATCCAAAGAGAGACTTGTAGTGTGCATTTGTATGTAGTGACATGTGTAGCCCTATTGCGTGTTCTCAAAAGCCAAAAGCAAAGAATCGAAATAAATAAATAAATAAATAAATAAAGAAGAAGAAGGTATGGTTTCTGTTGCCTGCCTTATCTGACTTAATTAATGACACACATGTATATATATATATATATATATATATCAATTATGTTCAATTAAGTAATTAATCATCTAATTAATTTACGTTAGAAATGAATATAATATATTGTGAGAATCAAGAATCTTCTCTATTATAAAAACAAAAAGAAAGTTTATTTATTTATTTATTTTGTTGTGTTGAATTCAAGTAAATTTTGTCAGCTAGGGCCGGCTTGTATGGGTCAATCAATGGAAAGTAGTACTCTTAGCATAAACGAATATGAGTCCAAATTCACAATTATAGGAAGATCCACGTATTACATGGAATAATTCGACATTGTAGAATATGATAAAAAAAATTTCAAATATATAGCAAAATAAAAAGCAGTGGTGTTACCGCCCCCACCTCATTTAAGTTTAACACGTTTATGGTACCAGTAATAGTGATTAGTACAAATACGGCACTAAAATATACCAAACATTAATAATGCTAGCTGTGATCAATATATATATACTCTTTTTTCCAAATATTTTTGAAAAAAAAGGAACCAACAAAAGGGGAAACAAAGAGAGGAAAAAAAAAATTATGAAAAGCATGAACTTTCAGTGATGGTGACACCACCTTGAAGCCAAAGTCTTTAATAAGAAAGAAGGATTACACAAATCTCAGCCACTATCTCTTCGGTTGAATAGGCATTTGACACCTAAAAAGGGCACGAGCCAAGAACACATCATTCTTTGTCTTCTAGCCTTTTTATTTTTTATTTTATTTTTTTATTTCTAGGGTGCACCCTCCAAAAACAAAAAAGGAGATGCCCTATTGGAAAAATCAACCTAAAAAAATTAAATAAATTGAAAGAAGTGTTGAGGGTTTAGTTGGAGTTCTATTCGAGTCCGACACCTAAGTCGATGATGAAAAGCTACACTTTAACCACTCTTATTGATTTTTCGCTTCCCCATGGAAACCATGAAACTATATATTCCGTGTTTGCTACTTCTTAAATTGACATAATAGGAAAAAAAGGATATATTAAAATGTTTTTTTTTATATTTAAACTTTTTTAATTAGCTCGTTCTGCGTTTGGTAAAAATAGCGAAAGAAAATCAGAATCAGCATAATTATATACAGCCAAGCCTGAAAAAATCTCCTTTGGAATATAACTAATATAAAATAACACACAAAATTTTTAACAACATTTTTAATCACAACAATTTTATGTGATTAAACGTTATTTTTAGTCATAAGATTGTGACTAATATGTATTTAGTCACAAATTTTTGTTGTGACTAATACTTTTAGCTACAAGGATTTTAATCACCGAGTGACTAAAACTTTGCTCATGACAAACATCTGTGGTTAAAAGTCTTAGACAACAAAAATTTGTGACTAATTGTATATTAATCATAAGGTTATGACTAAAAGTGACATTTAGTCAAATAAAATTGTTGTGATTAAATTTGTTATAAGAATATGTTGTCATTAAATATTCAATTTTATGTAGAACATAAAGCAACAATATATATTATATATTGGTATATACAATTGTGAGGTATGTATTTTTTGATCGTAGGCACATAGATTATGTAAACCTTCTTTGATACGTATACGTCGGATATTCAAGACAATCACGTGCACGCGCATATATATATATATATATATGTATGTATGCATGTCTGTACAGCTAATTAGATGATACAGATGTAACTGTAACTATATATACACTATAAAAAACTAAAACAACATTTTAAGAAAAGCAAAACCAATGATGATAATGAAACACCATCTACAGCATGATTTAATTAGTACAACGAAATCTTAGTCAAACTCTCCCTTCAGATTTAATACGAGAAAGAAACACCAAACCCTGTTGATAAATATTATTTTGGTGGAAACGACTAATAAAAGCTGCATATATAATATACCAAAAACCCCCTTTTACACAGACATAAATATGATATATATCACTACAAACCTATCCAGACTTTTGCTTTTGATCCTCCTAGAAGGACCACACATCAAACATAACATACAAAAATAAGATACTTATCTAATTAATAACACTAGTAATAATGTGAATTACTAAATTTCTCGAAGTTACAACTATTTGATATTAGTGTTATACTGAATAAATGCCATGATAAAGTTCTTACTTTACGTTTTAAATGATAGTTTGCCTCCCAAAACGACCATTGACAGAGCCTATATGTGGTAAGAAAGAGGGAAAAATTCTGTCAATAGACATTTGTTGTTTTAGTAAATAGATTCTTGCGTTGTAATTTTTTAATATGCACTCTCATTTTAGGCTAAAAAGTATAATATTGGTTAAAATAATGTACATACTAAAAGTATAGAAAGTATAATATTCTTGACATATTAGACTAATCAATCAATATATTATACCAAGAGTATAAAAAGTATAATATTCTCATATCAGTTAAAAAGTATATCAGTTAATCAAACAGTTAAAATAATCGTACATACCAAGAGTATAAAAAATATAATATTCTTGACACATTAGTTCCGTCAAAAAAACAGACGGTGAGATTACAAAAACAAGCACAACAAATTCACTGTAGACACGCACACGCAACACAAACATAAATGCAAAAACCATTCATTAATGCATCACCCCTAGACACACACACACACACACACACACACACACACACACCACAACAACAACAACCCCCTCCCCCACCCAAAATAATAATAATAATAATAATAAAACTAGAATTATAGTTGCCTCTCTGTCTTTTGCAAATAGTGCTTCTACTAACTACTCTTTCAGTGGCAAATACTTTCCTCTACTACTTCTCGTGCCCTTTGCTCCTTCACTTTATAAGTAATCCTCACATGTCTTGTTCTTGCATGTGAATTTCTCACCCATCTCCTTCATTTCTCTCTTCTCTACTCCTCTCTTCTTAATTGTTAACATTTTTATTTTTATTATTTTCTACCCATTATTCTTCTCAATCTTCTCCATTCCTTTCTATCTGGCTATCCTTTTTTTTTTTTTTTTAAATGCAAATTTTCTGAATTTTATTTTTGTTGCTATTAGTTTCCTCAAGAAATGATGCCTCCTGAGCAAGAGACGATTTCAGGTTCCACAAATAGTACCACCACTAGTGCCACCACCACTCCGTCGCCTAATTTCTTACTCGGAAACGTGAACCGGCCGTCGGAGACCGGTTCGGTTCACGCCGAACCGTCTTGTGACGGCGGAACCGACTCCTTGTTTTTGGGTCACCATGATGATCATAATCAGGCGCCTGCCGATCACCATAATTATTCTGCAGCCGCCGTCAGATCTTCCATTTTTCGCGAATCTCTACGTCCCGTTACACTGAAGGTAGATATTTTGAATTCTTTTTAGTATTTAACCTTTTTTTTTAAAAAAAAATTTTAGTATAATCAATGTGATTATTTGTCAAACAGTTTGAAGATGTTGCTTACACTATCGACCTGAAACCCAGAACCGAAATGAATTGTTTCTCTCAGCCCGTGCTGAAACCAACCCGGGACGTGCTGAGTGGCCTTTCCGGGTTGGTTCGACCCGGAGAGCTCATGGCAATGCTGGGGCCCTCAGGCAGCGGCAAGACGACGCTCCTCACGGCCCTCGCCGGTCGTTTGCCGGGGAAAATCTCCGGCAACATATCGTACAATGGCCAGCCCTTCTCTAGCTCAATGAAGCGAAAAACCGGATTTGTTTCGCAGGACGACGTGTTGTATCCCCACTTGACGGTGTTGGAGACCTTGACATACGCAGCTTTGCTGAGGCTTCCGAAGAAGCTCACAATGGAAGAGAAGGTCGAGCAGGCCGAGTCGGTCATCATCGAACTCGGCCTGACTCGGTGCCGCAACAACGTCGTGGGCGGGCCGCTCCTCCGGGGCGTGTCGGGCGGGGAGAGGAAGCGGGTCAGCATCGGGCAGGAGATGCTGGTGAACCCGAGCCTGCTGCTGCTCGACGAGCCGACGTCGGGGCTCGATTCCACGACGGCGCAGAAGATAATCGCCACCTTGCGGGGGCTGGCACGTGGCGGCAGGACCGTGGTCACCACCATCCACCAGCCGTCCAGCAGGCTTTACAGGATGTTTGATAAGGTGGTGGTTTTGTCTGAGGGCTGCCCCATTTACAGCGGGCAGGCGGGTGTGGTCGTGGATTACTTCGGGTCCATCGGGTACGCCCCCGGGTTCAATTTCATGAACCCGGCTGATTTTTTGCTGGACCTTGCTAATGGTAAGCAACAATTCCTTCTCATGTTAACTATAATTAGCTTCATTTAAAGATGAGTAGAAATATTATAAACCTATAATTTTTGTCATGCTATTACTAGGTAAAAATGCATTTTTGTTAACTTCTCAAATCATATGACTTGAAAAAAAAAAAAAAAAAAAAAAAACAGTGTAAGAGGTTCGAAATGACGTGTCTTTGCATTGCGAGTCAAACTCCTGTATTTCAACTGATTTTTTTCTCTTAAAAACCAAGAAAATTTTTAATTAATTTTTGAAAGCTCAAACAATTTTTAATCTAAATATTTTAATTTAAACAGACTAACCAAACGAGAGCTTATTAGATGCAGATATCAATATTTATTCTTTATGTATATATATATATATAAGTTAGGATTAACAAAAGCTTTAATTTTTGCAAATCCCACAAAAGGTGTGACAACCTTGGAAGGAGCAAAATTCTGATTTGCATTCAAAAAGTTAAAGAGCCATGAAAACATGGGTTTTTTTTTTTTTTTTTTTTTTTTTGGGTGTTGCCATCAATACGTGTCAACCTCACCAAAACTGTCCTAGACGAACTAAAACTACTTTGCAAACTTTGAGAAACTTTTACAGTTAAATAATTTAGGTAGGAGTTCAATAAAGTTTTCCCCACATAAAATGTCGCTAAAAATTAAATTCACTAGACCGATATACTTTGTCTAAAAATTACCAATCAATGGCTTACATTTGGGATTCACATGAAACTTGTTGCAAACCAGTTACTTAAAAAGCTTGCCCACTCCGTAAGTTAAGATGAAGACCTAGTACTTATCCCATTGTTGGTACTAGACTTTAAGCCTGTCCCAACACCATTAAAAAATAATAATAATAATAATAAAAATAAAAGAAGAAGAAGGAGAAGAAGAAAAAAAAAAAAAAAGGGGTTCTCTTCTCTTCTTTTGTTTTCCTCCTCCAAAATAAAAGGAAACAGCTAGACTAGCTCTATCAATACAAGTTAATTTTGATTTGACCCCTCCATTATTTATGGATTACTGTTTGTGTCTGTTTTTTTTCGGTAGAACTTCATGTTTGTGTCGTTGCTTTTTTGGTCTCACACTAGCTGTACGTACGATGATGGGCTAGTCATTTGCATGAGTGGTGGAGCAATAAATAGAGGTCCCTAGATAAGACAATTATTAGAGTTTTTGTGGTTTAGATACAAAAACATCTCGTTAGTATAATATAGTTCTATATCGTCACGTTATATCAAAATAAAATTAAAATAAAAAATATGTAAATTTAACAAAATTTGACGAATATTTGTACACTACTAATATTTAGGGGTGGCCATGCTCTCTATCTCTCTCTCCATTAATTTTGCTTGGAGTTTGTCTAGACAAATAGTCTAGTTTTGTTTGCACTTGAGAGTGAGATATTTATATATATATATATATATATGCACATAATTTGGCTTAAAGAGATCTTTTTTCTTTGTGATTTGTATAATATTCTTCCCATGTTCCTGGTTGATTGTCTGTCAAGATATGGTGATATGGACAAAAATCCTTTAAATCAGTATTGACTTTAAGATTGCTGATGGTCACTCCGCTGCCCCACCACTTTTTGCCATTCTTCTTGTGTAATTTTTCCCACTATGCATACTAAATTGAAGGGAAAAAAAAAAAGGAATTGTCACATTTATTTTCTACATTTACTTTGACTTTGTTTAGCATTTCAATTCAATTTTAAGTAAATTGTAATTTTTCGTTTCAGTTTTTATCATTTTCTTAAAAGTGAATAAAAATTATAACTAATTTTTATAAAGTCAAAACTAATTTCTACTGAAAAAATTTTATCTCTAATCGGCGAATCAATGGCAAGCTTTGTTTTAATTTATTTAACCAATGAATGCAGGTATAGCAACTGACATAAAACAGGATGATCAACAAGAATTCCATGGCAGATTGGACCATCTCGACGACCAAAATTCGATTAAGCAGCACCTAATATCGTCCTACAAAAAGAACATATACCCTGCCTTGAAGGCTGAGATTCACGGAAATCACAAAGACCCTGTTAGAAATTCATCATCAAGAGGTAATTGAAATTGTCTTTGATGTTGGACTATAGAAGAAGAAAGCGGTATATAAGAATCTCTATTTGAGCAAGACTTCAGGATAGTTTGTAGCAGGAATTGAGAAAATAGTCGTATTTTTTTTTATATACGCTGACATAATACGCGAAAAATGCTTCTGTAGGTAGTGAGAACGAGTGGATCACTAGCTGGTGGGAGCAATTTAAGGTGCTTCTGAGCCGGGGTTTGAAGGAAAGAAAGCATGAGTCTTACTCTGGCTTAAGGATTTTCCAAGTCATGTCTGTCGCGATTCTCTCAGGCCTTCTGTGGTGGCACTCTGACCCCTCAAACATACAAGATCAGGTACTTATGTTTGTCCTCTACTTTGCTTCTAATCTCTTGCAAAAACAGTGTTTCTAAAGGACATTAAAATGAGCCATATAGTAGCCAACATTTAACAACTCATACTTCATTTGTCCCAAAAGTTGTTAGAGACCAACTTGCCCCAAAAGTTGGCTTGTTCAAATGCGGTACAAGGACCTACTATCAGGGGCGGAGCCACCCATGGCTGAGTGGGGGGTGGCTTCCATCTCCAGTGAACTTTTGTTTCTTTTTTTTTTTTTTTTTAATTCTATCTTTAAAAACTTTCAATTTTTCTCATTTTCCCTCACTAAAGTTGATTATCTCTATGTGCGTTTCTATTAAAATAATAGGCTGGCTTCGAGGTTGCCTGCTGCGTAAACCATCTTTGACTCCACATTCTAATAATTAGTTAATTACAAAATCAAACAAGTGAATGACAGAGAATTGCATGTCATGTCATTTTTTTTTTTTTTTTTGTCTCTACATCTAGTCGCATCCGAATTCCACATCTTGATTTTGACTAACAACTTGGATAATCAATGTGACAGATTGGACTTCTTTTCTTCTTCTCCATCTTCTGGGGCTTCTTCCCTCTTTTCAACGCCATCTTTGCATTCCCTCAAGAAAGGCCAATGCTGATAAAAGAACGCTCCTCGGGCATGTACCGTCTCTCGTCATACTACTTTGCTCGAATGGCGGGCGACTTGCCAATGGAGCTCGTGCTCCCGACCATCTTTGTAACGGTCACGTATTGGATGGGAGGCCTCAAACCTTCATTCGTTACCTTCGTGCTAACTCTCTTGATCATACTCTACAATGTCTTGGTCTCCCAAGGGCTAGGACTCGCCATGGGGGCCATTCTCATGGATGTAAAACAGGCCACCACACTAGCCTCCGTGACCATGCTGGTTTTCTTACTCGTCGGCGGATACTACATTCAGAAAATCCCGGCCTTCATAGCGTGGTTGAAGTACATATCGTTCAGCCACTACTGCTACAAGTTGCTTGTCGGGGTGCAGTACTCGGACAACGAGTTTTACGAGTGTGGAATTGGAATGAATTGCAGGGTAATGGATTTTCCCGCCATTAAGTGTCTCGGACTCGATGGAAAATGGTGGGATGTCGCTGCTTTGACCGTGATGTTTGTGGGATATCGGCTTTTGGCTTATGTGGCGCTGAGGATGGGACAACCTCACTGACTTTTGCTTGACAACGAGAAGGATCAGAGACTGAATATGTGGTTTTGAGTTTTTCCTCAGCTAAAAGGCATTGTGATGAAGATCATGACCATATTTTCCCGCTCCAACTCGATCAAATAATCACGTTGGCTGGCTCAAGTCTCGGGCTGACTCTCGTAGGTCTGAAATCGGACTCGGATTGTATTGAAGTGTATGTTATGATCCATTGTCTTAGTACATGGAAATTAGTATCATGTAATTGATTGTTTATGCAAGGCTTATAATTATTCTTATTTTGCTCAAGTTTTCATTTTGTCCGAGTTTCTCAGCACATGACAATTTCCTTCTCCACCTAACAAGAAACTTCATAATGAAGAATTGAAAATATTGATACTTAAGAAGTATTAACCAAAAAAAGAAAAAGTCTTTTCAAGGAATCAAACGTTATTTAAAAAGAACTTATGCTTACGAAGGACTTTATGAATCAGAATTCATACTACCTCAAACAGAGCATTTAGCTGATCAATCCAAAAAATGGTAATATAACGGTTGTTAAGTTTGGTATCCGTAAAGGTACTATAAACTTAACGATGATCTAAATCAAAATATCCTCAATATTACACTTTACCCGAGCTACTCTCTGGTTTCAAACAACTTTCGGCTACGCATAAATGGCGGGTAAATTGTTAAGAAAAAAAACTCAAACAGGCTTTCTAGAGCTGAATTCTTCAAAGCAATCCAGGTGGGGGGTGGGGGGATTCGAACTCAAGAGCCAAAATTAGAAGTGGGTGTGGATTACCGCTAGGATAAGCCTACAGCTACTGAAAACAGTCCTAGCTGAGCTTTCCACAACATGGATTTCACCTTACTAGTAGGGCTTGTTTGGATTAATACGCCATCTTGGACAACTAATATCTCTTCAACTAAATGCAACACTGCAATCGTACTCGTTGAAAATTGCAATTTAATCAGCGTACAGAAAATCGATATTGAATTCAGTAAGAGGATTCCAATACTGCAAAATGTTCTTTAACAAATTGTATCTCTAGCAACAAGAAGAAAATAAAACAACAGTGTTTAAGTAATCCCAGAATGTAAATGCTCTTCCTATCAGATAATGCTTGAATTGTGAGAATATAAAAAAATTTTGTGCTCTTCTAGCGGGGGGAAAAAAATCCTAAATGAGCTTGTGACAACACCACGCATACATACACACACATGTACGCACAAAGGTTTAAAGGCCTGTTTGACAGATCTTCCTAAAAGTTGTTTTTTGCTTCTTAGATCTAAAAACTGCTTTTGAAAGTGTTTAGATAATCTGTCAGAAAAGCTTCCAATCTTCAGAAGTTCTTCTGAATAAACTTTAAAACTTGTGTTAATATTTAAGTTTGACATTAATCATAAACTTCATTTTAATTATTTCATTACTCAGTAGAAAACTTTAAAACTATTTTGACGTCATAAACTCTTTGCTTACAAACACTTATTGATAAGGTATAGTTTTTGCTCCTCTTAAAAGTGAAAACAAAAACTCTATCAAACGAGCCCTGCTACAACCTGAGGTGCTTCTAGATGGTTTAGATTCAAAGATAGATTTAATGGGTCATTTGACAGTTACCTTAGGAAATATATACGCTGCTGCAAGTAGAATAGGCATCCAATCAGTGTCATCATGTTGTGCCTCTATCAAGCATCTGATACAAAGAGAACCTCTAAAATTAAGGTCCACAATTTTCATATTATTCCATTCCCCATCACAATCCCCTATTCACCATTTGCGGTGAGTGGGGATTCTAGTCCCAACTTACAATTCCTCAAACTCTTCTATAAAATGGCTTCTTTGGTCTACACCTAGTACTTGAGGAAAAGCAAAAAAACAAAAAAGAAAGAAAGAAAAGAAAGAACAGAAACACTCTTGTGTGTAAAAACAGCGTCAGAGTTTAAAAAAAAAAAAATGGCATCAACGAAGATCGAGAAACCTGGTGCCAAGGAGCCAGCGACTAAAGCTCCTACTGTCACGCCGAAAGCTCCGGCCTCCAAAAACCCCCCTAAGAAGACCGAGGTCAAGCCTCGGGAGCCTAAGAAGAAGGTAATGCATATATACAATACAATACAATATAACATGATACAAATACGATTATGAATCATGATATAGTACAATTTGGTTCAGTTTTTTTTTTTTTTTTTTTTTTTCCAGGATTAAAGCTAATTAATTATTTTAACTTTTTGTGTTTTGATTTGTTTAGACACCCAGCACCGGAAGCAAGTCATCAGCCAAGAATTAAGAAGGATGAAGAGGAGTAGTCCACATGCATTGGTGTCACGTTTGGAGTCCCATGAAGATTTTAGGGTTGGATTGGGTCCTCCTTAATTAGTGTATTACCAAAGTTTGTTGGCTATCTTATCTTGGTTGTAATTTATAGTCCATGTCTCTCCTTTTAGGCTTGCCCTATATTAAATAAAACATACATACATATATATAATTATATTGTAAAATCATGAGTTTGGGTTTTAATTTCTTTCAGTTGAATATTCACATGGAAAATAAAAAAGATACTAACCTAAAGGTGTACTGTTGAACACACTAATTAATTATAAATTACCACTATAAATAATTCCAGCAAAAGCTGAAAATTATTGCTAGATGTGACACGAGATATACATCTAGTATATATGTATTTTATTTTTCTTGAAAATGAGAAAGATAGGAGAGAGCAATATTTTGGTGATTAGAGTAGCCCTACTAAATTACCAATGTTGGTGGTATAATGACAAGAATATCCTACTTATTACGCTCCTAAGTTCGTGCTTTGACATATGCAAAAGATTATGTGTTGTCTAGGTAATAGCCCCTTTTTTTTCCTTCGAGAAAAATAATATCCCAACCTAATTACTTGAGAACCAACACCTTAAAGGATCTCTCGCAATTTAAAAAAAAAAAAAAAAAAAAGTCTCCATTGAGGACATCATGTCGGTTAAACTCTACCACTGAGTTATATCCTTTCCTTTATCCCCCACCGAGAAATAAACTGACTAATCCTAAGGCAAAAGATCAAGAAACTCAACGTCACTATTCTTGAACAACTTGGAGTCAGGGCTTCTTTTCGCACTATTACGGAAATGAAAATAAGAATGAACTATAACGTGAATATTCAATTTCAGCATAAGTATATCATACGTTTAATTGCAAAAATATCCTTGTGTATGAATCAATTGTAATTATTTGCTATAAGCTAAGGTAAATGTATACAAGTAATTTCGTAATTTATGCCAATTAAGGACGAAACAAACCTAGAGTATTAAGTTAAGACTAGGCTTCCTTATTTAATCTCCTCATCGTAAAAGAGCAATTTTAATTAATTTTTGATTTTGTAAGTAAACATGTAAATGACAAATATGAGAAAAAGAAACACTCGTTTCGTTTTTCTTTAACTAACGATAAGCAAACACGTATATAATAATATAGGTAATTTGATATATGGATAAACCTATATGCGGAGCCATAATGAATACTATCAGTATTAAGTTGGTTGTTCTTGGCTTGAATTTAAGACATGATACAAGTAAGCTCCATATATATTAATTTAGGCTCCGTTTAGTATTCAATCTCAAACCAAAATTTTCATCTCAGTTTTTGTCTTTTTCTGAAAAAGTTTTTTGTCTATTCTGAAAAAGTTTTTTGTCTTCATTAAAAAGTCAACAAAAATTACTATTGAAATTTAAAATTTTCAACTCAAACTCATTCAGCAAACGGACCCTTAGGCTTTTGAGTGCAAAATGTCTCTCTTTCTTGAAGGGAAAAGAAATGGAATAATAAATATCTGCATGCTTGAGTGGTTGTGAGTTAGTTTGGTTTGAAACTTTCTTAATCACGGCAGGAGGGGAAAAAAAAAAGTCACCAAGCAACTATTTTTAATCTACGTTACTGTCCCTAATTCGCTACATAAATATACTCTCTTTCCATAAAGAGAAAAAGGAATTTACAGGTAATAAAGATGTAAATTGACCATCGACGACTCTCGAAAGATTATTCGACAGACCATGTGTATATTGTATACGCGTTCAATGAAATGTCTGTACTTGGATATGATTTGTCCACATCAACTCTTTATATGAAATCATAGTTCTTTCTCTTTTGTTTGTTTAAATACTCCACAAAAAGTTCTTTCTCTTTTGTTTGTTTAGTCTCAGTTATCATAAATACTCCACAAAAAGTTCTCTCTCTTTTGTTTGTTTAAGTCTCAGTTATCATAAATACTCCTTACTCACAAAAATTTCTTAATAAACTATTTTAACAAGAGTAGATTTTTTTTTTTTTAATTTTCCTACACTTAATCAATTCAGAAACCTTATAAGTTCATTAGCTTTTTTTTTTGTTTCTTTTTTTCAATAATGTGCAGAATAATGCTTTCTTTTTATTTTTTATTTTCAATTAGCAGAAATACTTTTAAACAATTATATTTTCAAAGTTGAAATTGAATGATAAAGAAATTTAGATAAAGTATTATGACAATTATACATAAATATGTACAACACAAGAGAGTAAAATAACTTTTTAGTTGTACAGTTGTAGTTAGATGTATAAATCATCAAAATATTAATTTTCAATTAAATAGTTGTTATGACGCTCTAGAAATTCATAAACTTAATTCATGAATTATTATCATAGATTTCCTTTATTAATATACTTCTAATGAATTATTTAGATAAATATCAAATTTCAAGATCATGAATGATTATATATGTATCATCAATATGATGATGTCAATGATCTAATAATATTAAGTTTCTCTATTTAAATGAGAAATTATAGATATATAAAGATAAGTTGAATGAAATATAAATTTACACGAAGAATTTATTATGCCGTATTAAAGAGATAAATACTAATTTTTAGGGGAAAAAACCCCGATTTTTATTAGTAGGTCAATTTGATGACCTTAGTATTTATTTTGATCATATCAATATTTAAGTTTTGAAAGTATGATTGGGAAAATTAATGTATCACATAGATAGAAGATGAATAATTAAGATTTACTCTTCGAAAATCCAAATGTGGAAGATTGATCAAGAATTGTGCTTAAGTTTGTAATCAATGGTGTATATTTTATATTAAAGATACTAAGCAAATTAATGGCCAAGCTTTGGATGATAAGTGGCTAATGAGAGCTTAAGATAAGGATTAGTGTGATAGAAGATCTAATGGATGAGAATAAGAATAACAACCTTTGATCAATGGTGAAAAATTGGAAGAAAGAAAAACAAAATAAAGATGAGAAAACCAAATGGGGATCTGGATTTTGTGATCAAAAGCAAGAAGAAATTTGAACTTATGAACAAAAAAAAAAAAAGTAGTACATGCATGCAACCTCATGTAAGAGATGGCATGGCTTGTTTTGTTAATATGACACAAAGAAGAGACAAGAGAAAGTAACCCTTGTCTCTACTTTGTTGAACAAAATTTTCACACCAACTCCCTCTCTTAAGTGGCGCCAGTGCAAGGGGAAAATCAATAAAAAAAATTTCATTTTTACTCCTACAAAATACAGCTTTTTTAAAGCAAATGTTGATGAAAACAAACCCTCTCTTTTTATTCTTATACAAGTTAAGCTCAAAAAACCCTAGTTTCTTTAGTCACCACCAAGCTAAAAAAAAAAAAAAAAAAAACCACCAACACCATTCTCCATCTTCAAAACCCCTCTAGCACTCTCCTTCCTGCATTTTCAAGCCCAAGCAACCCCGTCACCAAGTTCAATGAAGCGTAAAGCAGAGTTAGAAGACGCGTTACTAGAGATAACCTAGTGGTATTCTTTGTGTTTTAGTCATTTTTGAGAACTAAAGTATGATGTTCAGTTAGAATCTTAATGTTAGACTTCTTCTTACTTAGAAAAGGTTTTGAGAAGAACTCTGGAGGTATGAAATCTTAAAGGATTCACATAGCATTTCCGTAAGATCTACAGACTTTATTAGTGCTTGTAGTTGTTGTAGTAAGATGACATATATTAGAAACTTTGGTATGAAAAATAAATCATATGATAAGATTCTGAAGAACATAAACTTCATTTTAGGCTTTGGAATCACTTGATTTGCTTTTGTATATCTAAAGTTACGAGCATTTGAAGTTGTGACACAAAACTAAAGAGAAAAGGAACCTGTGGAGTACAGTCTAGCCACATGTTTTATGTACTCCGAACACTTTAGTCTCAAAATTTTGGATTATAAGTTATAGATATGAAAACTAGATTCTTTAATCTTTCCAACAAGATATCATGTGCTTTAAACAAATAAATGTGTAGTTTTTGGGGAATTTTACAAGTTTGGACTATGAACCGAGAGTTTTTGGTAGAACCTTGTACCAGCCACGAGTTTTGTATATTTTAGGTTAGTAAACCATAATATTTTACAAAACTATTCTTAGTGTCTGAACTAGACACAAAAGTTTTCCAATGATATATCTTATGCATTATTTGGACTTGTAAGTGAATTATTATGATTTTTTTAAATTCACCTATAAATCTAAACATATGTATATACGTGAGACCAACACTAACAAAACCTAAATATATAGTATGAAATGCTTAAATACTAAAGGAAATAACTTTATGGCTATAAAGTAGACATCTTAAACTTTGAAATGAGTTACATGCATTTAAAACGGATATGTACATAAATTTTAATAAATCACATAATATTGTATTGTAATCCGATAAACTGAGATTTTACCATATGATACTTAGGAAAACATCCACATTAATATTTGAAACGCTTAAAATCTTGGAAAACAAATTGTAAAGACAAAAACTAGATACTTCAAGCTTTCCAAAGAATTATCAAGTGTCCAAAATGAGATTGTATTCAAATTTAAATAAATCTTATAAATTAAAATCCCACACTGACAAAACGATTAAACATTAAAATGTAACGTAAAGGTAAGTTATAACATATATACATATTGATTTATAAAATGAGTTAATATTAAGTGTATGATCAAATAATATGAAAAACCCTAACTTTATAAAATTGAATCATAAGTTTTAAATATACTAGGACAAAGTACACTGAAAGATTACTGAGTATATACCAAAAAACTACCTTAGCTCAATTAAATGATCATAACTAATGGGATTGAGCCTTATAACTCAAAACTAGATAGAAAGTATACACTTAGGTGACTCCTTATTACCTTAATTGATTAATTAATTAAGAAAGAAAGAAAGAAATATATATATAACAAAATGTAATTATGCCAAGAAAATTAATTAGTAATTAATTAATTAATTAATAATTAATTATAAGAATTAATAAGTGATAATTAGCTGTGTAAGTAAAATTATTATGTTGAATAACTACATAATTATAATACATGATTAATTAGAGATTAATTGATCATTAATCATTGATATAATTATTAATATAACTATGGATGATTAATTAAAGATTAATCAAATATTAATTATTAGAATAATCTAATTATTAATTATTAATATGAGAATTAAGAATTGATAATTATTATATGCAAAAGAATATTTAAGTAATATAATTAAATTATTAACGATATAATTATTAATTAGTTAATTAAAATTATGTAATTTAATTACGATTACTCTATTAAATAAAGTAATAATTAACTACTACCTAATTAATTAATTAGTTAATTAATTAATCAATTGATTAATTAACGAATTAAATTAAATTAAGTAAAATTAAATTAATTAAATAATAATTAATTGAAATTTATTTAACACTTAATAATTAATATGAATTAATTGTTAAGATTAATTATGATGTAAGTAAATTAAGCTTACTTTAATTTATAAATATATAAATAAAGTAATATAGCTATGATTCTATCTAATAATGAGATATTGTTAAATCAGGATAATTTCTCAAACTTGCATAGTAGGAGGCATAACTTTATACGTTTAAGCACGTAAGATAAGTAAGTACAAACCTCACCTACAGCATGAAACAAAATATATTTTTGTTTTGTTGATGTTCTATGTTTACTATGATTTGCCATGATGATGTAATGAATATATGAGTTATATATATTGCTTTGATAAAGCTTTTGACGTGTATAATTTCTCTTGTACTGATATGATTAATATGCCTTACAGATATTTATGCCATAATGATAGATGCATAGTAAAATATAAATCTTCACATTGTCACAATTAATAAGAAGAAGGCTAACAAAAGATAAGAATAAGTATCGTACCAATCTCGAAATTATTAAGAAGATATGATAAGAATGAAAAATTATAAGTTATGACCTTGGAGGTGGTTGGAGGGATGCTCCCTCAACTCCCCATTGATTGCACGTATATTAGTACGACATAGGAGTCCTTAAGTTGACAAAACTTGTAAATAATAAAGCATAATTGAACACACATAGATCACATACATTTTTAAACATTCAATATATTATATGTGATGATATGATTTTATGAAAATATTTTACAAGATATTGTTTGTACTTGCTGAACGAAAGCTCATACATGTGTGTTCGTGCTGTAAGTAACACGGATAAGCAACCCGCTGCTTAGATGTTTTCTGGATTGGTGAAGCTGTGCGGAGGCAATGAAGGAAGCGAGTAGGATACCATCATGAATTTAATTTCCGCATTTAGATTTCTTAAATTATTTTGTACCGACTATATTTATAATTATATTTTCAATATTTTAGTACTACTAAACTAGTTGGAGTATTTTACGAGAAAATGACTTTAAAGTCTTTCTTTTTAACTCATATGATGTTATAACTTTTTAAATATTATCTAAGTACGAATTTGAATAGGATACTTATTATTTAAAGATTTCAATTTTCTCAATTAAAAATTTTCGTAAATTTAACTTTTGTAATACAAATATAGTTTATCAAAAAATATATATGTATATTTGGAATCTGACATAAATAAGTGTTAAGACTAAATGAATTAAGAATAAGTAAGTTAGTCAATGGTTTGAAAAGTCGAGTCGTTACAGTTGTAGTTATATTACGTAGGTATATGATAATTAGACTTTTATTAAAAATTTATGCAATAGAGAGTATGAAAAAATATAAAAATTTATTTGCTATTTTTTTGTTCGTATTTTTGAATTCTGGTAATGCGTTGTACAATTCATCTGCTGAAAATGTATTGAAAATATACTAAAAACAATTATGCGGACGACAACGTTAAATATACACATGACAACATTAAACTATATTCAATAAAATTTTGTACTTGTTTCATCAGATTTAACTGTTTTTAAAATGATACAATTAAGTTCATAATTATGGTTACTATTTCACAATTATCGTTATTGACTACCGATGTGGGACAACTGAGACACAAAGTTACCATCCAAAAGTGGATTTGGCAGCGATAGAAACTAGGGAAGAAGATCAAATTCGGTTTGCATTTAATATCAATGTATAGTGCGATACCCACTTTTTGCATGCACTCTTGTGAGAATATTCAAGCTTCTGTAATCAATAGCTGCCAGAACTCAATAAACGAATATATTATTCTTTTGATGATTTATGCCATAAGCATATATTACACATCACTATTGGTCACTCTTATTATTTCCCTTTCAAATTGATGCTATTCCACTCTCTTTTTAACGCCTTTAGCCAGATTGGTTAAAACATAATCATGTGGCAGTAAAAAATTTTCGATAAGCAAAGCATCTGGTGCTCTGTCTTTCCAAGTGCTCTCCATATCGGTTATTCCAATGTCCTGAAAACACCACCCTCCCCTCTTATCGTCACCTTTTCTTGTAACTTGCGATTCCTATTCTTTTTTTTTTTTGGGGTAATAGAGCAAACTTCTGTTATAAAAATGCAATGTTTTTGAGTGTTTGAGGCAAGGCGAGTCATTAGTTTTTAAGCTTCAACTTCCTCTTCTTTTTTGTGAAAAGAGTTCTTCATAGTTATGGCATCAATGAAGGCCGAGAAACCAGTTGGCACTCAGCTCTCTGGGCAGACCAAGAAGGAGCCCGGTAAGGGTAGTGAGGGTACGGCAAAAGCTCCGTCCTCCAAGACACCGTCAAAGAAGGCGGCGCAGAAGCCCCAGGAACCAGCTAAGAAGAAGGTAAACTCCATTTACGCTAAATCCTAACTACTCCGGAATTGATTATTCTTTTTGCAAACTCGGTTTGATGAGAAAAATCATGTTTGGCTGTGCAGGGCAAAGGTGGAAAATCTGCAGCAAAGCACTAACCGGGAGCCGCCGGCTAAATGCCTGTCTTACTTGCACTAGTAATGAAGCAAGATGAATATTTTATGTTTCCTTGTTTGGCTTTGTCTTGAGTTTCTTGTTTAGTGGTGTTACTAGGGGACTCGTATTCTCCCATGTATGTCATCCTGATTAAATAAATTACGATTTCAAAATACGGGCTTGAAGTATATAACATCCACAATTTTTATATCTATATATGTTTATCTTTTGCAATCCGTTCTTTTTGCCTCAGTATCAATGTCCATATCAAGTAAGATACCAAGGAAAATTGCTATATCAGAAAGAAATAGGTGGGCAAAGTGAAGTCGACACATGAAAATCGGCGAAGAACTGCAATGGTCACTGTGATAGAGAGATTTACAAAATTAATCGATTGAATCTACAACTGATGCACCTAGTCGTAAAATCGATATATGAAAGGAAAAAAAAAGGGTGGGGCGGGGGATGGTCAGAATGGGCTGACTCTACGAGCTAATCTCAACATGCATTCAGGTACAAGGCGTCTTCTCGGAGGAGCTGCTGCGTCTTTAGCAAGTGCAGCTGGGTCATCAGCATGAACTATGGATAATAAATCTTCAAACATTTTATCATCACCTCTCATTGGATCCTGAACAGGAAGCCCAAAAATATAATCAAACGAAACAATCATTGAGTTCCACTCCGTTTAACATTCATCCACGGAGAAGTGAGAAAAAAGACAAACGAAAAGAAACTATTGGCTAGTTCAGAGAGTCTTAATTGAGTGGAAAATAGAAACGTCAGTCCTTAATTATAACACAAATATTCGCAATTCAAATAGGAAGAAGCCATCTTAAGTCGTTTTACCTGAAGAAACACATCTGTATGAGTCCTATCTTCATACATAATTGCTTCAGCTTTGACTCCAAGTCTCCGAAGAGTTTCTGCAAAATTCTTGCTGCACAAAATAGTTAGTTAGTCGAAGCCTCGGACCACTGAAGCTGTACTTGTATACCAATCAATTCAAAGCATTTTGAAACCGAAAAATTGAAATTAATAGGCATCCTCCAAAAACCATTATGCCGTTTTGGAGCATGTAGATCGAAAAAAGAACGATCTCATTATTTCTATACATGTTCAAACGGACAAGTTTATGTTCCAGACATCAAACTAATATCTGAAGGACAACCATATTTCAATAATTAGCGAAACTTATGATTCTCATGTTGCATTATCACTTGAAAAAGATGCATTTTGTCTTAACAGGAGAGAGAAAATAAAAGACCAACATTATTAAGAAACATTGACAAGCAATTCTCTCAAAGGGGATTTTACCTGGAATCTGATGGTATTGAATAATCAGCTGTTCCATGAAACAAAACAATAGGAGGCAGGAGAGAAACTGCATTCTTAATGTTCGGGTCCTGTACCATCACTTCTGGAGAAAATCTTCGCAAGGATTGTTCGCCTTCCATTATTCTGCACATAGAGTTTTTCAGACACAAATCGAGTGACTAGAAAACTGAGAGAAATTTACAATGAACACAATATATAGAGGAAGAAGGTGGTGGTACCTGAGAAAGATTGAGCGGTATAGACCTCGACTGTGGAAATAATCGGACAACTCTAGCAAATTATACCTGTATGTGCATTTTGCAAGTGACACCATCAAATAATTATGATTTATTTTCCCTCATGAAAAGAATGATATCAAAGATGAGATGAAAAAGCAAATTGACCGATGTCAGCTTAAAACAAGTATTTACCCTCCTGATAAACCAAAGTAAGCCTGTATCTGGGAAACACTCCAAGATGTGCTCTCTCCTTCACCAGCCTCCTTGATTGCCTGTTCGACGAGAGTACAAGCAGCAATATGTGCACCAGCCGATTGCCCCATTAGATAGATCCTAGATTTAGAAAAGCATGATAACACCAATTTTAGCACAGTAGCAGAATACATGGAGATACAAAAACTATTGAAAAATAAACCTAATTACCTATTGGGATCTCCTCCATATTCAGCAATATGATTGACAACAAATGAGATACCTTGAGAAGCATCCTCTATCATGTCGCTCATGGTTGCCCGTGGGAAATTCCTACAAGAATATTTCAATTTCGATATCAGCATTGTTGGTGAACTTCGTCCACAGTGGAATTTTAACTATTTATTAAGCGTCGACTACTCGATGCTTGAAGAGAAAACAATCACCTGTAATCGATGCAGGCCACGATAATGTCTCTTTCTGATAACTGTTGTCCTAAAAGAGACCCCCAAGCTTTATAGCTGCATCAGTAAAAAGTGATGGAAAGAGATGAGCAACAAAGAGTTACTGCTGATCTTGACTCTAACATCCGCCTGCCATTTACTAGCTAAAATAAATCTAGAACCAAAACGAGATGCGACTATACATTTTTAAATGTGCAAAGATATCATTCCAAGTAGAAGACCTTTACTCACCCAATAATCCAGGCTCCACCGGTGACAAATGCAACGACTGGTTTAGGCCCATCACTATTTTTGGGTAGATACAGATCCAGCCTTCAGAACAAATTCCGCTATTAATGCCACAAATCCAGGTAATCTAAGTGTGTTTGAGTGAACAAGGCATGGGGCCAAAGGCATGCCCGGCATCCATGGAACTGGCATATGCAGCCTGCTGCCAGGCACGTTTACTGCCCATGGCACACAGAGCCATGCTGCCACTCATTACACCAAAAATGCACAAGGAAATGACCAAAGTTCACAGAGATCCTACCTATTTCTAGGCTTATCACCGTAAACAATGCCTCTGCGGATCTGACGGGAGAAGAAATACTTATAACCAACTGAAAAGAGCAAGCAGATTAGTTACTATCTTGCATATTGATTTTTCTGAATCCAACTTAGATTGATACCTAAACATCATCACAAATCAAGCACACATAAGCAATTTATATAAAAGTTGGCAAAACCGTCGCAGACCTTGTACAAAACCCGGCATGATTAACAACGCATAACAACCGAGGGCAAGAAATCTTGCAATCCATCTGTAGCCTACACTGAATATCAGAAAACCTGTGAGGAAGCAATGTAATGGTGAAACACCTGAACAAATTCTAAAAGACACGTTACAAGATACAGGTTTGAAATTGCACATATCCACATCAGTTTAAACGCAACCTGATTCCCAACTCAAATATCAAATCTTTATAACTCCAAATTCACTAAATATACGAAATGAGGCTACTTGTAATTTATTTTTATCACGTTATACCATTTTTTTTTTCCTTCTTCTTCTTGTAGTGTCACCTTACAAGCATTTTTCAAGAACATAGCAAGGTCAAGAAAGATTAACAAAGTAAAAAAAGCCTTTTGCAATTCAGTAACCAAAATGCCAAAATGGGTCATCCTAAAAAAAAGAAAAAAAAACTCACCCAAGATATCTGAAAAGCTTGAGACTGAACCGGGTGAGCAAGAACGTGTCGGCGGCGGCGTGCTCAACATCTCGGCCAGAAGATCGGAGCCGGTCGCCGTCGGCGAACAACGAAGGGAGAGAATCATCGCTAGGGATACGACGCCGTCTTTGCTGGTAAAACTTCTTCCCCTTAGTCGTAGACGTGGTCGTGCTAATGCTGGAATAGCTGGAAGACCTGGGAAGGAGGGGCTTGATCGGCAAAACCTTCTCGTCCTCAAACGACAACGACGACGGCGGCGGAAGGAGAATCCGGTCGTCGTCGTCGACGTGTTCAACCGTGATGCAACACATGTCGTTTGAAGAATTGGGATTGGGATCGGGATCGGGATCGGGAAAGGGAAAGGGGTGGTGGGTTATGGGCAGAATTTGTTGGGAAGGCATTTTGATTTTTGTAGAGAGAGACAGACAGGATTTGTCAGGCGAGATGTTCCTCAGCTGTCTGTGGAAGAAGAACAACTGTTTTATGCTATTTCGGTCTGTTTGGTTTCGAAGAAAAGCGTTGGAAAATGGGAGGAATTCCAGATTCATAGAATTGGATATAATTTGATTGGATAATTTTCTTTTAATATACTATTATTGTCAACAACTACCACAAACAACCTTGTTCTTGTGTTGTTTAGTTGTTGTTAACATTGTTAACATAGGAAAGATTTTTACGAGAGAAGAAAAGAACAGAGAGAGACAGAGAGAGAGGAGAGACGTGGTACAGTGGGAATTTTCTATTGGTTGGGCAAGAGACCAGTTTGAGTTCGCCACGTGGCGAGTTGTAACGGGCTATTTGTTTAACATATTTCTTTTGGCTCGGAATTTTTTAAAGAACTTGGAATTGGTCGTTTCACCGGTCAGTGTTTGGTAAATGAGTTTAGTTTAAGAAGATGTTTAGATAGATAGTTTAAATTATGAAGTTTAAATTAAATATTTTTATTATTTTCTTAAAAAGTTTTTTATTTTTTCTGAAAAAATTTTTTGTCTTATCTAAAAAGTCAACAAAAATTACTATTGAAATTTAAAATTTTCAACTTAAACTGATGAACCAAACGGAAGCCTAAGATTTTTAAATTTCAATAGTAATTTTTTAGAAAAGACAAAAAATTTTTTAGAAAAAGATAAAAAAAATTTCAGAAAAAAATAAAAATCATGATAAAAAAAGTATAATTTAACTTAAACTAAACTCACAACTAAACAAGCCCAAATTTTGCTTCTTTTTTTTCTTTTTTTTTTTTCAACTATTTCTTTTTCTTTTTCTTTCGGGGACCTGTTTTGCTTTCTACTTACGATTTTCTTTTCTCTCTCTTCTCTTTTTCTCTTTTCTCTTTTCTCTTTTATGGCGGACGTCCTCTTCGTCGTAAATTTACTAAATAAATGATACATTTATAAGACAGTAATAAATCAGTTATATGATATATTTGTATTGAAATATGTCTTTTTATTGGGTTTTTTTTTAATAATAAAGTGTGTTATTTTTTTTTAATTTGAGTCAGGGATTCGAATTCTTTATCATTCTCAATTATGTATAGATTCATTATGAGATTTTAAATATTAGATCTGATCAAATTAAAATTAAAATTAAAATATAAAAATACAAAACCAATAAAATCCATTGTAAATTGCTCTGCAGATATGTTTTTAAAATGAGGCATTTCACAATCTATGTCAAAGACTTCTTGTGACTATGGAGTATGAATAAAATATTTTCTCTGCCCTACAAAAATATTTCTTTTTCTTTTTCATGGAATTATGACGTGCCTTTTTTCTTTTTTCGTCTTATTCAAACTTTTTTTTTTTCCTTTTCTTTTGCTGAATCTTGTCAAGTGTCTTTTGACAAGATAGCTACAGAATGCTGTGATTTCTGTACCATGTGTGAGCATGATATCTACTTTCCATAGTCACGGTTACTTCTAAGCTAAGAAGGTTTGCAAGTAGTTCATGTTCAAAAATATTAATCGAAATATAAAAACGATATCTTTTGATTATCGATACGTGTTGTACTTTTATTATTGAATTAGGAGGGTGTTTGGTGTGTTAATTTGAGTTAAAATATTTTAGTTGTAATAGTAAATTTTTTTGAATTTTCAGAAAAGATAAAAAACTTTTTGGGAAAAAGATTAAAACTTTTTAAAAAAAAGACAAAAAAAAGTTTGAAATGAGATGGAATTGGACTGAACACCAAACACCCCCTAAATTTGAACATCTCATTTACGTGTCTTCTTGTTAAAAATTTACAAGGTAATCACATATCATATTGTTCAAAATTTTATCTAATAGTTAAAATTATAATTCCAATCAATAAAAAATTATTGTTCTTTATGAAAATCATCGAAAAAATTATAAATAATAAATAAAACTTTATAAGGATATTAACAAAGTCATCCGTGACTCAGCTTCTTCAGGCATATTCTCTCAGCTTGACCGATTGATTTAAAAAAAAAAAAAAAAACTAGGGGGAAGAAAGAAAAAAGAAAAAAGAAACATTTTTCTTTGACTTATTTGATGAAAGATCCAACATGGCTACGTCAACATTTTTGTTCCACGGTTTTCAACCTTTTGAAAAAGAAAAGAAAATCATATTAAACTAAGGTTTTTAGACATAAATCACAAAATAGAAGACGCATGTAGTATTATATTTTTTTTATAGCAGATGCGTGCTAATAATTGGAATCTTGTAGATGATTTAAACAGAAGCGAACATGCTAATTGTCAGCATCTTGAAATTGCTATTTTTGGGAATGGTTAATTTGTTCTGGTTTATGATAGTTGTCCATTATTTGTTCTTCCTTAATAGTCATGATAAAGGAATTTAGGAAATATGCACTCTTTTTTTCACTTTTTTAACAATAGTTTTGTAAAATTTTCCTGACCCGAATAGCAAGAAACACATGGAATCCCATGTGAATTAGTAAGGACCACCTCCTTCACTATAGACACATTCCTATAATTCTCTCAATTTTATGCGACTCAATGTAATTATTAGAGTTTTGCGATGTTCGTAAGTTATTTGATTTTTTAAAAACCAGTTAAGATTTTCGTTGATTTTTCATAAAAAGATAATTGAGTTTTTTAGATTAGAGTTGTTGCTTGAAACATCTCCAAAATTTTGGCTCTCTTTCGAAATCCTCCTTTTCCCCCCTATAATTTTATCTTAGATTTTACAACAAATCATTGATCTACTCTTACTAAAGTTATGTAAATCATGAAAAAAAAAATATATATATATATATTAGTCAAACGGATCATAAATTTACCTTAGATATAAAACAGACATTATTATTATTACTGTTATTATTATTATTTTATGAACTTAGGGATGAAAATTAAAACTCTATAATTTTAAGTAAAATTAGGTATGATATTACTATTAGGCTATACTGTAACAGCTAACAGACATTAAATTTATAATGTTCCTCAAATATAGGGCAACTCTTTTTGGGCTTTTGCAGATTGCCAGATTTGTACAAGATGGCCCAACATTGATTTGTGGAATCTGTACAATATGGGCAACTCTTCTTAAAATCATGCTTCGATTGTTTCAGAATTTTGGAACTTTTGAAAGTAAATTGGATAAATTGCTCATTTGGTCCCACGTAGTATCTTTATCTCGTCAAGCCACACCTTCATCTAGTTGCCATCCCTGTGTATATTATTCTACATTCTAGACTGAAGCTTTCGGGGTACCGGTTCAAACTTTTCAGACTGAGCTTCAATATAAAATAAAATTTGGAAACTCAAATTGTTCACACACCTAAACTACACGTTTCCAATGCTACAAACGGTCACGCTTTATTTGAACATTTTTTGTGTCATGACTGAATTGCTCTTGTAACCTCCTTGACGAATGCACTTGGTTTTTGTTGACGACCAGTGATCAACACCGGCGATTAGTGGTTACCTGCCAACGGGTGCTTCTAACAATCTGAAATAATTACTACCAATCAAGGACCGACGGTTGCCGTTGGCCGATGGTAATAGTTTACTAATGGTCACCCACTAGATGACTCCCTTATAACCAGCGAACGGTAGGGCTTCTAGCTGATGACTAATGTTCACCTACTAGGTGACTAATGAGCACGCATCAAATGGCCCCGGCGACAAGCCGAAAAGAATGAATAAGGCGAGAGGAGATGTAAAAGGCAAAGATGTATCATGACTTTGTGACAAATTTGACGTGAAATTGGCGCAAATAAGAGAAAGAGGACACTTTGTAGTGCAACATGAAGATCCTAATTTTCAGGTCCCATCATAACTGGAGTTGTTAAACGGATCAAACGGAGCCAGCCCGTAACATCACGTAGGATTAGGCCGGGGGCCCGAATTTCATAAAATAATTAAAGTAAATAGAGATTTTCAAAATATAGCAATTTTATTAGGTAAATGATTTATTTATATTGGATTTTTAGGTAAATGATTTATTTATGTCTCGTAAATATATCAATTTTCTAGTAAATTTTTTACTTACCTCGTAAATTTACTATTTACTTTAAATATATTAAAACCTTGCCATTTATTTCAATTATTTTTATGAAAATACTATTTACTATAATTTTTCAAAATTACTCTATAATAAATATCAGTTTTAAAACGTCAGATTTTAACAAACTGAGTTAAGTTGTTATATATTTTTTTCATTTGATTTGTTTTATCATGTGATCTAACAGTTGCGAATTGTGTTCTTATTAGTAGGCCGAATTATTCATTTACTATTCATTTACTTTTAACTTACAAAAAAAAAAAAAAAAAAGGTAATATGGTGGACAGAAAAACTCTTCTGGCTAGTGAAATATGATACTCTACAACTTTCTAATCTAAATTCAAATATCTTCTTCTTCTTGTATTTATTTATTTATTTTTATTTCCAAAATCCATTTTTACTTTTGATCACTCTTCATTTATTTTTTTTTGAAAGAAAAGGAAGTGGGATCACGCTTGATACATAATCTACCTTCTTTTTCGTTGTAGTTCACTACATTCTTTCACATGGTCAGTGGATGCCAATTTTCTAAAAGTTTATCTGAATGAAAGGAACCAAAAAAAAAAAAAAAAAAAAAAATAGTATAACTGATTAAACATGCATGTGTTTGCAGCCAGCGTGACGAATCTGACAAAAATGTTGCAGAAAAACCCCAATTTGGTAGTAGCTCACTTACACACACACACACACACACACACACACACAGAGATATAAAAATCTTCAAATTCAAAATGATAGGGAAATTAAAATTGAGGATATTGATGATCTTGATCATGATTATGAGGATTTCATCATCATCCACTTTGGGTCTGTGGCTGCCACACGCTGGGCACACACGACACAAATGGCTAGCATGCATGGCCTGATTGGTCAATATTATATGGCATTATTTCTTCTTGGAAAATAATCATTTTTGATATCTTCTAGTTTTACAATTTCTTAATTGGATACCTTACCCTCTTAGAAAATATAGATTACAAGACGAAGATTATATGATCGTGTTTTAAGAACCAAAAAACATAACATGAAATTAGTTTTCTAAAAATGGTCGTGGAAATTGAAGATTCCATGACTTTTTTTTTTTTTTTTTGGCAAAAAAGGTCGTGAAATCCTTAACGCCAACTTTAAATGGTGACATGTTAGACTATTCTACAACTGTTTAAAATCATCATAGAAGATGAGGTGCTACTACGGTTCTAAAAACTGTCGTAAAATCTTCTAACATGATGATCCATTTCAATATAAATATATTTAAGTACAGTCTACTATCTCTTTTACTGTTTATTCAATGATTTTTTCTATGTACTTGTATCATTCACATCAGGCATTCTCTCTCTCTCTCTCTTTCTAACTAATACACAATAAATATATTTAAATATAAACAACCAAACACATTACATTTGAATCCAATATATAAAGGGGACATTCAAAATACATATTTTATTCAATATATGCCATCAAAATATAATATTAAATGATGTGTCTTTAAAATAGACCATTACATTACAGGATATTAGAATGATATTTGCCCTTCTCAAAAAAAAAAAAAAAAAATATTCGCCCTTTACATCTTTGCAAAAGCATATGTTGCAAATTGTAGGTGTTCAATATGTAAAAAAGCTGGAATGAGGAGCATAAATGACAAATATTTTGCCGTCCATTTCTTTTTCTCCGTAAAGCACTCAATAAGAGGTGATTTTACAGGGAGCAAAGCATGGTATGGGGTCCTCAACACAAAAGATTGGGGGAAAAAATTAATCATCCCAAAAAGAAACTAATTATTGCTTATATGATAGGTTTCTTTTGAAATTTTTTTTTATTATAATACTTATAAAAAAAAAAAAAAAAAAAGGTTCGCTTTTGTGAGGATAGCTACATCCGCCAATAATGCACCTTCCATTTGATGAAATATATTTGACGGCTTGATGCCTCTCGCTTAGGGTTTATTTAATCTAGATTCAGATTTTTTTTTTGTCTAATTTTTTATATCCTTAATTGTATTTAACTAATCATATTTTGTCACATTATTTGATAGATTCAGATACTAAAACGCAAAAATACTTATAAGAAGCATTTCAAATTTTTTAGTGACGTGACATTACTTGAAACTTTAAAATTGGACAGAAAATTTGTTTAGTCCACTGAATTGTTTATGAATATATATGTGCTGAATTGAGGTCCACCGCAATTAGAAATGTGTCTAATTTGAAAGGGTAAATAGTTAGATTTCAATTGTTAATATTGGATTTTGGAATTCTAATTGTAGAAACTTATTCATGATAGAAACATTGGAGATTTGATCTAAACATATTGTGAAGGTTGAGAAAGCCATTTTAATTTGATGCAGACTTCCAAATCAACACTTAACATGGTGAAGCAAAAACTGATGATTATAAACACGACAAGCTTTTTTTTTTTTTTTTTTTCCTTTTACGGTTGAATGCCAAACACGACAAGCTTTATAGTTACACACAATTGAATTAAATTAACTTTAATAAAGAGGTGTTGTGTTTCCCCACGTATATATATGAGCTGTATAAATATTGATCATATATATATATATACACACATATGCATGCAGGTTGCTTGTGTAAAGTGTAAATAAATGCAGTCATTGATTCTTATGGACTAGCTTTTCTTGAACTTTTGGGGAAGTGTAAAACAAAATCAAAAAGAAAAGAAAAGAGGAAGATTAAAGGTGACTCAGTCAACAAAGGTACTGATTAACCCACTTACTTGTTTGTTTGGTATAATTGAAAATTGAAAAGTGTATAATACATCACAAATAAAAAAAGTTAATCAGGAGATCATTGAATTGCTAATTAATTTGTACTTTTCAATGCTTTTTTTTCTTTTTTTTGTTCCACCTTCTTTTGTTGGAAAATTCGTAGTCCAAATGTCAAGCCATTAAATGAGAAGTTGGCTTGTAAAGACCTCATGAGATTTTCACGAAATCAGTGCAATTTTTGTTGCTGTGGAAGGATATATATGTGTGTGTGTGTGTGTGTATAGTTTACAGAAGTACATGGCTCCCGAAAAAAATAAATAAGTAAGTTACTCGTTTGGTGTTTAATTTTGTTCTAAAATTACGATTCTGTCTCTAAGTTTATTTTATTTTATTTTATTTTTATGGTTAAAAGATCTCTGAACTCTTTAAAAAAGTGTAAAATGATCCTTTTATTAACATACAATAATTTAACAAAAATATTGTCACGTTAATTAAGGATAATTAAGAAAAAATATTTACATAATTCAACTCATCATGTGTCATACATATGATCTTTTCCATCAAATTTTTGACCTTTATTAAAAAAAAAAAAAAGGATCAAATTATACCATTTTAAATAGTTTAGGAACTTTTTAGTCTAAAAAAAATGTTGGAGGCCAAACAAGTAATTAAAAAAGAAGAAGAAGAAGAAGAAGAGACTTGTATAGTTCAGTCGGTGCTAAATTAAGTTAGTTGAGTAAAGTTTGAATGACAATAATTCATGCATAATAGACTATTTCATGTTTTTATATAAAAAGATTTAAAAAAAAAAAAAAAAACTGTTTGACACCTTAATTCTATATCTATTATTGAGAGTAATAAAAAACACAGAGAAGAGAATAAATAGATAAAAACACATAAGATTTTTAGAGATTCATCTCAAATATAAGACTATACATTCTCTTTTAACCTTCGAAGTAATTCACGATACAAATAAGAAGTTTATTTGAGAAAAATTAAGTACACGTTTACCCTATGTTTTTTTTTAACTGATAAACATTAACGACGACACCCTTTATATAAGTACAAAGAATATAAGGTGAACCGAAATTAAATTCAGGTTCCAAAGCTCAACAGAAACAATATGAAGCAATCCGTACCAGCTAACAACTAATGTCAATTGCCTTTTAAGTTCAAATTCCAACCCACATGATGTAACTTTGCTGATTTAAAAATTAGGGTTAGCCACAAAATTAATAAAAAATCTCTCACGTGTTTATTCGAAATGAAAGAATTTATCTAATACACCCTACAACTCCTTGACTTTTCCTGCATTAGCATGCATGTGTG
Source organism: Ficus microcarpa (assembly GCA_025413485.1). Classification (NCBI taxonomy): domain Eukaryota; kingdom Viridiplantae; phylum Streptophyta; class Magnoliopsida; order Rosales; family Moraceae; genus Ficus; species Ficus microcarpa. Next base: position 7,084,892 of record CM046385.1, on the reverse strand, counting down.
TATATATATACACACACAAACACACACATATATAGCAGCCTTCAAGATTCTATGTATCATATATGTAGTGTACAAGTTGCCCGAGGCTGCAATAGATTCATATTTAGGTTGGTGTACTTGATCACCACTTATGAAAAATATGCTACAGGAGGTTTATCTGAAACTATGCATGCTTGAGAGCAATATATATATATATATATATCTTGGGACAGAGCACCATATATATATATATATATAACTTAGAACAATACATACATCACTAATTATTAAAGAAGGTTTCTTTCCACATTTAAAAAGATAAATAGCCACCCTCGGGTTTGGTATTTTACTAAAAGAAAGTGATTGGAAAAAGTTTAACACAAATCATAAGCAATATATATATATATATATATACACACAATGATAGAGACAAACATATACACACACACACACACACGTAGAGATACTCTTGTAATGGAAGCTTAGTCTGTACACCATTAACTTGATCAAGTCTCATTGGAGCTTTCCTTGGAGGTCTCTCCTACTTTTGTACACCAGTTCCCACACTTCCATAAAGCCAACAAAAATCATTGGCTCTTCTCAGAATATATCCAACGGGCATTGCCACATCATGATTAGCCACGTTATTTGCTTCTGTCAACTGCTATATGGTGTAGTGGGATTTTTCCTACCACTCGATCACACATATAGTACTATTATATATCTCACAAAAAAAAAAAAAAAATCGTTACTCTGTTTTAGATCGAATAAAATTGACAGTGAAGCTTGAAAACCATTCGCTAAGCTAGGAAAATGTTATAAAACCATTTTTTTTTTTAAAGGTGTTATAAAACCGTGTTTTTACTCTCAATTTTTTTGATACTATATGAGATCTGTGACTTATCCTTATTAGATATATATATAAACAGACACATATTTCGAATTTAAGAGTTTTTATTCAAATCATTTCCCTTGTACTCATTAAAGATGTCCCAACGGAGTGCCTACTCCTTTAATGTTGATATTAATATGTGAGTTCAATTTTAGGGTTTAAAATTATATTAAAAAAAAAAAGAGTGTAATCTTGGGTTAATTTCATTTTTTGTCCTTGAATTATTGGTACAAATCCTATTTTGGTCTCTGAACTTTAAAACATCTCAAAACCAATTTTCGAATTATTAATTAACACGCAAAGGTCAAATGTATTTTAATCGAGATTAATTTAGATATTATACTACTGTTAGATTTACAACTTTCAAACACAAAAACATGAAAATGACAAAATTAACTCTAATTAAGGTAATTACAATATACTTTTTGGTAATGTTTTGGAGGGAAGAACTATAATGAGACAAATTAATAGTTTAGAATCTGGTTTTAGGACGTTTTAAAGTTCGATCACTAAAATGAGATCGCACCGATAATTCAAAGATAAAAAATAAAATTATAATCTATATAACCTATTAAAATTTAAGATATCTGAATTGGGTTATAATTTCATTGGAATAGAAGTGCTTATTAAAGTAAATCGAACTAAAACTATGCCACTTCTACTAAGCCCCACGTGTACAAAAACCTATCCATGAAATGCTATTTATGTTTTTTAGGAACCGTATACGAAACTATGAATATGGACACATGTGCTTAGATATATATATATATATATATATATATATATATATGTTGCAACTTATGAACTTTGTTATTTGTTAATTCATGGATTTGTCAAAAAGTGCAAAGAGTTACCCATCGTGCAAATTCCTTTTTCTCCGCAGTGCAAGAGATAAGTTTTAAAGCGATTTTGAGCTAAACCAAAAATGGAAAATGACCTAACTAGAGACTAGCGTATTGCTTACTCATAACTAGGCTAATAATTTAGTGATTACAATTTGTGAGATTTTGGCTAAGGTACATGAATTTTTAATATTGAATTTGTTATGTTTCTATCTTTTTTTTCTTTTGTTTAATCGTGGTTGTAAGTATAGCCAAACAATAATAGCACACACGACTACACCTAAGAGTATAAAGTTTGAATCTCCTAATCACCCTCAATTCAAATAAAAAAAAAATCTTTTTACCTCTGATTTTCACAGTACTATTAACTGGTTTATGATGGCGTCGGAGGTTTAAAAATGTCTGTGATCATTAAAGTTTTTACAACTTAATGTCCTTAATTTCTCTACTTTATCAGGACTCGTGTTAGATAAAATTATTTACTATACTTTTATTTTAAGCGTGAAATCATACTAAAGTCAGATAAGAATAAAAAAAAATGCATGACAGAATTTCATGAGAATAATATATTTATAATAAAAAAATATATATGTATAGATTTTCCAATAAAAGAATTACTTCGAATATGTTGATGCTTATGAACAATCTAGTTGCAGTGTATCGATGCCTCTCTATTTATTTATTTATTTTTTTAAGAAAAAGAATATACTATAGCTCTATCGGTTTATATAATTAATAATACTATTTACTCTCTTGATTTGGAATTTTAGAAAGAAATATGCTAGAAATTAACAACGAAAGAAAAATGACTTTTGTCGCTTAAAGCTAGATTTCTTAGAACAACAACAACAATAATAGTAGTAATAATAATAATAATAATAATAATAATAAATCTTGGAAACCACAATTAGTACATGCATAGAGTCGACCAAAACGAGTAAAATAATAATACGTACACTGAGCTTGAAATAAGGTAATAGTTTATATGAATAGAAATACTATTTACACTAATGTTCTTTGAATTTTAAGGTCATTTTTATTTTATCCTTTCAATTTTAAAATTCTCGTTCCTATATTTTGAATTGCTCCCTTTGTCCCATGTCCCATAAAATAAAAAATAAAAAATAAAAAAACAGATATGGTTTTTCTAAACGTATTAGAGCTACTGCTTCTTCGAAACAATGATTTCGACAGCTTTAGGAAGTGATCGGAACGCCTACACCTGAAACAAATTGTTAAAAAAAAAAAAAAAAAAAAAAAAAAAAAGAAGATCTAAGACATAAAGTCTCTCATATAAAGGGATGGGAAGGGCATGTGAGGATATTCCATTTGGTTTTGACAATAATAAATGAAACGGAGGGAACAAAATGAGAGTAATTTAAAATTTAGTATTGTAAGGTGGGAATTTTTAAAGTTAAAGGGGACAAAATAAGAATGACAATAAAACTTAAAGGATATGGATGCAAATAATAAAAAACCATAAATTGTAATAATAATAATAATAATAATAATAATAATAAGGCTTATGTTCATGATAAGATAATTAAGAAGAAGAGGGGAAAAAAAAAGTGGCTGCGGCGATGAGCTGCCGTTGACCTTTTGTTTCATTAGATTTTGTTATAAATGGGACCAGAGATTTGGATTTTATCACGATCTTCTTGAAATCAAACATGCTCATAAAGAATAAAAATATTCCCTGCACGAGCCACTGCACGAGTCACCTCGTATATATTAATCTGAGACTTTAAGATCTATATGCGCACTAACACACACACACACACGCATAAACACAAATGTACGAAATATTACCTTATACTAGGTATAAGTATATACTTATGAGCTATATAAAAAAGTTATTACACTCACTGATGGAATTTGTAAAAGCCAAAGCCAATGGCATATATTTCTCCTGCTTGTCAACTTAATTAAGATAATGCGACAGAAGTGGTGTCCCATTTTTTTTAGCTGAGTTGTTGCTTATTGCTTTTTTTCTTTTCTTTTTATGTCATGCGCTAACAACACTAATTCTTATATCAATTTTTTACTAAAAATTTATGTAAGCGCATTTTTAATTGATAAATTTATTTTTCTAATTTTAAGTGACGTGACAGTTTTTTAAAAATTTTTATTCATTAAAAATTGACAATTCATACACTAAAAAAAATTGGTATTAAAAAATTAGTACCAATAACTTTTTTTTCTTCCTTTCCTATGCTAGTGATTCAAGTACATATATAATTTAATTTTTTTTTTCTTTTAACTCAGTGATTCAAAGTATTCCATCATTAAACGGGCACAAATTTGAAATTCAAAATCTAAGTACCGGTCCCAAGTGATAAGACTAAAACAAAACAACGATATACAACATATACGGTTGATTTAATTTTTTGGAATCATAATGTGAAAGAATTATGCACGTGGACATATAATTGTAAGTTAAGCTTTTAATATCTTAATTATTAATTCTAGTTTTAATTACTTAATCACCTTTTCTTCTTGTTTCTGATTCCAAAATGACATATTCTTTGTTAGTTAGACGGTTGTAAACGCATCATCAACAAGAAGTGGAATGTTTCGTATATTGTTAATGCTATGTATCTCTTAAAACAGTATGAAAAATAACATTATTAGATCTACTTTATTCTTCAATGTGTCCTGTTATGTCAACTTTTTATCATCATTATTATTTGAAATTCATAAATGCGAACTTTTAGTACGTAAATAATTAAAAGAAAATATTTTAATGGTTACATAAAAAAATCAAAGCACCCAACCAATAAAAATAAAATGTTTTTTCACATGGCTATGTCTTGTGGCAAATTTGCCACCAAATTTAGCAAATGATGATAAATTTTGCATCAAAGATAGTACACTATTTGAGAGTACTTTTTTCACCTAATGTCAAAATTTACTATTGACATATCAATTTAACATTCTATTTGCGATGTTTTAAAGAGAATTATTGTCAAATTTATTTGTGCATCCTCAATAAGTTCACAAATTATAAATTCATAATTGTTTACCATAAAAGAATATATTAATAATTAGATTGATAAAATTCATAGTTCTAATTTTAGTAAAATTAAAAACTAATTAGATTGTTTCCTATTAAACCATTAAATTGAGATTTAGGTTTTATTTAGGATTCTAGTTCAACTCTAACTAAATTGTACTTTTTTATTTTAGTTTTTATCTTTTTCTGAAAAGTCAATAAAATTTATAATTAGTTTTTGAAAAATCAACCAACTCGAATTTAAAAATTTCATCTCCAACCGACAAATCAAACGTAAACTTATTCTATTTTTTTTATTATTTTATTATTTTACAGTCTGGTAAAAGCATTCTAGAGATACAAACTAGTGTTCAGTGCCATGTATCGAGTGCTCTAGATTCTGTCCTTTCTAGCTTTTTCAACTTTGGTAATTAAGGTAAAGAAAATATTTAATTATCAAGATACGGTAAAGCAATTATATTTAGCTTACGTTTGATTAATCTGTTGGAAATGAAATTTTTAAGTTGAAATTGGTTAATTTCCTAAAAATTAATTATAAATGTTATTAATTAAAAAAAGATAAAAAATACAATTTCATTTAAATTAAACTAAAACTCCAAATTAAACTAAAACTCCTAAGGAGGTGTTTGGTATGTTAGTTTGAGTTGAAATATTTTAGTTGTAATAGTAAATTTTTTTGAATTTTCAGAAAAGACAAAAAACTTTTTGAGAAAAAGATAAAATTTTTTAAAAAAAAGACAAAAAAAAGTTTAAAATAAGTTTGGAAGGAACCGTTAGCCAAACTCCCCCTTAATGTCCAAAATCTTAAAAGGCGGTGATCATGATTCCGCATTTCTTTTCCATTTGAAAATCTCAGTACACGTGATTGATCCCCATTTCTTGTCTCCCTTTTTTTTTTTTTTTTTTTAATAAACTTTTGCGTACTTTGTCTACAACCCTAAGAGCATACCGGGGAAGCTAGCTACATGTTCCTATTGACAAAGACAAAGCAATCCACACACACGTACATACATACACGTATATAATCACCTTTTACGTTAAAGCACCACCAAAAACTTAATTATATCTTATTAGTTTAATTCCCAGATTATATGCCCTTTTATTATTTTTTTCCTTGTTTCTAATAAGAATTGTAATAACTGAACACAAAGAATAAACCTGCGCAGCTTCGTTTATTTTCTAATAAATTTAGCAAAATTCTGTACTAGTTCACTTGGATTGCATGTAATAGAATCCAATTAATTTTTAATATTTTCAACATTATCTGCTTTTCCAATACTCTAGAAGATCGTGATTCTTTAACAAAGATTAGGATCCAAGTTAGTTCACGTACATATTGTCTTAATTTATTAATTAATTGAAATTATGGTTGTATCTATCAATATAAGCATATAGACAAATACATAAACCAGTTATATTAATTTTCAAGTTTTAAATTAGCCCGACAAAAGGTACAAATTCATTCAGTTATATATCAAATTCATGTATGACAAATATTGCAAACGTATATCTAGCTTTAATAATTTCATTATATCCTCCTCAATCTCCTCTAGAGAAAGCTATGGTGCTCAACACGTTAGCAAAGAATCAGAATCCCTCATTTCCAGACCACCCCCCAAAAACCAAGGGATAGTACGTCTGTCTAATGAGCAAGATGCAAAGCTAAAGCATATACTTTAGCAGATATATATCCCCAATTATCATGAATGGAGTTATATATATATATATATATATATATGTATGTATGTATAATAATGTGTGTGTATATGGTCTCTAATTCTCATAAATATGTTGAGGGTAAAAGTAATGTATTCTCAAATCGTAAACATATAATAATAAAACATCTATATAAGGGTACTATTAAGTCATTTTACTTAACAGATTGACATTTTAAGATGGAAGTCCAATATCTTAACAGTCTCAAATTTAATTTTTTCTCTCTTATCTTCACATGGTATCAGATTTTAACAAGCTCAAACAAGCGGTTCTCTGCATCTAATATAAGATTAGTGACTCCAAACAATGCACTATCTTGCGGGGGCATGTTGAGACTAAAAAGAAACTCAAGTCCCACACCGTCAACATATAACAATAATAACAAATGTATAAGGTTATTGAATTGCTCCACTTAATAGGTTAACCTTTTAAGACAAAAGTCCAATTCCTTAACAAGCTCAAACTTTTTCTTCTTCTCTAATCTTGACGATATATATATATATATATATTCGAAGAATAGGTATAATACGAGGACTTCCTAAAACATCACCATGCTAATACTACTTTCTTTCAAATATGTTTAACTGCGGAGTTCTGATATAACATTCAACGAAGAATATTTATATATGATCGTGTGTGTACATATCATGTATATATTATATGGAAGAATGCACTAAGTGTACTACTCATTTATGAAGTATATGCCCAAAATATATGGTACTGAATCATTAATCTGTGCAAAGAAGATAATGAAAGGATATGTCGATGGGGTTTTCAATTCATTTCAAAATGAGGCAAAAAATGGGGGAATATTTTTCCCATTTAATTAAATGGGATATTCTCTTTCTTTTTACATAATTTTTTTTTTCATAGGTAGTTTCAGAACCATCCATGTTGGTACACAATCAAATTAAAGGGAATCATATGCTCCGAATAATCGTGATTTTCTTCTTACTCGCACCTTGGAAGTTTGAATTTTTTTTTTTTTCTCGTCACACAAACACACACATATACATATAAATGGAAATATATATATATATATATATATCTACGTGCACATGATGTAATTGGACGAAACATTTATTTCAGTGCAATTGAAGAGTGGCATCTCATGCTGAAACAAAATGCAAAAGCATATTTTTATCTCCGGACGACGTGTGTAGGATGGGATGGCTAAGATGTTGATGAGCCTCCTCATTCAAAAATAATATATGAATTCTCATGAATTCCGAATTAATTAACCTTATCTTCTTCCAATATTAATTTTTGAAAAATTTTGGAACATATCCACTATTTTTTTTTAATTATACAACTTAGTTCCCCATTCATAATTATTCATTTTCTACGAGAAAAAAGTTAGCAGCAAAATATCAAAGAGATGCGTACCTTTTTTCTCTTTTAATTTTCTAATCAACTAGGCCAAATTATTTTACTCACACAATTAGGTAGCACTTTTTACAGATAAATGTAATTCATAATAAGATATTTACGAAACTGTTAAAAGTAAATTTTATATTTACGAGTTATTATCACATATTTGTCTTACCTTAATTAATTAAGAACAATATTACTTGAATATGATACCTCATTTTTATCTTAATTTTCTTGCTTGAAAAGATTTACTTCATTGAAAAAAGGGACTAAATTTTTTTTTTTTTAAGAAGGGAATAAAGTTGACAACTCTATAATAGTGTTTTCGACCCCATTATAATTAGCTGCTTAATTTTCACTTGAATAGATGTTACGATTATGACCAAGTTCACTCACTAACTTTTCAAATTTTTGTCCACACAATTTTTTGCATGGAACAAAAAGAGTCCAATATTTTCGATCATTGAAGAAAAAAAAGAACAAGGGGAAAGATACCAATTAATTCCACTCAAACTTGCTCATATACCAATCACAATTGATCCACTTAGTCAGAAGTCACAACTAGTGGCCAAAGTCAAAAAATTTCCATACAATCTATCATCGAGGGTTAAAAAAAGGTTTATTTGTTATGTCTCTCATTCACTTCCACATCTTCTCACATAATTTAACAAAAAGTTGTACTAAACAAGAAAAAGTCATATAGGTGTTAAAACTACAAGGAAAAAAAAAATCTACATGTGTCAAAAATATATAACCGAACCTAATTATATGGCAGAAAGGTGAAATATCTATGGTAAAATCAAACCACCTCTTTCTAAAGAGAGCCACATTAACACCTTTGTGGAATACTTTATGGTCAAAATATTATAAGTGTGAAAAGTAAAAGGATCGGTTTGGATTATAGGTTGCATTTGAATTTTTTAGAATGCTATCATCAAATTTAATGGTAATATTTGAAAAGTGAAATTAAAGGTTAAAAAATAAATACGATACAGATTTTTAAAAAGTGAAAACTTGAATTGCATTGTTATGAATAGTGAAATCGCTTGAATATTTCACCACCAATCAAATACACATTGTATTTAAGTCAAAAAAAAAAAAAAAATTCAAATAGAGATATTGATCCAAACAAGGACAAAGTCATGGTAAGTTGCATCGACTACCATAAAAACCGAACATTGATCAATTAGTCAATATGTAAATGATACTTTTGTTAGGGGTCAATTTTTGTTTGTTTCTTTCATGTAATAAAACAAAGAGATTTAGAAAATGATAATTTTATTAATGGGGGAGAGGGAGAGAGACATGGAGGGAAAAAGATTTGGGTCGCTCTGCTATGGCGCACCAATAAATATGGCATCCTAATCAGACCATCATTTTTATTGCTTGTCATTGGCTCTCTACTTCTAAAGGACTAGATTTCGTGGGTAACTTTTTTCTCCTTCCCACACCACTTTAACTGAATTTCTACGTGGAACATATATATGTACGAGTGTACAATATATATATATATATATATATATTTTTTTTTTCAACTTTACCACCAAACTTGTTTGACCAACTAGAAGATATGTTTCATTAAATTGATTGGGTTGGTGCAAATGTTAATTAGGTTATTTTTCCTTTTATTCACTCAAGGGATGAGTTTAAGAGTTTGATGTAATTCTATAGCACTATTTTGAGGTTCTTATCAATCTATAAATTGTGTGACGTTAGATTTGTGATAATTAGAGTGAAGCTAATAAGTTTATTATCTAAGTATAATTGGGTAAAATCTTTTCTGTTTTATTAGTGGGTCCTTGAATTTCTGTCATAGACAAGAAGTAAATAGAGTTTGAGATGACACTGATTTGATATGTTTTCGTTTCTTATATATGCGCCATGGAGCTTCTTTAATAGGAAAGGTCACATAAAGATTGCCCCCCACAAATCCATGACCTTCCACGATTTGCCCCCTCACATTAGGCTTTAATTTTTGTACTTTACGTTTTTTTTCCTTTTCTTTCTTTCTTTCTAAAGAGTTTTTATACTTCAATTGGAGCTTTCTCATGATTAATTAATATATTCATTGAACTAGCTTTATCAACCAACTTTTCTTTACCACAGGACACGCGTTAATTTCATATACTGTGATTAATATCACGTGAGAAGAAAGATATCCCATGATCAATTATAGTAAGTAAAAGAGCACATACATGGTAAAATAAAGGTTTAACGTACATATATTTATATGTATTTATATATATATATATATATATTACTGCTCCACTATACTTATAATTATCTTACTTTCACTTTGAAGATTGGCTTGTATAGAAAATGATTACTATTTCGTCTTTTGTGACATTATTCCACCGAAAATATACAAATAATCTTTCTTTTGGGATTTTTTTACCTTTCTTTGTGTATTTTTTTTTTTGGGGGGCCGAAGCTACAGTAAACAGTAAATTTACTATCTGGTCCTGTGTTATGGGAATATATGCTTGAAAGGAAAGCCACGATACGAAGCTGTAGAGAGAGAGGGAGAGGGTACGGAAGAAAGAAATTATGGAAAAGCGTATCTTTGAGTCAGCCACAGCCACCTGAAGCACGCTATCAATTTTCCACAATTGTAAGGTGGATGGTGCGATCCTTGTATAGTAAGAAATATACATGTGTGTTAGAATTTGGTAATCCGAATTCAGTTTGATTTAGTTCGAAAAGCTCATGGTGCGATATATGTGGTTGAGTTTTATTAAGAGAATTTTTTGGGACTCTGTGTTGGTAACGGAGGGATCGGGTACGGACCCAACCTAGTTTTTCACTCGATTCACGTTTTAGGGGTTTGAGTATATATATGATGTAATTTTAGGATTTTATTATTATACTCTTTTTGATATAACCACTCCTCCTGTATTAATATTTGATTTAGTGGATTTTCCTTTCCCTATGGTTTTTTCCCATATAGGATTTTTCACATAAATATGCGTGTTCTTATTTTTCTAATTTTCATGTTGCCTATTCGTCCCTAATTTCGTAACGATGTGTCATATATACACACACACGCGTTGACAAATCAGAAGAGTTTGATGAAGGGACTAACAACTACAAGTTTCTAATTTTCAGAAGAAAATTAGAGTTTTTAAATTTTTTAAAGGGACTATTTGTAGATTAAAAGTTGAGGGGGCTTTTGCCCCAAGGCCTGAATGCTTCTGTCTAGAATTGACAATTCGTGTTCGGACCAACATGATTATAACACGATATGATTAGGGTAAATATAAAGACAACACTATTAATAAACATACGTGTTGAGAACCCAAATACGAATACAAAACGCTTAAAATATGACTAACACGACACGACACGCGAACATGATAATTAAATAATCTGTGGGGTTTGACACAAAAACGACCCGCTTATGACCTAATTAACTGATAAAATTATTTTTTTTAAAATTAAATACCTGGTAATAAACAAAAATATTGAAGTTTTAATTTTTATAAAAATAAACACACGCGTAAACATAAACACAAGTATATAAAAAAGTGTTTTTTTTTTAATTTAAAGATCTAAAAATTTTTATGTTTGGGTTATAAACGGGCCGTGTTGTGTTGGTATATTTATAACTAGTATAATTAAACGTGTTAAGTGGGTTAAGCGAGTTAACACGCTTTCAGCCTGTTTAATTTTGTGTATACGTGCTAACTCAATTATGATCCAAATATTGAATGTGTAGTCTTAACCTAATTAGTTCACGTCGCTTTCGAATTATATCATCATATCATGTCTAAATTTACAACCCTACCTCCATCCTCGCATGCATTCGTATGTGTGTGTATTTGATGAAGTTGGGGTAATGAGTTCCTTATTAAGGAGTAGGGCTCACTCGTAGGATTTTCAGTGAATATTTTTATTGGGGATCTCTTTGGTAACAGTCAATGGGGTATATTAAAGCTGATTGTCACCGTTTTGGACTTTTCTTCGGGGAAAAAAAAAATTACACGCACTCACACACACACACGGAGAGAGAGGAGAGAGAGAACAAGGTAAAAGGGTTCTCATGGATTTTGAATTTGTGTAGTTTTAATCAAGAAGCTAAGTCTCATGTTGACAAATTGGCAATAGACAGAGACAGAGACAGAGACAGAGGGGGTTTAGAACAAAGGAATAGAATATGGAACCTCGATCCTCTCCACCTCGTCCAACATTACTAATTTGCTACTAGGATTACCAGCAGCCTAGCAATATTATTATTTATTTTAATTTTTCTTAAATATGAAATAATATTGTGATTGTTTATCCTTTTACATAGGTGTATTCTATTTGAAGGATCTACGTATATTGCTTTTCCTTTAAGTATAGTACTATAAAAATGGAAACCGCATAGGAATAATTGTTGGCATCTTATGCCTAATTTGATCTCACTAGCTTCACGAAAGCATATTATAGATATAGAAAAATATTATATATTTTCTATATCCATAATCAAAATTACACATGGTGGCTAATCCAAGTCGGTTTGGGCCTTTTCTTTTTTCTTTGTTTTTTTTTTTTTTTTGGCGGGTTACCCGGATCGATTTGCTAATACTCCCATGAATCTTTTGACTTTCCAAAATTGGATATAACTGTAGTGGGTACATATACAATTTTGCCATAAAAAGGCTCACCAAAAAGGAAAAAAAAAATTTATCAAGTCTTGAGAAGCATCAAATTTCCATCACATACTTGAGATAAAACTAAGGTGATATGTTGATATGCATAAAAAACCCCTCAAGTGGTGGCTCATGTGCTTGTATAAGCCTAATACATGATATCTTATCTCTTGTGTTTTAGTTTGTATTCCCACAATATAAAACATTATTGCCTTATAAAACAAATGCCTAATAATTGAAACTTTTTCTAGTTATCCACAATTAGTGGAAATCAAGCTGGTCTAATTAGATACCACATTTGTGTGCTTCTAATTACTTCAGCCAATAAAATTTACTTCCTCAACGAAGCAACTCTTGACTCACTTATGGGCCATTTTTTATCAACAAGTCCCCAAAATGCCCTTGTCTTCATGCGTTGCATATCATAGTTTGTGAGAGTTCAGATCTACTGTTCTATTTTCCTATCTCAATAATTGTCTCCTTAATAGTATGTGGGCAACTCATCAATTTGTTAAAAATTTTTTTAACATTTAGCATTTTTTTTATGTGGCTAAATTTTAAAATTTAGATGATATAACATAACATTATTTAGGAGACAGCTAATAAGACAGAAAATCTGGGATAACAGATTTTGATTCGGGGGCAAACAAGTTTTGTAATTAGTTAAATATGAAGCAAATTATGCTAACTTTCATTCAAGTATAAAGCTAAAATAAATAAAATAATGCGGTTATCATAAAAACAAATGACAAAATATATGCACTCCAAATGGCCATTGCTTTCTAGTCTTTTTGAAGCTTTTTTTTTTTTATTTTTTTTATTTTTAATTTCCCCTCCTTGCCCCACTTCCAATATCCACTTTAAAAATGAGCAAAGAGCTCATTCAAAATCCTTATGAGAACATGTTGGGAGAGAAGGCATCACTGCCGGTGGCGGTTTGGTGAGAAACCTTCCCTCGGAACCTACCTATATATATATATGTATACACAGACACAACTATATATACATACATACACATATATGTATTTATATGCTCGTTCAAGTGGAGGAAGCATAGGACGGTATATGTGCTAAGGATATTTTAGAATGTGCTGTCGAGCATCGGTACGAGCATCTGCATCAATCAAAATTCCTTTTTCCCATCTCCATAAATATTGTCTCATCATGGCCTTCCATTGAACTCACTCACAAGCCCCTTGTCTATCTCTTCTCAACAATATTGTTTGCTAGTTCTAGTAATTGTTGTGGTTTTAGTACTCTCTATTTTCTCCGCTTTTTTTTTTTTTTTTCCCCTTTTTCTATGAGTGATTTCCTCAGAGAAAGTGAGTGAAAAAAATAAAAAATAAAAAAAATAAAAAGATGGTCAAGTTTTCCAAGCAGTTTGAAGGGCAACTTGTCCCTGAATGGAAAGAGGCTTTTGTTGATTATTGGCAACTCAAGAAAGACCTCAAAAAAATCCATCTCCCTGATGTTAACAATAACAAAAACAACTCAACCAAGCAACAAAACACCTCTTTTTCCAACACCCTCTTCTCATCTCTCAAGAAAATCTCGTTGTTCGGTCCTCAACGTCGAGACCATCATGAAGCTATTCATGTAACTCTCTCTCTCTCTCTCTCCATATATATATATATATATATATATATTTATGTTTGTATATAAGTATAATGTGTTCTGTTTTGGTTTTGTGATGTGAGCTAATGTGACTTTTGTTGCCTTCAGGTTCATAAGAAACTGGCCTCGTCGGCGAGTAAGGGGGACGTGTATGAGACCGAACTGCTGGAGCAATTCGCCGACACCGATGCGGCCAAAGAGTTCTTCAACTGCCTAGACTGTCAGCTCAACAAGGTGAACCAGTTCTACAAGGGTAAAGAGACAGAGTTTCTCGAGAGAGGAGAGTCTTTGAAGAAACAGATAGAGATTCTCATCGAGGTCAAGACCGCATTCAAGCAACAGCGCAGCCAAGATGCTTCCGCGCAGGATTCCAAGGATGATCCTTCAGTGTCATGTGGTATGAAACATATTTATATACATACATACATATATATATATATATGTATGTATTATGTAGCTTGTCACAAATTCCAGAAAAAGCCATGATTTTTATTTTTTTATTTTCTTCCAATCTTATATGTTGTGATCGTTAAGCATGAATGCTTTAAATTATTTGATAGCTAGTTTCCAAGTTCAAGAAATATTTTATTCTAGAACTTTATATATATTCCTGAATGTGGTAATATAGTGGGAAAAAAGTTGGAATTTTAAGGAGCGTAATAATTTTTAAAGGGGGTTTAAAAATGGAAAATTATGGAAAATTTTGATTAAACTCGTAGTTATTTTTTCCTTTTGGAACAGAGGAGTCCATTGGAGGCAGAACAGAACAAGAGCAGCCTCAGGACAACAGCACAGATGAGATAGACGATGTGGCGTACTCAGACAGCCCGAGATCCGATGAGACAGGGAAACCAATGGCGATCAAACGGGATGACAGCAAGCTACGAACCATGTCGGGTCGGGTCTTCAGCTGCCAAGGGAGGAACTTTGGGATAAACATTCCTCTGACGACACCCTCACGTACCTTCTCGGCGATCAGTTACTTGGTGTGGGAAGATTTCGTTAACCAGTCCTCGAAGAAATGCAATCCCGAAGGCGGCAAGCCACGCATCAACAAGACGAAGCTTCATCACGCCGGGAAAATGATCAAAGGAGCTTTAGTTGAGCTCTACAAAGGCTTGGGCTACCTCAAAACTTACAGGTATATTATAAAAAACAATGACAAAAAATTTCGATGATTTTTCGAGTTTCTATTTGTGAAAGGAGACTGAATTTTTGTGCCGAATATAATTTTGTGGTTTTTCAGGAACTTGAACATGCTTGCCTTCGTAAAGATCTTAAAGAAGTTTGACAAAGTAAGCAATGTGTTTGGCTTTATAATGTTATTTTTCAGATATAGCATCTTATTTTATTTTATTTTATTTTTGGGTCAGTAAAAATGATTATATTCCTCTATGTTTCTTTCAGGTTACTGGAAAACAAGTCCTTCCCATTTATCTCAAAGTGGTTGAGAGTTCATATTTCAACAGCTCAGACAAGGTAAATTTTGACCAAGGCACAATTGTTTTTATTTTTTTATTTTTTTAACTACACGCGTGAAATATTTATAAAGAAAATTTAGGATCATGTTCAGATATTCGCCCCCAGAAATCATTTCATCTGAGCTTCTTTTTTTCTTTCTTTTTTTTTTTTTCCCCCCCGACAATGTCGAGTCGAGTGACCATGGATCCTATAGTTCATCATGTAATTGATAATGGATGTCTTTAGATTCATACAAAATCGGCGCTAGATATGCTTGTCTGAGTCATGAAATGTTTTTACAAAAAATATATATATATATATATTTGCTCATTACTAGTCTGAATAAAATGAAAGGTGATAAATCTAGCGGATGAAGTTGAGGAACTGTTCACCAAGCACTTTGCTGACGAAGACAGAACAAAGGCCATGAAATACCTTAAACCCCACCAGCGCAAAGAATCGCACTCCGTCACCTTCTTCATTGGTGAGTCCTTGTTTAGTCCTTTACACTTTACAGTTCTAGTTACAAAAACAAAAACGTCAATAAAAAGAAGAAACATGTCCTTCTAAACTAAAACTCCTTTTTTTTCTTTTCCTAGTGGAGAACTTTAAACTTGTTCACTTTTTTGGCAATACAAGATTTAACAACAAAAAAGAAGCCCAAAAAAAAAAAAAAAATTCCCACTATGGCCACTAGACTGAAATTCAAGGCAGTGAATGGTTTACCCTTTTTTTTCGGTGGTGGGGTGATAAAGCCGGTCCCATAGTGCTAGGCCGTAGCCATCTTCGAGACAAAATCGGTCGTACAAGGTTTTAAAAAAGCCGATCATAGCCTATAGGGAAGCACTATTTTGTTATGTTAGTGTGGTACATGGATTTTTGCTTGGACACCAGTAAGTGAGAAAAGTGCCCGACTCAAGACTTTTTTTTTTTTTTTTTGACAGACAAAAGTGAAATCTCATAGTTAGATGTCAAGTGGGCAAAAATGGGTAGCTGGGGTGGCGTTGGGTGTCATAGTTTCACTTTTCTGTCCAAACAAGCACTCAACTCATGTATCTAATGCGACTCGGAAAACTGGTTCCGTTTTCTCAACATTTTAACAATTGACTTACTTTTTTTTTCCTTAATCTTAATCAGGACTATTCACTGGATGTTTGATTGCCCTGTTCACTGGATATGTCATCATGGCTCATATCACTGGGCTGTACCGACAACAGAAAACGACTTCAATCTACATGGAAACTTCTTATCCTGTACTTAGGCAAGTAGTTTTCTCAGCTACCAAACGAACAAACATTTGGTTGTAAAGGTATTAAATTGTGAAAACTATTATGCCTTGAACCAGCTGAATAAAAATAGTTTTCTTCTTCTTTTGCAGCATGTTCAGCCTATTGTTCCTTCACTTCTTCCTCTACGGCTGCAATATCTTCGCATGGCGAAAGACTCGTATAAATTATAGCTTCATCTTTGAGCTGTCTCAGACCAAAGAGCTCAAGTACAGAGATGTATTTTTGATCTGTACCACGTCGATGACCATGGTGGTTGGCGTCATGTTTGTTCACTTGGCATTACTCACAAAAGGGTATTCATATGCCCAAGTTCAAGCAATCCCTGGTCTACTTTTGTTGGTAAATTCTGTGGACCTTTTAGTCTTCTAACATTTGAATTTTCATTGCCATAACAATATAACTAAAATTACTTCAACATGAACAGGCCTTCTTACTGTTTCTGGTGTGCCCCTTCAATCTGTTCTACAAATCAAGCCGTTATCGCTTTCTTCGCGTGATAAGAAACATCGTTTTGTCGCCTCTCTATAAGGTAGTACTCCCTTTAGAGCATCTAACTGACAAATATATGCAATCTTGATTTTATCTTCGTTTTTAAATGGTCTCGTCTGTTCGATTTTTCTAGGTTGTCATGTTGGACTTCTTCATGGCAGATCAACTTTGTAGTCAGGTATTAGTTTTGATTGAGTACTAAAATAAGCACATAATATTGCGAAGAAACTCGTCTGGTCATTTTCATTCCTCTGATTTTATAGTGATATTAACTTTTATTGTTTCGTATAGGTTCCGATGCTGAGGAACCTCGAGTACGTGGCGTGTTACTACATAACTGGAAGCTACAAAACTGAGGATTATGGCTATTGCATGAGGGCTAAGCATTATCGAGATCTTGCTTATGCGGTTTCCTTCCTGCCGTACTACTGGAGAGCCATGCAGGTTTAGAAACAAACTATATATCTTTGTTTGTTGATTTTCAACCCCAAAAAAAAAAAAAGAATTTTCAACAATTGGGGGTTTTTTTGCAGTGTGCTCGGCGATGGTTCGACGAGGGACAGAAAAGTCACCTTGTGAATCTGGGGAAGTACGTGTCGGCAATGTTAGCCGCGGGTGCCAAGGTGGCGTACGAGAAAGAGAAGCATGTCGGATGGCTCGGTCTTGTTGTGGTCATGTCAAGTGTTGCAACAATGTACCAATTGTATTGGGACTTTGTAAAGGATTGGGGTTTGCTCCAAACGAACTCCAAGAACCCCTGGCTTAGGAATGAATTAGTGCTTCGCCGAAAGATCATTTACTACGTCTCCATGGTACTATGTTCAGGACCTCATGGCCCTTCTCTCTTTTTCCCATTGACGTAAAATCGGCACCAAATTCATAAATCAGGAAAAAAAAAAAAAAAAAAAGATATAAAATGGATAAGAAGCCCTTCTTTTCAAGCTAAGCAAGTGAAGAGAAAACCGATATTTCCATTTTAGAACATGAAAAGATTCCAAGTCTAATCCGTCGGAGAGATAAGATGAGACAGATTAGACGTATATGTTTTTCCCTGATATTCCACACAAATTTTCAAAAGCAAGTTTTTCTTTTTGCTAATTTGGATGACAGGTCTAGAACTATTTTCCGAAATCTGGCTTTGAAGTATGCAATTTGTATGTCATGCAGGGACTAAACCTAGTTCTCAGGCTCGCATGGTTACAAACCGTTCTCCATTCGAATTTCGAACACGTCGATACCAGAGTAACCGGACTATTTTTAGCAGCCCTTGAAGTCATTAGAAGAGGGCTGTGGAACTTTTTCAGGTAAAACAGAACAAGACTAGAAACACTTGATCTTTGGTTCTCTTGAGTACTTTTTGCAAATGATTTTTTTCATTTTCATCCTGAACTATATCTATATGTGTAAATATTGAAGCATGGTCTATAATGAAATTGGTTCAGGTTGGAGAATGAGCATCTAAACAATGCAGGCAAGTTTAGAGCAGTTAAGACGGTGCCACTGCCATTCCATGAAATCGACGAGCAAGACTGAACGATCGTCGATTCCGCGGCATTGGCAAACATTAGTTGAAGAAGAATACAGAATTGGATTCGGGGTTATCGGTATTTTTCCAACAAATGTTTCCAACAGGAACCTTGTTGTACTAATTCAAGTTGATGGAATAAAAAAAATAAAAAAGAAATGAGAAACATCAACTTTTTCTTCTTATTAACTTTGAGGGGAATTTGGGAATTTGGGAACTTGGTCACACCAGTCAATTCTCCAAACTTGTATACAAAATTTTTCCTCATCAATGAAAAAGAATTTAAAAAAAAAAATGTACAAAACGCAATTGCGTTACTATTTAGTTGACGTCTTCATCTGTAAAATTACCTTGACTTCTGTCTTATTTATGATGATATTCTCTATTTCATTTTTGTACAAGTAAAAAACGTTGGAGACAATATGCTTTAAATTAAAAACAAGAAGCAAAGAAAAAGGCTACAGAGACACACAAAAATAAGTATCTGATAGAAGGGTTAATATGAATGTTTTGATTGAAGTTCTATAAGGTGCAACTTTGGCGGAATATTTTATATACCGTGAATAACACGTTTCAATTATTTATGATGAGCTTTTCAAATAAGTGCAAGCTTATCACCAAATGTTTCTTTTTTGTTTTTTTTTTATTTTATCATGAAGATCAGTGGGTCCCGAAGTTTATCCCGACAATATTTTCTATTTGCATTCATGCCTTTTAGAAATAGGTTAAAATCAAAATTCAAAGGGTGAAATAGGAATTTTTAATTAAAATTATGATAGAATGGATAAGATAATTAAATTGAAAATTCATTATCTTAATCTTTATCTTTACTACAACAAAAAGAGCAAATGATATTTGTACAGTGTCATCCGTCCACACCTCTAGGAACGTCATGTGGGCTTCTAGCGCTTGTCATATAGTGTTTTTTTGTTTTATTTTACTTGTTTATTCCACATGTGCTCTTTAACTAGTTATAATAAAAATAGTGTAGGACACTGATACTTTTACAGTCTCATTCGTCTCATCTATACCTCTAAGAGCATCATGTGGCATTTTCAACATTTCTGCTAGTTTGCCACGTGAATTTTTTTAATTTTTTTTTTTCACTTGTTATTCTGCAGTACTAACCCTTTGTTTGGTAGAGTGGAAAAGGGAGAGGAAGTAAATTAGATGAGGAATTTTGAAGAGGAAAATATAATTTTAGTCGTTTGGTCGAGAGGAAATTAGAAAGGAAAGAAAAGAAAATTGAAAATCCATGGGTCCCATCACTTTTTAATCATTTCAACTTTGGGAAGTAAAGTGGATAAAAAATTTTTGCCAAAGCAAATGTGGATACTGTCATCATCTCTTAGGGGAGTTTGGTGGAGTAGTTTGAGTTGAGATTTTTAAGTTGGAATAGTAAATTTTTTTGAATCAGAAAAGACACTTTTTGGGAAAAGACAAAAACTTTTTGAGAAAAGACAAAAAAAATTTTGAGATGAGATAAGATGAGTGGGTTACCAAAAGGCCTTTATATGAGGTTATTTTTGTAAAAAAAAATATTTGCTTAAACATTTTCCTTTCTATTTTCTTTCTCTTCTACCAACCAATATGATGAAAAACCACCCTCATTTCCATCACCTAGAGATTTTACTTTCCTCCTTTATATTTCATGTTGGATCCTGCTTACCAAATATAGCATTATCTGTCCAACAAATATTTGTAATAAAAAAGAAAAACAATTACACCGTTTTTTTTTTTTTTTGGTATTTTTAAGGAGAGACTATGGTAGAGCCTCTTCTAGAGTAATTACTAATAGAGTTCTTTTTTAAACTGTTAAGATTTAATCGAACGGTTGAAATATTGTTAGTATATCATACTTATCATATACATTCCCTCATATTTCCTTTCCCACCCCAAGTCTTCTCCATTGCTAGTGACCTTCCTGCCGCCGCTGCTGCCTGACGCCGCCAAGACCCCTGACGCCTACGACCCACCCCCGGCCCCCCCAGTCCCAGCCACACCCACCCAACCTCGACCCCCCTGTCGACCCCCCAGCCCCCAGCCCGCCCGGTGCCCCCCAACCCCAGGTCCCCCCTTTCCCAGCCACCCCAACCCAGGCCCCCCTCCCCTGGCCCACCCCAATGCCCCCTGACGGGGACCCCTCTACCCCCCTTTTTCTTCCCCTCTCTCTCTTCCCGGCTGGTGGCCCCCTCAACCCCATAACCCCAACACGACTGACTCCCCTTGACGAGAGAAAAGAGAGGGTGGTGGTAGGGTTCCCGTTGCAGGCGGGGTGGGGTGGGGTGGAGTGGAGTGGGGTGGGGTGGGTTGGGGTTGGGGGGGGGCACTAAGGGGCCGGGGGCAAGGAGAGGGAGAAAAGAGAAAAGAAAAGAGAGACACAGGGGAAGAAAGAGAAAAGGGGCTGGGGAGGCCTAGGTGGGGTGGGTCACCGAGCTGGGGGGGAAAGGGGATGCCGGGGAGTGGAAGCGGCCGGGGCTAGGTGGGGGCCGACCCGATGAGGGGCGTGGCCTGGGGTGGGGGCCCAGGGGAAGAGGGGACCTGGGGTGGGACTGGGGGCCGGGAGGGAAGGGTTGTCGGGGACGGGGTGGGGGGCCTGGACGGGCCTATGGTGGGGTGGCTGGGGGTGTGGTCACCGACATCGGAGCGTAGGAGGTAAGGTATATAGTAATTATGATATACCAATAACATGTCAACCATTCAATTGAATTTTAATGGTTTAAAAAAGAACTCTACCGGTAATTATTCTAAAAAAGGTTTTACCATAGTCTTTCTCTCTCTTTTTTTTTTTTTTAATGAAATTAATTTTTATTTGTCCAACAAATATATGTAATTTTTTCCATTATAAAAAATCACAAAAACGACAGTCGGCTTTCATTCGAAGTTCATCCTAAACAGAGACAGAGCAATATCTATGGCGGCAACAACCACCGCTTGCCGTTTCTCTCCCGCCGTTCACTCTCTCTCCTCTTCCACGGCTGACCTTCACCGACCCATTAATTTTCTTCTCTTCTCCAACTCCTTCAACCCCTTTTCTACTTCCAACCCACTTCCCTCCAGCAGTATCTCCAGGTGTAGGTGTGTGTGTGTGTGTGTACAGCCCAAAACCCTCACATGGAGCTTTTCCCCTTTCTCTGTTCCTTTCCACATTTTCCAATTTCTTCACAAATCCCAAGCTTCTCTGACCTCCCAAAATCGTGTCTTTTCAGGCCAACTCTTTGTCGTCCTAAAACGAAGCGTGGATACAAGATACTGGTGATTTCTGGGTTGATAAATGGAGACTCTGAAACTAGCCCAGTATCCGAACCAGGCGATTCAAACACAGTATGTGATAAGCTCAGTAATTTCCCTAGTTCTGTTTTTATTATTATTATTTTTTTATTTCGGCTTTTGAAGTTTTTTTTTTTTTTTTTTTGGTTGCTTTTTTCAGGATGCAACTATTGATATAAAACTGCCGAGAAGAAGTTTGCTTGTGCAATTTACCTGCGATTTGTGTGGTGAAAGAACTCAGAGGCTGGTAAATCGGCTAGCTTATGAAAGAGGGCTTATATACGTACAGGTATTGAACAATAATGTAATTTTGTTTAGACATGCTAAACTAGATAATATGGTCCAAATTTGTAATTTTTTTGATCCCAATGCTTTTCCATTTGTGTATTTATCGGGTTCTAGTTATAGTTCTAATGCCGGGCTAATGAGTGAGGATGTTTTATAACATTGGTAACAATCTGTTGGGACATTGCTTCTGTTGCTTACAAGATATTTGATAAGATAACAATCTCGACAAAGAAAAAATTGGCAGACGTGTTGCTATAAAAATGTTTGTTCCGAGCGTGTTGATAATCGATGAAGAATTTAATGATTGGATATTGTAGTTGCTGCATAATTTGAACTAGATACTAGCTGTAATCTTAAGCTCCAGCCTCGTTATCTTGGTATCCAAAAATTCTTGGGGTATTAAGAGAGGTTTTGGAGTTGAGATGCTATCAATTTGAATGAGCATAGCTGTTCGGCATCCTGGAGTGCAGGTCCGCTCTCCCATGGGGGTGGGAGCACACTCTATTAGAAATTGCAAAGCTGGGCTCCAAGGTGCCGCTCAGGATTCTTGAGTTTAGTATATTTGCATTCCTTTGATGTGAATGGTATGGCTTTTGTTTTACATTCATCTCACCAACTGCCTGTGAATTTGTCAGTGTGCAGGGTGTCTTCAGCATCACAAGTTAGTTGATAACCTCGGCCTCGTTGTTGAATATGACTTACGCGAGGAAATAAATGCGGACAGCAATGAAGATGATGTTTGACCCTATAATATGAAATTCATTATGTTTTTCCCTTTCTTTCCTTCTGTTTTTTGGTTGAGTTAGATGGTGCTTGTGATTCAGAACTCATCTCCACAAATATATTAAGTATGAAAGAATCGAAGAGAATACAAAATGGGAAAAAAAATCACATAGATAACTACATCAACAAATCTGTATTTTTCTTATTGTACATATATGAAATATTTCTCTCAGTGTAGCATAACGACAAATCCATGGCCTGTGTAAAGTTGCTAGGCACTGTAGCCCATTGCAATGGCTAGAACTAGAATGGCTATTCCAGTTCTTATCCACATCCCTGGACCATCCTCCTTGAAGACACAGCGTATTTCCTCCATTCTGAGCCCAAAAAAAAAAAGAATTGTTATTTGAATCATTTTGAGATTCATAGTTCATGCTAATATAGAGCGCTTTGCATTATT
This sequence comes from Ficus microcarpa, assembly GCA_025413485.1. Classification (NCBI taxonomy): domain Eukaryota; kingdom Viridiplantae; phylum Streptophyta; class Magnoliopsida; order Rosales; family Moraceae; genus Ficus; species Ficus microcarpa. The sequence goes on along the minus strand of CM046385.1, from coordinate 7,061,329 downwards.
TTGTATGTAATAGGAAGATCGATAGTTAAATAATTACCAAAGTAGGTGATGGTGCTGGGCCCAAGTCCACGGTAGAAGTGGACTCTTCGACGGTAGGAGGTGCTGGAGGGCTCTTGTGAACAACGGTTGGTGCTGGTGCGGGTGCATGATGGTGCCTCTTGTGCTTGTGCTTATGTCTATTCTTATGTCTATGGGGTGGAGCAGGTGTAGGTGAGGGCCCGAGAACGGGAGCAATAGCTGGTGGCTTGATCTCTGGCGCCGGCGCTGGCGGTGTCTTTAAGGGTGCCGGTGCAGGCACCGGAACTTTCTTAGCAGGTGCTGGAGCCGGTGTCTCCTTTGCAGGAGCTGGTGCTCTGGGTGCTTGAACTGGCACCGGGGATACCTTCGGTGCTGGCAAAGGTGGCGGAAGGGGTGGTGGTAAGGCAGCAGGTGGCGGAGAAAGCGGTGCTGCTACCGGTTGCAATGGTGGTGGCTGCGACGGAGTGTTGACTGGTGAACTCTTGGGTGTCTGCGGTGGAGGAAGGCGTGGGGCTCACAACAGGTGCAACTTTAGGGGTTGGTGATGATTTTGGCGTGGCTGCACTTACCAGCGGCTGTGTTGCTGCCACCGGCGATGCAGTAGTTGATGAAGGCGTTGTGGTTGGCAAAGTGGTGGGAGAAGCTGCCGGGGATTGTGCATTGTTAAGGGCTACTGAAGAGATGAGACAAGATAAAACCAGAGCCCAAGCCGTCCAAGCCATTTCTGTGGAGGTAAGAACTTTTGTGGATTGTGTGTTTAAATACGAAATATGAACATGAAAATTTTGGTGGTACATTGGAGGACGAGATGTAGTCGTCGAGAGATTGCTACATCTCCCCTGATGATTTGGGCAAGAAAGGTTGTAGGTTGTAATACGAAAACGATAGCCCAATCTTTTTAATTTTGAGACCCCGTTCATTAGAGGCTGAACCACGTTGAGAGTCTTGGCGTAAAAATAAGCCTCCAGTTGGTAGGAATAACATTTTCTACAGTAGATGTTATCACTTGATCCAGTTTTAGCAATATTTCCCAATTTTAGTTCAAATTGTTCCAAACTTGATGATTACTACTACTACTACTACTAGTATTATTATTACCTTTCACTAGTTTTTTGAGTCAAATTCCAATCCCTTTCCTTAAATATTAAGGTAGAGAGTTCAAATCCTACTAATTGTTGTCCAACCATTTCATTTAAGTGCTAAAGCATATAGACTTGTTTATATAATATTTTTTAGCATATTAGTTTAGATTTAAAAAAAAAAAAAAAAAATCCCATTACCTAACTTCTCGCACCACACCCGTTTGATGGAAACATGAAACCTAAACACAGGTGTTTGGTCCCCATCAAGGTTGAGAGAAAGAAAAGGCCAAGAAAACCTTCTTTTCTAGGATTCTTGAAGCCCCATCTCACACCTCCTTTTTGGGCTTCTTTTCAATTCTAGGAAGCTCATATTAGAAAATCAAATACAAATTAAGCTGCTTAAACTCTTTCATGTGGTGTGGTTCTAATGTGATCTGATGGTTTAAAATTTATAGTCGAGTGGTTGGATTTTATTCTTTTGTTTTTAATACCCTATTACGTAATTCTCAAAAAATACGTGAACACTATAATGATGACAAGTGAGACAACCATGCACTAAAGTCCATAGACAGTAAGCTAGAGGTGTTCACAGATTAGTTTATAGGATTAGGGCTCAATGCGTGATCTTCGGATTGAGAAAATCCCAACATGTTACCAATCTGAGAAAATCCCAATATGTTACCAATCTGTGAGACCCTCAACCAGTACAATATAGTCCGTAAACGTCGGATTACATGGATCGATTCATAGATTCAATCCGTAGACGTTATAAGTCTTGAGATCTTATTGTGGATGGAGATCCAATGGGAGGGAGGTAACTCGCATCCAATTCGTATCCACACTTCTATCATAGGATCACTCAAAAAACTACGAAAACTATCTAGAACACTCGGAACTACGAAAGCTATCTAGAACACAACCTCCCGTGCTAAATGCAGACTCAGATGCAACAGTAGAAACTTGAGTAGCTAGAATGTCATGAGCAATTTCAGCCAAAGTTGGGTACTTTGTAGAATTTATTTTCCCCAAGCCTAAATGTCAAAGCTCTAGTTCTTCTGATCCTCATCAGGTTCTACCAAGTACCTCTCAAGCTCACTTCATGCATCACAGGAATTCTCTTCAGAGCACTCTTTATCATATTACCACCGACAATATATTCTCATTAATATCATCACCAAATGTGTCTATATTTATTAAGAATATTTTAGGGAAAAAATTTATACACATTTGTAAAATATATAAATATATATAGAGTTAGGATTAACAGATTGCATGGATTGGGAAATCCTCTATCTATAATCTAATACGTAACCTTCAATCCGTTGGACTCTTAATCTAAGTCCAATCCACTGCTTGGATTAGGCAGATTTGGTTAACACCCCTACCGTAAACCAATTGGGTTGTGCTAATAAAATTGAGAAAATTGTCGGTTGTGCTTAAAAATATATATATATATATATTGAAATTTTTTGGAAACAATCTCTTAAAAAGCTATATATATATATATATATAGAAATTTTCGGAAACAATCTCTTCTATGTTTTTTTTTTCTTTTTGCCCTTTTTTATGCTTGTTTGGATTTTAAATTTTCATATTTATTTGATGAAAAAAAAAAAAAAAAAAAAAACCACCTGAAACTATCATATATGGGAGAATAAATCAGAGACGTGTTTTTTAGGGACAATCCTACAAATCATCCATGTTTATAGTCATTTTTGAGGCTCTTTCGTACCTCTCTGTATAATTATGCGAGATACATATATATTAAAGCTTTCACGTTCTTCTCGTCATGCGAATTCCACCTTCCAAAGACTATGAAATATTGGGTCTACTAATTGAAGTTCCATCTAATTGGCCATTTTGAGTCTTAAAAAAAGTAAAAATAAAGTCTTGCAATAAGGACTTCTCAGCCTTTCAGGGAAAGAAAATGAGATTTAGGATTAAATGGCTAAAATTTGAACTACTCAATTTCTCCAAGAAGAAGAAGAAGAAGGAGGAGGAGGAGGAGGGCGGATGGCCTATGTTTATTATTTAATCTAATATATAACCCAACTTCCTTTTAATTAGTTAAATGGTCTAATATATATGTTTTGTTTAATCAATTTTCATTTTTCCCAAACACCTCTCTCTTTCCCTCTTTCCCAACTTTCTTTTTCTCCTCACCCGTTTCTTTCTGGTTGTTATCGGAGATGGTTGCTTGTCGTTTGTGGAGCTCCGGCAAGGTAGCGTTTGCGAGGCCAACGGTGATCCCGAGCTATGCGATGACAAAATTTGTTACTCGACGTTTGTGGAGTTTCGACGAGGTTGTGATCTCCTCGCCTTGGAGATCTGATTACAGTTGCAATCTCATCACCACCGATGGGATGCCCAATGACAAGGATGACGACAAGGAGAGGTTATCGACAATGACTTCACAAAGTCAGCAAGTGTAGATTGACGGTGAGAAAGAGAAAGAAAGGCGGAGGGGAGGGAGGGAGGAAGAGAGAGAGAGAGAGAGACAGAGAGAGAGAGAATAAGGAGGTGATTGTCACGGGTAAAGGCTGGGGAGGGAGGGAGAGTTGGCTTTTTTTTTTTTTCCTTGGTTTTTTTAATATGATCAATCACTGATTAAATACAAAAATTGGTGAACAATATTTTGGTCAATAAGTGATTAACTGGATCAATCAATGATTTGTTTGTTGTCAATTAGTGATTGACTATAAAATTTGTGAGTTATATTATCAAATTCAGTGATTTATCAAAAGTCAATCAATAATTAATCGATAGTCAATCAATGATTTATTAATAGTCAATTAGTGATTAATCAACGATCAATCAGTGATTAACTATAAAATATGGTCAATCAGTAATTTATCATTATAAAACTGATTAACCATTCTAGGGAAAAAAAAAAAAAAAGATAGGATATTTTAACTAATTTTTAAAAATTTAGGTCATTTATTAAAAAGGCCATTAAAAAAAAAATTTGTTTGCGACTCAAACCATGTTAAAGACGATTTCTTGTGAAAAGGTTACTAGGAACTTTAAATGCAAATTGACGCTTTTGTTGTTTTCCAGATTAATGCTTCTTCTGGTTCTTTTCTTCCATAATTCTTCCCATTATTTATTTATATTTTTTCTTTGGCTTTCGCTATCGTTTTCCATTGTTTGCTCTAGTTGTCGTTTTACCATCCATGTCGTTTCTTGTGTTCTCTTGCTTGCTGCATTTCTCGTTTAAAACTCCTTCCCCCCCAAGTATTCATGTAGATGCTGCTGTCTAATATTGTTGTCGTGTCCAATTTTTTTTTTTTTTTTTCTAGAATACTGCAATAAAATAAAATAAAATGGTGCCATGGATGTCGTTTTTCATCATTGTCGTGTTAAATTAGTGTCGTTTCATCATTTTTTGTGCAATTGAGGCGAAATTTTGAATTGTCGACGGCACGCCGCTTTTCACGTTTAATATCTTTTCCCACTGATTTTTGTTTCAGTATCAGGCTTTAAACTGTCGTTAAATCAAAATTTTGCAATTAATGTCGTCTTTAAAGTTGATGAGTTGTTTCAAGTTGGTGTCGAATGATACTAAGTGTTGCTTTCCATTTGATGTCGGACTTCGAATTTATTGTCGTTTTAATGTTCATTGTCCAATTGATCTTTATTTCTAGGTTTACCAGCGTTTTTACATTATGTCATTTTTTTTTTTTTTTTTTGTTCTCGTCATTCTCTAATACTAGTGTGAATGTGTGATCGTTTAAATATGTAATTGTCGTTTCTCTTGATAACCGTTTTTAGAAACTTTTTTTTTTTTTTTAAATATCAGTGGTGTCTGGCTCTACTATTGTTCTTGATAGGTCTCATAACTCATAAGTGCTAAGGCTTATACTTGAGATTCACTCGTTATGAATAGTGGTACATCAAATAGCCCTGCTATTCATAAACCAGCTCGGTTATCGGATATACATATACATACATACATACATATATATATATATTAACTTGTAATTTGAAAATATTAGTAGATCATTAGAGAACATAGAATGTGCCCGGCCTTTGAACTTTTCTCGTCATTTGACATTTTATTTCGTCCCTAAATTCCCTAAAATTTAAGCGAGTAACAAATGGAGTAAATTGCTTCGGTTTTGGAAATGCGGTGACTAAATTGTGAAGAAACAAAAAACCAGGAAACAAATCGAAGAGAAAACAACAACATGCGGCAAGCTAACATTCAAATGCACTGGTGCTGAAATAATATATTGCTTTCATTTAAGCCAATGCTTAATATGGAAATTAAGCAACAAGAAACACAAGAGAATTCATCTACTAACTAAGATTTTTTCGAATATCGACTTACATCTTGCAGTCATACGAATCGGATATCATGTAGGTGATCGGAATCCTATCCTCCCTTGTGAATATGGCGACGTAGCCCCTCCTCTTTCATCCGGGCTTGGGACCGGCTGTGTACATTTCTAGAACATGATGACACAGGCAGAGTTGACTATTTTGTGACCTAGTCACATCAAAAAAATTTTTTTTTGGAACTTCAATTTGATTAATAAAATTTTGTGACATAGTCACATTGAATTAAAATTTTTTTTAAAATTCAATTGAATTAATTATTGTCTTAATTCTTAATCATGAGCAGAAGCTGCAAAATCTTTACGACCTCGATCGTCATAAGATTTTACAGCTTCCACATCGTGTTTACCATTCAAATCACTCAACGAAGGGTGCGATTGAGGCTAGCGAGCACAAAGCGAAAGCTAGCCAACCAATCCACTTGAAATTACTTGAGAGAAGAATTATACTCATCAGAAAGAACCCCATCATAGCAACTACAGAGGCAAGTTTGTCAAGAGTATTTGCAGCTCTAGGGTAGGCATTAAGTAACAACATCGCGATGTAAAACACTGCGAAGGCAATGACCATGGCAACTGTGGGTAGCTGTATAGGAAGAGAAGTTGATGAAGTACCTGATGATGAAGTAAAGGCAAAGGTAAGGACTGTCTGTAAAGTAAGACCGAGCATTGTTTTACCGAGTCTCGTTCGTATGTCGGGTTGGTAATTTTGGCTTCCAAGATTGTAAACATCGCTTCTAACATAAAGTGGTAATGTATCTGATGAACTAGACCTTCTGTTTAATAAGCTCATTCTGTTGATGGGATTAAAATTTTGCATGGTAGGTGTTCTATGTGTGACAAGAGAAGTAGACCTTAAATTTGGTATTAGAGAAATTGCGCGACGAAATGCGAGTTTAAGTGCAATACAAGAGTACTTGAAGGGGGAGCCATTTGGGGAGTTTGGTGGTGGTTCGGTTGTAGACATTGAAAACGCACTCTTGTATTGCCTCTTTAATTTCAAGCTCGTAGTTCCATTTCCAATTTATAACGAGGCCAAGGCTCTCTAAATTCCATGGTCCAAAATATGAACTGAATTTTTTTTTTGAACTTTATTTTTTTGTGATATTTCTTCGTAAGCTCCAAGCAAGTGCAAAGTGACCCTAGCTGGTGCTTTAGAAAAATTCTCCAAAAATGAAAGTGTATATTTTAACTACGTCATGTGGGAATGGTGATTATTTTGCATGTCTGAATCAAGCTAAAGTTTAATTAGTATATTACAGTGCTTAATTAGTGCTCTAATATCATAAATGTCTTCGTAGAAGATATGATTTTTTGGAATTGAAGTTTATTCATTTTTATAGAAGTTTGTAACTCGATATTTTATTAGAATAACTAGAAGTTCATTATGTCAATAAATAGTATACATTTCATTAAAATCATCAATCTAAAAAATGGAACTCAAAAACATATTATTGAAATCGTTAATTTAAACGTTTTTAGTCTATTTTGTAAATGGTACACCTCTCACTGTCCAAAGATTATTTGATAACTTTAGAGCTGGCTAGCCGAATATGAAACCGATAAAGGATCATTCATGGAGTCAAAAAGAATCATAAGCAAAACCCAAGAAATCCCTTTTATATATATATATATATATATATTTTATAATTAAAGTTATAACACCGTTTCTGTCTTTATGAATTATGATAGACCAAATACCTCAGCTTTAGATTTTGATACCAATTCAATTTAAATTTTCAATTCGAATTGCATTTTTCCACTTTCCAAAACATTATATTAATTTCTTGATATCGAAACCAAATGTAATGTATCACCTTTTTCGTAGTTGATAATAGCCCTATAATAATTCTCTACTTTCTTTTTTTTCCTTACGAAATTCAGTCACAAACTTTTTCTTTATTCAGCATGACCTACACAAATGGAAAAAAAGCTCCTCGATCATCGACAACTGATTTGACGAAGACTTCCTTTTCCTCAACATTCAGTTCCTAGAATCTTCATCAAATCAAACTAACAAAAGTTTCCTCTTTATTTGCAAATATAACTTAATAATAATTACAGGCCTGATTCTATACATGAAGCCAATAAAAATTCAATCTAGGCTTTGAGCCCCCACCCAACTTATTTTTTCAAAAAATAAACTAGAAACATAAATACTCATTTTATTAAGTAAATATACATATATGATATAACCACACTAACGTCAAAAATCTGATTTTCTAGCTTCATTATATATTTATTTTAGTTTATAATTATACCCACTAAAAAAAAATTCACGACTTTGTAATTGACTGATTCCATCACATGACATAGACGTAGAGTTTAAATTCCTCCAACTTACAGGAAGAAAAATATTTCTAAAAGGTGGGGCCAAAAATCTCAAGCCATGTGTTTACAATTACCAATTTTATATTCTTGCATCACAATTTCCGTAAACACGTATTATTATCAATGTAACATAACAAATTAAATGATATTTGTTATAATAACTAAAGTAATGTTACGGTACGTAATTGGCACAAAGGTCGGTGAGCCAAAGCCTGATTATTACAATGGATTTAGTCGATTTCATAAATAGTATACAAATTTTCACTGTCATAAGAGGATTTTTGCATGTCTGGAGTAACTTTAATAATAGTTAAATATTGAATGAGATATGAAGGAAACTTGGGACGTAGGAAGAAAAAAAAAAGGGAAAATAGAATATTAAAATCATTATAAGTGAGTTTAGTGTATTACAAGCAACAACCAAGGAGTCCTTTATAGCCTTTTCTTTTTAGCTAATCTACGTCGAACTTTAGTCGTACATTTATAATTCTAAACTACATTAAATATCATCTTTTGCAGTAAAAAAGCTCAAATATTGAGGCCCCTTTTGCTTTCTTCCCCCCCCCCCCCCCCCTTTCGCTCTTTAATTTCTTCTTTACTTCTTTTTTCTTTTTTTTTTGCCTGACAAAATTCTGTCACAAACTTTTTCTTTTTCCATGGTCTGCACGGCTGGAAAAACAGACCCGCAATGAAAGCAGCCAAGCGTGAAAATTCCAAGACATTTTACTCACCAACTGATTTGACCAAGACTTCCTTTTCTCAAACTTTAATCGGGTTTCGTAGAAATTTCGTGAAATCACATTAACCATGTAATAAGTCTACTCTTGTCTTCGGTTCAGACTCTCACCATTTTGAAAGAAAACCTTTTCTAAATATTTGGTCCAAAGTCTCAAGCCGTGTTGACCCCATCACCTAGAACTATGGTTTATTAATTTATTCCAAGGAACATGAAAATTCTTTACTCACATTCCCACTAAGTTTCGAGTCCAAATCTGCTGTCTCGATTTGATAGTCCTCTTTAGTTGTCTCACCACTAAAATATTGACAGTTTATCATAATGTGTCCCGTCATCTTCTTTAACTATAACACTTTCTCCAGACGCAGTTAACAAACGAATTATGGTGCCAACATTTTAGTGGTGAGACAACCTAAAGAACAGAACAGTGACAACAGATTTGAACTCTTAAGTTTCCAGGAAATTAGGTTCTAACTTTATCAATCTCAACTTTATGAAGTGAGTTCTATTAATACGTACGGACTGTTTGACACTTCTTACATAAGTTATTGTCCATCACTAAACAAAATCCTTGAAACCAACTTCGCTTCTTCCCAAAGCAGAAAGCTAATATGGTCCCTGCAAATTTTGAAGAAAACCCACAAATTATTACTTCAAAGTTGCTCAGTTCCGTAGTCCAAACTACGATATTGGAGTTTATCCTCTCTACTTCTTTCACAACAGTCACCATTCTCTTCTTCCTTCCACATTATCATCATGAATATGGAAACTCAGTTCCCATTCAATTCTTTAAAAGTTGCCCTTTAGCTTTTCATGCCTTCGTGATGCTTCTGATCTTCGCTTTCTCTGGCTCGTATATCGCACTGCTGTTCCCCGACAAGCCGAAAATCTCGAGCTCTTGCGGATGTTTTTCAGTGGTTTCCATAGCTTTGTCTGTGGCAGTATTGATGTTGGGGTTTCGGAATAACACTTGTAGTTCCTTTAATCTTCTATTTCCTAGTAAAAAATTGATCACATGATGTTAATATTGAGAATTTTCCAGGAATCTTCATTTATTTAACTGATTGAAACTGCTTTGTATACAAATGGCTAGTTTTATTCCTTTGAGATCACAAAAGAAAGCGTTTTTTTTTTTTTTTCCTCCATAAGGTTATCAGCAAAAAGAATCAGGACAATGCAATGAGGTCGGCAACTACTTTGCACCACATTATTTTCCATCTCAACGTAAAAAGGAAATAAACCACATTATTTTCCATCTCAACATAAAAAGGAAAATAAACAAAATATCTCATCGAGAAAATCCTGAAGGAAATTACCGCGTTAAAAAATGAAAAATGAAAAACACTACAAAACAGAAAATTTCACCACAAGGTATAGTCTATAACACACCTAACACGTCAATTAGAATGAATGACTAACAACAGAATTTGCTTATGTTAACATAAATAGGAGTAAAACAAAGTTAGGTATAGCTTAATGATCATCTGTGATTAAAGAAACCGCACAATTAATTACCATAGCCACTTCACAACTAATGGCTTTCTTAAAAAGATAAAATAAATTAATGACTTTAGCACTAGTTTGAGGATTCCAAAGTTTAGAGTTGTAATGTAAGGATGTTAAAAGGATTTGGAAATGCTTGCAAGTCTCTCTTTGCATTTAATGTCATTTTATCAGTTGCTGTCGTTTTTCAAAACCTTGTCGTCTTTCTAACTTTTTTTTTTTTTTCCCATAAGTTCGTCGCTTTGTGTTTTTTTGTTCTTGTTTTTCTTGTCGGTGTCGTAATTAACTAGTTTTATTTAAGAGATTTCCTATTTTGTAATTCATGTGTCCTTGATAGGTTGTAATCGTTTTAGAGAAATTGTCGTTTCCTCATATCACTGTCGTTTAAATGAGATATCTACACAACTGGTTTTGGATAGAGAAGTATAGAAAGTTACTGCTATTCAGCAGTTGATTTACACGAAACAACCTAGAAGTAAAGAAAAGAAAAGTGCTTTAAAGAGAGGAAAAAAAGAGGAGGAAATCAATTAAAATTCCATTAAGGGGCATAGACAAGTTCAAAATCCACATGGAAGAAATTGGGAGGGTCTCTCTAGCTTATTCCTCCCAAAGAGAACATCACGTGCAGGGCACGGATCGAAAAAGCCTGAAACATCAAGTTTCGACTTCTAATCATGATCAAAATTTTAATTAACACACTATATCTATATGTTTTAATGTAAATAATGAAAGAGAAAATAATTAACATCAAGGGAAAACTAACATATCTTAATTAGGTTGACATCCACTAGAAATCCTCGTTCCACGTTAAGCTCCTCACTCGTATTATTATTTAAAAAGAAAAACAAGTTACATGGAAGAAATTGGGAGGGTCTCTCTAGCTTATTCCTCCCAAAGAGAACACCACGTGCAGGGCACGGATCAAAAAAGCCTGAAACATCAAGTTTTTGACTTCTAATCATGATCAAAATTTTAATTAACACACTATATCTATATATTTTAATGTAAATAATGAAAGAGAATAATTAACATTAGGGAAAACTAGCATTTCTTAATTAGGTTGACATTCACTAGAAACCTCGTTTCCACGTTAAGCTCCTCACTCGTATTATCACTATTTAAAAAGAAAAACAAGTTACATAAATTAACTCACGAACTAAAATAAATAATAGCTATCTATAAGGGACAATCGAACAATCAATTGATGCAGACACAAACAAGCAGAATTTGAGACCAGAAAGAACAACCAAAACCATACTTTTGAAAATAATCTAATAGACTAATACGCTATATATAAACATATATATATGTCTATACATATATATATATATATTATACTTCTAGGTGAGTGAATCATGTAAATCTTGCATCCAAAGTCGCACAATGTATGTTCTATAAACAAATTACATTCCTCATTGTCCCCTCTAAAACCCATGTAAATTTTTTCATTTCAATTTGCATCAAGAAATACTGATCCGAGCTTCATATAAAGCCCACTATAGCTAGCAAAAGAACAAATAAGGTAACAGACGTTATCGACTTTAATTTCAAGTAGTAAAATTCAAACAAATTTCCAGTTGAATCAAATCATTATATCTTTTTCAACTTTTCCCGTACAAAAAAGAAAAATGAAAGAAAAACTATCCAAATGGCATAAAGTAGAATTTAAAAAGTATCTTGTGATAATATGAGCATCATGAGCTGGTTGTGTCCTGATAGAGAAAAAAAGGACTGTTGTCAAGCCCCAGATAAAACATTGTGCATGTGACGGATTGAAATTTTTTTATCCAATTCTAGTGTCTCAAATGGTTAATTACATAACATCGTGTAATTTACTAAAGTCACCTACATGTTAAAGCACAAAATGGTCAGTTACAAAACTTTTCAAATTTGTTAAATGACGTGATATAACATGATTGATTAGGCAACATTGTTAAGATAAAAATTTGAACCGTTTATTTATGACTTTGTGCTTGGGCCAAGGGGCCAATAGTCGACAAAGGGAGGGAAGCTCAGCAAGAGAAGATATTGGATGTGAGCTTTCAAATTCTGAAACTACCAACGTAATAAAATTAAACAAAATAGTAATTTTGAAATAAATAGTAATAAATTATAGTATAAAATTTTAAGTAAAATTTTTATTAAATTTTTCTTCAAGAAAAAATCCCTCCTTTACTCTTCTCTCTTTTCTATGAAAAAGTTTTAAAAATTGTAAATTTTTTATCTATTTTTTTTAAAAATTGACAAAAATTACAGAAATATATTATAATTAAAATATTTCAACTCAAACTAACTATTTGATACAACCAAACAAACGCTTTTTTATTGTTTGAAAATACACGATTATGTTTTTTTGCTTCATTAGCCTGAATTTTTATATACAGTTAGTAATTGGAGGTGACCCGAAATTATTGGTTGGGTCTAGAGATGTGTCTATTAAGAGACAATCTTATAAATCACTCTTTAGCTTAAACTTTGGAATTGGGCCAAGAATAACGGTTTTATATCCCAATAGACCCTATCAATCGGGATAAATTAATATATATATATATCAAAAAGTAAATGAACGAAGCATAGAGATGAACATATAGGGTGGCCGTATATAAGAAGATAAGATATTGGAAAAAAAAAAAAAAAGGGGTCGTGCTCGGAGATGGACAACAACAACTATGTCTACGGACGATACACTTTTAAAGCCATTCACATCCGTAATAAAATTGAGAGAAAGAGCAAAATAGTATTTTTGAAATATTTGTCTAACTTAGTAATAAATTATAGTATAAAATAGGGCACGGAAAATGGTTCAAAGTATAGTAATAAATAGCTACCTTTTTATAATTCAGAAAAATTTATGAATTAATCACATAACTAAATTAATATCAAGAAAAAATCCCTCCTCATTTTCCTTCAAAAACAAAATTTAGGGGGGGGGGCTAAAAGTGAAAAATAAAGGGAGGTTTATGTTTTTTCAAAAAAAATTTAAGGGGCCAACCATGGGCCAGAGGTGGCTCACAGGCCCATGTTGGCTTCGTCTCTTGCTATTATAATTATTCATTTCATTAATATAAAAATAGAATTATTGGTATCAATTCATCTTATCCCATATTTTATTATAAAATCTCAATATTCCTCAATAATAAAAAAAGTACCTAGTAAAATTCTATTTGAAAAATGAGTCCAATCTTCACTTTTAGGGCACATAGATCCTAAAGTGAAGCTAAAAATAAAATATCGAATCTTGGACGTGTCTCTGAATTAAGGAGAAATACAAACATTATTACCGGTGCACCAACTCATTAATGATTCACATGCTAGCTATTATTGAATTAAGGATATAACCACATATTTTCTCAAACATTATCCGCTTTAAATTACAGAGAAAGAGGCTTTCAAAACTTGCTTACGTGGTTTGCCTCAATCGTTAGTGTTAAACCTAGTATACCTATTCTTGACGAACAAATAGTAACCTAAAAAGTTTGGAATAAAATAAGACACATTATAAATGCAAAACGGAAAACTAAATTGATATACATTTTGTTATTATATTATTTTGAAGCCCAATTGGAGAGCCAATTATTTCCACAAGGGCCAGTATCGCTTGATTGTTATGAGGTCACAATCATGGAAGTCCATTTTAACAAATATTATTAACAAATTTGTCATATCTTCTTTGACTTTTAGGACCTGCTTTGTCCTACTTCAAACGTTTTCTTTAAATTTTTGCCACGAATCATTAAGTTATTGGTATGGTATAGATTTTTTTACCTACAGTATTAGTAGATTTCTATTGCATTACTGATAGATTCCTTTAGTGATATTAGGTAGGAAACATAAAGATATTATTGATACTTTTTTACAAGCGAAAAAAAAATATATAATTAACATAATTTGATACAGATCTAACAGTTTATATATTAAAAATATATACTTTTAATACCCAATTTTTGAATGGTTCTAAATTCCATTTTATTCAATGACAGCGGAAAAGTTAGGCTGGTAGGCTTGACTTGATGTCACATGCAATTTTATTTCTATTTATAATTTCTTTTAATGAATAAAACTTAATCCAACCACGTGGTTGAATGCTCAAATTTAATATTGCATACTAAATAGGAATTATTATCAATCTTATCTCTTCGTAAAAAGACATATATATAGAATTTTCATTCTATTGTATGTACTCCCAAGCCAATTCTTGGAAGCGACTTTCAAATTATTTCTAGACGTCACTGTTGAGCTTGTGCTATTTTCCCACTTAGTTGGGATAATACCACTACAAAATTCTTTTCCTATATATGCATGAGATTTCAATGAAATTCATTTTATAAATTAATCATTAGATAGCGATTATAATTACAATCTAACGATAATTTCATATCATACTAATTCAATAATGTTCACTAGACCTTCTTGAAAAACAAATTTTTCGTCACATATCACATGCAAATATCCATCTATTATCATTTTAGGAAAAGTCGACGTTATTAAAATCAAACTTTTAGTTTTATTTCTTTTTCCTAATTAGCTTTCTGTTTTTAGATATTATAATAATTTATCTTTGAGTTTGAAAAAAAAAAAAAAGTGTGTCAATTTATCTCTCTCGCATTTTTTAGGAGAAAAAGCGAAAAGTTGTAAAGTTCAATTTTCTTTAAAGAAGAGTTTTATAATTTCCTTCAACAAATTTTGGGTGGTGGATCTGTTTTCACTTAAGGATGTTTTACATATCTCTCTCTCTCTCTCTTTTTTTTTTTTAAATAATCTAAAACATGGATAAAATTGAAAATATTTCTTAAATCTAAAACTATTCCTTTTTTAATTTAGAAATTGCAAAAAAGCTGAAATTAGTGTATATAATATATATTTATACAAATAAATTCGTGTAATCACCATAGATATGTCATAATTCATGCAAACAACTTAATGCACGATTTCAACAAAAACATTAATTAAAAGATAAAACCCTACTTTGACAAAAAAAAAAAAAAAAATTTCTTCTAGAACCATAAAGAAACATGAATAATCATTCAACTAACCCTAACCAACGAGGCTACCACTAACCACCCAAAATAGACCCAGCATGATTGGTCCAAGCTGCCAACTTTTTCTAATATTGCAAAGTCTGTCGTGGCTAATTAATCTTCGACCAATTTGGGGCCAAATATTGCGTTGAAATATTTGTAGCCTCCATTAATTACTGGACCCAACATTAATAGTGATGCAAAGTCTAGTCCTAATAATCTCCAAGCTTACATTACTCTCCTTCTAGATTATTAAGATACATCACATCTCACCTATATATATATATATATATATATATTCATGCAAGCAAACACCGTCGATATTTCCAAATTTTCATTTTTGAAAAGTACTAAAATTTCTTTTCAACGTAAAATTGTTTCTATCAAAATATCAGGAAAATATTAGTAGATATCGGTAAACATCTGCAAATCTAGAAGCAAATTTTATTATCGATAAACCCAATGTAATTTATGCAAAATATAAATATATATGGTGATAGTAACGGCAAACTTTTGGACACGTGGATATTATCAATGCATATCATAATCTTGTCTTTTACTAATCTTTTTGTTCAGAAAAATGGTAAAAATTTCTTCAAAACCGAAAGAAACACTAATCAAGTAACAGCCTCCTGCAACTTTCTTTTGGTACTAAGATATGTAAGATATAAGAAGTTTTTCATATTAAACTTGTTTATTTATTTTTATGCTATCATAAAATGCTGGAAACATGTTTTTGAAAAACTTTCCATAATTTTTTGTAAATATTTTTTTAGTATGTTCATCGATATTAATAATATCTTCAAAATTTTTGTAAAACTAAAATATCACTATTTCACTAATATTGATAATATCTCCACGAAATTTTTGTAAAATTAAAATACATATATTTCTACTGATATTGTCCTTGAGATATATATATATACACACACATATTAGAATGTATGAATAGTTTAACCATGATAAACACATTTTTAAAATAGAAAACAACATGCCCCATATTCTATTCAATTAAACATGTCTCCGAAATTTTTGTAAAACTAAAATACCGATATTTTCATTAATATTGGTAATACCTCCGTGAAATTTCCATAAAATTAAAATAAGATATTTCTACCGATATTGTCCTTGAGATATATATATATATATATTATGGAATGTATAAGTAGTTTAACCATGATAAAGACATTTTTAAACACAAAACACCATGCTTCATATATTCTATTCATTAAACACAAATAGTATTTTCATCCCCCCCCCCAAAAAAAAAAAAAAAAAAACATGCGTACGCCCTTATGTATATAAATATATTTTACTTGAGGTAGGTGAATTTAAACTCTATAATTTATAATAAAATCAAATTTAAAATTAAGGTTAAACTATATCCGCAACCACGTCCTAATAATTCTTAATACCAAGCTTAAATTCATTTAATATTGCTAATTAAGTTATCTTGATAAAAATTTTAAACAGTGCTTAAGGTGTCGGCAGGCTGGGCTCGAGAGACCAAGGATCACATGAAATTTATACGTAATCGGCCACTATTTCTTTTTCTTTTTTCTTTTTTCTTTTTTCTTTTTTTTTTTTCGTTTGAAAAACATAAAAAGGAAGTAGGAGCTCTTCTTTAAATATGAACCAGAACTTGTATTTCAGAGAAATAGCCATACAACCACCAGAATGTTTATTTGGAGGCTATTCAAACTTTGATTTATGCATTAATTACTCTTTCAAGAAGAATTTCCATTTTTCCAAAAATAAAAAAAGAATTTATATTTCTTCTGTTTTCCAAACTATTATTTGTTATGTATGCATGGCTAAAGAAATTAGTAAGGCTCCAAAAATGGTGTCTTTGACAACAAAACCAGCACCTAACTCTTTTATTTTGGGAAGAACATAACCCAACTCGAAGTACACATGAAGATCTCAATCACGAGTATCAGTTTGATACGTTGTCCCGAATTTTATATCTTATTTATTGCTCACAATCAATCCTTATTTTTCATATCATCTAAATATTTCGATCATAAATATTAAATAAATTGTCTTAATAATATTGAAGTGATAGTAAAAATATATATATATGAGTCAACAGGTCTAGATTTCTTGATCATTGATCTATTGGCTCGGAAGCGATGTTAAAGCCAGTCCATTCCCAGCACATATAAGTTTCTAACCATTAATTTGGATCTCATTCTAAACAAAAAACAAAAATTGTCTTTTTGAAAATTTTTAACCATCTCAATCAAATACTATCTTGTTTCAGAATAACCAAAGACCAAAATACACGCTTTCAAACTACAAAGTTATACCGTTCTCTCTCTCTCTCTCTCTCGTTTTTTTTTTCCTTTTGTTTTTGTTTTTTGTTTTGTTTTTTGTTTTCTTGTTTTTTTTTGGAGTGTTGCTTGGTAGCTGCCCGGTTGGTACTTTCTCATTAGACGAAAAAAGAGACATTTATTTTCCTCGACAGCAAACTAATACGTGTGAAAAAAGTTTAAAAAAAAAAAAAAAAAAAACGTACGGACTTTGGAGAAATTACACTTGTCGGCGTGTTCTAGCTTGAACTCAGGGACAACATTTGTTGGCATCCGTGTGCTTGACGTTGACAGTGTCTTTTTATATCCAATTGACATATTTTCTTTTTTCTTTTTGTGCTTTTTTTTTTTTTTTTTCTTCTTCTGGCTTGAAGTTATATCGAATTGACTTGTTAATAAATGATCTTGACTATGAAATTATCCAATTTACCTATTTTTTTCTCAGCCAAAAAAAAAATCCCATTCTTTTTTAAACTAACTGATTTTGTTAGTCTCTGACTCTCTGTTAGCTTTTAAGGCATATTTTTGTGATGCCTAAAAGTAGGGAAATTTTTTTTTAAAGTGTTTGATGTTTTTGTTTGGAACAATGAATGAAACTAAAATTTTCCAACTTATTTTTATCTTTTTTTAAAAATCAATAAAAATTTTAACTAATTAACTTTTTTAAAAAATCAAACAACTCAAATAAATAAATAAATAAAATCCAACCCCAATTAGTACATCAAGTGCGAACAAAATTAAATATACGTATAAACTCTTTGTCAAAATTGCGAAATGGGGAGGATGAGGATTACTTGCAAATAAGAGAGGGGAAGAGGACTTGGGAAAGAAAGGAGTTGATTCAACTGTTATACTAATTCTCATGTTTTCTACGACAACTTGTAACGAACGCAAAGGACTCGCAAAACAAATTCTTGCCCAAATTAGCTATAGCTCTTTTGGCTTTAATACATGAAAACAACTTTTTTCAGTCTTAACCTCGATCTTTTTATTTCATATATTTAAACTCATAATTTATTTATTTATTTTTTACAATATTCTCTTACACAAAAATTTAAATTTATTATTCATACTTACTTTTCAAATTTAAGAATCCAATCCGATCATTAAAAAGCTTAATTTTGTTGATAATTAATTACCTAAAACCATGCAACAAAACGACTACCTTTACTCAACTTGCTAACTGTGGGGGGCAAAAAATATACGTGTATATATATATATATATATAGATATAAAAAGTAAAGTACAAAAGGATATTCAAACGACATCATCATAATGAAGAATGATCAAAGGAGAAGCAATCGCCATACGTGTGTACACATATATGGTACAAATATAATTTTGCACATTGCCCCGACAAAGGGTTTTGGCATCTTCTGCTGAGGATGATCCCATAATCTTTTTCAAAATGAGACCACACAAGCCGTGCCAAAAGCTTGCCATTCCATCATGTCATGCAATGCAAGCAAATATACCTTTGAAGATTTCTCTTTCTCCTCTCTCTCTCTCTCTCTCTCTTTTTGCCTTTTCACATTAACAAATCACAAGACTTTAACCATATAAAACACAAAAAAGTCTGTATAATGTTTTCTCCAACAAGCTATTTGAATTAGCTTAAAAAAATGAATTAAAAACGGAGATCGAAATAGATTCTAACCATCAACTTTGATCATAATAAATTAGTTTGACGGCTTTTTTTTTTTTTTTTTCATTTCGATTAGACTATTTATCTTAGGGAAAAAAAATGTATGTAAATTATCTTTGAAGTTTTCTTACCCTAACAAAGCTACAATAAATAAACCACCGTGCGCGTGAGAAAAGGTTCCATTAAGTGACTAGTCAAGACGTGATGATCTTTAAAGGAGGACATCCCTCCCAGTACGTTCGTCGATCTCACATTAGCTGGTATTATATATAATATATATATATATACACACACACACACATATATATATAGCCTATCATCAAATCAAGATATGATGATTTGCATGATTTGGTGCTAATATTCTAAATTTTTTTATATTATTTTATTGACTAATAATTGTAAGCATTTGTTTGTTTTATGTCCCAAAAGAACCTACATCAAATTTTGACAAATGAGGTTGATTACTTAATCCACTAGTACTGTTTCTTTACTTAATTTGGTTTACGATATATTATAATATGATATTTGCATGGTTTGATTCGGGAACTTTTTGGTCCTATAGTGATTAATTATGTATGAATTGCCTAATATGTATTATGATGGACACTTGTAATATTTTATTATCCTCTTTGTGGAGTCCAAAATCTTGATTTGTTATTTAATTAGTTTAAGTGCCGAATCATGATAAGAAAATCGTAAATGTTTTAAACAGATCATGGTGATCTTACTTTTTTTCCCCCTTCCTTGTTATCTTCTACTACAAAATATTTTTTTAATTTATTTTCTAGTAATTATGAACCTCGAACTTCAATATCCAAATACCTTTTCTTATATATGTATATATATATATATATTTTGCAAATTTTGGGGTGAAATGATTTGAATTATAAATTTCAACAAAGACAACTTACAGTTTTTATGTTTTAAAATATTAGAAAATATAATTGAAAATTTTCTCATTTATCTTTTTAATAATTATGTTTCAAAATATTAGAAAATAGTATTTAAAATTTTCTCATTTACCTTTTTAATAAGTAAAACACTAATACTTTGTTGGGTTTATAAGTTTAACTCCAACTAAACTGTATTTTTTTAATTGGATTTTTGTCTTTTTTTAAAAAGTCAATAAAAATTCAACTCCAATCAATGATCCAAACGGAAGCTAAGTATTTGAAATCGTTGTCATCCAATCTTTATTTAGCTAGAGAGGAGAGTTAAAGAGATTTGTAGTCTCCAACCGAATCCATCAAATTAAATCCTTTTAATAGTGGAAGGATTTAAGTAATTAATTATCAAGTTTAAGCTTCAAAAAACTATTTTATCCTTCAAAAAAGTTATGAAAATTTATATAAAATGACTATATAATAATTAAGCAAACAATTATTATTAATCATTTTAACAAATCTCCCCGTCTTTTATCAAATAACATTAAATCCTTATAATCATATTCGCCTTTTTTGTTTCCCATCATTGTAACTTTCTCCATTTCCGACCAAAAGGAACCTTATTCTTTTTATTTCCTAATATAAATAGCAACTTGGATCTTTTTTTTTTTTTCCTTTTTTATTATTTATTTATTTTTTTTTCCGTGAAACTGAAATGGCAAAAGCTCGTTGGCCAATAAGAGCAAGCAAATTAGCAGATTCCTAGTGCATTGGTTCGAGACCAGACCTCGTACAAAGGCAAAGATGTTTTCTTGTTCCACAAAAATAGCTGGAGACACAAACACATTTCTCTGTTCTTTTTTTTTTTTTTTTTGGGGGGGAAGTAAATTACTCTCTTCTTTTGTTGAAACAAATAATAATAATAATATTTGTATTAAAAGATATTTAATAAATGAATCTGTCTCTCTTGCACATCCACCACACAAACACCATGATTTGATGAAATTTGAGTGTTTTTTTTTTTTCCTTGAAGAAGAAATTTGGGGTGTTTTTAGCCTTTAGGAATTTACTCCATTTAGATCACGTATCCATTTTCAAAAAAGGATTTTTTTTTTTATTTTAAATGAGAAAATATTTTCTTTTATGAATAAGATGGTGTTTTGATGTGAAAAAAAATTTTCTTTTTAAAAATAAAAAATTATTTAGAATGAGAAAAAATATTGTTAGACATAATACACTGTGGGAAGATTTCAAAAAAATTCACTTTCATCTTCTGAAAAAATAACGTACAAAATAAATTTAAAAATGAGATAGTTTTTTTTTAAATAAAAGAAAATAAAAAAATCAAGATCAAAATTATTTTGTAAAAATATTCCAATTTCAAAAATTAGATACATCATTATTATGACATAAGAATAAAATTTGCATTAAAAAATAATAATAAAATGGATTTCTCTTACACACAGCCCCGTGATTTGATGAGGTTTGGGTTTTTTAATTTTATTAATTTTATTTTTTTAAGAAGAAATTTAGGAGGTGTACTTGCCACCTGCCGGAAATTTTAGTTCGCTGACCAACCCAGATACTCTGTTCTGACAATGACACGTGTCTTTCTGCAGCTAAATCTCATAATTATGTCTTCATCCCACTAGGGCTCCACATTTGTCAACACGCGCGTCGGCTGCAATTCTTTTTAACAATATATTTTTTTTCTTTTGAAAAAAATAATTATCTGATGATTTTTGCTTTACCAATAACAAATATTATTTTAATTATTTCATTAACCTTTTAACGGTTAAATTTTTAAATATTTATGTTACAAATTTATAAAATATGATGTATAATAATTTTTAAATTATAAATCATATTATCAAGAAGATAATCAAACGATTGAAATAACAGTTTTTTTTAATAATAAGTTTTACTTTAGAATTTATATTCGATTGGATAAGAAAAAAAAAAAAAAGAAAGAAAAAAGAAAATGCATAATCGGAAATTAAAAAAAAAAAAAAGAGAAAAGGTACGTAAAGGACAACAGATGTGTTAGTTTGGTTTAGATGCCAAATTATATAAAATGAGTTCCTACTTCCTAGCAATCACCGAGACACAAAACAAAAAGGTTAAAAAAAATGATAAAATAAAAAGAAAACGCGTGGTCTCGATGAAAACTTTGTAAGATTACTTTGAGTTTAAGTTACAAATTATGTAAATATATTTTTAAGAGACTCGTTAAGAACAAACAAATCTACAAGGTTTTTTTGTTTTAACAAGATTGTTGGGAAAATAAATCAATAAATGTATCGGGACATCCTAATTAGATTGTTATCTCTTTAGCATCCTCGTCATTTATTTAAATTTTTTAAACAAATCTAAAAGGTTTTTAAGTTGTTTTGTTTACATTTTTCATCGCCTTGATAATATTGATTCCTTTAAATATGTCACTATTTACCAACTCCGTTGTCCTTTTTCTTCCAAAAAAAAAAAAAAAAAGCAAAAAACAAGTGCAAGTCTATAATTAATATTTTTGGAACATATAATATTGAACAGTATTCAAATATGTTCATATTAGATTGAATTTTATTATTATTTTTTTCAGAATTTCCTATTTTAGGCATATAGTCTGAAAAAGAATGTGCATGTTTATAAACATTGAATACAATAAAAATCACGTTAGATAAAGAAAAGTATCAAAAACTACACTAATGTACAATATAGAATAGTATGAACATTATTCCGTTCAACATTAAATTCAAATTTAACAGTATGAACATTATATTGCTCAACATTAAATTCAAAGTTTTTTCTTTCTTATAACTTTCTACGATACAGATATGCTTATAAACATTGAATTTGATAAAAACCAGATAAAATTAGAAAGTATACAAAAATTATAAAATTCTCTTCTTTATTTTTTATTTTATTTTTCTCAGACAAGACGTATAGTTCTGACTTTCAAGTGAATCTTCCCCGATTTTTCCTCATTTTTTTATAATTACAAAATAACAATAAAAATAATATCATGATCAATTTAGACACAAATAAAAATATAAGATTTTGTTTCAATTTAATTTTAATTAAATTATATTTTTTATTTTAATAGTGGGTGTTTGTTTTAAGGTTCATTTTAAATTAAATTGTGCTTTTTTCTTAATTTTTGTCTCTAATTAAATTTTATGTCTTTTCTAAAAAATTTTTATTTATTTTTAAAAAATCCCTTAAAAAATAAAAATTATAATTAATTTTTAAAAAATAAATCAATTTAAATTTGAAAATTTTATCACTAATTAACTGAACAATCACGTTAAGTGAATGTGAAGTTGGAGTTTGTTTAAGGGGTTTTGGGGAGTGTTTGACCCGTCCAACCCGTTCTGAGTCTTGTCCACCACCCTGACAGGCGTATTATTAGATTTAAAGCAAATTTCTATTTTATCTTCACTTTAAAATTCTCTAAAATTTTATTTCTTTATTTATTTTTTGATTTGTTTTGTCATTCTTTCTCAGAGACCACATTAATGTTTTCTGTCCTTTTCTGTTCTTATCTTTTAATTAATTTACTTGTTTATTCATATTTCTTCCTCTCACTAATTTACCTTTAATTCACTAATTAAAATCTAAAAATTATGAGCTCATTAATAATTTACTACACGACAAACCTTCTATAAACCTTTAATTCGCTTTTTTATTTTCTTTTTCTCTCTTCTTTTTTTTTTTCTCTCTCTTCTTTTTTTCTATTTCAGAAATTGCTCTAATTAATTAACGAAGAAGTTTTAATTAATAAAGAAATAGAAGCATTAATAAAAGACGAAGACTTTCTCCCCCAGATAGAAGGGAAAGAAAAAGAAAAGAAGAGTCAGCCATTGATGAGTTCCGAAGCTTTTCCCGCGAGACTGTAACTTCGTCTTTCAATTTCCCAACAACGCCTCCTCAAGCCTTTCTCAACACCTTCCTCTTGAACTCCCAAAAAAGAGAGAACTTTTTTTTTTTAATTTTATTTTTTCCCATTTTGGTCCACATTTTCTCTCCCCGTTTTATTTTCTCAGGAAAATCCGTCGATTCTGGAAACTTTTTTCCTCCCAAAATCGCAAATGCGCGTGATTCTGGCTCCTGTACGACGAGTCAGAGCCGCGAGACAGATTCAAACCCTCATCTTCGTTCAAACCTTTTGACAAGTACTAAATCGAGGAAAAGAAAAGAAATTTTAAGGTCACAGAAACTTTCTAACGTTGTGTTAGGGCTTCTAGAACCTCGTTCGGTTGTTATTTATAGTTTCGAGACCAACAGTTTCTGAGTTGTGTTGTTTTGGCTTTTGTGCGGAGATTACACTTCCTCTGTTTTCGTTGGCTGTGGTTTCGTCAGATTACAAAACCCCTTACATTATATGAACCAGCTTGCTTATAGACATATACATACACATATATACATATAGATAGACATACATATATATATTTATATAATCATTTTCCCCAAATTAGTCTATAATTCTTCTGTTTTCAGAAAAAATATCTTCAAAAAGTTTGAATTGTTTGAAGAAACAGAAATCATAATTAGAGGACTAATTTGATTAGAAAAATGGTGGGTGGTGGGGGAAGAAGAATGAAGCTGCGTTTCAGCAAGATCTACTCGTTCAGATGCGGGAGAGCGGCTTTCAAAGAAGACCATTCGCAGATTGGAGGGCCAGGATTTTCCAGAGTCGTTTATTGCAACGACCCGGATTGTTTCGAGGCCGGGATTCGGAATTACGCCGATAATTACGTTAGAACAACGAAATATACACTTGCCACATTCTTGCCAAAGTCGTTGTTTGAGCAGTTTAGGAGAGTGGCCAATTTTTTCTTTTTGGTCACTGGGATTTTGGCCTTCACACCACTTGCTCCTTACTCGGCTATCAGTGCTATTGTCCCTTTGATTATCATTGTTGGAGGGACCATGGTTAAAGAAGCCGTAGAAGATTGGCGGAGAAGAAAGCAGGTAAACTTTTTTTTTTTTTTTTTTTTTAATTTTAATTTTTAAGGTAACTTTATTTTGTCTAAATGACTGTTTATTTATTCGTTTATATATATATATATATTTGGAGAAGTTACAATATGGGTTGTTTAGTGCTTGTATGAGGAGCTATTATCTCAAATGATTCTTGTTAGGTCATATGGATGTTCATGTATTGGCTGGATGAGATTGGTTTGGTCACAAGATTAGAGATTTGAGATGTCTGTTGGATTATATGAGCTATGTAATTAAGATTTTCTAAGATTTGTAATTTGGATATGTTTTGTTTATTTTTTCAATTTCATATTTTTGTTGGATTGATTGAATAAAATAGACGATGTGAAGCTATTCGCAGTGGTTAGATTGTATAAGCTCTTGTATATTGCAGAATTTAGATTATCAAATTTGGCGAACGATTTAGTTAAAGATATAATTCAGACAATTCTTAGTCTAAAAGTTTATAAATTTGTTTTCTAGTGTATTTTTTTTCCCCCATGAACTGTTCCACCCAGATATGTAATTTTGGTGAATTGAAATTTGTCTCCAGGACATTGAGGTGAACAACAGAAATGTCAAAGTGCGTAAACATGACGGTACATTTGGTTTAACTGAATGGAAGAATCTGAAAGTGGGAGATGTAGTGAAGGTGGGAAAAGATGAATTCTTTCCGGCAGATCTCCTCTTGCTTTCGTCCAGTTATGAAGACGCAATCTGCTATGTTGAGACCATGAACCTTGATGGAGAGACAAACTTAAAATTGAAGCAGGCATTGGAGGTAACTTCATTCTTACATGAGGACTCTAAATTCTGTGATTTCAAGGCTGTTGTCAAATGTGAAGATCCAAATGCAAATTTGTACTCTTTCGTCGGAACTTTGGAATCCGAAGAGCAACAGAATCCCCTTTCTCCTCAACAACTTCTTCTCAGGGATTCTAAACTCCGAAACACAGACTATGTATATGGGGTTGTCATCTTCACCGGTCGTGACACAAAGGTGATTCAAAATTCTACGGATCCCCCTTCAAAGAGAAGCAGAGTTGAGAAGAAAATGGACAAAATTATATACTTTTTGTTCTCTCTTTTGTTTCTGATGGCATTTGTTGGGTCAGTTTTTTTTGGTATTTCAACTGAAGACGACTTAGAAAATGGAAAGATGGAAAGGTGGTATCTTAGACCCGATGATTCTACTGTTTTCTTTGACCCTAAGAAAGCATCATCTGCAGCCATTTTTCACTTTCTGACAGCCCTAATGTTGTACAATTTCTTTATCCCAATCTCCTTGTATGTGTCGGTAGAAATTGTCAAAGTTCTTCAAAGCATCTTCATCAATCAAGATATTGAGATGTACTATGAGGAAGCAGACAAACCGGCTCATGCCCGTACCTCAAATTTGAATGAGGAGCTCGGCCAAGTTGACACAATACTTTCTGATAAGACTGGAACCTTGACATGCAATTCAATGGAGTTCATCAAGTGTTCTGTGGCTGCAACAGCTTATGGCCGTGCTGTCACAGAGGTCGAGAGAGCTATGGATAGAAGAAATGGTTCGCCTTTAGTTCAACCAAATGTTAATGGATTGAACCGTACAGATGACTCGTTGGATGACAGGCCAGCCATCAAAGGCTTCAATTTTAAGGATGAACGAATCATGAATGGAAATTGGGTAAATGAACAACATGCCGATGTCATCGAGCAATTTTTGCGTTTGTTGGCACTTTGCCATACTGCGATCCCTGAAGTGGATGAAAGTACAGGGAAGATAACATATGAGGCTGAATCTCCGGATGAAGCGGCATTTGTCATTGCTGCAAGAGAACTTGGGTTTGAATTCTACAAAAGAACACAGACTAGCATATCACTTCGTGAGTTAGACCAAGTGTCTGGCAAGAAAGTTGAAAGGTCGGTATTTCGTTGTTCTGTGCCTTCCATAGAAAGCATCACATCACACTCTATGAATGCCATTAACTTGCATCTGTATCACCATATCTTCTGGATCCTTAGTTTGCAGGTCGTTTTACTTCAAGTTGAACTAGTTATTCTAATTGCCAAATGAACAGCCTTCAATTTTAAATGGAGTACCTACTATGCTTTTTATCTTTGCTAGCTTGAAAGTTGCACCCGAGTCTGGAGTAATTTTGTTAAAACTCTTTGGGTGTTAATTACAGGTTACACACACTCAAACTCTATATATGATAGCATCCTACTAAAACTTCTGTGGTTGTCGTTAGATTTATTCTTATTTTTTTCAAGTCATGTCGATTTTAATTGCGTAGGGCTAGTAAACTGGGCAGAAGCTCATCGTATATCTGTATGTGCATTCCCAGCATCTGTAGGGTATTTGTTTTCACTCTTGGCCTGTTAAAGATCCATTAAAGGAGTTTTTCTTTGCAGGGAATACAAACTTCTTAATGTTTTGGAGTTCAACAGTGCAAGGAAACGGATGTCTGTGATTGTTAGAAACGAGGAAGGAAAACTATTGTTACTTTGCAAAGGTGCTGACAGGTGTGTGGTTGGCTATCTTGGACTTTGGATACCATAAATAAAATGAGAGAAGAATTATAATACTCAAAGCTCTTTAATGCTGTTTCATTTTGAATAACCACCTGAACTTGTTTTTCCATGCAGCGTCATGTTTGAAAGACTGGCAAGTAGTGGTAAGACGTTTGAAGAGGCAACAATAGAGCATGTCAACGAATACGCTGATGCAGGCCTTCGGACCCTGATACTTGCCTATCGTGAACTTGGTGAAGAAGAATACAATGAGTTTGAAGAGAAATTTTCTGAGGCAAAAAATTCAGTTAGTGCAGATCGAGGAGCATTGATTGACGAAGTAACTGAAAAAATTGAGAAGGATTTGATTCTTCTTGGTGCAACAGCTGTAGAAGACAAACTCCAAAACGGGGTATGTTGGAACACGCAAAGGTCCTTAACAACTTAAGTATACAGGATATGAAACTGAGAAATAATGTTCTTTTCTTGATGTGCCCGTCAGGTTCCCAATTGCATCGACAAGCTTGCCCAAGCTGGAATCAAAATCTGGGTTTTAACTGGTGACAAGATGGAGACTGCAATTAATATCGGGTATGCTCTCTACTTATGAGATTGGGTGTTAATTTAGATTTGCTTCTTCTTTCTGTAACATGCATTCTGAATTTCTTAGTTTCTCAATCTAATATGTGAATTTGCAGGTTTGCTTGTAGTTTACTTCGGCAAGGAATGAAGCAAATTATAATTAATTTGGATTTTCCAGAAATTCAAGCACTGGAGAAGGCAGGAGAAAAAGATGCTATCATTAAGGTAGTTTATAGTGAAATGAATCTTTTAACTAAGGAAAATTGTAGTACAATACTTGGTTCTACTACAATGTGGCTGGCTGCTAACATTCTTCCTCCGTCATGTTCTAGGCATCAAAGGAGAGTGTTCTCATTCAGCTAAAAGATGGGAAAGCTCAAATTTCTACAGCTAGAGCGGGAGCTGAGGCGTTTGCTTTAATCATTGACGGGAAGTCGCTTGCTTATGCACTAGAGGATGATATGAAGAATATGTTTCTAGAGCTTGCCATCGGGTGTGCATCTGTTATATGCTGCCGTTCATCGCCAAAGCAGAAGGCACTGGTAGGTTACTTTCTTTTATTCTAATTTGCTTTCTGGAAAAACAGTTAAAGAGTTATCCTTTGCTTACAGGGTCGCTTTTTATTTTATCTTATTTTATTTTTCTAAGGTCACAAGACTTGTGAAATCTGGAACTGGAAAAACAACATTAGCAATTGGTGACGGTGCCAATGATGTAGGAATGCTTCAAGAAGCAGACATTGGGATCGGTATCAGTGGCGTTGAGGGCATGCAGGTGCTTGGCACAGATTATTTTGTTTTGTGAATTGAGACAATAGTTACATGTTCACCAAGAAATAATTTCTTATGATTTTCTCGTATAATTCAGGCTGTCATGTCAAGTGATATTGCAATCGCTCAGTTCCGGTATTTGGAGCGCCTGCTACTTGTACATGGGCATTGGTGTTATAGACGGGTTTCATCAATGGTAAGAGCTTCCCACCTATATGAAACCCAATAAACGTCATTTCAAAATCTCAACAAATGACAATTTTTTCAAATGTTTTCATTATGATACTTTAAATGTGACTTCTTTATTCCCCTGTTGGCAGATCTGCTATTTTTTCTACAAGAACATCACATTTGGTTTCACTCTCTTCTTATACGAGGCACATGCTTCATTTTCCGGGCAACCTGCATACAATGATTGGTTTTTGTCACTTTATAATGTTTTCTTCTCGTCACTTCCGGTGATTGCTATGGGAATCTTTGACCAAGATGTATCTGCACGGTTTTGCCTCAAGGTAGGTTATCACCATTAATGAGTTTGACTCATTTACTATTAGGAGTAAAAAGTTATTTTGCGATTGGATTTGCCACTTCTTAAGAAACCAAAAACACAAGAAAAGAGAAGGCCAAAAATCCATTAATAAGGCTAAGATAACATGTCGGTTTTCTTGTTAAATTCTTATGAGATGTTTGCTTCTTTCTTGCAGTTTCCTCTGTTGTACCAAGAAGGGGTGGAAAACGTCCTTTTCAGCTGGCGCCGAATTCTAAGCTGGATGTTGAATGGATTTATTAGTGCCGTAATCATTTTCTTCTTCTGCATAAAATCATTGCAACTACAGGCATTTAATGACGAAGGAAAAACGGTTGGAAGGGACATCTTAGGGGCAACGATGTTTACATGTATCGTTTGGGTTGTAAACTTGCAGATGGCACTCGCAATATCCTACTTCACTCTTATACAACACATTTTCATCTGGGGTTCCATCGCCTTCTGGTATATTTTCCTCTTGATCTATGGAGCCCTGTCTTCCAATTTCTCAACCACTGCTTACAAAATCTTCGTCGAAACGCTTGCACCCACTCCTTCCTACTGGTTAGTCACGCTCTTTGTGGTAATCTCAGCTCTAATTCCGTACTTCACATACTCAGCTGCCCAAATGCGCTTCTTTCCCATGTATCATGGAATGATACAATGGATAAGATATGAGGGGCGATCAAATGATCCCGAGTACTGCGACATAGTTCGACAAAGATCAATACGACCTACCACAGTTGGCTTCACAGCTCGTGTAGTGGCAAGGAGTAGCCGCTTGAAAAACAAAATGCGAAGCCAGTCATGAAGCTTGGAAATTCATACGGTTGGCTGTCAAGGATTATTGATCAGGGGGCTCTGCTTCGAATTCAGATTTGTGCTGCTTGTATATGATTGTGTTGAATAATGGCGAATTTTACGTGCTCTTGTGGCAGGCTCATGTACATGCCTGGAGCTTACAGTTGCTAGATGATTATGTACAGTAATTGTTCGGCTGTAACATATTTTAGATGGTTAGGAAAGCTCTACAATTTGCAAATTTTGATTCTTTGCCTTTTGGCTACAAATTTGTTTTCTAATCATGCAACGTGTATCATTGCCGAGATGTATGTAAAGTAGAAATGAGAAATTCGTACTTTAGATTTATTTAGTGTTCTTTTTACATGAAAAAAATGAAAGCACATCTCCGTTGTTCAAATTATACAAATATTCTCACTACAATTATGGTGAGATCCAAAACGTCCAAGGACCAATTCTTGATAGATGAAAATTGTTCTAAATTAGTTTATCCGCCAATCCAATTGTTTAAATCTTGACGAAAATATGCACATGGGGACCACACATGGTGGGTAAGGGTATTGTAATTTTAAATGTTAGGATTTTTAAGCCAAACATGCTCATTTATATTTTAATGTCTAAAATACGATTTGAGGTTATATATCGTTTAATTATTGTATATATTTGAACTTGAGGTGGGGATTTTAATAATTTCAGTGTCCTTGAGTATATATTTGTCTTCTCTACTGCATCTGCAACCATTTGATGGTTAAAAATATTAGAGATTATATAATTCAAAAAAAAAAAAAAGATTATTCTCATCTATGTCGCATGAACCTTAACCTCATTCTAATTTTCTTCTGAACTTTAAAAACTCCCACTTTGTTCTTTAAATTTTGAAATTAACCCATTTTACTATAATTTTTTTTACCAAAAAAAAATATAGAAAAAAGGGGAAATAGTTATACTAGATCCAGTTTGTTACTATTTACGTTAAAAACAAGCATATAAACAAATATAAAACGTTGTCTCATCCTAGTCCTCTATTCCTCTCTGGTTCAAATCTACCAACGTTTCACAAATGTTGGCGAGAATCTAGCTAGGTGGTGGAGATTCAACAGTCTTCTAATATTAAGAGGGACTGTTGGACTGAATAAAGCCTATGCGGTTAGGAAAAGAAAGACTTTAATTGACATTTCAATAACATATGAAAGATCTGTTTCTTATTTAGTTGAAATCGTGTGCGAAACACATGTGAAGCATATATATATATATATATATATATTAAAATTGTTGAATATTTATTTTATTGATATAAATGTTAAAGTTTTTAATGATATAATATTTTTTTACACATATTTTAGGCTATAATCAAAAAAATGAAAGTAAATACATATTTAAATATATATTTTCACAGGGACAAGTTTGATTAAGAAAATAAATCCATTAAAAAATAGATTTTTATGAAAATAAAAAATAAGAGAAAAAAAAGGGGGACAAAGTTAGAAAAAAGTTAGAAGGAAAGAAATAGAATAGAACAAAGTAATAAATAAAGAAAAAATGAAAAAAGGACATAGACAAAATGATTTAACTAAATTTTTGAACAACATTTTCAAAAAATTCACTCTTTTAATATAATTATATGATAAATTATGATTATGAAAGCTCCAATAATTATTTTTATTTTTTTAGTATTTTTTGATGCATCAATGTAAGCTAGCAAATTGTGCAAGTGTAAATATTCTAATTATTTGCAGCAACTTCATCCTTATAAAAGAGTTTCTGTACTAAGTTATGTCCAAATAACACTTCGTGCACATGAAAGCCCTCTAACAATTTCTGTTTTGAACCTAGAATTCTTTTCTGATCTTTTATGGTTTCTCTCTCAATTATTATAATAAAAACTTAAAATAAAAATCGTTTAAAATTTGAAAGTACAAAAAAGACTGAAAAATTTATATAATAAGTTTTTATTTCGCAAGTCAAATCTATGATTTGCATGCCTTCAAAGGATATGGCTGCTTTAAGTCGAGTCACCACAACAATATCTACTAGTTCTTGTTTCCTTCTTGCAGTTTCCATTGCTATACTAATATGTCCTTTTCATTTGGCACCGGAATTTTAGTTGGATATTGAATTTGTTTGTAAGACTGTAGATGGTTAAAGCAAGAACTATCTAGAAAAAACAGTTTTATTGACACACTGATTTGGTAACATGGCCGAAATCTGCAAGAGAAAAGGAGAGAAAAAAAAAAAAAAAAAACGCTGCATATTTCTCTCATACCAAAGTACGTGTGTGATTGTCTACATGAGATCGCTTAAATACTGAACTCATATATATATATATATATATATATATGAAAAAGCTTCTAGGTACATTCCACCAAATCGAAAATCAAATACACAGAAGACCTATCTTGAATTTGCATTAAGCTGTTGGTAATCTTGAATTTTAAGTCCTCCCGAAAATCCCCACGTGAGCCTTCGATGTAGTGGTGAAATTTATTTACATAATAAATCCTACTTGTTCTTTTTTTTTTTTTTTTTTCCCCTCCTTCCTTCGAGGATTTGCTTGGTCTATCGATGTAGACTACTTGGAAAGATTATAGTCATGAAAAAGAACTGGTAAATTTTGATATGATTGTTCTTTTACTACTAATATAATATCTACTTTATGGGTCTTGAATTAGATTAAATAGACGGACGGAAAATCTAATTAAATTATTAGTTGCGGAAAGAGCAGAAGATACTTTGTATACATACTCATGAAAGTATATGAGTACTCTGACATCCATTCAATAGTAATTAATTCGATTGAATGGATAATTGGCTTTTTCTTTAACTTTATTTATATATGCTTTTAGTTTATATATTTTTACTTAATTTATATATTCTATATTAAAGTTTTAATTTAACTAAAGTACAAAAATCAATTTTAAATTTTTGATAATCTTGAGTCAAGAACGTAATAGGACGTTTTCGATTGGAGCCCAAGTAAGTAGGAGATTCCCCCTTTCTTTGTCTTAGTTTGAGTAATAGTTATTAGCCTTGTTTGCTAAACAAGAATGCTAGCAAGCACGCTATAACAAGGGATAGGAAATTTGTTGAATCCACCATTTGGGAAAAAGCTATTCATCCTCTTTCTGCCCCGGATTGGGACTCACCTCCTCCTTCTGAATTTCCTACTCAACCAGTAGGTTGTCATGCAGAAAACACACTTAAAATATGATATTCAAATAATTTTCATTTACAAGCTTAAATAGTACAACACTAGGCTTATAAATACACATAGAGAAAACAATAAAAGGTATAACTAATTAACACCTAATGGACTACCCTATAACAAATGTAATTATTCTGTTCATATTTAAATTAGAAAATAATCACAAATTGGTAACTGAATAAATAATTAATGGCACAAAATCTCAACAAACACAAGATTTTATGCATTCAAATTTTGATCTGCAGAAATAAACTTAACTGTAACCTAATTTAAAGTAGATCAGTCCTATTCTAATTCAAGTATGGTCTGTTTTTCTTGAAAGTTGAAATTCATAAACAAATAAGTTCGAGAACCATTCAAATAAAACACGAGTTTAATCAAACAAAAGTCTCAATAACTTTTAAGCACACGACTAACTTTGCCCAAAAAAAAAAAAAAAAAAAAATCAGTGCTACAGAATTAGATTTCTATTCCAATCTAATTCATTTGGCCACAAATTATTGGTCATAATAGTGGCAAGTGTACTGAAAAAAGGGGACAAAAAATAAATGACTCGTTGCCTTTATAAAATTGAAGTGAATAAGATAAGCATATCATATTAAAATCGTAGTAAAGGGTGTGGCCGATTTCTCTAAACTAGAAGCCTATTCTTTATCTAAGTATTGATGTCTAATTCATACCCCGTCATTTAATCATTCAAGTGATGCTTATATGCTGTCAATATCTATCTAAGGCTTCCTTCAAATATACATTTATACATTTACACACACACATATACATACGTAAAAGGGAAAATACTTGAATGACACAAATTTAAAGATCATTACACTAATATGACACAAAATCAAATTAATAAAATTAAATTAAAGTTTGTTTTATGTTGATTAAATGGGAGAATTTATATCATGTGTCGATAGATGGAAAAAAAAGGTGATTATTTAAGTAATTTTTTCATATATATAATAGATAGTTCATAGTAGTAAGATGCTTTCTTATGAATAATGTCTATTCCATGCTCAACGTGGATTCTTAACTACACGAACTTAGCAGTTTAAATCATGCCCTTAATAATACTCTTTAACGATGTTAATTAGCATAGATCAAGTATCAATAGTTACTAAACACCCTTAAACAGAATAGTTACCAGCCATGTTTTTTGGTATTGTGTTGATGTCCAGGAGGTTTGGAGAGTAGTGCTTTATGGCCAATTTTGAAGAAGTACCCAGGAGAACCTTTTTATGCCCTTTGTCTCTTTGTGGTTGCTCATTGTGATGGCGTTGAATGGGCGTGTTCTATACAATCATTTGGTGCCTATGGCAGAGACGCAACAAATGGATTTTCAAGAACCAAATGCTTACTGTTATTGAGACCGCAGCTTGGGCTGAAAGATTCTTAGGTGATTTTTTGGTCTGCAACGGGTTGGACAAATTAGCTAAAAAGAAGACTTTAGCCTCAAAGGTTCCGTGGAATGCCCCTGGCCATGATCAGATCAAAATCAATGTGGACGCAGCTGTTGATAGTTCTTTGGAGTATATTTGCATTGGAGTGGTTGCTAGAGACAAAGATGGTGTTGTCATGAGTATTTCAACTAGATGGATTTCTGGTAAGTTTTCTCCTTAGACAGGAGAATGTTTGGCTGTGAGAGAGGGTGTGTGCTTAGCCAAATTTTTTGGTTTGGATAACTAAGCGGTGGAGTCGGATGCTTTGAACACTATTAGTGCTATTCAGAATCCGGTAGCAGGGGCTCCAAAAGCAAATGTTGTTGAAGACATTAGAGATTTTCTCTTGGCTACTAGAAGTGGCCTGGTTTGCTACATCTCCCGTGATGGGAATAGAATAGCCCACTTATTGACAAAATATGTTATTTCTAGTTCTGTTTATTGTTTTGCGATTTGTTGATGATGTAATTTGATGTGATGACGAAATCCCTTTTCTGAGGGCAATTTACGCGAGGAGGTTAAAACCAAATTTCTATCACGTTGGACGATTACTCCTAACCATATTAGATCCGACAATACCTGACACTTCCCCGAAAACCCCACTGACCGGTCACGTGGCCTCCGCATTGGCACTACCCGCCGAGTACCCTGAACATGGAGGCACCAGGGCCCATGTCGTTGATCCAGACTAAACAACCCAGGTGATTGGTGAGCACTACCCACTCAGTGGGCTCCTTACTGTCCGCGTCACACTACCCCGTACGGGCTGACAGCAGTGTCTTAGCATAACTCTCACAACTCGTCACCTGACACTTGACACAACACCTGTTACTATGCATGTCCCGTCGTCGATATTCGCCGTCCGCTCAGACTGGTACGGTGCTCCCTTGTGCCAGAACTAGCCCACTCTAGTGTCCTCCGACACTAGACCACTGACACGCGGCATCGAGCTTATTGGGCATATGATACCTATGCAACTGAAGCTTGTCTACTCGACGAGAGCACTCGAAGTTCCACCCGATCGGGTCATTCGAACACCCGAGCCTGCGGAAAACGTCTATAAATAGAGAGTCAACCCACCTATTCAGGTATGGACAATTTTTCTCGTCAAAATTCTGCCTCTCCACTTGCTTATCAGTACCTTCTCTGACTTAAGCATCGGAGTGTCAGTGGCAGACACCCCAACTGTATCCCCATCACTTCGAGGTGCTTCCCTTTTGTAGGTGACCCGCCGCGGAGTGACTGTGTAAAACCGATCAAATCAAGCGATTACATCAGATGTTGTGTTGGAGAACAGGATTGATTATGTTTTAAGATGGTTTGGTCATGTTGTTAAAAGCCGATCTTGCTATTTGATTTTCAATAAAGACAAACCCACTTAAAAAAAAGAATAGTTACCCAAAAATAAATAAATAAAATTAATCCTTAACATATACGTTTGAAATGTTAGCTTAATGGTAATCGATTCTCTTGACCACATCTATTTCTCATACTATTCAAAGTAGTTTGAGCTGCTCACAAGTATCTAAGAATTAACAGCAAAAAACGACATAAAAAGGATTGTCGTATAACAATAAACTTAGAAAAAACAAAGTAACAAAATCATAGAATAGTAAACTCTTGAACGACAATAACCAAAGAAAACGATAGATCCTTGCCATATCTTGAATTCTTGGTGTTCTTCTATTTACCTTTATATCTTTTTCCCCCTCAACAACCTCCTCCTCCTTTTTTATTTTTATTTTTTTTTTTTTTTTTATTTTTGAAGAGAGTCCCTTATACACCAAAGTCATCTACATGAACATAGATAGTACATATAATAACAATACCATCCCCAAAACGTAACATTAAATATTCAACCAATTCTCACACAAACAACTCCTCCGAGTGTCACTACATAATTGCACATTATGTACCCATAATTAAATGGATAATTCACAACTCCTATGAATTATTAATCCGTTTGGTAAATGAGTTTGAGTTGAAAAAAATACAGTTTAAGTTGAAAATTTTTGTTGACTTTTTAAAAAAGACAAAAACTTTTTCAGAGAAAAACAAAAACTTTTTTAAAAAAAGATAAAAACTGAGATAAAAAAATACAGTTTGAACCGCATTGTCAAACGAGATTATATTTAAAATAATAATAAAAAAAAACTTTGATGTCATTACTTAGTAAACATAGATGCACATTAAAAAAAAAATAAAAAATAAAAAATAAAATGAGATCAAGTCAAAGTCATCCATTAAAAACAAGTCAACACGATCAACGTAGATGTCAATTGGTAGATTACAATTATGTTTGATGACAAAATATCTCCAAAGAGCAAATACTACTGCTAAATTATACCCACCAAACTAATCATTATTAGACAAGATAATTTAACCCCCACTTTTACCGGCCGTCAAAATAACAATTCAGTGGTTAAAAAAAAATGAAAAAGGACAGGAAGGTGAAAACCCAATTATACCCTCCAACAGGCACCAAATTCTCCAAACCTACCCCAAGGACAAACCAAGAAAATCGGCGGCAGATCTGGCCATGATGGTGGCGAACTCGTGGAAGCTGAGGACGCCGTCGCCGTTGGTGTCAGCCTCCCTCATCATGTCGGAGAGCTCCCTGTAGGTCAAGGGCTGGCCCATCTTGGCCATGGAACCGGCGAGCTCCGCCGCCGTGATAAAGCCGTTGCCGTCGCGGTCGAAGGACCGGAAGACCTCGAGGAGCTGATCCTGGTTCAGGAGGACCTGCTCGTTCATATCCGGTAAGATGGCCTCCACGAGCTCCTCGAACTCGACTGCGCCGTTCCCGTTGGCGTCGATGTTGGCCAGGAGGGCGTGAAGCTGCTCGCCGGACGGCTTCAGCCCCAGCGACCGCAGCAGCGCCGCCAGCTCCAGGTGGGTCAGGCTCCCGTCGCCGTCCATGTCGAAGCGGCCGAAGATTTCTCGCAGCTGCTTCAGCTGCTCCGATTGTGGAGAATTGTTGCCCACCATTACCATGGCGGTCAAAGAGAAGAAGATCAGAGATGAGAGAGAGAGAGAGAGAGAGAGAGATTTTGGTTTCTGGCAAGTTGTTTGTCTTCTGTCTTTTGGGGATGGTTTGTTAAAGACGTGGGGTTTTGGAGGAGACTTTTAATTATATTGTCGTTTTCTTTTCATTGTTGGAATAGTTCAAAGTTTATACTCGTTTGTCTTCTTTTAGAATTGACCATTCCTGGTTTGATATGTGTCAAGATGAATATTGATGCAATGTGCAGATCTGATCTTTCCACAAAGTTTATGGCTAAATTCGAAATTTTAGAGGCTTTTAAGACTCTGGATCTGAAGTCAAAACTATATTTAGCGTAGAGTTCCTGTGTGTACTTATCTAATTAATAACCAGATATATATATTTTAAAAAATTGACCGTTTTGATTTTCTAAAATACAATGTACGTATATAGGTTGGCAATGATTGGACTATCATTCGGAGGTTGCTATTTTCTGAACTCAATATGTATATGGTGACTATATATTGACTTATATTATTCTCCTCTGTATAATTTCCAGTTTTATTTTATTTTTTCTTTCTGAAAATTTGTCTCTTTAGCATTAGGCCAAGGTAGACTATTTTAAGAAACTGTAAAAGCTTAAAATGTGTTTGAAAAAATATATTAATCTTTTTTTATTCTCTCTAAATTTTGTGTAATTTAAAAAAAAAAATCATCTTCTTTGAAATTAAAATAATAACGTACTGGACTTTTATAATTTGAGTTTACTGTAAATATTTAGAAGTGTGAATATAAAAAGTAATTTTGAGAGTTTAAAAAAAGACAAAAAAAAAAAAAAAAAAAGGTGATGTTTCCAAACTCCCCAAATGACCCCTTAATCCATTTATAATTGATCTCGTTTAGACTAGCTTTTTTTAGTCTCATTTAACGTAGGTGGGTTAAATGATATATTATTGGAATAAATTTCTTCATATCAACGTTCTTCTACCTTCTCCATCAATCTCCGTCGTGTTCCTCAGTCTCTTGTCACTAAGAGGCACTAGAGTGTAAAAAGCAACCATGGAGGTTCAAATTAAGAGGACGCAAAGAAAAGCATAGTTGTTTGCCAGTGAGCCCCAAGGTCGTTTTAGAGAGAACCGTTTTTATGGTCTAGGGATCTTTCTTTAACGGAACAAAGTGTTCTACTTATATATAAATGTCTTAGTCACTAGGATTTTACTAGACCCCTGTGGTTGAGATATATCATCAATTCGTTAAGGTTTTTGGGATCACAAGTCTCTTGCTTACTATGTCAATCCCATTAGATTCATTAATTCTTACATGCTCAAGACATCCCCCAAGGTGGTTCCCTCGATCTCTGAGCCTTGAAGGACGTTCAACGGTCCTTTGAAGCATATAATATTCTCGTGCTCTTTCCTTTCTCATTAGGCTATAGAAACTGGTTGACGTCTTCCGACTGGATACTTCTCAATCTCAATTGTTTTGATCATGATAAAACTGATTTGTACCATGATCTCAATATATATGTTGAAAAATTCTCCGAACACGTATTCTCTCATAAGGGACAAACATTTAATAAGCTCTTGTGCTATTAGTGAGACATTTTAAATTTTACGGAGTAAAGTTGAAACAATCTATATATATGTTCCTCATGGGCTAAAATTAAAATTGACCCTTAAGAAACTTTTAATGTTCTTATAACATGACACGTCCGCTTTTCAAACTAGTCTCTTTCTCTCTCTCTCTTCAAACTTTTATATCTCAGATTTTATTTTTAGTTTTATTTTTATTTTTTTAAGAAAGAACCCTATCTTCATAATACTTGTTCATATATAAAATTGATGAAAAAACCATTTTCATAAGAATGATATATACATATGACGCATAGAATATGTCATAATGCCAGAATATCAGGAGTATCATAACGCTTATAACAACTGTAGTCGTTATTCTAAATTGTACGAAATTTGAGCGTTAATATTCAATTGTCAACGTCATTCCTTCATTATTTTAATTAAAATTTTGAATAACAAAAGTTATTGATATCATTTTATACCCACGTTTCTGGGATTGTTGTTTGCTCAATTACCTTTTAGACAACGACCAGAAATATAAGCATTAGAAGGGTAATTATATCATTACATGTCTCACTTTCTTTGTTCATGCAAATATGTCGAATTTTGTGATGAAAGTTAAAAAAAAGTTTACTTGTGTTGAATTTTTGCTTCATCTCAACCTTCATAGTTGCATTATACTTAGGCAATAACTAAATAAATAAATACAAAGGTTAAAATGGAGTCTTTTGCATTATGCTTGGGCAATAACTAAAAAATAAACAAAAAGGTTAAATGGAGTCTTTTCATTTTTTTAAAAATTATTAAATCTCTGGTTATTTACAACTGTAAAAAATACAACTGAATCCTTTAAGAAATTTTTTGGTATATTCAATTTTTTTTTGGTCCACTAGCTACTCACACCATAAACTTCACGTCATTTGAATCTTTTTGTATCATCTAAAATCATAAGATAGCAATCGAAAGCATAACTCTTCTACAAGACATAGAATTCAAATCCCTATCTCAAGTTTTTTTCTTCCCCTAAAAAAGAAAAGGAAAATCATTTTGGAGATGCGGATTCCATTTTCCTCCTTTTTTTTTTTTTTTTGAATTTTCAAATTAGAGATAGAACCCATCTTAATTCAAGAGGGGTTTTTTTTTTTTTTTTTTTTTTTTTTTTAAGGTTATCAAATAAAAAAAGAAAATGAATATCATCTTGTAAGTAAACATTTTTTTGATGGAATTTAAAAAGTAATAAAAAATTATGTTTTTTTAAAAATAAATTTATCTTTTCTTTTCTTATCCTTTTTTTTCCCGGAAATCTAACATGTTGTGGAGTAACCAACACTACACTGAAATTCAATCAACATATATTGGAGTAGCCAAACTAGAACCCATCAAGATGACCATAATTAATCATCCAAAGAAGGGGAAGAGAGAAAACAAAACAAAAACAAAAACAAGAAATCCTTGGTTCATAACAAATTTGCTATGAACACCTGATAGAACCAACCATATTTATTAAGTGATAACCTACGAAACCATCACCTAAATTCCTCGTGCTTTGGCACATGACATGTTGGGAAAATTTCATCAAATTCTTGATCTTCATTATTGCACCAAAAGCTTCCAAATGCAAACTCACCCTTCCGAGACAACTCTTCCATTACCTCCTCAACTTCCTTCATACAACACCCACAACTCCCATCCGAGGCTTGAATTCTTAGAGACTCTCCAACAATTCCCACAAATTCATTCTCGCATTTTCCGGCCACGTTGATCACCATCATCCCGCTCGATCTCTTCCTTTGTCGAAGCTTCTTCTTCGCAAAGTCCCTCGTCTTTCGGATCAACTTGTAAGGAAGTTTGAGCAAGATGAAGACGACGATTTGAAGTATCAAGCATTGGCAACAGCATGACACGACGATGCAATCGGCGGCAAGTGCGTTGCCGTCTTCCATGACCAAAATTTTGGGGATGAAGAAGAAGAAGAATATGGAAATGAAATTGTAATTAAAGATTAGTATTATAGACCATATGAATAAGTTTCTTCTTGTGAGAGGGAAAGTGTGTTTGGAAAGATGAAGCAAAGAGAATAATGTGGCCGAGTCATTGGCTTATTGAAACGTAAGTAGTATAGCGTCTAAATGGAGGTTATATCAAATATAATAATATTGCAAGTGAAGGAAATTATTATTTCATAAATTAGTTGTCATAGTTATCTAATTGCTTGGGCTCTACTTTTCGGTGGGAGATTTCTTGGATGATTTTAAGTCTTTCCTTTTGTATTATAAGATGTGTCTTTTGAAAGAAACGTGGCCCCTCCTCTCAGTATTGGTCACGTGCGAGTTAAACCTAGGCACGTGAACAATTTTCCTAAAGTTAATATTTTGTAAGTGTTGTATTTATTTTAATATCAAAAACATGATCAAGAGTGGTTATATGTATAACTTAACGGTAATAGTATATTTGACTCCACCTAAAGATATAGTAGTTTCCAAAAAAAAAAAAAAATTGATCAAGAGATTTATTAATCTATGAGTAACTT
Organism: Ficus microcarpa; assembly: GCA_025413485.1. Classification (NCBI taxonomy): domain Eukaryota; kingdom Viridiplantae; phylum Streptophyta; class Magnoliopsida; order Rosales; family Moraceae; genus Ficus; species Ficus microcarpa. The sequence continues at coordinate 7,019,583 of CM046385.1, read as the reverse complement.
ACCTGATTCTAATCTTGTATTATACATAAAAATTTTATTCGTAATCTTTCTCAATAACGAATTCTTCTCTTTTTTCAATATATAGATATATATATAACTGCAGAGATATTCAGTTATCTTCCTTTTCTATTTTCTACTTATATTACCTAACACAACTATTTGTTAACGGTCGAGATTTGAGTCTTGAGAGTTTGTTATTTGTTTTCAAGTACGTTTAATTTCCATTTGTCCATTAGAAAAAATAAAATAAAATAAAATAAACAATTACGTTTCTGTTTTATTCCTTTCCTGTCTTAAAAGTAAAATTTTGTTCTTTCTTTGTACGCTTTCCTCAAATAGGTACCGTCTCTTGTAAGGGGAGAAGTTCAATAATTGTTAGCTTTTTAGCCCCTTTTATTTTTCCTCATTGAAATAGCTTTCTTCAGCATCTTTCCAATAAATATACGTAGGGTTTAATTTGGTAATGGTTTTGTTCCGTATTCCAAAAGAATGATTAACTTTTAAGTTGTTGTAAACTTGTATTAGATAAATGATAAACATAGAGTAAGAAAATTATCGTTACTAGTCTTGACACACATGTATGAAAGAGTGCTCATAGAAACACACATGGTGGCAATTAACAAATACCACAATCACATCAAGATAACAATAAATGATTCCCAAAGTTGGTGATTTTGACAATACTACTATTTTTCTTTTTGTACCAAATACTCCTGTTTAGGGTACATTTGGTAAAACAGGAGTATTTGGTAAATGAGTTTGAGTTAAAAAAATATAATTAATTTGAATTGAAAATTTTTATTGACTTTTCAGAAAAGACAAAAATTTTTTCAAAAAAAGACAAAAATTTTTTCAGAAAAAGATAAAAACTGAGATGAAAAAGTACAATTTGAGTTAAATTGCCTAACGAGACCTTATTCTTGGAATCCTATAATTTGTCAAAATTTTATTGGTTAAAATAATAATTTTTTTTTTTCATCTTTATAATTAGAAAAGTTGGCGTTAAATATGACTGGATTACATAATATTTTCTTCTTTTTTTTTCTCCATGTAATTATAATTTTTTAACGGATCATCATCAATATAGCACGCACATATGTACAACTCTATCTAGATCCATCGTGTTGTTGTTGTTGTTTTTTTTTTTTTTTTTGGTAATCTTAATAGTTGTCTCTTTAATTTTATTTGAATAACTCATCAATTTATTTAAATATTTTCAATATTTTTATATGATTAAATTATTAAATTCATATGATATGACTTAGCAGGTTTTTTTTTTTTTCTTAATGAAAAAAAGTTTGTTCTTTACGCTGTTTTTTTTTTTTTTAGAGGTGTTCTTTACGATGTTAAATAACTCAAGATGACCTTTTGTAAAAATAAATAAATAAAGGTCAATTGTTGACGTGGCCAAGAATTGTATTGTACATTGATGAGAGAGAGAGAGAGGCCAAAACGCGTAATTAAATAAAGTGGACAGTGAATGTGGGGTCAAACCATACAAAAGTAAAAGCATCCGACCGCGTAGACGTGGCTAACTATATATAATCTGGCTTTTTCTGCAAATCCTACCAAGAAAATTATCCTCATTCCCAACGATGAAAAAATAGTTTTAAAAGCCATCATAACATTAAAATATAATTTATTGAAGAAAAAAATTTGAGACAAAATAATAATTGCACTTTTAAGAATTCATGTTAGCATTTTCTTTTTAACGAGATTTCCATTTTAAGTATTGAAAAAATAACCTATTTGTAAGTCTTGCTTTAAATATATAAAAAGAGCTTCCGTTTCACATAGGGGTGGCAATACGGGTTGCGACACGACGACACGAATAAAAAACGACACGAATTTTGCGAATCGAGAACGACACGAATAGTGAACGGGTCAAATTCGGGTCACCCGAAATTGACACGAAAAAGAACGGGTCGTGTTCGGGTTGGACCGAACACGACACGAATGGCAATACGCGTCGCGACACGACGACACGAATCGAAAACGACACGAATTTTGCGAATCGAAAACGACACGAATAGTGAACGGGTCAAATTCGGGTCACCCGAAATTGACACGAAAAGAACGGGTCGGGTTCGGGTTGGACCCGTGGACCCAAACACGACATGAATTGCCACCCCTAGTTTCACGTATGTTATTATTTTGATGTGATTTTGACAAGATATTATGATAGAAACGTGCAATAACAGTAGGGCCGATAAAAGACCCTTCTTTTTAACACCTTAAAGACATCTCTCTCTAGATGTTCATGTTTCTCTTCATTTTTTTTCTTTATCATTTTGTAATCTATAGCTTTTGCGGTTGTCCTAATTTCATTTGTTTTCTTCCCTTTTTTCATCGAGTATAACTAGTTGTTACGTTACTTTATAAACCAAATAATCTCTTCTCTATTATTTAAAAGAAAAAGAAAAATGATTGAGAAAGAAAGAATATTGGGAAAGCAAGAGTGGAAATGAACAAAAGCACTATTATTTGCCTCTCCCGTACACTGAATTTCGTGTCACAAAATTGAATTACAATTTAAATGTATTGACACTACTTGATGTTGGCCTCTATGAAAAATTTGTCAGTGTAAAGCTTGTTCTAATTACAGGACAAAGAATCTTGTTTCTGTATAAGTAAATCTGAATTCTTAACTAACTACAATAAATGACGGCTTGAATTCAAGTCTCTTCAAATGATCGCTAAGTTCCGTAAGGATTCAATCCATCTGAATTAGGACTCGATTTTTTGAAGTCTTGTTGTCCGATCTTTAATCTGGAATTTCTCCTTTTCGAGCTGCCTTTGCTTGGAATATCCGTGGTGTAATCTTGGACGCCGAACGCCCATCTTTGCAACTGTTTTAATTGAGCTGCGTTGACTACCTCACTTTCGCCGGCTTTCAGTCCGTTGTTTATGTCCACAGCAGCTAGATTATCAAACACTTTAACGACCTGAGAAGCATAAGTGTGCTAAGAAAAGATGCGTACGTAAAAAAAGAAAAATAGGATTTTGGCATATGATCAAATTGGTTTACATCTCCCATCTGAGGCCTCCGAGCAGATGAATGTCGCACACAGGCAGCAGCAATCCTAATCATCGTATGCATTTCTTTCTGGACATAGTTCCTTTCAAGCCTTGGATCGACCAGACCGTCAACTTCATCTTTGTCAAGAGCATGGTGTAACAGCGGCCGAGCCTGAAATGAATATACGAGACTTTTATCAGGAAAGTTTGATAAACTATATTTCCCAACTCTCCATTGTCCCATGTTTGGCTTTTCACTGATTTTACGTCATTTTTATCATGTCGCACAAAAATATAAGTATATCAATTGAATCAGTAAATATGTGTTTCACAGACACTAACATAGTTTTTCCTCCAAAAAATTCAGAAACAAATGCAATAGATTCCGAGATTCTCGAGTCACAAACTCATCGATCAATTTTTCATCATACCAAATAGTGATAACAAAGAGTATAGTGAAGAATTCAGCTACCAAAGCAACAACAATTTATCTTACTGGATTTAATTTAACAAAATGAGCAGATTTAGAAACCCAATACCAAATTTAACTGTTTAACGGCAAAAGAAAACCAAGCATAAGAATCTAGAAGTTTACCCATGCAACTAGACTCGGATCATCCAACGATTGGGATGTGTCCAAAGGCTTCCGTCCGGTGATCAGCTCCAGAAGCACAACCCCATAAGAGTACACATCAGATTTCTCGGTCACTTTTCCACTTGATGCATATTCAGGGGCCACATATCTGGAAATCAGCATTGAAAAACAAGGTTACTTGCAACATAAGAAAACTTTTCATAGTCAATCGAAGCACAAGTGCTTTGGTGATCATCTGATGAAAACAAGGGAAAGCTGACATACCCAAAGGTTCCGGCTAAACCTGTACTTACGTGTGTCTGTCCATCAGGGGCTACTTTGGCTAGCCCAAAATCTGAAACCTGCAAAGTAGAATAAAGAATAATAATTAAAAAAAAAAAAAAAAAAAAAAAAACTGTATCTGCAACAAAATGCTTCAAGAGAACATTGTGGATACCCGAGCTTTGAAGTTCTCATCGAGAAGAATGTTTGATGACTTGATATCCCTGTGAATGACCCGAGGATGACCTAGTACAGAAACAGAATGGGAAAGAAATTTACTAATTACACCAGGGGAAGGAAAAAAAAAAAACCGCAAAAGTGAATTAGTGTAAAACTTCGAACTTGAAATTGTATCATACAGGAACCTTGTGTAAATAAGCATAAAGCATAAAGAATTCTAGTTCTAGTTCAAAAATTTACATAAAGGCAGAGATCTCTGCATCATAATTTGGACAAATAACAATTTTATCTTCTAAAACATGCCAGCACTATTGGGAAGCGAGTGATCCTCAAAGCTAGATTATGGATTCTGAAAATAGAGAAGGGACAATTGAAGATTAACCTGCCCTTTTCTGGTCAATTCATACAAGGTAAAAGGTAAAATGTTCGAATTAAACACCAAAAATTCTGAACCGCCATTCACTCCTTTAGGAACTTGGTTGATATTTGGGATTGGAGTAATAGTATAAGATGGCTGAAACAATTGATCTGTATTCCCTAGGAAAAAAATGTCAAATCCAGAGACTAAAACCACCTATCTAGAACTTACAGTCCTCATGAAGATATGCTATACCACGAGCTGCACCAATAGCAACCTTAAGACGTGTTGCCCAGTCCAAAACCGGCCGACCTTCCCCTACAAAACATAAAGAAAAATGACATGGTCATTCCTCAGCTAAGTGATCCATTTTCACAAAACCGTTTACAAAGTTTAATTACAGCCTTACCATGAAGATGGTAATGAAGGGTATTGTTAGGGACGTAATCAAAGACAAGCAGCCGGCGATTACTGGAAATGCAGTAGCCCACTAGCGAAACCAAATGGCGATGATGAATGCGGCTAACAATCTTGACTTCAGCTTTGAATTCTTCTTCACCCTGACCTCCACTAGTTTTTAGTTGTTTCACTGCAATCTCTTTCCCATCCGATAAAATCCCTTTGTACACAGAACCGGATCCTCCTTGACCCAAAAGATTCTGATCTGAAAAGCCGCTTGTGGCCTCATATAGTACTTGAAATGTGAAGCATGATATTGGATTGCCTAATCTCCGTGGCTCTACGGGAGAGCCCACAAAATTGCTGCCACGACCAATTCCTCCAATGGGAGCGGGAGAGTGTGCCTTCAAGGCTGGACCTGAATGCATGTTCTAGACCTTTTTAGTTCTTTGAATGTCCTCAAACTCAAAAGATCCTAACAAGAAAAAATATATAAAGGACCCGCAAATTGGTCTACATCAAATGCAAGACATAATCAACCTAACTGGTTTCTAATGAGAAGATGGGAATTCAAGTTGCTATAGTTCAACCTATTGTAATTGTCGAACACTAAACCAAAAGTATTCAAACATCGTCTTATCTATTCGATCCTAGAAAGGCACAAATCAGTGCTGGGTGCATTGTCATCAGTTTTGATATAATTTGGCAATGATATCCACATTCAAGGTCCGGATCTTCGTCTCACTATGCAGCTACTTTTGTGAAACTAGCAAAGATATAACTGGCAGAAGCAGAAGACAGTGTGCGGCTAAAATGGTAAACATACATTTTGCATGACAGAAATTTACCTGCTACGGGGGTAGTTCGTTGCGGGTATGGCACAATGTGACCGCCATGCCCTGTAATGTTTTGGTTTTTCTTTTTTATAAGCCAGACAACAAATCCAATAAGGCTGAGCACTATTAGGCCAGCAACTACACCAATTGCGATTACACCTCCAGTACCAATCCCTCCATCATCTATTATTGCACTTCCTGGCAGATTGTGGACAGTGTCGTTGAGAGTTGCACCATCCGGTGGTGAGATTGGAACTCGAGAATGTGACGGGTGAGGCGTACGTGAGGAAGGAGGAGGATGTTTGTGTATTGGAGAAGATGGGGGAGGATTTGCAGGTGGAGGCGTTGGATTAGAACCTGGAGTAGGAGGCGGAGGTGCATTCAAGGGAGGTAATGCTGGTGGAGGAGGTGACCTTCTGGGGACAATGAATGGTGGTGTAGGTGAAGGAGAGCTTATGGGGGGAAAAGATATTGGCGGTGGTGGAGGAGATGGACTTTGCAGGGGCGGAAATGCTGGGGGTGGGGGTGGACTCTCAGGTGAAGTTGATGGTGGTGGTGGTGGTGGGGGAGGTGGGGTTTGAGGAGACTCTGCTAACGGTGGGGGAGGTGAACTTTTGGGCGGTGTTGGCGATGGTGATGGTGGAGAATTGAATGTTGGGAAGAATGACGGCGGTGGAGGGGAACCCATTGGTGGAGTTGAACTTGGTGCTGGTGGTGGAGGTGAAGATTCTGGTGGCGGCGAAGAACCAGAGGTTGATGTAGGTGGAACCCCTGGCGAAGGTGTTGGTGGAGGTGAACGTGGATTTGAGGGCGGTGACATAGTTGGTGCCAATTGGGGTGGTGATACTACAGGTGGTTGTGGTGGAGGTGACAATGGCATGGTTGGAGGAGGAGAGGGCGGAGTCAGTGGGGAACTGGCAGTCAAGTTTGTGGTTTCTGGGGGATTGGCATTGGGCTGCGAAGATGGGGAAGATGTAGGAGGTCTTGGAGGAGGAGAAGAGGCCTGTGGTGGTGGTGGTGTAGTTGTGGTAGAAACCGGAGCCGGTGGGACGGTTAAAGGAAGTGAATTCGGTGACGGTGACGCGGCTGCCATTAGTCGCAAACCCAAATTAGGACAAGGGATCACTCGCAAATTCGTAATTCACATCTAAGTCACGCACCGAAGCATCAAGAGCTGATATAATCCACAAAAAACCTCACAACCTCAGTCCAAGAAAACAACAACTTCAAGAAAATCCCAGTATAAAGATTCCAACTTTAAGCAAAACGCAGATTCCAAAACTTCAAGAGAATGTGAAACTCCACCACCACCACCATGAAAAACTTCACCAACCAAACATTTTCCAAAACCCAAACCAAAATCGCAGCTCAAAGAAGATCCTTGCTAAGAACTGTAGCAGCTTCAAGACAACTCACAGAGTAAGAGCAAGTCTTGAGCTGACCAAAGATCAGCAAAAACACTTGTTTAAAAAGCAAAAAACCACCAAGCACGTTCCATGAAAAACCTACATCACAAATTCAACCCAAAAACAACATAATCCAACGAAACTCAACAAACCAATCATCTGGGTCCGACAAGAAACACTCAAAGATGGCCTAAAACCTTTAATGCAGCAACACCCTTACAATCTTTATCATCAAAAATGGCAACTTTTGAAACCAAAAAGGCCTTACCTTTTTCTCCTTTTCTCCTTCCTTCTTCGTTCCCACTCGTTTGTTTACTTGTTCAGAGATCGTCAAAGAGAAAACAAAACTTGGATATTTCCTTATTTGCAGCCAATCTTGATCTTCTTTCTTGAAACTTCTGCTCTGCTTTGTTTGTCGTTGAGATTCTTAGGAAGCTCCAGACACGGCTTGGTGCAGTGGGGTCTTCAAAATCCCAACGAAGTGATGAGACGAAACGAAAGCGACCCAGAAGAATTATTTGCACAATTTCACAACTCTTTTTTTCTCTCTCTCAATTTTTATGATAGTGGAATTAAATTGCTTTCTTTCATCGTCGACAATGATTGAAGGTCGTCTATTACACATATTACTATATTTATTACGTCAGCAAGTTGTTAGACAAGTCGTTAGCTTTTTTTTTTTTTTTTTTTTTTTTTTTTTCAAGAACCGTTAGCGCCAGTTTAATGGACTAAAAAACTTTTTTTTTTTTTTTTGGAGAAAAATGGACTAAAAAAAACTTCTTTCTTATTTTTCTGTAGTAAAATTACAAAATGTTTTTGGAAAATGAGAATATAGTGCACAAATTATTATTAGAGATACTGATGATTTATGTCACTACTAAGTGAGACATGTATACAACAATTTTTGTTTTTTTAAGAAGTAAATAATATAAAAATATTAAATATAAAATTAAAGGAAAAAAATTTAGTGAGACTATATAAGATTTTTAATTTCAGTAGGAACACATGATAAAAATAATAAAATTTTTAGGATAAAATTTAAAGAAAAATAAAATCTAAGTAGAGGTAACTCCTGTTAAGTATGCTATATATCCACCCTGATCACAATGTATTAATAAAAAGTGAATTTTATCATATGGAATAATATTTTTATATAAAATGTCAAACTTTTACACGATGGGCAAGTGACAAACTTTGCTAAAGTTAAGAAAATTTTAGACTTATTTGTACAAATTTCCCATGAACTTTTCAATGTTGACAATTTAGTCCTTTAACTTTTTTCCTGGCAATTGAGTCTTCCAACTTACAAATCTATTGCACACCTGGTCCAATCAAAGATGCCATCCAAATTGCTTATGGAAATGCCCATGTGACGCACACATGAGCCTCTCTTAAGGGCAGTGTAGGTCATTTCGATGTTGGTAAATATGCAGCCCCACGAGACGATGAGAAGCTACACGATGTACTAGTGGATGATAAAATCATAGACTTTGGGCATGAAATGACGGATGAGGACTATTTGGAAGCGCCAATTTGTCACAGTTTGGCAATTGTTGAAATGAAAAAAACTAGGAAGGGTTTAATTAGTATTTCAAAGCCAGGAGATAAAGGATGATAGTAGTGACTCTGATTTTGAATATACTGGCCAAATATGGGGTTTAGGGCTGTGAAATGACCTCCACTGCCCTTGAGAGAGGCTTACATGTGCGTCACATGGGCATTTCCGTCAAAAATTTAGATGGCATCTTTTATTGGACCGGGCGTGCAACATATTTGTAAGTTGAAGGACTCAATCGCCAAAAAAAAAAAAATTGAAGGACTAAATTACCAAAATCAAAAACTTCAGTGGGGATCTGTACAAATAAGTCAAATTTAAATCATTTTATTGCATGACATTAATTGTTCAATAATATCTTAAAATCCATTTTCTCATTGGACGCAAAATAAATTAACCGTGACAACGTTGACGACCAACAAAGCAATAGGGACCATAAAGCAAATAACAATGATAATAATCATTATTCAACCAAAAAAAAAAAACAATAAAATCAATGATAATAATCATTATTCACCAAAAAAAAAAAAACAATAATAATCATTATTAACTACTATTATAGATATGAAGTCTCTATCTTTACATAAGAAAATCAAAAGGGTTATAAAATAATATAAGAGGCTTTAATTATAAATAGGCCACCATCTCCAAAGGCTGATTTTATTTTTGGTAAACCAATTGATTATTCCCACCAAACAAATGAGGATGACGACCGTAATTTGTCTGTCTATTTTGGAGTTTTCTTTTGGACCCTCAAGTATGAGTTTGAGTTTGACCACTGTATTTTTAATGCCAATAATTCTACTTAAGTTTTCATTGTCTATTAATCAAGGTATAAATACATTTTAGAATACTTGATCTTAAGAGAGATTGAGCTCTATGTATAATAATTAAATAATTAATGTCTAATATACTCCTCGGTTACAACATTTACAAGCACAGAGCATGACGTATAACTCTTTGTTATTATAAAGCACGTGTGAAATCAAATATAAAATTTGTATTAATTTGGATTCTTTAAAGAGAGAAAAACAATAAAGAAACGTCATTTTGGATTCGATGCGTGGCAGAGAATTTATGGTGACCTTCTTTGTGCTCACGGATTGCGTTATTACGTGTGATTTCTAGTGTGTTGTTGGAGTCTATACAATCTTTAAAAAAAGACATTAAAAAATAAAACTTAAATTATATGTTCAAACTCATAATTAAAATGATAAATTGAAAATTTTTATTAAAAACAAACTCTGAAAAAAATTAAAATAATTGATTAAGATGACGTGTCAAATAGAAACTAAATATTCACCTTATGTTTTGTGACGAAAAGAAAAATGAAGAGGCTAATTTGTGACAATAATAGATAGTACTTTCTTTTCTTTTCTTTTTTTGGTGGAAAATAGTTACCGGAACATAGATATAAATCTCCTTTAAAAAGAAAAAAAAAATATAAACATCTCAATTTAGTAGTTTAAAATGAATATTGTTGGTGACCATATATGATTGAATTAGTCCCCTTTTTTTTTTTTCAACTCGTTAGTATGATAATTTTTTCCACTATAATGATACATAATTGATGTTTAGCATTATGAATGAAGTTGATTTGATGAAGGACGTTTTGATGAAAACGGTAAAAGAAACTTTCAAAGAGAAATGATGGGGCCATACTTGTTCAGTCAAATTTGGAATGTTTTCTACATGTTAAGCTCCACAACAAATGGTTGCTGATGTATATGCCCATATATATATATATATATATATATAATACACACACACATATATATTGGTAAAGGGATTTCAAAGCCGTTATCATAATAGATCCTTCGAGCACCAAACTTCGCTTAACTTTTTCTTTTTCTTGATTTTCTTTTCATTTTTGCCCCCCTTTAAGTTCATATTTGCACCATTTTTGTTTTGTTTTGTTTTTCCTTTTTTGGAAATGATATTATTTTCAACATCTAAAGAGATGCCAAACAAAAGTAGCCATGCCACGTTTGCTCCTTCCCCTACATTACAACCCAAAAAAATGAAGTTCACTTACATAACACCTCATTAATGTTAATAAAGCTTACCATGTGGATGTAATTATTACCGACTTACTGTGAAATTCAGTTTTTTATACTATTTTTCTGTTTCAAATGTTGTTTCTATTATAGATTTTTGACACGTTATTAATTTGTTTGAAAATTCTTCATATTTAATATTTTTTATGTAATTAAATTCTTAAATTCAGATAATGTAATTCAGATAATGTAATATGATATTATCGGAAAAATAGTCAATGAAACATAAATCTAAGATAGTAAATCTTGATTCTTTTTATACAATTTTGTTCCTTGATTAACTCAAAGACAAATATGTGTGTGTGTACGTGTGTGTGTGTGTGTGTGAGCGAGTGAAAGATATGGCTAGTCAAATCGCGTCATTAGTTAGGTACATATCAAGTTTAGATGTGCTCATGCTGCCACATGCAATTAGACTCGGGATATATATATATATATATATATATATATATATATTACCCTTATATTTTGAGAGGAGTGATAAAAAAAAATTAAAAAGAAAAGAAAGAAAGAAAGAGAGACATACGTGGCTAGTCAAATTGTAATGTTAAGTTAGGTAGTATTTTTTTTTTTTTTTTGGCTAAAAGTTAGGTAGTAGTGTAGACCTGTCGAATTTTCATGTGATTGTTATAATTTAAAAAAAAAAAAAAAAAAAAAGGTGCAACTTAGTACTTCCTATACATAGGAATAATGATGATAATGAAATTAGTTTTGATGCATCAACAAAAATGGATTAGGGGCTCTCCACGTGGGCCAATGGACCAACAAACAACAAAAAAGAATGTCTTTAAACCTTTAAGTCTCGTTAATCTTTTCAATTTTCAAGGAAAGAAATAAAGGAAATAAGCACACAATATGGTTGTGGGAGTAGCTGACCAGCAATATTGTGGTTATAAGTTCAAGCTCACGTCTCTCTTAAAAAAAAAAAAAAAAAAAAAAAGGTTTAAGCTCTTGTTTAGATTATTGGTTTGAAAAATAAATTTGAAAAATAAATTTAATTTTTTATGGGGGAAAACAATTTGAAATTATTTTTAAATAATATTCAAGAATAGTTTCAAAACGGGAGTCTAAATGGACGATAAAATAAGCAAAGAATTTGTTTGACTATAAAAGTTAATTAGCACCAGAGAATCACAAATGCGACGAATCCACTATTATAAACACATGGTAAAAAAGGGGAAAAAAAATTAATTTTCAACAAGTTCATCAACCTTTTAAATAGTGAATTTGCGTGCCATATCCTTTTAATTTGTGATATAATTACATCTAATTCCGATCGTAAGTGTACAAAAATCTATATTAACAAAAAAAAAAAAAAAGAAAAAAAAAAGCGGAATTTTGCATAAAATCAGTTTCATAAAATAGGAACAATACAAAAAATAGGAACAGGAAGTCCAACGATAGAAATTCTATTCTTTAAAACTTTTCCATGAACTTTGGCTACAATCTTTTCCCGGGTCAAATCATAAATAAATCATTATATTGTCTTATGAAAATAGTTAAAAGCACCAAGTGTTTACAGTTTCACTCTTTGAAAAAGCTTTTAATGACAAAACGTTCATATGATGATTTCTCTATCCGATTTAACAAATCGTAAAAAGTAATCATTTTCTAAGGTATCATGGGGGAAGTTTTCCCAAGGGAGTTTTACAATCACATTCTAAACTTCCTATCTTACTTTTCACTTTCTCTCTCTTATATTAAAAAAAAAATTCAAACTTTAAAAATTCATTACTTTCTCATTTTAAATTAAAATAAAATGATTCTTAAATCAAAATATTCACAATGAAAAGATGAATAAAATAAGATTTATTTTACATATTTTTTCCGAACAAATTTAAAATTTGTGTACTATTTTTTATATCACATTTCATTTTTAAAAATCATTCTTCTAAACACACATTTCCAACCTAATCTTCAAAACTTCATCTTCAAAAGTCCCTCCAAACGGGCCCTAAAACCTTTTTTTTTTTCTTTTTTTTCTTTTTTTGACTTCTCAACTCCTATGAACTTAAGTTTTAGAAAATAAAATATAATAAATTGAGAAAATTTGATAGAAAATCATGCTTTGAATACCTTTTTGTAATTTTATCTGATAATTTTAATATTATAAAATGATAAAATTAACAATTTTAATATAATAGTAGATATAAATATAAGGTGTCGTCAAATTGATGACATTCTTTAGCATAACCCTTAGATTTACTGCTGTTGTTGGTAATTTGGTATGTGATGTTGTAAGATGAGGGTATACTTTTGGTAAACTACACTGGGAATAAGCTTTTTGAATAAACAAAATTACTTTTAAACATTACTGGAGAAAAGAAGTCTACCGGAGAATAAGCTGATAAAATAGGGTTTTAAAGTTTCTTGACCTGCTCTACGACAAATATTCTACGGCCACACAAAGTCAAAACAGACGATATTAATTTGTAAAGAAATTGACCATTTTGAAAGTACAAATATTTTCCACATTTTCTTCTTTTTAATGGGAAAAGAAAAGAAAGACGCAGAAAATTGCAAAAGGTTCAAAATTGAAAATTCTAAAGAAACAAGGAAGCTAACTATGGCCACCTTGGCAGGCCAAACAATAATGTTAAGTGAAGACAAAAGCTACATCCCTTTGAAGCATTCAAAACCATGTTTTGTGATGGCTTTCACTAATCAGCTTGCCAGCAATAGATCCTAATGGTTGCCTCAGAACAACAGGAACATTCTCCGCAGTGAGGCGTAGTACATATGCAGCTGACGAGGCCATCTCCGCATGATTTGCCATCCAAAACAGGTTGGCTCAACCAAATAGGCATCTTTCAAACCGAGCCCGAGTCAGTTGGGATTTTTTCGCAATCTTGATTTTCTTCTACTAATTATCTCAGCTGCCCAGCTCTTTCCGATTTCAGTTTGAAATTTTCCTGATCAGACAAATAACCCCGTGAAAATGATGGACAGGAACAATAAAAATAGAAGGAAAACAAAACTGTTAAAATAAGAAGTAAACAACTCGTTTCTACCTGCTGTTGAGAGGTAAAACTCATCAAGCACCTTCCCATGCTCTGTACCAACATTACGACATTAACAGGCCAAAAAAAAAAAAAGATCAGAGAGCTCACTTGGATTTTAATTTCTACACAAGTTTTGAAAAGTAAAAAAAAGTTTACCAGTTTCATATTCCAGTGCTTGGAGAATCATTTCAACCTGCACCAACAAGATGCAGTGAAAAAGTGTCTTATAGTAAATGATAAATGGGAATAAATACGATGCAGCAATTAGAAAACATAAAAAATGTTTTGAAATCCTCTTTCATGTACACATCTGCGAGTATCTCAAAATTTGTTTATTTCTGCTCATTAATAGAGCTTATAAAAGATTTACCAAACTGCCGGAGTAGATTATGTTCTAATAATATTCCGCAAAATGCTTAAACAGTAATTACATAGAAACGTTGAGAAAATATAAATATAAAGTATCTAGTGTCAAGACAATACACTATGAGGACAAAGAGATGCCTCTATGAAGGATTATTCAAGCCATTAGTTTCACAAAGACAGTAATCAGCAGGTAATTCAGATTTCGGAACTTTTCTGAAGATAAACCTATTTTTTTAAAGCAAACGGTGAAGACTGTACATACTTTTTGCTAATAAATTTTTTTTTTTTTAATTTGAAAAGTAAAAGTTTTAACATGCTATGATGTTACATTCAAAATGTCAGAAGGTACATACTTTGTCAAAATCTTTGACAAGATTAGCTTCTATGGAAGAATTATTTTCATACTCTTCCCATAGTTCTTTGATCTCTTCAGCTGCAGCCAACACAAAGTAAAAATAGAAACTTAGTTTTATGGTGTCAATATTTAAGTAACTAGGAACACTCATCATAACAACCATATCAACTCATAGTTGCATACCCCTCATGCCCCCACCAAGAACTTCACACATTTCCTTTAAAGCTGCCCGCTCCATCCTGCTCTTTTCTTCTTTGGGCACGCCATCAGATGGTGTTATATCTCCAACAATTGCTATAAAGTCAAAACCCAGATCAAATATTTAATAACAACGACCATAGATACACACACGATGACATGAAATAGTCTGGAAAATTATGAGGCACAGTTGTGCAACACGTCAATGAGAGTTTCCAGGTTAAAAAATTAGCCCTGTATGGTTAATGATCCTAGCCGGCCTTGGGAGGGGAAAATGATAGATTAGGGGCAACATTTAGCAATTCAAACATGCATATGTGCAGTCTTACACAGACCTAATGCCAATCTTCTTTCCTACTATAGTTGGAATTTGGGTGCATTACCCAGTGTATCAGAGCAAAATTGTATAGAAAGTAGCCTGGCATGGTTCTATGACATGCGCTGGAGCAACAAAAACAAAAGAACCACCTTAGAGTTTAGACCTCAATAAAAAATAGATCTTCCTTTCTCCCTAAAACCTTACTTCTAGTTCTTCTGCTACAACATGAATCTTGATTCAAAAAGTAAACAACTATGCCTTGTAAAAGGTTCCATCACAGGAACAAATGTATTCTTCAACTAAATCAACTTCAACAGTAGCACTATTTGTGGCCTTATAGCTAATAAACAAAGATGCATTGAGGTCACCATATTCAATACTCTATATCACCAGAGAAGTTTACTAGATTAGATTCAATTAGCAAAGTCAAATGGGAAACACAATAGTGGGATCCACGAATAACTAAAAGCATAAAGGAACAAAAGATACCTTCTGCAATATCATGCACAATTGCTATCTTAATACACCTGTTGAAACAGGAATAAACGATAAAAAGGGAACGAATGAATCAGCATGAAAATACCTCAAGTTAAAATCATTTAAAAAGAAAAAAGAATACCAAAACGAATAATACTACGAGAACCAAAATTGTTTTACCAATTTTGGAAACCAAATGATGTGGTTGAAAACTTTCCACTATTTCAATTATTAACAAGACCTGCAAAACTAACTCATATATGTTTTACCAACTCTACTCGAACAAGTCAATTGCCAAATAATTTCATATCCAAAATAAGTGAAGAACTTGGTGCTCGTAGCATTATTCTATCTGAAATGTCCAGACATCCAAGCATTAAGGTCTGGTCTTTAGACAGACAGAGCCGAAGCATTCTCCAAAAAAAAAAAAAATCATATGCTCCTCTAAGCTGACCAAGAGAGGTAGGGGAAAAGAGAAAAGTAATGAACCCATTCTTTCAGTTAATGGATATAAATACATATATACGCGTGATGATACACAGTGAAAAATTGTCAAAACCATCCGTAGGTTTCATAAAACTGAAACTATTACTTTGGCCTGCTTTTTTCTTACCCGGTTGCATTTTGGCTTCATCATGTATGCTTCTTTTTTTTTTTTTTTTTTTCTTTTTCAAGGACGTGCATCATTTTTGTATATCCATACGTATTGGTTTAAGTAACCTTCCAGACAGATCTAAGGAAAGAATAGAGAACATAAACCTTGGTATAAAGTGGAAATACAAAATTCCAACCTTTCTTTGTCTACACCAGGAAGGTCAGTGGCAATCAAAGACATCAAAGCCATGCGGTACATGTGATCAGCAATCGACTCGGGACTCTTTATTCCATGGTTTATCCATCCTTTTCTTTTTGTTGTCTACAGGGGCAATAGATAAAAGGAGAATATGAATGTTGCAGACCAAATCCATATTTATATAACCTTCACATGAGAAATTTGTCCAATTGATAACCTTAGAGAGTGAAATTAGCAAAATAACCTTATTTCATTCTAACACTCAACCACCGAATCGGTCGACAGTCCTTCAATGTAAAAATAGATGTTCTTGACCGTTCCGAAGTTACTTTGGTAATAAAATTTCTTAAAAATCATTTAAAAATAAATGAAAGCGTTTCATTTTTGCAATATTAGCTCCTATAACATATACAAAAGTGTAACCTCTTGTTATCCTCTTCTTATGAGTAAAACAGATGATTCTTCAAAGTGACACCTTCCTTTCAAACGAAAAAAAATATAATAAATACAAAAATGTGAGTACAAATTTTGAACGCATTCTTAGTAAAAAGTTTCAATTCTGGGTATATATAGGAATATCTACAAATGTTGAGAGGAATTTCAAAACATCTATAAAGCTCTAAACATTATAAAATGCCGGAAAATCACTATTTTCAATTGCAAAGTAGACATGAAATTGAACTCAATTAGTTCCGGAAAATTGCTAAATTTCCAATCAATCGACAGCAGCAAAGAAACAATTGAATTCAAAGATGTTCAAAACAACATATTGGAGAATGTTACCCCGCTATAACGTTTTGCATGATTTTCTCGGTAACCAAACAGCGAAATTAGGGATTTTTTTTTGTTTTTTGGCGCGCATACCTTGAGGCGACGACACAATGTAAGAAAATCGATAGCGGCGGAAGTGGTCGGAGAGTGAATCGAAGCTTCGGAATCGTCGAAACTCGTCGAAGGCCTGGACCGGAACATGTCCGGACCGGGCGTCTGAGAGCGAACCGACACGAGCCTCGGGGCCGGAGGTTCGGAGTAGAAACCGGGTCCGGAGACTGCCCGATTGCGGAAAGCGAGCGGCGAACGAGGACGGAGGCTCCGGTTCAGCTGAACCGTGCAGCGAGTCGGTGAATGAACCGCCATTTTTTTTCTTCCGAGATTGAAAAAGTGCAAAAAGTTCGGTTTTCTTCTGTTTTTCTTTTTTAATTATGCGTCCTGATATTTTTGGATCATTTTCAAGTATTTGTCAAAATGACTGCCTCAAAAATTGAAAAAAGGAAAATAATCTTCTTTCATTTGATCGTAAGAACAATCACATTCCTTCTTAGTTTTTTAATAAAAATTTTGGATTAATTTTTTTAAAAAAATATTTAGATTATGTTGCTAATTAGCTCGATCATTTTTAGTTTATTTTCTAAATTTTTTTGAGAGAATTTATTTTCTAAATTTTAAAAACTCTCACCAACTTATAAATTTTAAATTATTCTCACCGATCCATTGTCACTATAACTTTAGTTAAAAGTACATGAAAAAAAAGTGAATTAAGTGCAAAGATTTCAAGAGTTTAGAGATTTAATGGTTAAAATTTAAAAAAGAAGAACCAAATTAGGATTATTTGTGTCCATTATTCTTATTGTTTATGTAAATCCTAATAAAATGGTTTTAATAAGATTAATTCTTCTTCTTCTTCTTTTTTTTGGTCTATTTTTAACAATAATTAGAAGAAAGAGATTAAATGTGATAAATTCAAAAAGCAAAATGATAATTTTTAAATTGTAGAGAAAAAAATGAAAACAATCCTAAAATATAAGAATATAAGTGAGAAAAATCATGAAATTTTCCTACTTTCATTCATTGTTACAATAATACTGTAAAAATATAATTATTACATCTGCATTCTCTTTAGGTAATTTTTATTACAATATTACTATTAAAATTAAAAAAGTCGTATTTAATTCTTTATAGAAGACATAAATCGTATTTTTCTCATTTCTATAAATGATTGGAAAAAAATTTATTATATGTTGTATATAAAAATTTTCTTCATTCTTTGTGTGAACTTGTTACCGAGTGTTTTATTTCAAGACTATATATAATATGTTACAGAAAATTTCTTTATTCATAGTGTGACCTTGTTTCTGATTGTTTTATTTGAACACTAAATTTGGTATAATATTTTCACATGAGTTAAGAATATGTTATTATAGTAGCAAAATTTTCAAAAATTAAAAAAAAAAATGAAGTTTCAAAAAGGAGGAATATGCGTAAGAGAATCCAGTATAGCTTTTTTTTTTTTTTTCTTTTTAATCTTTTATTTAGAGGTCAGTAGAACGTTTTGAGCAAAATAAAACATTGTTATTTATTTTAATTATTTTCGTAAAATGATATTTACCACAATTTTGGCACTGGGCAAAGGACAGTTTTTTTGGCCCTCGTTCTAATTGGCCCGGCACTCCTTCAGGCAAAATAAAAAAGGGAAAGAATAAGAGAAAATTGTTAGAACAACAAATAAACATATCTATGCTTTTTTTTTTCCTAGTTAGATTTTCAATCATCTATACTTATTTAACAGAGGTTTAAAAAAAAGAAAAATGCTGAATCAATTTTTTTCATGTATTTCGATATCATACTTGGTAATTGGCAGCTTATTTATCTTTCTTCCCGCTCTTAATCTCTTTCTTCATTTTCTCTTATGTTTTCTAAGTTTTCTCTCCTCTTTCTCATGGATTATTCATCTTCAACTTCTAAATAGAAATATTACATGATTTATTGGCCTTCCTAGTATATTTTCATTTAGGAAGTAAAAAAAATGTTCGGCTCCATTTGGAGCTTAAGTTTAAAATTAAAGTTTAAATTTAAATTTTTGTATTTTTCTGAAAAAGCTTTTTATCTTATCTAAAAAATTAATAAAAGTTACTATTTAAATTTAAAAATTTCAACTTAAACTCATTCATTAAACGGCCCGAAGATAATAATAGTAATAATGAAGTTTTGTTTTATAATATTTTGACTTTTTTGTGTAACATGTCTCTCTCTTTTTTTTTTTTTTTGGGTAATTTAATTTAAGATTTCTAATTCTAGATATGTCCAAATTTGCTAACTAATATTCTGAGTATGTTTTGTACAATCTTTACAGTCCATGCATATGGAAATTAATCCATATATGGATTTTAATTATATAAACTTACGGCAATCAAGAACAATAATTCATGCAATTAATCATAATTAAGGTCTAGTCAACCCTCCTAAATCTCGTGAACAACTTCAGTCAAGGGATTCCAGAACACATGCACCGAGAAATATTGAACCTTTTCAAAAAATATATGTATATAATACGAATATATGACTGTATATAATGTTATAGCCTCCTGTGACTCAATATATATTAAACTATTATTTCATTTTAGCTAGTATCTGTGAACTAATCACGAATTCAGCTGCTCCAAAAGCGCTAGCTATATATATATATGCGCTTTATGCTTAGTTTCGATAGTGAAATCCAATTGGTATCAATCCTAAACTATATATGCATATATATATATATATATATATATATATATTTCTAATCGATCTACTTTTTGCGAAAAGGACTAGTAGTACAAGCACTTGGCATTGGCAATCCTTCTTCTTGGCCTGTGAGTACGTCCCTCAAATCATCTTTTCTAAATTTCTGCAACATTATTGATTTTCATTTGTTGTATATACGAGTATATATAAAAGATCAGAACCATAATATTGATGTTAAAAATTCCCCGATTCTATATATCATTGCGAGTGATAAAATCACAAAAGAAAATAAACAAATATAAATACCTAAGATTTATAGAAATTCATCCTAATATGAAATTATGACAAATCCAGAAGAAGTGCCTCCTATATTTAAAAAGAAAAACTAGTACCGTTATAATTACAAATGTGAAATCTCTAAATTACTTTTAACATGTATTTGGAATAAGAGTTTAAGATGAAATTTTTAAGTTGAAATTTATTGACTTTTTAAAAACTTATTATAATTTTAGTTGACTTAAAAAGAAAAAAGAGGATAAAAATAAAACTAAAAACTTGGGTTTTAGACCTGTGAATTTAACGAGCCTTTGATGAAATAATTATCGTTTGCGCAGACCTTTTGAGGTGTACGATCTGCTGTATCGTTTTTGCATATATCTAGCATTGATTAGACTCCCAACTTAATAATATATATATATATATATATATAGTATTTCATTACAGCGTTATACGTTGCAGTTATAGATACGTGTATGTATATGTTTTTGCAGGTTGTGAGAATGGAATTGATCAAGGGATTAGTCAAGTTGGTGGGAAATCTGAAGTGCAATCTGAGAACTTTAAGGAGTAAGAATCCGTACTTGAAAATTGGAAAAACTGAGAGCACTAGGATAGAGATGAGACACAGGAAAGCTCAGAAGTTAATTGCAAAGACTCTGAAGAATGCAGATTATTGGAGTCATTATAAGTAAAGAACTTTATTGTATACCAATTGCTTCTCGCCACTTATATATATATATATATACACATATGAATATTTGCTTTTCTCTATTATCAACGAATTTGTGGATCACATATATAATAAGGAAACTTTCCTTTATTTATCCTTTTTCTCTGATATATTGTTTTTTTAATAAATGGGGTTTCTGAGCAATTCAGAAACAAGAAATTGCCCAAACAAGATTACCCAGAGTTGTTGGTCAAACAAGAAATTGCCCCTCATTTTTTTCTTATTTCCTACTCATAATAAGCAAATATGTTATTAATTTGTTGGAGACTTGGGTTGCTGCCAATGTTTATCGCCATTTTAATTTTGTAGCTCAGAAGGTTGCTAAATGGTCTGATTACGTTTTCTTTTTTGTTTTTGTTTTCGTTTTTTATTTTTTGTTTTTGTTTTTTCTTTTTTATTTTTATTTGTTGGCCCGTGGAGCTGTTTCAGATACAGTGGAGTGGGAGGCCTAGTCCTCTGCGTGTTTTTCTTTTGTTGGTGGGCTTTTCAACGTCAAAACTCCAATTAAGTTGATATCTAATTTATAACCTTATCCCGCATCAAGCTTTTCGATCAACTTAAATCCATATGAAAAGACGATCTTATAATAATTAAGTTGTCGGGAAGGATTTATCATTAAATTGATATCTAATTAGTAACTTCATCCCACACCAAGTTTTTCGATCAACCTAAATCCATACAAAAATATGATGTTCTAATAATTAAGTTGTTCGAAAGGATTTATCATTAAAAAAAAAAAAAAAAAGACGAGAGAGAGAGAGAGATAGGGCGTTGATCGAACAAGAACCCAATATTACTTCATAAAAATTGTGTAGTCCGGTTTTCCTAATTAAATTGAATAGTTCCTCAAAAAATAAATAAATAAATAAATAAACAGAAAGAGGAATCGGAGAGTTGGAAGATTGAAATTTGGCAAGGCTAAAAAGAGGGAAAACGTGGGTGGGAAATTCAAGAAAAGACGATCTTGAATTTTTGAGATTATTAGGAATGATTTAGGGGTGTAATTTCTTTTTTTGGAGGAAAATGACATAGGGGCGTTATAAATAACAATACTTTTATTTAAAATTTTCAAATCAGAAATTATTTCATAAATGATGTGGAGAGAATAAAATAGGGTGTGGCAAAATATCCCCTATAATTTATATATGCTACATTACGTCTGTAACTATAGTTAATGCTTGTTGTTGTAGTAGTTTTGTTTTCATCCTCAAATTATTGGTTTGTATATACACACATATATATTCAACAGGAACCAAAAGATCTTTAATTAAAAATTTGAGTGGTAGAGAATATAAAATTCAGATATTGTGTAAAGATTAGAATTAATATATGACGCCTTAAAAATTCATAAATTCTTTTTTAATTATTATCATGGATTTCTTTCATTAATATACTTCTAATGAATTATTTTGATGAATGTCAAATTTCAAAATCATGAATGATTTTAAATATATTATCAGTATGATAATATCAATGATCTAACAATGTTGAGTTTTTCTAGTTGAATGATAATTTATTGATATAGAAAATAAGTTAAACGGCAAATAAATTTATACGAAAAATTTATTACATCATATTAGAGGGATAAATGTTAATTTTTGAAAAGGAACCCCAATTATGATTAGTAGATCAATTTGATGACTTTAGTATTTATTTTGGTAATATCAATATATAAGTATATTGAGAATATGATTGGAAAAAATTAATGTGTCACTTAAATAGTAGATGAATGATTACTATTTACTAAGAGTAAATCCAAATGTGGAGGATTGATCAAGTGTTGGGATTATGTTTGAAATCAATAGTGTAAATTTTATGTGAAAGGATCTTAAGCAAATAAATGGCAAAGATTTAGATTTTAAGTAACTAATGAGAGCTTAGGTTAAGGATTGGTGTGGTGGAGAATCTAATGAGTAAGATAAAATATGACAACCATAGATCAATGGATGAAAAATTGGAAGAAAAAAAAAACAAAAAAAGAAAATAGGAAATTAAGGGGAAGATCTGGATTTCTAGTCAAACAAGCAATAAGAGGTTTGAATTAAGGTGAAAGTGGTGTGTTATGCATGCATGCAAACACAAATAAGAATTGTTATTATTAATTTAGACAAAAATGATAAGAATCAAGTACTTGAAAATGACCGAGATGTACAAGTTGAAGAGGACCATTTGTCTTCATTTTATACAACAAAAATACCACATCAAAAAACCCTTTCAAAGTGGTGCCATTTCATGGTGGAAATCAGAAAATATTTTTCACTTTTACCCCTCAAAAGACAGTTCCATTTAAAACATATTTGGCTGAAAATAAACCCTAACATCCTATCTCATTCTCACACAAATTAAGCTCAAAAACCCAGCTTCTTTAGTCACCACCAAGCTCAAAAACCACCACTATTCTCCATCTCCAAGACCCTCTAGCATCCTCTTCCCTCTATTTTCAAGCTCTAAACAATCCCATTACTAAGTTCGAATAAGTGTGAAGCAGGGTTAGAGGAAGTGTTACTAGAGATAACTTAGTGGATCTCTTTGTGTTTTGGTCACTTTTGGAGAACTAAAGCATGTTTTGTAGTTAGAATCTTAATATTAGGCTTCTTCTTACCTAGGAAAAGGTTTGGAGAAGAACTTTGGAGGTTTGAGGTCTTAAAAGATCCACGGAGCATTTCGGAAAAATCTACAAACTTTGTTAGAGTTTGTGGTTGTTGTGGTAATATGATATAAGTTAAAAACTTTGGTATGAAAAATAAATTGTATGATAAGATTTGACAAATGATAAACTTAATTTTAGACTTTGGAATTGCTTGGTTTGCTTATATATGTCTAAAGTTATGTGTATTGGAAATTGTGACACAAAACTAGAAAAAACAAGAACCTTGGAATATAGTCTAGCCACGGGTTTTATGAAATTCGAACTCATTAAGCTCAAAATTTTGGATTTTAAGTTATATATATAAAAACTAATTTTTTTTAAAGGCAGTTAAAAACTTGAAATGCACTAATTATTATATCTGTTGAAAATCTGCTGTTGAGGCAAGCTCAACAGATGAAAAAAGAAATTCAGGATAAAAGATCCAAGATCTAAAATCCGCTAAGAGATTTTCTTTCAAATTAATAAAGTGATTGTGTAAGAGTGACCTGTTAAAAAATATATATATAAAAATATAAAAATAAGAGGCCTCCCAAGAATTAGGCTTCGATTTTTGTATAACCTTGTACCCACTTTTCCCATCAGCCATCGCACTAGAATTGGTTAACATTAGTTCCCTCAGCTTTAAATCTGCTCGACCATTTGCATATTAGACAGTATAATTAGGAATATATATATATATATGTATTTATATATTTATGCATATATATCTAGGGAGAAGCTGCGGTAGAGTCGCGGTAGAGCCTCGTTTATATACTCTATTAGTAGAGTTCACTTTTAAACTGTTAAGATATAATCGAACGGTTAAAATTTTATTTCTATATAAAAATTATATGCACCTTACCTTGTATTAGTATGGACTAATAATTAAAAAATAAAAATAAAAATAAATTATCAATAAAAAAAGAAAAAACTAACATCGTTTACAATTAACGGCGTCGGGGGGTTCGTCACCTGTTTTTGGGCTGGTGGCCGATGGGGGAAGGGTGCGAATTTGGCTTGGCGGGGGGGGGGGGGGGAGCACGCAGATCCGTTTGGGTGGGGGGGGGGGGGGGAGCACGCAGATCCGTTTGGGTGGGTTGGGGGGGGGGTGCATGCATATCCGTTTGGGTGGGTTAGGGGGGCTGGGTCGACGCGGGGGGGGGGGGGGGGGGTCAGTCGCTAGTGTTGGGGGGAGGGGGGTTGGGTCGACATAGGGGGGAGATGGGTCAGTCGTTAGTGTCGGGGCTTGGGGGGGACGGGTGGGCTCGTTGCTAGCATCGGGGAGGGTGGCGCCTACCAACGGCCAAAGTTTTTTTTTAATTATTTTTTAATTTATTAATCTATACTAATACGAGTAAAGTGCATTATAAATAATATATACAAATAATATTTCAGCTATTTAATTATATTTTAATAGTTTAAAAATAAACTTTACCAATAAAGTATATAAATAAAGATAGACTTTCCCAATGTATCGAGATATATATATATATACATATATATATTAGAACAGTCCTATGTATGTTTAGTGTATGTGTGCGATAGTTGAACCGTTGCCTGGGGATGGGTTAAGAATGATAAAGATGAGATGATGCGAGTTAAGGGCAACCTGAGAAAAAGTTGACAGCTGTTGCAGTAGTAGGGTGCAGATATATAAAATAGTTAAAAAATGGGGTGTAGAATAAAATCAACGTAAGAAGGAGAGGCATTTGTAGGTCCTCATCTCTAACTTCAAGCTCCTTCGGCTCTCCGATGGGACGTTCAACCGCGACTTGGCTGAGTTTCTCGACAAGTCTCCGCCAACAAGATCCCTGTTGATGGATTCTTATCCTTCGACCACGTTGACCGGACCACAAAGATGCTCAACCGAGTCTACCAGCCAGCGCCGGCACCGACGTTGGGCCAAGACAAGAACCAGTTTGCAAAGTGCGGTGGATTCTAAAGTCCATGTCTACTTAGCAGGTAATAGTTTTGGTGGCCACTGAATCAAGTGTCAAAGTCCTCGGCAACATCCTGCTACATCCGATGTTCGGCGGCGAGACGACGATCGAGTCGAAGAAGAAATTGGATGGTAGATACTTTGTGATAACTCGATCGATACAGGGATTGGTATTGGAGAGCTTTATCTACCAGGAGGGGAGGACAAAGATACATCCTGCTTGTAACATGTTTGGTCCTAGAGGTAAAAGCATTGAAGGGATGAAGTTTCCCAAGAGCCTTGTTGTTGTGGCTGGTTTTGACCTTGTCCAACATTGGCAATTGGCTTATTTTGAAGGGCTTAAAAATTCAGTAAAATAAATTGATGATATCACGTTTGGTGCTAAGGTTTGGATTGTAGAATTTTAGTTTAAATTAATTGTGTGTTCATCGAAACGTTTCAACTACTGGAGTTAATTAAAAAGTATTAAAACTTGAAATGTGTGTGAAACTTGTTTTGTTCGTTTTGAAACTCTATAATTTTAAAAAAATTATCTCATTTGGATTTGTTTATATAAAATTATGAACTTTTAAAATTTTAGATATAAAACTGTGTGAATAATAAAATTAAGAGAAAAAGATAAAAATTAAATTATAATTTTAAGCTTTGGATTGTGGATCCAAACACATACACGTGTTGTTCTACTAACCCTTAATATATCATACGAATTGATGAGATCATGCCGTGTAAATTTTCATGAAACCAATACTGAAGAGTTATTGAAAACAAGCTGCAATAGTATTTCCTCTACTTGCTGGAAAAATATACATTTTAAGAAAAAATAAGTCCATGATAACTCTATTACCTTTTGAATTATTATAACTACTAAATTTTACTTTTAACATCATATTAAAATAAGAAATTCATTTTTCCGTACGTTTTGTTTAATACAATCTCCTTTACTAAATTAAAATGTTTAATATTACTTTATTAATCTATTTCTGGACGAATTCATAAAATATATGTCACGAAATCCTTTATGCCACGGTACATGAAAGAATTAAAAATAGAAAAGAAATTACGTAGTAAAAAATACCGATAATTAGAACAATCAGACAATTAATATTTACATTGATTAAATAGATATTAGCATATTCATCGTCTTATTAAGTGAATTAAACTATACAAAATTACAACCATTTGTTTACTTTTCAAATTTATAGATACACACGAGATTTTCTTTTACATGTTGTGTGGTCAAGGATAAAATAGGTCTACGAAGATTACTTTAATAAGGTGATTTACCACTTTACCCCTTATAACTTGCGAAAACCATTCACATTTATGATTTTTCTCTGAACCAACCAACAACTTTTCAATGTTCTGACGCTGGGACCCACGTATCATCACTCATTCACAGCATATTTTTTCGAGATTCCCCTAAGCCTATATATATATATATATATATATTTCTTTATTTATATATTAGCTTAAGCCGACTCTGACCATTGGAATTAATTTGGCGAAGGCTTTGCGCTGTTGTGCTCTATAATCGACATTTAACACAAATGTGTATTGCCTTTAATTTCTTCTTTATCATTATGATTAATTTAGTATTTAATGAGTTGATCAGTTATTATTTCTCGTTTTGCTATTATTTTCATTATCAATTTATTCATTATCATAATCGTTATGATTAATTAGTGTTTATTTGATAGGTTACATTAACCATCTTTTTGGGAATATATTCTAAGAAAATATGCTCGCACGAGAACCTCGTGGCAATAATTGAACTCGTCAGTTTCTGTACGTGTACACATATGCACAAACGTAAGAAAAGCATCGCTTTCTGTCTTCGTCAGACGACAAGCCTCTGTCTGCTTTCAAAACTGTGAAACATGCGCGACTTGCGTAAAACGTTAGTCAAGTGTCTAGTTTAAAAACGACTTTTTCAATAGTTTTGAAAAACAATAATAATATTTCTCCAAAAAAAAAAAAAAAAAACAACCTGGGATTTATGACTAAATAGTATTTATTTATTTTTAATAAATGGCATAATTTTTTAAAAATTGATTAAAATATTATTTTTTTAAAATGATTAATCAATTTTCGTAAATGATCAATTACTGATTGACTAATCAATTTTTATAATCAACTACTGATTAACTAAATCTGAAAAATGAAAAAATGTCATTTTTCTTTAAAAAAAAAAGATTAATCATTTATTAAATTAGGTGATTAAAAAGGTCAACCAACTTTATTTTCTTAATATCAATAATAATTAAGGAAAAAAAATTTTATTATTATTATTATTTTTTAATTTGGGAATGGACATTTGAATTCTACGTCTTATAATAAAGTCAATTTCGAGATTATCGTTAATTCATGCATGTATTCACTCCTTAATTATTCTACCAACAAGAGAAAAAAAGATTGTTAATAATTAATATTTCTTTTAATCTTAACCATTTTTTAATCTGCAGATATTAGTAAAAAAAATGAGGAGTTTAGGTACAAGCTTTCATGTTTTAAATTTACGAATATCTTGACTTTTTTTTTTTTTTTTCCCTCACTAAGTTGAACAATACATATATACATATATATAATTTGAACTTTGCTACGTAATTGTGATAAGATAATTGAAAGAATGCCCAACGCCACTTACGTGGTTCACTACCACTTCAGATATTGTGATAAGATCTTCTCTACCCGATTTTTTCTTCCTAGGTTACTGTTGTCCACACAATTATGTACTTGACACGCCGACGACCCAGTAACGACAGCCACAAACAAAAATTTATATCATTTTTATTAACCATTCATTTTTCTACAGTTTCGGAATTTTCTACAAATTTAAAATCACCATAAAAGTTTCAAGACAAGAACAACATAATATATAATTCTTAGATAAATAAAAGCTCCTAAGTAGTAGCTATATATATATATATATATATAGGTGGGATCAAATTAACGGTTTCATAGGCTGAAAAACGTAAGTTGCAATTTTAATTACGAGAAAAAAAAAATATGATAAAAACTGTATTTTCATTTTATTATTAATTATTCGTATTTTACTCATTCGATTATCCTTTTAACGGTATAGTAAGTGAATATTTATCTTTAAAAATTTACAACACAATACATAAAACAACTTAATATCATAAATTATATCATTGAAAAATTAATCTGATAACTGAAATTACAATATCTATATTATTAATAGATCACAAAGTATGAATTTTACTATTGAATTTTCCTATGAATTTTCCTATTTATAATATGAGACGAAATGTATCGTCTTAACCCGTCAATTATTAGTGAGCAAGTAGGTAATTATAACATGCCTTCCCTCCAACCCTCCACAAAGTCTATAAATACTTTCTCATTTCTTCGCAGCCTAGAAAACTAAAGAAACCAGCAAAACAAATATGAGCCCCTCAAAAATTTTCTCCACTCTTATAACTTGCCTTTCCCTTCAAAAATGTTACCTCTTTCTCCAGCTCACAATAACTCTTCCCTTAACCATGTGGAACTACATGGCTCTAGTTCTAACCAACCTAAAACGGGCATTTGACGTCCTCCTCTATAGGCAGTACTCTTTCTGTAGGCCTTGCCTTTATGACATTCCGACTTGCGCCTCTGAAGAATTCATCCAAATGACTCGGTACAAGCGCAACGACGAGGAAGGAGATCGATCGGCGGAAAACGTAGATGAACGCTGTGCGGTGTGCCTCGGAGAGGTCCAAGAAGGAGACGAGATCGGAGAGCTAAGATGTTCTCATGTTTTTCACCACCATTGCTTAGAGAGCTGGGTTCGATCCACTAAGCACACGACGTGTCCCCTTTGCCGTGGCTCTCTAGCTCCGCCGCAATATGCCGCCGGCGCGGTGGGCGCAGATTTTGGGGTTGAAGTTCTGTTCTTCAAGTTTTGCTCTTTCGGTTCCAATGATCGTGAGCGTGACTCGTGGTGGCTGCGGTAATTAAACGATAATTAGAGTCGTGCATTTAATTAATATGAACAAATTAAGAAGAAAAATAAAGTCATGTACGTAAGTAATATTTGTAACATAAAAGTGTTTCATGTGGGGATAATAGGAAGGAGAGAACAAGAACAAAGAATGAAGAGGTCTTTTCTTTTCTTTTTGTTTTCTCATTCTATTTCATAGAAGTAGAAAAGGGAAAGCGTATGAAGTTATAAATTTCAAAATGTACACTCGTCTTTTGCAATCAATGATTGGTACAATGTAATATATCAGGGTTAATATACATATGTATGTATATATATATATATTATTTGTGTGTACCAAATGTTCTCTTATTAGCTTTTCGAATATTGGGAATTTAAGAATGTGTTTGGAACACTAATTAGAATTGGAATTTTTAGACTTTTCAAAAACTAGTTAAGAAATTTGTTTATTTTTCATAAAAAGACAAAAAGTAAGTTATAACTTTTAGTTTAAAATCCGAGTTTCAAACGCACCTTGAGTATTTTGGTGGGTCTTGAGGGTTCGCACCAGCTTCCTTAATTGAATGAGAATGTTCTATCTAAAATGCAACATACAACCACCCCGTCCTAATCCATCCCAACTTAATTCTCTTTTATAAACTCCACCAAATGAGTAAGAGAACGCCAATGATAACAATTTGTGACATTAAAACATGATATAGCTTCAATTTTGAAGCTGCATCATATTAGATAAAATATTAATAGCACTGGAGGCTCTTGAATTTTTAAATTTTTGACGATTTGAGATCCTCGATATGATTTTAGAGGCGAAACTGTAATCTCCCTAAACTCGATTTAATAGCAGTAGTAGTTCTTAAATTTGAGTTCATTTTTTGTTCCATAACTAGACCTAATTGCTACTGTCCACGAGATTTATTTCCCAACATTAACCAATTAATCCCATAACATTAAGGCAAAAAAAATCCCCTAAACGTATAAAATTCAGTCAGAAAAACAAAGAGAAAAGACAAGAAAAAACATGTGGCGATAACGAGCCAATAATAACGAATACTCAAGAAAAACATGTGGCGATAACGAGTCAATAATAGCGAAGATTCAACACTTGAATTAATTTAACTGTGATTTCTAAGACAAATGTGCGTGTACATATCCCAACTTCTCTTTTTGTACTCCACCAAAACGGGTAAAACAACGCCAATGATTACTTGCTCAAACGACAAAGATTAAAATAAGATAAAAATAACGTTAATAAGTGCTTAATCAAACAACAAAGGATGAAATAAGATTAACGTCAATGACCATTTGGTCATCAAACGACAAAGGATAAAATAAGATAAAACTAAGGTCAATGATCACTTGATCAAACGACAAAGGATAAGGGATTATAGTTCAATTTTTAATTCTACTATTGTAGTCCTTACTGTTACTCTCCTTTAAAATTTCGATGAAAAGTTTCACGTACAAAACGTAGCCATTTTTTAAGTGTAATTGTATAATTAACCCTTAAAGCTTACAAAAAATCAGAATAAAATATAATTAACATTAGTAAAATAGAAAAACAAAATCTGAAGACATCTCAACCGATGATCTCATGTTATTTTTATCCTTGATCTTTGATTCTTTCCCCCTAAAATCCTCAACATATTATCAGCTAACAGGCCGCCTAGTCCACTATATATATATATGTATGTATATGCATATGTATATCCATGCCACCCATATCCCGTGAGCTATCCGCATATCTTCCCTCTCGCGCCACCTGATAAAGGATTTGATTTTTCAGTTTTACCCTTTAAAAAACAATATCGCCCAACAATGTACATGTGGCACATTCGGTTTAAAATTTAACGAAGAGTTCTACAAACAATGACCACTGCCGCTTAAAAAATTCAATTCAGAGTTTTTTTAAAAAAATAAATTATAAGATAATTAAATCGAGCATACTTAATCGTCACAAACCTAAAAATTTAAGGATCTCTTTATACTATTGACACAGTTAAATTAAAAAAAAAAAAAAGAGTTATAGACAACCACTCTTTGCGCGCGAAGTCCTCATGTGGGGTCCTATGTGATTTTCATTAGTGTACCAAATTTATAGTGTCCCACTAAATTTATTTTCCAACAACGAATCCCATAAATATTCAACAAACAAATCCTTGGATTCATAGTACATTCTACAATTCATCAGGAAAAGTGAGTGAGAGAGAGAGAGAGAGAGAGAGAGAGAGAGAAATTGTGGTGGCAGCGGGATAAGGAATGTTCATCATATGTGAATTAGGTTTCACTTGAATTAATTTCAGTGCAGATTTTAAAGACATAACTAGACATTATTATAGCATTTCAAACGGGAATTTCAACGAGTTCTAATTTTTTAATCGTGTAAACCATGAGGAGCGTGAGAGATGAGGAATTCAAGATATTTTCAACAATAATGCGAGAATCTTAAGAAACAAGTGACATATATTAACGGCTAGAAAGTGTGGGGAAAGAAAAATTCGCGCACTGAGTAGCGACTCATGAAGAAAGGTCTCCCACACATTGGGTATCACGTAGAAAAATTGACCCAAAGGTCAAGCGATTTTTTATCTCATATTTATACACATATACATATGTATATATGTATATATTTTTTATGTGTATCTGCGGGTGCTATGAACTGTTTCAATATATGTCTCTTTTATTATTTTGTTTCCTCTCATTTGGACAAAAACGAAGTTGTTGTGTAAGTCTTTGATTGGACTTCACTTTTTGCCTAAGAGTGTTTGGTCTATTACGCTTCATGATAGTGTCGGGAATAAAAGACAAATATAATGATATGACTATTTAACGTGATTAAAAACAATCAAAGTTTTTGATAAAAGAAAATTAAGGCTATAATTTGAACAATATAGGTTGAGATGGAATGGAAGCTCAAGATTCTCAATAACCCAACCATCAAGACGTTTCAGTTACTCATGTTATTTTCATGTGCGTAATGAACTATTTATTCTTTTCTATTTATTTTTTATTTGAATATATATCCTGCAGAATTTAGCCCAAGGACATTTTTGATCACTTTTACATAATTTTAACACAAATTCCTCTAAAAGTTTAGGTTTAAGTTTTTAAAGGAATTTGAAATAAAGTAAAAATGATCAATGATGTCGTTCTTGGGCTATGATGTGCAAGTAATGTGAAAAAAATCATTGAAATTTTAAGTAATTTGAGTAAAAAGAATTAACAGTATCAAATATTATAAACTTAATCACGGATTGTCAAGAAGGAAAAAAATAAAGTTTATGAACTAAATCATTAAAGCCTACATGTATAATTGTTTGGTTGAAAAGTTTAAACTCAAAATTTTCATATCAGTTTTTATTTTTTTCTGAAAATTTTTTTTGTCTTTTCTGAAAAGTCAATAAAAATTACTATTGAAACTTAAAATTTTCAACTCAAACTAATTTATTAAACGGACTCTTAGTTTGTTTTTTAATCCTTCAAGATATATATATATATATATAGGCGGAGTCTTATATATAATACGGCGCTGAATTTGTGTTTTAATCCTTCAAGATATATATATATATATATATATATATAGGCGGAGTCTTATATATAATACGGCGCTGAATTGTCTAATAGGGATGTCAGACTGAGATGGTCGTGTCAAACACGTGTTAGGCGCTGGGGAGGCCACACGAATGTTTTGAGGTGGGAGAGATGGCGAGGAAATCAAAACAGGCCGGCGGCGAAGTATAAATAAATGCGGGCAAAACGTTTAACTCATTCTTTAATTTGCCCCACTGCTCACGTTTTCAATGGCGGATTATCCTTTGCTGTCACTGAAACGAACTTCTCATCTTCCCGACATGCTCTGCTTATAACTCCAACTGTGGCTACTCGTCCAGTCGTTCAATTTATGCTTCCTCTCCTCAGCTTCGCATTCTTTTAATTTATTTTTATATAATCTTATTCTGCACCCCTAGTCCTCTAGGACAGTCAATGACAGTCAAAATTTGACCAGTATGCCCTCAACTATCATTCTCAAATCGTGGCCGTCACTCTAATCCAATGGCCACTGTTGATCTACCAACATTAAAAAAGACATTATATATTTTGAAATAATTACATAAAAAATTCATTTTTAGGGTCTCGTTTTCAAATATATCCGTTTTTAAATAATATATATCTATTTCTTATGAAATATATGTATATAATGCCTATTTTGTCCTTTTTAGTATAATTGATTTCATTTCTTATAATTTATAAACATTCTCTTATTTTCCTTTTTTTTTTTGTTTTTTTTTTTGATTTTAAAGTTGATTTTTTTTTTCCGTCACAAATGAGAATTTCATTTTATAAACCCAAATTAGTTTTTCCCTCTTTTTTTTTAATTGTCATATTTACACTTTTTATATAAATCCGATGAATTTTTTATGAAAAAACAAATTTATTTATATAATCCACTACAAATCAGATGGTTATCATTTATGCCTCAACCAAATAAATTAAAGAATAATAAAAATGATATTAAATTCTTTATGAAAAAATATTATTGTTTATATAAACTAGTAGAAATAAAAACTATATGTTATAATAAAGCCTGATTCATTACAAAAAAGATGAATTTTCATGGGGAAAAAAAAAACTACTTATTTATGAACTCCGCTACAAATCAAATTGATTCTTTGTATGTGTCAACCAAACAAATTGACGAGTAATAACCATATGGTATTGAATTATTTACCAAAAAACACTATTATTTATATAAACTAGTTGACATGAAATCAAACCTAACTTTTTAAGAAAGAATGATTTATTATTTGAATTATGGATTCTTTACTTTAAGATACAAAATTTCTTAATTATGATGATGATTTTCAAAATAAAACCACAAAAAAAAAAAAAAAAAAACTCACATTACTAATAATTGACCGTTGGAGTCCTACGTTGACTTCACCGTCCAAAACCTCTTTCGAACCTTCACCTATCTCACATGGCCTTTTTCGTGGGACTTGGTAATCAGCTCTTTCGGTAGATCGGCAAGGACGTTGCCTTGCTCATATCCTTATCCTTAGTGATGGACCTTTTTTTCAGAACTATTTTCATTGTCATTTTCAGTCCAAGAATTTCAGTTTAGGGATTTTGAGGATGAGAATTGGAATTGATTTCAAGGAAGATGGAGGGGATTTACCGTACATTTAAAGAAGAAAAACGTTTAATTAGACTTTCTTTTTGGATATTCCTTTTTATTTATTTAGTTTTTTTTATTATTAATGTGAAATCTAATTTCAAGAAAACATTCCCATTTTGGATCATTATAAATATTCACATATTTTTCACACCAAATAAAAAAAAAAAAGAAACTTTCCTTTTTTTATTTTTATTTATAAATATTTTGGTCTTCAATTCATACAAATCACCTCCAGTAGTAAAAGTAAGTCCATGCCTTTTCTTCTTTCCTATTTTTCTTAAATTCTTTATATGGTAATTCTAAATTCTTCGAGAAGGATAATATTGTCCTTGTATTTGTACTTATAGACATATATGTAAATGAAGAGAAAAATGGATATACTTCAAAACAACACCTTTAATTTGGACACATAGATAAATAATCCACATATATTTTGTTGGAGTTTGGGTTTAGTCATGAGGCCCATGGATCAACCCATAATCGCCTCTTGAGGCGTCTCTGCCATAGAATGCACCTCTACGACCAGATGCGTACCAAGATAAGGAAACTACCTTTAAACAAATTCTCAAGCAATCTAGGACTATTTTCTCCCTATATGTGTGTGTGTCTATATATAAACATATATATATATATATAGATATATGTTTGAGGTATTCTCTTCCTACGTATTAAAAACTTTAACCACTTTAAATTTGATACCCTTTACATGCTTTCAGCACTTTTATCGACTAATCATACACTAGACATGCTTCATTCATCTTCGGATTGGCCATTGACCGGTAAGACAAATTGATTGTAAATTTCGCTATCTACAATACGTTATTATTGGAGTTTAGATATAATTTGTTTTAGGGATTACAGTTTGTTTTGATGATATATTTGTGATTATATTATTTAATCTTTTATTTTAATTTAATGGAATCTGTTTTGAAGTTTTGATAATATTCCACTACTTAAAAAAAAAAATCCTGAAAAGTATTTTTTTTTTATTGTTTTAAACTTCACCAAATTACATGCAGGCATTGAGATTTTTTAGGCCAAACAATTATGTATTTCACACATATTGCAATAACCATTTATAAAGCTACTATTTGCTTATTAATTAGTATGAGAGCTTTAGTTTTTTATGTTTTAGTCTAATAAAGGGCGTTCATATTTCTGCCCTATGGTTTTAGTAGTTTCATTATAATAATAGAGGTAGTTTTCCTATAATTTGAGTTTGTTTTTGGTCCGTTAGATTTATGTTTTGGCAAGTTAGAAATTTCGCTAGTTAAAAGTTTTAATGGAGATGTTTGTGGCCTTGGTGCTACATGGTATATACTCTTGATGGATCGAAAACTTTTATAGATTGTAGTGGTTTCAAAACGAGCTTATAAATGCTCAAATTAATGTGTTGAGGAATTTTTCTGATATCAGGTTTTATCTGCATCGTTTTTCCTGTGTTTCATCAGATTTTACTGATGAAGCCGAGTTTTTATTGAGTGCTTTATAATTGTGTATCACAGGGTCATCTGCATTATATTTAACGTTTGTAAAATCTTTTAGTTGAATAAATTTTACCATTAAAAAAAAGTCTGAGCAGATATGATAAAATCCTTAGTTTCTTAGCTAAATTTTCATGGTCGGCTATCTCTTTCAATAACGCATCATATGTACATACATACACACACTTTGTTTTGTATGGAACCTATATGGATATATACTTCATTTATTTGAAAGAAAACCTTAACGATATCACACTTTTCACGTCTGTGAACATTAAATATTAAATCAAATCAAAATTATAATATATTATTGGCTAGTGATCTTCTCCAAAAAACCTAACTAAATACATCATGAAGGTGAACCCTATGTATGTGGGACCCACCAATGGCAATGAAAGTCATGCCGCACTCGTCGATATCAATATATGGTTGCGAATATCTTGATGACGTGTTGATTGTCGACAACAAAAGCAGGCGTTGGATTGTCTACCAAATCCTTACGTAGCTCTTGGTTATTATTTAACGTAATTAATGTTGAACCACGATATCAATTTCCATACAGACATTTTTAAAGTATTTTTTCAGCACACATCGCAATCTGTCACATAATAAATCTAACACCCATCATGTGAGTCATGTGACTTTTATTTTATTTGTTCATTCTGTACATACGAAATGCGTCAACTAATTATAATACGAAACCGAATTGTATGCGTGTGGATCATCTCTCTTTATATCAATTTAATGTTTTTGGAAAAATTGATTAAGACTTAGCTTTACGGAAAGGAGAGGGGGAAAAAAAAAAAGAAAGAAAACTATGATCAGCTGGTATGAAAAGTAAGAATATATTAGAACGTAAAGTCGTTTGCATAACAAATAATTTATAAATATGAATTACATTTACCGCAACAATTACAGGTTTTGAGAGAATTAGTAAGTACACGAATTTAAGTGATCACATTAAGTCTGACTGAGAGTTCGGACTTGATCGATATACAGATGAATGGAGTAAAAATTTAATTACCTTTTTTTTTTTAATCTATCGAGTACATTCAAGTAGTTAATCAAACTATAGAGGAAGCTAATGTACTCTCGAGATTTTTTTTGGAACATATCATATTGAGAAAGCAGAAGGAAAATTCTTACTTATCAAATCGAGAAAACAACATGATAATAGAGAGTTGTTGAAGAGGTTTCAAACCTCAGGATTCTAAGTCAAGAGAGAAATACACAAATACATACACTTGCTAAAAAAGAAATGGAGATTGCCATTTCAGGATAAGAATAAATTGGTGAAACTTAAGTAATCTCCAAAGAGATATAATCTCTAATTTTGAAAAGAAAATATACTTTTCTTGGATAAAGCCGGTCTTTAGTTGCGTACGTTCATTTGCTTTCTCTAATTTTTTTGTTTTATTTGATTTACCATTAAGGTTGAATTTTAAGTTTATTTATTATTATTTTGATCATCGTCTTAATGGATTTGAGTACGGTATTTAGTTTTATCTGTGATTTTCTGAATGGACTTAGGGTAAATCATAATGCGACAATTTATATATGTGACATAAACATGCATTGCTTCATTCACGGCCACAAAATTTCAATGTGATGAGAAATTGGAAAGGACCATAAGTGCAAATTTGTCAACTTTCATGGCCAATACTACTCTATATATCTTTTCCTACATCTTGTAGGACGGGGGTAATTTTTGTCTCTTAACGTATATTCTATGAATGAAGGCTTAAAATAAAACAGATAGAGAGCCTATTTGATATATCTCTTCCTTTTGCTTTTAATTAG
Source organism: Ficus microcarpa (assembly GCA_025413485.1). Lineage (NCBI taxonomy): Eukaryota > Viridiplantae > Streptophyta > Magnoliopsida > Rosales > Moraceae > Ficus > Ficus microcarpa. The sequence continues at coordinate 6,981,927 of CM046385.1, read as the reverse complement.
TTTTAAAAAAAGTGATTTTTTAATAAGTACTTGAAAAAAAAAAGTTTTTAAAAAAAGCTTAAATGGATCAAATCAAATTTGAAATTGTCTAATAGAATAATAAAATATTATAATCAAGTCTATATATAATGGTTAATAAGTGATCTTTAGTGTGACTTTTAGAGTCTATTTTTGTCGATTTTATTTTAATTTTAGACCTTGCATGCGTGGCAACGTTTAACATAATAGATAATGTTAATAAACACACGCGCAAGACAAAGAGACACAAAAGAGATAATGAAAGTGACGACTTAACTAATGTGCTCAATTAGTACATTAAGTGCTGTGATAGAACCACCTATATGTTAATTAAAGCACGTGCCGTCACATAACTTATAAATTTTATTTTTTTATCCTTAACTTTTTAATTTTTTTAAATTGTTGCATACTTTATAAGAAAAAGTTTAATTGCGTACCCGTTCAATACTTCAAATATTAAATGAGTAAATGACGTTGTTCAATAGAAAATTAGTTCTAATCTTTCTTTAAGTGCTCCCATAGATAACTTTTTTCTAGTTCAACCACTGATATAACTATTCGGATATCTCCATTGTATATAAATTGAGGAGTTTATCGTTTTGTTCCCGGTATTTAATTAACGTGGTTTCATCCATATGGTTTCTTCAATTTTTTCTCTTATTATTATTATTACTATTTTCTTATTTAATTTTTATATAGTATCAGAGCATTATGATTCTAGACCTCAAAAGCTAAAACACTCTCCCCCACCTTCCCCTCCTTCTTTCCACACGTAATCCCCCTTATACAATCTCATTCCCCACTCCCTTTTGCTTCATGTTTCTATCACACACGCAAAAAATAAAAAATTAAAACTCCCAACCACTCCTTTTGCTTCACGTTTTTATCACACACGCAAAAAAAAGAAAAAAAACCGATCATTATCTTTTTTTCTTGTCTTATATAATATTTTATCATAGCGATTATTCTTAAACAAGTCACTGATTTTTTGATTCTAATGCTATTGCGTCCTGCTCTTGATGATTGCCATCCCTACACTGTTGTGTCCTCTGTTGATGATTGACGTTCCAACGCCCATGCGCCCTTTTCTGTTCTGACGATTGTCGTCATTGCACCCAAGTGTCCTATTCTCCCCCCTCTTCTGACGATTACTGTCCCTACACCCAGGTTCCTGTTGTCTTCTTCCTCCTCTTCTAGCGATCGATGTCCTCCTATGCCCAAGCGCCCTTTCTCCCACCCTCGACGCTTGTCCTCCATTCTCTGTGCTCTTACGCACCGACATCTTTTATTTTTATTTTTCTAGAAGTTTATTGTTGTGTGAAATCTCGCAAGTGTACGAGTCACACACGTAATAAAGTGATAAGTAAAGCTATCGATCCCTTGAGAATTGTATTTAATTTTAAGTTAATTACCGAAATTCGATAATATTAGGATTATTTGAACAGCCAATTTAAAAATAACAAAAATGCAATTTAAAATAAATGAAGTAAATTGAAATTACCAAACAAAACCAAAGAAAAAAAAAAAAAAAGGCAAGCAAGGTTCTAGAGAATTGATTTCACTCTACTATTCCTATGCTTATCTGATTTAGCAATTATTTAGAAATTTCATCCAATTCATTAAGCAACTGCTCTAACATAACCACATTATCTCTTCTGAGTGTAAAATGAGATAAGATGCATAAGTGTCCAAATTGATATCCCTATCTAACTTGTTTACCTACACATTCATTAAGCATACCCTTATATGATTGTCAAAATGTCATTCGGTCTTCCGAATTCAATAACAACTAAGATTGTATTTCCCAAACTGATAAATGAATTAATCTCTCTCAAGCATTAAAATTCAGAAATCAAATTATTTAATTCATTTTCCAACAAACTAGAAGCATTAAACATGGAAAAACACATATGAATTGAATAGAGACTTCATTAACAATTAACCAAATCATTAAAACCTTTCACGTAGAGCTATATCAAATACTAAAACCAACAAACTACACAAAACTCATAAATGAAATTATACACAAAATTAAGCAAATCAAGAGTTCAAGAATCATCCAACTACAAAAATAAAATAAATAAGAAAAATGAATAAAAACTCCAATTATTATTTTCATAAATCTTCAAGTTATTTACAAATTTCTCATCTCCTTTTGTTTTTCAAATACCATCTACCTTGAAAAGTATTGAAAATAAAGTCTAAAACTAAAAATAAAAACTAATTCCAAAACCTAAAAATCCTACACTACTATCTTTTGGCCTTTTTTCTATATATTTTTTCCTTTTCTTCTTCATTTTCTCTCTTCTTTCTTCTGGGTTTGGCCACTGTTCTTGGCCTCGCTCTCTGCCTCTAACACCAGCCAACGTCCCCCCTTTTCCTCCTTTTTTATTTTTATTTTTTTCTTTCTTTCTTTCTTTCTTTCTTTTCTTTTCCTTTCTTTGCTGCAACGTGCGCCCAATTTGGTTTTTATTTTTATTTTTTCCTTTTTCTTTGCAAGTGAAAGGTGGCGAGACAATTCGGAGTGTGGAGCCCACTGGACACGTGGTGGCCTAGTGGGACACGTGATGCTCTTTGGTTGGTGGATAATATAATTCGAATTTTAATCTTTTTTTAGACTATTTGATGCCCGTTTTGATCCCAGTTTAAGTCAAAAATTCTCTTTTTGTCCATTTTACATAATTAATCTACACAAATGACAAAATTAATTGTTTAGAGAGATAAATTAATAATAATATATTGAAGTTAATATTAAACTGATTAAGCAAAATTAAATCAAATTATACAAAATCAAAATAAACTAATTTAAGTTAAAATTATGCAAAATTAAACTAAATTTAAAATTTATTAAAATGCTTAAGAACATAGCCAACTTATATGCACAAAAGTGGTAAAATAACTCTGTTTTATAGAGTTATCATTTATATATATATATAAAGAACAAAAAAAGGGACAAAAAAAGACAAAAATTATTTATTCAAGTTTCTTCAATTATTTATTTATTAATTTAGATTTCTTCTATTATTGTTTAAGATTGGACCTCCCATCGGATCTCCATCTTACAGGGGCATATTAAGGAAAGTTAGTATTTTATATTAAGGAAAGTTATTATTTGTATGTAATTATCTTTATCAGAAACTTTTCATTTATTTATAAGTATTGTAATTGAAAATAGTCTTGATTTTAGTATATTTGTAAGTATTAAATAACTTACCTGATTGTGTATATTATGACTTATATTTATATGTGAGCCCGTTCATAATGCTCCTCACTAATGAATTGTTTATTCTTAGTCCGTGGAAGTACATCCACGTTAAACATCTTTTGTATTCTATTCTTCTCTACTTTTATTACTATTATTATTTTTCTTATTTAATTTCTATTATTTATGGGATATGTGGATAAATTACTTTTTATAAGAAGTTTTTTAATAAATAGCCGAAGTTTTATAAGATTAAGAAAATGACCGCTTTTTTATTTTTTTTATATTTTATTTTAAACGATCAATGATTGATTGAATGATTATGATTGATCATGGTTAATAATTAATTAACTAATATTAATATGTATTTTTGTTCAATCATTGCTTAGTTAACTATGATCTATTATTGATTGATTACAGTCAACCACTGATGAACTTCCATTTTTCTAAATTAAAAAATTCCGACCATTTGCTTAAATAAATTTTTAAAACCAACTTTCTATTTATCTCTATTTTTTTTTTAAAGTTTTTAATATGTACTATCCTATTACAATTCATTTACAAATCTATACTTTTGTTTCCGGTTAACACTTAATTTTGATCTAAAAATTTGCCGAAAATACCCTTGAAAAGAAATAAGATAAAAAAAAAAACCCACAAAAAAAAAGGGCTCTTAATGAGTTCAAAAAGAGATGGGAAAAAAAAAAAAAATCCCTTAAAAAGCCCCCAAGAGAGAGGAACGAGGAAAATGAGGGTAATATAGAGCACTGAATGTTTATCCCTGTGGGAGAGGCCCCACGGGTTTCTAAGCTTTGGCAATGGGAGGGCGAGGAGGAATGGAAAGGGGCGAGGGGTTGGGTGAGTCGTTAGGCATGGGTGACGAGTTTTCTTCTTCTTTCTATTTTTAATATTTATTTATTTATTTTCATTAAAAACTTATTAGCAGTTTTTGTTGCCTTTTATTTTCTTACTTCAGATATTTAGATATTTTTTTGTTTTATTTCTAAGGGTGTTTTTAGATATATTTTTTGAGACCAAGATAGAGGTTTCATCGAAAAAGTTATAGATTTTGTCGATATGTAGTGGAAATCCCAATTATTTTGGCAATCTGGAGCGGATATGTAACTCCAACAAAACTAGGACCCCGAAAGTATAATGATCATGATTTCGAAATATCAAAAGATGAAACCAGAAATTATCCAAATTGGCATATTTCCGTTAGAGTTATTTTTATATGGAGTTAGTAATAATCTTAGTGATACTATGTCTTCAACCTTGCTAATTGAGCAGCTCCAAATATTTATACATGAAACATGTATAAATAAACATTTTTGAGAAAGGAATCCCAATATTCAATTTAAATAATTAATAATTCGTTTTATTACTGGTGATAATATTGTATGGGAAAATTTTATGTATATGTATATATATAAAACAAAAAAGAATGATATATATCGGAAAAATTAAATGGGAATTAATCGGTTTCAATATGATTTCGTTCGACTGTAGATTTTGAGTGCTAGTGGAAAAGGACGTTATCCATAGCCACAAACCCAGCAAACGAACAAAAAGTAGTGGGTACATTATTCTTCCTTCTGGTCGGGAAAATCATATCTGTAACTGGAAGGGTTTAGATTTTGTAGATCAACCTTTAATTGCACCAATCCAGGTTTAAATTTATTTCTTTTGGTTTTGTAAAAATTTAGTATGCGTTTGGTATATGTGTTTGAATTAATTTTTTTGGTTTGGAATTGAATTAAGTATGTGTTTGGTGAGACGTTTAAACTATTGGAACTAAGAAGTATAAAAACTTGAAATGTGTTCAGAAAAAATAATTATGGAACTTATTTCGTTCGTATCGAAATTCTATACAATTTAAAAAAAAAAAGAAAAAATTCATCCCATTTGGACTTGTTTATGCAAAGTTATAAACTTTTAAAGTTTAAGTAATAAAAACTGTGAATGATAAAACTAAGATTGACGTTTCAGAAAAAAGTCAAAAATAAATTGAATTTTTTAGGTTTGGATTGAATCGAATCTTGACACAAAACAAGGGCTTAAGTTCGAATTTAAACTGCATGACTTATTTATTCTCTCATACCTCGCACATTCTTCTTTTACGTTTCTTGGGGCATATCCCTCGTACTATTGTCACCCTCGGGGCTCCCTTTTACTTATACCCAAAAATAAAAGGTTATGCAATTATTTTCTTAATTATCCCCTCTAGATTTTCAAATTGCAATACCCGCTCTAATATGAGATTGACGGATAATTAGAAACTAAACCTTTTCTATTTCTCTTTCTCATGCGGAGCCGTTGCGGTGTTGAGATGTGTGGAGCCAAATATCTTGTCTGGAGTTTATAACTTAATTTATTATAAGGTAAATTTACATAAAAATGTAATTATGATTTATTAAAGACATTTTCAAATTTAGGAGATGCAAATATATAAAACAAAAGTCCAAAACAATTATACAACATGAAAATCTGCAATCACGTCGACGTTTTCTTGAAAAATAGGGATTTACTCCTCCAAACGAAAAAAAAAAAAAAAAAAAAAAGGGTTTTTGAAAACGAAATTCATCCTTGCTAGTAAGATCGTTATTACAATACTAGACAACATAACATACATATATGGGTGATCGGCACTTTTGCTTCTGAATTTTGGCTAATTATAAATTCGAATCTTTTTTTTTTTTTTTGACAAATTCGCATATCAATTTAAATCAACATCCTCGCACATAAATACCAATTTGAAAAATTATTAACAATTTTTTCGATTAAAAAACTACCCTTCCAAACTTTCCTCCAACGTGCTCTGAAAGAATATTTTTTATTACTCACATAAAAGTGAATAAGAGAAGGGGTCCACATGTTTGTTTTGTTTTGGTTTGTTTTGTTTTGTTTTGTTTTGTTTTGTTTTGTTTTTTTTTCCTTCTTCATGTAATCACGTGTTGGACAACAAACTAAAAAAATTAATGGCAATTTTGGAATACAAACAATACAGGGAGTGAAAAAAAAAAAGGGATTAACGTTCTTTTTGCTTAATTAGCTAAAGGTAAATATTATTTAATTATCCACATGTGGGGACATATACATATTAAATGGAAATATAATCCATATATTAAAATAGTACAATCTAAATAAGATAGTGCGACAATTCCGTAATACAACGAAATCTTAATTAAAACCGATTTTATCAGTAAAATCTATTAACACTCAGAGGGAAAAAGCACATATTTAAGACATGAAAATGAAAAAAAAAAAATACCTCGTCACACTAATATCGAACACGTATAAGGCTCTTTTTAAATATGCCTTTATAGTTGATGGAATTTCTTGATCGATTGAGAGCTCTAACCACGAAGGCCATCATTCAGTTCACATAGAAATAAGTCTAGTGTAACAAACAAACTGTCATTATATGACTTTGGACATAAACCAGCACCACCGCCATTAAGCATTATAAATTATGGACAAAGAAATTGTAGATGTTATTTTATTTATTGTTTCCTACTTTTCTACGTACTTTATTTTTCAAATCCCCTCATTTTCCTTGTGTAACATGCCTTTTAAAGCCTATAAATACACCTCTCCCGTTTTGCTTTCCAATGACTAAAAAAAATCATCACCAAAAACCATGAGCCCTTTGAAGATCTTCTCCAATATTCTTGCTCTCTTTTCTCTTCAAAATATCAGCACTTTCCTCAATCCAATTATCCTAGTTTCTTCAACCATATGGACCTACTTGCGTCCAATCTTAACCAGCCTGAAATGCGCATTTGACGTGCTCCTAGATAACCAGTACTCTTTCTCTACGCAAACCGGCTGCGAAGAACTCTTCCGAATAACCCGATTCGAGCACAACAACGCCGGAGGGCCCACAGAGCACTGCGCGGTTTGCCTCGCCGAGGTCGAAGAAGGGGAGGAGATCGGAGAGCTGAGATGTTCTCACGTTTTTCATCAACTTTGCCTTGAAAGATGGATTCGACTCAAGCACATGACTTGTCCCCTTTGCCGTGGCTCTCTAGCCCCGCCACTAAGCGCCGCCACCGCGGAAGCAGATTTTGGAGTTGAAGTTTTGTTCTTCAAGTTTTGCTCGTTCCGTTCTGATGATGGACATGATTCGTGGTGGCTGCGGTGATTAATTAATGTTGTATATATATGTCTTTCAATAAAGTCATGTAATATACAGTATTTATGTGTGATCTGTAACTTATAATCCGGCCGTAGAGTGTATGTTTTTTGTTTCTTGTTTCTTGTAATTTCTTTATGATATAATGCCTACACTTCGACTTATTTATCTTTTTATTTTTACTTAGAGTACTCTTACTCTACTCTCTTACCTGATAAGCTAGTCCCAACAGGATTCATAGGATGCCCTGGGCGACACACGTGCTATAATGTTGGGACAAAAGGTCGCAATCCTGCGAGGGTGAGCTAACTCCAAAAATCCGTCTTCAGTTTGGATTGTAGACTGCAACTTGCCTACATGAAGTTAGAATCACTAGTAATCGCCGGTCAGCCGTACGGCGGTGAATTCATTCCCGAACCTTGTACACACCACCCATCAAACTATGGGAGTTGATCATGTCCAAAGTTGTTACCTTAACCATAAGGAGGGGGATGCCGAAGGCAAGGTCAGTGACAGTTTGTAAAAGGTAATTAAGGTAAGAGAAAGAGAAATGGAATGAAAGGAAAAGGAAAGAAATAAAGAAAGAAAAATGGTATTTTGGTTTAGTATATATTATTATTATTATTATTTTGGACTTAGAATGGGGATTTGAAAACATCATCTTATGAAATAATTAGATATTAAATCATCACTAGTTTATATCTGTAAAATTTTAGTTTAGCACCATTTAATGTTGCATAAATGAGCCACTAAAGTAAGATGTGACATAGATCACTTGTTTTCCTTTTAACTTTTTTTTTAATTATTTTGATTGGTAAGCACTCATCACATCCAACAAAACTAGCCTAACCTACACTTTATTTATTTATTTATTTATAATTGTCAAGGATTGAGCTTTGGACTTATTGGACCTACACCCTTAACCCCTCTTCCCTCACGAACTGGGCTAGCCCCATTGACTTTCTTTTATTTTATATATTTTAGAATAATGATACATATAACCCTAAAAAAAATAATGACACATATACTACCCTATTCTAGTTTTCTTTTTCATCAAAAAAAGTTAGAGCAGAAATAAATTAATTAGATGAGAGATGTTGGATTTCAATTTGATTGCCTTTTGGTCCAAATCCACCAGTAAAAACACATAGCTTTTGATGTTAATCACCAAGGTGAAACTCAATTTCTTACCCAGACGAGTCCTGTATCTTATTTAAGTTGGTTCCTTTGGAAAATTTCTCTTTGAGATGTCTTTGCAATTGACTAATTTATTAATCATTACGTTATCCTTTTATTGGAATATAATCACGTGGAGTGTTAAAGTGAGATAGGTAATGTATGAGTGTCGACCAATTAAAAATATTCTCAAGTTTCTTGATATTGGTTGACCTATCTCTTCCTTTAAAAAGGAAAAATCTGGTTCCAAATAAACCTACTGCATTAAGCTATGCACTAATATATTTCAACAAAAACATTTTGGGATCCAAATATAACTACATATAGTTCATACATCATATAAAGCTTTTGACGATCGAGATTTAGATATTACTGAAGAAAATAATCCTAAAGTAATTTCATACATAGATGTTTTCTGAATTATGAATCTTTTTCCAATATGCCCCTGATTGTTCGTAACTGTTCAAAACACCCCCTTATATACAAAAAAAAAAACAAAAACAAAAACAAAAACAAAAACAAAAAACAAAAAAACAAAAAAACAAAAACAAAAACAAAAACAAAAAAACAAAAACAAAAACAAAAAACGAAAAACGAAAAAAAAAAAAAAAAAAAACCCAAAATGCTCCTTCAATCCACTTACGTCTTTATCCTAAATGGATTTACTAATGAGACACTAATTATAATTTTATAGATGCCCTTTACACTATTGATCTTATGTCAACTTTTCTTTTGTAGTGTTTATTTCACGCACTCAATTGAATAAAAGTGTTCAAAACACCCATTCCGTCTAAACATATTTATTATGAACAAACGTAATTGTTGAAAAGACATGTCCAAAATGGATTACTGAAGAGTGATCTTGTAAAATTTTCTGAAGTGGATTCAAAGTACGTCTGCAACTACCTACCCTAACCCCCCGCCCCACCGTTGAGTGGGAAATTGTGGGGGACTGAAATGGTGCTGGTGGGGCTATTTTGGTCACCCGACAGAGAGGAGAGTAGGTGGAATTGCATTGTCATTCGTGCCTTGTTTCGCTGGGGAGGGGGCTGCATAAGGGTTATTTCTTTTTTTAATATCATGTTTTTAAACTTGAAGTGGAGAAATTCGAATTATTTACTTTTAAATAGAGTCAAATGTAACATTACTATTCATTTTTAATTACTGTTTATACACACACAATTTTAACTCGTGTTGGCAAGAGAAATTCGAAACTATTCATCAATTCAATTCTACGGGAGGCAACTTGACATAAGATCTATAGTTTGAAGGCATTTATTAAATTACAGTTAATGGCACAACATTAAATTGGTTAAGAATATAAAAAAAAAACAGACGTAAGGGATATTTTAGACAATTATAAATATAAAGGTGTTTTGTATATAGTTTTAAAAATCATATTACATGCTAAAAAAGGATCCATAAAGAAATTATGGGGATTGATTAATCCAATTATTTTAAAGCAACTTGATCTTTTTGGACAAGATCAAATATACGTGAATGATTGAACGCGCATTGATTGGAGGAATCTAAAACCTCCCAAACGTAAAACGACGACAGACAATTCTTTTTTAAAACACTTGCTATGATCTTATTATATACATTTTGGATTCATACCTAATTCTCTGCAGGTATTTTGGACCGCTGGATTTTAAGTGAAGATATTCCTATTCCCAGTGTTCACGATAAGGTGATGAGATCAAGCATATCCTAAATATGTAGCCTTCCTTTAAGACAACATGAGAATCTTTAAAAACACGAGCCTTTTTGAAAAAACAAAAAACAAAAAACCAAAAACCCAAAACAAAAAAATAAAATAAAAAAAAAATCGTCGTTATTATATTTGTATTTATTACAACAACAAAAGAGTGGGCCACAGAAAAAAAAATGGTGAAAATGGAAAGTAATATGTTTGTTGTGCTGTGCTTCTGAATAAAGATAATTTGAAATAAAAAAAATCCGTTTGGCCCCAATATAATGTCGAGACAATTTTTAGTAAAAGATGAGAGCAACTCAATTATTTAGTATCACGAGACATTCACTGCACAAAAAACGTGCAGGAGTTGAAAACAATTGCCATTAATTCACTGAAAAAGAAAAAATTTCAAAAGATCTTTTTAAGCGTCGGCACAGGTCTTTTTTTTTTTTTTTCTTTTTTCTTAACAATGGCGATTTAATATATATTTTCTTTGAGATTATAATCTCCCTGAGGCAAGCATAAATTGTTTTTTTCTTTGCTTTATAAATTAGCAACATGAGAAAAAAAAAAGTACATTTCCCACTTGAAAAAGAACAAACATTTAGGCACGTGTTACACTTTTCTAGGCTTATCCACAGCATAAATGTAATAGGTCAAGTAATTATTTTCTATGTAATTGTTCTTATTAAGATTTTTGAATTTATCAATGATTCTCTATTTTGATTTAGGATCTCTCTTGATTTTAGAAGTTTTTTTTTTTTTTTTCCTTGGTATAACTTATCATAATGATTTATATAGAGTCCATTTATGATTCCATTTATATTAGTGAGTTTTCTCTATTTTTTGTCCGTGAATTATACTTAACACCTGACCATGTACTTAAACCTTTCTCTTCTGTTATCTTTTTTTATTCTTTCATTATTAAATTTTTCATTATAGTATCAAAACGATTATACTCAAGTAAGTCTTTGATCCAGGTGCACTCTACTTCCTTACATATTAACATTATTAAGACGATTATACTCAAATGATTCTCAGATCCTCCATAACTGGCCCTATACTTTCTCCTATAACGTATTCATACTATATCATGGCGATTATGTGCAAACGAGTACCAGATCCTCCACAAGCCCCTACGACATCTTTTGACAATTATCATCTCAGCGTCCTTGCATACTTTTTTAACGATTGTCATCGCTGCACCCTTGTGCACTTTCTTGATGATTCCTTGTGCTTCTACGTCCCACCTTTGAAGTTTCTGATCCCTTTTCTAAGCCTCTCTGCCATTTCTCAATGATTATCATCCCTTCCTTTTGCCCATGCGTCCCTGAAGATTGTCATCCCTTCCTTGCGCCCCATTGTCACTAGTGTAGAGGCAATACTTGTCGTTTTCTCATAAATGGACTTACGACATAATCAATTAACCTAATCCGGGTCTAAAATTTGGTTATCGTTAACTATGGTAAATTGACTGAACTAATCCAAGCTACGGCTGAACACTGGATTATGTAATTCCCCAATGTCAATACCCTACAATTAGAGGTGCATTTAAAACCTTCCGAGTAAAACCTATTAAGGGAAGACATATCCGAGAAGGAAAAATAGTGCTCAATAATTAAAAGTTAGGGCTGAACACTGGATTATGTAATTCTCCAACGTCAATACCCTATAATTAGAGGCGCATTTAAAACCTTCCGAGTAAAACCTAGTAAGGAAAGATATGTCCGAGAAGGAAAAAAAGTACTCAATAATTAAACTACTTAAAAAATTAATAGCTAGAGAGCCCAACTACATGTCTAGAAACAAAGGAGCTACCGAAATCTCAGCAACATGATTGTTCTCTCGAGAAATATGAGAAACTCTTAATGTTATAGAATTCGGATAAAAAGAGCAATGATCCATTTAGTTTTGTATCTCCTAGGAGCTTCCCAGTTGCGTATGGACAAAAGACAGGCCACAAATTAAAGGAAAAATCACGCTCGAACCAAACGTCGTTCCAACAATGTGTCTGTGAGCAAAATTAATTGCCAATATGATCTCATCTATCAATTAATTTACTTTCAAAAGCAAAAGAATTTCCGATAAAGATTGCGAAGCAGCCTTCGTAGAATCCCTGGTAAGTTTTGAAAATGCCACTACAACAAAACGACGTCCTTGTGCTTTTTATATAACATCTACAAGGACTAGCAGTTTCCTTTTTCTTTTTCTTTTTGTTTTTCTTAAGTTCCTAAAGTAAATAATGTTACTTTTATTCTCTATTAGAACATCTTAATTAAGTTGCAACCCTAAAAAAACTATTTTAATTGGTTAATTATATAGTTGATATTTAGCGCTTTAATCCCAGCCATATAAAATTGTGAATAGTAAGCAAATCAGCCCTAGTTCAATTCATAGAACCTTAGCTTAATAAATTAACTACTCTAAGAAATCTCCAGATCAACGAAATAGCCATCCAGATTGTACATCTAGAGGCATCATGAAAGACTTGATTTCTCAGTGCCAAATAACCCAGAGTATAAGTGTAGAAAATAACAGCAGGAATCCCCAATGCGTTTTCTTTTTCCAGAAAAACAAAAAAAACAAAACCAAAAAAAACAAAAAAACAAACAAAACAAAAAAAAAAAAAACAAAACAAAACAAAAGCAATCTCATGATAAAAGGCCTATAAATAATAAGGAAAAATAAACCAAATGTAAACTACACAAAATTAAAAAGAAGAATTAACCTAAGAGAAACTCTTACAATTTTCTCAATTAAAAACCCTTCCAACTACAAGCATTAAGTCTGTAAGATAGCATTTTTTTTTTTTTTTTTTCCCTTGCTCCTTTTTAAAGTTTTCCTTTTCTTTTTTTTTTGTTCTTTAAAAACTTTTAAAATCTGTCAATTAATCTGAAAAACCTGATGCAATAATTTCGATAGCAATTATATAGGCGGCTGTCGATTGCATCCACTGCAAGGTTTTGATATCTTCTCAAGAGTTTTCGTCTACTATATCCGTCCGAGATTGTCCTATCATATCCGTCCTCTACAAAATTTCTGGTTGATAAACTGACAACATTTGAAAGATCCGTAAGATTAACCTCCAAATTAAAACTATGAAAACTCCGGGCATGTGTGGAGTGCCTATTATATTCCATGAAGATAAATCCTATGACCACTCACGGGTTCGTGAGGATTATCGGGAACACTCGGCAACTTGCTAACATGGGGCATGTTAGTGTAGCTGAAAGGCATTTGCTTGTTGAGCAGTGTAAGAAATAGAATTTTGGTTCCGTTATTCAGAGGTTTTCTTTCTTTTAGGATACGTTTATTAAATTGTACAAGAATGTAAAGGAAAAGATAATAAGATTGGAATTAAAAAAATAGAAAAGAGGATTATTAATTCTCTTTTAGTGTTTACTTGCCTATTAGATGGTCTCAAGGAAAACAATCTAATTATGTCTTGTTTACCAACCTTAATAACATAAATCTAATTAATGTAATTACTAAAATATCATCTTAAAGAACAAAAAACCTTGGTACATGGAAACTTATTAAGCCCATGTTTGATGAATGAGTTTAACTCAAACCTAATTCAAAATTTTCATATCAACTTTGTCTTTTTCTGAACAGTCAACAAAATTTTAACTACTTTTTAAAAAATCAATTCAACTCAAACTTAAAAATTCCATCTCATCTTAAACTTCACTCAAACACCAAACAAACCCTTAGACGATATTAGTAAATTTGGTATTCATTCTCTTTGACAGGTAATCAATACCAAGGAGATGCAAGTATTAGTATTCTCCTTTTTTATTCCCTGTACATTATATGGGCTAATTAATTAATTCTTATTCCCTTTTTTTTTAATGAATAAACGCATGATTAAGTGGGAAAGAGAATAACAACTTACTTTCTCTTTTCATTTGATTCAAAGTAAACATGCCCTTATTACTTGGGCTAGAACTCAGAATTTTTTGGAGAATTGTTCTCTGCTCTGGATGCTAATGTTGGGTAGTTATGGTTTCTTACAAATTATTGTATATGAGGATTATTAGCTTCAGATGCAACCAATCTTAAAGAATTCGACCATAAGTTACGAAAAATATATCATTCGTAGAGCTCTGTTTTGACTGATCATATATGTATAGAAATTTTCAGTTTTACAGACTTTTTTTTAAATAATATTTTTTGATATAATTAATTTTAGTAAAAAATTATATTAAAAAGCATCCAATGTCGATGGAAATAACCTCCATAAAAAACTCCTCTCCATGCACGTTATGTAATAGAAATATCTTATTAATATATATACCTTTGAGGTCTTGAACCTCTGTTTGAATGTGTTTGTCCATTTAAGACTAAACACCCACTTAATGTAATGTTTTAATCCAATTGACACAATTTTTATGTTATTTATAAAAAATTATTCAAATGTATAAATAAAAAATTGATCAATTCCATACAGATCATTTATAAGAAAACTATGTCGATCGGCTGCAATTATTCGGACTCTAATTAAAAGAAAATTTGTTGGGAAAAAAAAACAATAAATCAAACGTATAAAAAAAATGGTCGATTCCATACAGATTAAGAAGACAATGATATCGATCGGATGCAATTGTTTGAACTCTAATTAAAAGAACAATTTTTGCAAAATAGAAAATTATTCAAACGTGTAAATAAAAAAATTAACCAAATTCCATACAGATTAATAAGACAATTATATCGATCGAATGCAATTATTTGAGCACTAGAATAAAATAACAGTTTTTGAAAAATAAAAAATAAAAAAATTATTCGAACGTATAAATAAAAAATTGATCAATTCCGGATAGATTAGTATGAAAGTTAATCGATCAAATGCAATTATTTGAACTCTAAATAAAAGAACAATTTTTGAAAAGAGAAAAGATTTTTGCAACATCACATATATACTGGAAATATCTCCTATGACAAGTTAGTATTTTATTAAGAAGTTTCAACAGGCCCTAGGAAACGAGAAAGAGAGAAAAGGAGAGGGTGTGTCGGCCGGAGTTCCAGGATCGTCCCCAACATGTCTTTGGACCTCCGGCCATGAAAATTGGTCACGAGACTCATATTGTTGTGGGTTGTTTGATGGTAGTAGTTGTGTTTGGTGGGATGGCTTTATTGAAGCGGATCTGATATCATTTAGAAAATGGTTTTCAGACGACTTAAAGGTGTTTTGTGATGCTTTTTTTGTCTGGTAGTTGTATTCTTTTAGGGTCTTGTTTCAAACAGTAGTGGGCTTCTTGTGAATGTGGTGCTTCCAACTCCAGACGCTGATGGTGGTAGCGCTTGTGTTTCATGTTCTGCTATTTAAAGGCATCTTGTTGGCTTCGCCGCTTGTCCCCAAAAGCGTTCCACCAACTCTAATTGTCTTATTGTCCACTGCACCTTCATTGAATACTTGCGACGGTCGTGCTTTAGGCTTTAATTTTTAATATTTTAGTCTAATAAAGCCGTTGATATTCCCACCATCTAATTTTAGTATTTTTATTGTAATAATAGAAGTAGTTCTCCCACTGTTTGAGTTTGTGTTTTGTCCGCCAAATTTAGGTTTTGACGAGTTAGAAGTTCCGCTAGCTATGAAACTTGGCGGGGATATTTGTGGCCTTGGTGCTACACGTTACATACTATCGATAAATTGTAAGCTTCCATCAACTGTAATGATTTCACAAAGAGCCTTCTGCGTGCCAAATTGATGTGTTGACAAATTTTCCTGATATCAGGTCTCGTCTTGTTTCATTTTCCCAATGCTTCATCATAATTTATTAATGGAACCGATTTTTATCAAGTGTTTTGTATTGTGTACAGAGGGTCATCTGCATTATATTGGTGTTTGTAAGACTTTTTAGTTGAATGAAATTTTATATGTCTTCAAAAAAAAAAAATCTCCTATGATGTAATATTTGTAACTTTCTATTAAAAAATTTATAATCATTAGTTAATGTAAATGTAATTTCTTATTTATGATCTTATCACATGAATTTACAAAAAAATAAGTATCATTGAAAAATGCTTTGTTAAAATTACCTGATTGTTATAAAATATACGGTAAAACAAGATATAAGTTGTGTATGAAAACGTGTTGTATAACAACCCCTCCTATTATATGATATATATATCTATATATATGAAGTGCATTATTAGTTTGCGCTTAGCTCTCCGTAGCTCTATTTTTCGAAAAGAACACAACTTTTGAAGCAAAAAAAAAAAAAAAAAAAGGAATTTATATTAATATATGTGTAGTTACATGAAGTTGATTAGATGTTGACCACTTGTTAGCGTTTCGCCGAAAAATTAAAAATAAATAAATAAATAATCAAAATTAAAATTAAAAATTAAAAAAAGTCACTATTTGGTTATGGGCCGGCCTTTCTGGGAGCTCTATGGTTCTAGTCAATTCTCTCATTATTCAATGTTGATCAGACAAAAAGGGAGCCAAGAGAGAGATGATCGAGTATGATTATGTTGTTGACATATAATTCATCACGTGTAAAATTAAAGTACGTTTAAAGGATAATACTTTCTGTGGTCTAAAATGCAAGTGATTCTGATTAAGATCGTCCAATCTGAAAATTCAACACGTTTACATTTTAAAATTTAAAGGGAGACATTGTAGCTCGGCATGATTTAAATATTTATTGAGCGCTGCTTAGTACTGCAGGTATGATTTAATTTGTTATCAAAAGAAATACTTTATGTAATGTTAATTCTCAATGTGAGGGCTTTAGTGAAAATTTACCCTTTATATATATATATATATATATGTATGTAAAGATATCAAATTAGATGCAAAGAAAGAAAATTAGTAACGCAACTACAATTTATTATAATTTAAAATAATAAACGGAGAAAAAAGATAATACTTTGTTAATCTAAAAGTGCTTGTTCTTTCAGTGGTTATATGTTTATGACAAATTTTATAGGAAAATCGTCATTTCAGTATTATCTTCTTCTTCTGGTAGGAAAGGTTTTCTTCTTTTATCTTGGTCAAATCCATAGTTGATTAAGAAGCTATAAACTTGAAGGATCAAATTCAAATTTAAGGGTTTCTAATGGAAATTGAAATTTAGGGGGTACAATGTTGAAGACATCTTAAATTTATGCTAAACTTTTTTTTTTTGTTAATGAAACCAAAAATGGATGATAATAAATTAATAAAGATCCCTTTTATTAGTAGCATAATAATATAAATTAAAGATCAATCAAAGTGGCAAAATCATTTTGTAGTAATATCTATATCTTATTAGTGAATGAGATTTTATGCCAATAATTCTCTCACATAGAAATAGAGACTGAAAATGCTCTTTAATTTAGTTTGATCATATAAAATGCATGTGGAATGTGAATACCCTATGATATTTATTTTACGAGAAATATTAGCATCACTTGTTATATTACTCTCCTTATCACTCTCTCTTTTTACTTTTGTCACTTGTCATCTTAATTATCTTTACAAATGAAGTCTAATTATACATTATTATTTTATATGCTATTAAAATACTGCCGTCTCTATTCTTTCAACAATAAAGAAAAAATTTTAGATAGTAAAATTTACAATAAACGTTTCAAGGATGTTTGGCATCCCCATTCAAATCATTCAACTCAAACTTTTTTTTTTATCTTTTTCCCAAAATTTTTTTTTGTCTTTTCTGAAAATTCAAAAAAATTTACTATTGAAATTTAAAAATCTCAACTCAAACTACTCCATCAAACACTTTATTCATCTCCTTTAACTCAACTCTTGAATATTAAAAAATAAAAAAAATTAAAAAAGCATTATAGAAGAAAAGAATACAAGTTAAAGTGCCTTTGCAGAGGAAAACGATACAGTGTGGAGCAATTCTATGGTGGGGGCGTACTTTTTCTCCCACCCATGAAGTAAAAATTTGTTACCGTCCCATCAAAATCTGGTGATGAGAAACAATGGAGGAGCACCAAAATAAAGTGAGTCCTCTCATACATAATTAAATGCCCTTATTACCCTTAAAAAAAAAAAAAAATGAAAACACATGCCGGAGCACTAGATGGAGCCGCCGACCACCTAACCATCCTCCTCGTCTTCCCCAACTGCCGGCTACCCATCCTCCTCATCTTCCCCTCCCTCCCTCCCTCTCTCTGGGTCCCCCCCTCCCGTCCGTGCACCCCGCCGGCGATCTGGGTTTGCCTCCACCGCAAAGGCTACGTTTTTTTTCCCCCTCTCTTTTCTTAGACTAAATCCTATACAATGGGTTGTATTTTACATTCTTGCACCTATGATCTTCGACACCATAGAGATGCAATCGGATGGTGGAGAAATTTAACACCACCCATGGGGTTGAACAACCTTACCCCATGGTCGAATTTTCCGAAAGTGTGATATCTAAAACAATTTCTAATCTGCTAGTATCTTCCTTTTTTCTTTTCTTTTTTTTTTTTTTTTAGAGGAATTTTACAATGCGGTAAGGTTTTTTTATCACCCTCGGATCTGAATCCAAAGGTTAAAAAGACTTAAAGACCACCATGTTAAAATAAATCCTACCATACACAATCAAATTTCCATCTCAGAAATAATAATAATAATAATAATAATAATAAAACCCTATATGCTAAGAACTCCGATGGCCTTGGAAGGGGGTTGGAAGGGGGTTGGCCTCAACGGCTCGCCTGGTGGTGTGCAATCAATCGATTGGGTGGTGGGATCGACGGCTCAGGTGGTGCGATTGACGGCTTGGGTGGCGTGAGACGCACGAACGATAGTGACGGGATTTGGATTCCGGCCAGGATTGCAATGTTGGGAAGGGTAGTTTCTTTTAGTTGGCCATCAGGTGTCTACCCTACCATCACCAAATCATATTTCAACAGTCGAAATTGGAGCAAAGCTTAAGGGGAGGTAAATAGGTATTGAACCCAGGTGGATGAAGAGGAGAAGCTAGTAAAGTCACTCATCATTGCCAACCTATCCACCGCCGTGGGTGTTTATATGATAGCATCATAGATGATACGATCCAAACACTATAGGAAATGACCCAAAAAAAAAGAAAAGAATATTAATCTAAACACTCTTTCAATATTATAATTTGTT
The DNA here is from genome assembly GCA_025413485.1 of Ficus microcarpa. NCBI lineage: Eukaryota > Viridiplantae > Streptophyta > Magnoliopsida > Rosales > Moraceae > Ficus > Ficus microcarpa. The sequence goes on along the minus strand of CM046385.1, from coordinate 6,962,627 downwards.
TCATGTCACAGTAAAAAATAGTTTTTCAATGCTTACGTTAAAATGTTATACTGTACGATATTAAACTGCTTTCAATATTTATAAATCATGATTGAAATATTAATTGAATAATTAAAACAGTAAATTCTAAAATATTCCCATAATTTTTTTACTTTTCCATTCTACAACCTAATTACTAGTTGTGGTGGCTTGATAGCAAGAAAAGCATATTTAAAGTCTTTATTTTTATTAGATCTATGTAAAACAAGTAAAGTCTAACTTTTGACAAAAAAGACTATGATTTATGCTCTAGAAGTATAAGATCCGCAAACTGCGAAAATATAATATGAGATTTATTGTCGTCATATTGATGCGACCAGTGGGTTCACCCAATAATCACTAGGAGTGACGGGACGTTAGAATACTATCAATCCCAATTTTTGGTGAACATTAAAAAAGCAATCAATAGTATATATATATTCTTATTTCAATCCCTTTTTTTTTTTTTTAATCCATTACCTTTTCAAACGTTCCAATTAGGCCTATAAATACACCTCGGGTGTGGTTCCCAAGAACTAAACAAATTATCATCAAGACCATGAGCCCCTCAAAGATCCTCTCCAACATTCTTGCTCACTTTTCTCTCCAAATTTTCTGTAGCTTTCTCAAGCTCATTATCCTTGTTCCTTCAACCATATGGACTTACTCGTCTTTAATCCTAACCCATCTCAAATGTGCATTTGACATCCTCCTTTATAACCAATACACTTTCTCTTCACAAACCTACCATGACGAACTCATCCGAGTGACCCGATTCGAGCACAACAACATGGACGGGCCCTCGGGGCACTGCACGGTGTGCCTCGGTGAGGTCGACGAAGGAGAAGAGATCAGAGAGCTGAGATGTTCTCACGTTTTTCACAATCTTTGCCTTGAACGATGGATTCGATTCAAGCACACAACGTGTCCGCTTTGCCGCGGCTCTCTAGCCCCGCCGCTGAGCGCCCCCGCCGCCGCCGCCGCCACCACCGCGGAAGCAGATATTGGAGTTGAAGTTCTCTTCTTCAAGTTTTGCTCGTTCCGTTCTGATGATGATGGACGGGATTCGTGGTGGCTCCGGTGATTTGTTAATTAATTTGGAATGTTATAAAGAAAGTCAAAGTACGTCAATATGTGTGTGTGTGTATATATGTATATATTTTGTAACAAGCATACACTAATGTGTGGTATGGAAGCTTTAATTTTTAGTTAGTTTTAGGTACGAAGTAAGAAGATGTAGTGAATACTAATTAAGGTGAGAGAAATTACAGAGAACGCGAGGATATTTCTCTTTGATTTTCTCGTCATGCTTGAATGAAGGGAGGGGGGGGGGGGGGTAAATTCATCATTTAATCCCTAAATTTTTAAATTTGTACAACTTCAATATCAAAATTTTTTTTAGCTGCAATGTCTCTAAATTATTTAATCATTGCAACAATAGTCATTTTTTTTAATTTTTGAACGGAATCCATTTATAATTTGATCAAAAAGTTATGTTCACTGACAGACTCCATCTAAAAATTAATATTAAAAACTACTCTAACAATATTTTTAATAGTTCAGGATCATTTAAGGAATGGAAAAAAAAAAAAAAGGAACAAGAACCAAAGTAATACAAATTTAAAAGTTTAAAAACCATCCTAGTAATTTATATAAAAATAAATAAATCAAATAACGAGAAAATTGTATTTAAAACACTTTTAACGCGTATTTGATACTTAGGTGTGAATCTAAATTTTTTATCTTAGATTTTATCTTTTTTTTTTAAGTCGATAAAATTATAAGTAGTTTTTAAAAAGTCAACAAATTTTAACATAAAAATTTAATCTAAAACATTTATTATGCAAACGTACCATTAATAAGATGAATTTTGGCATTCGTGGTCGCTGAAGGTGTAATATAAGAAAATATATTCCCAATGATTCATGATGTTGTCGCTGAAGGTGTAATATAAGAAAATATATTCCCAATGATTCATGATGATGAGTTGATGAGATCATAAATATTAATCCAAACACCCGCCAAACATAGTACAACATGAGAATCTTTATATTTAAACATGAGCCCTTTTTTAATTTTTGTTCGACTGTATTAACAAACTAAAGAAATGGGTCACAAGGACTTACTGAACATTAATTATTAAAAAAAAAAAAAAAAAAACTCCATTGGATATCAAATTATTATTTTAATGACATTTTTATCTCATTTTTTTATTTTCTTAAAATAATCTTAAACTCTTAAAAAATTATAGTTTAGTTATTTCATTTTCTTATTCTTAACAAAATATAAAGATATTTTTTGTTTTGTTTTTTTGTTTTTATTTTATGACCTAAAGCAAAATATTGAAATTGTGTCCGAAAACAATTATGTCATAGAACATGAAAACATTTCAAAACAATGCCAAACATGGTCCAAAATTTCGTACTGAAATTTCTAACATACGGTAAGATACAAAAAGAAATCTGAATAATATATAATCGGAATAAGAGGAGTTTCTTCTCTAATTACATGAATGCAATATTTTAGAGACTAATACCGAGTAAATCACCAAAAGAAAGAATTGTAAGACTTATCCACTAAAAATATCAATATCATCAATGTTATACTTAACTCTAAAAACTATGAAAATAATATATTTAACATCCTATTCTATTTTGTACTTTTAATGTATAACACTAACTTAAATAATATATCTACTTTTCTCATATTAATTTAAGGGTTTAAACTTGTAAAAACTAAAAGTTCTACTCTTTGGTCATATTATTTTAAAGTTTTAAACTTGTAAAATTAAACATTTAGGTATTAAAATAATTTGATAATGATAATATTTGAATGATTGAATATATAATTTAATCATTCAATGATTTGATGTTAAATTTATCATGAATTTTAGAATGTGTCAAATATTAATACAAAAATAGCATTCTATTAAAGAATGATTCTTTTTCTCGAATGCTATAATTATTTGACATTTTGACTCATTACTTTTGGCATTCTTTTAAAAATGCAATAATGTTTGGTTTGTTGTGCTGCTTCAATCCGGTAGCCCCAATGTCCTCTGTCGCTTTTGTTAAGACAAAATCATCTGTCTCTTCAATAGAAAATTGTCCAGGCAATTTTTTTTTTTTTCAATGGGTGATAATAATTTAATAAGATAAGAACTATTCTATATATTGATCATCTCTGTAGGAGACACTCATAGATCGAAGAATGTGGGAGTTAAAAACATATTTGCTAAGTTCACCTTAAAAAAAAAAAAAAAAAAAAAAAAAAAAAACGTATTTCTAGCACTTAAAAAATACATAATTTTAAGTGTCAGCATATGACGTTGCTTTTTTTTTTTTTTTTCTTTTTCTTTTTTTGAAGGAATATCATGTTTCTTAATAACGATGCTAATGTTATATATTTTACTTGAGATTTTAATCTGATTGAGGCGAGCTCAAAAAGAGGCACAAACAAGAGATGTACTACTGTAACACTTGGGTTTTTTCATGTTAACGCATGTTTGCTTGTATTACATGAATTGTTTTATGTATTTATATTTATGCCCCTAACATGTATTTCAATGCAGTAAAATGTCTGATGTATGGCACAACGACATACATTAACTAGTGTGAAAGAAATATATTATAGTTGTGAATTTTTTTCCCATAATGTTAAATTATTTATTAGTTAGTTAAGGCTATCTAAATAATGCCTAAATGTAAGATTGCGTGAGCACGCGTATTAAATTACTATCTTCAAATTTTCAAATTATGCTTGCTTAATTTGCGGTCTTGTGTAGATCAATTTGTAAGTGGTCAACATCTCATAATTTTCGAAAGTTTCCATTATTAAGGATTTAATAATATTCTTTCATGGATTTGATCAATCAGAATTTTGTTATGCATATCTACATATGCATTTACCCATGTCTATGCACTCCATCAATCCTATAGCAGTCATTTTCATCTTGTCCCCTACCTTTCACGTTGTTTTCTTCGTCTCTCTTATCTCTCAATATACTAAATTCTAAGAGAGTACCTAAGTGCTCTTATATCAATAGTTTGAAGGCTACTAGTAGATCAAGTGTTGGTTAATCCTTACGGGCACCCCTCCTACGTGCAATGGAGGTCACCAACCTAGGCCATGGGCCTTCTTGATCACCCATTTGACCCATTTCTACTATGTGCTGAAGGTCTATCGAGTCTTCTTTTGTCGGCCGAAAGAGAATCCTGACAATTAAGGTTAGCTATGATAATTAATGCGTTAGCAGCCAGGACAGTCATTAATTATCGGCTTCGGGAGGAACTTCGAAATTTGGGTTTGGCAATCTTGTGGGTAGAGGGGTCATGATTTGGAAGTGCAAGTGGTCAACATCCCACTATGATAATGTTTGATGGCTAGAACGGAGTGAGTTACTTCCAAAATGCTTTCAATCGATGGTTCTCCTTCCAGAATCACTCACAAGAACAAATTTTCTCTGTCTTATCTTTATTATCTATGATCTTCGTATTTCGTCTACTCATGGATTCCTTCGTCATTCCATTACTAATATAGACGATGACCATGATGGAAAATATTAAGATTGTGTGGCCTTGGAGGTATTCCCCTAGGAAATTGATGGTTTACTTTGATTCCAAAGGAATTATACTTACGTGTAATGCATATATTCTTTTCCTTTCCTCCTCCCAGTGATGGCACTTTTAAAATGATGTATGTCAATGCACTTTGCTACCCGACGTTTTTGGTCTCTTCCCTTTGCATTTTATTCCAACAGATGCCGCAAAACTGTCACTCATGCACCTCGCCAGGCCCTCAATCAACTATAGGCTCTGAGTCATTTTCATCTCTGATCCCCTATCCTTTCACACGTTCGTTGTTGCTTGCGTTCTCTCTTATGCTCTCAATATACTAAACTTCTCTGAAGAGTAGTTACCTAAATGTAGCTCTTATAATACAATGAGTTGTAGAATGGCTGACTTATGTAGATCAAGTGTTGGTTAATCCTCTATTAGGTAAATCCTTAATCTCATATCATGTCGTTATATATCAAATAATTTTGTTTTTTATTTTCACTATGTCATGATTTCTTATTAGAAAAATGTTTATTTATCTCTGTTGAACGAATTTTTTATAAATACGTAAACTATTGATATAATAGGACTGGGTGCTTTCTGAAGTGGATGCGCCATTGTGTTTATATAAATATATAAAATTTTGGAGTTTTCGATACTTGTGTGGAATTATTATTTATTTTTCACCATACATAGTCTAATCCTGTCAAAATCACTGTCATGATTTTCACGTTTTTGTTAATCAACATTGTGCATGCCTCTATTTTTCCTTTAATTTATATGGACTCTGGTTTATTTGTTCTTTATGATCTGTAATTTTAATAGGAATTTATATCGCTTTGTTGAATTCATATTAATTTTTAAATCATGTTGGGTCCCTGTGATTTTGTGTTAGACTCTGTCAAATCCGGTTTTTCCAAAATAGTAAATAAATAATTTTTATTTGTTTTATGATCTAATAAATTTTTCACGGGTTGATATACATGTCTAATATGTCTATATAAATTTTGGGATCCTATTGTATTATAAATGTTGAGATAAAAATCCGTTTTCCTTTATTGTCTGAATTTTTTAGGACCTGGACAGAGTTGTTAAGTGAGTTTAAAAATTCCTAAAACCCATCTTAAGAGTTTTATTTAATTCTATAAAAATTTATGGTGAAAGATATATGTGTTGCTTGACGTCTAAAAATTTGGGGTTGATTGGATACTTATACGATACAGTAAAAATATCGGGACCACTTGCTGCCCTTTAAATTATTTTCTCAGTTTCTCTTTTAAAAGATTTCTTATGTGAAAATTTAAACTTATAGATGTAAAAATGTTTTCCTTAAATTTTCTACTTTTTCACTATGATATATACCTATTTAATTTTATATTTGTACTCATGGTTTCATTTAAAATATATCACTCTTTTAAAAAAAATGCATATTTAGTTTAAATTTTTGGTGCATAAGAGTTTTTTTTTTTTATTTTTTATTTTTTATTTTTTTTATTTTAAATTTCTACTCATAAAAAACGAACAATTAGAATTTAAGGGCACGTAAGTCGTGGGAACTTGGATGACATTATCACCTGCTATAATATTACTTTAGCTTGGAATTTAGGTAAGTAAACCTACTTGATTTTACTTCTTATGTTTAAATGTTTTTAGAAAATTATATGATCATGTGATATGTCTAATTGTTATATTCCAGATTTGCGAAAGAAATGCTTGAAAAAGAATGGGTGTGTGGAGATCTGAGTGGGCAAGGGACGCGATCGGCAGACCCATCTTGAATGAATGAAATGATTAATAAAGGTTGGTAAATACCTAAAGTTGAAAGATCAAGATGGAAAAATCATAAAAACTGAAAATGATATAACCCGTATTAATGCTTCAATATTGGCCAAATTTATAAATAGGTTCCAAAAAAGTACGGCCCATTGGTTACCGAAAATATAGGAATGACACATAGCTTTCACAAATATTTATAATGAAGTGTTTTAATTAAAGCATGGAATATGAAAAAAGGATTGAGTATTTATTGAATTAATTGCGATTGTCTTACGCATGCAACATGGTTTGCTTACTAACTCTTAGCTCACTAAATTATTCTTCTAACATTTTTAGATGATGAGTGAATGGAGACTGAATGGCAGCGATGCATGACTTGGCAGTGTGGCATAGTGATTATTGAATAAAAGAATTTTCAAGTTTGAATGTTTACACCTAATTTTTTTAAGAACTTTTATTTTTCTTAATTTTAGTTTAGATATTGGGATTTAAACAGTTCTTATTGAAGGATTATTATTATGAAACATGTTTATTTATTATTTATTATTTTAAAATAAAAAAATTCCACTTGATTAAATTATTATGGAAAGCTATTGGTGATATTTACTAATCTAATTAAATATTAGGCTAGTGGGTGTTACAATCACACTTTCTCAGTCTCATCAACTACGTTTATTTATCTATGTAAATATGTACCTATGTTTGTATGTGTATGACATGTATAATTAAATATACTAATACTGAGAGAGAATAACTGATTTTAAGTTTGATCAACTTTTATCATCGTCTAGTTGGGGAGATTGTATGTGGAGAAAACTTTAAACCCATATATTTCTTTTCTCGATGAACAGATTAAACCACATATCATTCTTCTGAGAATATAGTTTGTGTTATTATTTATAAAACTATTGTTATTAGTTTACTTACTAATAATTAACGTGGTAAAGTAGAGTTCCCGAATGCAAACTTCTTTGTTTACAGTCTCTAACTTCATCACGTATTAGGTTTTTAATAAATATTTCAGTCTTCATCTTGTATATATATGAGTTTCTGATATAATTATATGTGAAGGGGAATGTTAGAATATAATGCTGTTGTTGTTGTTGTTATTGATTGGTTTTCTAAGAAAATTTATTTGATTCATTCATTGTTGATCATGGCTGCTGATAATTTAATTTCTTTTTCATATCTTTTGATGTTGAGATAAAATTTTGGCATTTTCCGACACGTTTGAGTGTTTAACTGATTTTTTTTTTGGGTGAATAAAAGTGAGTTTTTCTGTGGTTGATCTTTCACTTCTCTCCTTTTGTGTGGATGTAGAACCATGATATTAAAATTAAAAAAAAAAAAAAATCACTCGTAGTCCCACTTGCGTAGAGGCCACGACTTTTCCTTACTGGTCAGGAATGGACAACCCTCTTCATCTACATTAACAAAAAAAAAAAAAAAAAAAAAAGCTTTTTCTGTAAATTTGTAACCGATAGTACAATTGCTGATTGAAAGTGATATACATATAAATATAAACACAGACACACAGGGCATATATTATTGAGCCTATAAACAGACATCGAGTTCAATGCCGTCCTGAGAAGTTGTTGCCATTCAATGCCGTTCATTATTCACAATCGTTAAATTTTGTTTTCTCTTGACTAGTCCTTATTGCTGACTCGGAGCTACAGTTAAAGGAAACATTTGCAGCTTGCCATTTGTCTCAAGGAATAGTGGTAGGGAAAAAATCAACTCGATCAATCTAATCTTACTTTTCGATCGGTATCAATTTATCATGAGATAAATTATTAACTTTGACTATTAATAGAGTAATCTTTTAATTTTAATTGATGTGTTAATTTTTAATGATTTATCAATTAAAAAAAATAACAATTCACATATTATGTAAGTTGATATTTAAAAGAAAATTGGGATTAAAATTAGTAGATATCCTAATAATATTATTCATAATATACGTATCTCTCTTCATATCTTCTTATTGTTTTTACAAACAATTAAACTGAGCAGGAGCAAACAACACACAAATTTAGCGAATAAAATATTTCCTGAAAAAAAAAAAAGCAAAAAAAAAAAAAAAAAAAACTTTATTTTTTTGCTCTAACCGTAGCCATGTTGAACTATTTGATCAATAGCGCTCTGTTGAGTCTGAATCAACCTTTAAAAAGAAATAAACAATAAAAAAGGCAAAATTCTTATTTTGTTACTATTATTTTATTGTAAAATTTGCTTTTCTTGTGTCAAATCATTATGCAAAATTTTGTTTATTAATGTTGAAAAAATATTTTCAACAGCTTTGAACGAGTGAGGAGCGCCTGGAGTAGATTATCAATTACAGTTGGCACTAGCAAAAACTTTACAAAGAAATCCACAAGATAGCTTGCCAGATTATAAAAAATCTAAAATGGATAAACTAATTTTAAATAGCATGAATATATATATATATATAAAGTGTATATTCTGGAAATTTAATAGCGCATTTGAATATAGCAACTTTATAAATCAATGATAGATGCTTGCATCATTTTAAGCTTGAATATAATTTTTTTTTTTTAAACATTGATTGGACACACATGGATGTGGTTTTATCCGTATTTATTTATTTATTTATACTTTCATATTTTGTTGAAGTCAAGGATGTTGACAACAAAAAGACATCCACTATATATCTCGCAGCAACAAAAATAAGAAAAAAAAAATTTTCGAATATTAAAAAGAGATAACTATATAGAAACGAAAATATTTGTAGTGGCGACCCAAAGTTTTTGAATATTAAAAAGAAATAACTATATATAGAAGGAAAAATTGTAGTGGTGACCAATATGTTATTAAAGTTACATAAAATATCAATCAACATTATCGATTTGCTAGCTTCTACTTCTTTTTCCACGCTATTAACACATTGGAATAAGCCATCTCGCCTACGAACCCACTAGAATGAAAAAAAGAAAAAGAATGAATACATTATTAGTGATATTTTCCCTCGCACCACTACCAACAAGCTACAAACATATCTCACCTCTCACAATCACATTTGTCTCCCCATGACACTAGCTAGCTAAAATAAAAAATAAAAAAATAAAAAATAAAAAATAAAACTTGTTATACGAAATGAAATTCATCCTTGCTCATAAAGATTGATATTCAAATACTAGAAACCAAAATGGCTGATCTCGATCGGCAATTTTGAATTTAGTATATGAACAATTTTATACATAAATATTTACAAATTAAATTAACAACGATTCAATTAAACAATTACAATATGACTAGTGTTATATTTTAAAGTATTTTGCTTTTTAAATACTTCTCTTTCCTAACTTTCCTCCACCTGCTCTAAGGGAATATTCATTTACGTCACATGAAATGAGCAAAAGAAAAGGATGAGTCAGTTTCTTTCTCCTAAGTAATCACGCGTCTATATGATTGCTTTTTTTTCTTTTTGGTGAATAAAAGGATCTGAGCGTGACCTCATCATTTTCAGATTTTCAACCCCACAGGCAGAAATTTATTTCCTCGGATATAATAAAAGACATATTCTTTATACTAATTTCTCTCAGTTGGCTATCAGATGTCTACCCTACTATCACCAAACCATGCTTTAACAACTGAAGCTGGAGCAAGGCCTAAAGGGAGGCAAATAGGTATCAAACCCAGGTGAACGAAAGGAGAATCTAGTAAAGTCACCCATCGTTGCCAACCCATCCACCTCGGTGGGTGTCTATATGATAGCATCATAGATGATACAATCCCAACACGATAGGGAACGACCCAAAAAGAAAAAGAATATTAATCTTACCACTCTTTCGATATTATAATTTGTTTCACATAACAGTAAAAAGCAGTTTTTCACTATGGTATGATATTTGAATGTTTACGTTAAAATGTTATACTGTACGATACTAAACTACTTTCAATATTTATAAATCATGATGTTGAAAAATTAATTGAACAATTAAAATAGTAAATTCTAAAATATTCTCATAATTTTTTACTTTCCCATTCTACATCCTCATTACTGGTGATAGTGGCTTGATGGCAAGAAAAGCATACTTAGAGCCTTCATTTTTATCAGGTCTCAAGTTTAAGATGTAATGCAAGTAAAATCTAGCCTTTGGCAAAAAAGACCATATAATTTATGCTCTTGAAGTATAAGATCTACTAATTGTGAAGACTTACTATTAAATTTTTTGTCATCCAGTAGGTACTACTAGTGAGTTCACCCAATAATCACCAAAGATGACGGGACGTGAGGATATTATCGATTCCTACTTTTGGTGAACATTCAAAAAGCAATCCATAGTTTAGTTTTTATTATTATTATTATTATTATTTTTGAAATCCATTACCTTTCCAAACATTCCAATTAGGTCTATAAATACACCTCGCATTTGGTTCCCAAGAACTAAACAAATTATCATCAAAACCATGAGCCCCTCAAAGATCTTCTCCAATATTCTTGCTCACTTTTCTCCCCAAATTTTCTGTAGCTTTCTCAAGCTCATTATCCTTGTTCCTTCAACCATATGGACTTACTCGTCTGTAATCCTAACCCATCTCAAATGTGCATTTGACATCCTCCTTTCTAACCAATACACTTTCTCTTCACAAACCGGCCATGACGAACTCATCCGAGTAACCCGATTCGGGCACAACAACATGGACGGGCCCTCAGGGCACTGCGCGGTGTGCCTCGGCGAGGTCGAAGAAGGAGAAGAGATCAGAGAGCTGCGATGTTCTCACGTTTTTCACAATCTTTGCCTTGAAAGATGGATTCGATTCAAGCACACAACGTGTCCGCTTTGCCGCGGCTCTCTAGCCCCGCTGCTGAGCGGCGCTGCCGCCGCCGCTGCCGCCGAAGCAGATATTAGAGTTGAAGTTCTCTTCTTCAAGTTTTGCTCGTTCCGTTCTAATGATGATGGACGGGATTCGTGGTGGCTCCGGTGATTTGTTAATTAATTAGGAATGTTATAAAGAAAGTCAAAGTACGTCAATATGTGTGTGTGTGTGTATATATATGTATATAGTTTGTAACAAGCATATACTAATGTGTGGTATGGAAGATTTAATTTTTAGTTAGTTTTGGGTACAAAGTAAGAAGATGTAGTGAATACTAACTAAGGTGAGAGAAATTACAGAGAACGCGAGGATATTTCTCTTTGATTCTCTCGTCATGCTTGAATAAATAAATAAATAAAAAGTAAATTAATCATTTATTCCCCAAATTTTTAAAATGTATAACTTTGATCTCGGATTTTTTTTAATTGCAATGCCCCTAAATTATTAAATTGTTGCAACATAGTCCTTTTCGTTGATTTTTAAATGGAATACATTTGTAATTTGATCAAAAAGTTATACTCACTGACGGACTCCGTCCAAAAATTAATAGAAAAAACTATTGTAATAACGTTTTTAATAATTCAAGATCATTCAAGGAATGGAAGGAAAAAATAAAAAAGAACCAAAATAGTTCAAACTTAAAGGATTAAAGACCAACCTACCAATTTATATAAAAATAAATAAATAAAATGACGAGAGAATTGTATTTAAAACACTTTTAACAAGCGTTTGGTTTTCATGTGTGAATCTAAGTTTTTTATCTAAGGTTTTGTCTTTTTTTTGGAAGAGTCAATAAAATTATAATTAGTTTTTAAGAAGTCAATAAATTTTACCATAAAAATTTCATCTCAAACATTTGTTATGCAAACGTACCATTAATAACATGAATTTTGGCATTCTTTGTCACTGCAGGTATAATATAAGAATATATATTCCCAATGATTCATGATGATGAGTTTATGAGATCATGAATATTAATCCAACACCCGCCAGACATAATATAACATAAGAATCTTTATATTTAAACGTGAGCCCTTTTTTAATTTTTGTATGGATGTATTAACAAACTAAAGAATTAATAATTAAAAAAAAAAAAGGAACTCCATTGGATATCAAATTATTACATTTATGACATTTTTATATCATTTTTTTATTTTCTTAAAATAATCTTCAACTCTTGAAAAAATTATATTCTAGTTATTTCATTTTCTTATTCTTAACAAAATATAAGATTTTTTTTTGTTTTTATTTTATGACCTAATGCAAAATAGTGAAATTGATTCCGAAAACAATTAAGTCATAGAACATGAAAACATTTTCAAAACAATGCCAAACATGGTCCAAAATTTCGTACTGGTATTTCTAACATACTAGAAGATACAAAAAGAAATCTGAATAATATATAACAAATGCAATATTTTAGAGACTAATACCGAGTAAATCACCAAAAGGGAAAAAAATTGTAAGACTTATCCCCTAAAAATATCAATATCATCAATGTTATACTTAGCTCTAAAAACTATGAAAATAATATATTTAACATCATATTCTATTTTGTACTTTAATATATAACACTAACTTAAATAATATATTACCTTTTCTCATATTAATTTAAAGGTTTAAACTTGTAAAAACTAAAAGTTCTACTCTTTGGTCATATTATTTTAAAGTTCTAAACTTGTAAAATTTAACATTTAGGTATTAAAGTAATTTGATAATGATAATGTTTGAATGATTGAATATATAATTTAATCGTTCAATGAAGAACAATCAACGTACAATTTAGCATTTACTGTATATTTGATGTTAAATTTATCATCAATTTTAGAATGTTTCAAATATTAATACAAAAATAGCATTCTATTAAAGAATGATTCTTCTACTCGAATGCTATAATTATTTGACATTTTGACACATTACTTTTGGCATTCTTTTAAATACGCAATAATGTTTGGTTTGTTGTGCTGCTTCTGAAGAAAGAATATCTTCTCAAATCCGGTAGCCCCAATATCCTCTGTCGTTTTTGTTAAGACAAAATCATCTGTCTCTTCAACAGAAAATTGTCCAGGCAAAAAAATTTTTTTTTTAAAAATGAGTGATAATAATTTAATAAGATAAGAACTATTCTATATTTTGATCATCTCGGAATACTCATAAATCGAAGAATGGTGGGAGTTGAAAACATAATTGCTAAGTTCACCATAAAAAAAATATAAAAACGAAAAAAAAAAACGTATTGCTAACACTTAAAAAAGATATCTTTTTAAGTGTCAGCATATCATGTTGCTTTTTTTTTTTTTTTTGGGGGGGGGGGGGGGGAGAAGGAATATCAAGTTTCTTAATCTATTTTACTTGAGATTTTAATCTAATTGAGGTGAGCTCAAAAAGAGGCACAAAGAAGAGATGTAGTACTGTAACATTTAGGTTTTTACTTAGATTTTTAGAGTGCCCTAGAATTTGTTTATGCATGTGTGCTTATATTGCATTAATCATTTTATGTATTTATATTTATGCCCTAACATGTATTTCAATGTAGTAAAATGTCTGACGAGTGACACAACGACATACCTTAATTAATGTGAAAGAAATATATATTATAGCTGTGAATTTTTTTTCCATAATGTTAAATTATTTATTTTGTTCTTCTTGCAAATAGTTAGCATAAAATAATCATTATATATTTACCTTTTTTCCATTATTAAGATAATTTAGATTAATGTTACATGTACATAATGTATATGTTGGTCAATGTAAGATTGCGTGATTTATGCATAGTGCGAGTGGTATTATTTTCCTTCTTATTAATATCTTCCAATTTAGAATCTGACAATTAAGTGCTATGAATTTAGCAACCAAAAGTCAAATTATGCTTGCTTAATTTGTGGTCTTGAGTAGAGTAATTTCTTTTTGCAAGTGGTCAACATCTCATAATGTTAGAAAGTGTACCAAAATTTTATTATTTCTTTACAAGAGAAAGAAACCTTTTGATTTAATATGATTTTATTCTTTCATGATTTTGTGTCATTTAAAAAAAAATTTATTGTTCCTTAATCAGATTTTAATTTTCAGAATTAACTTATTGATGCATATTCTTTTCCTTTCCAGCTTCCTTGCACGTTCAAAATTATTCAATGCATTTACCCATTTTTGTTCTTCTTTCATTTATTCCCAATCGAAAACTGATATGCACTCCATCAATCCTATAGCAGTCATTTTCATCTTGTCCCCTACCTTTCACGTTGTTTTCTTCGTCTCTCTTATCTCTCAAGATACTTATAAATTCTAAGAGAGTACCTAAGTACTCTTATATTAATGGTTTGAAGGCTACTTGTAGATCAAGTGTTGGTTGAATCTTCTATTAGGTAAATCCTTCATCTCATATCATATCGTTATATATCAAATAACTTTGTTTTATTATTTTCACTATGTCATGATTTCTTATTAAAAAAATGTTTATTGATTTGTGTTGAGCGAATTTTTATAAATACATAAACTATTGATGTAATAGGACTTGGGTACTTTCTGAAGTGGGTGCATCATTGTGTGAATATAAATATATAAAATTTTGGAGTTTTCGATACTTGTGTGGAATTATTATTTATATTGCACTATGCATAGTCTAATCCTGTCAAAATCACTATCACTGTCACGATTTTCACGTTTTTGTTAGTCAATAATTTTGCCTCTTTTCTTCCTCAAATTTATATGGGACACTGGCTTGTATGTTCTTTATGATCTGTAATTTTATAGGAATTTATTGCTTTCTTGAATTGATATTAATTTTTAAATCATGTTGGGTCCCTGTGATTTTGTGTTAGATTCTGTCAAATCCGGTTTTCCAAAATAGTAAATAAATAATTTTTATTTGTTTAATGATCTAATAAATTTTTCACGGGTTGATATACATGTCTAATATGTCTATATAAATTTTGGGCTCCTAATGTATTATAAATGTTGAGATAAAAATCCGTTTTCCTTTATTGTCTGAATTTTTGAGGACCTGGACAGTGATTTTAAAAATTCCTAAAACCCATCTTGAGAGTATTATTTAATTCTATAAAAATTTATGGTGAAAGATATATGTGTTGCTTGACATGTAAAAATTTGGGGTTGATTGGATACTTATATGATACAGTAAAAATATCAGTATCACTTGCTCTCCTTTTAAATTATTTTCTCTGTTTCTCCTTTAAAAGATTTTTTATGTGAAAATCTAAACGTATAGATGTAAAAATGTTTTCCTCAAATTTTCTATTATGATATATACCTATTTAATTTTATGTTTGTCCTTATGGTTTCATTTAAAATATATCACTCTTAAAAAAAAGTGCATATTTAGTTTATATTTTTGGTGCATAAGAGTTTTTTTTTTTTTTTTTTTTTTTTTTTTTTTTTTTTTTTATAATTTGCAATCATAAAAGACGAACTATTAGAATTTAAGGGCACGTAAGTCGTGGGAACTTGGGAGACATTATCATCTGCTATAATATTACTTTAGCTTGGAATTCAGGTAAGTAAACCTACTTGATTTTACTTCTTATGTTTAAATGTTTTTAGGAAATTATATGATCATGTGATATGTCTAATTGTTATTTTCCAAATTTACTGAAAAAATGCTTTAAAAAGAATGGATGTGTGTTTATACTGGAGGGCTAAGTAGGCAAGGGACGTAGGGGACTGGCAAACCCATCACGAATGAATGAAATGATTGATGAAGGTTGGTAAATACCTAAGGTTGAAAGACCAAGATGAAAAAATCACAAAAATTGAAAACGATATAACCCGTATTAATGCTTCAATATTGGCCAAATTTATAACTAGGTTCCAAAAAATCATGGCCCACTGGTTACTGAAAGTATAGGCATGACACCGAGCGTTCTTAAATATTTATAATGAAATGATTTAATTAGGTGATGTTTGGTTCACTATCTCATTTCAAATTAAAATGTACTTTTTCATCTCAGTTTTTGTCTTTTTCTGAAAAAGTTTTTTGTCTTTTCTGAAAAAGTTTTTTTATCTTTTCTGAAAAGTCAACAAAAATTACTATTGAAATTTAAAATTTCCAATTCAAACTCATTCACCAAACGGACCCTTAAAGTATGGAATATGAAAAAGGTTTGAGTATTTATTGAATTAATTGTGATTATCTTATGCATGCAGCATGGTTTGCTTACTAAGTTGTAGCTCACTAAATTATTCTTCTAACATTTTTAGACGATGAGTGAATGGAAACCGAACGGCAGCGATGCATGACTTGGCGGCATGGCATCATTGTTATTAAATAAAAGAATTTTCGAGTTTGAATGTTGATTTATTTAAGAACTTTTATTTTTCTTAATTTCAGTTTAAATATTGGGATTTAAATAGTTCTTATTCATGAAGGATTATTATTAAATGTTGATTTATTATTATTTTAAAAGAAAAAAAATTCAGCTTGAATAAATTACTATAGAAAGCTATTGGTGACAGTTATAATCTAATTAAATATTAGGCTAGTGGGTGTTACAATTACACTTTTTCCGTCTCATCAACTACTTATATTTATCTTTGTATATATGTATGCATGCATGTATGTATATGACATGTATATATAATAATACGAGAGAATAACTGATTTTAAGTTTGATCAAATATCATCGTCTAGTTGGGGAGATTGTATGTGGAGAAATCTTTAAGCCCATATATATCTTTTCTCGATCAAGAGATTAAACCACATATCTCTTCTAAGAATATCGTTTGTGTTATTATTTGTAAAACTATTGTTAGGAGCTTACTTACTAATAATTAACGTGGTAAAGTAGAGTTCCTGAATGCAAACTTCTTTGTTTACAATCTCTAACGTCATCACGTATTAGGTTTTTAATAAATATTTCAGTCTTCTTCTTGTATATATATGAGTTTCTGGTATAAATGTTGTGAAGGGGAATATTAGAATATAATGTTGCTGTTGTTGTTGATAATTTAATTTCTTTTTCATATCTTTTCACGTTGAGATTAAATTTTAGCATTTTCCGACATGTTTGAGTGTTTAACTGTATTTTCTTCTTCTTCTTCTTCCTTTTTCCTTTATCATGGTCCTACATCCACACAAAAGGAGAGAAGAGAAAGATGAACCACAGAAAAACTCACTTTTACTTACCCAAAAAAAAAAAAAAAAAACACTCGTAGTCCCACTTGCGGTAGAGGACACGACTTTTCCTTACCTGCCTGCCATGAATAGACATTCCTCTTCATCCACATTAAAAAAAAAAAAAAAAAGTGCTTTTTCTGTAAATTTGTATGGTACAATTGTTCGTTGGAAGTGATATACAAATAAATATATATATACACACACAGGGCAGATATTATTCCTCATCATATAAGGACATCTAATAATTGCCGAAAGGATAAATGCATTATTGTAGTACCTGTATTTGAGGCACGTTGCGGGAGCACCGACCGGGTGTAGCTGCTGAACGTGTTTGTTTGATCTTAAAAAAAACGCGGGGAAAGGCCCTGTTGTGTTGGCGGCTATTTATAAAAGTCTTTCTATTTGGTAATTAATAATGATGAGGGAGCTGAATAATTGATATCAAAAAAAGTTAGAACATCAAATTAGATTAACACCTACCAATTGATTCATAATCCTAGACTAAATACTCTACAAATTTGTTAAAAAGAAAAATAAAAGTAACAACAATAAAGTAGCAAAAGGATGATGACGCCTTCTTTAGTCTTTTTTTTCGTCCGCCCAGCTTCAAATCCTATGAAACTCACGTAAGACTCCCGCTCCAGATTTGACTGTAGATGCATTGGGTTAGTGATATTCTAGATAGGGATTGAGTTGACAACTGTAAGAGAATGAGTTAAAAAACACATTTTTTCCCTGTCATATCTAGGGAAGCGAATCCTGTTTGTGTGGCTAAAATTGAGATGATGAGGCCACCACCAAGAGTTTTTTTTATTCATGAAAAAACAAAACAATCAGTAGCAAAAGTTAACCCATGAACTAACAAATGACTCAAAATAAAACTGCTCAAAAAGAGGGGTCGAGTAGTCTCAATTAGTGTCCCCATGCCAATACCCGACAAATTGATAGCCTCGTAATTAAAACCTTACGAGTAAAATTTTATACATAAAGCTTGGAAAGGAAAAGGAGGACTCAATTATTTGGTGAATAAGAGTACTTTGAAACCATTAATAAAGGTTTTTTAATGTTTATAGCATATAGTTTACATTTATTTAGAGAGTATATTCTACGTTTTGAACTTTTACATTTTTATACTATCAAATTATGTTTAATATACAAATTCATATCCTTTTTTTGGCAAAACTTAATTTTGACCTTAAAATGTCCAAATTACCCTTAAAAAGAAAAAGTAGAATTAAGCTTGCGTTTGGTTCGTTAGTTGGAGATGAAATTTTCAAGTTGGAATTGGTTGACTTTTTAAAAACTAATTATAAATTTTATTGACTTTTCAAAAAAAAGACAAAAAATGAGATGAAAAAGTATAATTTAGTTAGAGTTGAATTGAAACTCCAAACAAAGCCTAAGTATTTTTTTTATATTTTTATACTTTGCATTTTTTTATTCAAAAAATGTACAGTGTATTTTAAAGTTCTATATTTATTATTATTAGATTACATTTAGTATGTAAATATATAATTTCTTGATTTATTTAATACATAAATATATATTTTCTTGATCAATACTTAATTTAAAATTAAAAAGACCCAAAATTCCCTTGAAATTAAAATAAAAATAATTGAAAAAAAATTCTAATTTAAATTAAAAGTTAAATAAAGGAATTGACGCGGGTCAGAAGGGATGCACGACAATAGGGTGAGAAAGGGCTAAGTGATTATGATGGTGGTGTTGAGAAGTCTGAATTTTTTGTTGAGAAAATAAGAGGTTTTGTTGTTTTATAATTCTTCTTTTTAATGGTATTTTGAACATTTTTAAATCAAAATAAAGTCTTGATCGTTAAAAAATATTGATTTTTTTTTGTTTGCTAAATGAAATATAATAATATAAAATAATACATGGCTTTAGATGCATAGTATGCTTTACGAATAAAAATAAAAAACAGGGTATAAAAATGTAAATAACCCTTGAACAAATCAATAGCAAGGAAGCCGATCTACTTCTTTAGAAACGAAAGAGCTACCGAAATTTGGAGCAATCCACCACCATTCAAGCCGCGTCTAACTAAATAGCTTTAGCCATGAGTTCAGATGAGAAAGAGCAATGATCCATCTAGTAATCAGCTTCAAAAAAAAAAAAAAAAGGAATTTTGTTCGCCAAGCAATATCCCTTGCATAATCCACGGTGAATTCTCAAAATGCTACCAGGCACTCCATTATCAAAACTTAGGGGGTGTTTGGTGTGTTAGTTTGAGTTGAAATATTTTAGTTGTAATAGTAAATTTTTTTGAATTTTCAGAAAAGACAAAAAACTTTTTGAGAAAAAGACAAAAACTTTTTAGAAAAAAGACAAAAAAAAAGTTTGAAATGAGTTGGAGTTGGTATGTTACCAAACTCCCCCTTAACGTTATCAGTATTTCTTCTCCCAAAAAAAAAAAAAAAAAAAAAAAAAAAAAAAAAGAGGCCAGCTATCAGTATTCACTTTGATAGTTTGATCCAATCAGGGAGCGGTGGACGCCTTTTAAAAAAAAATGAAAGGAGGAGGTCCGGGGAGAATTTTTATCAAGCTGTAAAAGAACATTTCATTTTGTGTGGCCCAAAATGCAAGTTATTGTCATTCAGATTGACGGAGGAAATTATTTATTACTTTTTATTATAAGTTCTAGGAGATCAGAGAACCACACATTTAAAATTTGGATGGCTTGCGATATTCACGTACAGGATATGAAAAATTACTACTCTTTTCCCTTTCTCCGTTTTTTTTCCTTTCTTTTTCAGAAGGATAATTTGCTGGCAAAATGTTTTAATGTGGCCTTTCCTATGATAAAGAAAGTAGAATATCCATGTATGGAATTTCTTGCTTGGTTTTTCTGTGTTTTGGTTATTTAGAGATGTTCCTCCCTACGGCTTTCTTTCTTTGCAGCCTTCGGACAGTAACTTGGAACTTACCTTTTGTTTTTGTTTTTGTTTTTGTTTTTGTTTTTTCTTATATTAACAAAAATTTGAGTGAGACGTTTAGAACATGATAAGATAAGAATCGGGTATCAACTTATAATTAAGATGATTTATTAATCTCTAGATTTCAGACATTATTTCGACACGCTGGATTGTCTGGGAGATTAGGAATGTTGTGATCATTGAGGACACACATTTCACGACGCATCAGGTATCTGCTTTGCTCTAAATTACTTCAACTCATGAGGCGGATTTGTTGGATTCTGGCATGATGAAAAAATTCCGAAGCTATTTATCCTTTCGTAAGGTTCAATTAATGGTACACTCTTCTATCGTGTTCGATCAAAGTCAATATTGATGCAGCGATAATGTTGCCCCGTGCTTGGCTGGTCATGGAGGAATTTTCAAAAACTACAGGGTTTTGCAAAGTTTCTTGGAAATTAATGTAATTATCTCTGCAATTGAACTTTCTCAAAAAAAACAAAAAATACAAGTATGGTTTTCTGTGATTTGAATGTGATATTACGTATATGATGGATCTTCTGATTATATGTGGGTAGTTTTGCGAATGATTCAAGATGTATGCGGGGAAGTCAAAAATCGTTCACATCTCGATACAGTCAGTCGAGATATGAGATAAAACTATGGGCCTTATCTGGTGGGTCCCACCGAATGAGATTCATATTAATCTCATATCATTACAATCTGGGTCAGCATGTTTTGGGGTGTTCTGGATGACGCAGACCAGCAATTCTATCATCACGCGAAATTTTGAGGTTAAGATTTTCTTAATAATTTGAAACTTCAATTTATCAGTACTACTTCTAGGTATTAGTAGGGTATGATCTATTGCATAATTTTGGCATATTACACATTTTGTAAAAAAATTAAAAAAAGAAAAAATAAACATCAAGCTATAGCCTTGGGAACTTACCTACTTACTCTCACCTTACGTTTCGAGAGGTCCAGGTTCACCTAAGTTCACTTTCAATTTACTATATATTTCGACAATTGTTAGAGTTTTGACAGCTTGACTAAACTTTATTTCAATATATTATGTGACATGTCATCTTGTGGCACTTTGAAAAGAAAGATATGGTAGTATACGTAAAAGATAGATGAGCTTTTATTGTTTTAAACGTGGTTACTATTATTTTTTAATTAATTAATTTTTTTTTAAGCATGCAAGAGTTTGATTGGACACATGGATTTGGATTTTGTTTTTCACCTGAAAATAATGGATGTGGAGTTATTCCCATGAAAAAGGATATCCACTACCTCGCAAAGGAATAATAATAAATTAAAAAAAAAAAAAAAAAAAAAAAAAAACCTCTTACATCTTTTGCTTTGAGAGTAAAAACTTTTTCAATTTTATCACATAAGTTTTTTGTTTGCATGCTAAACGTGTTTAGGTCTTTGTCATGATATCATTATCGCCATATCTTTTATTTCATTGCTGGATTTGAGCGATTGCCACCTTTGCACACAACTTTCCTAGATATATATTTGAGGGTGTAAGGGATGCACTATGCTTGGATAACATATTGATTATATACCATTTAATACGAGGAAAACATGTGGCCAATAAATTAGCTTTATTAATCAGGATATCTCTAGAAGATGTTTCTTTCCACACACTACGACAACATATGGATTACATGGTGTAGATTATCCTACCATTTTTCAAAAATGATCATGTAAGATATGACAACAATGCAATACAAACCTGTTTTTCTCAAAACGATCGTTAAAAACAGAAGATTCAACGATCGTTTTAATGACAACTTAAAAATGATGAAAAATAAAAGATGATGGAAATGACAGAAAGCAAAAAAAATAAAAATAAAAAGTTTGGTCGAGACATTTCACGACTGTTTTTGGAGAAAACAATCGTGGAATCCTTGGCGCCAGCGCCCGCAAACACCATATATGTGGGAATATTCCATAACTGTTTGGAAAATAATCATTGAATCTTCCAACTTTATACAACAGTGGATTTCACAGTTGTTTTTTACTAGTTAAAACAGTTGTGGAATCCTCTTTTTCTACTAGTGATACTTCCAAACTTTTGCATCTCGAGCGTTTGAAGTGGAAGAACGTTCATGATTTAGATTTTGTAGTTTTCCAACTCTTAGAGTAATATGGACTCTTTTTCTCTCTGATCTCTTTCTCATTGGGTCTTTGGCTAGATTTTTTTTTAATATATAAAATTATTAGATAAATGACTTAAATTAGTTTTCGGGTAAGTTGCTATTTTGTGATTTTGGGAAAGTGTTAATTTTATGTTCCATTGAGAGCCTATTAATAGACGTGTTGTGTTTAGAGTTTTGTTTGTGGTCAGAAAAATAGAGAAAGTGTGTGTCTCTTTTTGAGAGAAAGTGAGAAGAGAGATAGGCAAAGGGTGTAAGGGGTTTTTAGTAGAGAGAGGTTGAGAGTGTTTGACGAGTGTGTAATTGTGAAAGTGTTAGTGAATGTATTCTCCCTCTTCCATAGACGTAGGCAATTTTACCGAACTACATAAATTTCTTGTTTTCTCTTTATTTCTGTTTTAGTTTATTTTTCTGCTGCACTTCGAGCATATGGGTATTTTCCACAACAAAAATAAACGAACATTAAGGTAAATTTTAAGTTGGAAAAGTACATGTACAAATAGGAGCAAAGAAAATACTCACAAACTTAACATTTTTTTAATGGTTTTTCCGACGATATATATACACATATATATATTCAAAGTGAAAGTTTTTTCGATGATATATATACACATATATATACATATATTCAAGGTGAAAGTTTGAACTTAATTCTTTAGTATGCTTCCTACTAGGTGTTATTTTGTTTCTAGTTTATAGACTTTGGTATAATTCTTTGAACTATTGTATTTTTCTACCTTTTGTAATACTATTGATAGTTGGAGGTTTAGTGTGTACATATAAATAAATATAAAGGCCGCTAATCTAATTGGGATATTTTTTAGACATGTACTAATTGACTTCTCTTCTAAATTCATTTAAAAATTAAGTGCCCCCCACAACATAATTTGATAAGAGGTGGATTTATATTTAACGTTCAATTAATTTGTTCACTTTATTAGTAACATCTTTAATATTTAAATAGCATCAAGGATGTTGGCTAGCTAGCTTTTACTAATCAATTTGAATACTTTGGATGACTATGTTATCATTTTAAACGGAAGTGCCAACTCTGTAAACTTCTCTTCTTTCTTATATATTCTTTCAGGATTAACGTTGTTGTGGCCAATTTCTTTTTAAGTTTAATCGTAGAATTAGTCAAGGGCTTTATCTTTTTGGATATACATAAAATTTTGTTGCCCAAAAATAGTCGTATTCAATGAAATTTTATCGGATGACTACAATAATACTCCAGCCTGTGTTTCGGCCCTCCTTTCTTAATTTATCTTATGTCTCGCATAATATTCACAGAGTTGATATTCCCAATATCAAAATAAAAGGACCACTAAGTGTAGTGACCCAACGGTAATAGATTATTATAGGAAAGTGGTCAAAATTTTGAGTGTTATGTAGTTCTCTTGAAAATCTTAAACGTAAAGGCTTTTTTTTTTTTTTTAATCTTAGTACTCGATGTAAAATGTCTGGAATCGTACCCTCAGTGCATATCCTTACTATTAACATATTCAGGGGAGCTAGTAGGGTTGAGATAATACGATTCTCATCAAGTGATAGGGTCCAACCCTAAGGCCTTTAATAAATATTCTTGTCAGTATTTGTATAGCCTCTTTGAAAATACCTAATAGAGATGCGATTAATATTAGTCTGAGAGAGGGAGGGGGGGGGGGTGTGGAAGTAAAGAGATCAGAAAAGAAACCCACGTCAACCACTTGAAAGCCGTGAATATATTTAATTCAAGATATTGAAAGTCAGCATTGATAGTAACTCTGATGGTAAGATATAATTAAAAAAAGGCAGGGTAAAGAAGGAGATGTATATTTGCACCTAATAAAAATATTTAGTGGTAAAAAACATTCTAATTGATGTAAACATTTATTAATTTATTAAACATGAACGTTCATGCTCTAAATTTTTCTCACGATAAGTACATTATCTCCGCTTTATGTTTGATATTCAAAGAAAATTATTAATTTATTCATAACAACTATAGCCAGAAAGCTGGGTAAGTTATTTGTCAACATTATTAACGTGCCCAACATCACCCCCCCCCCCCCCCCCCCTTCTTTTAAAATTTTTTTTAGGGTGACAATATTGACTTTTGCAATATGAGCCGTCTCCCCAACCACCCGACTAAAATGAATACTTTAAGGTGATATTTGAAACCTCCACTTTAATTTTGTTGTCTTTTTCTAAAAATTAATCAATTTTACAATTTATGTTTTTGTGAATTAGTTTTATAAATATCCCCTCAATTATGTACTCTATTTTATTTTACTCCCCAAATTATTAAAATCATTCGTCTTGTCCCTTGAATTATACAAAATTATTTAAATTATTCTCTCCATCCAATTCTGTTGATAAACTTAACAGAATTCTTATGTGTCATGCATTAAAAATTAATCAAATGTATTTTAAAACATAAACCCTTGTAATTAAAAATATTAATAAAAAAATCTAATCTCCTAAATTCAAATGTCACTCTGCCCTTTTTTCTCACTCCCCCCCCCCTCTCTCTTCCCCTTCCTACAATCGCACTAGCCAATCCACAATCGCCTACCCTTGTGAACTCAGCGCTACCGGAGTGCAGTCCCTGCGCACGCTACGATAGATCCGTAGGTGGGCGGGGTGACGAGCATACCTTAGTCCACCGTTGCGCTGTCGGTAGCTCCGTCATGCCACCCCAATCAAGCGTCCATCCTCCTTCCTCGACGAGCTCACCCTACGGCCACACTCCCCCCGGCCACGAAGTGAAACCTCAACAACACGACACGATGGGTTTTCTGAGTTCTCTCTCTCTATATATATATATATATATATATATTTTCACCTTTCTGAATATCTAGGCCTGGCAATTCGTGTTAAACATGTCAATCGTGTCAACCTATTTCCGGTCCATTTTATTTTCGTGTTAAACGTGTCGACCCAATTATTAATCGTGCGGTCCAAACCCATTTATTACGTGTCGTTCTCATGTCGTGTCACCGTGTCATGTCCGAATAATTTGAAAATTCTAACATAAATGTGTTAAATGTTGTGTTAAACGTGTTAATCGTGCAGCCCATTTCCGACCCATTTATTTTCGTGTTAAACGTGTCGACCCAATTTCGACCCAATTATTAATCGTGCGGTCCAAACCCATTAATTATGTGTCGTTCTCGTGTCGTGTCACCGTGTCGTGTCTGAAATTGCCGGCTCTATGAATATCCAATATATAGTTGTTTGTACATGTATTTTTTTGGGTTTTTTTTTTTTTTTTTTTGTGTCCTTTTCTGGGTTTTTGTTCTCCTAAGTCTTCATTTTCATTTCTGGGGAGGGAACATTTATGGAGAGAGAGAACGAGAGACAAGAGGGGTGAGAGAGAAAAATATATCATTTTTATGGAGGTTATTTTTGTTTTTATTTTAATAGAGATTTACACCTTAAAATAAATTCCTTTAATCTTTAATAATATTCCACATCAGCAATTCTGTTAGTTTATAAACAGAATTGGATGGATGGGGTAATTTGAAGGGTTTTGTATAATTTAGGGGACAAAATGAACAATTTTGATAATTCAGGAGGCAAAATAAAATAAGATACATAGTTCAAAGGGTATTTGTATTTAATCCTTTTTTTTTAAGTCGCTATTTATATTTTCAATTTTTTAAAAAAAAAAAATTCAAATTCTAAGCATACATAACTTCTTTATTTCAAATCGAAATAAGATGATTTTTTATTAAATTATAACGAGAGAAATAAAATAAAATTTATATTGATTTTTTTTTCCTAAACTCATTTTAAGTTTTTAAATTATTTAACTATTATAATTCATTTTCAAACAAACGAACATTTTGAAATATTAACTCATTTTCAATCAAAATATTTCTAAAACTCCAATTCATTGGTGTTCCCCTAAGTGATATATTTGGCATTTATGACTTCTCTATCTAACTTTTCCTTCGCACCCCCAAGGCCCCAACAAGTCTATATATAGGTCTCGCGCACATTTTCTTTAAAAAAAAAAAAAAAAAAAAAAGGACTACAATATGATTCATTCACAACTAGCCTTCTCTACTCCAACATGCTTTTCCCTACAACATTTCTTGATCAGCTTTCTCAAGCTCACCACTATTCCCTTGACCATGTGGAATTACGTGATTCTAATCCTAACAAATCTCAAAGACGCATTTTACATCCTCTTGTATAACGGCTACTTTTCCTCTCTGCCTCCCTTTTACGATACTCCGATGACCACCGGCTCTGAAGAACTGCTCCGAATAATCCGGTACGAGCACAATAATGAAGGAGGGGACATCGCGGAGACCTGCGCGGTGTGCCTTGGTGAGGTCGAAGAAGGAGCGGAGATTGGAGAGCTGAGATGTTCCCACGTCTTTCACAAGCTTTGTTTAGAAAGATGGGTTAGCCTCAAGCGCATGACATGCCCTCTTTGCCGTGGTTCTCTAGCTCCTCCGCCAAGAAGTATTTCTACTACTACTACTAGTACTACGTCTGAAGAAGCCGATTTCAGAGAGGAATTAGTTCTGTTCTTCAAGTTTTGCTCTTTCAATTCTGAAGATGACGACGACCGTCATTCCTGGTGGCTCCGATGAGTAATTAACCAGCCGATCATGGATTGATCACAGGCAAATTGGGCAATGCATGTGGTCAAATGTGAAGGTTTCACATCTAGTAATATTAGTTACATTTACTAAACCGTAAAGAATGTAATGAAAAAGAGAATAAGATTATAAAAGAAGTCAAGTAATAAAAATTATTATCGATGTTTTTCTAGTATTTATTTACTAATTATATGGTGTAATAATTTTCATTTTTATTTTTACTAAATTTGGTAATGTTACTCCTATTATTATAAATATTAAAATATCTTTTTAACAATCAAGCAATTATCGACTCGTATTAACTTATCAAAATTAGTACATGGAAGCTTTAGGTGAGTGTGGGAATAATTTATAAAACATGTATAAATATTTTAGTACTCCTTTTGCCTTCTTAATTCACCAAACCGCCTTCTTAATTCATCAAACAGAAGTCAGTTACAGAATTTTAATTTAGAGTAGTTAGCTTTTTTTTTTTTTTTTTTTTACGCTTGCTTTTTTATGATTTGGTAAGCTACGTTCCAAATTTTTACTTTTGAGAAGTTATCCAATAAAGTGATGTAGAATATCTCCAAATTGACAACTGTTATCAAAATTAGGACACAAACATATCTCCATATATATATATATATATATATATATATATGTCACATGAACTTGTTTGAACGTTTAAAAAAAAACATAAATTTCGAATGATGACTTGGCATAAATATCATGTTTTTAAAGGATATCTCCGTATCAAAATTTTATGGGGTTTTTTTTTTTTTTTCCCTCAATAGAGTAGAGGCATTCAACAACGTTTTTAAGTCAAGAATAATTTGTTAAAATTAAAAGTTACAAAAATGTCAAAAACCTTTCGTTTTGTCATAATAGTATTCCCTCTTTTTCCTTTTTTTTCATTCTACCGTGTAAAGTTAGAGAACAAATTTTAAACGTTTTTCATGAAATCATTTCTATGAACTAATTTGTAAAGTTCTACTTTACGAAAGTGCATATAATTAGGTGGTCAATAACTTAAATTGGATAGTAGTTTGAATTCCTATAGTTTATGAATGAATTAAAGGTACGATTGTTTCGTTAAAAATGGAAAAGAAATTGGAATAATAGATGGAATGAGAATAAAAGTACATTATTAGAATTACAATTATTAAATTTTATTATTTATTGGAATGAAATGAAATAATAGTTGATTTGACAAAAATACCCGTCCATTCAATCATTAGAAATAAATGTTTTCGGATAGTGAAATGGTATTTAGAGTAAATATAATGACATTTGGGGATTAATTATTCCGAAAGAAAATTTCAATAGTACAAGTTTTTTTGGATGAAATGATCACTCCACTGGTTCTCTCTAATAATGATTATTCAACCATTATGGTGGAAAATTAATTATACATACGAATAGCTATTCTTAAATTTTTTGTCCAGCAAATTTATAAAAATAACTGAACTTAGAAATTGTTACGTGGTTGTTGTTAGTATAGCTTAATATTAATTATGCACCTAATTTTCTAATTAAGTATGGAGTTCGAATCTTCTCTTTCAAATTCAAAAAAAAAAAAATGAAAATGTTATTTTATCTTGCTAGTCGTTAACGTATCCAAATAGATTACTGTTTCTGAAAGGATAAGCTTTCGTGAATTTTGTAGATATTACTTGTACAATTGTGGCGGCTGTGTGATCTGCATGCCATGGCAATTGGAAACTACTTGGCAGGACATTTATGCTGATTCCAAATTTGCAAAGGACCCCACGGCTGCGGACAATTAAAATCAAAGCATATCACTTTTAGTCGACTTCCAAATGCATGAAGTCAAAAAATTACAAAATTATAACAAATGAGTCATTGTTTTAAAATTTACGATAAAGAGCATATTTTGAAGTAACTAAGATAAATAATATTTTTACGATAAATAATCTATTTATGAAAATATATGTTTTGTAATCAGTTAATTATCATAAATATATTATTTACTATAAACTTTTTTAAAATATGTTATTTATTATAAATATCCTCAGAAAATTGTTATTTTTCTCATTCTCCTATAAACAAAGGAGAGTTTTGAACACCAGAGGCTGCTAATTGAATAAATAATTTCTCCCGCATTATTGGCTTGAATAAATAGTTGCTTTTCGATAATTAGGACTCGCTCTTTTACGTCAAGTGGTTCTCTTATTGAATGGGTACTTGTTTCAGTTTTATTACTTTTTTTTTTAAGACCCTAGTTTTGTCTCTATGTGCTAATTGATATGGATATATATGTATGTATGTATAACGTCGGCATCTGATCATAGAAATGCAATCGTTGCCAATGGAGACAAATTAATAATGTTCGTATGAATAAATATATTTAATTTTGACATAATTAGTTCGGAAGAATCTTTAATTTTAACATAAGTTAGGAAGTTTTACCCTCTACATTTTTAAAAGTCCAATATTGATTTATCGTTTAGTGCTTGTTTGGGATAAAATCTCTAGATGGCATTTTATCATCTGGATTTCAAATTTCCAACTCTATATCAAACTCTCTCTCTTTTTAATTTCTAAAAAAACTCAAATTTTAAAAGTCCATTTTAAATCAAAATAAGATTATATTTATGTCAAAATACTCGTAGTAACGAGACGAACAAGACAAGATCTATTTTACATATTTTCTTACATTTCAAATTTTGACACTATTTTCTATATCACCGAACTTTTTAAAAGATTTTCCCCCACACACATCTTTAATCCAATCTCTAAAATACCATATCCAGACTACTCAATAAATATTAGCATATAGACTAAATAATTTAATAAATCTGAATAAAATGGTGATTTCCCCTTTCCCAAGCTTACATGTTTTATTGGCCAATATAATAAATAAAGAATTCCTTGAGAAAAAAAAAAAACAAAAACAAAAACAAAAACAAAAACATAACAAAACAAAACACGCTTACACTTGTGTATGATAAATTAGTTTTTCGTAGTTATCTGCGGTGCAAAAAACTTTGTATGCCAAGGTAATGACAAAAACAAGATTATTAGGCTAATTAAAGTTTTACAAAATACAATAGCTAATGATTTCCCTTGCATCCGAAAGTGGTGCACCATGAACTACCCAATAAGAAAGCCAAAAGTGCTCCTAGGGGCATCACATTAGAATACAAAAACAATCTTCAAATTCAGCGACTTTCTTTTTTTTGTCAAAAACAAAGAAATAATTACACTAAAGTTTATTTTTAGAACTTCATCTTAAAATATATCCATTTTTTAATAATATTGTTTAAATGCCTATTTTTAGAACTTTATTTTAAAATATATCTGTTTTTTAATAATATTGTTTAAATGTCCACTTTTAAAGAAACAAACTATTTGTAGTACTCATTTTAAAATATGTCCGTTTTTCAACTTCATTTTCTTTCGTTATGATTAATATTTTTTTTCCTTATTTGTTTATTATTGTTGTATCGATATCTTAATTACTAGTTCTTTATTCTAGTGATTACTTGTTAGTATATGATAAGTTTTCTTATAAACAAATAATCTACTTCAAAACCTTTTTTTAGTATGATTTAGATTATTTATGATAATTTATTTTTTCTATTATTATTGGTATTGTTTTAATAATTGGTTTCTAAAGTTAAATGTGATGTGAAATTGCATATTTCTCTATGACAATTACTTTATCATTATGATGCTTTTTAAATGTGCATGATATTTTTATTTTCTTGATAATACTATTATATCATTATGATTTTTTCCTTTATAATAATTACTATATCATTATGATGTCTTTTTTAAGTTTTAAAGTGTTCAATATTTCTTAACAATATCTGTTTAATTTTTTTTACATATGATGTGAACTTTATCTTAATGACTAATTATGTCATAATTATTGTTTTTCATATACCATGCAACTCTTATGTGTTATGTTTCTTTTTTCTTTATAATAAATCAAGTAAAATGATATATTTTTGAATGAAAGATTTGCTCAGTTTGACCTTTTTTTTTAATGATTTTTTCTTTCCTTTTTTTTTTTAATCAATTCTTTATTTGTTTATTTCCTTCTTTTTTTCTTAATGAAAAAGGTAATGCAATCTTTCTAAATATCAATTTTGACATTTATATAAATAAAAGAAAAAATGAACATTTTTTAAATTGTAATCTTCAATTTAGACATTCATATAAATAACCCAAAACAAAAATGTTGTAAAGTTTCTCTTCTTAACTTCTCATTGTTTGACACAATTGAATTGAGTAGCAGAAAATCATGCACAAATAAAAGCAAAATCTCCCCCCCACAAAAAATAACCAACTAAACTCAGCGTTTCAGGACCATTTGAATAGCACTCCGCTGACTCGACGTCAGGCACTGCAGTTTCAAAAGAAATAAGAGCAAATCGTTTATCTGTTTATGTGTTTCTTATTGATTCCGATCATTACGCAAAATGAAATTCAAATGTTGATGAAACATTTTGAAAATTTCGAACAAGAGTCAAGGATCACCTGGCATAGATGATCAACAAGTTGTCCATCGCACTGGGAAAATTTTACGATGAAATCCGCAAGATAGTTTGCGAGATTGATCTGAAATATGCAATGGATAAGTTGATACAAATAGAGTAAATGAATAAATTTAGCAACTTAAAAAGTTAAGCATGAAAATAGAACCTGATTAAGGGGATCGGATACACTAATCAGGTCATCTTCATAACCATCCTCTTGATCCTACAAAAACATTAAGCAAGCTTGATGAGCAATCCCTGAAAAACGACAGGATAGGCATGAAACTCGTAAAAATTTCAGGAAAAAAGAGAACCTCATTAAAGACTTTAGCCATCGCTTCGAGACGTTCATGGGTAGGTCTGCCAAATGATGTCGCCCCAGCCGAATACAACATGTCTATTTCAGCTTCAACATCCTCTGCCTGAACTTCTTCCCAGTCACTATCCTGCAACATCAATTGTCTAAGCCTTCAAGCTCTGTCGTAGGTAAAACAATAACATGACAAAACTAAAACAATAACCACCTCTTCATCATCAGCCAAGACTTGTTCTTGGATTTCAACCAACGCATCTGCCAACAAAGCAAGTATCTGCAACATCGAGTGGAATTAGTATGTAATACGGAGGAGATAACAACCTTGTCTGTTCAAAATTAAACTTTCGGGTGTGAGCCATAAACTCAGTACCTTTCCAGGAAGTGGGACAACCGTCCACTGATCTGGTGCTAATTTAGCTTTAGAGCGAGTAGTTATTCCCGAAGCAGCCTTTACAAGACAAGGATTCAGTTCTTGGATCAGTAAACAAAAATGTTATTACTATAAAGATAAAAAGAGAACCTTGCTTATCGAAAAAAAAAAAAAAAAAACCTTAATTATGTTTCCTTGAACATTAATTTTTGCTAATTCAGGATGCCTCGTGGATAGCAATAAAGCCAAAGCACTTGTAGTCACTTTAATTTGGTACGCCCCGTGAATCTCTCCTGCACTCAATTAAAATGTGGAAAAATAGTAAATGCACATTTTATTTTGCATGGCAGCCTGCAAGTCTTAACGAAGCAGACAAAATGTCTTGTTTTATATATTTATCTGGAATTTGCCAACCTCGTAAATAGTAAAAACATGACCAATTACACTTTCGAAAAAAAACGATAATAATAATATGACCAATAACCTTGCTGCTTAGTCCACTCCGACATTAAGTAAACAAATGAGTTATCATGACCTTCAACTGGAATGCTGATCAGTAAATCAATAAATTGTTCAACATTTGGAGCACTCAAGTGGGCCTGCATTTTAAACGAAACCAACATTTAAATATCAACCAAAAATAAATAAATAAAACAAAACATGTGTGTAAATGTACCGTCAAAGATAAACCAGGAAATGCAAGAAACTTGGATGCTTGATAAGCCACTAATTGGAAAAACAGAAGATGGCAGCATAATATGAAATTTTAAGTAATGATTTCAAATGTCAATTTGACGACGACAAAAGTGCGAGTTACTTTCCAACACCCAAGAGTATAACTGATAGGCATCATCACTAAGAGTAAGATACTAATTTGATAGTCATCTCTATTAATCACTAAGCTTGTCAAATTACAGTTTCTAAACAGGTGTTTACCAGTCTGTCTGCATAGTGCCATAATCAAGGTGGATAATATTAAAAATTATAAATATATATAACAAAATGTTGAACATAGCATACCAATCGAGCGAATATGACTATCAATGAGCTTTTTAGCCCAGCTATTTGAACAGATTGCATGCGCATAATAAGAGCAGCAGCCAAGTCTCGTATATGTGGCAGCATTTGTGATGGCAAATGCAAAATAAGTTGCAAATATAGCTCCCAACAAATAGAGATCCAGAGCTCTCCAAATCAGGATCTAAAAGTCTGCAGTCAGTTGCACAACACGACATTAGAAAATCCATAATTTCTTTGTTTCACTGTAAAATAAGACAACTGATTCATTACCTCGAAGCCACGTCAAGTAAACTTCTCATTATAAATCCAGAGTCACCCCAAGAAAGCATATCTTGTCTTCCCCCGGATATAAAAGCTGCTAAACATTCTGTCGCATTCTGGTCAAAGTCATCACCACATAAGTCATTTTTAAATAGGTATTTTGAAAAGTGATAAAAAAGGAGTCTGTCGTAGAAGATGACCTGCATTTCACTATGATCATCACTTTGAAGGCCTATTCGAATAACAGCATCAAAACAAACATCATATACTGCTTTAACGACATCAGTCGGAGAATTCTGTGCAATGTTATCAAAAACTTTAATTAGTAACATTTACAATTCTGGCGTTTAAAAGAGAATGTTATGAGCCTGTAATGAAATTAAAAGATAAACATCCTTGCCTTTAATAACATCGTCACAAGATCCAGTGACCCAGCCACTAAGCCATCAGGTTGCCGCTGGGGCTGACAATCACCAGAAGAAGCATCAGAAACATATATCCAAAACTACAAACCTATTGCTTAAGGGAATTCACTATACCGTATTACTTAATAATCCATACTTTATTTAAGATTGGCCCAAGGTATGGTAAAATCCGGGAAACAAGCGGATGAATACAACCGGGAGCATTTTTGAGTGCCTGGTGGAATTTTCAAGGGAAGAAAAATATAAGCACATGATGACAAGAACTAGTAAGGCAAATAACAGTCATTCATTACCATAGCAATAAAATCACAACATGCACATACCACAACTTTCCATCACGCGAGTACAAAGGAGAAGAGAAAACAAAAAGAACTTGCACATACAACCCAAGATTAGTGTCACAAAAATATTGGTGAATAATTTTGAGAATCGAAATCAAGTCTGTCCAAGGGATTTTACAAGGTAGGAAGATTGCGCACAACTGCCCTCTCACAAGGTAGAAATTTTACAACCAGAAAAGTAAGAAAAGGAAAAGCGTTACAAGAAACAATAGCATGCTGCATATAGGTAGATCAACAGATAGCGTTAGCCGTACCTCCAGAACCTCAATTGCATCAATACTGATAAAAGGGTCCGAAACATGTGAAAGCCACATATTAAGAATCACAGGGGAGATAATAGGCTCCATTGATGCTGATAATTCATGACCTGCATTGCCATGACACACACCACAGAAATAACTTCAATAAGTCATACAAAACTGCACAACGTTAAAGTAAAAGAAGCAGGCTCATAAGATTTCATTTGTTTTGAATAAAAACAAATTATGAGCAGACACATGCGTATGAACTATATAATGAACTCGCCTGCCTTAATTGCTGCTTGTACGGTTTCAAGTACAAGGA
This sequence comes from Ficus microcarpa, assembly GCA_025413485.1. Lineage (NCBI taxonomy): Eukaryota > Viridiplantae > Streptophyta > Magnoliopsida > Rosales > Moraceae > Ficus > Ficus microcarpa. The sequence continues at coordinate 6,927,825 of CM046385.1, read as the reverse complement.
GCATGGTTTCATCAGATGACTGAAAAGAAGAATTTTAGAAACTAGTCAGTGAGAATGTGAAAATGCAATTATAGCTCTAAAGTACACTTAACTACAAAATACCTGATTAAGAAGATCTGTAAGTGATGAAAATAAAGTCATAATTTCAGATTGAATAATTCCTTTGTTTGCTTCAGGTAAGAGCCGAGAAAGTGCCCTGCAGGCACCTACTTTCACAGGAGGGGGCCTAGGTACAAAATGCACCAAACGATATTACAAGTACCCAAATACACCAATATTATTTATGCTAGAATTTATAATTATGCATGTGTATACATCAGTAAGTGTTGGACTGCGGAGGTCAAGGGGTTTGGAGAGAGAGAAAGAGTGGTACTTACAGATCCATGCCAACTGCCCTAATAGTGGCAAGAAGAAAGTGCTCAAGAACATTTCTGCTGATCTGTAAGCATGAGAGTTTCTACGATATTACAAGTAAACGATCTCAAAAATAGATGACGAACTAGAATAGTAGTTACCAAAGAGGAGAACTTGGCAACTGATATAAATATCCGTGCATAAAGGAAGGGATATTCGTGTACTCCTGCAAAAACAATAAGAGTACAGTGTTCATTCCCCAACAACTTGGGCACCTTTTCATGTAGTTTTGACTAAACATCATTTTGGTACATTGTTGTATAGGAATTTATCAAGTTGGTACCCTATTCGGAAATTCTCGTTGGGGTATCCATTATTTAAGAATACAACATTCAGGTACCCCCGCACCCATTTTTGGGATAAGAAAAGCCATGTTTGCCCCTTCAATCTAAAAACATTTTTTAAAAGAAACAAGCATAAAATTCTAGAAAAACATTAAAAAAAAATTAATAAAAGAACCAAAATACTTTTTTCAGCATTTTATTTAAAAGAATTATGTTTTTCTAATATGCTCTCAGACAAAAGGGCATAAAGAATTTTTCTGTTTCAAAATTCAGGACCAAGGTACCTGAATGATGTTTTCTAGAATAACAGGGTACATCATTGGGATTTTACGAACAAGGGGGTAGCAATGTTATAAAGTGTGAAACCACACAGTACGATGACATTTTCCCTTTTTTTTTTTTGTCTTTTTTTTTTTTTGTCTTTTTTTCTTTTGGCAAGAGGGCACGGCACAGGTTATAAGAAGAGATCACCCACCTAATCCACCATCTTCTGCGATTATTTGTTCCAGAAGGTCCCTCAAGCCAACTTTAATCATTTCTGAATCCTTTAAAGGAAAGTAAAATTTATCAAACGGGCACATCTCAAAAAGGAATTAAAAATGTTAAGAAAAAAATGGGAAAATGCTGCATGAATGATCCAACAATCCAAAGAAGGAAAACAGATAAATTAATAGACCATAGCACCTCTGCTTCAAGCAATTGTTCTGAGACAGATGCCAAAGCAAATAAAGTAGCCTCCCTTAGCTGCCAAAGCATATCATGAAAAAAGTGGGTAAAAAGTAGTCAGAGAAGAATTTTAAAACAGGGGGAAGAAACATTGTAAATTTCTAAAATAGTACGTTAAAATGCAAGACAACTTGTTAAGGAAATCAAATAAAATTCTTCTAGTAGGTCAGAAACATCATAAAACAGCAAAAACTCATTGGAAGAGAGTTATGGGAGCCTATAAACTAGCAAAACAAAAACAAAGGTGGGTAGGGGCTAATCATTTGTTGAACGGGGATTAATACACCTAAAATAATTGCTCGAAGAAAATAATGTTCTCTACTTACTCTCCACCAAACTGCAGAACCTGCAGCTTTTTCTCTTTGGGACTCACTAAATCGTTCTTTAGCAGCATCTAAAATAGCATTAATTCCTTCCATTCCGGCCACAGTCACCACTTCTTCCAGCAAAAGTGCACCTGTCAAAGAAAATCTTTTGTAAAGAGTGGTGCTGTTGACACTCGTCTAGATTGAAGAAATGAAATTCAAACTACAAACTACAAACTACAACTGAAAAGCAAGAACTTGAAAATTTTTCACAAAAATTCTAGTGAACCAACAGTCATAGCAGCTATGCAGTACTAATTTAAAAAATAAAAAATAAAAAATAAAAAAAATAAAAAAAAGGGAGAAGAAGAAGAAGAAGAAGAAAGAACAATAACAGATCAAAACGTAAGTGCAGAACCATAAACTAAAAAACATCTGTCATCCTTGTAATAAGACCAACAAAGCAAGTCTGGAAGTGAAACGAAGAACTGAGCTATATACTGGTATAAGACTCACTCACCAGAAACACGGGAGCTATAAGTGGCATCATCCTCATCAGAAACAAACTGATTCGCATCCATTAACCACGTATGAGCCTGGTGAACGATGGCAATCAAAAACAAACCACAAAAGAGCTTTTAGGTCAAAGTTATCAGAAAATAAAAGAATATAACACTATTAATAAAGTGGTTCCTTCTAAATCAATAATCACTTGAGGCCAAAATGCAAGGAACCTTCTGAAGCCACAGGTCCAAAACTTTTCCAGAAAACCAGGTCAAGATGATCAAACAATAATTATAAGGCAGCTAAAGTGGTATTGTGCAGTTAAAGTGTAAAGTACAAAATTATTGTTAAAGAATAATACTGGTGGTATACATACCAACATGGATAACATTGTGTTCATAATATTAAAGACAACCACTTCATACAAAAAATAATTAGATTGATGATGCTGAAGAAACAAATCTAAAAAATATGAAAAAAGTACACTAAAAAACAAGGCATGCAAAGAGTAATGACAATAAGTTGTATTCAAATTATTTCTGAAGACCAACACAGGCAGTAGCTTATGAGACTGAAATTTGAACCTAAATCTTAGACAACTGTCGCTAAGCTTGCCATTACATATATTTACTACATATCTTTGCATGTCAAGGAGGAGGGGGGTGACAAACTACCTGCTGTTCTGTTATCTGCAGAAAAGCAACAGTATAGTACACCAACTCTTTAATATTGTTCATGACAACCTACATAAACATAAATTCAATACAGTTAAAGGAGGGAATGGAGAAAGAAAACAGAAGGAATAGAGTTTGAATATTTTGAGTTTACCTGTACAAACTTTGCACTACCCACAATAGTCAACAAAAACTCAAATAACTGCAGATTAAAAACACGTGTAATAAAGTCAATTTCGAGTGGGAAAAGATATAATAAGTGAACAAAAATAAATGACATAGAAAATCATCACTAGAGATGCAATCTGTCAGGTGTGCAAAAAAAGTATAGAAAGAGAACTGATTTTAAATACAAAAGAGAAGCATTCTTGAAGAAGTCAAACCAGATGGTATACAAAACCAGGGAAAACAGAGTCCAGGAATCTCCAAAACAGTACAACTACCTACAATATTCTGATGTTCAATTCCTTAATATAAATAAAAATGGGTTTCGTAGTAAAACAAGGCATTTACACGAAAATGGCCTTTTTAGGCCCTTTTTTAATAAATGTCCCATGTTTTCTTAATTTAGCAAAATAAAAATGGTCCATCAGTGATGGACTAGATTGATAGGCTGATAGACTTAGTGGTCAATCAATGATGTAATTAACAAATGTCAATCAATGATTTTCGGGTCCATCAGTGATAGACCACCAAATTTATTGGCAGTAGACCGGTCCATCAATGATAGACCACGGTACATCAATGATGGACTAAAAAGAAAAACAAAAAAACGGCCTTTAAACTAAAAAACAAAAGTTCGGCCATTTTTTCAAATGGATGTTGACCCGCCACCCTATAAAAAAATAGCTGAACTTTTGTTTTTTAAATTATACCCCACCTAATTTCCCTTAAAATAACAATAATAAAACAAAAAAGAAAAAGGAAAAGTATATTTTTACATGGAACTGAATGCATCAACTCCTACTACTAAAATCCTGAAATCAGCATAAGTTAGTGATGTAGATCACACAATACAAATCATCCATATCCATGTCTGTATAAGTATTAATACCTGTATAACAAAGGATTCAAAGCTTTTCTCTGAACCATCAGAATCATATCTTCCCTCGTATAGATCTTCGGTACCTTCGATGGATGATCTCACTTTAAGAGATGTTACAAAAGTTTGCCACAAGGGTCCCACAATTACTGCAGGAAATAGGGTTATTAGGGCCTGAAAACATGAATTCTTAAGAGGAAAAGAAGAAAATAAATGAAATATGAATTCATCCTTGACTGGGTATGCAATGAGAAACATACTCGTGAATTCACTTTCTGCAAGACTGGGGAAATTCTGAACAAACTGATTCAAGCACTTTAAAACCTGGAGATAAATACAGATATGAAAATTCAAGTTCAATGCTTATTCTAATTACAACAAGTCAATGTGTCATGAAGATTTTGATAAAAACAACAATCCTGACCTCCATTCTGATACTCCAATCATCAGGATCTTCAGGTTGCACTGGATGATTCAAGATAACAGAAAACTGATCCATCCATGGTTTAAGCATGGGTACTACTAAATCACTGGCTTCCTTCTGAACATAAACATCTTAATCTGTTAATTCATTACAGAACAAGTTCAATCAACAAACTTCATGCCCCTGGGCAACAAAAAACAAGTGATAAAAGAAATACCCTATAAACACCACTCATCACCCCCAGCATGGAAGTACAAGAATAAACAATTGAAAGAGCTTTTGCACGTAAATGTTTATCATAAACCTGCACAGACAACAAATCATTAAGAAATACATAAAACATACGTACAAATGTTGCTAATAAAAGATCTAATCAGGGATCAAAAAAGGAACTCAAAGTATAACAGACCTGAGTGGACGATACAATAGTAAGCAAGCATGGGAACAAAACAGGTACTAATGTTGGCACCACTTTATCATCCAAGTCTCCAGATAGAAGGGCCAAGCACCTCAAAGCTCCATGCACTATGTTGTTTGGTAGAAAATTGTGCATGTTGCAGATGTCAGACACGTAAACTTCCAAATAAAAACATAGTAAACAAATATTTATTTGCAACACTCAAGCAAGTTAAATTCCGGAAGCTTATACACTTTTATAGGGTTATTTACATGAATGTCTAAATTGAAGACTATGGTTTGAAATATGTCCATTTTTTCTTCTATTTACAGGAATATCTAATTTGGTACTTATAAAGACCACATTACCCTTTCATCAAAAGTTGAATATAAACAAATTAAAAAATTGATAAAAAAAGGAAAAAACCTCTAAAAAAAATTAAAACCAAGCAAATCTTTTATAAAAGTAAAAAAACCATTTTTATTGATTTATTATAAAGAAAAAAGGACCATAACAGATATTAGTTGCATTGTAAATGAAAAGCAATCATTATAATAAATAATTGGTCAGTAAGATAAAATTCACAATGATCATATAAAGAAAATTAAACAGATATTGTACAAATATTAAACACTTTAAAATCTAAAAAAGACATCATAATGATATAGTAATTATCATAAAGGAATAAACATCATATTGATATAGTAATCATAAAGGAATAAACATCATATTGATATAGTAATCATAAAGGAAAAAAAAAAACCCACATTCAAAGAAGTATAATAATGATATGATAATTATCATAAAAATAAATAAAGAAATAAGCAATTTTATATGACATTTAAACTTAGAAACTAACTATTAAAACAATTCCAATAATAACAAATAAAATAAATTATCATAATAATGTCACAATCTTCATAAAGAACCTAAATCATACTAAAAAATTAGGTTTTTTACGAAATCTAAATCATACTTAAGAAATAGGTTATAAAAAACATAAATCTTACTAACAAGTAATCACTATAATAAAGAACTAAACATAAAGACACAACAATGATGAACAAATAAGGGAAAAAAATAAGAATCATGATGGGAGCAAATGATGTTAAAAGGGAAAAATACGTACTATGAAAGGTTGTTTTTATTAAAATGGACATTTATGTAATATTATCAAAAAATAGACATATTTTAAAATGCCTAAAAATAGACTTTTTGTGTAATTATTTCTTTTACTAACCATAAAGAATAATTAGAACCTAGAAAGTAGAAATAAGTAAGCAAATTTATAAAATATTGGACACTGATGATCGAAAGAATGGATAAACTCTCAGAGCTAATGAGCAAGACTACCATGTTAAAAAGCTTCAGACTACAAACACGGTCTTTAGTATCCAATTCTTGTGTTTGTTATTCCATTATTTCAATGCTTTTTGAGCAAGTAATGATCAAACGGGTATCAATGCTTTCCTATAAAAAACAGAATGGATGAGTAACTATTTTTGAATGAAATAAAAGATCGACCTGGTTATATGTGATAATAAGTTTAGCATACATAGAGTTGTCAGTTTCAACCATAAGAAAATAAGACCAATGTGCATATCATCGTGACACTGACCTCCATTCATATTAGTCTGATCATTAATTAACTTCAAGAGGTATGGCAACAAATCAGGCCACTCTTCCGGCCAATCATAAACCGCAACTGATGCAATAGCCATACTAATCGCTGTGCACATTTTCCTATAAGAGTCATCCAGTGAAACCAAGAGTAGTCTGCGGATAACTGCCTAATGATGTAACCATGACCCAATTAGATATTGAAAGAGAGAACGTGTAGCAAACAGAAATAATAAAAAGAACTCATATACTAAGTTCCGTTCAATTAATTATTACTGCTAAAATTATAAACTTAAAACTTAAATTGCTTAATACAAAAATCCAAAAACTGGGCCATAAAAAGAAACCCAAATAGGGACCTTTGAATTGGACTGGGGACTTTGCCAAACTGTACGTGAAATTTTTGGTTATACAACAAGTACGTAGCTCTCAGAAATTTAACCCAAAACAGTGTAAAGCAAATAACAGGACCTAACCTAATTCAAACAATGACTTCTGTAAGGAATGTAGTGATATAGAAAATACTTGATAAATAGTCAAAGAACCTGTAAAGTTTGTAAAAAAAAGCCTATGATGCTATACAGAGTAATTCCTGCAATTGAACTTTCCATACACAAATGTCTCTGCCAACTCTTAACTATTGCCTTCAGCATCTCTATGATCCAAATAAAGTTAAAGATTTCTAAGTTTGACAAAGATCATTGATTGTCCAATGTCGGTTGAATAGAAGCTGTTTTATACCAATTAAAAATAGTCAGACTAGAATGTTTTTGGTTCAAAAAAACTTCAACCCATAAGAATGGAGGACAAAAAAGATGCAATTACCGAAAATGTAGAAGATTATCAACAGGATAAGAATACTTTTGTTACGCCATTAAAAAACAATGTACTTGAAAAACATACAATTGTCATGTGATTAAAATTTAACATCAATAAAAGAAATGGCATAAATTCCAAATAAGCAAGAACTAAGGAACCTCAGGAGTATTCTGCAGTTTCAAGGACTAGTACCTTTTCATCGCTGGAAACAACAGGATGTTCAAAAGATTCCTCACCCTCCTGCCAATGTTTCTTAATAAACTGCTTAAGAAGGACAGCAGCTAGGTAAATAGTGTTAAATCTAACAAGATGGAGAAAAAGAGCAAATGGGTTCCAATATTTCCATTCTTGAATAGCAAAAGGAAATAGAGGGAGGAGAATGTCAATCCCTTTGTCTACTTTAAGAAGAATGTAAAGAAGGTGAGAGAAAAAGCTCTTAGCTGTTTTTATCAGATGGATTAAGCAAAGATTATAGAAAGCCAAGTTCAAAAGCCTCCTTTACATTTCCAGTTATGAATAAAATAGAGGTTCCAATCATTTGAATGTATGGTTCTGAAGGGATACAATTTTATCTCAATCAACCGACATCCAACTCAAAGAAGAATCCAAGGAAAGAATGAGAACACTATGAAACCCAAAAAAAAATTACTTGGAAAAGAAACAGACGACCCCTTCAGATATCTTCCCAAAATCTTATTGAGGCCCAACTTCCCACTTACTAACAGAACTATGTGATTCAATGAACTTGATAACCCGAATAAATAAAACACTACCCATTACAGAAGTTAGAGTACATTCACACCATATTGCAACCCCAGCCAATTTCTTCAAAATCAGACTTTCTTTTGTTGATGTTACACTGCGCCTTCACCATTCTTGAACAAACATACTGCACTGAATCAAGTGTTCCACCCCCTCAAAGATAGATCATCTCCTAACCATCTATATCAAAGTGTGTGGAGCCTAATTATTGTCATAACGTAAAATTAGCATGCAAATCGACCTTAGTAACCTCGAGCTACCAAATCTTGTGTGCTTTCATGTCTTTCTTTATTCTATTGCTCTCACTAGTAAAGAATCAGGACTTTACCCGTAACACTATGTAGATACTTCTAACTTATCATTGACCACCAGTCATACATTGATTGCTTCTCCAACTAACGAAATGGAGTAAAAGAAGTAAAATATCATAATGTATAAGCGAGAATGCCATTTTCAACGGGCGCATTATAACAAAAGGATATCTGACGCAACCCCAGTGGAAGCTCTCTGTTTGCGGCAACCTTCGCTAGTGCACTTCCAAAACCTTCACACAAAAATTAAAAGGAAAAAGAAAAAGCTTCTTATTATGTGATTCACAACCCCCCCCCCCCCCAACAAAAAAACCCTATTTCAAACACAAGGAAAAACCTCAAATTCAAAAAGATCACCATATTAAACAGAAATGAAAAGCAAAACAAACATTTTTTGAAAGAAACCGCAGAAACAGAACAAAAACAAAGAGGTTAGAGGTCTTTAAGTGAAAATATAATAAAATAAATTACTAAAATCAAAATACTGCAATTTATTCTTGCTCAAGCTTCAAATAATGATTCACAAAGCTATGTGTCTAAATATATATATGTATATATATGTATATGACTCGGATTCAAGTAGATCATCATGTCTGAACAGAAACGAACAAGCAGAACAAACAACATTTCTGGAAATTAACAACATTTCAGGTTTTGAGGGGGCGAAACCTGGTTGAAGAGAGGCCTGATTGAGGGAAGCTTCGGCGAAAGAGCGAACCTCGTGGCTCGGGTCGAGAGTGGCGGACAAGCAATTGAGCAGCCATTGCTGGTCCTGATCAGAGAGGCCGTGAAGATTCGCCATTATCGCCGGCCGATTGTCCAAACCCTAGCTCCTCCGATTCTCTCTCTCTCTCTCTTTCTGAGGCTTGAGCTTGTCTGTGTTTGATCAATGGGGAATTTTTCCCGCTTCGAAGCACAAAATGGAGACGCGGCTAACGCTATTTATAGGAGTAGTATCTGGCTTTGAAACCGCAGAGTCATGGAGTAAGTGGCACTATCGCAATTTTCAGTAAATCAGGCTTCGAATTAGGGTTTTTGTCTTTTTTTTTTTTTTTTTTTTCTTTTTAGTAAATTGTCCTTTTAGTCCCGTACCTTTTTTTATAAACTAATCATTTCAACTCTTTTTACCTGTTTGGTAACACATCTCAACTTCAATTAAACTGTACTTTTTTATCTTAATTTTTGTTTTTTTTTTTAAAAGTCAACAAAATTTATAACTACTTTTTAAAAAGTTAATACTATTCAAATATAAAAATTTCAACTCAACTCAAACTCAACTCATTCACCAAACACCCCCTCTGTTTTTTTTTTTCTTTTTTTTCTTTTTTGTACTAAAAGCTCATGTAAAATGATCATTTTGACAAATTAGGGTTAAAATTTGAGTTAATTATATGTGATTTAGATGTTAAATTTTTATATCTATTAACAAAAATGACCAAAGATTAAAGAGCTTTTAACCACATAAAAAAGATTGACAGGTAAATCGCAACTTCTTTAAAAAAATTACAGACCAAACAAATAATTTTTTTTTTTAAGGAGCTGAATCAATTTTTCGCATGAGTAAATATTGAATATTTTTAGGACAAAATTCAAAATTTTAGAGGTGGTGAAATTTTTTTGTATAAAATATTTTTTTGTTACAATTTCAAAAAAATATCATGAAAAAAAAAAAAAAGAAGAAGAAGAACATAGATTCAATATAAATATAAGTGGATTTCATAACGACCTACGTCTTCTTTTGTATGATTTGTCTATTTTGAGCATAGACTCGCATGATTTTGCTCTTAACTTAAACCTTAAAGACCTCTTAAATAATTTGACGTGATGGTCTATTTACTTATAAATTATCATATATATCAATTCCCAAACGATTTAAAATCGCACACCTTATCATTTTTTCTTGTGGATGGTACAATCATCCTCTCCTTTTGAAGCCAAACGTCCACACTTAAATACACTTCCGGATGGGTCTAGGCTCTGATACAATATTGTAAAAGTCATCGGTCCTATAAGAAAAATGGTAAGTTGTAAAGTCACATATCGCTTAGGAATGGATATATATAATAGTTAATAAATAAATAAATAAACAACCTCCTAATGGTTTAAAGTCTCTTAGGATTAAGCCCAAAAGTAAAACTATGCGGGCGAAGACCTAAAACGAATAATATCACACTAAAATGAGGCACGTGCATCATTGTAAGTGATTTATCAGAGCCTAATATCCAATTCAGAAGTATTATCAATCAATTCATCTTATTTTAATTGAAGTATGATCCACGTAACAAAAAGCATGCTTTTTTTTTTTTTTTTTTGTCTTGATACCTTTGTCAAACATCTCCCTTTTCGTCCATCCAGGTTTGAATCTTATTACCTCTCCTTTTGGTGCCGCTACAATTCGGTTTTTAAAGCTTAGGTTGGTAATGACAAGATAAGGCCCAAGTACACAACTGAGATAAATTAGTGTAAAGAACCTGATCCTGTCATACTTAGGGAAGTGTTACACTGCCTATAAAGCTAAAAAACTTGGAAATGAAATGACTGAATATATATATATATATATATATATCTCACATGCTAAAGTTTGAGCTCTACGGCATTTGTATTAACTACTGGCAAGGTGTTCTTCGAAGTACTTCTAGGGACCCTGCTGGTAGAGGCGGGATTTTGTTTTGGATTCTTGAATTCGATGTCAGCGTATTTTATCAACTCAGCTAATTTAGGTTGTTAAAAATTTCATGCGTGGTTGAATAACTCAACAATATATCTATCTGTTTTTTTTTTTTTTTTTCCAATTTGCCTAATCGTTTTAACAATTAGGCAATTAGGCCTCATACGTAAATCCTTTAAAAGGTGCCTGGAAATAGCTGTTCGCCTCAAAATCAAGCTGATATTTTCAATTATTTATTCATTTTTAGTTTGAAATAATCAAGTTGAGATTAACACCGAAAATTTCCATTTCTTTTTCTATTCATAATCGGAGTCATGACATATCACATTCTTAACAAGTAATACAAAATCTTAATATGATACACAACCAAATATGTATTCTATAATATTTAATCTGGTGGGTATACTTGAAATCATATGCAAGTACCATGCTTCCATCCATTCTTTTCAACACAAACCTCTCTACCAACACATAAGAAACGAATTTGCTCCACAGCCTATTTATCGCTCCGAACTCTTCTCCTCTCTCAACCCTCATCATTGTTTCTCATCGCCGCCGTTAACCGATCCCAGCTCTTTCTAGCTCCCATTTCATTCTCTCCACAATTTTCATACTCAACACCACTCTTCTTACATCTTCTTCTTGAGTATCAATTATCACAACTCTCGAACCAAATGACTCCGTTTTCAACGTTTCTTTCCTCCCAAACGGCTTTCCTTCCCACAACAAAAACCTCTTCCCTATCAACTAAACAGTCTACCGACACCATCTTTGTGTTGTTCCCAACATTATCGCTTTCGAAAATCTAGTCCCATCTTTGCTGGAGTGGCATCTCATGTAAAGTGGACAGCTTCATTTGGTCCTTCAGCACCATATCTTCCTTCACAAACATGAAAGGGGAATACCACTTTCCACAACAACGGGATCGGAGCTTTCATTTGACGTTGAGAAGTTGAACTCCGGAAGACTTGCTCGCAGGGAAAGTACGTTTGCGGATAGTCAGATGCAAAATTCTTTTTGTAAGAAATCTTTTCTTCTTGTTTTGTTTAAGAAATAGATTACATAAAATAGAATTATCCCCTTCATAAATAAAGGATTATCTACCGCCTTCATCAATTTAAACAAATATTTGAGTTGGCCTTCTCTTGTCCAAGCTTCCAAACTCATGAATTCATCTATCTGAAAAAGACTCTATGCTTTTAGTGTCATTTTCAAGGAACAATTTGGTCATTTATTTGTTGCTTCTTCATAATCTTGAAGTGTGTTGTTTAAAGACGAAACAAAATTAAGCACATTGTCACAAGACCGTAGAGAACAAACCGAAGGAAATTTCCGGTTTCTTTGCTTTTATCATACACTGGAAATCTCACATATTTTAATAGACTAATAGAATGAATAGATCATCGACAGGGACGGTATTATACAGAGAGGAAAGGGATAAACTTTAAGACGTAGGAAATCGTTGCAAGATTGACAGAACTTACAAGCATCAAGATAAACTAGAGAATTGTTGTTTTTGAAGGCAATTGTCTTTGTTTCTTTTCAAAATGATGACCATAATTGTTAAAGAAATCGATGTCAGTAATTGTTAGACATTCAAGATGTTAATAAAACCAACCCTGTCTGACAATCAATTTTCCTTTTTTTTTTTTTTTCTTAAGAGGCAACTTTGAGAACTATGATGAAAACTACTTCCGTTTGATTTCAGTTTAGAGAAATTTTAAGCAATAGTAAACTTTTTAGATAAGAACTTTTTCAGAAAAGACAAAAATTTTTTGATTTTAGTTCAAACTCATAGTTTGAACTTGCTTTCCAAACAAGAGCTGAATTTCAATAGGAACCGTGTGTTTCCACATGAATGAAACTCAACATACCATGCGACTATGCATCTAGCATGATATTGAGATATAATACTTAGAAAAAATCATTCATTTGGTCCTAATCTTTTTACGAAGTTATGATTTGTCTTCCATCTTTTTCCATAACTAAATGTCCCTTAAACTCTTTAAAAAGATGCAAGCTAGCCATTTTTGTTAACAGACGTTATAAGTTTAGTAGAAAATGTAACATGAACCTCACATGATGATTTACTATTTAAGGATAATTAAGAAAAAAAATTTACATAATTTAACTTACATGTATCATACATGTGATCTGTTTCATCCAATTTTTTTAACCTTTCTTATAAAAAGTCCTTCCAAACTCCTCTCTTCTCTCGACCCTCGCTTCCTTCTCATATTTAGCTTCCATAACACTCTTGATAAGTCCCTCCAAACTTCTCTCCTCTTCTCTACGAGTCTGCACATTCCTATCTACATCGCCATTAATGAATGTCCATCTGATTTCTTGCCCCAACATCTTCATTCTAGGTACCAATTGACTTCTGTCAATTAGCTCATCCCTGGTCCTACTTTTGGTACTGCACACTCTGATACCAGCACTCTAACAAGATACGTACTAACACCAGATCAGCATCCAGTCTTTAGCTTGCTTCATCTCCCTCACAAAGTACGTCTAGTCCTTTGTAACTCTCACATTTTCTACTCTCCTTTCCCCTCAAACTCTTCTGTCCTCTTCAACCTCACTTTCCTCTCAATCTCATCAATTTGCACCCAACTCTTTCTTGTTTTATTGTTATCTTGACGCTATGATATGATCAGACATTTAAAACAGTACAAATATATGTTCTTGGAATCATATATATATTTTTCCTTATTTTATTTTATTTTAGGGTAAAACTGTGATAGAGCCTCTGCAACGAACACGGCGGTGAAGCCATGGTACTTCATGTCTTTGATCCGAAATTGCTGATAAATGTCCAAAGGATCCAAAGGTCTTGGCTTAACATCATTAATAAACATGCAAAAACAACACGTTCTCGTGTCCTCTTCCCTCGAACTAGCATTGGCTTCCCTACATTTAAGAAAACAAATTGTATATACAATACATATAAACCGATCAAGGTATAATTATTAACACATAGTCTAGAAAATTTTGGTTGTTTAGAAGAATTGGCCAAAAATATAAGCAAATAATCCTTACAAAATCAGCTAATTTGTTAATAGCATGGCTAATTTATTAGCCAATTTTCTGAATTAAATAGATGAACAAAAAATCATGCCTCAAAACATGAAATTTTGGTTTTTTTTTCTTAAACATACCCGATATGATTCCCTTGACGGCGGATCACATAGTAGAGATTGGAAGACAAAGGCTGATCAAGCACCGGAATGAAAAGTGCATCATCATAATCAGTCGTACTGGTTTCTCCAACGCCGGAAGAATGGGAAATGGTGAGGTCCTTGTTCTGAGGCAAAGGCAGGCCTATGATTGATATTTCCTTGCACAACCCGAAACACGTAGTGGTTTCGCTTTCCTCGTCGAAAATCACCAGATAACCGGAGTTCGGACCATGATGATCTTGTGGCTGCAATGTGAGCAGCTCCGGTGACCTTCTAAGCAATGACAGAGGCCTTGTCACATACATTTTCTTTACTTTCTGGTTTGTAACTATTTTATCTTGTCAGTTCTTTAATTTACCTCTTGGTGTGTTTTTTCCCTATCTGTTTCTGTTTGTTGGCTTAATCTTTCGTGTATATATTGAGAGGGGGGAAAAAAAAAGATAAGAAGAAGAAACTGTCACGCCACAGCTAGCGAAAAGGTCAGCGGTTGCCCTTCTTGACCAAATTCTCTTTACTTCATGTTAATGTCGATTTTCATGTTGATGTCAATCGTCTAATTTCATGTCGTTTATCACTTTCACTTTCACGCAAGTTTTTATCTTCCTCTGCATTATCTTATCTTGTCCTCGGCCTTCTTTAATTTTCCAAATACTGTCCTTATTACCTTTTTGTCTTTTGTTTCATGATGTCGTCTTAGATTGTGTTGTTTGCACTATCGGATAGCCATATAGGCACCACATATATATATTTTTTTTGTTTACTTCAAACTCACGTAGTTGCTAATGAATGTACAATTAGTACTATGTAATTTTAATTAGTATACTATAAGAAATTAATCTTCATTTATATGAATCGGACTTTATGGCTGCCGGATGAAATACTTTACTTATAAAGTTATTGTCATCTAATGATTTTTGGTGTCATATTTAAATTATGTCCTTTTGCAAGTACATTCTACGTGAGCTTTGAAAAATGCATCCCTTAATTTTTGAGTATACCAAATTATATGATATATGTATCTTTTTTTTTTTATTTATAAATGTTAAAAGCATTATCATATCAATTGATTGTATGTACTAATAAAAATTTGACACATGAATTACTATACTCAAAAATTAAGATTATTATTATTCGTTAGCTTTTAGATAACTATCATTTTGTCGTTCTCATGGCTGTGATTTATTGACTACGCGAGACATAAAGGTCCCATAGATAATGGAAATGGATAAAGATTTGATGGGGTAAATAGGAGATTAAACTGAGAAACAGATTTTAAGTAGAAATGTGGCGTCGTATACTTTCGTAGGTTGTCTGTTCAGAAAGAGAAATAAATAAACCAAACAAAATAGAATCATCCTTCTCTTCTCTTCGGAATAATACAAGAAAATGATTCCGTGATTTTTATTTGGGAATTTCTACCATTTTTTTTTATAAATTGAGAGAGAAGATAACTGATATCAAGAAATTCAAACACATCATAATTAAGTTAAAACCTACTTAAAGAAATTTGGGAATTTCTACCATTGCAATTGATCTTTTTCATTATAGGTAGAAACTGAATTTTTACTGTTCGTTAATTTTTGGGAACTAAGTATTGTTTCCTAAATTTGTTACCTTTTAATAATTTATCTCTAAGCTTTTAATTTTGACAATTTATCTCCTGAATTTTTTTAATTGAATGCATCATATTTGACTTAGCTTCTTGAGTTATGTTAAATTGGTGACGGAAAGTCTACATTCGTCTCATATGAAGATAAAAAACCTCATTTCTGCTTTTAAATTTAACACAAACCTAATGCAAAATTTCTAAATTCAAATCTTCAATTTAATAGAGAGTAAAACGGGTGGGGGGTTTGAAACAATTTTAGAAGTTCAAAGGACAAAATTACCAAAATTAAAAAAGGATGATAAGTTTGGGGGACAAAACAATGCCACGTACACTTAATTTTTCAATGGTATGATGTTCAAGATAAGAATTTGTACCAATACATAATACTGATAACAAAAATAACCCAATTACAGAGCATACTATTTAAAAAATAATCCAATACGTAAAACAACAGTTTTCATGCTAGTGAAAACAGAGGCTCCTATTGTATAAATTTCCTTAAAAAAAAAAAAAAAACTTCATGTAACTTTAACCTTTAATTTTTTTTTTTTTTTAATTTTGAAAAACGATTTTGACTATGAAATTATTAATATTCAATTTTACGTAGAAAGAAAAGCAATCCAGTATTTGACTATTATGAGGTTTTGGACTTGTCAATAAGAGTTTCCTTGCCACTTGAAAGCATAAGAAACAAGAAAAGAATTTGCACAAGTTAAAAGACAACGAACCCAAATTGCCAAACTGAACAAAAAATTCGCATGCGATCCTATTTTGAAGAGGATTCATTTGATCAATAATTCATAAGACAGGCCAATGATATATGTGTGTGTGTGTGTATCCTCCGCAACTTATAGTTTTCCAAGAAATGAAATCCAAAAGAACTTAATCTATTAGTCAAATGTAGGCACAAAAAAACATCCAGATCAGTTATAGCGGACACTCAAGTACTTAAAGTGGACTACCAAATTGTTAGATAAACAATTAGTTTCTGTAGGAATCTATTACTAAATTCTGCAGGTAGAAGTAGGAATCTTAATGTTGTATTTTTTTTTTATTTTTTTCATTTTAACGTGATTTTAATCAGATTTAACATTTAAAATGCTCACTACTAGTAGAATAGTAAAAAGCTCCACAATGAAATGAAAAGAAAACAACCATCAAGTTCAAGAGAGGTTAAAAGTGGCATCACAAAAAGGTACCTTATCATAACAAATGCATAGCAGCTCAATCTTTGAACAGAATTAAAATAAACTGACTCATAAATTAAAGGAAACTACAGGTCAGAACTCGGTACAACCAAACAAACATGAAATTTTTAAAGAGGCTTGAGTAGAACTTAACACTAAAAGCTAACTTAAGAGAAGAAGGTACCCAATAACAACCTAGTAACATAACGATACATGACAAATTCAAGTCCTAATGGAAATAACTTGTAAGGTGCGAGTACTTTTTGAAGCATTCCAAAAGTTATCATTCCCAAATGCACCTAATTTGGCTAGTATGCTTAAAATCATGTGCCAATAAAACACTTCCATCAATTCTCTTGAAGACGAACCTCTCCACCAAAACATAACAACCAAAATTTCTCCACTCTCCGTTCCCTTCAAACTCCTCTGTCCTCTTCACCTTCACTTGCCTCTCAAGCTCATCAATTCTCCACCCTACTCTTTCTTGTTCCCATCTCATTCTCTCTGCAACCAACACGCTCAACCCGAGTAATCTCGAATCTCCTTCTCCGCCATTTTTAGCACGTCTGAACCATATCACCCCATTGTCAACATGTCCCCAATCACACACAGCTTCCTCTTCATCAGCGCTCGCCTTTTCTCTCTCGACAAGCACATCTACAGACACAACTTTCCCATCACTATTCTCGCCCTTTTCACATTCAAAAATCTTCTCCCATCTCTGCTCAAGTTTCACCACATAAAACATGGATTTCTTCATCTGCTCCTTAAGTTTTCCAAAGCCTTCCTTCACAAAGACAAAAGGGCAGTACCATTTTCCTACCGCCACGGTTTCTGAGCTCGAGTTTGATGGTGAGAAGTTGAGGTCGGGGAGCCGGGCTCGCAGGGAAGAGATGAGCCCCGGTGCTTCGAATAGTTGGTAATGGCGGGGTGGTTCCATGAAAACTTGCCAGTATTTTCTCCTCAGAAAAAGAGGAGGAAGCCCGTCCTCTACAACGGATACGGCAGTGAAGCCTCGGTCCTTCTTGTGATTGATCTGAACTTGCTGATAAATGTCTGAAGGATCCAGTGGTCTTGGCTTAACATCATTAACAATTGTGCAACAAAAACATGTTTCCACCTCCTCTTCCTTTGAACTGGCACTGGCTTCCCTATTTGAGGAACAGAGTGTGTATCCATATATATATATATATATATATATGGATATATGGTAAAATGATGATTAGAGTTTAAAGAATCTCAAAGAGTAGCTAAAAAAAATTACAATTCACTGCAGGTTTTGATAATCTTACTTTAAATTAGTATGATGATCACAGATTAGTTTTTATTTAGTCCTAAATGCTTAAATTTATTATTCACTATTTTTTCTAAAACCATTATCTTA
Organism: Ficus microcarpa; assembly: GCA_025413485.1. NCBI lineage: Eukaryota > Viridiplantae > Streptophyta > Magnoliopsida > Rosales > Moraceae > Ficus > Ficus microcarpa. The sequence continues at coordinate 6,909,513 of CM046385.1, read as the reverse complement.
TCATGTGACTAGAAAATATTGATCAAGATATAATTATAATTAACAAATGTATAAAAAACTAAAGATTTGGCCAAAGAATAAATAAAAAGAGATTAGTACCGCTGACTAAACTAAAACAAGTCTTCCTTTACATCCCTTTGATCACTAAAATCAGTTAGAAGTAGGAATAGATAAGAGGGCGAAACATTGACTTTGTAAATTTTGTTTTAAACCAATTTTTTCTGAATTAATTAGATGAACAATAATTAATGCCTCAAGAAATTACCCTTTATGTTTCCCACTACGCTGGATCACATAGTATTGATGGGACGACAGAGGCTGATTAAGCACAGGAATGAAAACAACTTCATCGGCGTTGTCATCTTCGCGAATGGTGAGATCCTTGTTCTGAGGAAAAGGCAGGCCATTGATTTCCGTATCCTTGCACCCGAAACAAGTTGTCGTCTCGCATTCGTCGTCGAAAAGAACCAGGTAACCGGAATTCAGACCATGATGATCTTGTGGCTGCAATGTGAGCAGCTCAGGTGACCTTCTAAGCAATGACAGAGGCCTTGTCACATACATGTTCTTTCTTTTTTTTTTTTTTTTTTGGTCTTTTGCTTCGAATCTCTTTTCTTTTCAGCTCTTTTCTGCTGGTGTGCTTTTTCTTAATTATCTATCTCTCACTCTTTTTTTTTTTTTTTAATAGATAAATGCGACTCTATTTGTTTGTCAATTGTTCATGTATATATAGAAACAAGAAGAAGAATGGATGCAAAAGATGTCTAATGTCTATACGTATTTAAAGGATACAAATCATTTTTTTAAATTAAAATAATAACAATAACTAATGATAAATATTAGGAAAGTTACTATTTATATTTATTGTTATGTATGGAATTATCTTTATTAGAAATTTTTATTTTATTTATAATTATTATAATTTAGAATAAGTTTTGATTTTAGTATATTTATAAGTATTAGATAACATATACGATTTCTCTTCTCTTCTTCTCCATCATTACTTTTATTGTTTTCTTATTCAATTTCTATTAGCAAATGAGTTTGAATAAAATTCATCCCAAGGGAAGAGAGTTTGTAATCTACATATAAAAATCATAACAATCTAAGAATTTGACGATGTGGAACAAATTCAACTTTGAGCTCCCTCCTTCGCATCATAGAGTGTCATGCAAATGGATAGGGTCTAAACTCATAATTATTGCAAAAATCTGATTCTGATATTATGACAAATGAGCTTAGGGAGAACTTATCTTCAAAAGCTAGTTTAAGAGGGGGGAAAAAATGGTCAGATCCACGTATAATACCATAATAATCAAGTAACTTCAACTTCTAAACCACCGAGTGTGGTGGCCTATCAAAAAGTGGTGGATTTGTGGTGGGGTTCTTAATATGAAGGCTTATTTCTTATCAACAGAATACTTGATATAAAGTGTTCTAATTACACCCCAACTATTAGTACATTCGGTAAGACCGAGGTGACGCCAGTGTAGGATCCATCTATAAGGCTTTTAACAAACATTTTCTGTTAATGTCGTAGAGCCCCGCCCAAAAATTTTAAAAAATAGATACACACACTAATGTTGATCCGTTCCTTTTCCGCCTTAAAAATAAATAAATAAGACTTCAACTTCTGACAATGAATTGCCAAGATGGTTCACATATCGTATTCGCGTGAGTATATATAAATGTCATTCTCAACAAAAAAAATTAAAAAGAAAAAAATATATATATATATATCATTCTCAGCAAAATATATATCATATCACGCCACAGCTGCCGGAAGGTTGTGTTCATGAACGCGGTAACCTCGTAGTCCTCTTGACCAATAACTCTTTTATTGTAATTGCAAGCTAGTTAACATATATAATAAAAACAAAATGGTAGCCTAACGACAAACAATATTGACAGATAGACTGAGAGGGACATAATAAAGATTAAAATAAGAGAAACATAATTTTTATTATATTTTTATGAAGTTATTTATTCTCTAATAAAATCATGCTCATCTTCTTTGGCTTAAACATTCTTGTTTATCAAAAAACATTGTGGGAATCTGTATTGAGCGAGAAAATCACTTATCGATTATGCTACCAATCAATTTTTTCTTCTTATTTTAGTATATGCTTCTAGAGGATTTAAGAATACAAGGAGAGGTCATCAGATACATATTTTTACGGTATTTTGTGGGGGTTAAAAATTTTCAATAATATTATTTGATTTTTTTTAATGAACCAATCGGCTATTTTTGGTTTGGAGTTTTTTGTTTTTGTTTTTTTTTTAATATGTCTTTGACTTACATCTCTACTTATTTTAAGGAAGGAATTTTAAGTACCAAATAAATATAGAAAACTAGTCAATTGGATATGGGGATTTAATAAGCAAGACGAATTCTTGCAAAACATGAAAGACGACCAGTTCTCTAACATAAAATCATACAAGTTCTATTCACTAACCTTGATTTTTCTTGCAAAAATTAATGGGGCTCACCATGTGGAGGTGCAAGGACCGAGTGACGGTCGCTGCTGTTAAGATATTGAAATCTGTGCTCTAAGATAGTATATAGTTAATATATTTGTGAGATTTCGGTTGGTTTAATAAGATATATTTTGTTTCGTGCTATCAATTGTGTCCTATTTATATTCATATATGTTGATTGTACACAAGCAAAATGCCCTAAACTGTTGACCACTAAATCTTGGAATATTGGATATATAAACTATATGTATATGGAAAGATATGCAATGTCGAGACAATAGTCTAAACGCTTAGACTAGAAATAAACGAGACACTTTATTCATATCAAGACTGTAATGGATCTGCACCCAATTCGAGAGATGCTTGTCTTGACTATTGGAATGGCGGTTTCTAACCTTTTGAACTCTTATTCCCAAATGCACCTGATCTTGGTAGTATGCTTAAAATCATGTGCTAACATAACACTTCCATCCATTCGCTTGAACACAAACCTCTCCACCAAAACATAACAACCAAACTGTTTCCACTTTCCTTTCCCCTCAAACTCCTCTGTCCTCTTCACCTTCACTTTCCTCTCATTCTCATCAATCCTCCACCCAACCCTTTCTTGCTCCCATCTCATTCTCTCCGCAACCAACACGCTCAACCCGAGTAATCTCGCCTCTTCTCCTTCGCCATTTTTACCACTTCTGAACCATATCACCCCGTCGTCAACATGTCCCCAATCACACACAGCTTCCTTTTCATCAACACAAGCCCTTTCTCTCTCAACAAGCACATCTACGTACACATCTTTCCCATCACTATTCTCGCCATTTTTGTATCCAAAAATCTTATCCCATCTCTGCTCAAGTGTCACCACATAAAACACAGATTTCTTCATCTGTTCCTCCAATTCTCCATCACATTCCTTCACAAAGACAAAAGGGCAGTACCATTTTCCTACCACCACGGTTTCTGAGCTTGAATTTAAGGGCAAGAAGTTGAGCTCGGGGAGTCGGGCTCGCAGGGAAGAGTTGAGCCCCGGTGCTTCATCTAGTTGGTAATGGCGAGGTGATCTCGTGTAGACTTGCCAATATTGTCTCCTCAGGAAAAGAGGAGGAAACCCGTCCGGTGCGACAGACACAGTGGTGAAGCCGTGGTGCCTCTTGTGAATGATCTGAAATTGCTGATAAATGTCCAAAGGATCCAATGGTCTTGGCTTAACATCATTAATATATTTGTTCGAATTACCTTTTCCCATATCCTCTTCCTTAGAACTAGCATTGGCTTCCCTACGTAAGGAAACAGATATTATAAATAAATAAATCCATACACACACACACACACATATATAAATATGCTAGTGTTGAGCTGACAAAGAATCTCAAAGAGTATTTATAGCACATGCTCAAAAAAGAATTACAATTGACTAGTTTGAACTTTCTTCATCTTAATTGTAATTAGTATGATGATCGCAGCTTAATTTTTAGTCCTCAATGCTTCAATTTATTAGTCATCAGGTTGGCCATATGATAACTACTATCATATCCGGTCATTAGAAAAAATTCAAGATGAAATTATAAACACATGGATAGAAAACTCGGCTATTTTAATAGTACTAACCAAAATCAAGTCTTCCTTACTTCCCTTTTCTGATTAAAATCAGCTAAAAGTATCAACTAAGCAATGATTAATATTGAATTAGAAAACTGAAGAAGAGAAAAAAAATTTGACGTGATTCGGCCTATGCATTTTACATCCTTGAACTAGGAATATAAAGAATTCATTGGTGAAAAGTACTATCAATTGGTTTTGTATAGATAAAAATTGGGACAATAAGTGACTAGATATCATATATTTATTTTTGAATTAAGTTCAATTATAAAACAATCAAATCTCCCAAAATCTGAGAAATAATAAAATGAAACTAATAGAAGGAACCGACACTTATGGGGCGTAGGATGTGAGGGACAGTAGCAGCAGCAAGAGTATGGCATGAAAGATGTGGGAGGGTGCAAGGATACGGGATGACAATCATCAAGAGAGGACGCGTAGACAAAAGGACAGTAATCATCGAAGGAGGGCATGGTGATCAGGGAGGGGTACGTGGACAGAAATCAAGGAAAGGAGCATGTGCCTAGGGATGGCCGTCGTCGGGGAGGGCGCACGAGCATCTTGACAGCAATCGTCAAGGAAGGAGCAAGCACACAGGAAATGTACAACAAGCGTTGAAGGCAAAAGGGCATAAAGGTACAAGGAGGATCATTGACTTGTTTGAATATAATAGCTTTGACACAATATTAAAACACATAGAAAAAAGTATAGGAGTTTGTTATAAATTAAAGATCAGAGACAATTTGTGTGTATAATCGCTTTGAAACCATAATAAATATTGAACACAAAAAAATTAAAAAAATTAAATTACACAAAAGAGAGAGAGAGAGAGAACACAAAAATTTAGCGTGTGCTTGAATTCGAGTTAATTATGAATATATCGAATCTCTTAAATTGCAAATTGTTAATGCGTCAAAACGTATATGCATTAATTGTAACATACCCCATATCTTTCCCTTGACGCCGGATCACGTAGTAAAGACCAGATGACAAAGGCTGATCAAGCAGAGGAATGAAAACGACATCATCTTTGTCGGTCCTTCTGTGCTCTCCAACACCCCTTGTATAACAAACAGTCAGGTCCTTGTTCTGAGGGAAAGGCAGGCCTCTGATTGACCTGTCCTTGCACAACCCGAAACAAGTTGTTGTCTCGCATTCCTCGTCGAAGAGCACCAGATAACCCGAATTCGGACCATGATCTTGTGGCTGCAAAGTTAGCAGCTCAGGTGACCTTTTAAGTAATGACAAAGGCCTTGTCACATACATTTTTTTCAATCAAGGTCTCTGCTCTTTTGGCTTTTTGGTGTGTTTTTAATGTCTGTTTCTTGGCTTAATATTTAAGTATGTACAAGTTGAAGTTATAAATTAGACATGTTCAAAGGAACTATATGTAGATTAAATTAATCCACAAGCACTTGTTTATTCAAAGCAGACTATTCAAAGCAGACTTTGACTCCTAAAATCAACGTTGTTAGGTCAGTATCTTTTATGAATTCTTTTTGTTTTTTTTTAAACCCTCTCAAGTTCTTGTCGTTGTTCACGTTGTTATTGTCTTTTATATGCCTTTTTCCCCAAATAATGCCGTTATTATTACGTTTTGTTGAGGGTAGATTGTGGTTCTCATTTTCGTTGTCTTTTCCATGGCTTTTCTCTACCATCCACCTGTCATCGTGAGCCAGTTAAGTAAAGAAATGAAGATCAGGGAATAGCCAGAGGCAAGCCACAACAGACAGAAGACGACACTGCTGAAATCATGACTGAATGTGGCTCAAACTTCCAAAAGTCAATTGTGACTGCACAGGGGTCGACCACTCAAGCCCAGAATTCCAATAATAATCCTTCAAAAAATTACCCTCTCTGAGATTTAAGGGAGGCCAGCTTGATATTGAAGGTTTCTTGATCTTCAAGAATACGAACTCTACAAGGAAAGAATATTTGATTCAAACAAGGAAAAGTTGAATCAATTCGAAAAAGGAAACTCAACTCGGAACGGGCAACTAAGGAGCGGAAAACGATAGGAGGCTTATTTACAACCTAGGACGGTTCTTTACATACTCCAAGCTGCCTAAAACATCCTCCATTCTCGGCAATTTTACTTTTATCTCAAAAAGCTTCCTCAAACTCTATTGCATAGAGGACGTAGCTCTCATATTAAAGTGAACCTCTATAAAATTCTCATATTAAAGTGAACCTCTATAAAATTATGTGTCTTTATCTACCATTTCTGCTATTTATTTATTTGTTAATTTTTCGGATCAATACCAAACAATACACAAATCGATCATAGACCTTTGAACAAATCGAGTTTAGATTTTGTCCGCTACATGTTTTGTCTTCTATATTCATTATCATGCTGCTGTTTTCCCATATTATGTTGTTTATATATGTCATTGTCGTTTATCATGTTGCATTGTATTTAGGGTCCATTTAGGAGACATCTGGATATGGTGTTTTGAAAGTTTGATTGAAAATGTGTCTTTGGAAAGAAAACTTTTTGAAAAGTTCTGTGATATAAAAAATAGTGTAAAAATTTGAGATGTTTTCGGAAAAAAAAAAATACAAAATAGATATCATCTTATTCGTCTCATCGTTACAAGCATTTTGATATAAAAATTATCTCATTTTGATTCGAAATGAAAAAGTTATGGACTTTTAAAGTTTGAGTTTTTTGAAAATAAAAGAGAGAGAAAATTTGATGTAAAGTTAAGATTTTGAAATCCATATAGTGTCTTACCATCTAGAAATGTCGCCTCAAATGGGACCTTAATTTTTTTTATCATTTTCATGTCCTCGTTAAAGTTCCAGCCGTTTATCAAATTGTCCTTCCCAAATATATTATTTGTTGACTTAGCTTATGTTTGGTTCGCCGGTTATAGATGAAATTTTTAAGTTAGAGTTAGTTAAATTTTCAAAAACTAGTTATTATTTTTGTTGATTTTTCAGAAAAAGATAAAAACTGATATGAAAAGGTATAATTTAATTGGAGTTGAGTTAAAATGCCAAACAAAACCTTAGACATGATCCATAAATAATGGAAATAGAAATAGATTAAAGAAAACAAAAAAAAACAAAAAAACAAAAACAAAAACAAAAAAAAAGCATTTGTAGTTCAAGAGTGGCTCTCTCCAGCAAGAAAAAAAAAAAAAGTTCGAGAGGGATTTTTTTCCATACACTTGGTAAAGTGGTCATGATCTTATGCTTTATTTAGATCACACATTCAATTCTAATATAATGTAAAATACTCATTTAGTTTTTTAATATATTGTATTGAGGTTTTAGCACTGTTGCCCTCTGAACTTTTTGTCCTTTGACAAATTACTTCTTGATCTTTTAATTTTGATAATTAACCCTCCATACTTGCTTAAATGTTGCAATCAACTCCATTTCACAAACGGATTTTAAAGTTCTCATTATCACATGTACATCTTGGTATTTGAAGGGGCAAAAGCAGGATTTCACGTCTTCTATATTAATTTCGAAGGAAAATTAGATTGGGTAACTTTTTTTCGTCACTTAATCTAAAAGATAGCTAAGCTTTTTTTATTTAGCAAATAGTCGTTAGTCATTTTTTTTAGAGTTAGTCAATCAGTCATTGATTACAAAAGTTGATGATTTATGTTATGGTCAATCAGTAATTGACCGTAATTAATTACTGATTGATCAAATTAACAATATTATATAGTTAATTACTAATTGACTATTTAAGAAAATTTATTATTATTTTACAAAAAAGGGACCTTTAAACTAACTTTAAAAAACTTCAATTATTTGTTAAAAAACTTCTTAAAAAAAAAGATTATTTAGCTATCAAGCTCAAAAAATATATATATATATATATTAATATATATATACACACACACATATATTTTGCATTCTTTCTTTCTCTTGCTTAAAAGCTCGCATTTAGCCTCAAATGGAGGACCAGCGCAACAAATACAAATGATATATTAAATACACATGAAACCAAGAAAATGCACACTGAAATTTGTCCCTCCATCAAAAAGAAAATCCTATTTTCATTTCTGATATTGCAAAATCCATTGTCTACAAACCATAAAAATACTACCTTAAAAAAAAACGAAAAACGAAAAACAAAACAAAACAGAGCATATAAAAATGTATAGTTCCTTTCACCCTCTCGCCGAAGTTTTGCCATCCCCAACGTTTCATCGTTGTCTAGCAACATCAATCGTTCTCTCCGTCCTCACCAAAAAGCTCACCCACTCACGCGAAATCGGTCTTCATCCCTGTGTCAAGCAAACAGAGCTTCTGTTCATTGCTGAAGACGAGATGCCAAATGGCTTTTTCATTTTCCTTTTTGTTAACTTGAATCATGCGGCAATCACATTACCCTCCAACATACTGCAATTGCCCCTTCAACGTACGAGGCGCACCGGTGCTTTTCCGTGAGCATTTTAACTGCCCTTTGTGGAATGCGGTTGATTCCAACACTTAAGCAAGTATGGTGCGTTAATTGCTGAAAATTAAATCTATACTTTTACCGATCACATCTCTCTCTTATCAATATACATCAAAATGATTATTCAAATATAAATAATCCAAACGCACACGTTCTATTTGAATATATTGATTAAAGAGGACTTCCAAACAAAAGCACATATGAGAACACATCAATTACGTTTGAATATTATATTAAAGTGAAAATGTGATCTAGACAAACCATTTGTACTACAAAAGTGGGATCGCACCCCTGAACATTATCACTGTACAAATGCTCGACAGCTCAATCTTTGAATAGAAGTTAAATGAACAAATTCACAAATTGAAGGAAACTATATAGGCCAGAACTCATTACAGCCAAACAAACAAGCATCAAATAACTTCGAAGTTGGAAGTATTTTCTGAACTGTTGATTCCAAAAATTCTCATTCCCAAATGCACCTAATTTGGCTAGTATGCTTAAAGTCATGCGTCAACAGAACACTTCCGTCCATTCTCTCGAAAACAAACCTCTCCACCAAAACATAACAACCAAACTTTCTCCACTCTCCATTCCCTTCAAACTCCTCTGTCCTCTTCACCTTCACTTGCCTCTCAAGCTCATCAATTCTCCACCCTACTCTTTCTTGTTCCCATCTCATTCTCTCCGCAACCAACACGCTCAACCCGAGTAATCTCGAATCTCCTCCTCCGCCATTTTTAGCACGTCTGAACCATATCACCCTATTGTCAACATGTCCCCAATCACACACAGCTTCCTCCTCATCAGCGCTCGCCTTTTCTCTCTCAACAAGCACATCTACATACACAACTTTCCCATCACTATTCTCGCCGTTTTCCCATCCATAAATCTTCTCCCATCTCTGCTCAAGTTTCACCACATAAAACATGGATTTCTTCATCTGCTGCTTTAGTTTTCCAAAACCTTCCTTCACAAAGACAAAAGGGCAGTACCATCTTCCTACCACCACGGTTTCTGAGCTCGAGTTTGATGGTGAGAAGTTGAGCTCGGGGAGCCGGGCTCGCAGGGAAGAGATGAGCCCCGGTGCTTCGAATAGTTGGTAATGGCGGGGTGATTCCATGAAAACTTGCCAGTATTTTCTCCTCAGAAGAAGAGAAGGAAGCCCGTCCTCTGCAACGGACACGGCAGTGAAGCCTCGGTCCTTCTTGTGATTGATCTGAACTTGCTGATAAGTGTCTGAAGGATCCAGTGGTCTTGGCTTAACATCATTAACAAATGTGCAACAAAAACATGTTTTCATGTCCTCTTCCTTTGAACTGACACTGGCTTCCCTATTTAAGGAAACAGAGTGTGTATCCATATGTCAATATGTATGTACACACACACACACTCACATATATTGGGTAAAATGATGATTAGAGTTTAAAGAATCTCAAAGAGTAGCTAGAAAAAAAAAATTACAACTCACTGCAGGTTTTGATAATATTAATTGGAATTAGTATGATGATAACAGATTAGTTTTTACTTAGACCTCAATGCTAAAATTTATTGTTCAATAATTTGGCTAAAACCATTATCTTATCACGTCACTAGAAAACATTGATCAAGATATAATTAAAATTAACACATGTATAGGATATTGGGTTATTCTAAAGATTTGGCCGAAGTATAAGTAAATAATATTACTACCAATAACTAAACTAAAACAAGTCTTCCTTACATCCCTTTTATTACTAAAATCAGTTAAAAGTAGGGACTGATTGGAGGGTGAAACATCAACTTTGTAAATTGTTTTTAAATCCAATTTTTTCTGAATTAATTAGATGAACAATAATTAATGCCTCAAAAAATTACCCTCTATGTTTCCCTCTACGCTGGATCACATAGTATTGATGGGACGACAGAGGCTGATCAAGCACAGGAATGAAAACAACATAATCTTGGTCGTCACCTTGGCTAATGGTGAGATCCTTGTTCTGAGGAAAAGGCAGCCCTCTGATTTCCGTATCCTTGCACGCCCCGAAACAAGTTGTCGTCTCACATTCGTCGTCGAAAAGCACCAGATAACCGGAATTCGGACCATGATGATCTTGTGGCTGCGATCTGAGCAGCTCAGGTGACCTTCTAAGCAACGACAGAGGCCTTGTCACATACATTTTCTTGCCGTTTTTTATTTTTTGGGTGTATTGATGAATGGGTCTCTGTTTGTTTGTTATTCATTCATGTGTATATGCAGAAGAAAGAAGAAGAATGGATGTGAAAGATGTTTAAACGTATTGAAAGGACAGAAATAATTTTTTAATTAGAATAATAATCATAACGAACGATAAATGTTAGAAAAGTTACTATTTATAATAGGGAAAACATACAATTTTTTATAATTATTGTAATTTATAATAAATCTTGATTTTAATAGATTTGTAAGTATTAAACAATTTATCTGATTTAATACTTGTAAACTTGTATTTATATGGAAACTCATTTATAGTGTTTCTTATTAATGAATTATTTGTTCTGTGGATATAAACACATCCACGTAAAATAAAAATATCCTTATGTTATCTTCTCTTCTTCTCCAGTTCTATTAATAAATGGGTTTGAATAGAATTCATCCCAAGAGAAGACAGTGTGCAATCTATACAGTCTAATAATTAACGATGTGGAACAAATTTAACTTTGAACTCCCTACTTCACATGTAGAGTGTCATGCAAATGGGTGGGTCTAAATTAGACTAAACTCATAATCGTTTGTAAAAATCTGATTCTAATATCGTGATAAATGAATTTAAGTAGAACTTATCTTTAAAAACTAGTTTAGGAGGAAGGAGGAAAAAAAAAAAAAAAGACGTGGAAGGTGTCAGATCCATATATAAAAGTCAACGGAGTAACTTCAACTTCTAAACCACCAAAAACTTCAACTTCGAATAATGAATTGCGAAGAAGGTTCGCATGTCGCATTCATGTGCGTGTCTATATATATATATATATATATATATATATATATTTAGATAGATATCATATCACGCCACAGCCGGCGGAAGGTCGTGTTCATGCACGCGGTAACCTCGTAGTCCCTCTTGACCAATAAGTCTTTTGTTGTTGCAAGCTAGTTAGCATATATATAATTAAACAAAATGGTAGCCTAGTGATAAACAATGCCCCGTTGACTAATTGATTAAATGATTGAGAGATTGAGAGGGACAATAAAGATTATAATAAGAGAATAACAGAACTTTAGTTATGTATTAGAATGGAAATTATATCCAAAATTTAAAAAAAAAAAAAATAGACCGGGTAGCTATTACGGTCAACTAATTAACAAATCGTCAAATTATTTTTTTTAATTTAGTAAAATAGCTGTTTATCATTTTTTCCACGTTTATTTAATCAATGATTGACTTAAAAATCGGTGATTTACGTTATGATCAACCAATGATTGACTACGGTCAATCACTAATTTATCAAATTAACAATATTATGTAGTGAATGGTGATTGACCTTTCAAGAAAATTGATTGACTATTTTTTTTTTTTTAAGTCTGATCTTTTAACTAATTTTTAAAAACTTTGGTCATTTATTAAAAAAACTTCTAAAAAAAAAAAGGTATTTACCTTTAAATCCCAAAAAGAAATTAATAAAGTGGAAGTTATTTATTTTCTCGTATAGAATAAAATAAAATCATGCTCATCTTCTTTGGATTAAACATTGTTGGGATCTGCAGTGGGCAAGAAAATCACTGATCGAATATGCTATCAGTCAATTTTTACTTCTTATTTTAGTATGTGAGAACACGTACTTAAGAATACAAGGAGAGCTCATCAGGATTTGGCTCTAAATTTCAACCTTTAGTCATCCTTGGATGATAAATACATAATAATTACGGTATTTTGTCGGGGGGTGGGGATTAAAAGATTTTGGTGATATTATTCTTTTTTTTTTTTTAATGAACAAATCGGCTATTTTTGGTCTGGAGTTTTTTTTTTTTTTTTTTGGATACCTTTGACTTATATTTCTACTTGTTTTAAAGAACGAAGTTGAAGAAGGAATTTTAAGCACCAAATAAATAGAGAAAACTAATTAATTGGATATTGGGATTTCTTTTCTGTTCAAGTTTCTGGAGTAAGCAACACGACTTCTTGTAAAACATGAAAGAAAATTATATTTTAACGACAACTTCTCTAACATATATACATTCAAGTTCTATTCAATAACCTTGATTTTTCTTTTAAAAATAAATGGGGCCTCACCATGTGGAGTTGTATGAAACCGAGTGACGATTGCTTCAGTTAGGATTTGCGTGCTAAGATAGGATACATTTAAGGTATTGATAACATTTTGATTAATTTAATAAGAATTTACTTCATCTCTTATCAATTATATCTTATTTATTGATTAATTATATCTTATCAATTATAAAATTTTGATTAATTATACGTTAATTGTATGCAAACAAACATAATATGTCTTAAACAGTTAATCACTAAATCTTGAAATGGACTACAAACTATATGTATACCGTGGCAATAGTCTAAAGGCTTAGTCTCGGAATAAATGGGACACTTTATTTATATCAAGACTTTAATGGATCTGCACCCAATTGGGAAGACGGCTTATCTTGATTATTAGAGCGTAGCTCTAAGATAGATACATTGATTTTTTTTTTTTTTTTTCTATTCATAAATCTTGATTTGTCTTGTAAAAAAAATGGGGTCTCACCATCAGGGGTGGAGGTGTATGGGGCCGAGTGGCGGTTTCCGGCCCTAATGAACTCTCATTTCCATTTGCGCTTAATCTGGTTAGGATGCTTAAAATCATGTGTCAACAAAACACTTTCATCCATTCTCTCGAACACAAATCTCTCCACCAAAACATAACAACCAAACTTTCTCCACTCTCCATTCCCTTCAAACTCCTCTGTCCTCTTCACCTTCACTTTCCTCTCAAGCTCATCATAATCTCCACCCCTACTCTTTCTTGTTCCCATCTCATTCTCTCCGCAACCAACAAGATCAACCCGAGTAATCTCACCTCTTCTCCTTCGCCATTTTTACCACTTCTGAACCATATCACCCCGTCGTCAACATGTCCCCAATCACACACAGCTTCCTTTTCATCAACACAACCCCTTTCTCTCTCAACAAGCACATCTACACACACATCTTTCCCATCACTGTTCTCGCCATTTTTGCATCCAAGAATCTTATTCCATCTCTGCTCAAGTGTCACCACATAAAACACAGATTTCTTCATCTGTTCCTTCAATTCTCCATCACATTCCTTCATAAAGACAAAAGGGCAGTACCATTTTCCTACCACCGCGGTTTCTGAGCTCAAATTTGACGGCGAGAAGTTGAGCTCAGGGAGTCAGCGCTCGCAGGGAAGAGTTGAGCCACGGTGCTTCGTCTAGTTGGTAATGGTGGGGTGATCTCGTGTAGACTTGCCAATGTTGTCTCCTCAGGAAAAGAGGAGGAAGACAGACACAGTGGTGAAGTCGTGGTGCTTCTTCTGAATGATCTGAAATTGCTGATAAATGTTGATCCAATGGTCTTGGCTTAACATCATTAATATATTTGTTAGAATTACCTGTTTCCATATCCTCTTCCTTTGAACTAGCACTGGCTTCCCTACGTAAGGAAGCAGAGAGTATAAATCAATAAATAAATAAATGCATACACACACACACACACAAACACAAACAAACATAAATATATATATATATATATATATAGACACACACACACTAGTGTTGAGCTGACAAAGAACGTCAAAGAGTATGAATAGCAGTTAAGCTTAAAAAAGAATTATAATTGACTAGTTTGAACTGTCATCATCTTAATTGTAATTAGTATGATGATCACAGCTTAGTTTTTAGTCCTCAGTACTTCAATTTATTAGTCATAAGTTTGGCTAAAACTATTATCATATCCGGTAATTAGAGAAAAAAAAAATTCAAGATAAAATCAATAACACATCGAAAGAAAGTCGGGCTATTTTAAATATTTAAGTCAAAGTATGAGCAATTAATAGTACCATTGGTGTACTAAACTAAAACAAGTCTTCCTTCCCTTTTATCATTAAAATTAGCTAAAAGTATCAACTAAGCAGTAACAAATATTGAAGAGTTTCGGCCAATGCGATTGCATCCATGAACTAGGAACATAGAGGATTTAGTAATGAGAAGCACTATCAATTGGCTTCTTATAGATACAAATTGGGACAATTAGTGTCTAGATACCATATATTCATATTTGAATTAAATTCAAATCTCCGAAAATCAGGGAATTAATATAATGAAACTTTTCTTATCATATCCCTGTAAGATGACCTTCTAAGTAATGACAAAGGCCTTGTCACATACATGATTTGTTCCCACCCCCCAAAAAAAAACTGTCTTTTGGCTTTTTGGTGTTTTTTTTTTTTTTTTTCTTCTTTAATGTGTCTGTTTGTTGGTTTAATCTTTATGTATGCATAAATTGAGGTTATAAATTATTAATGTTCAAAGGAACTATAGATAGATTAAATTAATTCACAAGCGCTTGTTTATTTAAAGCAGACTTTGACTCCTAAAAAACAATGTTATTAGGTCAATATCTTTTAATAGTTCCTTTTTTTTTTTTTCCTACCCTCTCAAATTCTTGTCGTTTTTCGCATTGTCATTGTCTTTTTCTATGCTTTTTATTTCCCCACGTAATGCCGTTATTACGTTTTGTTGAGGGTAGATTGTGGTTCTCATTATCGTTGTCTTTTCTATGCCCTTTCTCTACCGTCCACGTGTCATCTCGAACTAGTTAAGTTAAGAAATGAAGACGACAACAGATAAAAGACGACATTGATGATATTGTGACTGAATGTGACTCAAACTTCCTAAAGTCAATTGTGCCTGCGCACTGGTTGACTACATAAGCCCAGAATTCCAATAATATTCCTTCAAAAAATTACCCTCTCCGAGATTTAAGGGAGGCCAGCTTGATAATGAAGGTTTCTTGATCTTCAAGAAGACGAATTCTTACAAGGAAAGAAGATTTTATTCAAGCAAGGAAAAGTTGACTCAATTCGGAAAAGGAAACTCCATTCAAAACAAGCAACTAAGGACTGTTCTTTGCATACTCCAAGCTGTGACATAGCTCTCACATTAAAGTGAATGTTTATAAAATTGTCTTTATCGACTTTTGTCTACTATTTATTTGTTTGTTAATTTGCTAGATCAATTTCTGAACCGGATCAATATCAAACGATACACATATCAACCATAGACCTTTAAATAAATCTACTGTTATTTTGCCCACTAAAATGGTGCGGTTTTCCCATATTATGTTTGTTTATATTTGTCATTGCCGTTTTCCAGGGGAAAAAAGTAGTTTTTCCATAAACTTGGGAAAGTGGTCAAAATTTTAGTACTACAAAAGTGGAATCACACAAGGGTACATTATCATAATACAAACGCTCAGCAACTCATTATTTTGATGGGGTTTGAATTAACTGATTCACAAATTGAAGGAAACTATGTATGCCATAACTCAATACAACCAAACAAACAAGCATGAAATATTTTGAAAGTTGGTAAGTAATTTTGTGAACTATTAATTCCAAAAATATTCATTCCCAAATGCACCTAATCTGGCTAATATGCTTGAAATCATGTGTCAACAAAACACTTCCATCCATTCTCTTGAACACAAACCTCTCCACCAAAACATAACAACCAAACTTTCTCCACTCGCCATTCCCTTCAAACTCCTCTGTCCTCTTCACCCTCACTTGCCTCTCAATCTCATCAATTCTGCACTCAACTCTTTCTTGTTCCCATCTCATTCTTTCCGTAACCAACGCGCTCAACCCGAGTAATCTCGATGCTTCTCCTTCTTCGCCGTTTTGAGCACTTTTGAACCATATCACCCCATTGTCAACATGTCCCCACTCACACACAGCTTCCTTTCAATCAACACAAGCCTTTTCTCTCTCAACAAGCACATCCACATACACGACTTTCCCGTCACTATTCTCGCCATTTTCGCATTCAAAAATCTTGTCCCATCTCTGCTCAAGTGTCACCACATAAAACGTGGATCTCTTCATCTGCTCCTTAAGTTTTCCATGACCTTCCTTCACAAACACAAAAGGGCAGTACCATTTTCCTACCACCACGGTTTCTGAGCTCGTGTTTGATGGTGAGAAATTGAGCTCGGGGAGCCGGGCTCTCAGGGAAGAGTTGAGCCCGAGAGCTTCATCTAATTGGTAATGGCGGGTTGATCTCATGTTAACCTGCCAGGATTTTCTCCTCAGGAAAAGGGAAGGAAACCCGTCCGGTGTGGCGGACACGGCAGTGAAGCCTCGGTGCTCCTTGTGATCGATCTGAAATTGCTGATTAATGTCCAAAGGATCCAATGGTCTGGGCTTAACATCTCTGACATATGTCCAGAAACAACACGTTCCCATGTCCTCTTCCCTTGAACTAGCACTGGCTTCCCTACATAAGAAAACAGAACATATATAACAAGCATATATAACATATATCTAGAATATTAAATTTAAGAATTTTAATCATCTTAATTAGATTCAATATAAAATTAATAACACATAGATAGAAAATTGTGCTATTTAAAGGTTTAGCCAAAGTGTAAGCAATTAATATTAAAAAAAAAAAAAAAAGTCTTGGTTATTTGGTATTCCCTTTTTCTAAATTAATTAGATGAACAACAATTAAAGCCTGAAAACATGTTATTTTTGCATACCCTTCATGTTTCCCTTGACGCCGGATGACATAGTACCGATTCGACGACAAAGGCTGATCGAGCGTAGGAATGAAAACGACGTCGTCGTAGTCAGTGCTTCTGCTATCTCCGACGCCCGTCGAATAGCAAACAGTCAGGTCCTTGTCCTGAGGGAAAGGCAAGCTTTTGATTGACCTGTCCTTGCACAACCCGAAACAAGTCGTCGTCTCGAATTCCTCGTCGAAAAGCACCAGATAACCGGAATTCGGACCCTCTTGTGGCTGCAAAGTGAGCAGCTCAGGTGACCTTCTAAGTAATGACAAAGGCCTTGTCACGTACATGATTTTCCTTTTTTTTTTCTTCTTTTTTTTTTTTTTTCCTTCTCAAATTCTCTGCTCTTTTGGTCTTCTGGTATTTTACAGAAAATTAATAGGGATCTAATTGCTTCAAGTGATTAAAGAAGAGATGTGAATTACATGTTCATAAATGTTGATAAGAACTATGATTAAATTAATCCCCAATGGGCTTATGTATTTCTATCAGAGCTGTGACTCTTTAAATAGGAATGTCCCTATAAATTTTTTCATTTAGAAAATAAGAATAAACTGCCGGGAAAGTTCGCATATATATATTTTTATAAACTATAACACCCCAGCTAGCGAAAAGTCTGGTTCAACCACGCAATAACAAGGAAGTTAAATTTATCATCTTAATTTATCTATTTTTAATTAATAAAATTTTTCATTTATTTTTTTAAAATTAACTAATTTTAATTTAGAAATTTTATTTCAAACATTTGCTAACCTCATTGATGTGAATTGTTGAAGTTGATGTCGTTTGTCTCTTTCATTTTCTCTCAAGTTTTGTCGTTTCTGTAATATGAATGTCTTTTCCTGGGCCTGTTTCCACGGGGGAGTCTTTCCCATCACCTTTTTACCTTTTGTTATCATTATGCCCTTTTTTTTTTTTTTTAAACAAATTATGTTTGTTTGGATAAGTTATTGTCGCTTATCATGTTCATGTCGTTTGACAAATAATACTGAGAGAGAAACAAATTTCAGGTAGAAATTATGGCGTCAAATCCCAATTGAAAAGGTGTTGTTGAACTCGTATCTCTTTCCAAGTTGGTTGTAAAAGATTCTGTCATTTAATATAAGTAAAGAAAAAAAAATTAAAAAATTTTCCGATTTCTTTGATAATTTATTGTTTATTTTAATTAAAGTTGACTTTTCTAAACTTATCAACTAAGAGTTTTTTGCAAGATGATGGTCAATATTTGACTTTTCTAAACTCATCAATTAAGAGTTTTTTTCAAGCTTACAAATTAAGAAAGAACAGAAAAGAATTTCTAATATCATGAAACAAGTGGATCTGTCACAAATTTAGAGGTCGGACGGAAACATTTCTTTCTCACACATGGACATTTCCCATAACCATATTCTTAAAACATAAAAATAAAACAAAACAAGAGGGACCAAATCCCATGATTAAATGAAGGGAATGCGTAAGAACTTTTATACTAATGTTTCAGACTAACATAAAAGCAGAAGTAAACAATACAAATTATAAAAAAAAGTTCTAGAAATGAAGAAGAAACAGCCTATTTATATTTATTGAAATATATATTTAAGACGCTTTTATTAAACAATATATATGAAAATAATAAGAAAACTAGTGACAGGGACGTAGGCCGTGAGACCCAAAGGAGGGTTAAGCCCCCTCAATTTGTTCCGTTTGGCTTTTATTTTTGCATCTGACCTGAATTTACAAATAGCTCCTTTACAAAAATAAAAACTTCACTTTCCTCCAAAAATTAAAAATTTGTAATTATTAACCCGTCATCAAAACAACTGGCTTCATCACTAGATGGTCAGATCATAATCGATTAATTAGTGGTAGCATTATGTACACAACTAGATGTTCAATTTGATAAGTGCATGAGGTATGCCAGTGATATGCTCAGAAATTAAGGATCCGTTTGGTGAATGAGTTTGAGTTGAAAAAGTACAGTTTGAATTGAAAATTTTTGTTGACTTTTCAAGACAAACTTTTTTAGAAAAATACAAAAACTAATATGAAAAAGTACAGTTTGAGTTGAAACCCCAGAAGAGGCCTAAATTTGGCACCAAATGAAGTCCAAAAGAACCAAGGCTATTAGTCAAACATAGGCATATCATAACCAAATAATAATTACACACCTAACTACATTATGCGATATAAAATTCAAATTCTCCAATCCCCAAATTGAAATATATGCACATAAACAGGCTTATTACAAGAGCATAAAAGAGCAACAAAGTTCTCATTCCCATTTGGTTCTAATCTGATGAGTGTGCCTGAAATCATGTGTCAAAACCAAGCTTCCATCCAATCTCCTCAACACAAACCTCTCAACCAACACAAAGCAACCAAATCTTGTCAAATTCTCTCCATCAACAATCTCCTCCTCCTCCTCCACTTTCTTCACTCTCACTTTCCTCTCAAAATCCCTCCCTCCAACCCACCCAACATTTCTCTCTTCCCATTCCATTTTCTCCACAATTTCCAAACTCAACCCCACACGAACCACTTCTCGTCCCTCTTGCCCAAAGCCCCTATACCAAACCACCCCATTTCCCCCATCCCTCTCCACATCTCCCAGTACTTGCCTCCCCCCGACCTTCACCACTTCTCTTTCAACCTCAACATCAACCAAACAACCATTTTTTTCCCTAGAATCTCTTTCGAACGCGTAAATCTTTTCCCATCTCTGCTCAAGTGTCATCTTGTAGTACATGGATATGGTCATTTGGTCCCTTGGTGTCCACTCCTTGATGAACATGAAGGGACAATACCATTTCCCCACCACCACGGGTTTCGAGCCCGTCGAGGCTAGTGGGAAGTTGAACTCGGGGAGGCAGGATCGGAGATTTGTGTCTAGTCCCGGGGCTTCGTGCAAGTGGAAATCTTTTGGAGTTGACGTGTATGCTTCCCACCCTTCTCTTGCTAGGAATTTTGGAGGGGACCCGTCTCGACAGGCTGATTTGGCGACGAAACCGCCGATTTGATTGAACCTTCCTTTACCAAAGATTGCGAATTGTTGGTATATGTTCCGGGGATGCAAAGGTTTTGGATCTACCTCGCGGACGAAATTACAGAAGCAGCAAGTTTCTATGTCATCTAGCGTTGAACTAGTATATGCTTCCCTGTAACGGAGGAAAATTTGATGGCCTAAAAACTTTGCTAAATTAATTCTGCCATTAAAATCGTAACTATAGTCTAAAACTACACCTACCCTTTATGGTTGCCTTGTGACTGTATCAAGTAATACCGATTCGAGGACAGTGGCTGGTTAAGAACCGGGATGAAGGCGGCGTAGAAATGCGAAACGTGTTGAGTGCTTTGTTCTCCGATTTCCGTTGTGGAGACGTAGCGAAGCTTCAAGTCCTTGTTCTGAGGGAAAGGCAAGTGTTTTAGCTCGTGACCCTTGAACAATCCGAAAAAATGCCTTGGCTCGGCCGCTTCGTCTTGAATCACCAGAATACCGGTGTTCGGCCCCTCGGGCGGAGGCAAGGAGAGAGCCGAGGGATTCTTCTTGTACATTGAAAGAGGCCTTGTCACGTACATTTTTTTTCTCTTCAATACTTTGGCTTGTTCTTAATCTTCTTCCTTTTTTTTTTTCTCTCTCTCTCTCTTTGTTTTGGGATTGTGAGTTGTGGATCTTAATATTTAAGTTGTTAGGGGTATTTATAGGTTCTTCAATTATTTCTTTGTCAAAATTTTGAATTTTTGGATTATATGAGGTGAAGTGTATGGTAAATTTGGTACACTAACAACGTTTCAACCGCTCGATTAAATCTCAATGGTCAAAAAATTGACTTTACCGATAGAGACCCTCAAAGGGTCTCTATCACAGTTCTTCCCTAATAAATAATAAAAAGTAAAAATCTTATAAGTACCGTAAAATAAAAGATAAAGATAAATAAAATAATAATAAAAAAGTAAAAATCTTGTCTACGTGACTGTAAGTTGGGCAGATTCAAAGTTCGTTCGAAGATGATATCTTATAAGCACCGTCTAGCTTACGACAAAGCACTAAACAATTAAGGCAAAGTTCGTGATTACTGACGTAATTTAATGTAATTTTTATATTTAACTTTATCTTAAAATATAAAATTTAAATTTCTTTATCTAAAATTTTTTTAAAAATAATAATAAAGATGAAGCTTTGTACAATTCTTCTCACTAGTATGATGAGTTTTCAAAAGAAAGCAAGGGACAAAAAATAGTAGAAAATCTGTTGTGACATCATGATACACAAATCAAAGTCAATGATCATTATCTTAATATGAAACTTACCTGATCAATCTTATCAATTACGGCTGAGTTTAGAGAACATCTGAAAATCATATTTTGAAAGTTGTATTGGAGATATATATTTGGAGAAAATATTCTTAAAAAGTTTTATAATATAATAAATAGTACAAAAATTTAAATATATTCAGAAAAATATATAAAATAGTTCTTGTCTTATTCATATTGTCGTTATTAGTATTTTGACATTAAAATGATCTCATTCTGATTTAAAATAAGAAAGTTATATAGATTTTTAAAATTTGAATTTAAAAAAAAAAAAAAAGAAAGTTTGATATAAAATTAGGATTTTAAAATTCAAATGGTATTTTGACATATTAAGTCGATGCCCCAAACAGGCCTTAATATTTAATATCTATATATCCGTTTTCAAATTTATTGTCATTTTTTATGTTACTCTCGTCTTTTAGTTTATTGTCGTTTTCCTTCTTGATGCCGTTTTTAGAAGCTTTTCCAATTTCGTGATGTTGTTTAATGCAAAAAACTTGATGAGTTTGTTGTCGTTCACTGCTCATTCTTACTAGTGTCGTTGTCATTTTATATATGTGTATGTATATACATATATATATATTTATAAAGGCTGTCGTTTTATTTTGATATCCTTTACACATTGCTTACTCTTTTCATTTTGGATTATGCTCGTTTATACTTTTGAAGTTTACGAATTATAAAAACTCTTATCTGTGAATTTTGAATTCATCCCCTTTTATTTGAATTTTTCTTAAACATTAGACGTTAAAAAAAAAAAGAAGAAGAAAAAAGAAAATTCGTCATA
Source organism: Ficus microcarpa (assembly GCA_025413485.1). Classification (NCBI taxonomy): domain Eukaryota; kingdom Viridiplantae; phylum Streptophyta; class Magnoliopsida; order Rosales; family Moraceae; genus Ficus; species Ficus microcarpa. Next base: position 6,887,177 of record CM046385.1, on the reverse strand, counting down.
CTAAAATAGGTTTGCCAAAATATATGTTAAAAGATAAATTTATAAAATTAAAAAAAAAAAAAAAAAAAAACTCACATGATTATATTTAACTCATTTTTTCTGTATGTTTTTAACTGAACTTATAAAGAAAAATATATATTTATAAAAAAAATTTTGAATAATTCGGACATATATATTCATGCCACGTGATCATAAAATTAAGCTTTTTTTTTTTTTACCCATTTTCTGGTTGTCTTGTTAAGAATTAAGATTAGATTTTGACATTTCTTACTGTGCAAAGATTTTGACATTTCTAACCGTGTGAAAGATTTCTCGACTTGTCATGTTAAGGTTCATTTGGCACATGACATGGAAACTCTAGTCCAATTTCTAACACTTTATTACTCCTAGAATTTTAACGCTTCAAATTTTTAACTATTTGACAAGTATTCTATATGTATGTATTGATCTGTCCCAATTATCAAACTGCTATAAGAGATTCGAACTCTGCACCCCAAGTTAGTTAGTTTTGTCTATAACATTACTCTGCCTGGAAGGCCTAACACACAAAAGAGCCAACAAAAAGTAACAAACAAGGCAAGCAATCTTTTGAGTTTCTTATATTAATTCACTGCTACACGTACACAAAAATTCCCATCATTTTAGAAACAAAATGAACCACACAAAACTGAGAGTAAAACTTGCTTGCAAACCTACACAAAACAAAACCTTACGCTCAAGAACACACACAGAAAAGGGGAAAAAAAATTATGGAAAAGATACACCCACCGGAAAAAGTGTACTCATTCCCATTTGGTCCTAATCCGATGAATGTGTCTGAAATCATGTGTAAGAGCCAAGCTTCCATCCATTCTCTTCAAAACAAACCTCTCAACCAAAACATAACACCCGAATCTCTTCCACTCGCTCGACTCACCACAAAATTCTTCTCTTCTCTCCACTCTCGCTTCCTTTTCTTTCCCATCAACATGCCCAACTCTTTCTTGTTCGCACTTCATCCGCTCTACCAGAGCTAAACTCAACCCGATACTTGTCTCCACTCCCAAGTTATCGACACTCCTAAACCACAACACCCCGGCTGCCAAATCTCTCTCATCAGCCGCGAAGTCTGTCTCTCCAACCACAACCACTTCACTCTTCACAACAGCATCCACAACCACTAAATTCCCTCCATTAATGGCGGTCTTTTCATCGCACGTGAATATTTGCTCCCAGTTCTGCTCTAGTGTGATCTCGTAAAACATTGACTTCCTCTTCTCGTCCATGATTGTTTTCGGCGTTCCTTCCTTGACGGACAAGAAAGGGCAGTACCATTTTCCCATAACCACAGGCTTGGACTTCTCGCACGCGAATGGGAAGCCAAATTCAGGAAGTCAGCTTCTCAGTTCTGTGTTTAGGCCTTCTGCATTGCCAAGCTCGAACTTGGGAGCATCAGAACAAGCGAGTTTCCATCCATCTCTTCTCCCCAGGAATCCCGGTGCAAACCCGTCCGGGGCTGCACATTTGGCCTCGAATTCACTACCCCAAGGCTCGATTTTCCTCGCGTGGAGAGAAATCTCCACTTGTTGATACATGTCCTTGAGGTCCAAATGCTTCGGTGGTGTATCAGGAGCATAGCTATAAAAGCAGCAGCTTTCCAAGTCCTCCTCTTTGCAACACTTGAAAGCTTCCCTGCAAATCAAGGTTTTATTCATCCTGACGTTTGTTATACCTTTTCAAAGTCATAAAATAACCGATACAAGACAGATAGAAAAACCCAAAAAACAACTCGAAATTTAATACTAAGCTTTACCCTCGGTCCTTGCCGTAAGGATGAATTGCGTAGTATCGATTGGAAGACAAAGGCTGATCAAGAACCGGAATGAAGAACACATTGTGGAAGTGAAGGTCTCTGTTAGGATAGAAGCCTTGGGCGTAGTAAAGCTCAATCTTCTTGTTCTGAGGAATAGGAAGTTGTCTAAGCTTGTCGCTCTTCGTCAAACCGAAACAGCTCGTCGGCCGAGCTTCTTCATCTTGGACGACGAGAATTCTGGAGTTCGGACCCTCCGGCGGAGGCTCCGAGAGAGCGGAAGGGGAGTTTTTGTAGGTAGAGAGAGGCCTTGTCACATACATTTTGACAATTTTGGCTTACAACCGAGGTTGAAGATTCTTTTTTATTTTGTGATATTTTCATTATCCGTAAGAGAATTGTGAGGTTTGTATGAAAATGTACGTTTCTATTCTACGGTCTGGAACTGGTAAGTCTAGTCAACGAGCAAATGTACAAAAAAAATAAATAAATAATAATACTAATAATAATAAATAATAATAAAAAAAGTAAAAATCTTATAAGCACCGTAAAAATAAAAGATAAAGATAAATAAAATAATAATAAAAAAGTAAAAATCTCGTCAACGTGACTGTAAGTTTGACGGGGGTGTTTAGTTGAATAGTTCAAACCATTCAACTCAAATTTTTTTTGTCTTTTTCTTTATAAATTTGTATCTTTTTTTTAAAAAGTTTTTTGTCTTTTCTGAAAATTCAAAAAAATTTACTATTAAAACTTAAAAATCTCAACTCAAACTACTCCACCGGACCCTCAAAGTTCGTTCGAAGATGACATCTTATTTGCACCGTCTTGCTTACGACAGAGCACTAAACAATAAAGACAAAGTTCGTAATTACTGATCTAATTTTATGTAATTTTATAATTAATTTTATCTTAAAATATAACATTTAAATTTCTTTATCTCAAATTTAAAAAAATAATAATAATAAGATAAGGCTTCGTACAATTCTTCTTACTGGTATGATGAGTTTTCAAAAGAAAGCAAGGGACAAAAAATAGTAGAAAATCTGTTGTGACAACATGATACAAAATTCAAAGTCAATGATCAGTATCTTAATATGAAACTGACCTGATCAATCTTATCAATTACGGCCGTGTATAGAGAATATTTGAGGATGATATTTTGAAAGTTATATTGGAGATATATATTTGGAGAAAATATTCTTAAAAAAGTTTTATAATATAATAAATAGTACAAAAAAATTTAAAATATATTCAAAAAAAATATACAAAATAATATTATTTTATTTGTATTGTCGTTATAAGTATTTTGACATAAAAATTATCGCATTCTGATTTGAAATTAAAAAGTTATAGATTTTTAAATTAACAATATTATATAATGAATTGTGATTGACCTCTCAAGAAAATTGATTGACTATATATATATATATATTTTTTTTTTTTTAAGTTTGATTTTTTAACTAATTTTTAAAAACTTTGGTCATTTGCTAAAAAAATTTCTGTAAAAAAAAGTATTTACCTTTAAATCCCAAAAAGAAATTAATAAAGTGGAAGTTATTTATTTTCTCATATAAAATAAAATAAAATCATGCTCATTTTCTTTGGATTAAACATTGTTGGGATCTGCAGTGGGCGAGAAAATTACTAATTGAATAATGAATATGCTGTCAGTCAATTTTTACTTCTTATTTTAGTACATGAGAACACGCACTTAAGAATTCAAGGGGAGCTCATCAGTATTTGGCTCTAAATTTCAACCTTTAGTCATCCTTGGATGATAAATACATAATAATTACAGTATTTTGTCGGGGGGTGGGGATTAAAAGATTTTGGTGATATTATTCATTTTTTTTTAATGAACAGATCGGCTCTTTTTGGTTTGGAGTTTTTTTTTTTTTTTTTTTTTTTTTTTTTTTTTTTTGTGACACCTTTGATCTATGGCTCTACTTGTTTCAAAGAACGAAGTTGAAGAAGGAATTTTAAGTACCAAACAAATAGAGAAAACTAATTAATTGGATATTGTGATTTCTTTTCTGTTTAAGTTTCTGGAGTAAGCAACACGACTTCTTGTAAAACATGAAAGAAAAGTATATTTTAACGACCACTTCTCTAACATATATACATTCAAGTTCTATTCAATAAACTTGATTTTTCTTTTAAAAATAAATGGGGCCTCACCATGTGGAGTTCTAAAGGCTTAGTCTAGGAATAAATGGAACGCTTTATATCCAATTGAGGCGATGGCTTATCTTGATTATTGGAGCGTAACTCTGAGATAGATGCATTGAATTTTTTTTTTTTTTTTCTATTCATAAATCTTGATTTGTCTTGTAAAAAAAAAAGGGGTCTCACCATCAGGGGTGGAGGTGTATGGGGCCGAGTGGCGGTTTCCGGCCCTAATGAACTCTCATTCCCATTTGCGCTTAATCTGGTTAGTATGCTTAAAATCATGTGTCAACAAAACACTTTCATCCATTCTCTTGAACACAAACCTCTCCACCAAAACATAACAACCAAACTTTCTCCACTCTCCATTCCCTTCAAACTCCTCTGTCCTCTTCACCTTCACTTGCCTCTCAATCTCATCAGTTCTGCACCCAACTCTTTCTTGTTCCCATCTCATTCTATCCGCAACCAACACGCTCAACCCGAGTAATCTCGCCTCTTCTCCTTCGCCATTTTTAGCACTTCTGAACAATATCACCCCGTCGTCAACATGTCCCCAATCACACACAGCTTCCTTTCCATCAACACAACCCCTTTCTCTCTCAACAAGCACATCTACACACACATCTTTCCCATCACTGTTCTCGCCATTTTTGCATCCAAAAACCTTATTCCATCTCTACTCAAGTGTCACCACATAAAACACAGATTTCTTCATCTGTTCCTCCAATTCTCCATCACATTCCTTCACAAAGACAAAAGGGCAGTACCATTTTCCTCCGACCGCGGTTTCTGGGCTCAAATTTGACGGCGAGAAGTTGAGCTCTGGGAGTCAGGGCTTGCAGGGAAGAGTTGAGCCCCGGTGCTTCGTCTTGTTGGTAATAGTGGGGTGATCTCGTATAGACTTGCCAATGTTGTCTCTTTAGGAAAAGAGGAGGAAGACAGACACTGTGGTGAAGTCGTGGTGCTTCTTCTGAATGATCTGAAATTGCTGATAAATGTCCAAAGGATCCAATGGTCTTGGCTTAACATCATTAATATATTTTTAGAATCACCTGTTCCCATATCCTCTTCCTTTGAACGAGCACTGGCTTCCCCACTTAAGGAAGCAGAGAGGATAAATCAATAAATAAATAAATGCATACACACATACACAACCATAATATATATATATATATATATATATATGCTAGTGTTGATCTGACAAAGAATATCAAAGAGTATGAATAGCAGTTAAGCTCAAAAAAGAATTAAAATTGACTAGTTTGAACTTTCATCATCTTAATTGTAATTAGTCTGATGATCACAGCTTAGTTTTTAGTCCTCAGTACTTCAATTTATTAGTCATCAGTTTGGCTACAACCATTATCATATCCGGTAATTAGAAGAAAAAAAAATTCAAGATAAAAGCATTAACACATGGATAGAAAATTGGGCTATTTTAAAGATTAAGTCTGAGCAATTAATAGTACCCTTGGTGTACTAAACTAAAACAAGTCTTCCTTCCCTTTTATCATTAAAATCAGCTAAAAGTATCAACTAAGCAATAACAAATATTGAAGTGTTTCGGCCAATGCGATTGCATCCATGAACTAGGAACATAGAGGATTTAGTAATGAGAAGCACTATCAATTGGTTTCTTATAGATACAAATTGGGACAATTAGTGTCTAGATACCATATATTCATATTTGAATTAAATTAAACTCTAAATCAATCAAATCTCCGAAAATCAGGGAATTAATAGAATGAAACTTTTCTTATCATATCCCTGCAAGATGACCTTCTAAGTAATGACAAAGGCCCCAAAAATAATAAATAAATAAAACCTCTCTGTCTTTTGGCTTTTTGGTGTGTTTTTTTTTTTTTTTTCTTTAATGTGTCTGTTTGTTAGCTTAATCTTTATGTACGCATAAATTGAGGTTATAAATTATAAATGTTCAAAGGAACTATGGATAGATTAAATTAATTTACAAGCGCTTGTTTATTTAAAGCAGACTGACTCCTAAAAACCAACGTTATTGGGTCAATATCTTTTATCAGTTCTTTTTTTTTTTTTTTTCTCTACCCGATCAAGTTCTTGTCGTTTTTCACATTTTCATTGTCTTTTTCTATGCTCTTTATTTCCCCAAGTAATGCCGTTATTACGTTTTGTTGAGAGTAGATTGTGTTTCTCATTATCGTTGTTTTTTCTATGCCCTTTCTCTACCATCCACGTGTCATCTCGAACTAGTTAAGTTAAGAAATGAAGACCAGAGAATAGCCAGGTGCAGACCACAACAGATAAAAGACGAATGATATCGTGACTAAATGTGACTCAAACTTCCTAAAGTCAATTGTGACTGCGCACAGGTCGACAACAGAAGCTCAGAATTCCAATAATAATCCTTCAAAAAATTACCCTCTCCGAGATTTAAGGGAGGCCAGCTTGATAATGAAGGTTTCTTGATCTTCAAGAATGCGAATTCTTACAAGGAAAGAAGATTTTTTTCAAGCGTGGAAAAGTTGACTCAATTCGGAGAAGGAAACTCCATTCAAAACAAGCAACTAAGGACTGTTCTTTTCATACTCCAAGCTGTGACATAGCTCTCACATTAAAGTGAATGTTTATAAAATTAAGTGTCTTTCTCTACTTTTGTCTACTATTTATTTGTTTGTTAATTTGCTAGATCAATCTCTGAACCGGATCAATATCAAATGATACACATATCAACCATAGATCTTTAAACAAATCTACTGTTATTTTGCCCACTAAAACGGCACGGTTTTCCCAGATTAGATTATGTTTGTTTATATCTGTCATTGCCATTTCCCCGGGAAAAAAAGGTAGTTTTTCCATACACTTGGCAAAGTGGTCAAAATTTTAGTAATACATAAGTGGAATCACACAAGGGTACATTATCATAATACAAACGCTCAGCAGCTCAATCTTTTAATGGGGTTTGAATTAACTGATTCACAAATTGAAGGAAACTATACAGGCCAGAACTCAATACAACCAAACAAACAAGCATGAAAGATTTTGAAAGTTGGTAAGTAAATTTGTGAACTATTAATTCCAAAAATATTCATTCCCATATGCACCTAATCTGGCTAATATGCTTGAAATCATGTGTCAACAAAACACTTCCATCCATTCTCTTGAACACAAACCTCTCCACCAAAACATAACAACCAAACTTTCTCCACTCGCCATTCCCTTCAAACTCCTCTGTCCTCTTCACCCTCACTTGCCTCTCAATCTCATCAATTCTGCACTCAACTCTTTCTTGTTCCCATCTCATTCTTTCCGTAACCAACGCGCTCAACCCGAGTAATCTCGATGCTTCTCCTTCTTCGCCGTTTTGAGCACTTTTGAACCATATCACCCCATTGTCAACATGTCCCCACTCACACACAGCTTCCTTTTCATCAACACAAGCCTTTTCTCTCTCAACAAGCACATCCACATACACGACTTTCCCGTCACTATTCTCGCCATTTTCGCATTCAAAAATCTTGTCCCATCTCTGCTCAAGTGTCACCAAATAAAACGTTGATCTCTTCATCTGCTCCTTACGTTTTCCATAACCTTCCTTCACAAACACAAAAGGGCAGTACCATTTTCCTACCACCACAGCTTCTGAGCGCGTGTTTGATGGTGAGAAATTGAGCTGGGGAAGCCGGGCTCTCATGGAAGAGTTGAGCCCGAGAGCTTCATCTAATTGGTAATGGCGGGTTGATCTCATGTAAACCTGCCAGTATTTTCTCCTCAGGAAAAGGGGAGGAAACCTGTCCGGTGTGGTGGACACGGCAGTGAAGCCTCGGTGCTTCTTGTGATCGATCTGAAATTGCTGATTAATGTCCAAAGGATCCAATGGTCTGGGCTTAACATCATTGACATATGTGCAGAAACAACATGTTCCCATGTCCTCTTCCCTTGAACTAGCACTGGCTTCCCTACATAAGAAAACAGAACATACATAACAAGCATATATAACATATATATAGAATATAAAATATAAGAATTTTAATCATCTTAATTGGATTTAATATAAAATTAATAACACATGGATAGAAAATTGTGCAATTTAAAGGTTTAGCCAAAGTGTAAGCAATTAATATATTTTTTTTAAAATGTCTTGCTTATTTGGTTTTCCCTTTTTCTAAATTAATTAGATGAACAACAACTAGAGCCTGAAAACATGTTATTTGTGCATACCCTATATGTTTCCCTTGACGCCGGATGACATAGTACCGATTCGACGACAAAGGCTGATCAAGCGTAGGAATGAAAACGACGTCGTCGTAGTAAGTCCTTCTGCTATCTCCGACGCCCGTTGAATAGCAAACAGTCAGATCCTTGTCCTGAGGGAAAGGCAAGCTTCTGATTGACCTGTCCTTGCACAACCCAAAACAAGTCGTCGTCTCGCATTCCTCGTCGAAAAGCACCAGATAACCGGAATTCGGACCCTCTTGTGGCTGCAAAGTGAGCAGCTCAGGTGACCTTCTAAGTAATGACAAAGGCCTTGTCACGTACATGATTTTCCTTTTTTTTTTTTTTTTTCCTTCTTTTTTTTCCTCCACAAATTCTCTGCTCTTTTCGTCTTCTGGTGTTTTATGGAAAAGTAATGATGATCTAATTGCTTCAAGTGATAGAAGCAAAGTCGACAACATGTTCATAAATGTTGACAAGAACTATGGTTAAATTAATCCCCAATGGGCTTGTGTATTTCTACAGAGCTGTGACTCTTTAAAAAGGACTGTCGCTTTAAAGTTTTTTTATTTAGAAAATAATAATAAACTGTCAGGAAAGTTCGCATACATACACACATATATATATATATATATATATATTTATAAACTATAACACCCCAGCTGGCGAAAAGTCTGGTTCAATCACGCAATAACAAGGCAACCCTGTAGTCAACGGTGCTCAAGTCAATGTTCTTTTTCTATCTTGGACCAAAATTTTTCATCTTATTTTATTATTTTTTAAAAAATTAACAAAATTTATCATTAATTTTTAAAATATCAATTAATTCTTGCTCAAAAATTTTATTTCAAATATTTCTTCCAAACGTAACCTTATTGATGTCAATTGTTGAAGTTGATGTCGTTTGTCTCTTCAGTTTCTCTCAAGTTTTTGTCGTTTCTGTAATATCAATGTCTTTTCCTAGGCATTTTTCCAGGGGGAGTCTTTCCCATCACCTTTTTATCTTTTGTTATCATTATGCAGTTTTTTTTTTTTCCCATGTTCATGTCGTTTGACAAATAATACTGAGAGAGAAACAAACTTTAGGTAGAAATTATGGCGTCAAATCCCATTTGAAAAGGGTTGTTGAAATCGGATCTTTTTCCAAGTTGGCTGTAAAAGATTATGTCATTTAATAGAACTAGTTTGTATGCGGCGTTGTTATATACATATTATAGTATTTCATATTGCAGATTTTATAATTGGTATAGATTGATTAAAAACTATCAAATGTCTTTAGTTTATATATATATATACGGATTTAAAGTTAAAAAAATTAATAATTAATATTTTTTTCAGTGAGTTTAAAAAAAAAAAAAGAGTATTTCTAAACATCTTATAATCTTGCTGTGGAAGAGCAAAACAACAACCACCATATTTTTAATAAGAAAATATCAATTTTCCTCTAATTCTCCACATACACGCATGTTTTAAGGTCTTCTCCGTATTTGTGTACATGAGAGAATTATATCAAACAAAGTGTCAATTTGTTTTTGCCTAGAGATAGAAACAAGTATTTACACATATATAGAGAAAGTGAGAGACTAACCATAATGATTACTTAAGCAAGGGATTGTGTGGAAAAATCTAATTACTTATAAACACATAAATTTCTCAAGCAAAAATATGATTCTCCAAAGGTTGTTTTGAATGATTGAAAATCGAATAGCACACAAAAGAGTTTTCTTGAACAGTTACAATCATAAAATGAATAAATTTTAAATGATTTAAATCTTTCATAAAATAGAGTTGCCTTAAATAAGTACAACCAAAAAATGAATTGAATGTGATGATTAAAGCCTTTCATAAATTTAACTCTTTTTAGTGAGAAGTTCTAATAGTAAAACATGGTATGGTTCATATAATTCAGCATTTAATTGAACTTGTGGGTACCGTTTCGGACGACCTAGGAGGACTAGTACATCTCATAATCTGCTCTTTTAGTATTGTTAGGATATGAAATACACTGTTTAGAAGAACGAAATAAAAAGAAACCAAAAAACAAAACAAAAAAACAAAAGAATGAATAATTTGATTCAATACAATGATTGAAAGAAGGTATTTAAAAAATAACCGTAGTAGGGGGGAAAAAGAGTGAAATAACTGGAAAAAAAAAAAAAAAAAAAAAACAATACAAAACAAAACAAAACAAAACAAAATTACCCAAGAGGTGTTTACAAGAGGCTTATATAAACCCCTTTAAGAATAAATAATAATGTGCATATACATGCTTGGGGAGAAAATAAAAGGTAAGAAATTAGAAAGGAAAAAAAAGAAAGAAAGAAAGAAAGAAAACTGAAGAGGGGACTTTTAGAAATAAAATAGCCGAGAAGGAGTTTTTGTTTTTTTGGTAGCAAGTCTCAAAAATGAGTTAATTGTTTCCAAAAAAATTAACAGAACAAGGCATACGTGCTCTTTCAGTATTGTTAGGAGGTTAGTGAAGGCAGGTACTTTGCACGTGTGGTATTATAATGGGGTAATAAATTTTGTAAACCAAGTATAAAAGGAAATAGATTGAATGTATAAAAACAAAACACATGAAATTGAATTTTTAGTTTAATCACTATTAATGTTATTTTAATTGTTGAAAATATAACAAAAAGTTATTGGGAAAATTTTTGCATGAGAAAGTTAATAAATGCCTTATAATGATCATTTCGACAAAACAATGTACTAAAATAATGTATTGAGTGATTATAAGAACAAATTATGGAGGAACATTATTTGCAAAAACAATTTTGAAAGAAAAAGTTAAAATTAAAAAGTATTTCAAATATATATCTAAAAATATAATTGTAAGAGAAAAAGTATGAAAATGAAAAGGCAAGGAAAAAAAACCACTTCAAGGGGGGATTATCTGCCCCCTAATCCACCGAAACACCCAAGCTAACAAGATCAATATGCAAAAAGCAAAGCAGAGAAGTGTTTAAAAACGACAGTCCAATCATACCGTTTTGGACTATCTCTCTGAACAGTAAGAGTCGAACTGGCTTTTTAGCATAGTTAGGAACTAGGAAGTAAAGAAAAATTAAATTAAATTAAAAATTCAGATTTCTTTGATAATTTATTGCTTATTTTAATTTAAGTTGAGTTTTCTAAACTTATCAATTAAGAGTTTTTGGCAAGATGATGTTCAATATTTGACTTTTCTAAACTTATCAATTAAGAGTTCTTTTCGAGCTTACAAATTAAGAAAGACCGGAAAAGAATTTCTAATATCATGAAACAAGTGGATTTTTCACAAATTTAGAGGTCGGACGGAAACTTTTTCTTTCTCACACATGGACGTTTCCCATAACCACACTCTTAAAACAGAAAAATAAAACAAAATAAGAGAGACCAAATCCCATGATTGAATGAAGGGAATGTGTAAGAACTTTTATACTAATGTCTCAGACTAACATAAAAGCAGAAGTAAGTAAACAATGCAAATTATAAAAAAGTTCTAGAAATAAAGAAGAAACAGCCTATTTATATTTATTGAAATATATATTTAAGACGCTTTTATTAAACAATATATATGAAAATAATAAGAAAAATAGTGACAGGGACGTAGGCAGTGAGACCCAAAGGAGGGTTAAGCCCCCCTCAACTTGTTCCGATTGGCTTTTATATTTGCATCGAACCTAAATTTACAAATAGCCTCCTTTGAAAAAATAAAAACTTCACTCTACTCCTCCAAAAATTAAAAATTTATAATTAGTAACCCGTCATCAAAACAACTGGCTTCATCACTAGATCGTGAGATCATAATCATTTAATTAGTAGAAGCATTATGTACACAACAAGATGTTCATTCTGATAAGTGCATGAGGCATGTCATATCCTCAGAAACTAAATTTGACCCCAAATGAAGTCCAAAAGAATCGGGTTTATTAGTCAAACAAGGCATATCATAGCCAAATAATAATTACACACATGACTACATTATGAGGTAAAAAATTCAAATTCTCCGATCCCTAAATTGAAATATATAAACATATATAGGCATATTACAAGAGCATAAAAGAGCAACAAAGTTCTCATTCCCATTTGGTTCTAATCTGATGAGTATGCCTGAAATCATGTGTCAAAACCAAGCTTCCATCCAATCTCCTCAACACAAACCTCTCAACCAACACATAGCAACCAAATCTTGTCAAATTCTCTCCATCCACAATCTCCTCCTCCTTCACTTTCTTCACTCTCACTTTCCTCTCAAAATCCCTCCCTCCAACCCACCCAACATTTCTCTCTTCCCATTCCATTTTCTCCACAATTTCCAGACTTAACCCCACACAAACCTCTTCTCCTCCCTCTTTACCAAAACCCCTATACCAAACCACCCCATTTCCCCCATCCCTCTCCACATGTCCCACTTCCCTCCCCCCAACCTTCACCACTTCTCTATCAACCTCAACATCAACCAAACAACCATTTTCTTCCCTAGAATCTCTTTCGAACGCGTAAATCTTTTCCCATCTCTGCTCAAGTGTCATCTTGTAGTACATGGATCTGGTCATTTGGTCCCTTGGTGTCCCCTCCTTGATGAACATGAAGGGACAGTGCCATTTCCCCACCACCACGGGGCTCGAGCCCGTCGAGGCCAGTGGGAAGTTGAACTCGGGGAGGCGGGATCGGAGAGTTGTGTCTAGTCCCGGGGCTTCGTCCAAGTGGAAATCTTTTGGAGTTGACGTGTATGCTTCCCACCCTTTTCTTGCTAGGAATTTTGGAGGGAACCCGTCCGGAGATACTGATTTGGCGACGAAACCGCCGATTTGATTGAAACTTCCTTTACGACAGATTTCGAATTGTTGGTCTATGTCCCGGGGACTCAAAGGTTTTGGATCTACCTCGCGGACGAAATTACAGAAGCAGCAAGTCTCTATGTCATCTAATGTTGAATTAGTATATGCTTCCCTGTAACAGAGGAAAATTTGATGGTCTTAAAAACTTTGCTAAATTAATTCTGCCATTAAAATCGTAACTATAGTCTAAAACTACACATACCCTTTATGGCTGCCTCGTGACTGTATCAAGTAATACCGATTCGAGGATAGTGGCTGGTTAAGAACCGGGATGAAGGCGGCATAGAAATGCGAAACGTGTGGATTGCTGGTTTCTCCGGTGGAGTAACGAAGCTTCAAGTCCTTGTTCTGAGGGAAAGGCAAGTGTTTTAGCTCGTGACCCTTGAACAATCCGAAAAAATGCCTTGGCTCGGCCGCTTCGTCTTGAATCACCAGAATACCGGTGTTCGGACCCTCGGGCGGAGGCAAGGAGAGAGCCGAGGGATACTTCTTGTACATTGAAAGAGGCCTTGTCACGTACATTTTTTTTCTCTTCAATACTTTGGCTTGTTCTTATTCTTCTTTTTCTTCCTTTTTTTTTTTTTTTTTTTTTCTCTCTTTGTTTTGGGATTGTGAGTTGTGGATCTTAATGTTTAAGTTGTTAGGGGTATTTATAGGATACGGAATTCTTCAATGATTTATTTGTCGAACTTTTGAATTTTTGGATTATAATTGAGAATGTCAAGTAACTTGAGGAGGAAAAGATGAGTTCAAATTTGACTATTTCAGACATATATATTCATGCCACGTAAGGATAAAATTAATCTGCTTTTTGACCCATTTTCTGATTGTCTTGTTAGGAATTAAGATTAGATTTTGACATTTCTAACCGTGTGAAAGATTTCTCGACTTGTCATGTTAAGGTTCATTTGGCGCATGACATGGAAAATCTAGTCCAATTTCTAACACTTTATTACTCCTAGAATTTTAACGCTTCAAATTTTTATATATGTATGTATTGATCTGCCTCAATTATCGAACTGCTAAAAGAGATTCGAACTCTGCATCCCAAACTAGTTAGTTCTGTCCATGAAATTACTCTGCCTGGGAGGCCTAACTCACAAAAGAGCCAACAAAAAGTAACAAACAAGGCAAGCAATCTTTTGAGTTTCTTATATTAATTCACTGCTACACATTCACTAAAATTCCCATCATTTTAGAAACAAAATGAACCACACAAAACTGAGAGTAAAACTTGCTTGCAAACCTACACTAAACAAAACCTTAAACTCAAGAACACACACAGAAAAGGGGAAAAAAATTATGGAAAAGAAACACCCACCGGAAAAAGCGTACTCATTCCCATTTGGTCCTAATCTGATGAATGTGTCTGAAATCATGTGTAAGAGCCAAGCTCCCATTCATTCTCTTCAAAACAAACCTCTCAACCAAAACGTAACACCCGAATCTCTTCCACTCGCTCGACTCGCCACAAAATTCTTCTCTTCTCTCCACTCTCGCTTCCTTTTCTTTCCCAACAACATGCCCAACTCTTTCTTGTTCCCACTTCATCCGCTCTACCAGAGCTAAACTCAACCCGATACTTGTCTCCACTCCCAAGTTATTGACACTCCTATACCACAACACCCCGGCTGCCAAATCTCTGTCATCAGCCACGGCGTCTGTCTCTCCAACCACAACCACTTCACTCTTCACAACAGCATCCACAACCACCGAATTCCCTCCATTAGTGGCGGTCTTTTCATCGCACGCGAAGATTTGCTCCCAGTTCTGCTCTAGCGTGATCTCGTAAAACATTGACTTCCTCATCTTGTCCATGATTGTTTTCGGCGTTCCTTCCTTGACGAACAAGAAAGGGCAGTACCATTTCCCCACAACCACAGGCTTGGACTTCTCGCACGCCAATGGGAAGCCAAATTCAGGAAGTCGGCTTCTGAGTTCTGTGTTTAGGCCTTCTGCATTGCCAAGCTCGAACTCGGGGGCATCAGAACAAGCGAGTTTCCATCCATCTCTTCTCCCCAGGAATCCCGGTGCAAACCCGTCCGGGGCTACACATTTGGCCTCGAATTCACTACCCCAAGGCTCGATTTTCCTTGCGTGGAGAGAAATCTCCACTTGTTGATACATGTCCTTGAGGTCCAAATGCTTCGGTAGTGTATCAGGAGCATAGCTATAAAAGCAGCAGCTTTCCAAGTCCTCCTCTTTGCAACACGTGAAAGCTTCCCTGCAAATCAAGGTTTTATTACGTTTGTTATACATTTTCAAAGTCATAAAATAAACAATCCAAGACAGATAGAAAAACCCAAAAAACAACTCGAAATTTAATACTAAGCTTTACCCTCGGTCCTTGCCGTAAGGATGAATTGCGTAGTATCGATTGGAAGACAAAGGCTGATCAAGAACCGGAATGAAGAACACACTGTGGAAGTGAAGGTCTCTGTTAGGATAGAAGCCTTGGGCGTAGTAAAGCTCAAGCTTCTTGTTCTGAGGAATAGGAAGTTGTCTAAGCTTGTCGCTCTTCATCAAACCGAAACAGCTCGTCGGCCGAGCTTCTTCATCTTGGACGACGAGAATTCCGGAGTTCGGACCCTCCGGCGGAGGTTCCGAGAGAGCAGAAGGGGAGTTTTTGTAGTTAGAGAGAGGCCTTGTCACATACATTTTGACAATTTTGGCTTACAACGGAGGTTGAAGACGCTTTTTTCTATTGTGATATTTTCATTATCCATAAGAGAATTGAGAGGCTTGTATAAAAATGTACGTTTCTATTCTGTGGTCAGGAACGGGTAAGTCTAGTCAACGAGCAAATGTACAAAAAATAAAAATAAAAATATAAGTATAAATAATAAATAAAAAGATGAAGATAAATTAAAAAATAATAAAAAAAGTAAAAATCTTGTCAACGTGACTGTAAGTTTAGCAGATTCAAAGTTCGTTTGAAGATGACATCTTATGAGCACCGTCAAGCTTACGACAGAGCACTAAAAAATAAAGATGAAGTTTCGTGATTACTGATATAATTTACAGTAATTTTATATTTTATTGTATCTTAAAATATGAAATTTAATAATTTGTTTGGATATTTTAGATTAAGTTTGAGATAAGATTAAATTTTTAAGTTTTAGTTGGTTGATTTTTTAAAAATTAATTATAAATTTTATTGATTTTAAAAAAAATAAAAATTAAGATGAAAATATAATTTAATTAGGGTTAAATCTAGATATTAAATGTGAATTCAAACTTAAAATTTTCATCTTAATTTTTGTCTTTTTGTGAAAAATTTTTTGTTTCTTCTGAAAAAGTTTTTGTCTTTTCTGAAAAGTAATACAAATTTACTATTAAAACTTAAAATTTTTAACTCAAACTTATTCACCAAATGGATCTTAAATCCTTATATCTCAAATTTTAAAAAAATAATAATAAAGATAAAGCTTTTTACAATTTTTATTATTAGTATGATGAGTTTTCAAAAGAAAGCAAGGGACAAAAAAAAGTAGAAAATCTGTTGTGACATCATGATACACAATTCAAAGTCAATGATCATTATCTTAAATATGAAACTGACCTGATCAATCTTATTAATTACGGCACGTTAAGGGGATATTCAAAGATGATGTTTTAAAAATTAGATTAGAGATATGTATTTGGAGAAAATATTTTTAAAGAAGTTTATGATATAGTAAATAGTATAAAAAGGTGAAATATATTCAGAAAAAAATATACAAAATTGATCTTACCTTTTTTATTTTGTTATTATAAATATTTTGACATTAAAATTATCTCATTCCGATTTAAAATGAAAAAGTTATGAACTTTTAAAGTTTGAATTTTTTAAAAATGAAAAAGAAAAAAATTTAATATAAAATTAAGATTTTAAAATTCAAATAGTATTTTGAAATCAGAACCGACGCGACAAACGGGCCTTGTAATAGTAAATGAATCAGAAAAGACAAAAAACTTTTTTAATATCAGTTTATTATACCAAACATCCCCTTAATGTTTTCAAATATTATTGTCATTTTTCATGTTGCTCAGTCTTTTAGTTTATTGTCGTTTTCCTTCTTGATGCCGTTTTTAGAAGCTTTTCTTTTTTCGTGACGTTGTTTAATGCATAAAACTTGATGAGTTTATTGTCGTTCACTGCTCATTCTTACTGGTGTCGTTGCAATTTATATCTGTATATATAAATATACACACACATATCTATATTTTTATAAAGGCTGCCGTTTTATTTTGATATCGTTTCCACATTGCTTACTCTTTTCATTTTGGATTATGCTCATTTATAGCTTTGAAGTTTACAAATTATAAAAACTCTCACTTTATTTTTGAATTTTGAATTCATCCCCATTTATGTGAATTTTTGTTAAACATAGACGTTAAAAAAAAGAAAAAGAAAAAGAAAATTAGTCATACTAAAAGAAGTTTGCTAGAATATTTGTTAAAAAATAAATTTAAAAAAAAAACTCACATGACTACACTTAACTCACTTTTTTTTTCTAATGTTTTTAACTGAACTTATAAATAAAAGACTATATCAAAGTTCAAACGAAGCAAGGAAATTTTTTAAATTTAATGGGCAAAATAAAAATAACCCTAAAATTCAGATATATAAATAAAATAATCCATTTTATTTTAGTTTCTTATTTAGTGGAACTCAGAGATGAGGAGATTCAAACTCTACATTTTATGATAGAATCGGATATAAAATTACCGATAAGTTATACATACAATCATCCTTTCATTTTAATCTTGGTGTCAGTGTTGTTGCTGAATATTATCTCTTGACCTGTCGAAGCTAAGATTGTACCTAATGAGTGGCAATTGGTATACCAACTCATACAACTAATTCTCAACAAATTTCCATTAAAGAAGCTATGCACTTGGTGAGTAATACAAGTTATTTGACTACATTTCTGGACCCTTCTAAATATTTCGAGTGTTCTTAACAACTTTCTAGGATTTCAGAGACAAAGATAAGTTCACACTTGACGCATCGCACAAAAATATACTTCTGAATATTTCAGAGTCAAAATATAATTCTGTCACATCATTTGAATTCTTGAATATACTTTGAAGATCAAATCAACAACGTAAAAGCAGTTGTAGTTAACAAAACAAGATGTCATTTAAATATCTACATCAATCACTCTAATACAAATACGAAGAACAAATACTTATTACAACCTGATACACAAAAATACCAACATTGAATAAAAACTTTACAAAATATAAAACTCAAAATAAAATAAAATAAAAGGCATGCACACTAACCCCAAAAAATGCATTTCAATATGTCTTTGGTGTACCATAGTAAGAAGCAACAACATCTCATTCCCATTTGGTCCTGATCTGATGAGTGTGCCTGAACTTATGAGTAAGAGCCAAACTCCCATCCGTTCTCTTCAAAACAAATCTCTCAACCAAAACATAACACCCGAATCTCTTCCACACGCTCGACCCGCCACAAAATTCTTCTCTTCTCTCCACTCTCACTTCCTTTTCTTTCCCAACAACATGCCCAACTCTTTCCTGCTCCCACTTCATCCGCTCGACCAGAGCTAAACTCAACCCGACACTTGTTTCCACTCCCGAGTTATCGACGATCCTAAACCACAACACCCCAACGTCCAAATCTCTCTCATCAGCCACAGCTTCCCTCTCTCCAACCACAACCACTTCACTCTTCACAACGGCATCAACAGCCACAGAATTCCCTCCATTCGTAGTGGTGTTTCTATCACATGCGAATATCTGTTCCCAGTTCTGCTCTAGTGTGATTTCGTAGAACATCGACATCCTCTTCTGATCTCTCATTGTTTTCGGTGTTCCTTCTTTAACAAACATGAAAGGGGAGTACCACTTCCCCACCACCACGGGCTTGGATTTCTCACAAGCTAATGAGAAGTCGAAATCTGGAAGGCGGGTTCTGAGTTCTGCATTTAGGCCTTGCGCATCACCAAGGTGGAACTCGGGGCCCTGATCTATAGAAATGTGGAGTTTCCATCCTTCTCTCCTTCCCAAGTATCCAGGAGCATATCCATCCGGGGCAACGGAATTCGTCTCAAAATCGCTACCCCACGGGGAGATTTTCCTTCCGTGAAGAGAGATCTCCATTTGTTGGTACAAGTCGTTGGGATCAAAACGTTCCGGTTGTGTATCTGGAGCGTAGCTGTAAAAGCAGCAAGTTTCCAGTTCCTCTTCAGTGGAGCATACGAACGCTTCCCTGTAGAGAAGAAAACTAATGTGAGTTCACTGATTGTTACAAAAGCTTAAGCAAACAAATTCAAAGAAAAGGCTAACACATAACATAAAATTCAGAGAATGTAAATAAGAGGTTAAACTCCAAAACCATCTAACCTAACCTTCAATAGTATCTAGTACTATGTATGAACAAAAAGGGTGAGCTTTAAAAATTAGGAAAAATTGACTCAGCATTTGAACTTGACTCCTACTTCGGAGATGTACTAACATCACCAATGGTCATCATCATAATTGTCGTGTTGTGTCAAGTCTAATTATACAATTTTTTTTTTTATCCCACCACGGTCGACTGATTAATACACTAATCTGAAGATTGTTTCGAGAGTTTGTTAGATGTAGCTCTTACAGTAAAAGTGAACCACTCACGTATGTTCTTTTGTTCCTAATTCCATTTTTATATTCCTCTCATATAGTAGGAATTGGGGCTTTAAATTCCCACGGTAGCTTTCAATTTTCAATTTAAAAACTATCTAGTCCCTATCCAAAAAAAAAAATTTTTTAAATATTCCCAAATCTCAAACAGTGTCAATCTGTAAATAAATCACAACAAGTATGGAAATTTCCCAAAAAAAGATTAAAAATTGGGAACGAACATACCCTCTGTCCTTGCCGAGGGGATGAACAGCATAGTAGCGATTGGAGGACAAGGGCTGACCGAGAACAGGAACGAACCAGACACTGTGGAAATGCAGATCTCTGTCCCGAGCCAAGCCCTGAGAGTAGTAAATCTCGACATTCCTGTTCTGAGGAATCGGGAGGCTCCTGATCCTGTCGCTCTTCGCCGCCCGAAGCAGCACGTCGGCTGCTCGTCCAACACCACCAGAATCCCGGAGTTCGGACCCTCCTGGCGGAGGCTCCGACAGAGCGGAAGGCGTTTTTTTGTACATGGAAAGAGGCCTTGTCACATACATTTTTCTGACAATGATTGGCTCAACTAGCTAGTGTTTTGCGTGGTGTTGGCCTGGTTTCGAATGTGTGCTTTCGTGAGGAAAAGGAAGGAAATTTTGTGGTGAAAGAGAAGAGAATAATGTGTGTTGTATAGTGCTCTGGGTTAGTATTGGTTAATAATGGTTTTATTTAGGGGGTGTTTGGTGTGTTAGTTTGAGTTGAAATATTTTAGTTGTAATAGTAAATTTTTTTGAATTTTCAGAAAAGACAAAAAAATTTTTGGGAAAAAGACAAAAACTTTTTAGGAAAAAGACAAAAAAAAGTTTGAAATGAGATGAAAATGAGATGGTATCCATACTCCCCCTTATAAAAGGTGGGACGGTTCGCCATTGGACGACAAGACTGGCGGTCAACGCATTTGAGAAGCTGGCGAATTTGAAGTTTTGTTTTGTGTTATTTTATAATCGGTACGTCTCAACACCGATAAACGAGGACGTACGAGGCGTGTTTTTTTATAATTGATAGAATCATTCTTTCGATTAAGAGACGGAAACCATTAGCACCAAGTGCATGTTTGATTCGTCGGTTCAAATTATTAGTTTGAACTGATTTTTTTATCTTTTTCTTAACAGTTTTTTATCTTTTCTGAAAAGTCAACAAAAATTACTATTGAAACTTAAAATTTCCAACTAAAACTGGTGAACCAAACGGAATCTAAGAATAATCATTGCGCCGTATATAAATAAATCTAGTGATATATCAACATAAATATTATAGAGACACAACGCAATCGAATAGGATGTGGATACAAAATCGGAAGGTAAAAAAATCACTTTCATTATGATAAAGCATAATCAGAAATACACCAACAACTATTAACAACCATCACAACCATCGTGGAAATAACATCGTTTTTACTAGAACTAAACCAACACGACCACAACAACACAACCATAAATATAGATTTTGCCGTCAATACAACCTTCAATCTTCAATGAGCAAACCAAGACTTCTCTTCTAGTACCGGAAGTCCATAGGCTAACCAAGGGCAATGCCGGACTCCAATTCAAAGAGATAAAGATAAGCAAGCAAATTCCTAAAGCACCCTCGAGAGAGGTTTAACATATAAAATTTTTAATGATTATTAATAACTTAAATAAAATTAACTTCTTTTATTTTCAGTTTATTAAAGTATATTATCTAATTTGTAACTTATCAAATGTATATCGATGTAGTCGAAGTGTGTAACAAATTCGGCTGCAACGGTCAATATATGCCCCCCACCTAAAAAAAAAAACACCCCCATTTCTCAAGGAAAATCAAAAATACCAAAAAATATATATATATATATATATATGTTTGTTATAGAAAAAAGTAATCCGACAGGTTGTAACTTAGGCACCGTTTAGTGAAACGGTTTGAGTTGAAATTTTTAAATTTGAGTTAGTTGACTTTTTCAAAATTAGTTATAATTTTTATTGACTTTTCAAAAAAAAAAAAAAAACAAAAACAAAAACAAAAACTAAGATGAAAAATTTGAGTTTAAACTCATTCACCAAACGAGATATTAGTCTTTCTTTTATTCTATTTTTTTTCCCTCTCTCTTTTAAAATTTTTGATTCTTCACTTTTTCTTTTCTTTTCGTTTACTCTTGTGGTTTTCCTTTATAAGATATTTTTATCTTTTCCATAAAATATGGTGTGCACGTATAAACTTCCTTTATTAATATTAGATCCATGACTCTCTTTTCTCTTTTTAAATCAAATGAAGAAGTTATAAATCTTTCACAATACTAAAGATGAAAATTCAAAGGAACATATTTTCTTCCTTTTTCTTTAATATATATAAATATATGTTGAGCTTATGAGTTGTCAAAAAGAGAAGGAAAAAAAAAAAAAGATCAAAAGGAAATTCAGCGGTGCTGAACAATTGGAATGAAGAAAGTAATAATTATTTTAGTTGTTGAATAATTCATAATACTTCATTGCTGTAAAGTTGTGATATATGCTTTCCACCAAGTAGAATTCAATGGACATGTACTATGTATATATATAAAGACTAAAAAGGGGTGTTCCATATATACGCGTTGATCTGATCTAATTATAATGCTAAAAAGTAATAATCTAGTAGGGCAGCGCAACTTTTCTTCACCAATAGGTAGTCGCCGTGTTGAAGAATGTTTGCAAAGTATTCAACATGACCACCGGTTTTCAGCTTTATGAGTTTTTTGTTTCAATTGGATAATGCATTCATAAGTTGTAATTGATCGACTTTTAATTTTTCAATAGCTTCTTGCTTATCGCAATACATACATACATATATATATATATGTATCATTTTTAAAAAAATTAAGACGGTATAGATTTAAATTCTATAGATTCAAGTATAGAATTGCTGCTTGAATATATATATATATGTATATATATATATAATTCGTAGGAGTAGCTGTATATTTAGTAAGTAAGAATAGAGTCATCCATGATTAAATAAGGCTAATTTCATTACTGAGTTTTTCTTTTTATTAATTTTGTCGCTAAAAATTTTACATTTTTTCTCATTTATCTCCATTGTAATGTGATTATCCCTATATAAATCCTCCTAAAAACTTTGGCTTTGTTTGCCTCATCATCTCATTTCAACTCAAACTGTACTTTTTTTTGTCTTTTTCCTAAAAAGTTTTTGTTTTTTTCTCAAAAAGTTTTTTGTCATTTCTGAAAATTCAAAAAAATTTACTATTACAACTAAAATATTTCAACTCAAACTAACCAACCAAACACCCTTATCTTTTGATATATACTCTCACTGTTATAATAGATTGTCTCCGTTATTGTGTTCTGATCATATATAAATTTTTAGTTTGGAAAACACAAACAAAAACAAAAAACTGAGAACTCCCATCTTGAATGTAATCTTTTTTAAATTTTTCCATATTAAAAAAAAAAAGTCCATCCTGTGGAAAGATATAAAATTTAAAAAATAATAATAATAAACAAATTGAAAAAGTGTCGGCGCCAAAGCACTCAACGGCTAAAGATGTTAAAGCTTAGGAAAAGAAATATACAAGAAAACAAAGCAAACTATTTTCTGCATTCTTAAACTTAACAACAAAAAGAATTAGGGGCAAGCTGCCCCCAAAAAAAAATAATAATATTATTAGTATCCCATATTAAACAGTTTCTTTGCTGATTTTATTTCCAAGAATTAAAGATGGAACAGCTAAAGCGGCCAATTCTTATCTTCAAATTTATGATTGCTTTTATGGCCTCTTCGTCATAAAAAACCAAACCTAAAAATTAATACAAACATTCCTGGCTTCAATTATTTCTCGTTAGATCTTGGACTTATTAGGGAATAAGTTGGTAAATTCTCAAACGGCTTGGGATAAGATATTAGATTTGATCGAAATGACATTAAAATAATAAATATATATAACTTATATGATTAGGAAGGAAATTAAAAATATATTTTAATGGGAGTGTATACTATTTAAAAGGAAAAAGAAAAAGAAAAAACTAATAGCATCAAAGTATAAATTTACCAATGGGTGAAATCTTAATGGGGTTATGTAGAAAATCCGAGGGCTATGTAATAATTTTATATTTTTCGGGTGCAGGGGGATAACAAAATAATAAAAGTTTTGGGGTTAAATTAAAAAAAAAAAATTTCAATGGGGGCTACAGCCCCACTCATCCTAAGCTAAATGTGCCCCTAGTTATGACATTATTCTAATAATATGATCTAACTATTCAAAACAGAATTCTAACAGTAGAGAATCTTTCTATATATTATCATAGAATTCTTAAAAGGTGTTACAATTAAAAAAAAATTTTTTTTTTGCTTTAAGGAATAGTGGTGTTAAATAACACAACTAATGGAAAATTGAATCCATCCTTTATTTGTTTGTGGTGTTAAAATACCACACACCACCGATGTCATTTAATATTATTTTATAATCAGTATTGAAAAAAAGGACTAGGACTTAGCGGACAAGGGAAAAGGGAGCCCAGCCCGACCAGCCTAGTACGAGCTAGCTCCAGCCAAACATAGATAGAAAAAAAAAAAAAGAAAAGAAAAAAGATGAATTGCGAACAAATGATCCGTGAAATCGGACCCATATTTACAGCTCTATCTATGATTTGGGAATATGATTTAAAACTTGAAAGTACACTGCATTCACTGCAATTTTGGGCCGTGCAAAGTAACTGTAGGAGGTTTTGCCGTTGCAAGTCCAAAAAAGGCAAAACATGTATCAGAGAACTAAACAAAAAAAAAAAAAAAAAACAATTTATGAGCCAGTTACTTCCTGCTAGTTTTGCCGACCAAGGCATGCTCATCAAGCACTTAAAAACGAGGAGAAGAAGGGGAAAGGTGAAGAGGGTCAGGTCCAGGCCCAGCAGAATCTGTGGTAAAGTGTTAATAAGATAAATAAGTAATGACACAGAGAAGAGCAGTGAGCCCAAAATATATATATATATATATATATTATTATTAATTAATAAATTAAAAAAAGGACAATAGACAAGAGACAGACCAACAGCAGAACTCGCGCCAAAAATAGGGACAAATGGAAAAACCAGACAAACATTTGCCTAACTTGATAGATACGTATACCTGTATACTTGGCCAACACGCTTGTCTAATGCCCTCTATTATCTTACATTTTGGCATAGAAAGTGATACTTCTCTTTTGCTTGCTCTACTTTTTGCAGAATACACTTCCTTTGGATTAGGAAAATGTACAACCCTCTGGCCTCTGTTCGGATGACATCCAATTTCCGCTATTGAAAAATTATAAAAAAAAAAAAAAAAAGTGTTTCTTTCGAATTTTTTTATTATTTTGAAACAGAAAAATTATCTCATTTTCAAATTTATTTCGTACAGTACTCTTTTAGAAAAGAAAATTAATATTTTTTGAAATTTTCTCACAATACGTTAATCTTAATACTATTTTTTCTCATTCTAAACAACTTTTTGTTAAAAAAAATATTTTACACATCTAAACACTATTTTATTTTCAAAAGAAATACTTTTTCATTTAAAATTTAAAAAAAAAAAAAACCACTAGATCATCATAGATTTCGTAATTTGTATAGTTCTCATGTTATTTTATAATTCAAAATTATGTTTTACTAATGTGGTATCTAGCTTACATTTGACGTGGGGCTTAGAATAAAATTTTTAAATTAAAATTGATTGATTTTTTAAAAATTAGTGATCATTTTTTTTACTTTAATAAAAAGAAAAAAAAACTAAAATGAGAAACTTGAATTTAGATCTGAGAGGCAAATGAACTTTTTATAATTGATTGCCTAGTTTTCTTTATCTCGTGGGTCTCGTTTAAGTAAATGGAAACGAATTTTGACGTTAGACTAAACTTTTTTTGTGACGTAGCTTTCCTTCACTTGGATAATCTTGGTATGTGTGTCAATTGTTTTTGGTTCACTTGAAACTTGAAAGATCAAGGTCATATTGCCAATAGCTATGGCGAATAATATTTTCCCCAATTCCAAAACCCACCCTTATACAATCAAACAAGTAAAACCTCCCCTAATCCCCACTTTATTTGTTTTCCACTTTTTTTTTTTTATGCTAACAGAGATTTTTTTTTTTCACTTTGTTTTTTTTTTTTTGGTGGAGATATATATATATATATATATTTACTTTGTTAAAGCAAAAGGAGCAATATTCTATCAAATTATTGTGGGATGATACACAAGCTCTGAACTTTTTACCATTATTTTAGAGTTGCAACCTGCATGCCGAAACTCAACTAGCACATAGTGCGTTTGGATCACATATTGTTTTTAAATATTAAAAACAATGTAACTACTTTAATACGAGTTTAGATGTCATATTTTCATATTTGATTGTATGGATTCTTGAAATGTATGTTTGCTTATCAACATGAAAATACATTTTGAATACATGTAAAAGTAAAAAAATGTGTTTAAAAGATGTATGTTGAAATGTTTGAATCTAGATGCCGAATAATATTTGTATTAGGATTCGTTTAAAAAATTATGTATTCAAATACAAAATTCTAACAACCAACTAAATATCATATTATACGATAAAAATATTTCAATTGAATGTATGATCCAATCAAAACGTCCTACATTTAAAATATATAAACAAGAACACATATCTCTTACAAGACAGATGGATATAATAATATTAAAAAAAAAAATAAATGGATTCATAAATGAATTGAAAGGCACATCGGAGGTAAAATAATGTATAAAGAAACAAAAATGTCCCATCAAAAAAATAGTCAACCAAAATTTCTTCCTATGAGAAGATAAGAACGAAAATGGTATAAATAACCAATTACATCTGAAAGGAAAGAATGGAGAAGTGCATTAATCACACGCTAACTCCATCTAGTTAAGAAGATGCGGAGTTTTTATCAAAACATTATGGTGATGAAGTTGCTTAATTACTCAGCTCATCTGCAAACACCTACTTCATCCCAAAAATGTCCCATCAACCCATTCTCTCACATTCTCTCACTCTATTAATGGCAGAAGTTGGTTGGTCCTCTTTCATTTGGACATTAAAAATTTTATCTAGTTTAATCATGACTAGATAGCTTGAACTCATATTCTATTCCAACATAATTACAGAGAAGGCTCGTGAATATATACAAATGTGCAATTTTCTGTCAATAAAGTTAAAAGCATAAATGAGCTATTTTTTCTCTAAATTTACTTAATCAAGATGTATGTAAATACAAAAAGAGTAGAGACTAGTTTGCTACAAATGGAAGAAAGTAACAAAAAAAAAAAAACGCAAAAAAAGATCATAACAAACTCATGGTTCATTGTTGTATGCTAAAATAATCAAACAAGCTTCTTTCTTACTTTCTTTATTATCTCTACTACAATTTCTTTTTTGTTTTTGTTTTTTTTCCCATTTTTTTTTACCTCATGTTTTGAACATAAGATCTTCATCCTTCTTGATTCCACTTCCCATATGGTGCTTGAAAATCCATCTCCAACCCTTCAAGCTCTTCCTTCCTTTCTTCAACCCTCTGTCATTGACAGTAATTCTACAAGAACCTCCTCTACTAAAAACCCCATGTTCACCACTCTCACCATAACCATTTCCTCCATAATAACACTCATTAGTACTACTTGTTCTCATGCTTCCAAATGCAGATTCCGATGAGTTTGTGACGAAGTGTTCCGATGGCAATGGCTTCGAAGTCGGATTCAAATTCGGATTCGAATAATTCGAATTCGACTCGGCCGAGTAGTCGAGTTTCAAGTCTATGAAACCCGACTCGTCCATTCCATTGAAATAATCGCTTTCCTTGAGAGAGAAAACTCTTCTGTTCGTACCAAATTGATCCACATCGGAGTAATAATACCCGCCGCCACCGCCGTCGAATCCACTTTTTCTGGGTTCGGCTTCGCTGAACCCGCTTCTCCTGCCGGAGTCCAGAACCATACACGCCGTCACGCTCGAGCTTCTCGCGCCGGAGATCGAGCTCCTAGCGCCGTCGTCGGACCCGAACCAACCGCCGGCGGCGGAGGGGCCACCGCCTCCGCCGCCGCCCCTGAAGCTGCAGAGAGATCTCGATCTCGAGACGGCGACGTGATCGACGACCCACATCTCGGCCTTCTCCGGGTGGTGGTCCTTTTCCTTCTTCTTTCGGAAGAACTTGCCGAATCGCCAGAACCCATTTCGCCGCTTGATGTCCACGCAGCTGCTGTTGCTTCTCCGGAGGAAAAGAGCACCATTGTCGTCGTTTTCGAGGTCGAGGTGGGTGAGGTTGTTGGTGGTGTCGTTTTCGGTCTTGGGGGTGTGGATTTTGGGCTTGGAGGAGTTTTCGTTTTCGATGAGGAAGGAGACTCGGCCGACGCTGCCGACGTCGACGGTGCAGGAGTTGCGGTTGGAGGAGATCTCGGAGCAAGAGCAGGAGGAGAGCCGCTGTTCGCCGCAGTCGGAGCAGACGAGCTTGATCAGACGGTCCTTAAGGCAGTAGGCGCAGATTCCGACCGATGAAGAAGACGGGTGTTTCTTGCATGGCAAGTCAGAGGTCGAGTAGTATTCATCCATGTCTTCCTTTGCTCTGCCTCTGTCTCTCTCTCTTTTTTTTTTACCTTCTGATTTGCAATTCCTTGAATGGGTTTTTTTCTTTTTTTCTTTAGGAGGAGGGAAAGGAACAAAAGGGGGAAATTTTGGTTTTGGGGACTAACAAAAATTAAAAAATTAAATAAAAAAAAAAAAAAAAAAGAGGTCTACAAAGGGTTCAAAAGAGCTAGAAAGAAGGGGGCTACAAGGGAAAAGCAAAAATGTGGGTTTTGTGAATTGAATTGAATTTGTTCATACAATTGAGAAGAGAAGAGGGAAAGAGACATAAAAATGTTTGTGTTTTTGTTGGAATTGAAGAAATGAGAAAAGTGAGGGAGTGGTAGTGTAGTAGTAGTACTACTACTACGAGATTAGAGTGATTGAAATTGATGGATTACTGAGGCGTCACCTTTACGTTTGCTTTCTGGCAAACAGTTAGAGAGAGAGGAAAACAAAAAGCAAACAAAAGAAAAAGAAAAAAAATGAGAAAAGAAAAGAAAAGAAAATGTGAGCTAGGCAAATGGTAATATGCATTTTTTATTGTTAAATTTAAAGGAAATTTTAAAAAAATACAAAATCCGATGAAAATCTATGTCGGTTTAATGATATATTGTAATAATTATTACTATAATCAAATTCAATTGATGTTTAGTTAGTTAATTATTAAAGTGAAATTCATTTAAATGTTTATATTTCACAGCAATTCAACCCATATCTAAATTTAAATTATAATCATTTTTCTACTTAAATGAATACAAGCATTTAGTTAGGAATGATTTTTTATCTGGTATTATTATAAGTGATAGATTTATCCAGTATAGGTATCAATTGAAGTTCAGGTATCTAACTTCAACGTGTAATATTTCTTGTTCATTATTCATAAGAAATCTTTGCATTCCTATATTTAATACAAAAATGTAAAATTATATATTTGTTTAGTTATACATAAAGTTATATTATAATTATTTGAGCAGTAGTCTTCCATAAAATGATTCCGAATATGAAACTAAGCCATCGGTTAGATTACTTATTCAATTTGGTTTTGATTCAAATGCAATATATCTATTTTTACATCCACATAGTTACTCAACTATATACAAATATTTGAATATTTCCATATTTCACAATCATTAAACTTAAATATAAATCCGAAATTTTTATTTTCTTTGAAATCTATATCACATCCATTTTTATAGTCTTACATATTCACATGTTTCTTTTCAGTAAAAATTATCTAAACATACATTTAATTTAAACATTTAATTTAAATTCTATATTTAAATAAATATACTAAACCTTATATAGACTATCATTAAATTTTCAAAAAAAAAAAAAAAAAGGTGATACGAGAGAGCAGTAGCTGTTTTTGTTTCTGCAGGCATTATTGTGTGTGTGTGTGTGAATGTTACAGCAAACTTGAGTAAAAAAAAAAAAAAAAAAAAAAAAAAAAAGCTTCTTTTGGTTCGTTAGTTGAGTTTAAAAATTTTAAGTTTGAGTTAAAAATTTTAAATTTGATTTAAAATTTTGTCATAAAAAATAAAAACTTTTTCAGAAAAAGATAAAAAAAATTTCAAAAAAAATAAAAATTGAGATAAAAAATACATTTTAATTAAAAATGAACTAACGAACTAAATGCCTTCTTGATCTTAAAAATAAAAAAATCCCAATGAAGATTAGGGGTTTCTTTGGTTGGTTAGTTTGAGCTGAAATATTTTAGTTGTAATAGTAAATTTTTTTGAATTTTCAGGAAAGACAAAAAACTTTTTGAAAAAAAGACAAAAATATTTTGAGAAAAAAGCAAAAATAAATACAGTTTGAATTGGAATGAGATGATGAGGCAAACAAAGCCTAGTAGTAGGAAAACACTCACTGCACATCCATTTCTAAGGGGGACTTTGGTGGAGTAGTTTGAGTTGAGATTTTTAAGTTGGAATAGTAAATTTTTTTGAATTTTCAGAAAAGATAAAAAATTTTTTAGGAAAAAGATAAAAACTTTTTAGGAAAAAGATAAAAAAAAATTTGAGTTGAATTGGTTGAGTTGGTTCATAAACATCGATACAAATAAACCTGTCCCCACCACCCCCACATCCAACCAACAGTTCCCTGCAACATTGAAAAAAATAATAATAAAAGAAAGAAAATAAAATAAAAGTCCCCACTTGACTTAACAGTCATTAAATCCACCGGTCCATATCCATCAATCTCTCGTCACTTTTCCTCTTTTTGCCTCTCTTTTCTTCCCTTCCATTTTTCATTCATTCCCTATTCTTCTCTCACTTGCACTTTGACTTTTTGAATGCCAAAAATTCGAAATCAAATTGCCTTGTATCAACGCCCAGCAGAGTTGGCTTCACCGCAATGGTTCATGGGGTTTCTCTCTCCTCTTTCTCTCTCTTAATGGTTTTTTCAGACCTCTTTGGTGTGTTGTTGGTGGGATTGGAGTGATGAAAGTTACCCATCACAGTAGCATGAGTGAGCACGCATATCCATTTGTCCAGTTTCTTTATTTATTATTTATCTTTTTTTCACTTTTTTTTCTTTTTTTTTTTTGGTTTTAAACATTCTTATGAATATCATTCATTGAGACACAATCTCATAGCATGTCGTTTTCTTCCTAGACCTTGAGCACGTGTCCCACCGACAAAACCTTCTTTTCTTTTGAACCTACCTACGTAAAGGACTTAAGAACCAGCTGGGGTCGCTTCTTTATTTCTTTTTCTTTTTTCTTTTTTTTATTTATGTAAAATTCTAAGAAATTGATGATTCTATGATAATCATATGTCCTTATAAAAATAAATAAACTATACATTCTAATATCACTTAAATATGAATATATCTATAAATAATACGAGATCTTTTGATATTAAATATAAAAATAAGATTATAAAAGTAATTCAGTATGAATATAACATTTAAATAATAAATAATATCATTTTAAAAAGAGACATGAATCGCTAACATCTAACATGTATGTATGTTAAGGTGCACATATCATAATGATGTAGGTGAGAAGTAATAGTCAACTCCATCCACGCGTTGCTTTGTGCTCTAATCAAAGGGCCTCCTTAGAAATAAAATAAAATAAAAATAAAAATCTCCCGAAATTAAGTTAGGACATGATGATCTACTACTACTACTATATGTGTGACACATTTCATGTAGCTTTGACGTGCCGTGGGGGAGTAGAGCAAGTCTCTTTCTTTTTTTTTTTTTTTTTTTTTTTTTTTTGTCTATTTCCTAGCCCTAAAATCTTGAAAATATATCAGTCACACGGGTTAGGTTTTAGCGTCCAGAAAAGTGTTGCATCAAATCTGACATGAAATCTATGTTATTGGAGATTTCGTCGTAGGAAATGACCTTTTTGTCCAAATCCATAGATACTAGAGGCCGTGATATAAGGGCCGGTTGAAACATAAATTCGAGTTGAAATTTTAGAAAGGTGTGTTGAAAATATTAGCTTGGTTGAAATGTGATTGAAAGTTAATTTGATAGTTAAAAGATGTAAAAGTTTAAAATGTGTTCACGTAAAAAAAAAAAAAAAAAAAAAGGGAATATGGATATTGTTTCATTATTTTCGTTATTATAAGTGATGGGAAAAAAGAATAATTTTATTTTTATTTGAAATAATAAAGTTATAAATTTTTAAATTTTGGTTCTTAGAAAAATATAAAAGAGTTAAAAAGAGATGTGAGATATGTCTTATAGTTAATTGGAGTTTGAGTTTTTAAAAACTGACCTAAAAAACATAGGTTGGAGAAGTGTTTTCAAGTGGACTATAAATTTCATGGTAAATTCATTATAATCTTTTGGGGAGATTGTGAAACAGAGGCACCCATAAACCTTAGTTGTACAATTTAAATTAAACAGTATTTATAATATGCTTTTTTACACCAGTATACCTTGAATTTATCATTCAATTATAAGTTGTATCATAAACTTTTAATTTCGATAATTTACACTCTAAAGTTATGAACTTGCAGTAATTTACTTCTCATTGGTTACAATGTTGATTTTTTTAATGAAAATTGATACTTAACTTACATATAAGTTGTTATTAAGAGTATTAAAAGGTCATTTTTAATCAATATTAACCCAAATTTATATTTAAAATGAAGTTAGTTGAAAATTTTCTACTTTGATAATACTTAATTAAAGATCTTAATCTAAATAAATTTAGATTAAATAGATAAAAATAATCATTAATGTTATTAATCAATGACTTATGTACAAATCAAATATTAATTTTTTACAAAAGACTAATATTCTTATTAATGAGGGGTTAATTGCTATAAATTTGTAAGTTCATAGTGCAAATTATCAAAATTAAAAATTCAAGGTGTAAATTACAACTGCGTGATAAGTTCAAGATGCACTAGTGCAAAAAAAACAAAAAACCTTTATACTATAAATATGATATTATTATCCAAAAAATTCTTTCATAGTTTCCAACTTATATAATTGATATCGTTTGATTTAAATATATTAGATGCAACAAATGATCCAATTAGAACTTAAAGTAGGGTACTAAATCATTGAATCTCTTAAGATTTGGGAATGTACATAAGAAAATTTTTTTTTTAAGCATCACACATCCTTTGTTTTTCGTTATTGGATGATTAAAAGAGAGATTTGAGTTGTTTAAAAAAAAAAGCTGTCAATTGATTAAAATCGAAAGAAAAAGGAATGGTAAACGAAATTATTTTTAAGTATCAATCAATGACCGAGATTTGGATTGCACGTATGTTCAAAAAAAGTTGGATGCACTTTGAAGTCCTACTCAAATTTCGAATGTTGCACACCATCTTGAATTTAAAAAAAAATTCCCTTCATTTCAACTTCAAAATACACTTTTTTAGTTGTCAAAATCCGTAACAAACAGTTTTTCCCCTCCCAAACACTCATCTATTTTAGATTCTCAATTCAAATACAAAATTTTCAATTTAAGATGATATCGTATTTCATCAATGTCGTTACCATGATCAAATCAGACGGTTATCCTTGGTTTTCTTTCTTGATTATCACTTTTGCAGCCTTCAAGCTAGAGGGATGGTCTTTGTGGGATTCCATGGAAGCACAAGACTTTCCCTTTTACACCTTTCTTCCTCTTTTTCTTGAACATATAGTAGGCTTTCTTTCTAATCATGGACTGCCACAACAAAAGGAAAGTCGCAAGTTTCAAACTCTATTGACAGAAAATGTTTCTTGTTAGTTTCTATTATTGCCCAATTAGATAGCTGTTAGAAAAAAAAAAATGATTTGACATATTGAAAATAAGTTCCAAAAAAAAAAAAAAAACCTTCATAAATTAGTTAGAGAAAATGAAAATCCTTCCAACCTAAACTTGAGTGACAACTGACAGCTTAATTAGTACATTCATTTGTCTTCTCCTTGAAAACTAAAAAAAAAAAAAGAAAAATTATCCAAATGTAGATTTGGGTTTCATGGGTTATTAGTTTAAGGGGGTGGATGGTTGCCAACCATTTTCATCTCATTTCAAACTTTTTTTTGTCTTTTTCCTAAAAAGTTTTTGTCTTTTTCCCAAAAAGTTTTTTGTCTTTTCTGAAAATTCAAAAAAATTTACTATTACAACTAAAATATTTCAACTCAAACTAACACACCAAACACCCCCTAAAAAGAAAAAAGAGAAAATATATATTGTGTTCAGAAAAGAAAATTAAAAAAAAAAATATTGCGGAGAAAAAAGAGGGTGCAAACGGGTACAAGCACGTCTGGCTTTGGGGAATAATAGCAAGGTGGCACGCCCCACGCATGCAGCAATATCACCATGCATCATGGGGCTGCATAAACAATTGTTTGAGAGATTTTTTATTTTTTATTTATTTTTTTCATTTTTAGTTTGATTTAGTTCATAATTATTATTATTTTTTTCTTTTCTAAGGATTGGTGATAATCATGATGTTTCGTTGGTCTGCCTTCACTTAATTATTTTGTTGTTTTCCAAATGATAAGGTTTAAAAAAATAATTTATTGGGATCTCAAGGCCTAATTTCAAAAAAAAAAAAAAAAAAAAATCTTAAAACAACGTTGAGTGACCAAGAAATTTTTGTGATTGCTTTCTTTAGAATGTGTTAATCCAATCATTAAGTGCAAAATTTCACCTAGAGTTTTGTAAAACATTTTTTTTGCTGTCTGACATGCACTTTCTTTGGGACCCATCACTTGAAATATGTGTGTTTTTTTTAATTTAAAATTTTTATTTATTTTTTAAAGGCCTACTCTAAGGTTTCTATATTCATTTGCATGGCTCCACAAGCATTCCCCTAGTGATTCTAATTTCAGGCTTTCCTCTGTTCTAATTCAAATTCCACCCATCCCAACTCCTCCATTTGAAAGGAAAAATTAAATACAAAATAAAAAATAAAAAAGAAAAAGAGAGAGAGAGAGGCAAAAAGAAAGCCTTTACTCAATCCTCACATCATTGTTTTAGAATAAAACTTTTTTGGACCCCAATTCTTTATTTTTAAAAGAAAAATCAGGTTCATGCAACTCTGCTTGCATTGGAATAGGTTTTATCTTTATCTTTTTTTTTTTTCTTTTTTTTTCTTTTTTTCAATTTTTTTGCTGTATGTCACTTTATTTGGCACTTGATTTAAAAAATGATTATAGAACCCATGTGTGATCTAAGTAACTTTGAGAAGCTACAAAAAGAAATCAGTCACCTAGAGGGTGACAATGTACCATTTTTTAAAATTAAAATGAAAAGAATCTATTAATCCAAGCTTATAAATTGTGCAACATGTCCTAATTTTCTCGAAAAATTATCTAAAGAAAAAATCCAGAGGCATACCCTTCATTCGGGGGACATAAAGATTTATGTCTTTTTTTACATCGATAAGATTTCCGCCTTCATTTTTTTTTTATCGTCTTAGAAAAACAAAATTTGAACAAAGGCACAAAATTGAAAAAGTGAGTTAAGGACGGCATCCGTAATTTAAGTTGTCAATAACAGCTCAAGACTTTTTATAATTTTTAGTTTCATGTTACTAATGATCGATAAATCAATAAATTACCAAGCAAAAGCTACATTTTGAAAATTTACAATCAATATTTGCATTTTTCAAATAATTACCCTCGATTTGGGTGTAAATTAAACCTAGTACCATTTACTAAGTTCAATTATTCCTTTCTGTCTTGTTTTGTGGGTAGTTTGACAATTTTCAGCTCCACATGAATAAAAGACAGTTTTGCTTACTGATTATACCAAACAATTTTCCGTTCTTTTTTTTTTTTTTTTCCCTTCTTCTTCTTCTTCCTCCTCCTTAAAAAATGGTGTTTTCCAAATCGTCGTACATATATGGTATATTCAACTACGAACCGTTCGCCAATTCAGACTCGAAAGTTATTGGGCCTATTGAGCCCAAATCAAAGCCCATCACAGAGCACCCACACATGAAAACAGCCCATCTAAAAATCATCTCCCGCCCTCGGTAGTCTAGTCAGGTAAAAACCTCTTCTTCTTCTTCTTCTTCTCGGTTTCTCCATGATTCCTCTGCAAATCCAACAACTCCAATCTCTCTCCGCTTCCCGATTTACCCCTCTCCGTTCGTTTCTCTCTCCCCCCCATCACCTTCTCTCTCCGGTCCGCCGCCGTCCCGGGTTCCACGCTGAGTCGAGCAGGCTCTGCAGTCCTCCGCTTCCCCAAATCCCATGCTCTTCCTCCCGACCCATTTTCAGAGCCGCCAGGGCCTCAGAAACTGAGACCTGGGTCTTTAGCAATGAAGAAGGAGATGGCGAGTCTTCGTCGGAGCTCGACGACTTGTCGCCGGACGGCGCCGTGTATCGGAAGACGCTGGCGCTGGTGGAGTGCTCCATGTTCGCTGCCCTCACCGGATTGGTCTATTTCCTGAGCAATTCTCTCGCGATTGAGGTTCGTTTTTGGGTTGTCAAAAATGGGCTCTTTTTCAATTTAGCTGATAGAACCTACTATCACATGATTGTTCTTTTAAGTCTTGTTGTGTTTTTTGAGCAATTTTATGGGAATTGTCGTGGGTTGTTTTGAACTGAAAAATGGGTCAATTTTCTGTGTTAACTAATAGAATTGTAGAAGTTAAATAGAACCAAATATTTCTTTTTGAATTTTCATCTTACTTAGGACACTACTTTTCCTTAATTTTTGAGAAGTTCTTTCGGAATTGAGATTGGTTGTTGTAAATTGAAAAAAGGGTTATTTTCAATTTAGTAAAAGAGCCAAGTGATGATAGGTTTGAGTTGTTCTTTTCGCTGTAAATGCGGTGCTTTCTGCTCATTTCCTGGCATTGGAGTAGTTTTTTATGGAATTTTGTTGGAATTGAGGTCGGTTGGTTGTTTTCATGTTAGCCAATCGAATCAAATGTTTGTTTTGGGTTGTCCTTTTTACTCTAGTATGGTGCTTTCTGCTGCTTTTCCTTATTTTTTGAGCAATAATCTCGGATTTTTTTAGGTTGGTTGTTGTGAATTTTAATAATGGATTCTTTCCGCATAAGCTAATAGTACCAAATGATTAATCGTCCCAAAAAAAAAAAATCAAAATTGTACCAAATGATTTCTATTGTCCTTTTTCCTGTAGTTAGGTGCTTTCTGCTGCTTTTTCCCAACGGTAAGTGTGGTTTTTGTGCAATATTCTCTCAAGTAAAAGATGGGTTCTTTTCATAGAAGCTAGTACAACTAAATGATTGTTTTGAATTCTTCTTTTGAGGTGGTATGTTCCTTTCTGCTACTTTTTTCTAGCGTCAGTGTCTACTCTTTTGAGTAACTTATGGGAACAGAGATTGGTTATTATGAATTAAAAAATGGGTTCTTTTCATATTAACTACTAGAACCAAAATGACGCTTTATGCTAATTTTATAGCGAGAGACAGTGGGTTCTGTACCCTTTTAAAAAAAATTAAGATAGCTGTGTATAAAATTTTCGACTTCTCCGTTCTATCGAAAAAAAAAAAGAAAAAGAAAAAAAAGGATATACTGCACTTGCTATTCTGGGTACTCTTTCAGCAGTTCGTTTTTGCCTTTCTTAGTGAAGAGGGATGAATAATGGAATTTTTGTTCTGTAGTATATAATAAGGGCTACTTGGTTTCGAACTTGTAATTTATATGAGTTACTCTTCTACTTTTGTTTTCCAACTAATCACGAAGACTTGTTCACTTGGTTTGCTGAGTTAGCTTGTCATTGTGACCGACCGTATTAAAAGTTCTGTAATTGGTTTTCTGCAGAATTATTTTGGCTGTTTCTTCTCTCTTCCAATTGTGATCTCCTCAATGAGATGGGGAGTTCCGGCTGGAAGAAAAACTATGGTTTGTTATTGTAACCATCCTTAACTTGTCATGTCAGATATTTAAACTTTCGTAAATTTTTATGTATAACTATAATCTTTTATTTTGATAGGTAGCAACGACTATGCTATTACTTGTTTTGTCCGGTCCAGTAAAAGCGTTAACATATCTGGTAAGTCTACTTTCATTTTATTAGGTCACTGCATAGCAGTTATTTGTTTACTTGCTTTGATGACAGTGAGTAAATTTCGGACAGGAATTCTTTCACTTCTTATGTTCAAAACAAGTTATTTCCAAGTTCCATGAAATCTTTCGAATAATGAGACTTAATTGCACAGAGTAACCTTAGCACTTTGCCGAACTCGTTTTCTGGCAGTTGCTAGCTATCTTTAATTCGTATGTCACTTGTATATATTGTTGAGTTTAGCGGGTGTGCAGCAAAATTCTAGTCTACTTGTAATATTCAGTTTTCCCCTTTTTCAATGTACTTGATGTCACATAAACGCCTTTATAAAATCGTGGAATGGTCACAGCATCTTTGTTGACCAAAAAGTTTGGTGAAGAAGTTGAAGTGGTTCGTTGGAAGGGGCAGTAGTCTAAACGTTATGCCCCTTTTAATAATTCCATATATTTACTGATTGCATTGTTAATCAAATAAACTGATACTTGCTTCATGGCCATCTCCTGCAGCTTAAGCATGGTTTAGTTGGTTTCACAATGGGCGCTTTGTGGAGGTATGGGCCCTGATGTTTATGAATTTACGTGATTTCTTTGGTAGACAACGTGCAAACCTTGCAATAAAACTTTTGAACTTGGAAACTCTAATAGTAC
The DNA here is from genome assembly GCA_025413485.1 of Ficus microcarpa. NCBI lineage: Eukaryota > Viridiplantae > Streptophyta > Magnoliopsida > Rosales > Moraceae > Ficus > Ficus microcarpa. The sequence goes on along the minus strand of CM046385.1, from coordinate 6,848,873 downwards.
AATAACGATTTTCCATGCGAGTATTTATATGATGTGCATTTTTTGTATGCTTTATTAATATAGAATAACTCAACTGTTGATGGTTATTCTTCATACGAAAAAGCATTACGTGGAAACACTAATGCCATCAAATGATTTTTTTTAGTAGAGACAAGTGAATCAAATTAGTTTGAGAGTTGATTGAAAGGAGAGGTTTTGACTGCTCCTTTAACCTCCATATCAGTTTTTTGAAATTTCACGCATCCCTCATCTCTTCTTGTAAACAGAACTTACTTATCCCATTGTTGGATTAGTTGAAATGTGGTAGTAATTTTTTTTTTCCTCTTCTTTTCCATCGTACATCTTTTCAGGTCACGAGCAAATTGGAAGCTCTCAATTTTGATGTGCACAATTGTAGTGTTTGCTCCCTTCTGCCTCGAATTCTTTACTGCTGTTCGAAGCTAAATGTCTTTTGTTACTTATTCCCAAAAAAAAAAAAAAAAAAAAAAAAAAAAAAAAAAAAAAAAAAAAACTGACGTGTCTATGTCCACAGGTTCGAGCGTTGGGTGCTGTAGGGTATGTCTTGATATCTTCATTCCTGATTAGAGAAAACATACTTGCCTTGGTAATTAGTAATCTTTGATCCGAGTTTTTGCTTGGCACTGGCAGTACCAGGGATCCAAATTTGAGTTATTTTATGTGCTTGCTTGCAGATCACCATAAACATACATGCTTCTCTAACATTCTTGTTCACTGCATCCGGAGTTTACACAATACCATCGATGGAATTCATTTATACCCTATTCGGGGTTCTGGTATTTTCGGCCACTTAACCCTCCCCAATTCCCTTCACTACCCTTCTCTTTTCTCATTTCGCTGAAGCTTGCGTACTAAAAGAAAAACTTAACTTGACAGGTTTTTCTAAATAGCGGATCATTCGTATTCTTGTTGCACCTGTTATATTCGGTGTTCCTTACAAGGCTTGGGATGAGGGCTTCATTGAGAATGCCAAAATGGCTAGAGAAAGCTCTATAGTAGCACAGCTTACAAAACTAAAGCAAGTACATACTTGTAAGTCTGGCAATACGAGGGTTAAGTTCGTTATTCGTTTGGGATGAAGTCATCTTCGGTCGCATTCATCCTCGGTCATCTTCCGATTTTGTTAACGTCCACTGATGATCCACATCTTCAAAGTACAAAATGAGTACTTTTATTTGGAGCTTCGAGCCAGGACTTTGTACTCATTTATTATTTGGGGTCATTGCATCTTGCTAATGAACCCGTTATTGTACAATTATACTCCAACGAAAAAGAATAAAAGAAAACAGTTTATTCTTTTATTTTTATTTTTTTAAATCACCATTTGGGGAAGGACTAATGGTTTTCTTTCTTTTTTTTTTTTTTTCCGTTATTTTAAAAAAATAGTTGCATAAGCACGTGACAATCCAATTCAGTTGAACAAGACTAAACAGTTGGTGATTCCAAAATCCAAAGTAGATATAAGATGTGCCTCACAAAACTCTTATGGTACCTTCCCACCTCAAAAAAAATTTTTCCAAAGCCAAATTTTGTCCAAAATCAAACCCTAAAAACAAGTCGACAAAGAATGCTTGTACATCTGGCAACACTAATGATGAACAAATTGAAAAGAAGATACATAAATAGCCTATTCTATTCTGGAATTCAATAATAAAATAGTTTCCAATATGTAAGTGAGGATGATTTTGTTGGACTTGGACATGATCAAGTCACAACTGTCATCAATGTCGGTACAAAAAAATATTAACCGAAACATCAGCGAAGCTGCATCGGTCTTCACTTACCACCTGGATTGATAAAAAAAGCGGGTCAAAGTTCAATTACAAGCATAGATCAGTGATCGTAGCTATATGTAGAAACAACCATGAATAAGAGACGTCGGATGAAATGTAAGAAAGACATACCAAAAAGGAAATTTCGGCAGATTTAGGCTTCTTTCCTAGTTATCCTGAAATTGAAGAAAGGAATATGATTAGGAAAAGAACACCATGTTGGAGTAATTCTACAGAGGAACATTAAAACTCGATTGTGATAGAAATGTGTTGGCGAACAGGTTAAAAATCTCAAGGCAAACAGCTAGGAGTATCTCGAATGTAATACTAGATTCTCACCTGAAGCAATAAATTCCCAAGGCCGTTGTGATCTCGTGGATCACCGATGTGGCAAAGTACAAATAGAGAGCAACTGAGTTCATCAAGCGAATACTTTGTCAGTGGAACGTTGATAGTCATGATTACATAAAACAAGACTAACAAGGATCTAATCACACTTGTCAACTAAAAACTCCAAAAAGAAAATTATTATAGATTTTGTGATGTTACAAGCAGAAAAGGACTTGAAAAACTACCTTAAGAAATAATGAATTAAACAAAATACCTGTGAATAAGCAGTAACCAACAACAACCAAACCTTCATCAATTAAAGGAACTCTGCAAGAAAAGAAAAGACAGCTCGTAAATGGATGAATATCTTGATCATTAAGAAAAGAATAGATACAAAATTATAGTTTCCATGCAACATACCCATCATTCAACCTGGCCGTAAGCGCATTTGCAATAGCAAGCGGGAGATATAATAATGACTGCAAAATGAACTTATTGAAATTAGGAAGTAGCTCATATTCTTTTCCAAATAAGTTAATGTTTATAATAAAAAAAGTGGGATCCTAATTACAAAAAAGATATTCTTGAATGAACAATTTCTAAAAGGATGTGACGTACCATGCACATTCCAGTTTTCAAGCCCTTTGGTTCATCACAAAGATGGGCCAGAATCATTCTTCCCTGCAAAAATAAGCTTTTCCATTAGCGAAAATGTGACGATAAACAACTAATCCCCCAAATATTTATCTTCAAAAGAAGAAAACAATAATGGTTTGATATTGAAGGCCACATAACTCAAACAGTAATCCAAAAGACATTTGATCCGAAAGATAAAAAAAGAAACAAAAGATGATCAAGTTATAAAAGATGATCAAGTTATAAGAAAGTATATCTGACCACAAGGTATCCAAAAGCAAGTCCAGTTCCCACTACAATCAAATGTGGATATTTCGCTATGATATCCGATGGAGACAAATAATCCCTGCATGAATAACAGGGAATCAGCAAACAAAGCTATCACCACTAAAAGTAAAAAAATGCAAGAAGGAAATAAAATGTATATAATTTAGATTTACCATGTGAGCACTCCGCCTAGAAGTACAACAAAAGGATAAAGCTGACAAAGAGCCAAATTATGTCAGTTTAGCATAAAAAAGTTTAGAAGACGAGAACAAAACAAGTATAAAATTACCATTGCCAGTGCCAGTAGCATGCTTCCTTTTCTTGCCTGAACAACCTTATAAACGTTGTACACACTGCATTGAAGAAAGAGAAATATAAGATCTGGTTTGAACTTCAACAATCCAAAACTAGAACCTCGTACGACTCTAGATTCATCCAAGAGGCTAACATAGTTAAAGTCAAATAATAGTGGAGAAAGGGGAGATATTGCAATAGGTCATTTCTGTTATGTTCTAAATGGATCTCAACAACAGCGCTCACGGAATGGAGAAGATATTAAGAATTGTTTACTACAAACCACTAATTATAGGGACTGAAAATAGAAAAGAACGAAGATGTTTGTAGCAGTATAACATTGTAGTGTCAATCCTGCTTCAGCAAATGAAAATCCTGGCTACATAAGCTCAAAGCAAGGGAAAAATATATATATTCCAGAGTAGATTTCTCCTCCCCTATTCTTCCCCTCAGTGGCAAGCAACAAGCTACAGGTTCAAAGTCACCAGCTAAGAAAACAAGGCTCGGCTAAATTAAGTGGAAAATGCAATTATCCATTATCATGCATTCCAAACTATACTAAAGTAAATGCTACGTGTGACAAAAATGTCCGAAAGTTCAACAGTATAAGATCTCAAGAAATACATACTTGAATGCGAGCGTCGGTATAACAGCAAATACTATCATTACAAACAACACGACTCTGTGTGTTGGGATTTCTGAGGTACAAAGAGGGGGAAAAAAAAAGAGCATGTTAAAATAAAGAAAAAAGCAAGAGAAGTGTAAGCAATAAAAGTGACTATTTCAGGCACAAAATTTGACATGGTTTATTTCAGTAAATATCTGGGCTATCAACATAGAGATGGTCGTACCATTGAAAAAGGGGACCCAACTTAAGAAGGGCACAGACTTCCCAAATTGTTGAGCCCACCACTCAGCACCTGGAAAATAAATAAATTTTCAATTCGCAATTGACATAGACATTGTACAGGGCAAAACAAAACAAAAGACAAGTATATGAGTCTTAGCCATGCATTAAATTGCAAATTCAAAATAACTCGCCAAGAGTTGGACCTTACCGACAAAAGCTGTGAAGAAATGGACAACGTATATCAGCATGAGACCCTCCGTAGGACCATTAATAGCCGGAAGAATAAGGGTATTGGTGAAGTAACTGGATTAAAACAAAAACCACAAATACCAATTAATGAACTCTCAATAAAGTTCCACTAATACAGAGTTACAGACAAAGGAAAACTTTTGCCAAGAACTAAGATGACGCTAGGAGACTTAGCAAGAATGTTTCCTCTTCCAAAAGAAAAATAAATAAATGAAAAGAATTAATGAAAAAAAAAAAAAGAAATAAAGAAAGAAAAGAGGAGATGAATTCTGAAAAAGTGGTGCATGCATAATTGTAGACCCAAAGCCCCCATCGGATTCTCCTTCAATGTTTTGAATCGACCAACCACTATTCATTCATCTCCCCCAGGAATAGTTGGAGGACGGATAATTAAACTTTACTGCCTCATTGATACAAACTATACAACTTACTGTTCCCATGTTGCACCATAAAATGGAACAGCTGAAATCACCCAGAACCAAAAAGTGTCCCTTCCACACATAGCAGTGCTCCCAAAAGCAATTGACTCGAACTGCAACCATAAACAGAAAAAAATACATTGGACCATAAACAAGATTATGTTCATTCAGCAAAGCTACATAATGGAAAAAGATTCAAGGATGCCTACCGCACAGGCAAGCGCATCACACCCTGCAACATATTGAGAAAGCAAGAAATTAATGAATCAATATCATTACAAGCAAGAACTTACGGTATAAAGGGGAAAGTTTGAAAGAGAAATACATTGTAAAAGAAAATTACCATGGTCAAAAAGTTCCCCCAATGGGCTTGAAGAATTTGTTCGTCTTGCTTGCTTTCCATCAACGGCATCAAAGGTCTAGCAATTGAAACATGAAAAAGGAACCTTCATATACACGCAAAAATGTGTGTGAAAGTTTACAGTTTGTTCTTATAGCATAATCAAATAATTCTGCTCTCAAGCCAGGAAGAGACATGCTTGAATAAATTTCATCATACCTGATATAAGAAAAGGAGTAATCCATGAGCAAAATGAACCCATCCTGGAGGAGGTGAATCCAACTGAGGTGAATAAATCTGACCGCAAAACATAAGCATATAAATCAATGAAATTGAAGTGAGTGGAAGGCACACTTTTAGCCAAAAGAGGGGAGGTCTGGCCTTCCTTGAACTTCTAATTATGTAGTAAATCTGGTTTTCATATAAAATATAGTAATGTGCAAATATTGTTGCTAGTCCTAACTAAATCCACTGATTGTTTCAAGGATTACGACAAGACTCCGCGAGTGTAAAGGAACTTGCAAAAAAACTTTCCATAATCCCAGTCTCGAGTGTACTAGAAAATACAGTGTACAAACCAGAATTTAGAAGATAAGCATGAACAGCAGTAAGATAAAGATCAGTATTGCAAGAGAAAGCCTAAAATATAGACATAATAACCCGGTAAAGAAGAAAATTCCACTTACAACGCCAAGTAGTGCAGATGTGAGTAAAAACATGAATCCTGTAAGTGTTATCTGTCAAAGAGTAAAGTGTAGCCCTTTAGAGAACAGACTATTGTACTTGCAATCAAAAGAAATATTTACAAAATAAAAAGCAAGAATATTAAAAGGAAAAGACATGATATCCTACCATGTTTGGGCTGAAGAAGCATCCGGAATCCAATCACGCAAATTGACCAAAGAAGAGAAAAGTTAGCACATCTAATCAGTAGAAAACTACTAAAGGCACCAAGAAAATTAATACAATAAGCATTAATCTCAGACACATTTCGTACTTTGGATGCATGCTATAACTCATTACAATTCTTTTTTTTTTTCCCCTGCTCAAATTAGACAATGACTATAGGTGTTCCAAGCACTAAGTAGATAATCCCATATTTACAAATACTTGAATAAGCTAAATTATTAACCACAGAAGCTAGTTGGTTTAGGGATTTCTTCAAACATGATGAAGCCAGAAGCAGTGAAATCAAAACCGCAATCCTTTTCATTAATTCGAAACCACTCATTGAGAAAGGTAATGGTATTACTATTGAAATGCTTATCGCAATGTTCTAGACAAGCATTTCCATTCCTTCACAATCATGCTATACAAAATCATCAAGTAGGCCAAATTAAAAAATAGAATATCCGAAGCCGCAATGTTCAGAAAGTTATTCACACCATCATATCAATACATTAACTTATACATATCTTATCCATCACAACAAACACCACACAAAAACACATAACTAAGCAACCAAGTTAAACCTGAAAAATGTAATATCCTAGAGTTTAAACTCAACAAAAAAAAAAAAAAAAGCGATAATTGAAAAACTTACGGCATCCAAAGAGGAAAGAAATTGACAAAACGACTCCAAAAGGGTTGCAAGATGTATTTGGCGACATAGGAATGATCCACACCACTGTACTTGTATCTGTGCAGCGCAGCTACACCATGTGCTCCAATATAACCCATTTCTCTTTTCTCCAAAATTGTTATATAACTCCCAACTTTCAAATACAAGTACAAACCAAATCAATTCTCAATAAGACCTGTTAGAAATAAACAACATAAATGACTTGTTGTAACGAATACAAATCATATGCACAAAACCCATTTAAGATACTTGCTTCAAAAGTTCCCCACTGATAAAAATCGAGTGATTCAACTGGTTTTCTCATCCGGGAAATGCTAAAAATAAACCCAAAAAAAAAAAAATTTTGTGACCCATTACAAAGGAAAAAAATAATTAAAAATAGGCAAAACTTTAATACGGAATATAAATACGAGAATCATGCATGTTTGTGAAATATGCAAAGATTTGACAAGTTCTAATAAATCGAAGAAATTAAAGATTTAAGTTTTGAAACTTTGTTCGCAAGATCTAATAAATTTACCAATGTCTGTCGCGCGAAGATAGTTCGTCGGACGAAGATCAAAGATGGAGAGAGACGAAGCAGAGGGGAGAGAGAGAGAGAGAGAAAGAAACAGGGGGATTTGTTTATACAAACAACAAATTGATCCAAAGAGAAAAACCAGAAAAAGAAGAGTCTTTTCTTTTTCTTTTTTGCAGAAGTGTCCAATAATAACAGAGCAAATAAAGATGCGTTTAAAAAGTACGCGGTTTTTTAATCGAAAGAAAAATAAATAAAATGAAAGTACGCGGTTTTTGGACGATAGAGGGAGATGAACGGTGATAGACATGAGGGCGCATGATTCATTCGGTGGTCGTTAAAGCAGAGGATTTTTGCAAATTGTGTACGTCGGCCGTTGTACAAGAGGAAATAAATTTTGTGAAGAAGAAGAGGCGGATTGCCTGCGGTTGAGTCTAGAATATCTGCTGTGTGTCCCAGCCGCGAGAAGCCCTGAAAAAGATCGGTCGGCGGAAATGCATGGCTCTAGTATCGAATGACAGTATTCAGAAGCCCTAATTGATACGACAAATGTTGTTCAATAATGAAAATAACCTTTCAAAAAAAGGAAAATAAATTCCTTTTTCATTAAGAAATTATTTATTGAACTTTCAATTAAGAATTATTTATTAAAAAAAAAAAAAACCTTCTTCTGTTCTTCTTTATTCTTGAGTAGAAATTAGGATATTACGAAGAAACACAAACACAAAATATACTAATAGTAATAGTAATAGGCCGCAATATAATTTTAAATTATCAGACTTTATTAATTTTGGATTATTATTATTATCATTATTTTTATTTTTATTATTTTATTCTTAATGTGATTTAGTAAGATAGTAATAATACTTAAAAAAAGTAGTTGTACACATAGTTTAGTCTTAATTCCACGTCGATTCCGTTATGAGATGTAGAGTTTGAATTCTCAAACTCTAAGTAAAAAAAAAAAAAAAAAAAAACTTTAAATAAGAATAGTAATAGTAGAACTAATTTACTATGGAAGTCTCATGATTATAAATCTCATAAAATTCAACCTGAATCAGATAAATGTGTGATTTATTTCTTGAATTGTGAGTTTCAATTTTGGTGCTTGTGCAAATCTATTTTCCATTATGTTAATAAAGCTCAGATTATTTTCAACCCCATTTCACAGTTTCATGCAAAAAGTTTCAAAATTGTTCTTCCTTTTTCCTAAAATAAAATTGCAATTCATCCAACTATTGAATGTTAGATAACCTACTTTCAATCTTCTTTATTTACTTTTTATAGAATCGGACCACTTTTAAAAGAGATGCAAGCTTTCGTTTTGTGTATACTTTTTTTTTTTTTTTAACTATTATTTCATCACACGAAAGAGTCTTTTTTGGTTGTTTTCCTCTCAATTCTACGTCGACGTGTCTAATTTTTGTGGATTACAAAGAAATCTCCAAACAAATGTCAAATTAAAAAGCGCTAATTTGCAAGTAAAAATAAAAAATGAAGAAATTTCCAAATTTGTATATGATATTACGACAATTGATTTTCAATCCATTGCAAAAGAAGGAATAAAGGGATCCCCTTTTTAGACTACAGAAGCATCTTTCCGCAAATTATGCTTATCCTCCCAATAACCAATCACATGCCTCGAGAATAATATTTAGGGTTAATTTTACAAATAACCCCCAAGTAGGGATGGTAATGGGGCAGGTTTGAGGTGGGACGGTCTTCTAGTCAACCCGTCCCGCGAATAAAAACACGCTTCATACTCTCTTCATAATTCGTTTAAATTGATGGGGATGTGGCAGGTTTTCCCCGGCACCATTTCGGGATATATACACGGTGCCCCCGTTAACCCTATTATATACTTTGATCACAAGCAAACTAAAAACTAAAATTTAAAACTATAAAATAAAAATACATATGAGACTTTAAATTTAAAAAAATAAAAGTTATAGTATTCAATTTTTTAAAATATCAAAATGTTAAAATTTGGTACTTAAAATCATATATTATATAACATCTTATATAATGTATATAATATAAAATAATGTATAACTGAATGGGGTAGGTAAATAGGGAATCAGGGTTCCCGTCCCCCCATGACGAGTTAAATTTTTAACTAATTTATAATCCAAACCCGTTTAGATCAGGTTTTCCCCGCACCATTTAAGGCAAGTCTCCACGTGTTAATGGGTTAGCAGGGAAAATTACCATCCCTACCTCCAAGTTATACGCCATATCTAATGTTAGTCCCTGACTTTTAGTTTTACTCATAATACTTCCCTAAACTTTTATATCATTACGCCAATAGAAATTAAACACGTTCTGATTGCATGAGCTTTATTTATATGTAAAGTAATAATTAAATAATTTTTTAAATAAAATTATTTCTCAATTAAAGATATTTTGGAAGCAAATTGTAGTTTAATTAGTGAAGCATAGTGCCATATAGCTATTTTGAAGGTACAATCTCCCTACTAATTTTAGCCTCAATTAAAGCTTACATAATCTAAAAGTGTTTAATTTCTATTCAGTTTTTGACAGAGTACCAATATAGGAACCATTTTCACAACAATATAAAAGTTCAAGGTAGTGTAACATATTAAATTAGAAGTTAAGAACCAACTTAAGACTGAGAGTATAATTTATATACGTTATTTGTGAAAATAACCCTAATATTTAACCATTTAACATCTCCTATTAATCAATTAATAACATGATGATACAAAATTAAATTAGAGTTAACTAGAATTTGGGTTATATTGGTCAAGAGTGAGAAATTTGTGTTATGTTGGTCGCTAGATTAAAAAAAAAAAGTGATTATTTAGGTAATTTTCTCAATAATATATGAACGTAATTATTGAAACTAATCAAAACCTTATTATACCGTCAGATCTATTAAGTTTTTTCTAAGTTAATGATCCCATTTAGCAGATTTTTTATTTATTTATTTTTTAGTCATTTTAGAAAGAAAAACAAAACCTTTAACTTTTTAATGAGTACTTAGAACCACATTTTTGGAAGAACATGAAAATGATTCCAAATTATTTTACTAAGCAACAAAATGGTTAAAATAAATTTAATATTTCATACTAAACTTTGAAACTTGTTTCAAAACAATTAAGAAAGTGCTTTTTTTTATTTTTTTTAGCCACAATTGTGCCTTTGACTGAAAATTTTTGTAGAAAATTAAAACTCTTTTGACAAATTATCCGAATATTTTTGGAGGCAAATTTTAGTTTTAGGAAGCAAAAAAAGCTTTTAGTATAATATTATGCATTTGTTTATACAAGGCTATGTAGATGAGATCTAAAACCGCAAGTTCGGTTTCACATTATAAATGTTTTCTAGCAATCTAAAATCTAATCGAACTCTTTAAAAAACAATCTGATCCTACTTTTGAAATTTATGGAACAATTTACAATGGACCGGACCATTAATATTTTATATTTTGTATAAAAAAAACTTTTACAAATAAAAAAAAAAAAAAAAAAACTTTGGAAGGGGGAACAAAGACGATTTTGGCAATCCCACTCACTTTTTTTTTGGCCATCCCACTCATACTTATACTCAATGCAGCAAGCACACATGAATAACTCTATACAGGGCAAATCATCAATCACAAGGGCTTTCAAGAAAAAGAATCAGGCGGATATATAAGTAGACCCTGCTAAGTTATAACTTTCACTTATACTTCTAAACGTCTCAAGTTTCCAAATTTTAAAGTTTAATTAATAAAGTAATAAAAAAGGATCACAAAAATTGAAAAAAGTTACAACCTTAAGAACCTTTGAAACGTCAATTGGACTGCTCTCATTTTGGCCCAAAACTAAGCTGGTTTGGTATGGTCTCCTTACACAAAGGTATGCTTCGGTTTATTTTTTTTTAATTCCAAACCGCCACAATGGCACGGTCTAAGCAAATTTTGTGATTAGAGATCGGACCACATCCTTAGTACCAAGTTGTGAAGCTTAATCAATATCATACGTAGAGATAACATGGGGAAAGATGCGAAAGCTCTAAAAGCCCCCCGGGGAATTCCATCCTCAAAAGGTCTACAACATTGATAGTTGTTTCACAAAATGTATTTTGGAGTTTGCACACTTGTAATTTAATTTTAGTTGGTCTAAGTTTTCCTTATAAATAACGGTGTTTGTAATTATAATTTATAATGAGAAAAATCAGAGAAAGAAACATAGAGAGTTTAAATGTCTACGAGTTTTTCTTGTAAATTTCTTAATCATCATAGTGAATTATTACAGCAACTTAAACATGACGTAATCTCACATTGAGATTAAACTGTATTAATTTTGAGCGTTCATATTTTTTTATTTATTTTCTATGATTTTTATTGTTCTTGGTAACAAAATTAGAGTGTCTAATTTTTAGACTCACTTAATCATAAACACAACCATGATGAGATAATGTCAGAGATATATATATATATATATATAGGTATATATGCATATATTTAGACACGCACTATTAGTGAAGAATCATATTGGAAATCTTCATCAAAAAAGGAAAAAAAAATCATATTGGAAAAACTTGGGGACTACCTATTGATAGAAATAATATAACATTGAGGAAACTCAATTATTTTGGTGAAACTATTCCATGCACATAAAATGTGTAAAATTACCTTCATTAATTTTCCTTAAAAAAAAAAAAGGAAGAAATGATTTCAAATATATTATAGTTAATCCACCAACAACCAAAGAACATCCTTACGTCCGTAGATTGTATTAATAATTAAATATATTGGTCCTTGTTGCAAATAGCAGTTAATTATTAATTATTAATTATTAATTATTAATTATTAATCACGAGTTTTATATACTATTTTATCATGGGGTATGGAGCAGGGATTTGCTAGTGGATCGTGCACACAGGCCTATGTGCACTGTTTCAGAGGATATTGTCTCTGCCCACTTGCATTAAAATATTCGAATGTCATTGTTATAATACCCCTTTTCCCTTATGGGAATAATTCATTTTTGAAAGACGTGTAACACCTACTTGATTTAGTGATGGATACACATTAATTAATTGCCTTTAAGAACGTTTTCATGGCTTTGGATTGCGACATATAATTCTTTATTCCATTAATGTGCTGTATCTTAAAGTCTTTAAAATCTAATGAGGTCGGTCATATGTATTTTTTTTTTTAATTAATAGATTATGAACAATTCATTGATTGTCCATTTCTAATAAATGATCCTTTTTTAAATAAAAAAAATTCTGATTATTTGTTTAAATAATTATTTAAAAATTGTCTATTTATCTTATTATTATTATTATTTATAAAAAATGAATTTTCTACTATATTTTGTTACTCATGTATGAACCAAACACTAACGTATATGTTGGGGAATTCTACCCAAAAAAAAACAAAACTTATATGTTGGGGAAGACCATACACCACAACTATTACGGCTAATATCTCTGAAGTTACTTTCAGATTTATGCTATGTTTGATAAAATGGATGCAAAATAAAAAGAACTAAAGAGTAAAATAACTATGCGAGGGAAATTATATTAAAAAAAAAAAAGTAGGGAGATTTTCTTTCATGTTTTTTGATAAAAGAGAAAGAAAATTGAAAAAAAAAAAATCCAATCTAATGTATTTTACAATTATACCCTCACATAAATTAGAAGATGATGAGAAATTAGGTCAAAATAATTATTTTACATGTACTATTTTTTTGGTCAAAATTTTCTTTTCCATTTTCTTTCGAAAGTTAAAAGGATTAAAATATAATGGACCCTCTAATTTTACAACTTCTTTTTGGTCCCATTTTTTACTCTACCAAACAAGCTAAAATTTCATTTTCCTTTCTCTCTCTCTTTCCACTCTACCAAACATGGGGTTCAGGTATCCTGTTGATTTCATGAGATGAAAATCTACAAACTCTCATTGGGCCCAATGAGCTGGCCCACAAAGCAAAGGATGTCTGTGGGCTTTGTAAGTCCATGGACCGCTAAAATGGCATGCCCTAAAGCCCGAAAATTGGTAAATAAATTTGATGATTACTTAAAAATAGAGGTACCAAACTTAGAGGTGGGAATTTGGGCCGGGCCAAACGGGCCGGCCCGCGGCCCGTAATTTGGGCCCGGCCCACATTTTTATCGGCCCGGTCAAAGCCCGGCCCTATAGTAAGGGCCAGGCCGGGCTCTCCTTTTAGGCCCGACGGGCCGGACCGGGCCGGCCCGAATGTTTAAGCCCAATGGGCCGGCCCGGCCCGCCCGTTATTTAAAAAAATAAAAAAAAAAATTATACATATAAAAAATAAAATTAAAATTAAAAAATAAAAGTTTAATTATAATCTTAAACAACTAAAATTAAAAGTTTAATTATAATATTAAGTTAACTAACTAATTAATATTATAATTATTAAGTACTAACTAAGCAATTATAATATAAATATAAATATAAAAATTAATAGAAATAGTATAATAAAATTTTTTTAACAAAGTATAAAAGTTTTTATTTTTTATCTAAAATAAAATATTAAGATAAATTATTAAATTATCAAAAATATACAAAATTATTCAAAAATTACAAATAATAAAAAAATTAAATAAAAATTTTAAAAATTGAGCCAGGCCGGGCCCGGCCCGCTCCCGGCCCGCTCTAAGCCCACGGGCCGGGCCGGGCTTACATTTCAAAAATTCGTGCCAGGCCGGGCCGGGCGGCCCGAAGTCCCACCTCTAACCAAACTTCACCAATTCTTTTAACCTGATAATTACGAAACAATAACAGAATTGATTACCAAACAAATCTAAGGGTGTTTGGTCGATTAGTTCAAACAAACAATTCCAATTGAATTGTGTGTTTTTTTTTTCTTTTTCTGTCTTTTAAATTTTAAAAGTAAACTCAATTTTATATTATTCACATTTCCAACTCTAATTTAAAAATTCAAACTTTAAAGTGCATTTCTTGTTTTTATTATTATTTTTCATTTCAAATTAAGATCATACAATTTTTTGGAATTACATGAAATTTCGAGAGAAACAAAATTTATCATTATCAACAAATGAAAAGTATTGTACACTCACACACTCACGCACCTAACACTTAACTAGCCCCAAGTGGTAAATTGGTTAAAAGTACTTTTATTTGAGCACGGGAGTAGATATTTGGACGAACAGATAAATAAAGGTAGACAATTTTTATATTGTCAATTTAGTTAAAAATTTTTCATTTAATTCAAACAATTAAAATTGCTAACTCCGTCACTGATCTGTTAAAGAATCTTAATTATCCCTGTTTTACTTATTTTTGGCCATGGAAACTGCCTTTAAAGAGAGGTGTCCTATGACGGAGGGGGGAAAAGTGTCATCTTGGCGTTCCAAATGGTTTTTGTCTAAGGTTATATATAAACTATGGTATAGACACATATATTGAGAGGGATAAAAAAAAAAAAAAGAGAAATAAACAGTTGTATTATTACATGACGTTACATGAAGCCCGCTAGTTTTAGGGAATCACCCCACACGTAAAAATATAAAGGGTGCGTTTGGTTCGTCATCTCATTTCAACTCAAACTGTACTTTTTTTTGTCTTTTTCCCAAAAAGTTTTTTATCTTTTCTGAAAATTCAAAAAAATTTACTATTACAACTAAAATATTTTAACTCAAACTAACCAACCAAACAAACCCAAAATAAAATAAAATAAAAAACCAAAGCGGTTATAGTAAATATTTTCCAAATAAGAAGAGAACATTAATATCATAAAATGCAATAATTATATATTTGCCATGCATGCAAAAGTCATATTTACGTGCTATAAAATTGAATGTCATGTATCAATTTGATGCATGACACCAACATAAGGCTTTACAGCCGAACCAAACCACAAAGTTCCACCGTGCTCTTCAACTTCGCTGACCGACTCGAGCGTGCTTTCGCCGTCGCCGTCCACCGCCCCCACGACGTTGCCGTCTCTGTCGAACTTGACGGCAACGGGATCTGCGATCCACGAGGGCAGCGAGACTTGGCTGCCAAACTTGTTGTGGACCAAATTTTTGAGTACTGCTCTCCCAGTGTTGAGCGCGATCCAAAACTCGCCGTTTTGGTTCCTCTTGATGTTGTCCGGCGACCGTCCGAGCTGAGCGAAGACTTCTGAGGTCTGAGCTTTGGGCCCTCTAAGCCAAACCCTAAAGATTCTCAATGTCGTTGATTCGGCAAAGAGAAGGAAGGAGTTGTCGTTGCTTAGGGCCACACCGTCAGGGAAGGCCAGGCCATTGAGAAGGACTGTCGTTTTCTTCGTAACTGGGTCGTATTTGATTAATCTTCCTGTTTTGTCCCCAGTAAGGATTGATAATAACCATACCCTTCGACAGAAAACCACCAAAAAAAAAAAAAAAAAAAAGAAAAAAAGAAGAAGAAGAAGAGTAGTGAGAGAGAGAGTTACTGAGAGTATGTACAGTACTGTTGGAGTGAATTAAACTCTATATAGTCAAGACAATATTATATTTCACAAAAAAAATAAAAAATAAAGACATTATTTCCATATATTATTATTTCTGAGAAGTTGTAAGTGTACTGTGTACATTGATTACACAGTGACGAACCACACAAATTTTAATAGAAGCGTACATAATATTCATGAGAACGCGGAACTCTAACGCGATGGGATCTCGATGGAGTTATGATTTTTATGATTTCTCTATTCGAGGAAGATGGATGGACAAGTTATCGTTTAAGGGGGCTAAAATGATGGGTTTCATTCGAGAGGGGATTGTTAAGAGAGTGTGAACAAAAATCCCACGTAAGATAAAGAGAAAATTAGGTGGAGAGTCATGTTTTGAGAATTTTTATAATTTTGCCCACTCTAATATTAAAGTTGATAAATTTAATACTATGATATGGTAAAATTATCAACTTTATTGTTATGGTGAGCAAAATATAAGGAGGTGTCAAATTAATTTATGACACTCTTGCATATAACCCTAGAATTAACATGAAATTAGAATGTGGTTGAAAGGAAACTAGGATACTTCTCTAAATAAGTTATCCTCTAAATAAGTTATCCTTTGGATAAGAACATTCAAAAAAAAAAATTTACTATTATTAAGAAATGAAAAGTCCAGTCTTCGAACCTGGATTACACACTCACGCACCCAACTATTTGAGCTTTTTATTTAGGCTTAAGAAGAACTCTTTCACTGTTGCTTCCTATCCAATATGAGACTAATATGCTCCTCTTCTAGTTTTTTAAAATTTTTCATTAATTCCAAATATAGCGATGGAACAATGATGGATTCAAGATTTGATTTCAATCGGATATAAATAAAAGTAATTTTTTTATTCAGATTTTTTTTTTTTGGGAGGGAGGGGGGACTCTTCCATAAATCTATGGGCTTGTTCGCTTCGTCATTTTATTTTAACTCAAACTGTACTTTTTTTTGTCTTTTTCCTAAAAAGTTTTTGTCTTTTTCCCAAAAAGTTTTTTTGTCTTTTCTGAAAATTCAAAAAAATTTACTATTACAACTAAAATATTTCAACTCAAACTAACGAACCAAACGGACCCTATATAAAATATAAAATAAAATAAAATAAAATGCATCTTCTAACATAATATCATGGTATATAATAATTGGCATAAAACAAATTATTCTCCAGCGGGAAAACAAAAAATCGAAGACCTCTATAATTTTGATGAAACAAATTTATTATATTCTAATTGTTAGTTGTTGCAATCAATAATATTGAGCAACAATCAAATATAGTAAAACACAGAAAGAATATTCCTCTCGGAGACAACGTAGGTGCAGACATAGCAAATTTATAAGAACATATATATTTTTAGTAGTACTTCAGTTTAAAATTTAAAAAATGTAAACTGACACTAGTTCAATTGCTCAGGTTCGGAGGATCATGAGTAAAATAACAAAATCAAAGTATGAGAACAACTAACAAAAAAAATATATATATATATATATATATTAAGAAAGTTTAAAATTTTAAAATTATAATATGTTTCACACCTTGTTTTTACTCATTTTTCAAAAAGATTCCTATAATGTTTTCTCCAATAAAAATTTGAATTTATCATTTAACTTGTAGACTTAATGATCCAAAAGAGACTAACCCTCCGTTTGTCTGAACGATTTGACAACATTTGTGCAATTTCATCTAGAATGTCATTCAAACCATACCAAATGGTTAGATGTAGTTTAGCAAAAAAAAAAAAAAAAAAAAAGAAAGTCAGATGTATCATTTAGGATGAAAAATAAAATATTAGCCGTCCCTTGAATTTGACTCTATTCGTGTATATATTATTTAATAAAAAACTTTGTCTCTCCTTATCATTTAAATTTAAAAATGTCATAACTTTTCAAATCTGATAGAGAGATGATTCTCTTTTCTATCCGTTCAGAACAAAAAGATGAACAAAATTTATCCATATCCTACTAAAATTTAAGTCATGGACATTGAGGTTTGTTTTATAGGCGTTAGAATTATTTTCAATATATCCAAACACACACTCAAATATTATTTCAAATATTTCTTTAAATATTGTGAATATTCAAATATCATTTTAAATGATAGTTCAAATAATTCTATTCAAATGTTTACCTCTAAATTTTACCATTCAAATAACTTTATCGAATGAACACTGAAGGCATGCTTGGTTCATGAATCCAATTTCAAAATGGGTGTAAAATTATATACAAGAGTGTTTGGCTTCTTCTTCCCCCCCGCGTAAGTCGTCTCATTTTAAAAAAGAAAACACATCTTGAAAAAGAGTGTTTTGAGTTTTCAACTTCCTATCCAAACATCATTTCATAATCATTTGATCATGAAAGAAATCTTTTTTACACATTTAAACGCCACTTCACTCTTTTTTATCAGTCTTCTCGTCTTGAAAAAGAAAACACATCTTGAAAAAGAGTGTTTGACTTTTCAACTTCCTATCTAAACTTTATTTCAGAATCTTTTTTTATTTCAAGAAGGAAAATATTTTTACTCATCCGGATGCCGTTTCAAAACAAGTTAAAATGACTTTCTCATTTTAAACAAGAAATTTTTTTATTTCAAAAGCAAACATATCAACCAACCAGACTTTAAGCCTTTGTTTGGTAAAGAGAAAATGGGAGGGGAAGAAAATTAGAAGGGGGATTTTGGAGAGAAAAATAAAATCTTGATTGTTTGGTAGAGTGAAGGAATGGAAATTCAGAATCCATGGGCCCCATATTTTAATCATTCCAACTTTGGAAAAAAAAGTAGATGGAATTTTTTTTACAAAGTAAATATGGGTAAAATATCTATTTTGACCTTAATCAATCATTATCTCTCAATATACATTGTAAAATATATTTAATTAGACATTTTCTTTTTCATTTTATTTCTCTTCTACCAAGCAGCACAATGGAAAACCTCATTTATTTTCATCACCTAAAGATTTTACTCTTCTTTCCATTCTATTTTCCACCACTCTTACCAAACAAAACATAAGAGTTTGAGTAGTGCACCACCAATTTTTTTAACAGTCTTTGGATACCATCAATGATGAAAAATTACTGACAATGACATTTCAGGAGCAAAAATATGTTGGCATTAATAACTATATTGACACTACGACACTCCCAAAACCTACCTGCGCGTAAGCCAGTTCTTAGATATTCCCTACATAAATTTTTGCCAAATTGACATTTCCTATGAATATGAATATATACACACACACACACCTGGGTGTTAAAAAAAGGAACAAAACAAAAACAGAAACAAAAAAACACCTGCGTGAGGAGAAAGTGACCTAACATTCTTCGAGTACAATCGTGTAGGGTCATTTTGCTATTTGATGTCCTATTATACATTTACACACACACACACACACACAAAAACAAAAGCTGTGGTACAACGACAAGTCGTTGGTCAATATATGGCAAATCAAGTCAAATCAAAAGGCCACGCCGATCAACGGCTCAGATCGATTCAAGGACGACTGTCGCCAGCATGATACATGAACGATGGAAAGTGAAAGTTGGGCCTCCGGCTAATTAGTGTGGTCAGTAAATTCAGCGATGTATTATTATTAGTAATTAATGTCGTGTGTGTGTGCATCATCACTGTAGTCTCAAGTTATAACATGGTTTCGTTTAGTTCATCAATTTCAGTTGAAAATTTTAAATTTCAATAATAATTTTTGTTGATTTTTTAAAAAAGACAAAAATTTTTTTAGAAAAGACAAAAAACTTTTTTAAAAAAAAGACAAAAAATAATATGAAAAGTTTGAATTGAAGTGGTGAACCAAACGTTTCCTATATATACATATATACACAAATATATATATATAAAGATATATTGTCTGACCAGACCCATGTTACTGCAACAATTGATTAGGCCACCTAAACCCGATTGGTACCACAAGTACGGAATGAAAAGTCTCATAAGTTACATGTTTCTCTACGTGATCAGGTTCATTTTTTCCCCCCTCTTTTAACCTGTGGTAATTTAAAAGAGATATACCAACCGACAATGTAGGTCTATAGTTAGGGACGTGAGATTTAACCTCTATATCTTATAATAAAATCATACATAAAATTATCGTTAAGTTAAACCTGCTTGACTCTACACGTGTTATGTTAAAAAAAGAGAAAAAGTGAAGGGATTTGAAAGCTACCTTCTTTGGTAAACTGTGCTACTATCGGTAAAATAGACGGCTCCGGTGTGGGTGTCAATGTCCAAAGCGTTAGCAAATCCAAAGGGAACACCTTCAGCAGAAGTTGCAACTGGGTGGGCCACACCTCCATTGGGACCGACCATGAGGAGCCCAAAATAGGCATCTGCAATGAAGAGATCACAAGTCTTGTGGTTGAACTTCAAACCAAGTGGCCTTCCACAGCTCGGCTCATTGTCGGGGTTTGTGGAGCCATCACACATGCTCCTTGGCCTACACAAAACCCTAATTCAATTATCATCCTCCTCTTAATTTCATATATAATCCCAACAAATTAAAAGAAATCAATAATATAGAATGTTTGTTCACCTAAGGATTAGCTCAGTCGGTGCGAGAATAGAGGTTTAAAATCTGAGAGTATTTTCGTTTCTCTCTAATAAGTTGAAGCTATAGATCTCGTACCATATAAAAAAAACAGTAGTTTTCAAAATTATAACAATCATTATGTATGTATATGATTTTGACGGAAATTTCACATTTATAGAATATAAATCCCCACCTTCATACGTATAGGTGCGTTTCAATACCTTGGGATGATTATGTATAATAGAAACAGCCATTAACTCAAAAAAAAAAAAAAAAGGAGGAGAAGAAGGAGAAGAAGAAAGAAATAGCCATACCAAAAACAATTTACCATGAAAAATGGACCAAAAACAATAACAACTAATGTAAAACGATGATTATGTAACAACAGTTATATATCTGTCCTCTGACGCTTTGCATTCTTCATTAATTATATAACTATATCTAGTACTGTACTGTAGTGATCTCTACATAAACCAAATTTATTAGACCCAATTCTGATAGATTTTCATCAAATCATCCAAATATATATGTATGCATGTATATACACATATATATGCTATATTAAGCAACTTTTACTTATGAGCTGGCCTAGCTGGTTGTAAAACAAGAAAAACATAAGCAGATTGGGATTTCATTTGAGTAATCTACGGCCGAGATTTTGTTAGAATTTCACAGAATAATTCTCATTTTTTTCTCGACTATAAAGGAAGCTTGAAAAATATATATATATATATATATATATTTTAAAATAAGTTCGACATATAGATCGTAGACAATAGTGAAGACCATATATATACACACACATACGATTGGGAAAGTCATAAAGGGACGTTAAACTGAATTCTACAAAGGCTTTACCAAAAAGAGAAAAAAAAATTCCGAAGTTAATTTATCAGATTAGTACCGCTAAGAGATGACAAGGAAAACTGATTTATGAGAGAGCGGCTTTTGCCTCTATAATTACCTAACGGGAGAGAGCCTATACGTACAGCCATGTAATTAAGAGGATGAAACATGCATTCAGGAGAAAGGTATATATATATACACACACACATATATATGAACAGTATCTACACATGTAAATAGCTATATATGGAAAAAAAAAAAAAAAAATTCTTGCCTATTAGGCGAAGTGGTGGCAAACTCTTTCCAACCAAGATTTGGTCCTTGCCATTTGAGGATTCTGCCGTCTGAGACGCTGGCGTAGGGACCATTTCCATGGCAGTCGAAGGCAAAGCTCTCCGGACCGTTTACTTTCGGAAGCTCGATTTGATTGTAGTTTTCAGGGTAACGAAAGGTATTAGAAGTAGCTTCAGATAATTTCAGTAAAGGAAAGAAATTTGTCTTTATGATGAAGATCAGGGATAGAAGGGAGGACAGAAATGATGTCGTCTTCATGGCTTAGCTAGTGATCAATAATAAAAGGATCCCATATTCCCATCATATATATAAGTCTGTATATGTGTACATATATAGAAAATATCACAAAGTCCGACTTCTGGATCTGTCCAGTAATAATAATATTTTATTTAGAATCCTTTAACCATTAGTTAGTTGATAATTTATATGTAATTTTTTATTTAAGCTCTCATGACATGTTGAGTATATATAGCTACAAAAAACAATATATGTATATATAAATATATAGATGTATACACGTTCTAGAGGCAGTACGGTACATTCCCAACTACTTATTCTGTTTACAATAACTAGCGGTTTAATTTCATTTTAACATGTCATGTACTTCGATGTTTGCATCAATTCACCCAAAAAAATAAAAAAAAGATATGTGCAATATTGATGTAAAATAAATTATAAATAAATGAAGTGTCAGATTTTAGTCAGCTAAATGTTAAATCAGTTGAATAATTTAAAGAGGCACAGACCATTATAATTATCAGTAGGCCATGGACGTCCAAATATCTGGTTTCTTCTACTCTTGGTTGTAAGTTCCCAAGAAGGGCTACTTACACAAGTTTTCTTTCTTTATTATTAAGAAAAAAATCTTTCTTTATTATTATTATTACATGACAGGGAGTGACGTTCCTAAATGATCTCAAGTTAGAATCCCACAATTTATACGTTTAGCATATTGTCATGATATATATCATTAATCTTACCCTCAAAAATTTAGGGTAATTAATTACCCCGCTAGCTAGTCTTTAAATTATAATAAAATTGTTATATTAAGTGCTAAATGTTTTGGTTTTCAATAGTTTCTAACAAAGATAAAGAGTACATTTTCCACTTAGTTTGACTGTTATGAAAATTTGATAGTATCACACCATTGACATTATATGATTATATTAGTTTAATTTTAGAATTTATTTGCTAATTTTAATATCATACACCAAAATTATAAAAAAAATAATAATAAAAGTTCATGGAGTAATATGTCAAAATTTAAAATACATAAACAAAAGTGACAGAATGCTTAAAGTTTAACAGCTAACAATGCTAATAACCCAATAATATATATTAATAATATGATGCACCAAAATTATCAAAAAAATTAAAGTTCATAGAATAATCTACTAATTAGGATCAAAGGGAAAGGATGTTCAAGGTCTTGTTTAGTAGAGCTTCTGAGAAGCAGTTTCTAGCTTCCAAGGTCCAAAACTGACTTCTAGAAGTATTTGGATGATCTGACTAAAGAGCTTCTAGTATCTAGGTGCTTCTTATCAAAGCGAAAAAAATGTGACTTCCGGTAAAAACTCCTCTAAATACATTTTAAAACTTTTAATGAAATTACGTATATATGATAAGCTTTATTTTAATATTTTTATTAAAATTTTAAAGATCATTTTGACCTTATATGTTCTTTGGATCAAAACATTTATTGAAAAAATTATAGTTTTTACTTCTCTTCTTCTACTGACTAAAAGCAAAAGCTGAAACTTTATCTAACGGCCAATAATTGAAAGACTTACAATGTTAATTATTCACCAATATATATATATATATATATGAAATTAATACAATCAGTATCACGGTCAGTACCCGAACTACTTAATACATCTTAATGAAGAAGTCTGATGTCTAGTTTGGTTATTTTCTACAATTTCTCCATTTGTTGCGGCGTTGATTTAGTGACTTATAAGGAGAAGAGTACTGCCAAACCAGTATTTAATGAAGATTGATAAGGATGCAATTACTCATAAAGAGATAAAGATGCAATTTTTTCTATTTTGTTTCTTTTTTTTTTTTTTCCTTTTCTTTTGAATAAATTTGATGATCTGAAAAAAAAAAAAAAAGCGATTAATCAATGATTCTAAAAGAAAACTTTTCATGTACTCGAAAAAAGGGAAGAGATCTTGTATTCCTTTCACGCCATAGTTTCAGTTTCAATGTGACGCATTGGAGTGATTTGGTGGCAATTAGGTGCAGTTTGGCTCTCGAAGATCATACTTTGTCTTTTTTTTTTTTTTTTTTTTGTTCTTTGATCTTGAGTTTTTCGTTTGGGGTATTGTTGAGTTATGGTAGCTCAATTACTACTGTAACACAGAGAGAAGTCTCACATAAATTTAACGTGTTCATAAATTAAGGCATCTAATGCTCAAAAGACGTTATGGTAAGAAAGTCTTGATGAGACATTTTCTCTACGAAAGAAATAGATCTTGTAGTTTTTCCAATCCATTGTTTTTCTTTTTCATTTCAGTTTTAATTTATGAGTAATTTTTGTTTTTGTTTTTGTTTTTTTGTTATTCCTTAAAGTGCTTATCTTGTTTTGATATATATATTTTTTATGATAAATATATCTTGTTTTGAATTTGCCTTCAACGTTGGCATTTTATTTTCCATTTTCTTTAAAATTCCGTTTGTTGCGCGTCTACCGTTTTACTTGTAAGCATGTATGCAAATTTATATAATTTATAACTACGTAAACATATGTAAACATATATAGATTATAATTATTTTTACCTACGGCTTTACCTCTCTCGAATGTATTTAATTATTTTTATCTACGGCTATACCCTCTCACTTTACCTTCTTAAACATTAGATTTGTCTAATTTAATCTTGGAAATAAATGGAAAATCCCATATATGTATATCAACATACGATTATTTCCAAAGTTGGAAGAAAGTACTGGCAAGCAAATGACTTGAATGCGTTAAAGAGTATTTAATATATTACAATTATACCCTCTTATGCGATATCTTATAAAATGATACTTGTAATTTTTTTGTATGTTAATAATTATAACAATAAGTTGATTTCAAATTATTATTTTTTAATTTCACGTTACAATAATAAAAAGTTATATATAACTAAATTAATAATTACAAGATGCAAAATAAAACATTACAACTACGTCCCACTTTCAAACCCGAGAAAATTTCTATATGCGTTATTATATAAAGGGAAGAACAGGATGTGGTGTTGTGGACGATTATTTGCTAATTAATAAAATAAAGAGCGACAATAGATAGATAACAGGGATGTCAATTTTTGACTGGAAAAACCCGTTTAAACTTGATTGAAACGGATTTCGAGAAATCTTAGATATAGATCGTGGAAATGCCGACTATGCTGACAAATGTTGGAAATACTGAGCTTGCATTAACTAACTATTTTGCAGACCATAAATAAATACAACTAACTCCAATAAATACTTTGAGCTTTCTCAACTACCTGAAGACTTGTATATACTTATTTTGCCCTTCATGCTCTTTCAACGTAATGACAAAAATCCTTGCGGCAATAATAAGAACTTATCATCTTAAACTTAACCTATAATGTCAACAAAGACAAACCATGACTATATATATATATATATATATGTATGTATGTATGAATACATAAATATAAATCATTAAGACCTGAAAATCAACTGTAGTTTGAGAGGTTGGATAGAAATTGCTGGTAAAACTATTGTGGCAAATTGAATGGATGGTAAATACATATGTTGAATTTGTAATTTGTAAGATTTGGAGATGTTAATTTGGTTGACATTATACCATCCATGTTAGGCTTGGCTAGATTAGTCATCGGAAATAGCGGACGAGTAATAGTTATAAAGCTATGTACCAGTTTCAGTTAAAAATATCACTGCGCTTCCTCATCTGCCATGAATGGATGTCGAGCTCCTCAATGTTCAAAATTTACACTTGCGTGGCCGTGTTCTAAATTAGGGTCCGTTTGATAACAAAATTTAACTCCAACTAAATTGTATTTTTTCATTTTAATTTTTAACTTTTTTTAAAAAATCAACAAAATTTATATTTATTTTTTAAAAAATTAACTCAATATAAATTTAAAAATTTTAACTCAACTCAAATTCAATTCATTCACCGAAACCAAACGATTGTTAGACTCGGTAAACCAAAAAATATTCCACATTTTCAACCACCGCCATTGATGACCACAACAATCGATGCAGGTGTTTTTATTATTGTTACTAATTTTTCCTCTGGTTTGATCTCTTTATCTAGGCCCTATTCCCTGTCAATGTCAGTATTTATCCTGACTGCCCCTAAGTTTTGAAATAACGCATTCCCTGTGCAACTCCTCAACATCTAACGGCTAATATTAGACAACTGGACACGTATAGTGACCGTATCAGCGACATTTCCATATATATATATATATATATACACACACTAGTTTATAAACAAAAGCTACGCATGTGTGTTATGTATGCTTTTGTTTTTTGTTTTTGTTTTTGATATTGTAAAAAAGGATCTTTAAGTAAGAATGTTTTAGAGGGAAAAAAAAATTATTTTGATAAAAATAAATTGTAAATAAAAGGTCCTTCATTAAGATATAGTTTTAAAAAGTTAAAAAGAAAATGAAGAAATTATAATAAGAAAAACAGAAGGAAAAAGTAAGGATATACTAACAAAAAAAAAAATACAATTATTTAAAGATAGGTAAAAAGAGCGCAGAAAGTGTAAGGTTTTAAGAAAAAGAACAAAAATTATAAAATGATCAAAATAAATGGACAAAATGTTTGAATAACAAGCAAATGAAATAGTTATATAAAAAGTTAACTAAAATATATGAGAAAGAAAATAGTGTTTAAATTCATTTGAAAAAATAGTATTTAAATAAAGACACAATTGTCAAAGAAAATTTAATAGAACAACTCAACTCAACCAACTCAACTCAAACTCAACCAACTCAACTCAAACTTTTTTTTGTCTTTTCCCCAAAAAGTTTTTGTCTTTTTCCCAAAAAGTTTTTTGTCTTTTCTGAAAATTCAAAAAAATTTACTATTCCAACTTAAAAATCTCAACTCAAATTATTCCACCAAACTCCCCCAACTTTTGACCCATGACAATATTTGGAGAAAAATTATTTTATAATAAAAATATTTAGTTATACAAATTTAAAATTAAAAGTATATAAGATTTTTAAAAAAAGTAAAAAAAGGAAAAGATAAAAAAAAATGTGCAAAAAAACAAGAAAAGGCAAAACCCACAAAATCAAGAGAAAGAAAAAAAAAAAACACATTTTAAATAGGAAGAAGTACTGACAGTTCTCTCTTCCATTTCATATCTTTCTTTTTTTTTCTCCCTCTCACCTCATTGCCCTACCGATATATTGCCCCTCCTTTTTTTTTTTTTTTCTTTCTTTCTTTCCCAATGCATCCTCTCTCTCTCTCTCTCACTCACTCTCTCTCTCTCCCCCCCCTCTCCCTCGGCCTCCATGCGTCAGCCACACAGTGCAAAACGCACGTTTTGGACGAAAACAGTAAACTTCTTTCTCCGTTCTAATATATTGTATTTTGAACGAAAGTAGTATACTTTTTTCTCCCTTCTAATATATTGTATAGATAATGACGCACAGTCGAATTTAAGTTTGAAGACAGATAATAATGGCTGGCCAGAAGTAACGTGTATTAGTACTAATGCGTGTATGCATGATCATAGATATATGTACATATAGATAAAGTTACGTACACCTGCTTCATTTATCACCCCACACAATCAACAAAGCTGTACTGTAATGCCAGCAGATTGTAGGTCAATCTGTTTATATTTATATATATATATATCTATATATATACATATTTGCAAAGGGCTCGAGCATTAATGTTCACCTGCATACTGGTCCGGGCCATGCTTTGGAGCACGTTGTCTTCTAGTAGCAGTTTGGTAGTTAATTAGTACATTATTCCTTATATTTATTACATATAAAAATATATAAATGTATTATTATTAGGATGATACTGTCATCCGACATACTCCTTATATAGTATTTTATAACTTATTATTTGTTTTATCCATTATATGATTTAAATGTAAAATTTTTACATTATTATTTGTCATCCGACATTGTTACGTGATAATATCTTAAATAATATTGTGTAATTACGAGATTCTAAATAAGAAATCATAGATAAATCAATTAGTTGTTATAAATTTTTAATTAAGAAATTAGAAATGTTAGATAGTATCCAGAATACATGACCTTTTCTATAATTTATTTAAGGATTGCCTAGCTACTTGATTTTAGACTTTGCACAGTGTTTAGGAATAGATAGATCACTTCATATAATTTAAACTCGGGACTTGGTCAAATCCGTTCTTGGGTTTGCATTAAGCCTGAGCTCAAACTGCAGATTCGGCCTACACCAACCCAGGATCGAACCTGCCACGATACCAAGAATGGGCTGATGCCATCATCATTCTCGTACTGACCCTACCTCGACCTTGTTCTTGGGCCAACCTCGATCCAAAGACCGACCGTTAGACTAGCCTGACCCCATTATTGTTCTCAAGTCGACCCCATCCTCGTCTCATGCTTTCCATGGACAAGGTCGATGCCAATCTTGAGTTGAACCTGATCCCGATCCCAACCCTAACCCATACCTTGTGGCTGGCCAACCATACCTAGGCCTATGTTGGCCTCGAAATCCAACCCTACTAGCATTTCTCGGCCAACGAAGGGACGTTTGGACGCATAATCTAAATCTTAAAATTACAATCTAATTTTTGTCCTTTTCTTTTAGTTTCATTATTCACATAGTGTTGTAACTCAAACTTTAAATGTTCATAAATTTGCATAGACAAGTCTAAATGAGATATTATTTTATTTTTTATAAATTGCATAGAATTTCGAAACGAATAAAACAAGCTCCATATTAATTTTTTTTTTCCAAACACATTTTAAGTTTTTATACTATTTAACTCCAACAATTCAAATACCTCAATAAATGTACAATCATTTCAAATCTAAATTTTACAATCGAAATCTTAACACCAAACTCATTAAGGCTATTTTACAACCGTGTTGTAGAATTTTCCCAACATGAAATGCTTTTAACGCTTGTCTTTGAGAAAAGAAAAGAAAAGGAAAAGAGAAGAAACTATTCTGGCAAAATTATTTTGGAGTGAATAACGTTGTTGGAGTCCATATGGGGAACCACCCGGTGGTGTTGGCCGAGTCAAGTTGAAATTGCCAGCCATACCATTAACTCGCGAGACATTACAGATCTTTCAAGTTCATTCATGTTGTATATGTATACATAAAAATTACGTTTTTGTTTTCTTGAATTGCTGTCACATTTTTCTTATTTATTTCATTATAATGTCAGAGAGTCCTCCCACCGGCCACCGCAAAACTATAGAAAGAACCTAAATACGAAACAGCGATGAGAATTATACAAAGAGACAAACATCCTAGTCTCCCAGATCGAGGACTAGAAATTCCGGTGAGAGAAATGAAATTGCATTCTAATCGGAGAGATGCAAACACTAATACTGACAAAAAAGAAAGAAAGAAAGAAATCAACATGTATAAAGAGATCATCAACATGTGATATCGGCCCTGAAAATTTAAATAATATTTTATAATTAGCAGGCTAAAATCCCTCCTTAGATCACTTTCAATACAATTAATACAAAAGTGAATGTCAAATTTATCCCCAAAAAAAAAAAAAGTGTTAACGTTAATGTGTGTGTGTATATATATATATATATGCATATTTATGTTAATGTGTTGTTTAACTCTGTATTCCAATGCATAATGTTTTTCAAGATTAATCCATTCTTGTTGCTCAGTGAATGGCGCATTACTGTCAAGAAAACATACGAAACGTTGCTGAGAGCATCCGAGAAACAGATTGCTACTTTATATTGTGTAATAGATAATTGTAATGATATTAATTTCAACTTATTAAAGATCAAGTGTGGCCCAACTCAAATAACTTCTTAAGCTCTGTTGAGGTTTCATCACCTAAAGAAGAGGTTGCTGCCTCCATGAGATCCGTCATGCCTAGTGCCGTGCACCTCTGCGAGATCCAGACCCAACGCCGTTGATTTGTGCCGCGAAACATTGCCGTCCGCCTCAATACCATTGCAAACTACACCGTGGAAGAAACCGAACACCAAATCAAGTGATGGAGACATGGTCAATTTTTTAGCCAGCGCCAGTTAGTTTTCAATGGTGTCAAAGGACGGTAACCGGACAGTTGAAGAGCAGTAGCCAAGCAGTTCAGGAGCACTAACTAGACAGTATAAGAGCAGTATAAGTCAATTTAAGGGCAATGATATCACCCTTTCTATAACTATATTATCAAATATATACTAACTTATTCTTAAAAAATTAAAAGCTGGACTTAGACGCTTTCGGTTCTTGATCAAATCAAAGAACCTCCACCAAAAGCCAACTCGTTCATTGTTTGGATGGCCAGTTCAGACTCCGTCGGTTTTTCATGATGAAATTTATCAATTAGATGCGGATGTATTTGTTTTTTCAGTTTTCTTTAACAACCCTAATGTCCTCATGCCAAGATCCATGTTGCCTAGCCATCGGTGCAAATATGTAATTTTCATTCTCTCTCTCTCCCCGATATGTTTCAGGGCCCGTTTGGTTCGCTAGTTTGAGTTGAAATATTTTAGTTGTAATAGTAAATTTTTTTGAATTTTCAGAAAAGACAAAAAACTTTTTGGGAAAAAGACAAAAACTTTTTGGAAAAAGACAAAAAAAATTTTGGTTTGAACGGAAATGAACTAATGTACCAAACGGGTACTCAGGCTTTTATGATTAAAGTAATTTCGTGCTTGTCCAATTAATATTGAGCATGTGTATGGTTGTGTGTTAGGTCCTATTCTCTAAAATTCCAGATACACAACGTAAGATACTGATAAGATTTTCATATGATCATGAAAGTAAAGATCTAGCTAGATACAATTACAGGACGTGCATGCCAGCTCTTGAAAAACCTCTGTCATTGCATTTGAAATTATCTTATGAAATCCAAAATAATTTCATGGAAGCAACCTGCAACTTGAGAGCCCGAGGCAAGGCCTACCTCACATGGCCGGCCGTACTATATGTGTGTGTATGCAAGTTGTGATTAAAGACATTGACATTTATGTTCGTACAATATATATATATATTTTTTGTGGTTGAAATAATACTGAAAAATGTTATCAAGACTTAAAAAAGAAAAAGGTAAATTATCATAAAGAAGTTAAGTGGCATGCATGAAAGAAAACTAGCGAATCTTAATTAATTCATTCAGTGATTACTGGACTAATAAGAGCCTATAATTTTACCAAAATTTTCGTAGTAACCTCGTCAAAATAAAAATTTACTTATAATAATCTTCTTATTATTTATGATATAGTTATTAGCTTTCCTTAAGAGAAAATTCTGGCTTCATTACTGAGGTCATGTCGGAAAAAAAAAGAAGGGAAAATACACTGAATAGCATATTTGGTGATACCATTTGGAGTTTATAGCAAAATTTTTAAGAGCTTGAAAATAATAGAAAAAGTAAAAAGAAAAAGTTGGACCAATCAGCCTAGAGGCTTTACAAGTTGAACCAGAACGAACTATCAAGAAACACTAGTCCTCAAACTAAAATAAACTGAAGCCTGGAAACTATATCGTGGTGTTTATTGGATCCAATCAACCATTCAAACCGTTCGATCCAATCAGATCCAATTCAATCCAATCTATTTTTTGCGGATAACCGAACTCTATCGGATTTGATCGGATATTAACTCTTAAAAACTGACCTAGGTTGAATCGGATATACTTTTATCCTCAAAACATCCAAATTCAATCCAACCTTTATTCATATTTTATGTTAAAAAAAACTTACATTTATTATTTAAATAATTTGTTCAAAATTTAGTATTTTTTTTCACACACCTTCCCAATAGAAAAACTTCAAAGCCTACCTAGCATGATATTAACACTAAAAAAATCCTTCTTTCATGTTCTAATTCCCTAAAATATTATGTAACACATTCCCACGTCCTATAGTCTTGCTTGTTTTGTTTAAATTTGATATTTAACTAATAGGTGATTTATATAAAAAGACCTAATAGATAACTTATTATGGAAAGGCCAAACAAAAAAGCAGACAAAGAAGAAGAAAAAAAATTTATGAAGTCCAATATAAAGGCCAAGAGCAACCGATCAATCCAATCCAATCTAAACTGACCATAAATAGATTGGATTGGATTAGATACTATTAATAGATTTAATTTGATAAGATTTTTAAAAACCAGTCTTTAATTGAATCAGATGTTATACGACTAAAATAGGACGGATCCTATCCAATGAACACCCCCTATCTACCCTTTATTTAAGGGCCTTGATAATATTAATTAAAAAAAAAAAGGGAGCCTCGTTAATAGGCTATGTTATTTTACTTTAAGATTAATGTAATTTACTTTCCCTATTCTTAAGCTCAGGGTTCTCTCTCTCTCAATAACAAAAAATAGTTGTTTTTAATTAGTCTTATAAACTTAAGGAGTTTCTAAAGTAGAAAATTTATTCTGCATTATTGATACAAATTATTATTTTAACTGTTGGATTAATTTTTCAACAGTTTAATTTATGATTGGAATAATTTAACACTACGTTTTATACTTTTTTAATATGGATATTTGTATTTGCAATCGGTAAAAAATTATTGTAATAACTTAAAAACACATTTTACGAATATTATCGCAAAATAGGAGGTTCCACTATAGCAGCCTGTAGCTCCCGTAAACTTAATACCAAGCCTGCAGTCGTAGGTAAGATAAAGTTTAAATAAAGTTTCAATCGTTTAAAAACTAATATAACGCTTTAAGGACAGCTTTTACAAATAATGTAAAATAGGATGTTCTACTATATATATAGAAGCTCCCACAAACTTATTATCGTCTTATAATTTCATGTCTCTTCAGTTGTAGACATGAATTTTTTCACTATGTCTCTGTTTGGTGTTACGGTTGGAGTTGAAATTTTTAAGTTGAAATTGGTTGATTTTTTAAAAATTAGTTATAATTTTTGTTAATTTTTTAGAAAAATAACAAAACTAAGATAAAAAATTTAAATTTGAGTTGGTTTACCAAACGTAACTTATATATAGTTTATGAAAACTATATATATGTTCGTATAAACTAAATTTAAGGAAACCTCTATATTTTGCAGAAACTGTACGACATACACCCTTGAATATTGGTTTGTTAGTTGATAATAACTAATCAAGATCCTCACATGAACATTCCTCATGAAGTGAACCAAGGGGCACTTGTTGGTGTACAGCTTTGAAAATGATTCCTTGCATTGAGAATAAACTTTAAACAACTCCCACTCTTGCGCAGAAGCTCTTAATCCGACCAAGTGTCAAGAGATAAAGGCAACAAGCAACAACCAAGAAGAATATTTATATATATTATATGCTCCCGTTTGACAAAAAAAATTTGCTTCTCTTTTTCACTAAGTAAAGGGAACAAAAAAAAAAAAAAAAGCTCAGTAAGTATTTGAAACTATATTTTTTAAAATAGCTCTAAAGTCAAAATAATTTAAATAAAATTTTAATAATTAATAAAAATGTTAGATTGAAGTTTTTTAATGGTCCTACAGAGTACAAAAACTAATTTCAAATTTTACTTAGGAGAAATTTTTTTTTTCAGAAGTCATGTTTTGTGATTTCAACTTATAAAGTTTTTCTAAAAATATAATAAGCACGTTTCTGACAGATCATCCAGATATTTTTAAAATAGTTTTTAAAACCAGAAAGTGAAAAAATAACTTTTAAAAAGTTCATCATAACAGATCCTACATATATTTAAGGCTCCATATTTTAGCACATATATATATATATTGTACATTTAGTATATCCTTATTGCATATCAATTCAAAAGTTTGTTATATATATATATAGATATATAGATATATATTCCCTAGAGACTTTGCTATAATAAAAGGGCATCTATTACTTTCGAAGAGAAGTGAGCGGCTTTAACTAGCCCTCCTTAATTAGAGCAAGAAAATGTAATAAAGGCTTCAACTAAAGTCTAAAGATGCCTATATTCTGTTCATCAAGCAATTCAAAGACCTCAAAAGTCAGATTCTTTTCTTAGAACTTCTGTAGTTTTTATATATTAATTGATCAATAATTGGATTTTTCTAACTTATAGTAACGGGTCTTTTAATTTTTTTTTTTTTTGGATCCTCCAAAAATACATGCTTAATTACAGCAACGTTCAACACGTGTAGCATATCTAGACAAGGGATCAAAAGATCTAGAGGTTTCTTTTTTCATGATATTCCCAATTGATCATAATTCACGAGGACCTGAAAGCAACTTTTGTTGTACCTAATTGGTAGGCCGGTCGTTTTTTTTTTTTTTTGGGAAAAATATGATTCGGCTCTTTAAGGGCGGCAAATCTGGGTTTTACTTGTTTTAGTTTTATTCTCTGATTCATATATTTGTGGTTTCCTCTTTTTTCTGTTTTAAAATTTTGGTCAAAGTTGATGTGTGTATGTGCGTGTGTCTGTACGCGTGTCTATATATATATATATATATATATATATATGTTATCTTTAGTCTGGGAATCGAAGCAAAGTTTTGTTAGACATTAGAGGCACCCAAAGTAAAGTTGAAATAAGATATGGTGGCATCTGTGTATATGTTTTGTTATATATGTGATAAGGAATATTCCCCATCACCTTCCGGAGATCAACTTTGTGAGTTTCATTTTCTATTTCTCTTCCTTAAATGCCTGCTAATTTTTGAGTCACATACATTTATATAAGTACTAGTTTATGCGCATCATTACTGAAATATTGCTGTTGGGTCATAATTTAATTACATAATAAAGAACTGTCCTTTCTAAATGGTTCTTATATAATGGTACTATTATTCAAGTAGGAAAGAGAAGATAAAGTATTTACGTAAGATCGAATGTCTCATTTCGAAAGTCTAAATAAATCATAAATTTCTTTAGAAATAGTAGGGTCCACTTATAAATCTACTAAATTCGTTCTCTTTAAGATTCTTATATATGGTTGATTTGTCTCGTGAAATATGTGTGTGTTATTGTTTGTGAGAATTAAAAAACAAAACTACGACATAATACGTTCATCACTTGTTTACAAATCTGAAAAGGAATCGAAATCATCTAAAAAGTGATTGGAGATCTCCTTTTTAATTTTTTCAAACTCGTTAAATACTATAACATAATGTGATTGATCAGACGTCCTTTAAGACACCAAATATAGATAGGAGATCTGAGTCCTTAAGAGATAATGAGGTTGAAAAGTAAAATAAAATAATAAAAAACAAAAATTATTGATCATCTTTTTAATATTTACTTATCTATAAAAAAGTGAAAAGGAAAACAATTCTATTCTTTTTCTCGTGTTTCTTATACTTTAAGAATATGAAACGTATCAATATAATTATTAAAACATTCTTCACATAATTAAATAATTATTGACTTATAAGATTTGAACTTAATAAATAGATATATAAGTAAATGTTTGTTTTCTTTAACTAGAAATCAACATTAGAGATTTTTTTTTTCCCTCCAAACTTGGGAATTTTCTAAGTATTGAGATTTCTTTTCCCATTCACGATGTTTTGTGAGGTCTATTAAATTTTTGTTATTGATTTTATATGTAATCATATGATTTAATTGGAAATAGAATTAGTAGGTCTTGACTTTCTCTCACATGAAGTAAACACACCCTTATGATCTGTTTGGTAAAACGGTTTGAATTAAAATTTTTAAGTTTGAGTTTGTTGACTTTTTAAAAAATAATTATAATTTTTATTGACTTTTCAGAAGAAAACAAAAATTGAGATGAAAAATTTGAGTTTAAGATGATCTGCCAAGCGGATGCTTAATTAAGGACGAAGCTAGTATGAACCCAAGATGAACTGCAACTTCATGGACGTACCTGGCCCCATTAAGGTTGTTTAAAAATTAATATATGTGCACTCTTTTTAATATTTGACAAGCCTTAAGTTCTTTTAATCCATATTTGTTTCATATTTCTTTTTTCATTTATTTTTCATTTCAAATTTAAAAGCTTAAATAAATAAAAATTGTGATGCAATATAATATAAGTTTTTTTTTTGATATTTGTAGTATTCATTACGCAATTAAGTTCAAATCAAAATTTTGACCTAATTGAAGTCCCTTCTTTAACAAAAAGAAAAAGGAAAAAAATTTCCTAACTTCATCCATGTTTTTTAATATTCATTATCCGAACCAACGTGAGCCTATAATTGGAGAGTGGAGTGTTTCCATTAGTTTTCGTTCTCTGAAATTAACGGCTACTTTTAATTATTGCTTAAGAGGAAAAAGATTATTGATCGGATTTGGCGAAAGATTTCAGAAAGAAAAATAACTAATGGGGTGTTTGGTGAATGCGTTTAAGATTTTTAAATTTTAATAATAATTTTTGTTGACTTTTTAGAAAAGATAAAAAAATTTTTCAGAAAAGACAAAAAAATTTTTCAGAAAAAAACAAAAACCATGATGAAAAAGTACAGTTTAGTTTAAAATGAAATGTAAAAATAAACAAATCCTAAAAAAGCATGTACGTGTATGTTTTGTATAAGTTCGTGGTTAAACAAATTTTTTTTTTCTTTCCCTTTTTGGGTAGAAAAGCATTCAGTTCATGGTTAAACACTTTAAGCTTCTTTTCTGGACACTTTCCCTATATTTAAGTTATTGGGAAGAACTCTCGTGAAACTTCTTCCTTTTTTAGTTTTTATTACTATAGTAAAACTATATAAGATTATCTTATTTTACATCATCTATAATCTGACCCGAAGTTTTATAAAAATGATGTAATATTTTAGAGATGGTGTTTTGGATGTTAAATTAGAAATGTGGGTTTAGAGGAAAACTTTTGAGACAAATAATTATTTTTATAAAAATTTTTTGATTTTAAAAATTAAAAATGTCATTCGAACATAGAACTTCGAACTAAGAAAAAACATGATATATGGTACCCGGTACGTTGTTACTTGAAATTAGGTAGAAGTTACAAAATTATGCAGGTTGATCGCTTAAATTGTTAAAAAAAATAAAAAATAAAAAAACTTTGCATAACACTGCAGTCATGGAGAAAGATAGAGAACTATGAGAGAGGAACAGAGAGCATGTGACAGTTCAGAAAAATAAAATTTTTTTTTTTATTTCAATAGCTTCAACCAAATTATATTTCTGATTTGTTTCACATTTTAACTTAATTCTAACTAAATCGTATTTTATCATCTTAGTTTTAATTTTTTTTTTAAAAAGTTAACAAAAATTATAATTAGTTTTTGAAAAATCAATCAATTTCAATTTAAAATTTTCATTTTCAACCAGTGAACTGAACGTAAAATTCGTTTTAATCTTACATGAAAATTGTAAAATTTTTCGACCTTTTTTTTTTCATTAGTTTTACTCTTTTGCAACTAATTTTTTTAATTAATTTTTAACTTTTTTTTTAATAAATGAAGGGGTTAGTGAATATCCCTTTTTAACTCATGATCTAATTGCTATCCATTCATTAAAAAAAGAAAAAAGAAAAAAAAAAAAAGAAAGAGAAAGAGAAAAAGAAAAAGAAAGGAAAGAAGACAATGATCAAGTATTTTATGGATGGCAAAGATAAAGAATGATTACCGAAGTTATGAACCGACCCGTGATTATTAACAAAGAAAAAGTTGCAAATAATTGGCGGGAATCCTTGACATGAGTGTGTCATTTGAAAAAGGAGAAAGATAAAAAGAGAAAACTTGGGTTAGGGCACCAGCTAAGTGACTGATGTTAATAAGTATTACCGGTGTCAACGTCGAGCATCAAATATTAATAAAAAGTGAATATCATACCCTTTATCAAGAATGTTGAGCATCGAATAGTAAAAGAAAGCGATCAGTAACATAACATGAGGTCGTCAATAAAACTTTTGTTCAATTAGATGTAAGGATTATCATAAAAGCATCGGAGTTGAATACTGCCACACAATCTGGAGAACGCCACGATTTACCCAAACGAATCTGATTCTGCGTTTTGTTTTGTTTCCTTTCCCTTCGTTCCCCTCCCTTTTCTTTTGCCCTTTTCCAAATAAAATAATAGTAATAATATTTATATATCACCAAAATCCTCAAAGTGTACCTTCCATGGCATAATCTCCAAACTGCCCTCGAAAGAGATCGTAAGGCTTGGACTGCTAATTGTTGAGGACGTGGTTGGCTCATATATTATATGGTTTAATTAGATTGACCAATATCTATAAATATGTATATATGTAAACGACAAGCAAATTAAATATCGAGTAGATTGTGTAACCTGAACTTGAGTGGATAAACTGTCAGAGAGAATCTAATATTTTTTTTGTTATTATTGGATAGTGAAAATAATAGAGTTTCATATTAGAAAAATACAAGTATAGTGGTATAAATTCAAACAAGTAATATAAGTATTATTAGTGTATATTGAGAATTATGCTACTATTATGTACTATCATGAGCACGCGAGGGTGATTAGACTTGATCCAACGGTCGG
Source organism: Ficus microcarpa (assembly GCA_025413485.1). Lineage (NCBI taxonomy): Eukaryota > Viridiplantae > Streptophyta > Magnoliopsida > Rosales > Moraceae > Ficus > Ficus microcarpa. Next base: position 6,810,864 of record CM046385.1, on the reverse strand, counting down.
ATTTAAATGATTTCAAATTTAATTAAAATCGTTAATTGAATTATTATAGTCTCATGATCATACTTAAATTTTGATGACTAATGGGTATGTCTATTGAAACAGATGTTTTTTTTTAAAACTAAAAATACACCTTTTACTTTAAAAGGCATTACTATTGTATTTGTTATAACTCTTCATGAACAGACATATCAAATGCTATAAAGCTCCAGTTTCTGATTTCAGTTTCATATCTTGTTCTGAAATTTGATAAGATTGTTACTTATTAAATTCATGAGTTTGTTGTTTCTTAGAGGTAATTTATCAAAACACCTGATAGTAAATAAAACTTTAAGAAAAGGAATTCTTATACCACAAACCTTTCGATTTTCTTTCATTCTGTTTTGTTTCTTTACACCCAAACTGTTTTCCATCACTCGCTGCTATCAACATAAACGAGAAATTGAAAAGTTTGCATAGAACGAAACAATTATTTTATATGGCTTCTATATAGATAACCAGTAGCTTGTTGTAGGGGACCAAGTTAAAGTGATAGATAGAGACACAAGGATGAAGCTATATATCATTACAAGGCAAAATTATAGTTACGCATTTTTAAGAGATTTGGACATCATGTGATACTCACTAATAAAGTAATTAAAAATAGGGATATGGTCATGTTTTTTAATTTAGTATTGAGTGGTATTTGAGGCATCACCTTATTTTCCACCCTTTTTTCACCCCTTGAGATAACTTTATTAGCCACTTTTTGTTTACCATTTTCCGTATGAAAATTTGAATTTTTTTTTTAAATTTTAAGTGGGAACAATGACTAGAAAACTGTTGAGATTTTGTGAAAAATATTGATTGATTGATTGATTTATTTTTTTAGTTAGTACTATCTTGTGATTCATTGATTCTTTTTATTTTTAGAGTTTATGTAAAATTATACATATTATTTACTTTCACTCCAGGTTTTGATTTTAGATTTCCTTATTATAATTCTTCTTTATATAATTTTGTACAAATTCAATACAAATTATGAATAAAAATTCTTTGAATCCCAAATTTTAAATAAAACTACCACTTTATAGATTGGTAAATGGGGGCTTTTTTTTTTTTTTTTTTTTTTCCTTCTTTTTTTCTTTGATGGGAGGAAATGATGGTTTTGTTTTGGTCATAGGACTCGTTTACATTTGAATATGTTACATAAACGCTAGTTGAGCTATATACATAATGAGCAGCTCAAACTTCTCTGATTATTTTTAACACCATTAAATATTCTTGAATTATTAGTGTTGTAACGTTTTGGTCTATCTAAATTCTTTTCACATTAATTACTTCATTTCTTCTAGTTCAGAATTTGTTCTGAAGACCTCAATATCAAAAGTAAGTTTAAATTATTATATTGGAGCCATGACATTAGCCACTTATTTTTAGACAAACATATATATATACACTTCGCACAACGGCTTGTTGAATTAGTTTACCAGCTATAATCAAAGGTTTACTTTTGAATTTACAAAAAAAAAAAAAAAGAAAAAAAGAAGCTGAATCGTTTTTTTTATTTAGAAGATTCCGTTTGAATCATAACTGGTGTAGGAAAAAAATAAAAAATTGAATTTCAAATATGATACCAAACAGGAGCTAAATATTTATTTAGGGTCCGTTTGGTGAATGAATTTGAGTTGAAAAAGTACATTTTGCATTTAAAATTTTTGTTGACTTTTCAGAAAAGACAAAAACTTTTTCAGAAAAAAATTAAAACTAAGATAAAAAAATACAATTTGAACCGCATTATCAAACGAAACCTTAGATGTTTCTAGGTTAATTAATTACACCAATTTTATATCAATGTATACTTCCTATCATCATATTATAGTGACGTTTACACAAGAACCACAAATAGAACAATAACTTTTACCCCCAAAAAAAAAGGTACAAAAAAAAAATAAATTTAAAAAAAAAAAAAAAAAAAAAAAAAAAAAAAAAAAGGAGTCCATGGCCATATGACAGGGGGAGGGCATTGTAGTCGAATTTTATTCCGACTAGGAAACTTGACGAAGATGGGTAAGGGTAAGATAGTAATTTGAGTAATTTCCGAAACGGCTATAAAAGGATCCCCAGTTCTACGTTTGCCACCAGAAGGCATATTGCCAGAAAAAGCAGACAAAATAACGCGCGCAGCTTCTGAAACCCCTAATTTCCTCTCCAAATTCTAGGGCTTTCTTTTTTCTTCGATTTGAGTTCGTGTTCTAAATTCTCTTCCGATTTCGAATTTCTGTAACTCGGCACTGCTATCGAGCTTTTGAAACTGATTGTGGCTTCGATTTTTTTGGTATTTTGAATCATCACCTTCAACTTTCTTATTTGTAAGTATATTCCCTTGAAATATAGTAAATTTGCGCGTTTTGTGTTCTTAAATTAGGTTTATTCTAGAAAAATCTATGATTTTTTGTTGATGAGGATTCGGTGTTTATCTTGTAATTATGCTCTGTTGAATTTATGTTCTTGTCAATCTTTTTTCCTTGTGCCTTGGTTAGTTTTGTGTAAATATATATGTATATGTATGAGAATGTATCTATATATGTATGTATGTATGTATTTATATTGTTTGTCGATTGGTTTAACGGAAAATATTTGAAGCCGAAATGCTTACCAAATTTGCTATCTTGTAAGATGAAAGTATAAAATTGACTCGGAAATCCGGAATGGTTATTCAATTTTGTTTTGGAATAAAACGCAGTGCATAACTCGTGAATTTTAAGGTAGTGACTGTAAATTCTTATATGCTAGGGTTTTCGATGTTTGTAAAGTGTAAAGCTTCCTCCTTCTTAATTTGATGGACTTTTTTTCCTATTATTATTATCATCATGACCATTATTATTGTTATTATTATTGAATTCTTGTTCGGGTGACTAAAATTTCTTCAATGGCTATGTTTTAGACACGACTGGATGAACTAATGGAATCTAAAGGTGGCAAGAAGAAGTCTAGCAGTAAATCCTTATTCTACGAAGCTCCTCTTGGTTACAGCATTGAAGACATTCGACCCAACGGTGGAATCAAGAAGTTCCGATCTGCTGCTTACTCCAACGTAAGTTTGAGTTCTAGTTGTATTATTTATTTAAAACTACACGCTATTGGATGCTGTTATGAAAACTCTTTTGGCGATTCTCGTTAATATGGATCAAACAACACTAAATATGCTTTCTTGTTTTTGTCCTGCAGTGCGCCCGAAAGCCATCTTGAGATTCCTTAACTAGAGATCTAGACTACACGACCGGTTCATTAACGTTTAGATAGTGTTCGTTGCCTTTGTTTTCTTCAATCAACCTCTTCCTCTTATTCTCCTTTCACGACTGTGATCCCTTTGCAACTTGGCTCCTGAACTACTTTGCTCTATTGGCACGTGACTATTAAAGATGGCAGTTTCTGCAATTGGTTTTGAAGGTTATGAGAAGAGGCTTGAACTAAGCTTCTATGAGCCAAGCATCTTTCTTGATCCCGAAGGAAAGGGTCTTCGGTCTCTCTCCAGAGCCCAACTGGATGAGATTCTTCAACCAGCTGAATGCACTATAGTTTCTACCCTTTCAAATGAGCATGTTGACTCTTATGTTCTTTCCGAGTCAAGCCTCTTTGTTTATCCTTACAAAATCATCATTAAAACCTGTGGAACTACAAAGTTGCTTCGTTCCATTCCGCCTATCCTTAAGTTGGCTGAGACCCTTTCCTTTGCTGTAAGATCTGTGAGGTACTCTCGTGGGAGTTTCATTTTTCCTGGTGCACAGCCCTTTCCTCATCGTAGCTTTGTCGAAGAAGTTGCTATCCTCGATAGCTATTTTGGGAAGCTTGGTTCAGGAAGCAAGGCATATGTGATGGGCAATCCTCAGGAACCTCAGAAATGGCACGTGTACTCTGCTTCTGCTGAAACAGCATCTTCTGTCGACCCTGTTTACACCCTAGAAATGTGCATGATCGGTTTGGACAAGGAAAAGACTTCTGTGTTTTATAAAGCTCAATCAACCTCTGCGGCTCTAATGACTATCGACTCTGGCATCAGAAAGATCCTTCCAGCCTCTGAAATTTGTGATTTTGACTTCGAACCATGTGGTTATTCCATGAATGCTGTTGAAGGAGCTGCAGTTTCCACCATCCATGTCACACCCGAAGATGGCTTCAGCTATGCAAGCTTTGAAACCGTGGGATACGATCTGAAAGATGTGAATTTTGATCAGCTGATAGTGAGGGTATTGGCTTGTTTCCAACCGAGGGAATTCTCTATCGCCGTGCATGCTGATGTTGCTCGTGGATCACTTGAGGAAAACTGTTCACCTGATGTAAAGGGTTACCGATGCAGAGAATGTAGCTATAAAGAGCTCGGAGCAGGTGGTTCCATTGTCTTCCATAAGTTTGTTAGCACCGATGACTGCCATGGTTCTCCCCGATCAACTCTGAGCTGCTGCTGGAAAGAAGAAAAGGAGGAAGAAGACTAGTTACGATGGTTAATTGATTTACTTATTCTGTCCTGCATCTTTTCGACTGATTGATTTATGAAGAATTGCGTATTGCATCGTTCCGACGTAAAAGTAATCTCATATTTGTGATTTCTGTTCTAGTCTATTTGATACTTGGATTGTTCAACTATCGGATTGGATTGAAATAACCTATATGTCATTTATTAATTAGTTATTTCCTTGTCTTGTGTCTAAATGACCACAGAGGGTGGGTCATCTCATGAATTTTGTGTTGGAAATTTATTTGGGTTTTGAGTTTTTGTCTGGTTTGTGTGGAGTGATATTTAAGTCTCTGGATATGGATGATGGAATCTGGTTTCAGTCTTTGTGTACCTCTCAGCAGTCTTGGTTCAGAGCCTTTCCTCTTTGGAATTTTTTCTTTTAGTGGTAAAATAAAATTACGAGTGGGCTTGAGTGGAATATATTTCCTCTCCTCTCTTTCTCCACTCTTCTGTCGTCCTGCATACATCTTTTCGGTTCTCACGTGTGTTGGAAAATGATGGTTTGCACCAAGTTCTTCAACAAGTTCCACACGTCAATTTCATGAGAAGATGACTTCTCCGTCCCGTGTTGATCACTGACGTATGAGCCCAAATTGACCTTTGGGCTCTCGATGAAGACGGTGGAAGGATGGAGAACGTATGGAGAGAGGATTTTAGTATTTTTTTAATGTCGTTGGGCAAAAACGATAATTTGTTTAATTTTCGTGTTTGCTTCTTCTTTTTTTCTTTTTTTTTTTTTTTTTTTGGGTAAAATTTGATAATAATTTGTTAGATTTGCAAGAATCCTTCCATAAGTGAAAGCATTCAACTTGGTAGAGGCATGGCGGGAGATTTCATCCCTCTACCTCCCCTCTCCCTCCTTCCAACCAATGGGGTCGTCTAGACTAGCCTGCCAAAGTAGATTAAAAATGTGAAAACAGCCTCAAATTAGTTTGGATTCCATGTTTATTTAATTGGAAAGAAAAAAAAATTGAAGTTATTATAACTGGGGTAACAATTTAAAGATATGTTTTGGAAAGTACTTTAATGACACAAATTTAGAAATCATTGTATCAACATGATACAAAAAGAAAAAATATAAGATCGATATGAAACAAAATAACTAAAGTAAACTATAGTTTGTGTTATGTTGATAAAGACAGAGAAGTTTATGTTATGTTGGTAATAGATGTAAAAAAAATATGGTTATTTGAGTAATTTTTTCTTCTTCTTCTTCTTCTTCTTTTTTTTTTTTTTTTTTTTTAAATTTTAATTTTTTAAAATTATTATTATTATTTTTTTGAAAGCTAATCTTAGAAATTTTCCGAAAAGCCCAATGAGCTAAAATGAGAAGCCCAACATTTGTGTTAGGCCGGCCTCACTTTTCAGCGTGAAACAGATTAGGGGGGGCTTTAGAGGGTATTCAGAGGAAATTGTGGGAATAATCCTTTTATGTTAAGATTTTTGTCGCACTTGATTATTGTTTCAGAGTTTTATTCTGTTGACCACTTTTTATTTCACATTATAATAGGCAAAAATCCCGAAGCTATTATAAATGAAGTAATGTTTCAGAGATGTGTTCTTTTTGGGGCATTTCGCAAAGAATCCAGGGTATTCACCATGATACTCAAATAGCCTATCGATCTGGTATTCTACTATGATACTTGCGGTCACCAATTGGAGACTACCGATATCTTACCATGATACTTTACAATTGTCGCTTGTAGATTTTGTTATGTGATACTTGGATGTAGTTCTTCATGAAACTAAAAAATTTTCAAAAATTTCCAAGCAATTACATTAAACGAAAAGGATTTCTTATATTATATTCAACTAATGGAACCGCAAGCCGACATTCCTTTGGTGGGTTGGTATGATACTCGTTTTCCTCATTAAATGTTTGTCATCACTGCGTTGGTTGGAGTATATGAGCAATCCATTTCGTGAGAGATCTATATATCATGCGGGGGGCATCTACCTTTTTGAGATTATCTAGGCATTCTAACCTCTACTCCTATAATCCATTTTTTTTAGCAAAAAAGTAATGGAACTGGAAATAATCCAATTTCATTCTCAATATTAATTAAATTAGAAAAAAAATTTTCTATCAATTTAATTGCTACATTGTTCTTCTGTATAATAAAATGATCATTGATCTGATAATGATATCTAAATAAATTTAGCGTTTATTTTAGTAAACTAAACGCAATGCTAAGAGGAATTTAAAAATGTTTTCCCTATATCTTTTTTACTCTCATCAAATTATCATTATTGATTTTATAATACTCGTTTAATTTTTTTTCCTCATTTATTTGGAGTAAACATAATAAACTGTACTCTGTATCCATTTCCAAACTGCCAAGTAAAAGGGACAGATTTGGTTATACCAGAGCCAGACCACTATTAAAATCAGTCAACCACTTACCAATTTTTGGCATACTACTCTAAAATATGTGCTGTGCAAATGTTAGATGTCTTTAAAAAAATTAATCAAATAGGGGAAAATTAAATTAAAGTAAAGTAAAAGAAACATAGTAAAAAACAAAAAAGAATCAACTAAGGACTTGAAAACGAAGAAAAAAGAATCACGAAAAAAAAGGCTAAAAAGATAAAAGGATTAAAAATGAAAAAAAAATATAAATACAAAAAAAGTACAAAAATAAGAAAAAAATTGGTCTGCAAAAAAAAAAAAAAAAAGTGGAGGACCAAAAAGAAAATACAAAAGTTTTTCATCCAACACGAACCGTTTTAGACGAAAGTTGGATGAAAAATAGGAGTTATTCTCCTTTTTATAATATTGTATAGATGAGTGATGGAATTCTTCCTATCTTAATTAACAAAATAATAATAAAAAAAGATTAATAAAAAAGAAAAGAATATTAGGGAGTAAAAAAGAAGCTGGCCAGTAAACTTGTTAGGTAATTAACTGCTAGAAGGATGGCCAGAAGCACTAGAGACGATGGTGATTAGCCTCAAGAATTTTTGTTTCAATGAGGCATTATTAAAAACAAAATTTTAAACTAGTATTTTGTTTAATAATGAAATAATTATTTATTTTAATTATTGAGTACGAGCAAAGTTATAAAAGCATAAAGTTTATATTTATTAAGAAAAAATAAATAAATAAAAAACACCTTAAGTTGCAAAAAAAAAAAAAAAAAAAAAAAATGGCGTTGAATGTCAACAAGGTCGCCAATAGGATCAAGAACGATTTGAAAGTTGATGTGATTGCATTCTTTCTTCAATCATCATAAATTGAGTTTTTTTTTTTTTTTGGGTACATTGAGTTTGACATTGTAACAGCTTTGTATGTTTGGCTATTGGACTTCCAATTTTTAATAATAATAATTGTTTACGCTATTCGTCTTTTCCGGTGATGAGGCACATTTGAGTGCTATTTGATGATTCATATATTCTTAGTGATCAAACCTCCCAACTCAGTGGCTGTAGTTTAGTGGTGAGAATTCCACGTTGTGGCCGTGGAGACCTGGGCTCGAATCCCAGCAGCCACAAATTTTTATTTTTTTAAAAAATTCAATTTAATTATTTTTTAATTTGGAATATTTTATATATAATTGTTATAATTATTTTACAAAAGTCCTTTAATCAGAATTATTAAAAAAATTCTTTGCATTACCTAAAAAATACAAATCTTTACATCTGCTCAAATCCCAGCAGCCACAATTTTCTGTTCTTTTTTTTTTCCCTAATATTTTATACATATTGTTATAATTTTTTTTTTTCAAAAAAAAAAAATCCTTTAACCTGAATTTTTAAAATTTATTTACTTTACTTTTAAAAAAAATCTTTATATGGCATTTTTTAGTCAAGAAAAATGATACACTCTAATAAAAAGTAGTTTCATGGGTATGATGAAAGTAAAATATAATCTGTTAAGGGTAAAAAAGAAACCGAAAAAAAAAAAAGAATAAAACAATCATTTTAAGTTAACAAAACTTTCAGAATCTTGACCAATGTGCATTCATAATGTTCAGCATTAAAACTTTCACAATTTGTATCATTGTATTTTAGCATGCGTTTGGATTACAGGTCCACGCCTAAGTCTTCCATTTTAATTTTTGTCTTTTTCTGAAAAATTAACAAAAATTATAATTAGCTTTTGAAAAGTCGACTAATTTCAATCTAAAAATTTCATCTCAAAGCCATGTTTCAAACAGAGCCTTAGTCAAAACACAAATTCAATAGAAAAATCAATAAAACCACTACAAATAATAAAGCTTAAAAAGGGGTTGTGATTTATCAAAAAAAAAAAAAAGGGTTGTGAAATGGTTGACTGGTTCAAACTGAGCAGCTTCCCAAGGTTGGGTGAAAAATGAATAGTGGCAGCTCTTCTATGCAGACACAAAACCCTTTTTGCCAACATCAAGCTCTGGTAAAGACTTTGATGATCAAGAGAAACCTCCAGTGTTCAGAATTGCCCATGAAAAAAGTTGTCACTCTTTGTTGCTTCTCAATTAAGTTCATATTGATCCATATGAAAAAGTTGTATTATTACTAAAAACTACGTATCTTAATCCTTAACATTAAAAATAGACGTTTCAGATTTATCATGTACTATCATGTTTTTTCTTAGATTATACTGATTTACTCATTTTATTTTACATTAGACGGATCAGAAAATCACAATTAAAACCTATATATATATATATATTTTTACCATTTAAAAACCGAGGATTGACAAAGCTTTAGATTCATTTTCGTGCTATACGTGTATTCATAACTAACACATAAAACTTAAAAAAAAAAAAAAAGAAGAAGAAAAAGAAAAATTATCTAAAGATATACACAAATAGTGCTCATGAGCATAAAGTAAATTGGATCATATATATATATATATATATTCTTATATTCTTTGCTGTTTACGTTTATTATAACACGGGCGATTCCTAAAGTTTCACCATTGCATCCCCACTTGCCTAATTAATGGAGAATAAATTCTAGGCAATTTTCTTGCTAGCCAAGTCCGATTAAATTATTTTGATGGCTACTAATTTTTTCTCCTTTCCACGTTCCCTCTACTTTAAAAAGAAGTTTTATGACTGAACATAATTTTTTTTTTTTTTTGGTGGGTGGAATATGTCTATATTTAAAGAAGTTACACGAAAATAGTATCTCCTATTTTTTTATTAATCATGATGTCCATTAATGGAAACTTTAACTCTTTTTTTTTAAATTTTTTATTTTAAAGAATGTTTACAGAGAAATAAATTAAAACAGCTGCAGTGCCTTTTCGTGCCAAAAAATTGGAGGAAACCGTATTCTTGTTGCCATCCAAAGTGAAGCTTTTGTGGGACCAGGAAACAAACACAGTTTTACTCCTTTTTTTTTTTTTTTTTTTTTAACTTAACAAGCAGTGCAAAAAAATTTTTTTTTCTTGAAATTATGAGTGACGTCTTGGAGATTCGTGTGGTTATATGTTCATTTACAGGCTTTAATCAGAAAGGAGGAGGGGAAAAAAAATTTCAAGTTAGTGCCAATGGACATGGGTTTGAAGTAGATGGGACACACACGCATACATATACATACATATATATATATATATGTGTGTGTGTGTGTGTAAATGAGTCTATCAGATTGAGATGGGTCAGTTCTGAAGAAGAAACACACAATTATTGTGGCTTTGTATTATATATACACATGGTTTGGAATATTGTAAGCATCAATTTTTGGGACAACAAATTTGCTTGGCATTTATATATAAATATATATATATTTATTTATTTGAATGTGAGAAAAATGGCACATTTTAGAGCTGCTGATCTGCCTGTTCCAAATTGGATTAATTGTAAAAGACTAAAGGGGAATCATATATACATTTTATACAATATATATATTTTGTCTCCAAATCTTCATGAGGTTGAAACAGCTGAGAGAGGGGCTCAAAAGAATTAAAAATAATTAAAAAAAAAAGGGGCCATTATTTTCTGCAAGAAACTCAAAAAAGTAACAGCATTCTGAGACAATGGCAGATCTACAATAAACTAAAATAAATAAATAAATAAATAAATCCACATATTTTTCACCATGCATGGGTGGATATATATTAGTTAACGGAGATCTCATAAGTACTGGTTTCTGCGTCACGTAATGTACTTTGTTTTCACTCCAACAAATCTGTGTGTTTTTTTTTTCACTTTTTTTTTTCGTGGTGTTTACGTTACACTTATGTGAAAGTTTCTATGTAATTCCAGTAGATTTTCACCGTTTATTTTACTTCGGTAAATTACTAAATAAAATAAAATGTCATCATGCAAGGTCTTAAATTGGTTGATATTTTATAGGCAAAGCTCAAATACTTAAATTGATTAGTTCTATCTTCGATGTTCTTTTGTTTTTTTAATTGAAAATTTTCCTCATAAGTTTTGAATTAGTCTCACATTAATTTTTTTTAATAGGAATAACAAATATATAAATCATGAATCTTCATATATATATATATATAAATATACATATATATATATATATATGAACAATTAAACATATATCAATGCAAATCAAATGAAATTAATTGACTCTCTCTTATTGCTCCATGATATGAATAATTGGTTGCCAGGTTGTGAAATCCCTTTTGAAAGAAGTGATTACTGATTAGCTTCCAAATCTAAAGCTAACCTTAACTTTTTTTAGGGGGGCAAATCAACTTTGGTCCACTTTAACTTTGTCTTATTGCCGATGCTTCCACTTACTTTTTTTTTTTTTTTTTGGTTGTTTTAAAAGACGTTAAATCGCATTATTGTGTTTTCATTAAAAAGAAAAAAGATAGAAAATCACATTATTGTGAAGAAGCATAGGGACAGTACAAATTAATCAATCAGCCAATTTATAAGAATATCTTTATTTTTTTGATAGGCGAAAGATTCTCATTTTGGCTATTACCGACTAAAGAATAGAGAGGTGGATATTACTTCTCCCTATTTTCCTTTTTTCCCTTTTTCCTTAAAATTTTTTTTTCTTGAAGTTGCTACAAATATTTCTGTTGAATTTCATTCATTCTTAAATTTGGAGATGGTGAATTCAAATTCGAAATCTTAACATGATAAAATTATTTATAAATTTATCCGATAGATTTTATTTACAACCACAAATTCAATGGTCAATTTAGCTTGTTATCGTTGAATGTAGTATTTTGATTTTGTAGCATCGTTATAAGTAACATACTACACTGATGACATAAAAAATGCTCGAAGACATTATCAGTGTTACACATTATTATTAATAGAAGATGAATTTCAAAATTATAAATCTCCTATCGTGGGATTTAAATAGATATATATATATATATATATGTTTTATTAGTGGACGGTTATCGTTTAAACATTGCTCCGAGACAATACTCTTCATGTCAAAGTCAGTCATGTGACAGACATGATCTCTACGCGTATATATTTTGGAATTATATTGGTCTTCAATGTACGTGAAAAGACGGTAACTGAGGTGTCTTCTATTGTCACCCATCTCCAAGGGATTACTACTCATTCATGAAACTGAACTTCTCTTGTTGAGTTGTAATTAAGTGGGGACCTCTCAATTAAAAAGGAAAAAAAAAATTATTAGTTGCGAATCAAGTAAGATTAAAATGCCAACAAATATTTTCACCAATTTTTTTCGAAATAAAAATATATCATTGGTGTCATCACGCTCTCTGTTCATCGTTTATTAGTATCTTTTTACTTGTTTGTACCAACTCGGGGGGTTTGCTATTTTTCTAACATAATATTTTCCAAAATATCATGTACAAACCTTGTGCGTGCGAGAGATTGAGAGAGGGCGTTTTGTTTTTCTTTCTCAACCACTATTTCACAAAAGGGTGCGTGGTAGGAATATAGGAGGGGGGGTAAAAAGTCATGTACGCACTATAAAAGGGAAGAAAAAATAATAATAAATAAAAGAGTGGTGCTTTCGTGTGAAGTGGAAAGTATGGTGAGTACATGAGGGTATCCTAAGCTATATTTTTGTAAAGTGGTTTTTGACAGCCAATTTTATTCCATGATCATGAATTGCCTCATCCTCCTACACTCGTGGGCATCTTCAATTTTCATATTGACAATCAAGTCCTTTTATTCTAGCCCCTTCACTTTGCAGTAGACCAAACACGTTTAACACTTGTATGATCATTAAATCGTAACACTTTTTATTGATGTATGTTATTTTAGTAACGACTCTAATAAAAAGTTACATGTTTGTTTAGTTATACATAAAGTTACATGTAAATCAACTATTAATTAATGGATCTATATAGAAAGTTACAATAACTGGATTGGTACGGTATCGTCATCGGGTATAAGACTAATCCTTATTATCTAATTAGAAGTTGCACTATATGACCGTGTGGATATTTGTGCAATAAACAACGATTGCATATATAGCTTCATGAGCGCTGCTTACAGTTGGTCACAAGAAGGGGGCCCACCTTGACCTGTGGGTTGGACTCCCATTATTGAGGGAGCAGTTAGATGAAAGAAATTTCAATCGATAAATAGAGATAACCCTTAAAATTAATTAAATATGGAATCCGTAGCCCGAAGACTAGTTTTTGTAAGGACATAGGGGTATCTTAGTTCCACAAATTAAGTTAAATTAGACAAACTAAAGAGAGAGAGATTAGTTCCAAAGGGCTTTGTGATGATTGCAGTGTCCTTTGATCCGGCTGTTATGGTCCAAAGTAATGGCAACCGATATAATAGTAAAGCTGTGTACGTGACCATGCAAGGTCCCCTTGAGGGGCGAGAGATTCATAATTGGTTTATGGAACAATGGTGGATGCTGATATCATGACTGAGCTTCTCTGCATTATTAAGTACAACATATATATATATATATATTTATATACATAGGACTTAAATTATATTCAAATTTAAACTGTATTTTTTCATTTTAATTTTAATTTTTTTTTTGAAAAATTTTTTTATCTTTTCTGAAAATTTTTTTTATCTTTTCTGAAAAGTCAATAAAAATTATTGTTAAAACTTAAAATTTCTAATTTAAATTCATTCACTAAACGGATCCATAATATGACAAGAAGCTGCCATCCAGCACGGCAGCATCCCTCTAAAACACCAGTCATAACTTTTCCCTTTTTTTTTTTTTTAAATAGAATGTAATATTTTCAGTGATATTTATCATTTACATGAATATCAGAATAACAATATATAATAAGATTCTAAATAAGAAGTTATTTGTTGATCAATTAATTGATACACGTTTTTAAATAAAAAGTCACGGGATGTATTTAGTAGTATTGAATATGAGAAATGTCATATACATGTGTATATATATATATATATATATATACACACACGCGTGCCCACACGCACAATTGAGAGGCGAGAGATTTATGTTTATTTGGAGGAAAGGAAGGGAACTGAGTGGGGTGAGGGAATGTGAAGTACTTTTGTGAAGGCTTTTGTGGGGTGTAGTGGCTTTTGACAAGAGAGACGGGGCAAAAAACAAAATCATGAGCTGAGCCCTGTACAAGTTTTGTGCAGGTAAACAGAGGGTACCAGTTCTCTCTTTTCTTTTTCTTTAATATATAAATCCCCTAATTCGTTCAAACGCGCCAAGAGGTTAAAAATGAAAAGAAAGAAAACAATAATTTCCTACTCATTTGGGGCATTCCAATCTTAGTGTTTATGTTCATTAGCATTCATGGTCAACTTCCCTTTTGCCCCCACTGTTCTTTTGACTCCTTTTTTTTTTGCCTCCATCGACTTCTTTTGTGGGCAATTAGGAGTTTTTGTAAATCACGGGTGGGCAAATGGATTAAAAGAATATATAAAGGGATCAAATTGACCCAAAAAAAAGGAATGAATGAATGAATGATGTTTTTGCAAAATACGATCTCTGCTTTAAACCATCAGATTTGTATCATATTCTGTTTTTTGTAATTTTTATGTTAATGTGATTTTTATCAGATTTAACTTTCAAATACTGATCATTATCGACATGATTGTTTTCTCATAGACAACTAAGAAGAAGATATACATATATATATTATTATTATTATCTAATGTTGGCTCTCTCTTTCTTTCTTTTTAAATAAATGTAGATCTCTTTCTAATTTTTGACATATAACCTAATATGATACTAGAACAATAGATTTTAACTTTAAATCCGTTTAAGTGCGCTAATCACTAAGTTATCAATGTTGCGTTTACTCCCTTACTCTTAATAGAATAGTAACTATTGAGTTCGAACTCTTAAAACTGCACGAACTATCCAAAAATAGTAAGAAATTTGGAGTTTTGGAGTTCAAACTCCTGAATTTATACTAATCTCCAAATTATCATTCGTCACCATTGATTTGTTCTCTTGAGGGAGTTGAATACATAACACTTGGAGCTTACATATATGCATCTATACATATATATGTGTGTGTGTGTGTGTATCGTAGTGTCCAAATGACACCACAACTTTCTCCAAATGGCTTGTAAAGCTTAGTCATGAAAATGGCTTACTTTGGCCCTCAATCGTTTTTTGTATGTTCAAGCACTGTAGTAATATGCTGCCTTGCATGTCCCAATCACAGGGGGGTTTGGTGCTTCTGCCACTGTCGGATGTGAAATGTGGGTCCCATTTATTATTTTCCATTATTTCAGATTGCCCTACGATATCACTCTCTTCTCAGACAAACAAAAACAGTAGGTAAATTTGTTTCACAATATTGTCTTTGTCGGATCTCAGAATCCTACTTTTTGAGAGTTTATTTAAAAAAAAAAAAAAAAAAAACGAATACAATACAATATACATTAATCTTGTTTTGGCATCTAATTTTCGTTCATCCAATTAAACAAAAGGGGAGCTTTTCTAGATGGGTTTAGCTTTATATAGTCCCTGATTTTCCCATTATGAAGAAATAAAAACAAATTTAAGTTTCATAGTGTGTAAACCCCTTGGTTAGAATCAATGCTTGAGCCATCATTAGTGCCCAACATCACGTACTTATAAAATATAAATTGCACATTACACCTAACGGACAAAATATATTAGTGTCGAATATCATATAAAAATAGAAAGGATGTCTCATAACACATCTGACAAACATGTTCAGACAATTCTTTTAGACCCAAATCATGTAGGTTCACTCTCAAATTTAAGTATGTTCATGCATTATTTTCTCTCGCTTTAAAAGAAAATGTCTCTTTCCAAGAGTTTCTTTAGGACTAGAACTTGAGACCTCAAATTTTGATATCAACCGAGATAAGAGTTGGCACAAGCATTCCTTTTAAAAGTATTGCGAATGATACGAGAGGAACTGCAATCAAATCCCTTAAATACCGTTCAAGATAAGACTCGAGAATTTAACTAAGTACTGCTTGTTTAGGCTCATATTCCGTGGAGTTTGAGCTCAGATACATTTTTTAGGCCTAAGTCATGACCGCCATCTTCAAATTCAAATATGTTCTTTGCATCACACATACAAATAAAGCTCACTTTTTCATTAGTCGTAAGCTTTGTTTTTTGGTAAATAACTAAATTTAGGGAGTGTTTAATAAATGAGTTTAGTTTAAGATTTTTAAGTTTCAATAATAATTTTCAGAAAAAATAAAAAATTTTTAAAAAAAAAAAAATTTAAAAAAAAAATAAAAATTTAAAAATAAACCCTTAGGGGGTGTTTGGTATGTTAGTTTGATATATTTTAATTTAAAATTTTTTTGAACTCGAAAAACAAAAAACTTTTTGGGAAAAAGAAAAAAAATTTTTAGAAAAAAGACAAAAAAAAATTTAAAATGAGTTTGAGTTGAGTTGGTAGCCATCCGCCCCCTTAGTCTAATTATTTCTGCCTTAACTTGCAATAGCTCTGTAACACAGAAAAATGCTGACATCTTTTTATTTAAGTACTTTGTAACTCTTTAATTTGAATACAAAGAAGACAGAAGGATAACCGTCATTATTGCTGATCATGTTTCCCAAATCAAGGAATTTTCCGGGTCACCAAACAGGACAGGTTTTTCAGCTCTTTTTGGCCAGTCACTCAGAAAGCCCTGCTGAGATTTAAAAAAAAAAAAAAAAAAAAAAAAGAACAAAAAACAAAAGAAAAGAAAAAAGGTTCTTGAGGCTCCACTTAGCCAATGTCATGGGGATTGACGCCAATTGTCTCGCCATCCAAACAACCCTCCTCTTTAGCTCTCCTCCAATCCAGTATAGAAATGTGCTATTCCCATCTTAGTAAGCTTTTGATTATTTTTATGTCAGATCATGTACTATAATAATCTGAATGAACTTTAATCAGAATCTTTAAATTCATGATCATGGAAAAGTAATCAGACAATTAGTCTAAAGATAACCTTTGAACGTCAAGTCAACGCAATTTTTGTGGGGCCCACCTTGCACGTGTACCTATGATCAACACACGAGCCTACTCATACTTACTATTTGCCTTATTAAGGCTTCTTTTGGTGGGACCCTATGGGCCCCACTGTCGATAATAGATTATTACATATGATTAGTTTAGCCGTTAAAATATGTGTTTCCCGTACTCACTCGTTATCTTCCTCCCTGTTTGATTTGTCAACTCAAATCTAAAATTTTTATATCAATTTTTATTTTTTTTGTAAAAAATTTTTTTTTGAAATTTTTTTTATTTTTTCTGAAAAATCAACAAAAATTACTATTAAAATTTTCAATTTAAACTGGTGAACCAAACGAAACCTTAGGCTACGTTTGGAGTTTGAGTTTAAACTGTATTTTTTCATCTTATTTTTTATTTTTTTCTTATAAAGTTTATCTCTTTTCTGAAAAATCAACAAAAATTTTTAACTCAAATTTAAAATTTTCAACTTTAACTCATTCATCAAACGAACCCTTAAAGTTATAACGACTTAAATGAGTCTATTTAATTTCTCTTTTTGAAAGTTTTTTATGATTAAACTGTCAGTGAGTTTATATATATATTTTCTTTGTGTACCAAAAAATAAAATATTGTTATATATTTGTCAGAGTTGGGGACATGTAGGGGGTGTTTAGTGTGTTAGTTTGAGTTGAAATATTTTATTGTAATTATTTTTTGAATTTTTAAAAAAGACAAAAAATTTTTTGGGAAAAAGACAAAAACTTTTTAGGAAAAAGATAAAAAAAAGTTTGAAATGAGATAAAAATGGATTGGTGTCCATCCTCCCCCGTAGTCTTTATCAAGAGAGAAGGTTAGTCGGTAGGATCTTTAATGAATATTTCTGTGTGAATCTCTTTAATAACAGTAAGGAGATATATTAATACTAATTGTCTCCGTCCGACATTTTTCTTTGCAAAATCATAGGTACCCTACGATCATCGTCCAACGGTTGTATGATGGCCTTGGGAGGACTGTTCATCTTACCGAATATGTGGGACCCCCAAAGACATAATATTATAGAGGTTACACAGCTTTAACTTTCAAAAGTTGGATACTTTTGGATTGCTGATCGTTGGATGAACGGTCTGATGAATTTGGAGACACGAGGAGTGTATTCGAATCAATAAAGCAGAAAAATAATATTATGAGAGAGAAAAAAAAAAAGAAAAAAAAAAAAAAAAAACAAGAAATAACGAGGGAAATGATTGGTACTACAAAAAGATCTCACGAGGAGCTATATATATTACATGATGCACACCAATCTCAAGCTCCACTCCCTCGAGATTCTCACCTTCTTTTTTTTTTTTTTTTTTTAATTTTTTAATGGATGAAGGTAATTATTGGAATAAATTCCAGAATTTTATTTTACAGGAGGAACTCAATTTTGATGGCCAAGCTTAAGAGGAATGTTGGATTCCAGAGGCGAATTCTGGAAGCTTAGCATAACATGGGCCATATTCAGCACTTTGATTTGTTTGGCAACACTCAGTTGATCAAACGACGAAGAATTCTATGATAAGATATAATTTTAAACTGTCCAGTTACATTATAATCATATTAGATTAAAAATAAATATGACAGTGTAACAGAAGTTACCTGGTAAAGAATTCTTCAAAAACTATACCCCACAAGAGAAATTTCTTATTAGTAAGTTGTCTTTAGTTGTCAATTTCGACAATGGCTAACAGATAATGCTTCACTAGCTAAGTGTATATATATAATATATTTTCTTTATAGACTAAGGAAAATAGGAAACAAAAATTCCAAAACAGAGGGACCTTTTTCTCTAAACCAATCCACGATTGAAGGAATTTCTTTATCAATCAACTGTTTTTTTCTTGTTACTCGTCTCTTGATTGCTTAACATCTCTGTCTTGGCCTCTCATATATTCTTTCCCATTTCTTTACTTAAACCAATGGTGGTTAGGCATGTTGTTTGGTTCACACTTTTAACCCTTTTTTTTTTTAATTTAATTTTTAATATATTTTTTTCACTACCAAAGTTCTGTTTTTTCTTGGCTTTGGGGTTCTCTGACAAAAGAGTGTGGGCAAGTGAGTGCAAAATTCTGGTTTGATAAGCATGACCAAGAAAGAAAACTGTACTGCACTTTACCTCTGATATAAACACCACCTAAAAACAAACAAGATATGCCCAGTTCCAAAAAATAAAAAAAAATAAAAAAAAACTTGGGTTGTGTTTGAAGTTTTCCAAAACCATATTTCCATCGGCTCCAAACTTACTTCCTCTATAAGAAGTTGGTCTTTTGCCATCTGGGTGTCTGATCTTCTTCTTGTTTTCTGAACCCTTTAATTCTCTCTCTCTCTCTCTTCTAGCAAAAAATGGAGATCAAGAAAGAGCTGGTCACTTTCTTCTTCTTCATTGCCTTTTTCTTCTCTTGCCATTTCACGGCTGCTATGCTTTCTCCCAAAGGTGTCAACTTTGAAGGTACTTTTATCTATAGTTTCCGATGACATTCTGGATTGTCTGGTTTAATTGTTTTTGAGTTCGTCTTCTTTTGTAGTAACTCTCTCTCTACATGTATGTGTGTGTGTGTGTGTGTATGTATATATATATATAGTTCAAGCTTTGATGAGTATTAAGACCTTGCTGAAGGATCCTCACAACATTCTTGGGAATTGGGATGATAATGCTGTTGATCCATGCAGTTGGACTATGGTCACTTGCGCCCCTGATGGTTCAGTCATTGGCCTGTAAGTTAACACCAGCTAAAATATATATATATATATATATATTAAACTTGTAATTATAGAAGTGAATTTCGGACAGTTTTTTAAAGTTGTGAATTTTGTTTTTGAATATGTTAATTTTGGCTGCAGAGGAGCTCCAAGCCAGAACTTATCAGGTACCTTGTCTCCAAGCATAGGCAATTTGACATTTCTCCAGAGTGTGTAAGTAAACAACTAGTGTTTTCCATGTTACACATGTATATAAATATAGATATGTATCTGTATATGCATAAGAATTAATTATATTGTTCATCTCATAAGCTAGCTGTGTTTTTGCAGGCTGTTACAGAACAACAACATATCAGGTTCAATCCCATCTGAGATTGTGAGGCTCCAAAAGCTTGACACAATTGATCTTTCCAACAACAACTTCACCGGTCAAATTCCGATCGATTTGTTCCACATGAGGAGCCTCCAATACCTGTATAAAAATAATTACAACAAAAATTTTCAAAATTGGTGTTTTTTTTTTTTTTTTTTGGTCCCCCATCAGTACTTTGAATAGTGTCATGACATTATTCTCTCTCTCTCTCCTTGTTGAACTGCAATTAGGAGGTTGGACAATAACAGTCTTAGTGGAACAATTCCACCGTCTTTGGCCAGCATGACCCAGCTTACCTTTATGTAATTGTCTTCACCCTTTTCCTGTTTTGATTCTATTTGTAATTACAGTTTCTGTTTGCCATCTTTGTATTAATTAAGGTTTCCGTGAATTTTGTTCGAATTTTGTTTGATTGTATAGTGATCTGTCTTACAACAACTTTAGTGGTCCAGTTCCCAGGTTGCCGGCTAAAACCTTTAAGTAAGTTACTTCCATCTCTCTCTCTCTCTTTTTCTCTCTCTTGTTTTCTCAATATAGCTTAACTTGCCTACTTTCTTCTTCTTCTTTTTCCTTTTTTTTTTTTTTTTTTTTTTTGAATTGAAACAGCATTGTGGGAAATCCTCTGATCTGCTCCACGGGAAAGGAACAAGTGTGCTTCGGAACGACGCCGACAACACTTACTTCCACCTCCAATAATTCACAAAGTAATTATACTTTTTAGCCTCTTTTCCCAGTTTCTTTACAAGCTCAGACATTTCTGCTCCTTACTTTAAACCTGTGTTCTTCCTCTTTTCCTAAAGCAAAAAAAAAAAAAATTACCTTCTTTTGCTTTTTTCACTTCAACCTTCGTGATTCAGTTTCTCTGCTGCTCCAAAATAAATAAGAAAATTAAAGTTACGGGGTGTTTGGTGAATGAGTTTAGTTTAAAATTTTTAAGTTTTAATAGTAATTTTTCAGAAAAAATAAAAAAAATTTCAGAAAAAATAAAAAATATTTTAAAAAAAAGATAAAAATCATGATGAAAAAAGTATAATTTAATTTAAGTTGAGATTGAAACCAAATCCACCTAATGAATTCATTTAGCTTTTCAAGATTTACTTATTCGTTGTATTATTCTCGTTAAGTGTGTAAAGCCTAATTATTACCCCGACACACAGAACATACAGAACATGTATCACGACCTTTTAACTTGTACGGTATTTTCTTTGATAATAGTGTAGCTCTCATCTTTGTTTGTGATGTTTATTTTTTATTTTATAACTTCGTTAAAATTCGCGCTAATTTGGTTTTTTGGCACCACGTCTAAAGATTCTCAACCTTCTGGGAGACCAAGAAGCCACAAAATTGCCATGGCCTTTGCTTCAAGCCTTGGCTGCATCTGTCTACTAATAATCGGGTTTGGTTTCCTTCTCTGGTGGAGGTACAGACAGAACCAGCAAATTTTCTTCGACGTCAACGGTTAGTAAAAACGAGCTTCAATTTCGTTCACTCAAAAGCATTAAACTGTTTGATTGTTTTTACTAACACTAGACTTGAACTTCAGACCAACATCGTGAAGAAGTTTGCCTTCGGTAACCTTAAGAGATTTCAGTTCAGAGAACTTCAGATTGCGACAAACAATTTCAGCGAAAAAAATTTGATTGGAAAAGGCGGCTTTGGAAATGTTTTTAAAGGGTGTCTCCGAGATGGTTCCGTAGTAGCGGTCAAGAGGCTCAAAGATGGTAATGCCATTGGTGGTGAGATTCAGTTCCAGACAGAAGTTGAGATGATCAGCTTGGCAGTTCACCGCAACCTTCTCCGCCTTTACGGATTCTGTATTACAGCCTCGGAGAGGCTCTTGGTTTACCCCTACATGTCCAATGGCAGTGTTGCTTCCCGTCTCAAAGGTAAAACTAGAGTATGAATGAAAAGAGACATGAGAAAATATCTATAAGACAGTTGGTTTTTAACCGTCAGATCTTCATCAAGTTCTGTTACATATCATACGGATACAAACATTTACGATGTAGTTTTGCCTGTGCAGCCAAACCGGTGCTTGATTGGTATACGAGGAAGAGAATTGCATTAGGAGCCGCAAGGGGATTGCTGTACTTGCACGAGCAGTGTGACCCGAAGATCATTCATAGGGACGTCAAGGCGGCGAATATCTTGCTTGACGACTACTGCGACGCTGTCGTGGGAGACTTTGGTTTGGCGAAGCTGTTGGATCACCATGAATCACATGTTACCACCGCCGTGAGAGGCACCGTAGGACACATAGCCCCGGAGTACCTCTCCACTGGACAATCCTCCGAGAAAACAGATGTTTTCGGGTTCGGCATCCTTCTTCTTGAACTTATTTCTGGCCAACGAGCCTTAGATTTTGGAAAAGCAGCAAACCAGAAAGGAGCTATGCTTGATTGGGTAAGAATTTAACATTGTAAAAAATTTCTAGAAAGTTTCGGTTGTAAAAAAAAAAATGGTAACTATGTCTGTATTTAATAACCGAAATATATAATTCACGTCCTTGTTAAAAACTGCAGGTGAAGAAACTGCAGCAGGAGAAGAAATTGGAGATGTTAGTCGATAAGTCCCTGAAGAACAACTACGACCGAATCGAGCTCGAAGATTTCATCCAAGTGGCACTACTTTGCACTCAGTATCTTCCGAGTGACAGACCAAAGATGTCTGAAGTGGTCAGGATGCTGGAAGGGGATGGTCTTGCCGAGAGGTGGGAAGCTTCTCAGAGCGGCGAGTCAATCCACTGCAAAGCCAACGACTTCTCTTCATCGGAGCGCTACTCTGATCTCACCGACGACTCGACATTGCTTGCACAAGCAATGGAGCTTTCTGGACCAAGGTAATTTGAGAGGGCAAAAAAAAAGAGAAAATAAAATTGAAAAACCAAAATGGAGTCTCCATAACACAATGTGGTTTACTAAGAATAGATGTTGAAATACCATGTTCGGAAAACATGCCTTGTTGTATATTATTTTCCTTTATAGCACAATGTGGGATTGAGAGACAGAGAGACAGAGAGAGGTGTGTTAATTTACTCACTGTAAATATAGAATCTGATCATGTGGGAAATTTACAGGGGGTGTCCTGAAGGAGGACTTGAAGATCATTTGAATAATGTCTCTAACGAGTTGATTTTTGTTTGTTTTGTAAATTTTAAAGCCATTTTCAGTCCTTAAAAAATTGGTTGTGCGTTAATTATCAGGATTAATTTCATAAATACCCCCGAAGTACTGACCTTATACGTCAACTATTTTGTCGAGGTCATAGCCGGATCTAAACAGAAGGACTGGTTTTAAAGCTTTTTTAGAAATAGAGTGGGTGCAATTAAAAATAAAAAAAAAAAAAAAAGGCTTTTAACCTGTTCGAATGACTTCATAACCCGAACAAATAGAAGTGACGTAACGAGAAATAAGAACACGATGGAGCCGATTTGTACTTCGGGGAAATTATGATTTAGCTTAAATTATGATTACATAATTGCATTGCAATTTGTTCACCATAGTAGACACTTAACACAACATCATATGCTTCGACAACATTCATATGCAGTCAACTATGAATATATATATATATATATATAAGTTTTGCGTTGTGTATTGTTGTTTTTTCCTAAAATAAAAAGTAAAACATATATATATATATGCATATAATATACGCATGGTCTATATATATTGTTGTTTTTTCCTATGTAAAACATGTATAAATATATAATATACGCATGGTCTATATAAGTTTTGTGTTGTGTATTGTTGTTTTTTCCTAAAATAAAAAGTAAAACATATATAAATATATAAGGGGTGTTTGGTGTTCAGTCTAACTCCATCTCATTTCAAACTTTTTTTTGTCTTTTTTCTAAAAAGTTTTTGTCTTTTTCCCAAAAAGTTTTTTGTCTTTTCTGAAAATTCAAAAAAATTTACTATTACAACTAAAATATTTCAACTGAAACTAACACACCAAACACCCCCATAATATACGCATGGTCTATTATCCGGCAGCGTTTTTGGTGCGTGAGTGAGGTGGCATAGAGGGCATGTCAGAGGGTGCAGGTTTGGAGGGCGCGTGTTGGATGGTGAAGATGGGAGGATGGATTAGGCAGCTGTGAAGAAAATACTATTAAGGGAAAATATCAGGCTAGAAAAATGAATTATATTAAAACAGAGGAGTTGGATGGCAATTTCAAACGTAATAAAATATATATATATATTGGATAACTTTTTGAAATCTGAGCATCAGTTGTTACAAAATTTTATGTAGAAGTGCAACAAAATATTGAGTTATGTTAGAACATTTCAAGCAAAGACTTGTATCAAACTAAACCAATGGATTTTTAGTTGTTTACAAAATGTAGTTTGGCATATTTGAAAAAAAAAAAAAAAAACCATATCTGTATATGGATGATAATGTAGTTTGACAAAATTCAATGTGGTTCTCTGATCACACACAATATACTATAAGGGAGTGTTTGATGAATGAGTTTAATTTAAGATTTTTAAATTTCAACAGTACTTTTTCTGAAAAAAGAGAAAAAACTTTTTTAGAAAAAACAAAAAACTTTTTCAGAAAAAGACAAAAACCATAATGAAAAAAATACAATTTAATTTAAAATAAACTTATAAACAAATACTCCCTAAACATCATATTTATTCAAAATCTGTGGTACAAAAAAGGCATTATTACCGTAGTTATAGATATAATCTAACAGTAATCATATTTAACTCATAATAAGGATAAAGTTTAAATACCCCGACTGTTTGAAGTTATTAAAAAATAATTAAAAAAAAAAAAGAATAATACCTTACATTTAAAAATAAAAGATTGGCACTTCTCTTGTGATTGGTGAAACACAGGAAAAAATCTCATCTCAATATTTTTAAAAACATGAGATGATCTTACGTTTCGATTAAACACCCAAAGAAGTTTTCTCCTTTCAATATCTTTTGTCGTCTAAAAGCGGAACTACTGTCTTGTATTAGAACATAAGATAATATATGTGATTAAACTGCTGAGAAAATGCACAAAAATATAACCATTATAATTAAAATTGCAGTCAATCATTGAACAAGCAAATTTTTTTTTTATAACTTGTTTCTCGTTTATGACAAACAAGAATGTTCTTTCCATTCATTAAAACTCTATACAAAACAAACTTAACCTTGCCAAGACTTGTAGCTGAGTAAAACCAAATAAATTTATATGCCATAGAATATTATCTCAATCTTGGATAAAACAAAATTTCTGCTCGAGCAGAAGCTCTTTGAAACCTTACCAATTCGATCAGCATACTCAGTCGTCCGTCCATGACGTACACACACGGAGCAATGCTCATGCTCTCGAGCACGGGCGATCTACATAGTAAAAACTTGATGAACTCCATTTCATGTGGCACATTGGACATCTCCGTCATCTTCACATGTTTGAGCTTTTTGAATGTGCATTTCGAATGGGCTTCTATCTCCCAGAGGTCCAAATCGGGTGCTTCCATCGCGACCAGAGCGTTCGAGGATCCCTACTCATCGGAACAAAGTTTGAGCACCAATAACCAAATGGAAGTTGAAGAACAAAAATCGGATTGTTCACAATAACTCACCGACATCTGAAGTTCCTCTAGATTAGGAGAGCTTGTGATCAGGCGAAGAACGACATATATCTCTCTCATATCTTCGAAACTCACTTGATATAGTTCAATAACCTTTAAATGGTTATATGTAATCGCAAGTTTTCCCAGGTCATACCCTATACTCAAATACTAAAAACAGAAAGGTTATCAAACGTTAATCTTGCCATTGAATTCCCGCAAATCGAGCTCGAAAAGGTTATCAACTTCATAAACATGACAATTACAGAATCTTTACCTTTGTAAAGTATATGTGTCCGTTAAGGCTCTCGAGACGAGGTACCCCGCCAAGAAACTTGTCGAAATTGCAACGAGAACCTTGTTCATAGTTCTCGACAAAGTCGTCATTCATGTACATAGCGACAGACATTGCAGCCAAAAGTGGAGTATTCTCAAGATTTATGTCCCTGAACTCGCCTTCGAGAAACAAGTACTTGAGATTCGGCGCGTTAATGTTTAGAGACAAGCTATCGAAGTAGGACAAAGATAGATTCTCAAGCAGAGTGCAACTTGATATAAGATTTTCGATCACATCAGCGTAAACCGAAACCTGATGAAGAGTGAGATTCTTCAAACACCGAAACCCCTTGAAACCAGGAGGCGGATCCAACTCGCAACGAAAAAGCTCCAAACGGGTCAATCTTTTAAAGCGAAAAAGACACGCCGGAACTCTATACCAGTCCCCTTCTCCAAGTTCAAGGATCAACTCCTTGATGTCGGTCCTCGAAAGGAAAAGTAGCCATTGATCTATATCAGGGCAGCTCTGCAAATACGAGGCCGAGAGCTGGAACTTGTGAATCGGTCCTTCGTGAAGAAAAAGAGCTCTCGTTATGAACTCAACGAGGCTTTTCTCGTCGAACTCTTGGTCATTATAAACAGCAGCACATTTCTCGTCAAACACAAGTTGAGTAATCGAAGCCCATCTGTACCTCCATTTACTAGATAAAATGCTCGTTCTCACAGCATCTCTAATCGGCAAACGCGTTAATATGCTCTCTATAATGCTCTGAGGTAAATCACTTATCAAATCCGGTTCCGTTAGATCTCCCATTCAGGCACCCTAAAATCAATGAAACACGAATTATAAGCACTGTAACTCATTATATTAGTATCACAATATCATTTCAAATCATGGAAATTCAATGAATTTAACCAAAACCCAATACTGATATCTTGTTCATCATCAAAGAAACACAAATCTCCAATCTTTAACACTTCAATTGCAGGATCCGAAAAAAAACAAAAAAAACAAAAACAAAAACCCAGTTGATTAAAAAAAGTATATATATATATATATAACACGAATTTCCCCCTTCTCCCCCCTTTTTTTTTTTTTATTGCTGAATTTCTTTGCAGCTTTCTCTCTTGACTCCATAACTAAGCTGTGGGTAATTGAAATTCTGTGCATTTCAATTAGATTTGCCCATTTCAAAATCAAAGTTTCTTTCAAGTCCAGGCAACCCAGAAAAATAACAAAAGAAGATCAAATCTTTCGAGGAAACAAATAAAAAGAAATTAAATTGAGGAGCACAAAAGAGAGAAAAATACCGGAGAGAAGGAAGAAACGAATGGAAGAGAGGTGGGTGTGACGGTTGGAGCACAATCAGAGTTCATAAATGTCAAGCTTTTGGCATCGAACTCTCTCGACGAGACGGAACCCAAACCCACAACACATCAACATTTCTCGAGGTTAGCTGTCGCCTTGTGGTTGAAGGTTTTTTCTTTTTCATGTTTTTAACCCTTGAACTTTTTCGGATTTCAGAAGTTACCCCTGAACTTTTAGTTTTTAAAACATTGCTCCCTCATTTTGATAAATTATTACAGAACTCCCTCAAAGTAAGTGACTTTTTCATTTGGACCAAAACGCGTTGGTATAAGTCATATGAGCTTTCATCAGCCCAAAAAAAAAAAAAAAGGGGTCATCTGAGCTTTTTTTTTTTTTTTTTGGGGAAATTTGGGATGGGGACATTTTGTTTTATTTTGTGTGTTTTTCTAAAGGAAAGAAAGTATCCGAGAATCTAGATACAATCGATATTGGACAAATCAGACCTCTAAATGGCTTTTTTCAATGTAAAATAAGTAAAAAAGACATGAGACATCTTCAACATTTATTAAAGATTGTGTACCTAGGAGGGAAAAATGACCACTCTCATCCAAAGTCGAGGAAGTTACTTTCATCAAATTGGTTACTGCCTACTGGTGAAGCTGTGTTCGCGTTTTTGCTTTTGTTTTTTTGTTTTTTTTGTTTTTTGTTTTTGTCTGCTTCTTTTTTGTTTTGTTTTATTTTTTTTGTTTTTACTTTTGCTTTTGTTTTGTATTTGTTTTTTTTTTTTTTTTTTTTTTGTTTTTGGCTTGAGGAATTAGGTGAAGGGAGATACCCATTTGGATGAAAAGGATGGGAGGAAGGAGATAAAGGTAATAAAATTAAAAAAAAAAAAAAGACAAATCACGTAAAAAAAAAAAAAAAAGAAAAATGATTACTCAATACAAAATCACGTAAACTGACAAGTAAATGATTGATACTCATTACCGTTTATATTATCATAAATTGCAATCATTCAAGTATTAAGTTAAGAATCCTTAATAAAAGTTAAAGAAAATTACCTAAACAACCACCTTATTTTCATCTCTTGACTAACATTATATAATTTCCTTATTCTTGATTAACAAGACACAAATTTTAGTTAAATTTAATTTCATTTTGTATTATATTAGTTTAATGTTATTTTTTTATGTCATGTTAATATAATGTTCTTTCAAATTTATGTCATTCAGGTACTTTCCTCTGATAGTAAATATAACACAATTTGAATACAATAGTCCAAAAAACTCCAAACCAATTTACGTTATTATAGTATAGAAAACCATTGCAAGATGGAACCCTAGAAAACCAAATATATAATTGATTTTGCATGCTCGTCATTTTCACTTAAAATAAGCGGTTTCGTTTTAGTTGCGCGTGCCTAGGATCATGCATGCAATCGGAATGCAGGGGCATGTAATTCCGGCTCAATTCCCGCCTGAACGGTTTTTCCCCGTCCCGTTCCTGAAACAGTGTAAGGCAGAGGAAAAACCACCCAACTCCGGCCAATATATATATATATATATATATATATTTGTAATAAATCTAATATAGATACGTTGCTTGTGTGAATCCTTGGGTTAAAGAGAACATTTAGTTAATCAACAGTCTAAAAACATTGGAGAAGAAGAACTAAAAACATAGATAGGGAAAAAGAAAATGTTACATAGAAACTTTTGTACGACTTTGCAATGCTGTAACTGGAAATAAAGACAAGTGTCAAAATGACTGAGAGAAGTTAGTCCCACAAAAGTCTCAAAGTTAACCAATAAACCCCTTCTTTCACAAACCCTCAAAGAGACACTTGAAATAGTACTATCCCCTTTAGCGTCTCTCTCAATAACTGTCTTTTTTTTTTTTGTTTTCCCGAGCAGAAGGTGGCCTAGCTGCAAGATCTTAGTAGGACATGAAAAGGAAATTTTTAAAATTAAAGGAAAAAAAAAAAATTGTAGGCAGTTAGCTTCGAGATTGAATGACGATGAAAGGAAAATTTACGGGGGGGAAAAAGAAATCAATTTCGGGATAAGAACCCTTTGATTAAGAGGACTCCTAGACCCCCAACTGCAAGTGATAGAATGAGAGGAACTGTGATGGGATCAGAATCAGATGTTATGCTTTTCCTTTTAGTTCTGGCTTGGTGTGACCACCGCTCTCCCACGTTGTCGCGGAGAAGATTGCTGATACTGTCTAACTGATGCATGATTTGCCTCTGGCCCCGTGCGATACTTGATATCTGTGGTGTTTTCCGGTTACATATCAGAAACATTAACGAATCTACTAAGAAGAACTGTAATTAATAACAAGAAATGCGTTTTGGCTACCACATGGAACTTATTGAAATGCTGAGATCTTGTTAGAAAGCCTCATTCTTCCTTGTTACTATCTACGTTATATTAGGCCTCTCCTACCTTACTTGCAAATTAGTTGTGAAACTTCAAGATGTATATGTAGCGTACAAAACACAAAATTGGACATAAATACCTCATCCAGGACAGGAGACTCCTTGGCCAACTGCGAAGAAGACGAAGAATTCTGCATTACCGAGCCATTGCCTACTCTAGGGATGAAGTAGGAAGTTGGATCAGAGCCATTGCACAATTCAGCTTGAAGAGCTATGTTTTGTTGGCTTGTGGAACTTTTCTTCTGACTCAACTTCGAATTTAGCTCTTCAATGTGATTTGTGAACTCATCCATTCTATCATTCAGTGACGAAATTTGTTCCGAAAGCTAACATATGGAAAAGTGAAAAGAAAATGAATAATTTAACTGACGACTGTAGGTGTAGCCTTTAACTTGCTGATACAATAATACAGAAGTGAAAATTAGCAGTCATTAAGGTTACCTGGTTTGCTAGTGTTGCATTGGCTTCAGAATTCCTCTCATCAAACCTTCGACCGTTAGCAGCGTATCCAGTAAGCTTGGAAATATTCTTGTCCCTTTGTGTTGTATATGACTGAGATATGCCACTACTCATGATAGATAAAAAGCCACCAATTAGTTCATGGAAGCTCGAGAAGAAAAATACATATCAAGAAGCCAAGGTTCACAAACCAATGCTTTTTTTCCCAGGCCGATACATGGCAGTTATAGGAGAAAAACAGATCTCTTATTGCAATGTATAGGCCAGTAGTTAAGAAGCGAAACGAAAAGAACTAAGAAGATTTTCCAATATATATTTTCACGTCCTATATGGCATTTCTGAAACCTATTTCCAACAAAGTACATATCCCGACATTT
The DNA here is from genome assembly GCA_025413485.1 of Ficus microcarpa. Lineage (NCBI taxonomy): Eukaryota > Viridiplantae > Streptophyta > Magnoliopsida > Rosales > Moraceae > Ficus > Ficus microcarpa. The sequence continues at coordinate 6,780,538 of CM046385.1, read as the reverse complement.
ATAATTTTTGCCATTCAAAAAAGAAAAAACTTGTAGAATGGTTGATATTTAATTACACACTCAGGTAATTTGCAAGCATAAATGATGATAGAATCATACGGATTTAAACACATCCAAATCCAAAATAGTACACCACAAACAAAATAAACCGGTTTTCAGCTTTTTTGCCCTTGTTGTGATGTTTTCCAAAGATCTAATTCAAACAAAGAAAAACAAATAACCAAAAAAAAAAAAAAAAAATCCAAACCTCTTCTGATGCTTATTTCTCATGGCAATCCTATCTGCGGAGGCCCTAGAAAGTAATTCTTTGGGGCTGGAAACCAGATCTTCGTCCCGGCTGAGCTTCATCTTTAAATCATCTGGCAAGGCCTTAAAAAAAATGGAGACGACATCAGCTTTGGAGTCGGAACCATGATTCTTATCCTAATGAGAGAGAGTGAGAGGGGAAAAAGAAAGAAGTTGTCATACCATGACTTCGTTGACGAGCTTTTCCAATTGAATTTGCTCGATGTAAGTCCGAGGAGTGTATGAACCTTCCAACCCAAGCCTTTCGGCGATGCTTCCTACAGCTGACCTATCTTTTCCTTGTACCTGTTAGTTAATATGGAAAAAGTCAGTTTCAAATGAGTAAACTGACGTGTATTCTACCAAGTTTTACCACATCATCCACACCAGAAGGTAAAGGAGAATCTCAACCGTGAAATGGTCAGAAAATGTCTAGCAATACCTGAACATACTGACGGTTCAGTTGTTCCAGCCAATCAAGTTTTATGCATACCCTATCGATGGAAAATACATGGCTTCTTCTTTTGAGGATAGTTGCAATTGTGTAACCCAAGGCCATTAGCCCACCAAGAAGCCGAACGCTAACCTCAAAAGTTATTCTTGGCGATATGACAAAAGGATGGTCGGTCACCCATTCCTGAAATGGAAATCAGATTGCTTGAACATGTGTATAAATCCAAAAGAAAGGAAGGTTACACACACACACACACACACAGAGACACATGTGTATACATATATGATAAACCTATCCCACATTTTCTTACCAAGACATTTGCCAAAACAATTTTTGAAACTCGAGTTTCAGCAACTCAATGCTATGTGCCTGTTATTCCTTCAAAAGAAGTGTTTATGTATAAACTTTAGCATCCTCGTATACCCCGACCAATATAATTGAAAATTTTCCTTGAAAAATGTTGTTGTATAACCTTTAGCATCCTTATATACCCTCAGCATGGTAGGTAGCACATTATATGCATGTCTCTATAACCCGAAAATAGCCTCAACTGAACTACTCAGGATCGGCCAAATGAACCAACCAAAATATAGCTAAAGAATATTTAAAAATTTCACATGCTTTCCAACAGAAATACAGAAAAAATAAGAATTTGAGGCAAACCTCAAACATGAGACTATATTTTCCATCTTTGTTCCGCATTCTCAAATATGATTGGCAAGATTCTGGGTCTTCCCCAGGTGGTAAAAGGTATATATCATAAGTTTCTTCCGTTGATTCAATAGAATCTTCAGACCGAAGAACAGTCTTGATTTGATCTACTGTCACCTTCCTCGCTGACTACAATGAAGACAGAATTCAGTTGTTAATACAAGATGAATTCAAAAACAAAATGCAGTGTTCCGAGATTAACCAATTGGGAAATGGAAATTAACCTTTAATATATAAGTTGGACTCTGAAATCCGGTAAATGGATTAAACTTGTTAATAATTTTTATATGCGCAGTATCAAGATCTGGCTCGATGAAGGCCTTGTACATTGGATATACCTGCAGAGGATAAACGTGTTGACAACTCAGAATTAATGAATTTGTCCCACAATTAAGAACAACGCTTTAAAAGGTAAAGATTAGCACCGTCTCAGATATTTGGTGAATTATTTCTTGTGGTTCTTGGCCAGCTCGTTGTATATCCCTTATAACCCTTTTGACAAGGTCAAAGTGAACCCCACCTGTGACTGACACGCGAAGATCCAGCAGAGGCCGCAACTTTTCACTCAAAGCATAAATGCCCTCGATGATCACAATTCGGGAGCTAGGAACTTCAACTGTCCTGTCAAAAATACAGGACAAAAAAAACCGACAAACCATGGTTGAGCATGCACAAAAATATATCAAGAAATTACCAATGAATAACTTCAGGAAATTATAGCCTTGAGTAACTCAAATATGAAACGGATAAAATATCTTCAAAAGAGCATATTTTCTTTTGACGGAGAATGGTCCTTCAATTATACTAGCTAAGAAATCACCAAAATGGAAAGACTTTAGTATTGCTATTATAACAACCAAGAAAACAGTCGAGTATTGGCTATCGTAACACCCAAGAGAACAGGATTTCCAGTTTTTTGTTTTTTTTGGTTTTTTTTTCACTCCTCAAAAGTCGAATTTCATTTTGGAGTCATAAAATATCATAACTCCAAATTTATTTCTGTAAAAAGAAGTGAAACCATAAGCAAGCTAACTCATGCATGTTGATAGTAAGAAGCACTGAACCTGTATCCTGTGCGGGAGCTAGACTTGAAATCATATATCGGGACCTGGACCGGTTTTCCTGCCTTTAGATCACTAACATTCTGAAGCAATGTGTCATAGTCTGTCAAGCGTGGATCTGTTTAACAAATCCCAGAAAACTTGTTCAAGAGCAAGTTTAACATTTCTACTTCAGTTATATAGAGAAGAATATTTAACATGTGAAAACTCCCCCAAGAGAAGTAAAACTAGTAAAAGGAGACTTACCATCAAAGTTTCCATCAACAATCCGACTCGCGTCATTGTAGTTGTCCATTGAAATGACGGCAATGCTGGGCATAAAATTGAGTATCTTTTCCGTAAAAACAGTTTTCCCGGCACCAGAAGGCCCTGCCAACCCTACCAATATTATCCCATCGTTGTTTTGAGCCAATAATTGGCACGCTCGGATGACTATAAAGAAACCCTTCTCAAATGACAAAGGATCTTGAATGGGGACAATCTTATAATGACTCGAATCTTTTCTCTTAACCAATTGGACTTGATCTTTCAACAAGCCCGTCCTTCTCTCGATTGAATCGGCAGATGCATCTTGAGCCATTAGAGGTAAGTTTTTTAACTCCTCTGTGGAAAAGAAACAGATTAGCACCAAAACTTGAAGTTCCTCAGAATCCAAAATCAGGAAGGAAAAAAATTGCACTTTAATTCTTAAACCGGGTATGAATTCGAATGAAAAAAGTAAATATCACATCCATTTTTGTATGTGATTAGACTTTGACCACACATTATAACAAAAAGAAATCAAATTCATTCAGTGTGGTCCCAATGTTAAGAAAACATGACGACCCATTTCATACGATATGCTTTCTACTAAAGAACATTTGAACCATTCAAAGTTTTCGAAACCGGAAAGAAGTTTCCCAAAACTTATTGAACTACTTAGCCAATACATGGAACCTTATGCTGATAATGACAAGCAACGTTACTGTTCTAGTATCTCCACTGCGTTTTCATACAAAGGATTTTAGGCACTAGAAAGGAGAAAGTAGTAGTAATAATAATAATAATAATAATAATAATAATAATAATAATAATAAAACAAGTTATGAGAGTTAAAGCATTCCACACAATCATTGGTAACAAAAAATTAGTATTTCAAAGAATCAAAATCAACATGGAATATAAAGTAGAGTAGAGACATCTAACAATAATTGGTAACAAAAAAATTAGTATTTCAAGACATCTCAGATCAATTCCTATATACAAATATATATATATATATATATGTATATGAAAAAAATATATATATATATATATTTATATATATTTGCCTTGGGTGATCCAGACTGGAGTTAAAAACACTATGTATATAGATAGCAAATGTTTTGTCATAACCACATCAAAACTCAATCTAGAATGATTCAAGTATGAGGTTTTTTTTTTTTTTTTTCTTTTTTCTTTTTTCTTTTTCTTTTTTTCTTCTTTAAGAACCGAGTTAAAAAAAAAAAAAAAGAAAAAGGATCAAGACAAACACATCAAACACACCCACCTCAACAAAACAACAAAAATTTCAACACAAACACAACATTCACCATAGTTCAAAAACAAAATATATATATTGAAATTAAGGATTGCCCATGTAGCAAAGCCAGAAAACCAAAACACACCCAGTGAGGAATATCCACAAAAACAGAGAGTAAAAGCGAAAAGACTCGGTTTTAAAGCCTTGTTTGGATCCAAAAAAGAAAAAGAAACCGCCTCAAAGAAACGTAAGACGAATCAGAGAAGAGAGCAATTGCGAGTGAGGAGTGACAAAAACGAGGAGAGGAAACTGAGAACCCGGAAGAGAAAATCGATGGAAAACGAGACCAATGTGTTTGTGTGTGTGTTGTGATCAGAATTCAGAGCACAAACCGGGTCAAGTTCTTTCTCTGCCAATGACGAACACTTGAGACTTCAGCAATAATAGCCCCGCAGACTGGCCATCCTTTGCAAGGTCGGGTCTTCAATATATATACACATAAATGTGTATATATTTATGAATTTCCTTTCTTCTCCTTTTACGAAACGAAAGGAATGCGATTTTTTTTTTGTTTGGCTTTTTTCTGGGATTGTTTTGGGAACTGGGAATTCTAGAGAATCTGCAAAACACGAGAGAGAGAGAGAGAGAGGAGAGAAGGAGACAGAGCTACGAGCTTTTTAATGGTCTATTTTTTTTTTTTTAATTTCAATTTTGTTTTCCTATTTTCCTTTTTTAAAAAACAAATCTCCCTTCCCTTTCAAAAAAAAAAAAAGCAGATCTCTTTTTTTAATTAATTAATTAATTTTTTCTTTCTCTCTTTGGAAGGGTCACAGGACTTGCAACTCAAAAGTCAAGTCATGTTAATGTATTACCAGCGGATTTTTGCCGAACCAAACATGTACTATTTTTTTAAGGGACCGAACAGTGTACTTTTTTTTTTTTTTTTTTGGCTAGAATCAAACATAATACTTAGGTGAGTTTGACACAATAATTTAAACTCGTGGATTTAAATTCAATTTTTATCTTTTTTTTTTAAATTTTTTTTATATTTTCTGAAAAAATCAACGAAAATTACTATTGAAACTTACAAATCTTAACTCAAACTCATATACCAAACACCCCTTATGTGTATTAAATTACTATTTTACAATAATAAAAAAAATTAATGATGTCTTAAATCCTTAAACTTTAAGAATAGATTATACGTGCATGACGACTCTATAATAAAGAACAAAAACTCTTGTAACTAGATCATCACCAACATCAGAGGTTAATTTTTTTTTTTTATTTGGAGTAAGAGATTTAAATCTTAAAATAAAACACAATACCAAAATTAGATTACATGTGTAATTACTATTAAATCCTTAAATCAATATTAACTATTAAGTAATTTACGAATAAAAATGAATGCTTTCTTATCAAAACAAAAATTACGAGTAAAAAGTTTAGCCAAAAAAGTAATTTATTAAGTACAATACACTTTTAAGCGACAATAACATCGAAGAGCAAAAATGACATCAAAAGAGGAAAACCAAAAAAAATATATATATATATATAGTGACAAACAAATATAACAAAATGTTTTTCTAAAGTTTAGAATAAATAATTTTTTAAACAATATAATAAATTATTTAAGAAGTAGAAACAAAAATTAAAAAGAATAGAAAGCACATTTACCGTGGTAGCAGTGAGGGCAGTTGGATTACAAATAAGCTGCTATTAAAGTTGTCTCACATAATCCTACTAGGGAGGAATTATTTTCCCAACATTTTTAATTATTTTTCTTCGAATTTTCATCCTTTTTTTTTTTTTAAGAACGTATCTATGTTTTGTAGTTCAAAATCTAATTGGAGCAACCATAATGTTGTCTTTATTTTTATTTTTTTCAAATGGTAGAATGTTGTTCTTGACGGTAATATCTCAATCAAGATAATTATTAAGAAATAAAAATACATCATTAAATGTTCGTTACGGTTTGCACTTGGATACACAATTATTGCCAAACACCAACAATGCCTTGTATTCGTTTAATTAGAATGTGTGTGTGAGTGTGTATACTGTTTGTTGATGTCGAAAATCTTCGGCACAACACCTGATGTAATTGCTTGGTCTAATCGGTCTTGCACCGTCATTTTACGGTTGATCACCTGCAAAAAGGAAAGCACCTCGAAATGATGGGGACACCGGCGGGTGTCTAGCACGGACACTCCGATGCTTAAGTCAGTAATGGTACTGATGAGTAAGCAAAGAGACAGAGTTTTGGAAAGGAAAATTGTTCATACTTGAATAGGCACAAGAGTACGCTAAGTTCTGGCACAAGGGAGCACCGTATCAATCTAAGTGGGCGGCAGATATCTACTACTGGACAGGCGTAGTAATAAGCGACGTGTTATGTGTCATGTGGCGGATTGTGAGAGTCGTGCCAGGACACTGTTGTCAGCCTGTACGCGATGGTGTGACACAAATAGTGAGGGACCCATTGAGCAGGTGGCACCAACTAGTTGCCTCGGATGTTTGGTCCGGATCAATGGCGCGTACCTCAGTACCAGTATGTCCGGGGTACTTGGCAGGTAGCGTCAGTGCAGAAGTAACGTGACTAGTCAGTGAGGTTCCTGGGGAATCGTCTGGCATTGTCGGATCTGATTTGATTGTGGGTGACCGTTCAACATGATAGAAGTCTGGTCTTAAAGTCCTCAGGCGACCAGTTCTTCCCCGAAAAAAGGATTCCGTCATTGTATCAAGTTACATCATCAACATTGTTTTTTCCCAGATATATATATATATATATATATATATAGAGAGAGAGAGAGAGAGTTCCTATGGGTTGCTTCTATTGAGATTTATATGGTCAAACTTTGAAATAGCATACTCATTAAAAAAAAAAAAAAAAAAAAAAAGAAGAAAGAATAGCACGTAAAATAAACATTTTTTTTACACTTAATGGTGACCTAATAAGATATTTAAACTCTCGCATTATAATAAATCAGATATAAAATTACAATTAAATTATACATACAATCACTTAAAAACTAATATGTTCTTTTTTTTTTTTTTTTTTTTTTTAGGAATAAAAACGTACGTTAGTGCATATATAAATTGGCAGTATATATGTACAGGCAAGTTGCAACTAAGCTTCATTATGAGGATAAAAGTAGAAAACTGTCTGTTGGTTGCTCCTTCTGTTTATCTGAGCATGTTACTTATGTTTAACATTTCCCCTCACACATACAAAAGCAGTTCTTAAAATTATTTAAGTTGCTAGACTTCCAAAGACCAAAAAACATACATGTCTTTTATATAATAACAACAACAACAACAACAATAATAATAAAAAATCTCATTTATGCGTATACATGTTTTGATGATTTTATTAAATAAAAAATGAAACAGAAAGGCAATTCATCCACATTCCCGTCAATACTCTCAAGATATATATATATATATATATATAAACACTTAGGTTGCATTTGATTCGACGGTTGGAGATGAAAATTTTAAATTGCAGTTAATTGACTTTTTAAAAAATTAATTATAATTTTTGTTGACTTTTTAAAAAAATAAAAATAAAAATTGATATAAAAAAATATAATTTAATTAGAGTCAAGTTAAAATATCAAATGAAAAATTAATTTCACTATCTCAATAATAAAACTAATAGACGGACTACACCGAGTATCATACTTTTGATAGATGGAATACATAATAGTAAAACAATCATTTACAATCTGCTGTTCATGTTTTTATGATGGTTATTCTACATATAAAATAGACAATGATTTTTATTTTTTTGGAAAAATAAACGTCGATGAGTTTTGCAAGCATATAAAGAAAAGCGCATGGGGTGGCTTTGGCACACAGAAAAGAAAAAGCGTAAGAGAGCTTTACACTGTTACCACAAATTTGTATGTTTAGTCTGTTTGACATGATAAGAAAAGTACAGATTCCCTTCTTCATAAACAGAAAACACAATCGAGATTTGAGGGAATAAAATCACTAAATTCTTTAATTCTATTGGTTAATATTTGATATATTGAGGGGCATGTATTAACTTATTATTATTAATATGTGTATAGGAGGACAAAAGGGGAAATTAGAAAAACACAGAAAGCAAATGGTCAAAATAGAGTGTGAATGGTTGAAAACTTTAAGGACAGTGAAAAATAATATCAGGTTGTCGATTATCGTTGATCATCATGTTGATATCTTAAGCTTTTGAAAAAATTAATAAACATGTGTGAATGCATAACATTCAACTTATTCTGACCGAATGACACTTATACAATAAATATAACTATAATATCTAAAAAAATTTCACGATACATTCCGTTCAATTTTTATCCTAAGAACAAGATAAGTGATCTTAGCTATTAGAATTCCCTTTGGGAAAGATGATCACGTTTTTTTTTTTTTTTTTTTTTTTTTTTTGGTGGTTCTTTACAAGGATTCATAAAAGGGTGTTTTTTTTTTTCCTTTCTTTTTTTTTTTTTGGTTGACAAGCAATTACAAAAAGGAATTTGGTAGGGTTATGGAGGGGTATAGATTCTCACCGCTGACCAAAAAGAAAGAAATGTTCAAATGAGTTTAAAATAATTGAAAAGGACAAAAAAGCTTCCTAAGATATTATTGATTTAATTGACAGCTGCGTAGCTAAATAGATTTCTTGGCGTTTTGAATGTCTGTATGATGTTTCTCATTTTTTATTTTTTATTTTTTATTTTTTATTTGGGCCAAAGAAGATGTTTCTCATTTAATATGTACAGGAAATCTCTTTGCTACGGGTAATAATTTCATGTTCACACGGCACAATTCAAATTGCTTGTGGGACAACCAAAGGAAAAACAGGATAAATATGTTCATCCAAAGTGGAAAATAAAAATATTATTGAACTTTGAACTTTTGCAAAAGGCGGAAAATTGGTCAACCTGGTATGACCGACTAATAACGTTTCTTGTAATTCACTTCCTTGACCAAAAATATAATGTATAAATATATATATATATAAGTGTATATATATATATGCATCATGATACCCATCTTTCACTATTGACCGACTTTAAATGGGGCATGTGTATATATATATGTACAGGTATATGGATATTATTCATCAAAAAAGGTATCTAGATGTGTCAATTTGATTGGCTGAGGAAAAGAAACTATTACTTGGAAGAACACATTATATCTTCAGAGGATATATGATTGTTAATTCCTCGTATAGAAAAACTAGAAAAAAAAAAAAAAAAAAAAAAAAGGACTTAGTCGTTGTTTTGTCATTTTTCATACCAAAAGAGGTTTATTAATAATTAAAAAGAAAAAGAGAGAGAAGGAGGGGGATTCTATGTAGAATTCATAACATATATGTATAAGTAATATTAAATAAGAAGTTGAATAATATAAAATAAGTAATAAGCAAAAAAATTATAAAAAAATTTAAACATAATTAAATTCTAGAATATTAAGAAAGTTTATATTATCAAGAGATTAAGGAATAGTATAAATTAAATTCTTAGACTATAGTCTTTTTTTTTAAAGGTTATTATTAGACCATAGACTATTTGCTGAAGAACTAGAATACATTAAAATATATTAAGTACAGTTACAAAAAAACCTTTACGTGAAGTAAACGATTAAATTAAAATAAGATTATATTTGATAAAAGGCTGGCCAGTCCTTTTTATTTTAGAGGGAGGAATTAAATTTTGGTAAATAGGAGACAACTTTACTCTTCCAATTTGTTTGACAAATCATCTTGAACTCAAATTTTTCATCTCAGTTTTTATCTTTTTCTGAAAAATCAATAAAAATTATAATTAGTTTTTAAAAAATTAACCAACTTAAACTTAAACATTTCAACTCAAATTGTTTTACTAAACGCATCCTTAATTTGTGTGGGACTTGTCTATTTTTATTTTTAAATACAAAAGAAAACATCAAAATTCTAATTTTTTTTTCCCTGAAAAGTGAACTCTAATCAAATTAGTAAACCGTTCCTAGCAATGTAATTACCAAAAAGGTGGGGGGAGGGAATCGTTCTAGGAATCTTCAGAAGTGCTATTCCAATTTCCAAGTTTTGTAGTGACCAACTTGTTGCATATGCACCATTGTGGACTTAGGAAGAGTGATACGAGCTTGGGTCATCATGGTTGTAGGATATATAAACAATTCACTTACGTGTGTTTGGTAAGAGAGAAAAATAGAAGAAAGAATATAGGTGTATAAATTAGTAGAACGATTTTGACATTCATTATTGTCTTGATAGGAGAGAAACGAGAAAGAAAAAGATTATAAGGATTTCAAATCCTTTCAAACACCTAAATTTTGATATCTTCTAAATAGAAGAGATTATCGTATGTAATGCATACCGAACAACATAAGTGATTGGCAAGACTTTCATCTTTCTTCCTTTCCTTCCTACCAAACGTATTATTTGTGTCACCTTTACTTCCTTTTTGTTATTGGCAAAACTTTCATCCTCTTTAAGATTGATTATTATTATTATTATTTATTTTTATTTTTTACTATTCAAGACTACTTGAGAAAATGATTGTGTTCACATAGTGGTGGAGCCACATGAGGATGAGTGAGGACAACCACATCTACTAATTTTTTTTTTTTCAAAATATATTCTAAAAAGTTTATGAATTTTCTATACTTGTCTCAATTGAGATTTGGTTTTCAGATTCATGCACATTGAATTTTAAACCATTTCAGTGAGATTTGAAGCGCGTTTTATATTATTATTATTATTATTTATTTATTTATTTTTTTGGTCTATTCGGCTCATATGAAACGCTTGTAACTATCATATATGTGTGTGTGTGTATATATATATATATGTATGTATATATATTTTCCAGCAGCCCCTGCAAGTCGGTTTGCAATTCTGTCCACTTGCTAAGGTACAAGTGACAAAAACCTTGACTTGAACCCAAGTCCCTGACGTTTATAATAAGTAAGCAATATTCCACCAAAAAAATAGTAAGCTAGTGATACATTTAGGCGGATATAGATTTGTTTCAAATTTTGAGAGTAGAAACTGTTCTCTCTCTCTCTCTCTTCTTTTTTATTAATAATAACTGTTTTTTTTTAATAATTGAATTTCAGCAGACTAATATTTAACTATTTCACGTAAAAAAAATTCTTTTTTTTATCAATAATAACTTTTTTTTAATAATTGAATTATTATTATTTTTTCTGCAGACTAATATTTAACTATTTCATGAAAAAAAATTTAGAATATACAACGCATAATCACAATCAAATATGGAAAATATCGTTGAAAAATTAATCCTATAATTAAGATAACAGTGGAAATTTGCTTGTTTGTTTTACATTTTTATCATATAATATCTCCCTAAGATGCTTCGAAATTACCAACCAAAAGAAAAAAGAAAAAAGAAAAAAGAAAATTATGCCATGAGATTCTCTCCCTAAAGACTAGTATATGGTCAAATTATTGCCAAGTTAAAAAAAAAAGGAAGAAGAGATGGAAAACTATAATTGTATGAGAGTTTCCTAAAGTCATGTTCTGCATTTAATCTTGTGCTGAGTCTGAGGCTCACATTTTGGTACATAATGTCATCATTCAGGACTTTGAATGTGTATTTTTCATTCAATAATATGATAATTGTTAATGACTTTCCCATGTTTCTGTCTTTTCTCATTTGTTTTTTATTGAAAAAGTTGTTAATGAATGATCGATCATAATTACTTTTTAAACATGATTAAAGCAATCATCATTACTCATATATCGAGATACAAAACGCGTTATCCTAACTCCACAAAAAACTAACGAACGCTGAACCAATAAAATTGATAAAAATAATGGTGCCCAAAGAAAAAATAAAAATATTAAGAATGACATTTGCATTTCATTTCAGTAATATTCAAAACACAGACAAGAAACACATGTTTTGGCATTTTCTATAAATGAATTAGGAGAAACAATTAGTTTCCAGCAGTTCACAACTTATATTAAAAAAAATAAAAATAAAAAAAGCACACAAGGCACATTTGGATTACAACAAACATATATAGGCTCATAATTATTATATTTATGTGATATATGAAGAACTTAAAATTTTAATTATCAGCTCATCATGTGTTAACAAATCTGCAATTTTTCCTCACTTCCCCGGTGACAAAGCTCTCACGATTCAAAATATTTCCCATCTTCACCATCGAATCCGCGAACTGTTGGAAGAACACGAGCGGTTCGGCTGCGTATTTCTTGACAAGCTCCTTAGTTTGTACACCGAATACACTGGAATACAATTGCTGGTCTGAGTTGAGAAGTCCCTCTCCTTGTAATAGTAATTGGTAGTATGAATTGTCAAAAAGGTTTGGCGTGACATAATCCAGTGATGTTATGTTGTTGTCCCCTCCACTGGTAGGGCAACTAGATTTCAATTTCGCTAGGTATGATTCGGAGAGCGGGTTTAGCCCAGACGTAACTCGGAAGTCGCCATAAATCCTGCCTCGATAGTTCGTGCACCGCGCCACACCAATGGTGTGACACCCTGAAAATTATGTGCAAAGGATGAGTTTTTTTTTTTTTTTTTTGAATCCTAAATTTTACTACTATGATATTTTACATCATGTAGAGGCTAAATCCTGTAAAATATCTATTAGAATGACCATGTTTAGTCTGTGTTCACGTGACAAAACGTAGGTCCCATGAACTTTAAATAGCCGTTTACCAAAAATTTGAAATTTGAGTTTCACTATTGCAAGGGTTGAAAATTATTGATTTGAATTATTAATTTTCTACGAAAGTATCTCAACACATGTAGCATAGGTATACAAATAAAGCGTGTTACAGAAATATTATGACACTAAAGTTTGTTACCTGGCACTCACTTTGATCAAATAATAATGATAAATACTAAATCTATTTTGATCTTATTAATGAGAGTTTTTACAATAACACACCCAGTTATATTATATGTACCTCACGAGGTCATTGATTACAATTGTATGATTTAAATCAAACACGATAAAATGAAATGTGGTTAAGTAATGTGAAAGGATTCTCGGACAACACTATTTAAAAAACAATTCAATTTAAATCAAGAATAGGTAAGACGTGATTCTTCCCTGTTAATAATTATGAAAAAGTTTTCTGAAAAAGGTTTTTTTGTCTTTTCTGAAAAATTACTATTGAAACTTAAAAATCTTAAACTAAACTCATTTACCAAACGACCCCTAAGTATCTATTTGTGTGTGTGTATAAATATATGTGTCGATATAAAAGATATGTATATAGATGTCCTTGAGAGGAACTTGCTTACCTGAAAGGGCCACCATATCTGTGACAGAGAGACCTTGATAGAGAAACTTGGAAATGATAGAAAGAAGGGACTCGGTTGGTGTTGGAATATTTAACGCAGCAAGATCATAACCTGCTGTCACAGAATCCTTTCTTCCCACTGGAACATCCCAGTAAGGTCCACCAACCTGCAGTAGTACATAACAAAAATTATACTAGTGAAAAACCGTTACTGAGGCCCCGTTTGGCATTCAAGTTTAACTCAAGTTAAACTGTACTTTTTTTTATCTTTTTCTGAAAAAAATTTTTTGTCTTTTCTGAAAAATTTTTTCATTTTTTCTGAAAAGTCAACAAAAATTACTATTGAAATTTAAAAATCTTAATTCAAACTCATTCACCAAACATCCTCTGAGATTTTTGCAGTAGGAATTGTCATTTTTTACTATTTTAGACAGTTGGATTAACATTTTGATGATCTGATTTATGAACCGGAGCATTTTTATGTCACGTACTGTAAATTTTTATGCAATTTCTACTGTTAGTGGAAAAGGACAGTAACTACCGTACAAGCATCAACTTCGTTAGCTTACCAAGATCGCAGCATCTCTGGCTGCAATAGTGAGGATATCAGCACATGAGACAATCCCAGGACATTCTGATTCAACCATGTTTTTGATGCTGTCAATGAGATCATAGCCTTTCAAAGAGTGTCTGTTCGGAGCCGCTTTCTTCTCTCCTTTTAGGGTTATCGTGTCGTCTAGCAAAACCGAGGCATCACATCCCTGCATATCCAGAAAAAAAATCAACTTAAAACGACATTTCTACTCTGTATCATGTTCATGTTGTGATCGACGTAATACCATACGATACAATACAATATACCGTGACATGTCAAACGAGGGTTATAGATTCATGAAACGTGAAAAAAGGAACCAAAATAAGGACCTGAACAAAGCAGTCATGGAAATGTAAGCGAAGTATCAATGCCGCATTGCGAGGATCAGCAACCACAGCGCATTCTGTTTCTTTTCTGACAATGTCGAACACAGTGGGACAAGTAGAAGCGTAGTAGTCGAGTGTTAAGGGCAGGTCACTTGCATGAATTCTAATGTTCAAAACACACAATACAAAAATCATAAATTGAAGAGCAAAGCGTCCGAAAGCAAGTGACTGTCCCATGGTTTTTTACCTTCTCTGTTGTTTTGCTTGGATAAGTGGAGATAGTGGGGGAAAATGGGTGAGACTGCGAGGATATATATATACACGTGTATATATGTGTGTGTGAGTGTAGTAGAGAATGCAAAAATGTGCAAATTTTGGTTTTGCCAGGGTGTTGGAGTGAATTGAATGAAGAAGATTTCTGGAGTCAAGAGAAGATGCAACTAACATTTGGCCTGGTTGGTGGGTACTCCAAAGCTAAAAGTTTTGTGTACAAGAGGCGGCAAAAAAAAATTGAGGTCGTGTTTTGCCCAACACCTTACCATAATTGACTAATCTATAGTCACCAAATTAGAAACTTAATGCATATGATGTTTTTTCCCTTTCAGACTTTTGACAAGATCTAGTTTATATACATGAATAAATACATAAATAAATACATTCATATATATATATATATAAAATGTTTCATATCTGACATTTTTATAAGACGATACTTGTGATTTTTTTTTTTTGTATGTTATGATAACAACGAGTTGATTTTACTATAACATTTTTTAGTTATACTTGTCATTTACACTGATAATTTTAAATAATATTGTTACAGTAATCTAAATAGAAAGTTACATGTAAATCAACCAGAAGTTACAATTATCTTATAGATTTGATTGTCAGACTTGATACATTTCTTATATATATATGTGTGTGTATTATATGTATATCTTAATTGTTCATGGCACTAGTGCTACGATAGGCAAAAGAAAATTGTATTTATCTTCATCTTTTTTTTTCTTTTTTCTTTTTGGAGTGTTATTTCGTGTGAATTCATTGGATGAGTTGTCGTATGATTGGAACAAATTAGGTTAAACCATAACGCTTTTAACACAAATTAATAAAATTGATGTTGTTTGTCAAAGAAAACTAGGCAAAGAAGTGAACTGAAATACTGCAATCTTCAACGTCTGCTTGTACGTCATGCCTTTCAATATTGTTTCTTGACAAACAAGATTCCTAGCCTTTCCATCAGGAGGTGAAAATGCAAAACCAGAAAATCTAGAATAGATGAGACTCTGTCAAAGTCGTGTTCATTAAGTGCAAGAAGAGAACTATACGTTTTCACGTGTTGGAAGGAAATAAAATAAAATAAAAAATAAAAAATCTTTGATGTCTAATAAGTAAAACCTACCATTTAATGTTTGAATATTGAACTGATATTAGCTGTTTACTTATTTATGTCACCTTTGTTAATTAACTTGATAATAATGACTATAGTTAACCGACAGATTTTGTTATAATGCTGCATTTTGTAAAGTGTCTGAGGCCCACCTAAGATTTCAGAAGGTTATAACTATTTTTCAAGGGAATTCCGTGTTAGGAATCGCCGATTCATGGGACACAATTTTTTATCATTAAATCCTCGTCAAATTTTATTAATATGTCGTACTTTTTTAATGAGATAATCATCCGGTTAAAAATTGTGTTCTCAATATCCTATCATAAAATTGTCCCCCTTTTTTTTATTCTGCAAAAAAATAAAGAGAAAGAAGCACAAATCATGGGGTTCTTCAGTCTTCAATCTCATTGCAAGAACTCAGTAAAACAACATAACATTCTATGCCTTTGATTCTATATTCCAAATGACAAAATCTAAATGTTAGAAAGACGTTTAAAAATGGGAGACAAAAACAAACATCCTTTGGGTACATAGAACCAGCAACTTGAATCCGAGTTGTTCAGGTATACAATTCAGAATCGAACAGATTATCCTTGATATGGCTGGACCTAAAATGTTCATCCTCGGCACCGAAACGTATGCTTAAATCCAAGCTAGGCAAAACATTCTTCAGTATAGTCTTAACCAGGGACACCACGGAGCTCCCCACTTCAGGCCATGTAACACAGAGAGTTCCCTTGATCTTCCGTATCTCGCATCTACTCAACAGAGCTGCAGCCAGCCCCTCCACCACACTTCCTGACGGAAAATAATCTAACCCTTTGAGCGCAGGGCCATCACGGAGGCCTTTTCGTTCTGATGACGACTCCAGCTTGAAAGCAAATGTGTCGTCGGGAGAGAGCCTGCCTCGGAAGTTCTGGCGCTGAATGGAGTCCAAAACCAGTACCCTTTCGGAACAATCTGCTCCCCTATCAGCAACTTAGCAACAATGTGAGACCTCTCTGCAGCAACAGGGCACTGGACCAAGACAAGTAGAATTGAGTTGTTTGCGTCACCAATTGAGTAGATATTGCAGGACTTATCTCGCAGAGCGGGCTCGATAGAGTTTCCGGAAAATGGTACCTCGGGAAGGATGAGGCTTCCAACTAGTGCCTTGGAGGGCAAGTGGTGGAAGATGTATAGGGAAGGGGATGATAAGGCAACGACAAGGAGAGGTGGGCGGAGAGGGTTTTCAGGCTTTGGATTGGAAAACAAGAGGAATGGTGACGGGATAGTCGGTGAGGGAGGTGTAAAGTTGTTTAAATCTTCTTGATCGAACCTTGATGGTGGGGGAATCTCAGTTAGAACGTCTTCCATCTCTCACTTTGGTTCACAATCACCTTGCAAACTTCATTCACAAAGATTTGACATTTACATCAGTCGGTCACTACTCATTATCCATCCATAATTCAGACAACAGATTCCAAAAATAAAAACCCTGACTTTGTTGCCCGTAACAACTTGCCCCTTACTTTTCAAATGTGGCGATGACACCAATAAACTTGAGAAAAGTGGCAATGTTCATCCTCCGTTTGTTTTCGCTCAAAAAATGGACGGAAAACCTCAGTACAATGACATGCCTGATGTTATTTTTTGGACAGAAAAAAAAAACAAACAGAAGGACCATTTTTAACAAGTTCAGAGAGTGTTATTGGCACTTTTGAAAAGTTGGGACAAGTAGACACTAGAGACAAAGCCAAGGCGAGTTTTTGGAATTTGTCCTAAATCTAATTCATAGACGTAGAAACTACCTCAAAATAAAGAAAACATCTTTTGAACAAGAACACTAACAAATACAGATAAAACAGCATACCGTATGATTAGCATGAATAAGTTGATGAAAATGTGTAACTAGCAATAACAACATCAAATTCATTTCTCATACAAATCTTCAATAGAGCAAAACCTCAATGCAAGAAGGCCAGAAAATATCCAAACAAAAATTCGATGAAAAATCCCCCTAGCAGGGCCGGCATGAGGGTAAAGAAAAATTTTAACTAATTATACCCCAAAAAATAAAAATAAAATAAAAGTCTCAAATTGAAATTATTTATACTAATTAGGTTTTTTTAAAAATAAATTCCTATTAATTAGGCCTCAGCTTCATTCTTAATCTTTGCTGAACTCTATGTTATTCTTAAAACTAAAAGTAAACACATTTAAAGAAAAACCGAAACCAAACTAAGATTTCAAAACTGTCAAGAAAATGACGAGGCAAAATATCAATCGGCTCACTTCTAAGTGCACAGAATTTGGGGATTTTAGGGTTTTCTAATTTTCTCTGTCCTTTTTTTTTTTTTGCGGTGTAAAATCAGAGTGACAAAAGAGATCTCATCTCACTTGTGGAACTAAATCAAGAAGGAAACACCATTTCAATAGGGAAATTTCAATTAAAACCAGTCAAGAGACAGAGAGAGAAACCCTAACCTCAAAATTTCGCCTTTTTGCTCCAAAAAGTTTCTTTGGCTGGCTGCAGAAACTGGCCTTCTACTCAGGGGAAAGCTTGGTGGTCAAGCAAAGAAAAGAAACCGTGGGTTGTACTGCCGTGAAGACAGATAGAGAGAGAGAAGAAGGGGGAAGCAAGAAAGGAGAGAGGGAATCAGGAAGTAGAGAAGTTCACTTCAGATGCGGTCTGGGGCAGTTTTGCAAATTTGATAAATTTTTAGGGCCAAAAGATAATTTAAAATTTACGGGTTAAAATATAAAATTTGAAGAATCGATCAAATTTTTTTAAACGGTCAATTATATATAAATATACCTTCTAGTTTTGTCACCTGTTTTTCCTTAATTTGTCCTCCAAATCTTCCCATAATGTTAGATAAACTTTTTTTTTTTTTGGTTAATAAATGTATCGGAATTTGCCAAAAACAGTCTTGTTCAAGTGAAAAAACAAAATTTATTAACGTATGAGTTGCTAAGTTATAATCATGAATAACAAAATATCATGTATCATCACCAAACTCAATTATGAAAATCCTGATATCATACAAAATAGACTCTTCCGTAGAGAGAAAACTCGCAGTATTGACATATTTAACAACCGAAGAGGAATTACTCTTTATCAAATAGACTCGAAGTCCACCATCTCTAGCAAAAAATTTATCCAATTTTATAAGATCACAGCCTTCTCTGGCTGCCAAACACTCGGCAGCAAAAACACTACGGGCACCTATGATTTTTCTCATCTTTCCAAAGCATCCAAAGCACCGTAATCACAAGTTCATATTCATCCCTGCTTAGTACTTTAAACATATGGGGCAAAAAGTACTCAAATTGATCTCCTCTAAAGCACTGGATTTGATTCCAAAAGACTTTTTTTTCTTTTTTTTCCATGTAAATTTGACAACATCACACTCAAGTCCACGGTAAGACAGCCATGTGGGAAGGAATATTATGAAACGCCCTCCACAAAACAGCTTAACCTTGTGAGGAACATCTAAGTGCGATAAAAATTTCCACCATTTGTGATCTGCAGTCTCCACTGGGGAACTGGCTGAGTTGCGTGCCCGCATAGCTACGTAGTAGGCAGACTTGACAAAAAATGCCGCATGAGTTTATCTTTTACCATGAAAAACACCAACTGAAAATACTTTTAGGGCCCGTTTGGAAGGACTTTTGGAGATGGAGTTTTACAATTAGGATTTTTGAAGTTGAGATGAGTTTTGAAAATGTAGATTTGGGATAAAAACTTTTGGAAAAAAAAAAATTTTTGTTTCAGAGTTTTGTATTTAGTGAAAGAATAATTGAAAAAAAAAAAAAAAAAAACCATTGCAATTCATAGCTAATGCTATTTATAACAATAGAAATGGAATTAGGTTTAAATAAGATTCCAGTAACTCAAGATGCATCGACGAGTGCTTATCAAATCATGAGCTATCTTTTGCTAAATGTTGAATTGGGTAAACAAACAAATCTTATTCCTTCTGATAAAGTTGAAATCCGGGATATATATTTATGTTTGAAAGATGAAAAAAAAAGAAAAAAGATGTTTTGAGATACGTATTTTGTTAAATATATATATATATATATAATGTGAAATAGTAATTTTTGGAAAAGACTTCCATAAACCAAAAGGTCCCAAAGGCCCATTTACAAACCAGATGGGATTCCCCGTTTGAAAAAGTGCCCAAACATGGCTTTGTCATGTCTGCATGTCGTAGACTGCATCCATCTCCAGAAAGGTAGAATTAATGACATCCATTTTCCATCCAAAAGGAGCTTTGAGGACCTGTCCCGCCAAGGAGTCCAGGTTTTGTATCAATCTCCAAACTTGCTTGGCCAACAAGGCATGAATAAAAGTTTCGAAATCCTGGAACCCGAGATCTCCCTCGACTTAGGATAACATAACTTCTTCCATGACCACCAGTGCATCTTCTTCTTCGACTCATTGCCTCCCCTCCAAAACCGTGCAATTAACCCTTGAAGCTCTAAACAAAGGGACTTGGGAAGTCGGAACATACTCGTAGAATTAGTAGGATTGCAAAAGCAACCTCCTTGAAAGGACAATCTCCCTGACATATCACGTAACAAGTACATGTACCTTAAATTATGTAAAATCTATTTATGAAATTATAGTTCACATTATCTATTATCGTTGTGAACAATGTCAGGTATTCCTAGTTTTTTTTTTCTTTTTTTCTGAACTAATTTTCAAACTCAATGACTTGCCGAATGTGATGATAATTTTTAATTAGTAAAATTTAACTTTCTATAAATAAATTTATCAAAGTGAAAAATGATGATTTATTTCCCAACATCTTTTGATAAGTTTTGTCCGGGAAGAAACAACATTTGACAATTGGACAAAAGAGTAATGTTTAACTTGAGATTCATGTCACTGTCCATGTTCTATCATAGGCATCATGAATCTTTTAATTAAGAAGATCTGTTGACCTGAGATGAAAAAAATATTTATCTATTTTATTTAGTTATTCAGTTAAACCAATGATTCGTTATTGTAACAGATAGTAACAACCATTTCATCCGGAAAAAGATATCTTTTTTTCAACAATGTATTTGTCATTTGATCCAATAGTATTCTGTTAGATAGGAATGACTTTGATAAATACTGATAATTCTTAGATGGAGTATTAGAATAGAAAAATCCATTAGATGATGAACTACTGATTCGAAGTCATATTTGGCGAAAAATCAATAATTTGATGTACTTTTCTTGAGTATTCTTGATAAACCAACATTTATATATAGATGTAGGAAGATCTGTTTCAAAGTAAGAAGCCCTTGGCCATCTCTTGTACATATCAAATTCAAATTTGCTTAAGTAGTCATATCTTAAAGAAGCATTATCTTTCCTATGCAAAAATGGATTTCTTTTCTTCGTCATTTATTTATTTACCTATTTTTTCGTTAATTTTTGTCAACTATGAAACAACCTTGGTTTTTCTTAATATTTTGACAAAGTACAAAAATAAATAGCTCTGTTCTGCTCTCACTCTTGCAGAGACTGCATTACATTGTAATCACTGGAAAGTATTTTATTAGTTTCTTTCTTCTGCTGTTAGAAACACAAAAGACCTCAAAAACCTACGTGACACTAGCTATTGCTAAGTCTAGTAAAGAAACATGAAAAACTGAAAAAGACGAGGAAACATGCAGTTACAACACGGCTATTAATTGAAAGAATGATTGAATTCAAAGTGTAAAAATCTCAAGGCCGGCGGAATAAACGAGCATCTACTCCGGTCCAAGTAAAACTATTCCAAGCTAATTTTAACATCCTTGAAACTAATCAATCACGAGCCAACAGACTCGAAGCTACGGCAATGGGGGTTACAACATCCAAAATCTAAGATCAAAAACCAAACTTCTCAAGCAGTTGAGATCCTTTACCAACCTGCTCCGAAATTCGAAGTCAAATCAGAAATGCAACCCTTCAATTATAAATGAATTTTTCTTTATCATTTTTTTTTTTTTTTGGTTCTCTCTCGATTTCCATCAGAAGTGAGCTGCACCTCATCTGTAAGAGAAATCAAAAAAGGAGTTTTACATAGTTTGACTAAGCACAGAAACAAAAGGATGCATGTACCACAAGAAGAACGAAAGAAAGTTACTGCACATGATCGAGTATCTAAACATTCTACCAACATCCTTGTTTATTGAATTTTGAAAATGCAGCCAAGAAAAAAGGTGCTACAGACGTAGATGAATGATGCTAACTCCTACTTAATCACCTATTGTGTGCTTACTCTAAATAAAACACATTAAATGCATTTGGTTCGTTTGGTCCAGATTCCAATAGCTTCTGGAATAAGTAAAAGCACCTTCTGCAGTGTCAAAGTTATAGCGGTAAATTTCGTTTTCTTTTCAATCTTCATGTTCGTCTTCACCTTCGGAATCTGAGTAGAAAACAAGGAAAAGTACAACCAAAAGTTAGATAAAAAGGAAGAAGGATAATGAAAACTCGATAAATACATTCAAAGCAAAAAAAAAAAAAAAAAATCTGGATAAATTCATAAGAAATCGGTGAAAACACTAATACGTAAATTTCCAACTCTATCGAATTATTTGCTGCCCCGATTTACAAGAATTTGAACTGGTAAAACTAACAAGTGAAAATGTGAAATTCCAGTATAGGGAGAGAACCCGATCAATTTATTGATAAGAAGTATATATTCATATTTCTTGGCACCTTTTCCTATTAGAGTCAAATTTTCTATTTCAATATTGCATGTATGTATGTATGTGGATTTGACGCATGATCAAGGCAGATTTTTCCTACCAGATCGAACATCTTCACTAAGCTGGCCTCTTGCTTGGATTTGCTTGACAAGCATTCGAAATATCAACACCCACCAATAAATGTGAAGAACAAGCAGGCAGTAGAGAAGACTATTGAATACGTAATAATAAATAGGTCCCTCTACTGGGTGCTTTTCTTTGTCCAAGGTAAGAATGACTTCATAGCTGGCACAAAAAGAAGAAAAGAGAGTAAGGGGAAAAAAAGAAAAGAAAAGAAAAACAGGCTATAACTTTGATGATACTGTTCTTATCTGGCAGGATACATGTTCAATCCGTGCAAAGAGAAGAAAAGGAGTTAACATCATTAGAAATGGCCGAACACACAAGAAAATTTTCTAGAGTTTATACTTGGAATTAGATTACAGACATCCCTGTTTCAGAAAGCAGAAACTAGAAGGTCGAAGCAGCTCCTTCTTTCTAACATTATCAAGGTTTATATTAAGATCAATAGATTTCAATGAATCATATGTTAGGTGATTTTGGCTAAAATTGAAGTTGTAACCATGACAAAATTTATAAATGTATGCATATTTTAAAGTTAACAGAAACTGAACAAGTTTGGTATGAGTTTGCATCATCTTATACAGACCTTGTACTCCAAAGGATCCAGAATGGATAGTAAATGAGGCGCAATAGGACCCATGATAAAACAAAAAGAACGAATGCAAAGCTAGCCACCCCTTCCGCACCACTGTATTTGGACATCTTCCCAACCTCCAGAAACACATCACTAGCATCATGAAGAGCTAAAACAACCGAACCAACACGAGCAAACCTGCAAAAAACAGATACTTATAAGTGAAGAATTTTCTCTCTCTTTTTTTCCCCTTCTTCTTTACTAATTCATAATTCATTTATTTACAAACGTGTGCAGTATGTTAATAATCAAATTAGCCTATATCCATCGTACTGTTTCCATCATGACGTGAGATAAAAATTATTGTACCGTCCAATAAGCCCTCAATCATACTTTCTGTCAGAAATTATACCAACATAGTTCCCTGGGTAAGGGGTGTTGTGATGAAGAAAACAAACCAAGTTAAGAATGCATTCATCAAAGGTACCTGAAAATGTAAGATAGCACTATGAGAATGACTGTTGCAACATGATGACTCATTGACACCCCAAAGTCGGAGCGCCTTGTTTCCCAAAATATCAAAGCAAAGATGGAATATGTGTAGAATCCGGCAGAAAACATGTAAAATCCCTTCAATTTCAACCTGATATCCAAAAACAAATAAATACATTCCGTTGTTTAGACAAACTAAGACTTCTATTCTATTCATGGGGTGGTTAAACACAGCTATCAAAACAAAAAAAATATGAATGCCTGACTTGGAAAACCACACAGATTTGACACTAAAACAAAAGTGTCTTACTTAATTTTCTGGTCAGGCCAGACTTGATTTCCTGGACCCACCCAGAAGTATCTTGTATTAGTAAACCAAGGTTCATCGTACGTCACAGAGAGAGCTAGAAACTCTGCTGAAAGAAAGTAAATACATTTCCAAGCTGACTCCTTAAATTTTCTAATCCTCTTTCGTTTCTCTTCCGCCCCTAAATCCTGCACCTGATGCCCCTTTCCAAAAATCAATCGTCTCCCCAATTTCTGCAAAACATATATTCAAATTCTTGAGACAGGAAAAAAAAAAAAAAAAAAAAAAAAAACACACACACATATTCTTCATATTCTTTACCAAAACCATAATTATATCATGGGAAAATTACTGAAAAAAAACAAAAAACAAAAAAAGAAATTAAATCAACCAGCATTAGTTGACTTTCTTATTTTAATCTAGTCACGCTGAACTAGAACAACGAATTATCAAGTTTAATGTTAAATTACGTAAAGATTAAACTATTTCAATAGTTCCACAGTAAGTGTAGCTATCACAACGATAAGAATTTCAAACAGACACGAATAACTGCAACGAAATTAGCATTTTTAAAAAAAAGTCTACAAAATAAATTAATAAAGAGCTCCCAAATTCTTGTGTGGTTGGAAAAACCCAAAGATGCTTCGGAACAAACAAAGTCAAATGACATGCAAGATCAAGAAAAGCCATTAAAAAAAAAAAAAAATCCAATTCAAGAAAACATCCAAATTCGATTCCTCAAAATGCCTTCTCAACCGAAACACGTTTTTCTCTCTAAACAAAGAGTAAATGCAAAATCAAAGGCGAGTAAATTGAATCAAACGCAATACGAACTCCAACAGAAGCATCAAATCATCTTTCTCACACTAGAACAAAACAAAAAACGATCCAAAAACTGAAAAATCTAACAGGAGATTACGAAAACGGCTCGCGGATGATCAGAAACTTCGAAGAACGGATCAAAATCATAGAAACAAAACAAACAACACATTACCAAATCGAAATCTACATAATTTGGTACCTCGAAAACGAATCTATCGAGAAAGAATCGAACGGTGGGAAACAACAGAGAGAGGAGAGGAAGAATCAAGAAATCTTCATACGCCGGATACGATTCCCGTTCCCAGTTAAGAGACTTCAAGTTCTGAATCAAATCCATTTTCGGATTGAATTTTTTTTTTTTTTCTTTATTCCTTCTTTTCAATCGATTTCCGCAAAACAAACCGGCCGCCACTAAATACAAGAGAACATGCGAGAACTCTTTCCACTCCCCTCTCTCTCTCTAACTATCCACTTTCTCTCTCTAGAAAAACAATCTCAAAGTCGTATTCGTGCTTTGGTCAGAGAGAGAAAGTTTCGCAGGCTTCGCATTGAGAAGTGAGATAGGAGGGAGATCAATCTCGGCTTTCTATAGTCCAACTCATCCAGAGCAATATTTTTTTATATTTCTTTTAGTGTTTACCGATTTTGCCCTTCGATCTCTCCTTAATTCTCTGGATTACACGTTCGTTGGCTTGATTCAGATGGGTCTAGTTTTTTTTTTTGGGTCGGCAACGAGTAAATTACACTGAAACCCCTGTGTTTTATCAAAATTATAGAGACATTCTGTTGAAATTAATATCATCAAGACTTTCTGTATTCTTCAAAAAAAATTACGAGACTCTTTTAGTTGACCGTCAGTTTATCGTTAACCATACCAAAAATACGAGAAATGCCCCTCATTGCAGTTGAAAGCATTTTCAACTATAAACCTAATTATAAAAAGACAATTTTAACCTTCTTTAACACAAAAAGTTATTTCTAATTGATTTTTAAACATTTAACCTCGAAACAGTTTAAATTAGATAGATTTTTAAAAATTAATTATAAATTTATTAATTTTTAAAAAAAATAACAAATTAAATAAAAAAATACAAGTTTAATTTAAGTTAAATTAACCCATAAAACAAGTAATTAAAAGCACTACTTGCAATGCTTTTATCGAAAAAAAAAAAAGAAGGAAAAAAAAAAAGTGAGTTGCAGATCAGCCCAGGCGACTTCTTTTGGGGGAGGGGGGACGAACTTCGCCGCGAGCTTCGGGGGGCCGCGAACTCCGGTGGTTGCATATCAACCAAGGAGTCTTCGGGGGACTTCCGGCACAGGCTTCGGAGGACTTCCGGCGCAGCTTCGGGGGGCGACTCCTTCAGCCAAGGGGGGGGACTTCCGGCGCGGGGGACTTCGGGGGGGGGGGGGGGGGGGGGAGGCGAACTCCGGTGCTGGCGTGGGTTGCAGATCGGCCAAGGAGAGGGAGGAAAGTGTTTTGGCTGCTGGAGTTTTTTCACTCTAAAGTTAGACTTAAAAAATTGGACGTCACGATCTTCGTTTATAAGATTAATGGCTGACGTTTGTTAGGATATTTTAATAATTTCAAATATGAACTGACATTTGTTTGGATATTTTAACAATTTCAAAAATGAATTTAACAGAGTTGAAAAAAGGGAGCTTGATGTCATTAGCTTCCATTAAAAAGTATATTTTTTTTGTAATTTTAAAAAAAATACAAGGTACGTGAGTGTAATTTACATTGAATGTCCCCCAATGTGATCAGGAAAAAGACTTTTTTAGTTGCCACGTGGTGTTTTCTCATTGGCCAGTTAATAACAAAAAAACGTGATTATTTTGTTGGGAAGAAGCTATCCTACGTATTTTTAAAACAAAAGTCAATAACTTTTTTATTTTTTTTTAATGATTGAGACTTTTTTTAAAAGTTATTATTGAAATTATAGGATAATTCTCATTTTGTTCTATAAATTAATAAACTCTGGCTTATCTCTCGAGTTTGAATTAATTCGAAGGACATAGATTCATCTAAATAGTTTAAGTGTGCGTTTGGTTGGTCATCTCAATCTAACTCTAGTCGTATTTTTTTTTGTCTTTTTTTCAAAAAATTTTTTTTATCTTTTCTAAAAATTCAAAAAGATTTACATTATTATAATTAAAATATTTTAACTCAAACTAACTAACCAAACAAACCCTAACCTCTACGCTAAGCGCATGGATTTATGTAAAGTTTTGTTTTTTAAGAAGAGAAAGGAGGAAATTGTCGTTTGAGTTATTAGATGCATTAAAGTTGCTTTGCTTTTCCGTGGCAGTCAATTCACAGGGCATTTCTAGTAGGGGCAAAAAAAAAAAAAAAAGGGTCAATTCATAAAGCAATTCAAAGCTCATTTAAAAAATAAATAAATAAATAAATAATAATAAAATAAAAATTCAAAGCTAATTTATTTCCTCTCTCCTTCACCACACGTATATATGTCTCTTTGTAGGCTGTAAGTCATTGAATTCCAATACGAAAATAGTTTCACTGGAATTGGGAATAAATCAATAAATGGTGTATTTAAGGCTGATATTCACCTAAGCATATAAATGGTAGGTATCCACAATGTTCAGACCAGAATTTTATTTTATTTTATTTTTATTTTTATTTTTATTTTTAAATGAATAGACCAGCCTATTATTTCAAAAATGAGATTGAGCTTCAGTGGTTGTTTGGTATAAGTAGAAAATAGGAGGAAAAAAAGTGAGATCATCGGTGTAAGGAATTTTAGGCTTATGATTGTTTAGTATGAGAGTATAAAGGAGGAAATGATTAAGTGATAAATTATTAATTACTTCTTATCTTTCAGGAAAAAAAATAAAAACAATTATCATCTCTCCCAATATGCGGTGATTAAATTAGGGAATATATGCTAAACACAATGTTAACGTGGAAAAAGTTTAACACAATAGTAGATGGAATCATTTGGTGTAATTGGTCTAATGTCTCTTTAGTCCGCCTAATCAAATAGTAAAAAGGACGGACGTTTGGTGAATGAGTTTAGTTTAAGATTTTTAAGTTTCAATATTAATTTTTCAGAAAAGACAAAAAACTTTTTCAAAAAAAGATGAAAATCATGATGAAAAAAGTATAATTTAGTTTAAGATGAACTTTTTGCAAAACAAACCCGAAGAGTACCTCGATGTCAAGGGGACACCAGTAAGGTGTCTTCTATGAGCACTGTATAGGGTACTGATGAACAAATGAAGAAGTAGAGTTTTAGGAAAGAAACATAGTCCATATTTGAGGGAGTGCTGCATTGCTCTATTTATATATGTATCGTAGACCCGAGTGCCTTGCTTAGACCCGGTTAACCCGTTTCAGATATATTAATATTTTGTGCCCACTTGGCTGATGCCACGTGCCCCTCTATTTGGGAAGTGGGGAAATGAGTAAGTACTAGCATAGGCATTAGTATAGGTACTAGGTTAATGGGCATGAATCGCTCAATTCAAGTGAAGGTCGGAAAGGTGAGCGAAGGTCGAGAGTGACATGTCCTGGTTAGCATGGTCTACACCCGATCATCATCAACCAAGCCACATCTCCGAAGGAGGCCAGGTTGGCTTGTTCGGTAGGGGCTGATTGGTTTGACAATTTGACTCCCATTTCTAAGCTGGTCTTCCTTAATTTCCCAGCTCTTGGGTGGTCGGACTGGTATGAGCACTTGGTTAGCTAGTTGTGCGTATGAGCACTTCGTCGGCGGGTTGTGCATATGAGCATCTGGTTGACTGGTTGTGTCAATCGCTCTTCCGAAGTGCGCCAACCACTCTCATAGAATGCGCAGACCACACCATCAACACACAAAAAGAGAGAGTCATTTACTTTTTCTTTATTTTTCTCACCTTGTTGTATTTTCTTCTTCTTTTTTTTTTTTCCCCCTTTCTCTCACTAAACACAGCCTAAGAATTGGAGTTCTACTAATTTGAAATCTCCAACTCAATCCATTATGCACTCTCTCCGCTCTTATCAAAGTCTAAACAATCATGGATCTTAAAATCCTTCTGTCAATCCCTCACTTCCCCCTTATCTTCCACCAAACAAGCTTATGCCCCTGTAATAAAGTTATCAATTTTTTCTTGCAGTAATTTTTTTTTTTAAATGTTTGCAAGGTATAAATTATGCATATTTGTGAACTTTAAATCTTGACAAAATCACATTAAATAAATATATAAAATTCTATACAAATATCATAGTTCAAAAGTTCACTCATTTATATCCTATTAAAGAATTCTCCAAGAAATTCTCTCTCACGAATACGCATCCTTTTTGGGTTTGAAGTAATGGATACGTTGTAGCACTTGTGATATTTTGATATTTAGAAAAGACTTAGCATTATATGGTACTCCACCCCCATAGCATAATAATAAGCAATGAATATATATACATATATATATATGGGACCACCGAAGAAATAAACATGTGAGATTATTACATTATCATGGAAAGAATAATAGACAAGGACAATTTCTTTTCTCTGCAATTAATTTCTCAATATTTCATTGGGGGGATTGTCATTTAATAGGAATAATTGACTCTATTATGCATTAGAGTTGGATAGTACTACTTCATGCACTCATTTATTCATCAAAATTGATAACGATACTTTTGAAATCACTTTAATGTGGAAGTGCATATGTTATGGCTGCATAGCTATCACGTATTCACATTAGAATGAGTTGGTAAAATGGGATATTGCATGGAATATTAGCCATACTTCATATTGCCATTTAAAGTCTTAGGCTCCGTTTGGTTCATCAGTTTGAGTTGGAAATTTTAAGTTTCAATAGTAATTTTTGTTGACTTTTATTAGAAAAAGGACAAAAAAATAAAGTCTTATTTACTAATTAAGGATATATATATATATATATTTTTGATAAGGTATGAATTAGGGAAGTAAATAAAGAAATGGTGTCGCATTTCTTTTTCTTAATTAGATGTTTACTGAACCCTTTGGAACTCGCCTCACTACCTTACATTATAATTTATGCAAGGATGAGAAAAGGAAATTTAATTATAACTCTCTTTAACTGCTTAATTTTGCCAGTAGACCTTTTGAACAAATTTTGTGATATCTAAAGATTAGGAATATAAATATCATAGAAGAAATTAATTATTTTGTCACTCTTAGACCAGTAAATACTATCATCTCTAAAAACTTGATTTTATTTGATGCTATTATCCTTCAAGTCATTTTCAGTCCCCCTCAAAAAAAAAAAAAAAAAACACTTTTAATTCAATTACATATCAATAGACACACTACAAACATAAAAGGTGAACATGGGTTCGTTACAGCTTATGTTTTTTTATTGTTCTGTAAAGACAAACACTATTATTGAACATAGCAAAGTAGAACCCATTTTCATGTGAATTGTGGGGATTGATTGGTGTTCTTTTTAACATTAAGCAGTTGTACCCAAATTTCACCACACCTTGGCCACACGACAAGGTGGTGATCCCCACCTTTTTATTTTTACGATGGGCCGGTGCGACATTGACAATGCAATACTCATATTAATATTATTGATTGTCTGACATATTTTTAACCAATCATAACTTTATATGTTAGTTCTGAGACTCATTGATTATGACACGGAATCTCATATATTTTTACGTGTCAATCTCTAACCAATCGAATTCAGTAGTTAGCTAGTGATAAATGGCATTTTCTATCATTGGTTCCTCAAACTAGATCATAGTCAAAGTCAATCAAACAAGTGTTCTCGCATCACCTTAGAGATTGCACAATCTGTATCCATTTTTCCAAGCAAAAAAAAAAAAAAAAAAAAGTTTGTATTGATAATGATATCCAAGGACAAAAATGACAGCCCACTTGCAGAATAGGCCAGCCCAAAAAACTCATGGCCATGCCCTTGTCTTTGTAGTACCTTTTGAGGAACTTTCCTCATGGTTAGGCCACTTTTTCCTCCTTCTTTGTGGGCTCCAATCAAAGCTATCAAACACAAGGAACAATTGAAGTGTATTTTGCTTCTTGAGGAGTGACAAACAAAAAAGGGCAAAGTACTTCTTAATGGAATTTTTATGGTAGGAAAAAGGCCTTGATCATAGGAGCATCATTTTCAATCTTGTACTTATTAGTTGTTAATTACAATCATGCCACCTCTTAGAAAAATAAAAAAATATAAAAAATCTCTAGCTCATTAATTCATTACACTTTATAGGCTAAATTGTTATGCTTTGTTACAAAGTTTAACAATGGTAACCCTTCTACAATGTTTTTTTTAATGCTTCTGTTTGGTAGGATGGATTATTTGAAGGAAATAAAAAGGTAGAGAGAAAAGGGATGAGAAAACTCTTTTGATATCTGTTTGGTAGAGAGGAAAGAAAACTATAAAGAGAAAATAGAGCAATTTTACGTTATGAGACCCACCTTATTTTATCTTTATAAATGTGGATGGATTATGAGAAGAAAAATGTATCGTCCACATACTTGATTGTAAAGTACAATTTTGCCCTATAATCTTTTTTTTATTCTATAATTCGTATACACTATTAGTGGGTAAAAAAGTAATTTACATTTGAGATTGATCTTTTCTCTCTCCCTTTTAACTTCTAAAACTGAAAAAGTGAATGTAAATTCATTTTCTTTCTTTCTCTCATATTGAACAACATAAAAGAAAAGCAATTTCTTTTCGATCATTCCTATTTTCCATCACCTCCATATTTTCTTTCCTTCCTATCAAACATAAACTAAGTGAAAAACGATATAATTTTATAGTTGCATGATTAGGTTAGTGATAGATCCGCATCTGTCTCTCATGTTGAGTTTGAGATTTCATCTTTCCACTCATAAATGATATATAAAAAGAAGAAGAGAAAATTACGTGGAAAACCATATTTTGAGTACCTTTTTATAATTTTGTTCACTTTAACATTAATGTTGATAATTTTAGTGTTATGAAATGACAAACTATTAACTTTAATATTATGATAGGAATAAATATACGGAGGTGTCAAATTTATGGCATTCTAAACTCAAAAGAATATACTTTAATCTATTATTTCTTCAAATTGAAAAGGAGGTGAAGATTTTTTTTTTTTTTTTTAAAGTAACATCTTCGAGAAAATATGCACCATTGTATTTCACTTTGACAAACAAAAGCCACAAAAGGAAAATTGCTGATCACATAAGTCATGTAAATTTTGGCTTGCAGTCAATTCGATCAAACTGTGAAAATGTGTTCATTGACTTGACTTTTATAAAGTAGAAGAGGACGAAAATAATAACAATAAAAAAAAAAAAAATTCTCACTTTAGTTTTATTTTGCATTTAGTGGCTACCTACCCTCATCCTAAGAATTAATGTAGAGATGAAAGGTATGGTAGTTGAACATGCATATTTAGTACCTAGTTATTTAAAGTCATTATAAGGAAGTTGTATATTAATGCTAAAAAAAAATCAAATACTATTTTTCTTAAATTGTGAAGAAATCACATG
The DNA here is from genome assembly GCA_025413485.1 of Ficus microcarpa. Taxonomy (NCBI): domain Eukaryota; kingdom Viridiplantae; phylum Streptophyta; class Magnoliopsida; order Rosales; family Moraceae; genus Ficus; species Ficus microcarpa. The sequence continues at coordinate 6,748,443 of CM046385.1, read as the reverse complement.
CCTAGTACTGATGGAAGCAAGTATTGGCCTGAGTTTTTTGAGTTTGTTTGTTTGTGAACAAATAAACCTTCAATTAAAAAAAAAAAAACTATAAACCTTTAAGATTTTTTGTCAATAAAACAAAAATACAGTTTCTATCGTAAGTTTTTTAAATAAGAAAAAATATTGTCGTGGTTCATGACTGCAAGAAAACCCCACAAAATATAATGACGTTTGATGACATATGCAGACATCAATTGGACCATGTGAGAGATTTATGATTTTCCCAAACATTTTGACAAACAGAAGTTACAGAACAATGCTATAACCTATGCTGAAATAATTTCAAAGGACCAATACAGTTGATTCACTATATCCATCAGAATGTTTTTGTCACAAAAACGTCACTTTTGTTTGTTGCCATCTTCTCCGCACATCACGGTTTTATTAACCAAACAATGTCCTCATCATTCCGTTATTATGATCTCAGACTCTTTTGATGGTGTTGTGTTAGAGGATGTAAAGACACCATCGATTTTCTTTTTTTATCCCATTAAAAAAAATACTCTTTTTCTTTTTTCTTTTTTTCTTTTTCTGTAGTTTACAGTCATGACATATATTTGCAAAATCGGTCACACCTTTGGATTAAAGCGTGAAAATAAACTAACGAGTCTTTTCTTTTGCTAAACCAGTTTTACGAAAAGATTAACGTTTCGAAAGCTTGACTAGGTTGGTTTTCTTCTATGCATGGCCTGCTAGCTTCAGGACGTTACGTTTTAGCAAAGCGAGGCCAAATTAAATAGAGAGGAATCAAAAGTACCAAAAGGCAACAATTGTGCATGGGGGGGATCTAATTTGGGCTAGCAAGCCTTATTTGAACAATGTAGCAAAAAGTTAAAAGAAAGTGGGAACAATAAATGGGTGTTTGGATTAGGGGTGGCAATTCATATCGTGTTCGGATCCACGGGTCCAACCCGAACACGACCCATTCTTTTCCGTGTCAATTTCGGGTGACCCGAATTTGACCTGTTCACTATTCGTGTCGTTTTCAATTCGTAAAATTCATGTCGTTTTTGATTCGTGTCGTCGTGTCGCGACCCGTATTGCCACCCTTAGTTTGGATGCACAATTCAAACCTTAAAAGTACAATTTAATTTAAATTGCATAGGATTTCAAATTGAATAAACAAGCTCCATGTTGATTTTTTTTTTTTCCAAACGCATTTCAAGTTTTTACACTTTTTAACTCCAGCAATTTAAACGTCTCGATAAATACATAATCAATTCAAATCAAAATTCTATAATCCAAACCTTTTAACACCAAATGCATGCTAAGAGTGCAACCCCAAAATGATGAAGAAAGGCCAGACAAGGGCTCTTTTAAACTACCTTGAGATTCTAACCGACCAAAACAAGAAAAAAATAGCCCAAAATGGAAGATTTTTGCTGCTTCAACAACTACTACCGGCATTGCTAATGGCTTCAGTTAGTGGAATAATTGTGTCAACTTCAGATGAAAAGGCTCAAAATAAGGCAGACCAGGCTGAAGGACAAAGAGAAAGAAACTAGGGGAAAAATAAGTAACTAAATAAGACATTTAGAGGAACACAACGGAAAGGCAAAGCAAAGAGGAATTAGTCCAATCTGGTAATGTAAAAGACAAAAACCCAAACGTTTTGTAGGTACTACTGCATTAACTTCCTCCACTGGGAAAAGGCTGCCCCTTTTGTCGATGACAAAAAACAGCAGCGAGAGAATTCAAGTTGTGTATCAGAATAATAACCCCAAATCACAGTTGTTCAAAGCCACAACATTAATGTTTGAGGTCTCAAATGTCTCATATTCCTCTCTTCTATATTAATATATATAGATAGGGTGGGGCTGCTATATAACAACCTTTTCATGCGTTATTTATATTTTGTTTTGAGTTTTGAGATCTATTGTAACAACTAAATGATTTCAATATAATTCGTTTCGGTAATATTTGTTTTTTATATCAATATATGTATAATATCATTTGACAATAAGAAATTATATGTAAATCAATTAGTTGTTATAAGTTTTTAAATAAAAATTTATGAATACAATATAATAAGCGGTGCCGTATAGGAGACATTATCTATATGTATATTTTTGTGGGGACTCATTTAAAAGCTGCCCCTTTATTTCTGAATTAGGCTGAGAACTAAAAAGACAGTTCTATATTTCCAGGTGTTTGTTGTATAAGAGTGTTGAAAACATTTTTCCCTCAATTTTTTTCCTGTCTTTTTATTTTTTATTTTTTTATTTTTTAACCATTGCTTTGTCTGGTAGCAATTGAAGCAGCAGAAAATTATGGTGACAGGAATGCCAGGTAGTGGGATCTACCTAGCACTGTTCATTATTGGTTGGTTTCTTTGTCCTTTTCTTTAGTGAACTTGGTTTCAGTTTTTTGAAAGGTATGGCAAAACCAAAACATCCAAACATAAATACATACAACCCCTCCCAAAACCCCATCACCCCCCCCCCCCCAACAAGGTGTTTGTTTAGAGAGAAAAACAAAAAAGAAAAACAATATCTATATATCTTGTTTCCTCTGACCAAAATATTTATAATTACTTTTTTGTTCTCCTTAATTTGTTTAGAGAAAATGGAGTCTTCCCAAGATCTTGGAACTTCGGATCAGCGAAGTGGTGACAGTGAGTCAGGTTGGACAATGTACATTGGCTCCCAAATCTTAGCTGATGATGAAGAGGGCAATGGGAACGAACCTGTTAGTCATGGCGGTGAAGGCGAAGAGAGCGATGATTCGATGGCTTCGGACGCCTCTTCGGGTCCAATTCTCCAGGAGCTGAGTCCTGAAGCAGTCAAGGAAGGAAGTGAAATGCTTGGTGTTGTCATGGACGGAGTTGTAGAGGGAAACAAGTGTTTCTCAGCTAACAAGAAGCCTTGCAAAGTACAGGAGAAGAACAAGAGAGATGAGAGAAGGATCAAGAGAGAGAAGAAAGCTCAGCAGAAAGTACTTCCGAAGGCGGATAGTGCTGAAAGCCAAGTCTAAAAGTGGAGCCAAATGCAAAAGAAGATGAACACAAACCAGAATGTCTAAAGGTTTCCTATCTTTTCATTTATATTTGTTTTTTTTTTTTTTCCTTTTTAATTTATTTTGAAAACTTTTGGATATGTTATTTGTGTCTGCTGGAGTCTCTCTGGTAACCAGAAATTTTTGGACCTGTATCGCCTACCCTCTTTCCCTCTTGTTAATTCAAAGTTTCCATAATGTTTGATTGATATATTATTGGTTTCCGTATTCTATGTAACGTCCATGACTCATTGTCAAGTACAGAATTACCGTCAGACTCTGTTTGTAGGAGAAACATGTATGCATGTCATGAAATGAGCTCCATCTTCTTTTTTTCATCACTAGTCATTTACTAGCATGTAGAAAGATATAAAAAGTTACAGAAGTTACAGATTCCCGTAACAATAACTTTTCAAATTTGACCATAAGAGCACGTGGCATAGTAATATGTGGTACTAATTTTTGTGGACTAGTCAATATATGATTCCAATAGGGCAATGTCATGGGTTACTATTTATGTACTAGCACAATAAATTTCTGCATTACAAAGAGTGAGACAAAATGCATGAAACAAGATTAAGTGACTTCTAATATTAAACTTCATATAATTATACCATTAGCAACAATCTTAAGGAATTTTTTTTAAGAGATTATTGTTTCTCATGGATTAGAACTTCTTGCAAAACTAGCCTAGTTTTGGAGTAGATGGTCACGAAAGGAAGATAGTTTCCAAGGCATAATCTCCATTTGTCGCAATGTGAAACAAACTCCAAAGAAAACGACATAAATGAGATCTGGCATCTCATTTTTTGTTCTTTGAATTATACGACTTGTACTAGAAAAAAATTTCAAGCTGAGAAATAATTTTTTCAACTGATGATGTAACGAAAGTTCCACCTCCAAATGTCAAGTGATAAGTGATTTTGGTAATCAAAATAGAGATCAGTGGTGTCTTCACGTCCCTGACCAACTCCACTATCGTTTTGTCACAACTACAATGAAATGAACATTTTAAAGCCTATTTTGGACATACAATAAGTGAGCTCGAAATTTGGAATCAGTATGAAATACTAAAATACTAAAATTTTAACTCGTGTAAATTCATCATGTTCACGATGAAATACCAGAAGGCCCCCCAAACTCGGTTCGGTGGTTGGTCGAGTGCGGAAACTTGACGGGTTTGGAAGCATGAATCTCTTACAACCATAAAGGGAAAAAAAGATGCAGTTGAAGAAGTGAAAGGAAACTTAAAGGGAAAAAAAGATGCACCAAAACAACCAAAATTCTTGAAAAATAATAAATATCTAAGTCGATGAAGAGTGGTGTTCAGCTCTCATTAAAACAAATGCAACTGTGGCCCCTGTTCTTATGAAGGGGCATAGAAGGATTTCAGAATCGTTGCAAGAAGCAAAATAAGAATGTTAAGCAAACAACATAGCAAGTTCAGAAAACAACTCTTAGAGAAGGAAATCAATAGCAACTTTCACTTAAGAAACACCTTATGATACCAATTTATTCGGTAGGAGGCATCAATGGAAGCTCAAATTAGATCTTTGACTGTTTAGCAATCTTGAACCATTCAGTATGGAAGGCTCCTGGTACGTCAATCCTCTCGTACGTATGAGCTCCGAAGTAGTCTCGTTGAGCTTGTACCAGGTTAGCAGGCAACCTGTCTCTCCTGTATGTGTCAAAGTAAGCCAGACTTGAAGACATGCCAGGAACGCTAATGCCTGAATTGATCGCAAGGCAAACTACTCTTCGCCATGCAGATTGTCGCTCAATCATCTCCTTCGAAAACTCTGGATCTACAAGAAGGTTAGCGAGATCAGGGTTTCTGTCATAGGCTTTCTTGATGCGATCCAAGAACACAGCACGGATAATGCAACCCCCCTTCCAAATCCTAGCAAGCTCTCCAAGTTTCAAATCCCAACCTTTCTCGGCACTCTTTGCACGTATCAAGTTCATTCCCTGAGCATAGCTGCATATTTTCGAGGCATAAAGTGCTTGCCTCACATCGTCAATCAACTTCTTCTTGTCCACTACTTGCTCAGTAAGAACGTCATCAACACCGCTTGATTTGAAAACTTTAGCCGCTTCGACCCTTTCGTCTTTCAGGCCACTGAGAAACCTCGAGTCCAGGGACGAAGCTATAGTGGGAGCGGCAACTGACAGATCAGCAGCTTGTTGAACTGTCCATTTTCCGGTACCCTTCATTCCAGTTTTATCCAGAACCTTGTCCACCAGATAGCCATCTCCCTTGTCGTCCTTAATCTTAAAGATGTCTGCAGTGATTTCAATCAAGAAACTCAGAAGCTCCCCTTTATTCCATTCTGAGAAAACATGGTTGAGTTCCTCATTAGAGAGCTTTCCAACGGACTTCAGCACATCATATGCCTCGGCAATGAGCTGCATATCACCATATTCAATCCCATTGTGAATCATCTTAACGAAATTGCCCGATCCCCCTTTGCCTATATAAGTAACACATGGGCCACTGTCTGGCACCTGAGCAGCCACCTTAAGAAGGATATCTTCAATGTACTTGTACGCCTCAAAGGACCCACCCGGCATCAAAGAAGGTCCATTGCGTGCACCCTCTTCACCGCCTGAAACTCCCATTCCAAGATAAAGCAGGCCCAGTTCGGCCATCGCCTTCTCCCTTCTCTCTGTGTTTTCGTACCACTCGTTACCCCCATCAATGATGCAGTCTCCTTTCTCCAGGTAAACTGACAGTGTTTTGATGGTCTGGTCAACGGGAGCCCCAGCTTTTACAAGCATGATGATCACACGAGGTTTTTGGATTGATTCAACGAAGGATTGGGGATCGTGAAAACCATACAATGGAAGGTTTCCTTCTTGTTTAGCTCTTTCGACTGTCTCGTCAACCTTTGAGGTGGTTCGGTTATAGACAGAAATAGGAAATCCCTTCTCTGCAATGTTGAGGGCAAGATTTTGGCCCATTACGGCAAGGCCTGCGAGGCCAATTCTTGTTGGTCCTACCATTCTTTATACCTGACAAAACAACAACAAATGGGGGCGATGATAAAAGAGAGAGAGAAAGGGGGGGGGGTGTGGGGGAAGAACCACCACCAGATAATCTGATAAAAGTAGTTATTATAGCAGCGAGGAGGGAAAAAATCAATGCCATAAATCCCGGTGAGGTTAGAAATCGAGTACATACACGAACCTGACATGCATTGAAGTTGAAACAAAATGATGAATTTATAGAACATACGGACAAAGTATTAATATATGTACACACATAATTTTAAACTGAAGGCATGTTTACCAAACCATAATGGAACGTAATGAGAAAGGTAATGCATTTGGAAAGGAAAGTAAAATAACAAGAGTGGGGATTATGTATTCCCTAATGTGTTTACTGAACATAAGAATACCAATTATGTCAATGTAATAACTAAATTATCTTTCAACATAATTAAGTAATCATCGGTTTATAATATGTGAACTTATCAAGGTTATATAAGTAAATTTGACATCCATTCCCATTAACCAGGAATCAATACCAATAGGTGCTAGAATTGGCATTCTCTTTCCTTATTTCCTATATTTTGTGGAGCCCACTCAACTAACAGTCATGATTTTGTAAGTAAACACATAATTAAATAGGAACAACATCCGGTGTGAGCGTTAAAGGACCTTTCCCTAGTATGAGAGGACCGGGAAGAACGCACCTCTGGCTGTACCTAGAAGAATTTCCCCTCTCTTTTCCTTTCGTGTGAAGTAAACACACCCTTAGAACCTACTCAAATGTCCACTACCTATTTCCCACTACATATGATAAAATAAATAATTCAAGAATTCGAAACTTCTAATTTCTAAACAAAGATGTACCAGAATTTCAGAATAAAAACATTCAGATTCCAATCATATCGAGCCAAAAAAAAAAAAACCCTGATCATCCAACGAAACATCAAATATCAATCAAGGTGCAAACGATCCTGCTAAAAACAACAACAAATAACATTGAAAGTGCCAAGAGAATCAATTTATTTATTTGTCAAGAAATTACACCTATTTTCTATGCTAAAACTTTTTTTTTATAATTTATTTCCAACGGTATAGGGCCTTTGGCTCCCAATTATTAAAGAGAAATGAAAACACACCCAAGTTTTGAACCTGAGAGCTTCTATCCAAATTCCTACCCTCCTGCCCACTAAGCTAGCCCCAACGGGTAAACCACTTCATACAGCCGTAAACAATAGAAAAACACCGATAAAAGTTTTCTAGGCTAAGCCACGGAACCTTAACTCTTTGCAAATAGCTCATCATTTTTCATAAAGATGTGATTGTTTTTATTGATAAACAACTCTACCACTGTCAAGAGTCCTCAACTGGCCATCAACTGTTATCAATTTTTACATATCTGAATTAATCTTATTTAATTCAAAATTTTCCAAATTAAATAATTCTCCTATTAGTTGAGAAAAATAAATCAACAGTGTCAGCTCTGTCAAAGACCCTGAATTGATATAATTGAATTTCAAACAAAGACAACTTTTTTTTTTTTTTTGAATTATTAACAGACTATTGATCCATCGTAGTCAGTCAACAACGAAAAAAAATGTAAAACGGAAATCCCAAAAGAAACAGCAAAAATAATATCCAAAAGCAAGATTTTCCCAAACACTGAATTTCAATGTGTCTGAAAAAGAATAAAAAGACAGGATTTTTCTGGGAAATTCAAACGTAAAGCCAGGAATTTGAGATTGAAATAAGATCAAATTGAATCAAACAAGTGAAAATGAAAACCGATCGTTCATGCAAATGGGAATTCGAGATTGAACAAGAACGTTTATACCTCAGAAAGACACGATCTTGTTGAGTTTCTTGTCGAACCCAGATGATGAAGAATCTGGGTCTTGAAGAAAACGAATTTGAGAGCTTAAAAGAGACCCTTTTTTCTCTAAAAAGCTCAAAAAATGTTAGGTGGATTTGGAGATTGATTTTCAGACTTGAATGTGGTTTGATTCACCCGCTGTGACTATTATAGGACAGAGAAGCTCACCTACCCCTCTCTACAATTTTTTTTTTTTTTTTTGTTAAACATGTTTAAATGTTTTTCCATGTTTCTTCTCGAATCCCTCTAGGTTACTAAATTTCACTTAATCCACAAATGTATCTAATTGTTTCCATTTCAACCCCGCCGCGAGGATTACTCACTAAATTTCCTTTTAATCCACAAGTGTATCTAATGGTGTTTTGCCATAAATAATAGTGCAATGCACATGCAAGGAAAGAGATGGAATTTTATAATTTACAAGTACAAGGTCATGGTTGCAAATTCACTTTTTTTTTTTGCTGTATAAATTCACACCAAGTTCGTTGTGTGCAATGGAAGATGAGAATCAGTTAGTTGGTGGAAAATGGTTGGTGGGTTAGAGTTGAATTTAAAATTTAATTATTAAAAAAAGAACTTTACTAAATTTATTTGAAATAAGTACATAAAATATCTATTTTTAGGATTTCATTTTAAAATATATTTATTTTTTAACAATATATATAAATATTCATTTTTAAATAAACAATCACGTGTAATATCCATTTTGTTCTTTTATTATATTTTTAACATCGTTTTCCCTCGTTATAATTCATATATGTATATATATTTTTTTCCTTATTTGTTCATTATTGTTATATGTTTATCTTAATTATTAGTTTTTAATTAGAGTGATTACTTGTTAGTATGGATTTGGTTTTCTTATAAACATATAATTTAGATTTCTTCGAAAGTTTTATTATGATTTAGATTCTTCATGATAATTTATTATTATTATTAGTATTGTTTTAATAATTAGTTTCTAAAATTTAAATATGATATGAAATTACGTATTTTTTTTATGATATTGTTAATATCATTTTGATTTTTTTTTTCTTTATGATAACTACTATATCATTATGATGTCTTTTTTAGGTTTTAAAATGTTTAATATTTCTAAACAATATTTGTTTAATTTTTATATATGATGTGAACTTTCTTTTAATGATCAATTATTTATCATAATTATTGTTTTTCACACACCATGTAACTGTTATGCGTTATGTTCTTTTTTTCTTTATAATAAATCAAGTAAAATGATTTTTTTAATGAAAAATTTGCTTAGTTTGACTTTTTTTAATATATTTTTTCTTTTCTTTTTTATCAATTCTTTATTTGTTTATTTTTAATTCTTGATAAAGATGGTAATATGATCTTTCTAAGTACCAATTTAGACATTCATGTAAATAAAAGAAAAAAATGGACATTTTTTAAATTGTAATCTTCAATTTAGACATTCATGTAAATAACCCATTTTATTTTCCTCACGATATAGAATCTAATAAAATATTAAGGGCTCGTTTGGGGCACCATTTCCGGATTGTATTTTACCATATGGATTTCAAGATCTTAACTCTGAATCAAACCCTTTTTTTTTTCCTTTAATTTACAAAAAACTCAAATTTTAAAAGTTCATTACTTTTTAATTTTAAATGAAAGTAAGATATTTTTTTATGTCAAAATATTCATATTGACGAAACGAATAAGAAAATATCTATTTTGCATATTTTTTCCGAACAAATTTCAAAATTTTGCATTATTTTCTATATTACAAAACTTTTTCAAAAGTTTTCGTCTCAAACATATGTTTCTAATTCAACTTTTAAAATACCATTTCCAAATATCCTCCAAACGGGCCTTAAAAATGTCGATGGTCTAAATATTGGAGAATTCAATTTAAACAAAAAAATTATAGGAGATATGACTCAAATGTCATATTTAAAAATAAAATAAAATAAAATAAAATAAAGATATGACTCTAGTCTCTAACGTGAATTGGACAATTCAAAATTTTGTTGAAATAATGTTATAAAATTATATTACTATAGATACGATGACGTTTCATACCCTATTGTATCAAATTTCTCATTAGCTAAAATTCAATGTTTTTTAGTAGAGGCGAAATCTACCATTGATTTATATTAAGATCAATGACTAAGTTTGAAGTCATGTGAATGGATCGACCGACCAATTGGTTGATTGCTCGGGTTGAAATGATTCGTGAACGTTAAAATAAATATTTTAAGGGTTCATTTTAAAATTTTAAGTTTGAGTTAAAAATTTTTGTCGAATTTCAGAAAAAACAAAAACTTTTTTAGAAAAAGATAAAAATTGATATGAAAAAGCATATTTTAATTGGATATGAAATGGAACACCAAATAAGATCTTATAGTGGTTTTCTTGTCAATTAGAGTTATGTTTTTTTGTGGTACTCCGGAAGATTCTATTATAGTTGATACTAGATTTTATGTAAACAAGCGTTGTGCCGTCGTAAATTGTTGAAGAATGCATCCCTTTGTTCGTAGTGGTCTTCACATTTTTATTTATAAATGTTACATTATGACTCTTGTTTCTTGATTTTGGTGAAGATTTGGCCTTCATTATGGAGATTACGTGCCTTTTCCTTTTTTGGTTTAGGAAAATCCCTCCTTCGATGATTTGGGTTGCCTTCCTTGTAGAATTTGTATCAATCAAATAGGAAGGTTTGACCTTTTTAAGATTTGTATTGAAAAATGTATTTAAAAATATTATGTCACCGCTGATTTGATCTGGTTTTCAAGAAGCGTTCTAGTTGTCAGAGAGTTAGCATATGTTTGTTGTTAAGGTTTAGATTGTAATATTTGCGTTTAAATTGAATTATTCATTTAATGAGTCGTTTAAATTACTAGAGTTAAAAAAATTAAAAAAAAAAACCTAAAATGTGTTCAAAAAAAAATATGAAGCTTGTTTCGTTTGTCTCGAAATTTTATGTAATTTATAAAACAAAAAATCATCTCATTCGGATTTGTATATGTAAAGTTATGAATTTTTAAAGCTTGAGTTACAAAACTGTGTAAATAATAAAACCGAGATGGATTTAAAAAAAAAAAAAGATGAAAATTGAATTGTAATCCAAATTGAATCACCAAACAAGTACCTAATCTTACTTGTTTCTTGCTATTCGGGAATCCGAAATGACACAAGTATGGAAAGAGACAAAACTAACTATTGTATTTGATCAATTACCCACGTTGGGTCTAAAGAAACACAAACAAGCTAGGTTTTGGTATAGCATTTAGAAAGAAGAAAAGAAGATTGTGTAATTATTACTATCTTAAATAATAATAATAATAATAACGATTCATAAATGGTCCTAAATTGTGACGAATAGATCCATTCTAAAACTCCACCAACTAGATTCGACCTTTTTTTTTTTATTTTTTTATTTTTTAATGCATTGGGTTCAAACACATTTAATCTAATTCAAATTGGTTTTTTCCCTTCCTCAAAATACGACACTCATATTTTCACTTTCTAACATCAATCATTTTCAAATTCTCAACTTGAATTGAGTGTTTCCGATCATTATAATTGACACGTAAAAATTAAAAAGTAAATAGAATTTAAACTCTTTAATACACGTGTAAGGTCAAGATTGATAAGTTATAAATCAATGATCTAAACTTATTAATGATAAGTGATTTCCCACACTCTCACATATGAATGTTCCGACAATATTTGTACATTTTTTACCGACTTGAGAATTCTTAAAATTTTCATTCAAGACTTTTCTTTCTTTTTTTTTTCTAATTATTAGATCTTTTTTTTTTTTGAGTAAAATCTTAGGCTCTAATTAAGTTTGATTCGTTACTTATCGTTTGAGTTGGACACGGACCCAAAATATTTTAGTTGTAACACCCACCAAGTAATTTCGGATTTTTTGAATTTTCAGTTTGAAAAAATTTTAGTTGTAAAAAATTTTTTGAATTTTCAGAAAAAGACAAAAAAAAATACAGTTTGAGTTGAAATGAGATGATAAAACAAACAAGCCCTTAGATCTAATTAAGTATTGTATTGCGTTACTTATCGTTTGGTTAGATTTGGACACGGACCTAAAATTTCCATTTTGTTATAACACCCACCAAAAGTTCATATTGGAAGAAAGTACGTGAAAATATGGATGTCGTTTTATAGGTCCAGAAGTAGGAACCTCATCTTCCAACTCCCCAATCATAACCACAAATCAAAAAAAAAAAAAAAAAAAAAACCAAAACCAAAACCTATAAATTCCCTCCCACGTCATCATCAGCACCACTTCCTATCGTCTCTCTCTCTCTTATCTCCAAACTGACAATAAGCAATGCTCTTACGTGGCGCAATCTCACGCCCTCTGACCTCCTCCTTCTCCGCCGCCGTCCGCCTCAGAACCCCGACGACGACCGCCGCCGCCGCGGTCCCACAAAACGCGGCCGTCTCGTCGTCGCAACCACGGCCCCAAACCTACTCGATCTCCGACAAGGAGCTGGAGTCCCGGGGCTTCGTCCTCCGGCGCAGTGCCGACGAGCTCGACCTCGACCAGCTGAACGCGGTGTTCGTGGCGGTGGGGTTCCCGCGGCGGGACCCGGCGAAGATCAGGACGGCGCTGGAGAACACGGAGGCGATGCTGTGGGTGGAGCAGGCGAAGACGAAGAAACCGGTGGCGTTCGCGAGGGCCACCGGCGACGGCGTGTTCAACGCCATAATATGGGACGTGGTGGTGGATCCGTCGTTCCAGGGGATCGGGCTGGGGAAGGCCGTGATGGAGAGGCTCGTGGAGGAGTTGCTGGCCAGAGGGATCACCAACATCGCTCTCTACTCCGAGCCCCGAGTTCTCGGGTTCTACAGACCCTTGGGTTTCGTCGCCGATCCCGATGGCATCCGAGGCATGGTCTACTCCAGAAAACAGAAGAGGAAGATATGAATCTAGTTTCTTTTTTCCTTTTTTTTTTTTTTAAATTATTATTTACTTTACAATTTGTTGTGCAATTGTTCCAAGGGATTTTCTTTTTCTCTTTTTTCTTTTTTGGGGGGCTAGTAAGTGTCATTCTTTCCGTTATTGATAGGCTGACCCCATGTCCTAAATATATTTTAAAAAAAGTGATAGAATTTTACTATTTATTTTGATCGTCAAATCCGTATCGTCTTGGTTCTTCTTCCTTTTTTTTTTTTTTTTTTTTTTTTTAATAAATGTTGTCCTTTATACATTTGACAGTTGTTCACGTCATATTTCTTTTCCCAAGCATTTAGAATTTATAGTTAAAAAAAGACCAAAATTTTAGTGCATATTACAGAATTACCGTTGTATAATTTGTAACTTCTTTTTTTGTGTAAAACGTTTTTTTTTTTTTTTTTTTTTAAATTTCAAGTAATAGGCATTGAAAATTTTAATTGAAAAATAAATCCATATTTATTTTTTTATTTTTATTTATTTTTCAACATGAGGATTGGAGATTTGAATTATATATCTTATAATGTAGTCAAGTAACAAATTATCACTAGATTATAATTATAAGTATTATCCTCACTTATCTTTTTTTTTTTTTTTAACACCAATTGATTTTAGATTTTCAAATTAAAATAAAATTTCTAATTTTAAAATGATGTGTAAAACAAAAACTAAAAATAAAAAAAATGTAGTGAAGTAGGAGTTTTTTTCCCCTTCTTGAAAAGGAAGAAGGTAAATTTTATTTATTTATTTTATCTTATCATTGTCTTTTATATACCATTTTGATACTTTTTTCTATTCTCTCTAAAAACCATTGTTTATTGAAAATCCATTTTTATTTATTTTTCATTTCATTTTATTTTACTTTACTTTACTTTACTTTTATATTAGTTGTCAACTTTTTTTTACTTCTAACCCCTTTGTATGTTTCTGATTTTTTCTTTTTTGCTATATTATATTTTGATTTTTTTTTTTTTATAGCTTGTACTTTTATCTGTAATTTTTTTTTTCCTTTCATTTTCTCTTCACTAAATGCTCAACATTTTGAAATTTTTATTTTAATTTTTGATCAAAAATCTCTAATTTCCTTAATCATGATCATGTCTAATTATGGTTAAGGTTTTTTTCCTTCTTTTCATCATTAAATTTTTGTGTCTTTCTTGATTGGATTTTCTTGATAGTTTAAAAGGGATTATAAGGGTTTTCTTCAAATTCTTTTCGAGTTTTTTTTTTTTTTTTTTTAAAGAAGACTATTATGCTTATTGTTATTAGTTTGAATTATTTATGTGTAATTATTTCAGTTCTTTTACCATGAAAGTTGTTGGATCACTTCCTTAATACATTTTCTTTCTTTGTATTTGCAATAAGTGGATTTAAATTCGAAAAGTTCTACTTAAGCAATCTAATTACTAAATGATACAACTCTTGCTATTGTGTTACTCATTTTTTCCACATAATTGCAATAAAACTTTAGGATGTTTATATAGTAGATAAAATATCAACATGATTCTATGATAAAATTTAACCTATCAACTTAGATTGCTATTGTTGAGAAAATTTTTCTTTTACCAACTTATATTGGTCAAATATTTTTCGTGCTTCACGTTATAAAAATTTCATTGTCAATTCAATACATGCAACACACATATTTTAACTAGTAAAATGTAGAAGTTGCAATATTACTCGACCAAAAGGGAAAAAAAAAAAGGGTAAGAAAGTGGAATCACAATGTTCATTGCTCCACAATTTCCATTATGGGTAATTTGACACTTTTAAGAAATCAAACTTTATTTTATAGATAAAATCGAGTTGTTAAGAGTATCTTCAACCCCAAATATTAAAATGGTGTGAAAAATGATGGTCGGTTGGAGTTTATCTTCCACTGTCATTCCTACTTTTCAACGCATTTTAACGTGGGTTAGAGAAGCTCTAACTGCAATAATCTAATGATCTTGTGTTTATAATCTTATGTTTTGTTTGCATTAAAATTTAAATCTAATTAAACTGTATTTTTTTCTTAATTTTTTTTTAAAAGATTAATAAAATTTTTAATTAATTTTTAAAAATTAATTAACTCTAATTTAAAAATTTTATTTTCAATCAATAATTTAGACTCTCGTTTAAATGGTTTTAAGACATGAGATTTAAATTTCTTTTTAGCTTTGCCCACTGCAACCGAATAGGGATGAAAAGTCAGGACAGACTTTTATTGATTCATTATCACTAAAACAACAAGAGTACAGGTCACTTATTTAAAAAAAAACAAAAAACAAAAAAACAAAAATAGAAGTCACTAAACTACTATTCATTTTCTCTCATGCTAGAAAATTAAAAAAAGAACAAAAAGAACAAAAAAGAATAAAGGTAAAGTCTTACAAGAAAGAAAGACAGACTGGCAGACCTGGAAGTTGTAAAATCTGGAGATGAAATTGAAGGAGCTATTAAGAGACATCCTTGGCGTTCTGGAAAAAGGCAGTGGAGCAGAGAACAAAGGCAATGAAGGCGAAAATTCCGAGTCCAATCATCAGAGAGAAACCCGCCACCAATAAATCTATTATGCTCTGCAACTCAAACCCATCACCGATATCATTTTCTTCTCTTCTTTAACGATCTTTTTTTTATGTGTTTCTTTCCCCAGACGAATGAAAATTTGGAGGTGGGGTTTTTATAGAACCCCACTTTTTTTTTTTTTTTTTTTTTTTTTAAGATGCCCCCAAATCAGACAACAGGAAAGGTTTTAAAGGTTAGGGATGATCTTTGCACGAGTCTTCTCTTTCCCAATTTTTGATGACCAGTTTCACACGTGGCCGTTTATGATTACGCTACGTGGAATTTGCCTCGTGGGCTCTCTCTGCCGATTGGGCCGTTTTCTGAGACACCCCAACGTCACTTTTGATTGGGCTTTGGAACTTTCGCCTCAATCTCTCGTGACATCATAAGCTTATCCAGATCCAATCTCATCTCATTCAATACAGGAAATTTTACAGACCGCTTGTTGGTTCGTTAGAGTTTCTTTTAAGTCGGAGTGTATTATCTCATTTCAATTAAGTTTTTTTTTAATGGTATTATCTTGATTTAGTGGTACGAATTTTAAGGAGCAGTGTGATGTTCCTCAAGAATTGGAAAATGGGACGATATTGAAATCCCTTTACACAGTTCAATAATTGAGGTCGATGGACCCAAAATTACAGACCTGCATAAAATCTTTAATAAGAATCGGTCTTCAAGGTTGTGTCATGTGGCCACTTGGTGTTGATGCAAGCAAACATTTTTTTTTCTTGGTTTTATCCTCTCTCTCTCTGTTTTTGTTTTGTTTTGTTTTTTTTGTTTTTTTTTTTTTTTAAAGTTGATTTTCATTGGGAAAAGCATCAAAGCCCTGCCATTTGCCCTTTTGCTTTGAACCTTATGAGAATGTCAAGGGGTATTTGGGATTTGAGATCAAATTTAAAATTTTCATGTCAGTTTTTATTTTATTTTTTTTGTTTAAGTTTTTTGTCTTTTCTGAAAAGTCAACAAAAATTACTATTGAAACTTAAAATTTTCAACTCAAATTCATTCACCAAACGGACTCTTAATTGTAAAGAGAATCTTGTGATATGGAAAAAAAAAAAAAAAAAGAACAAAAATTAACCTATCACATTTTTATTTATATTTATAAGATTTTTTGAGAAATATGTATTACAAGTTTGAATTAAAAAAAAAAAAAAATCTTGCAATTGAATATTTCAAAATATGCCAAAACACCTTAAAGCTTCGACTACAATCTTTGGTAAGTTTTGCTTTTTATTTTTGGAACCATAGCAAATCATGCACACAAAGCGTCATGCCAACTTCCTAATTTCGAACATCTTTGGACAAGCCTCTCCATGGTTGTGAAGTATATTTTCTAGCCTTTTACCGTTATAAGACTTTTGTTTAACGTTGCAAATTACTTGGGAGTGAAATTCATGATCTCTGTCTCTTGAATCATTTGGTCTCAAAAAGTTGAGAGTCTGCTTCACCTTAAGAAACATAGAAGATAAACTAATAACTGATTTTAATTGTGATACCCAAAATATATATATATATATATATATATATAAGAACATATTTTTAGACATGAACAGGCAAATGCTATGTTATATTTACATCGTCCGTAGACCTTTACCCTTCAAGAGAAGCCCCAATCAAAATAGTAAACTCTCTCCCCGATACAAAACTTCAGTCAATATCCGAGTTTCTTAGATCGAAAACTATTTATTTATTTTTTCATGACTCTGGTATGAACCCTTTTGGCAGTTGCAATGGTGAATGCAAATTGGAATCCGGGTTTGGTGAGAGTTTGAACCGGTATGGTCATCAACATTCATCTGCCATTTCACAAGCGCACCGGTCCAAAACCTGAATAACAAGGCATTAAATTCATCGTCGGTTGAGAGACCTTTATTAACAGTTACTTGTTTGACAAGGCAGAAATTACCTCGGTTCGGCATTGGCATTGGCATTGGCTTTTTCTTTGGCATTTGCATCGGCATTGGCATTTGTGGTGACATTGGCATTGGCATCTGCGTCGGTGTTGACATTGGCATTGCATTGGCATTGGCATTTGCATTGGCATTCGCAGTCTCCTTAGGAGGGACGGTGGTTCTTTAATTTCGACTACGACAGCATCAGATGTCAAAAAGGTTTTCGCCACTGAGGCTGCATTCTCCAAACAACATCTAACAACCTGATCCATGTAGTATTTTTTTTTATAATCGAGAAATGTAATTTCATATCAGAATTTAGAGAGAATTTTCTGTTGCACATTCTATCAGCATATCTGTTACATATCGGACAAGTTCACAAGTCTTTTTCATGATCTAAATTCACTTTGTTAAGTTCATTTAAATCCCGATAAAAGGTATATTCGTTGAACTTTCTTAACATTCGTTTTCGAATATCTGCTAGCTCTCACAACAGGTGGAAATATATTGTTTTCTAAGACACCAGGAATCATTAATTTGATCTACTATGAAGTTCGTTTTTATCACGATACCTTTGATGGATCCATGATCCCAGCTTTCATTAGATCCTCGTAACAGTCTTTTGCAGCATTGTATCCAAACTCGATGCTATCGTTTGCTAGAATCTGCAAAGATGTAAGAAATCTCCGCAGGCCAGTTAGTCAGATACAGCTACTGTATCATAACAAGCATTATCCGTTTGAAAGTTAGAGAGACATGGACGTAGTAATATCTACATACCTTGTCTACAACGACATTGCCATTGGCACCAGCATTTTTTGCAATCAGTTTCACTGGATAACTTAAAGCTCTTCTGAAGATCTCAGCTCCAATCTGTACTCAAGTAGACAGAAGATTTCATCAGTACTCACCGATCTGAAGGTTGGCTAGAGTAAGGTTCGAGTATAAAGCGACATGTACCCGTTGTTCTTCATTATCCAAGAGTTGTTTGATACCGTCGACCTTCGTTGATAGCCTCAAAAGACTACAGCCACCACCAACTACAACACCTTCCTCTATTGCAGCCTTTGATGAATAAACAAAGCTTAACACGAGATCGGTGATTGGTAAGTCAATTTCTTAGAAGTCGAAGTGAACGCAAACTGCTACCTTAGTTGCATTCAAAGCATCTTCAATTCGAAGTTGTTTATCCTTTAACTCAACTTGTGTTTGCGCTCCTACCTATCATTGAATTCACAACGAAAATATCCACTTAGGAGGGAGTCGTGATTCCGAACACGCAGACATCACAATGCTGACTTTTGTAAAAAGAATTCCTTACCTGAAGAATAGCAATTGCCCCTGATAACCTTGCTATTCTTTCGTTCAGTATCTTCTTTGGAAATTTTTCTTCAGTGTTCTGAAGATTCGAAAAAGAAAAAAGTTCGATTTTTATCGGTCGAAAGTACCAATGGATTAAAAAAAAATTCAAGATACAGTTAGCACTACAAAGGTGGTGTGGTTTGCTAAAGGAAGTGTACCTCTACAAGCCTACGGATTTGAGTAACCCTCTTTTCAACCGCTTCCCGGGTGCTTCCATCGGTAACAATCAATGTCGAATCTTTTGTTATCACAACCTTTGTGGCTGTGCCCAATACCTCCTTGCCAGCTTTTTCAAGTGTCAATCCCATCTCATCCCTGATTACAGTGCCTACAAAATCGATTTTAACTTGTCCAATTATGCAATTTTATTTGTAACGAATACCGATAATTACTGGCGTTAATACATGGTCAATTCAGTAGAGACTCAATCTGCTACCTCCGGTTAAGATGGCGATGTCATCTAAGTAATGGCTCTTGCGCTCGCCAAAGGCCGGAGCCTTAATAGCAGCTGCCTTGATCACACCCTTGAGCTTGTTTCTGATAACCGGAGCCAGAGCTTCCTTCTCAATACCTTCTGCAACTATCACAATCGGATACTCCTCTTTTACCGCACTGTCCAATATCTTAAACATCTCCTTTGCATCTGTGATTTTCTTATCGACCAAAAGCAACTGCAACCAAAGAATTCGATGAACCCTAATCACTCTATAGATGGACACTCAGACTAAGTAACACACAAGGTTCTTACCTTGCAGTTATGAACTCCACAGCCATCTTGTGTCGGTCGGTGACAAAGTAAGGCGACAAGTACCCCCTGTCGAACTGCATTCCTTCCACAACTTGTAGACTGTTCTCTGTGCACTTCCCTTTCTCAATTGTCACAACACCCCTTTTTCCTACTTGATGGAGAGCGTCAGAAATCATGTTCCCAACTGTGTAATCATTCCCCGCACTCACTGCAGCCACATGCGCAAGCTCGTGATCCTCTACCTGCGAGAATTACAATGCTTTTGAATGTGTGACAAATATCTGTTCTGTTTTTTATCTATGGAACAAAATGAATTGAGCAAAAAGAAACCAGTTCACCTCTCTAGACATCTTCTTGAGCTCAGAAACAAGGGCTGCAGCGGTTTTATCAATCCCGCGAGCAATTTGAACCGGGTTCATACCAGCTGAAATAACCTAGAAAGAGATTAAATTAGTCAATAAGTTAAGAAAGAGAAACGTTTAAGTATCAAAGTCAGAGATGTCTTTATTGATGAAGAACAATATTAAGAGGTAATAAATTTCAAAACAGATCAAAACTAAATATTTCTCTGTTTTATCACAAAATACAGTCCATGTATTGCAATTTGCATAATTTTCATACCTTTACACCTTCGGCAATGAGACCTTGAGCAAGAATCACAGATGTGGTGGAACCGTCGCCTGCAAGGTCGTTTGTCTTTGCTCCGGCTTGCCTCACCAATTTCACTCCGACATTCTCCACCGGATCTTCCAACTCAATCTTTGAAAATAAACAATTAAATACATGAATTACGAGCACATTTTAGCTATTGCATTGCATTTCATATATACATACATACATACATATATCATGAGTACAAATGAATATGTTGTCCCTAATCTCATGACCCACTGCCCGTCTCTCGAATACTAATTTTCCATGTCATCTAAATTTAATAACCTGGTTGCATAAAAAATCTGAAATAAGAATTTAATACTAAAAAACGTTTAACCAGTTGAATAAGGTATCAAAATTTATTTGGACAGACAGTCGCGGGACAAGGAGAGGGTAGAACAGATTGGAATTCATGTATCAGTAACCATTAAAACAAAGCCATTTTAAGGGTTTTGATAATTCAGTCTAGTTTTTAATCTTTCTACCACTAGAAACCCAAAATTGCCTTACTTTTAGGCAGAAACAAAATGTGTATATAACACCATAACAAGGATGAAGAAAATGACTAAATACCTCTTTGAGAACAGTCTCACCGTCGTTAACGATCTTCGGAGGACCGTATTTGTTCTGAAGCACGACATTCCTGCCCTTTGGGCCCAATGTCACCCCAAGCAACCCTGCCACCATGTCCACACCTGCCTAGTACACCAGACAACCAAAACCAGTCCACATCTTATCATTGCCTCGTTAAAAAAAGTACTAAAATATACTATATATATATATATATGAATTGAGTCTCTTTGATTAAAAAGGTTTACCTGAAGCTTCTTTCTTGTAGAACCATCTTCGTTGAAGTGGATTTCTTTAGCCATGGCTTTTACATTTAGAGCAAAAGAAGAAGAAGAAGGCCTTTTGGGAAGTGATGGGTTGGAGAAAGAAAGTGTAGAAGAGATTGGATGTGGAGAACAGGCCATGGCGGAACTGATCAAGTTCGTTTGAGAAGATGGATTTGAGTTTGACAAAAATATCTAATAGTACTCGGGTTCTTTAATTTTAGTTGGCTAAAAGTGATAGTTACCAAAAGTTTCAAGATAAGAGAGAGAGAGAGCGATACTTTTAACGGCTACAAAAAAAATCTTCTCTTACTGGTTTTGGCGCTATTCGGAGGCCACAAATAGCGTTCTGCAGCTACCTATTGTTTGTAGTAGTAGTAGTAGCAGTTTTTTTTTTTTTTTTTTTTTTTTTTTTTTTTTTTGTGGAATTATAATTTCAATTTTAGTCCCGAAAAATATGGGAGAATATGTGGTGGAACTCATAGTTAAGAAACACTATCAGTAGTTACTCATCTAAACGTTATTATTGAATTGCTTTTAAATCTATGGTTGTAATTTTGTACAAATTTGAGATTGAATGCACCATATTTCTCTTTCTTTTTCCTAAAAAAAAAACTCTCCCTTTCTCCCTCCCTCTCTTTTCCCTCGCCGGTGGGTGGAAGGTCACCGGAGGGAGGCGATTTCGCCGTTCCCAAATAGCAGAAGCTCGCCGGAGGGGAGGGGGCATCGTTGAGGTTTCAGGGAGCCCAAATCTGACGGGTCTTGGGTCGTGTCGGGATAAGGGGCCCAAGCCCCACATCGGGGTGGGGTTGGGGTGGGAGGGGGCTGGGGCTGGGGCTTGGGTCGCGTCAGGGGTAGAGGGGCGCAAGCCCGATGTTAGGGTAGGTAGGGGGGGCCTGGGGCCTAGGTTACGTCGGGTGTGGAGGGCCCTAAGCTCGACGTCAGGGTGGGGGGCCAGGGCCTGGGTCTCGTTGGGGGTGGGGGCTCAAGCCCAGTGTCAGGGGTGGGGTGGGGGGGCTGAGGCCTAGGTTGGCGTTGGGGGTAGGGGGCGCCTGGGCTCATCGGGGTGGGGGGTAGATCTGGTAGGTCATTGGCGTCGGCGGATAAGTTGCCGACATTGGGGAAGGTGTGGGTTTTTTCAAAAAATTTTTATTTATTAATCTATACAATATAAGATAAGATGTATGATAATTATGATACATAAATAACATCTTAACCGTTCGATTACATCTTAATGTTTTAAAAATGAGCTCTATCTATAAGATATAAATATAGGGATTTTACCGCAGATTCTCCCGAAAAACATATAATGTTTTATTTTATTTCTTAGGAAAAAAAAATTAAATTATTGGCATTCGTGCTTGTCAACGTTCCATTATTAGTCCCTATGTAATAAAAAATTTAAAAAATAACACAACGAAGATGTTTGGTAACTTATTAAAAAGAATATTTGGTTGTTGGTTGGGCCGATAAATTGTACTAAACTAAAAGTTAAAATGTTAAAAAAATTTGGATACTAATAATGTGACATTTTAAGTTATAAATGGCAAAATGAGACCATAACGTATATTTCTCAGAGGTTAAAATTAATACTAACCCTTGTATTTTTCCCTCTATTTTTTTTTTAAACTTTTGCTTATGACAAAAACCAAGGATGTTAATATAGGGATAAAAACCAAATCAATGGATTAATTGAATTGGATTGGATTGGATTTTGACACACAAAAACCAAAATTGATCTAATCAAATTGAATTTTAATTTTTCAATCCAACCCAGATATCAAATACTGAATCCTCGCTATACTATACCAATTGGTTATCATCAAATTAGATAATTTGCTCAGCTCTAAAATCATTAGTACCATGTCGCTTTTCAATTCTCATCCGTTCGTCACTTTGGAAATTTCTCGACAAAAACACTTACGTTCTAAAATATTATAGATGAGAATTTGGTACTGAACAAAACAATAAATTTCTTGAAGCATGAATTGTATTGACAAAACAGAAATACTTGTTCCGTAAAACAAAAAGGAGTTTCCAAATTGAGCCTTTTCAACATATACGGGTTGCATGATATAAGTCATCAAAAACTTTTATGTTTCAGTTTATTAATTCTAATAATATAGATGATCTCCCCACCTTTTACGTTGATTGTGTGTTTGCTAAATGTGAGTCCTAACGTTGTTTTGGTCCCACTGGAATTATTTCTACGTAGAGTTAGTGGTGGACTTACTGCTACTAAGTCTTGGCCCTTGATTGATTAGGATATTCCATCGATTGTTGGGATTTTGTTAAAAAAAGTCTTATATATATTTGATTTCAGTGTGCCAAGATATGAACTCGTTATTGAGCCTCAAACATATGTCTTTCCCTTTGAGCATCTTCAGAATTTACTGATGGATCTGTTCTTATTGAGAGGGTTTTATCTCATATAAAACGGGATCATTTGTTATATTCTGTGTTTTTATATCTCCTTATTAAATTTAATGAAATTCTTGTTAAAAAAAAAAAAAAAGTTTTGGCTGCTAGCCAATTGGAAACATACTTATTTTTTTCCTTTCCCCTTGAATAATTTCAACGGGAATGTGTAATAATGCATCGATTCAATAGTTTAAAGTAATATAGGATCATTTATACCATATTACCAATGATATGAATGGGTCACGTTATTTCAATTAAAAAGCATATGATCTCATCCTCATTAATTTAAAAAAAAATGAAAATTAAAAATCATTTGTTGTCTCAAGTCTAAAGTCTTGACACCGTCAAATTAAACCAATGGCACTTTGCAACGGGCGGTGCAAAAAGTTCATATTTGTTGTTCCATTTTTCTGTCTTAAAGACTAGTCGATCAACAATAGTATTTTGATAACCCATTAATTTGTACTTAAAAATTTTTAATGTTTAATATTTTTTATGTGACTAAATTTTTGAATTTAGATGATATGATATAACACTATAGTAGAGATAATTAATGCGACAAAAAATTTGGGATATCAAGATCTCCACTTGTAGTGCAATAGCTAAAATGCCTTTCCCATCTTTCGTGGTGAGAGTTTGGAATTTGATACTCCACAATCTGATTTTTAAGGCCTTATCCGATTAACTTAAGTATCATTATGATCACTTTTTTTTTTTTTTTTTTTTTTTGTGCAAAAAAGGATTTTAGGATGGACCCTATCATTTCCTGATTTTCAACTCCGTAGATAATAAAAACTCATTTCTGCATATACGATAAAAAGATATGTTTTTTATACTAAGTTTCTCTCGATTATTATTACTTTCTGCTTTGCTTTTAGGGGAGAGAGAGAACATGTTGAACCATGATCCCTACTTTTACTTTAGTGAAGTATCATTACTTGGAATAACTTTTGTCAGGCTGATTACAGTCATTAGTTAGAAAGAAATTCTTTAACAAGCCTATTTCTATTTCTTATCAACTAGAATCTTTAAATTAAAATATTTTTAGAAACATTAGTTAATGCGAGAAATGAGGAAAGAAAATATCAATATACTTTAAACACTCTTGGTAGTAATTTCTTGTTACAAATTAGGAATTGAATGTGGAATTTAAATATGTATAGATTTAATAAGATCACATATTATAAGTTAATAATTATTTAAATAATTACGTAAAAGAATATTTTAATAGTTGTATTAATAAGATTACTAGATAGAGACCTGCATTATTTCGGTTTTAATAGGTAAAAAAGTACCCAAAAAAAAAAAGTGTACAAATGATTTTCATTTTATTTCTTTATTTTCGACCGTCCTCTATCCTACCATTACATCCATTCACAATTTGATAAATATACCCCACGAGTTGGGCCATGTCGTTCATCGGCATTGAAGTTTTGATCTCCAAAATATTTATTTCTTGGAGCCAGACATAATTAATTTCAAGAAAAATTAATCTCAATCATAATTAAGGTCCGCCATAAGCAATAAATTAAACAAGTCAATAAGAATCTCGGTAACATAATCGGACCAAACATAGTGACGTACGATCTTTAATTAAGGATTTAATTTATTAATTTGAGGAGCTTCGTGTTTCCTTCTTCAATTACTCCCCCTTTATGTTCTTTAAATGCTTGTTGTGACCACTTTATTGAATTTCCCATAGGAGAGCCTTTGTCAAAGTCTTTTGAACTTTTAGGCCAAAAAAAAAAAAAAAAAAAAAGAATTGCATAGAGTTAATTACAATTATGGATTAGTGTGCCTAATAATTTCATTTTAATAATGAAATTGTTGATTTTGAAACCGTGGACTTTTTATACATGATCTTATGTCTATTATAATTATAGTGCTCACCCTCATTGGAAATGTTTATGCTTTATTATATTAATATTTTCTCTATCCTTTTTTTTGGGGGGGGGGGGTAAAATTTCTAATTAACGTTTATAAATTATTCTCATTCTATGTCTCAGATCACACCCAACCCATGATCCCAATTAAGCAATGTATTACACTTGATGAAATACCATATGCATTAAATAAAAATATAATATTTGCATAACATCTACATGTGTCCATCACATGCAATTACACGTTTTACATCCACTCAGTTTTGACATCACAAAAATATGATTCTTTTTACGATAAGATATCTCTAATAATAATATTTACATTTCTAAACGTGAGATCTAAATCTATATAACCGTTTAAAATACAACCATACTCGAAAATCAATTTTCTTTTGATTAAAAAATTTAAACAAATTAATGGAAGGTGACGAGGAAGAACCGGTTCTCAATGATGTGCCTCACCATCTCTAAAAATGGTGGTATTTCCAAGGAAGAAATCAGAAGGGTGCATTGACCAGCTGATGAATATACGGGTATTGGCAAATAGGGTTTGACTTTCTTTAGCTCCAATAAATTGGAATGCTCCATTATTTCATGGAAAGAGAGAATCACTACTCACCGTCCTTTTCCCATCAGTGTATTTATATATGTATATATACAGCAACATTTCTCTCATAAATCTCATTGTGAAGCTTTATATATAATATAAAACGACATGGCTATGGAGAAGAGTCTTGTTCTGTTGATATTGGCTTTGTTTCTTCTGCTTTCAAGTGCTACTACTGAATCCAGACCAATAATCCAAACCACCGAAACATCTCCAAATGCTCAATCTAACGAGCAGCTTTCTTCAGGACTTTCGTCACCTTTAGTAAGTTATTTTTTTCTTTAATTTCTTTGGAGAAAAATGATACTTTTGTGAACATATATATATATATATAGACAGACATATTTGTAGTTTTGTTTAAAGAAAGGTTGTGATATATATGTGTCTGTGTTTGTAGGAGGAAACAAATTACAATGTGGATGATAGTGAAGGATGCGAAGGCTCAGAAAATGAAGAGAAGTGTTTGATGAGAAGGTCTTTGGCTTATCATACGGACTACATCTACACCCAAGATGTTAATGAACGTCCATGAATCATGATTTTTACTATTTTTACTGTATCATTATAATTTTTTTTTTTAAGATACTGTTTTTTCTGCGATCATTAACCAAGTACAAGTTTTTATCTAATTTAGATGTATCTTGAGTTAACGCTCTAATTTATATGATTCTTTTTTGTTTCAATCTTTTGATTATGACCGAGTTTCTTGTTCGATAAAAAGTCGATTATATATAATAAACTAATTATAGTAGAGTAGCAAAAGTGTGATTCGTTTTATTAATCCATCAACTGATCACTTGATTTGATCAATAGCCCATTCTGATCGAAATAAAAACTTTTTAAAGTAAAAAATATGTCAGCTTTGGAAAATGGCGCGTCTTTGTGGAGTTTGATAATAAGGTGTGATTTTTTCAGCTAAATAGCTCATTTTGATTTGTCGATGAACACGATATCTCGTTCGTATTTTCGAAGTTTGCTCCTTTTTTAACCAATAAACGACACGTTGTTTTTTAGTTAAACGACATGTAGTTTTCCATCAGCAATTGCCGTTGTTCATCTGAATAACCGAAATGCCGTTTACATCCTACAATTTTCCGTGGCTTACATTACAAAGACGCTTCTGTATTCTAATGCAGAAGTCGAATGCAATGGGTTTTGTTTTGTTTTGTTAATTTTTTATTTTTTTAAGGAAAAATGCAATGGTTTTTCTTTAGATGTAAAAAACCTTAGTGTTCCCTTTAAAAAAAATTTTATTGTTATTGTGGTTGTAAGTATAGTTTAATGATAATTATTCCATATTTGATTCTATCATATGTTATAAAGTTAGAATCTCTCATCCTAAGACGAAGAAAAAACTTATTGTTATTTACATAGGAAAAGGAATGCTCTTAAAATAAAAATATAATCAATTTATTGGTCTACGGAAATTTTTTTTTTTTGGTGCAGTTATTTTCGGAAGATATACATGATAATTCTGAGAAAAATTATATAGTAACATGGTAGATTGGTTTCTATACACCATATATCGTTTCCGACGAGAAGTTAGGTATGAGTTTACTTTAGAAACGACGTATGTAGTTTAACGGTTACAACTGTTATTTAAATAAGAAAAACAACAATGTAGTTTGTACCTTTTTCTTTTGCTTGGACCTGTGAATGTGGTTTGTAATTTGTTATTTGTAATACATAGAAATACAATTCACATATCGCTGCTTATACAAGTCCATTCGTTTATGCAAACACGTTCTTGAGTTAAATTTTTCCAAAACGTCAAGTAGTTTGAAGAAGTGAGCTGATAAATCCCAGTTTTCGGGACAGGGTGGAACTTGAATTTGTAGAAACTGGATTCCAGGTAACATTGTAAAAAAAGAACATCAATACTTTCTTCATAGCACAAATTAAGACAGTTTAGTTTAGTTTTTTTTTTTTTTTTAATTGTTAAGACAATTTAGTTTTAATAATATTAATCAAAGTCTCTAATGATGATTATTTTTTATTTGTTCTCCTGATAAGCAAGACATGTAAACGAAGACAGAAATTTTTTTTCCCAGACAAATAATGAAGACAGAACGTTATCAGATAGCGTAATCTGATTTATTCAAATTAGTTTTTCTTTTTTTTTATTTATTCTTGGAAGAAACTACAAAATTACGTAATATCTTCCCTAAATTTTAACTAGTCATGTGTGCACGATGACATTTTTGTATTAAAACTATTAGCACCCCTACTAAAATTAGTAAAGCAACCAAAAAATATGTTACTTTTAGTATCACTTCCTAATGGATAAAAAATGAATAAAAAAACAGAGACATTGATTCTTCTTTTTTTTTTCCCCCTCGGTATTGTTCTTCCTTTTCAACACCTTTTTTTTTTTTTTTTTTCATTGTAATCTATTATAGATCCTTAGGCGGGGAACCTCAGTTAAACAAAAAGCTGGGAGAAGAAGATATCTAGTAAACAAATAATAATCCTTTTTTGAATAAATTGTGTGGATAGAAATTAAGTAAGTACACAAGACATCTCGACTAGGTTGTCACCCTTGTATCGTACCCTCATCATTTTTCCATCCTACTAAAGATTATGAAATAAAGAAAAAAATTAGACTACAAAAAAGTTCTTCAAAGCGGAGAAACATGACCAAAAAAGGAAAGAGAATCAAGACACCTATCAAAGAATCTAGAAGCAGTCGGAAGCAATTTCATAGGATCGAGCCGGAATTCTTTCCTTGAAAGTAGCATTCAAATATGCCTCGTTAAAACCTCTAGCCAAAACCTAGTGGGAAAAACACTAAAAGGGAAAAAGAGTACATATTTACTTTAAAAGTCAACTAGCTAGTTACAAAATCCATAATAGGGAAGTCTTGGCAAATCTCTATGAAGCATAGAAGAACAAGTAGTTGGAGCATTGAACCACCACGCATCTTCAGCAATGTCAACTGCATATGAAGCTAGGCTATCTACAACTTGATTTCCTTCTCTACAGATATGAGATGTATGGTATGTGATCTGATCAAGATAGTTGATAGTCTTGTTCCATCTAGATAAAAATCTCCATGGGACTTTATTGCTTTTAATTTGAAGTAACTCCACAACATAAGTATAGTCACATTCAAACCAAATATAGCCCCAATCTCTTTTAGCATAATCAATGGTTGTCATAAATATTCCCATTAGCTCTGCTTCAAAAGCAAAGAAAATACCTAGAGGCTTAGCAAAGCATTTCTTGCAAAAGTCTCTATAATTTCTGAAAATACCACCACATCCCGCAAGTCTAGGAGAACCATTAGCTGTACCATCTATATTTACTTTGACCCAACCTGAAGGAGGAATATTCTATTGGAATTTTATAATACTCGGCGCCTTGGAGATTTTTATCTGTAATTTGAAAATTTTAATAATCAGTAGATCAGAAATAGTCTTTTTCATGGTACCCATATCCATTGAATCGGCTTCTTGAATGCAGATTCAAATCAAAAGAATCGCTTTCTGAACATTAGAAACCTTTATTATCAAAAATCATCTATTTCTAGTCTTCCAAATCGTCTAAAAAGTAGAATATTACCTCTGCAATCCAGAGATTATAAACCTGTTTGCTCATTTTTGTAGTTCAATGGCCGATAGAATCAGTTGTTGAATTCCTGTTTTATCAAGACAAGCATGAAATGCTGATTCCAACTTAGCCCAAATAGTTCTAGCAGAATCACAACCCACGAAAAGATGATCTTTGTCTTCCTCAGCAGTGAAACAGAAACGTTAAGCATGATAGTAGGTAAAACCCTTTCTTGTGCAAGAAGCTTTTCAAGTCACCAAGCAACTGTGAATGGCCTTCCTAAGCAGTCATTGATCTCCATTGGCTGAATTGAGCTTCTCCAAATTTTTTTGCCCCAACAGTCGCTCTCCACAGCTGTATATGATCATAAAAATCGCTAGTTTTAGGAATGCCTTCCAAACAATGCTTCCAATGAACAACATCTGTAGAGCCTCTTTGCAATGGTCACTTCTTCAATATCTGCTACTATGTATGGAAAAGACAATCAAAATGTATTAGATAATACACATTTATTATCAACAATAAAATCATTAACCTTTGATTCAAGACGAATGTTATTTGGGATTTGGATTTGAGAAACAATTGGATAGCCAATCCAATTATCTTTCCAGAAGTTGAGCTTTAATTGTTCTCCTGCAATCCAAATGCATTCTTCCTGTAGCCATAACATAATGATTTCTGATGGCAGCCCATATAGAAGGCATCACAGGACCAACTTTTGGTTGTCTTGCGTTTGGCACATATCTCTTTCTCATGAAATCACAAGCAAGAGAGTTATCAGTCATGATTCTCCATGCAAACTTTCTTTTAAAGCGCTGCATTAATAGCTTTTAAGGATTTAATGCCAAGGCCCCCTTCTTTTTCCGGAAGGCAAATCCACTCCCATGCCAGTGACTAGCTTAGTTTTTTCAAGACTTCGGGACCAAAGAAAGATTTCGCATTGCTCTGCTAATTTTCATAAGCAAATTCGACGGCCACTTATAAATCATTAAGAGGGTGTTTGGTTAGTTAGTTTGAGTTTAAATATTTTAATTGTAATAGTAAATTTTTTTGAATTTTCAAAAAAGACAAAAAACTTTTTGAGAAAAAGATAAAAAAAAAGTACAGTTTGAGTTAGAACGAGATGATGAAACAAACAAAGCCTAAACTATGATTAAGTGAACTAGCAATCACAGTATTTATCTAAGTGAGACGACCAGCCACGGATAAAGTTTACTCCCTTCCAATTAGCAAATTTGGAAATTATCTTATTAGCTACAAATTGGAGAAGCGCCTTTTTGGGAGTTGCTTTGAAAAGCGGGACAGCAAGATATATAAATGGCAATTCACCATGCCTCATAAGAAAGTCTTTCTGATAATATAGCTAGCCTGATGATAATAGAAATTGCTTTATCAAAAAAGTATATTTTGATTTATCAACATTAATCACCTGTCCTCGAAAGTCTCTCGTAATATTTGAAAATTTCTTCCAGACATTTTACATTATTTTTTCGTGGCCCTACAAAACTCAATATATCATCAGCAAAAAGAAGGAGACAGTTGGAATGCTACCTCCTCTATGAGCCGTGATAGCCGTTAAGTCTTCCTTCGTCGAGCTTGCGTTGAATCAGACGACTAAGGAAATCCTCCGCAATGCAAAAGAGTAAAGGGGACAGAGGATTCTCCTTGACGCACACCCCTCTACTACATTGGAAATATCCCTCAGGAGTGCCATTAATTAAAATTGACAATCTAGCAGAAGAAAAAATTTCCTTGATCCAGCAGCAAAAAACAGGCAGAGAAAGCCAAAAGCTTTGGAGAACATGAATAATGAAGTCCCAAGTGAATGGTGTCAAAGGCATTTTTGATGTCTATTTTTAGAGCCATATTCCCACGGAAGGTTTGTTTTGTCTAATGCATTAACTACTTCAGAAGTAACGAGCAAATACAATCTTGAATCTGTCTCGTTGGAATGAATCCAAACTGATTTTTTGAAACAATTCGCTGAGTAATTTTCCCCAACCCATCGGCAATTATCTTGGTAATGATTTTAAATAAAAAATTACCAAGAACAATAGGACTGAAGACGTCAATCAATAAGGCATCTTTCATTTTTGGAATGAGAACAATGAAATTAGTCTGGCCTCGTTTGGGAGTTTTAATTCAAACCGTACTTTTTCATCTCAATTTTTGTTCTTTTTCCGAAAAATTTTTTGTCTTTTTTTAAAAGTCAATAAAAATTTTCAACTCAAACTGTACTTTTTCCAACTCAGAAACTCATTCATCAAACGGACCCAGAGTTAAGATTAGGAGGTACATGACCTGTAACGAAGAAGCTTCGGACTGTAGAAATAACCTCTTTTCCAACACATAATAATCTAGAACGAGCATAATTTGACTTAAGGAGATGTGTTTTATATGTACCGTTATTCCCGGTATCTTGTGTCATTGGTACTTGTTTTCCCATTAAATTTGATGAATTCAAAAGTCTACACGCATAAACATATATATAAATACATATTTATATTCTCTTATCTGAACATTAATTGGACCCTTCTGCATATATTTTGTTTTCTCAACTTTTCATTTCCAGATACGTATTGTCATGAAATTTCAAAACAGATATTTAGTTATCACTCCACTTGTAATATCTTATAATTATCTTAAATATTAATCCTTTATTCTAGCATGTGATTGGCTTGTTACCATATGCCGGAAATTTAATCTCCTTATTAAAGGATAACATTATTTATCAATGACAAGTACGTTTGCAAACTGATCTGCAAGATAATTGGATCAAGAAAAAAGAGATCAGAAGCCTCACTTAAAAAAAAAAAAAACAGAGAGAGAAGGTTGGGGTTCAATGAACACTCTTTTGAACATTTTATATTATATAAATATTATAGACATGATTAAGTTGACTTATTTCTGGCTTATTGGTTGGCGTTGAAAGAAAGACTATGTCACTCCTAGGCTAAAATTTTTTGTCAAAATTCATGCTCATGAAATTCAACCACCCAAGACAGAAAGGTCAAAACCAATTATATCATATGGCGTCAAAACGCCTCACACACTATTAAATAAATAAATAAATATATAATTACCAACACATGCAAGTTTATCCTTTTCGTTGAATTTCACCACTGCAACCACCAATATGTTAAATTACCTTACTAACTCATACTAAAACACAGTTTAAAATTAACAAACTTATAAGTGGTAATCTGAAAGTTAGAACAAACCAATTATTTTGGACGGCAGACATTATGATAGAACTTAATTAAAAAATGACTGAAAACATCTGACTAAATGTAGTTTTCTATTTTCAAATTAATGTATTACGTGATTATATGCCAAGATCTCATATCAATTAGTGTATGTTTCTGAACTTTTGATTCTGACATTGTATTACAACTTTTTTATGCTAAGACATCATATTGTTAATCATATAAATTTATGAACATTTAATCTGATTAAAATTGCTTCAAAATAAAATATTATGCAAATTAAATAATTTCTAATATAAATATGATAATAAAAAAACAGAACCTCACTAGTAATCTAATACTTCATATTCTTATCGCAAAAATCTCCTAATATATTTGCATTTTCCGTTTAAGATGTGTTCATCCTCTCGTTTCATGATGCACGCACTCGCACGCAATCGTACAAAAGCCACCAAAAAATAAAAACCAAAAAAATAAAAAGGAAAAACAAAAACCAAAAGGATAATATTATAGTGTGTGTGTGTGTGTGTGTGTCTTGGAAGGAAAATTAGAGTGGCTTTTGAACAAGAAAACAACTGTTGAAGCAGCAACACCTGAGAAGCTAAAGCATATGCCATGCTTTTTCGTCTTTATTACCTCATGACAATGGGGTTCTTCATTTAGGGGATGTTTGGTTGGTTAGTTTGAGTTGAAATATTTTAGTTGTAATAATAAATTTTTTTGAATTTTCAGAAAAAACAAAAAAAATTTTGGGAACAAGACAAAAACTTTTTAGAAAAAAGACAAAAAAAAGTACAGTTTGAGTTGAAATGAAATATGAAACAAACACGCCCTTAAATATGTTAGCTCTAATTGATGAAAAAGGAGAAAACAAACATTGTACCCTCTGAATTGGCCTTGTACGCAATCAAGTTGTTTTATAGGCAGGCAAGGTAGGCGGGGATATATATATATATGTATATGTATACGTTTATGTATATGCCCTCATCATAAAATAATAATTAAAAAAAAAACTTAAAAAAACAGTACTACTAGTGGGGTTTATATTTGGAAAACTAGCTCTACATGTTGTTTTAATGGATACCTTTTTCAAATATTTGTTTTTGCCTCATGTATAATTTACATGTGTGTGTATATATATCAGGTATATATATAACTTATGGCTTGTAGTTATTTGCATATATATATATATATATATATAAAATTATGAGAGCACCACCACTACCACCAGCACCTCCACCACCTTTTGTTCTCCTATTTGGCCCTTGTTTTTATGTGCCACACTCATATATATATATATATATATATATCTTGCACACTCCTAAAATTTGTGGTCCCTCGTTTCTCTGTATGGTACTATTCTTACTGTTCTAGTGCTGGACTTTGTTCCTCCACAAGCCCACCAGACACTATTAACTTGTTCTTCCTCCGAATCTAGTCCTCCTATACTAAGACAATATTTCTTTTCCTTCTTTTTTTTTTTTTTAATAACTAGTAATGCTATAAAAATAAATAAAATTTTGTGTCATCCGGTAACTTTTGTAAAAATGAAGGAGAGATATCGTAATCATTTAGTCTTTGATTAACTTTCTTTTCTTTTTTCTGATCATGGGCTACACAGGATATGTGTATATGTATATCATTTTCCATTGTAATATTGCTTTATGTATATGTATGCGGCGATTAAGAGGAGATAATATTGATCATCAGCACTTTTAGATCTCTTTGATCATTGAAAAATCCGAGCCTAAAAGCAAATTGATATATATATATATATATATATGTATGTATAGGATGATCATGATATCATATCATATATTATGGTTAAAAGGAGTTAATTATTCCGACAGTCCATTTATATCTATATATATAGATATATATATGTCTATAGGTAGGTAAAATATATAGTGGGGAGACAAAAACTGATCAATAAAAAAGAAAAAGAAAAAAAAAAAAAAAGAAACGCAACAAGACGATCAAACACATAGATTAGGTATCAAACAAACAACCGGCCTCTCTGATCTGATAATCTTCTTATAATTAATATCATGATCATGATCATCAATATTGATCATCATCAAGGATTGATCAATGAAGCAAGTCTACCGAATTAGCGATGGACTGGCTGGACAACTCTGCTCTAAGGTGTGCCGTGGTGCAGGGAAATATCAACTGATCATGATCAAGTTCAAGATGATGATGACGATCATGATCATGATCGCCTAGGTCAACGGCGTTGACAGTACCGGTACTATATGGGCTGGAGATTTTGAGGTCGGAGAGCATCTGGCGGAGGTCGGAGGTCTCCTCCTTGAGGCGGGCGTTCTCCTGGAGGACCCGGTCGTGGCTCTCGGACACGTGGTTGAGCTTGTCGATCAGGTTGTTGTTCGCGGTCCTTAGCCGGACAACCTGCAACCACAGCTCGTCCAGGTGCTTCTGCTTCCTCATCCTCGACCGCCTCGCCGACTCCCGGTTCGATATCATCCTCCTCTGTCGCCTCTCATCGATGATCGTTATCAGTTGCTGCTGCTGTTGCTCCTCCTCCGCCTCGTCCGACGTGCTCGACGCGTTGCTGCTCAGGCACGGCGTCGTTAAGTACTGGAAATTCGACAGATATTGATGATCGACAACGTTGTTGTTGTTGTTGTTGTTGAAATTATGGAAGGCTTGGATATTTCGGTTGCTATTGTTGGTCATGGTGTTGAAGCCATTTGGAGGAAGTACAAGTGGGTTAGGGTTTTCATGTGGGAAGTAGTAGATTCCGGTGAGCTCGCCGGGGATCATGGTTGAATATATATATATATATATATATAGTTTGTGTGTAAGTTTGGAGGTGAGTTTGAAGAAGAAGAAAGTGTGTTTTAAAAATGTTTTGTGTGTGTCTATGTTTGTGTTTGTGTTTGTGTAGTACAAGCTAGCTAGTTTGTATTGAGCGAGGTGAAATGGGGGGTTTTTATCGAAATGGGTAAGAAGAAATTTTGTAAGGAGGAGTGTGGGGCCGGTTTTCGCAACAAAGTCATGAAGTTGTGCAAACAGAGGCTTACATCGGCAGAATGTAATGCAATTATTGGAATGAATATGCGTGTAATGTAGCATGTCGGGTAAGATATCTATATATCTATATATCTAATATGTGTGTGTGTGCGTGTGTGTGTGTGTGCATCTATTAGTATGTGAACCATGTTTTTTTTGCAAAAACATGACGATGCCACTTTGGGTCCATCTAGGTAGTTTATTGGGCAGGATATATCTATATATATATATAAATATATGAAAAACATATAATATGTAATGCTATTGAGACTAAATAATATCGTATTTTGTGAATGTTTTATTAGGAATTCTTATACTATAAAATTCAGAAACAAAAAAAAAAAAAAAAAGGAAAAACGAAACAGTTAAAGGCAGACAAATTTGGGCTCCTTTCTAAAGGACGGTAAAAATTTCATTATAGTACAAATTATGTTGAAAGCTTTGAGGTATATATCTTTTTTACCAGCTTGTTACTTTGTCTAGTTTAGTTAATAACTTAAAATACTTTTGAGAATCTTGGAGCTTCGATTCCTGTTGTTTTTTCTTAAGCAAACTGTGGGATTTCTTTTATTATGATTTTTTGTTTTATTTTATTTTATTTTTGGTTAGAGGAATGGATATTGATGGTTTTTTACCTAGCCCATTATAAAGGACTCATTGTCTTTTATATATATATATATATATATATATACAAAATAATTATCTTTGATGCACACATGGTATGATATATTAATATTTATGCATGAGTGTGCGTCGATATAGGAAAGATCTGGATAATCATTTTATTTGGCATCACTTATGTAATGCTTAGAAGAAGGAAAAAGAAAAAGTTTCATGATGTGGGGTTGCAATAATTAATTTGAGCACGGAAAAGGAAAAAAGAAAAATACAGAGAAAAAACCTTTAAAAAAAAAAAAAAAGGCAGTTGAAGAATAGTTTTGACGTCAAAATCTTCAGGAGAGAGAGAGGTTTTTTTTCAACGAGCACCGAACAAAGCCAATTTCAGAAGCAGATTGAAAACTTTCCCCAACTGTCTCTCACAGCCAATAGCGCCTTGTGGCTGAATATGACGCAATGAAGGTCAGTTTAAAAGGTCAATTATTAAACAAAAAACTTGAGTGTGTGTATGTGTGTGTGGATAATTGGTCTGTATATGTATATACATATCTAAACATATATATGCACAAATTAAAACATTGGTGAGTCACTAAGCACTTAAGCATTGGATTGGAGGGACCCACCAAAATGTAAATTTTTTTTAAGCATATATAAAAATTTTTGTAGTAAACATCAGGTACCTAAATAGTCCTCTACCCAACCAATCTTATTACTCATTTGAAGTACTATAAAGAACATATATGTTACACATATTATATTTATATATATATATATGCATAGTCCTGTTTAAGCTAAATGGGAACATGTATCCTTGGCCTTTATATCTTGTTTCCCATTTGTCTTGGTCGTTTTTCTTTGGTTTGTCATCTAACGCAGGCAAAATTTACCAGGATATGCAAAGGGTGATTTTACTTTAGTGTCCCCTGAAAAAAAAAAAAAAAAAAAAAGGAGAAGAAGATGAAGAAGAAAAGACATAGCTTTATATTCTGGGTGGTCTTCCTATTTTCTTCAAAGTATGTGATGTAACTCTTTCATTTTTGCAGGCTTGAATAGTGCTCTTTTCTTATCTATTATCTTCTTCTTATCTATAGGATTAAAGCTTTTTTCTGATAGCTACTTTGATGTAAGAACATTAGTATAAACACTACATATATATATATATATATGAATGTATATATATTTCTATATTATCACAACCTCATGACTCATTGGAAGGGAACTAAAAATGGCACTATATATGTCACGAGGCCAATGGTACTCTCTCTACCTAAACTCATCTTGATTAGATTATCTCTACTAAAACATGTTATAAATTATATCTATCATGTGTGTGTGTAAGTTCACTTCCACTATTATTAGATATTCGTTCATGAAACATCAAGTATTGACACCTCTTTCCTCTCTCTTATTTTCTCCTAAAAACCACATTATCAAAACTTTTGTAAGGGTATAAAAATTAAAAATTCTTCCAAGTATCTTCATAAAGTGGTAGCCAATCATCTAATAATCTTTTGTTGAGGTCCACTTGCACATGGTTTGAGAGAGAGAGAGAGAAAAAAAAAATTAAAGTTATAAATAATGAAAGAAGATTAGATCAAAAAAGTGCTCTTGGCAAATCTCAGAAGGCAGCAACTTGCAAACGCAAGCCTCTTTATTCTATATAGATCTTAATAATATTCTATATACTCTCTACTTTTTCTTTTTTCTCTTCATATTTAACAATAAATATAGTTTTAGGTAATTCTCCACTATAAAACACTTCTATTCATGCTTCTAATTTCTATAGAAAAGCAAACTGGATAAGGGTGAGACAGAGCCTCATTAATTAAGAAAGTTTCGTAGAAGAGTATCATATATGGAAGTATTGTTTAATTCTTTCTAAAGAACTACTTTTTTTTTTTTTTCCTTCTCTCTCTACAAAATTTTTTTTTTCCTAGGTCTATAGTGCAGATGTCGCTGTTGTCTTTTAGGGTTGCTTTTGATTGAGTTTTCAGTTTGGCTCATTTGTAGCCTTCGATTGCGCAAGATATTATTATTTTTATTTTTTTTAATCTCTCTTCTGTGATTTTTCTTTTATTTATTAAAGTTGGAGGTTGGTCATGAAATGAAATAGAGTATGCATAGAGGTGCCAACCTAAGTGGACGTTTTGCTTTTTTTTCTTGATCATGAACACATTGTTAGCATGCCACGGTGATAGAATATAAAATATATATTTATACATATAAATATATATATGATTAATCCAAAAAATTGTATACTCATTGAAAACATCGATAAGAACGATCAGGAGCGGAGTCAGATATATATTTCAGTAAGGATGTATATTAAATTTTAAAAAAAAAAACATCAAAGTATAAAAACTAAAAGATAAATCTTAGTAAGTTTATGTTAGAATTTTTAATTATTTGTGAGGGAAAAACATTAAAACCATAAAATTTTTGGAGAAAAAGTGGGGGTTATGTAAGTAATTTTAATTTTTAATAGGGACAAAATAGAAGAATAATAAAATATTTGGGATAGAAAATAAAGAAAAAAAATTTCAATAGGGCTGTAGCCTAATTGATAAAAGTGAATCACTGGTTAATAAAGATTTTTTAAACTCAAATTCCGAGAACATTAACCATCTTAATAACCAGAGTACATTACATGCACATAATTATGAGATATGGTGTTAGACTTAGAAGAGAAACAAGATACGAGACATACTTCATTAATGGAGAAAAATAAAATGTATTACGGTGTAATAAAAAGCGTTATAATTACACATATTTATACACGAACTATACATGATCACGAAGCACATGCGTGTGAAATTGTCGTCGTTCACAAAAAAAAAAAAAAAAAAAAAAAAAAAAAAAAAAGACGACCATATCTTGCCAAGACATCTACGTACTTTTCTAACAAATGGTTCTAACAAATGGCTAGCTATATAGCCACGCAAATTGCTGGCCTATTGCTAGCTAGCTAGAGGGGAAAAAGAGGAAAAAAAGAGCGGAAGCAATTTGCCCCCAAAATTAGGCCCTCTGACCATGAAAACCCATCTTTTTGTTTACTCAAGGTTACCCAATTGGAGGATATTTTTAACCAAACTTTTATTCCCACGTCCCATTTAAAAAGAAGCAACAACAAAAGGTGAAAAGATTGAAGGGAAAGATGCACAATTTTGGAATGGAGCCTGTATAAGAATGTTAACGTCGTCAGGATGTTTTTTTTTTTTTTTTTCTTTTCCTTGATCATGCTCAATATTGTTAGTATGCCACGGTGATTGAGTCGTTCATTAATTTAGCAATAGACTATAAGAAAATTAAAAAAAAAAAAAAAAAAAGAAAAAGAGATACGTGGGTAAATGACTTTTTGTTAAGAAGTTTTTAATCAATTACCTACATTTTGTAAAATTAGGAAAATGACCATTTTCAAAAAATTATCTATTAGTGATTGAATGATTAACTATGTTTAATCAGTGATTGATCATTAATATTAGTATGTATTTTACTAATTGATTATGGTTAATCATTAATTAACAGTCGTTTTCATAAATAAAAAAAATCCGATCAATTTAAAACCTTCTATTATTTTGTTTCCTTAAAAATAAAGAAACGTATATATGATTAATCCTAACAAATTGTGTAGCCTTATGAAGAAAAGTATACCCTAGTTGTTACTTAACTATAAATAAATAAACCTTCAGAATTTCCAATCATAGATTGAAAACATCAACAAGAACGATACTAGTTCAATCAATAAGAGTGACATTAACAAAGAGATATTAAATTCAAATTTTGAGAACGGCGAGTAGTGTATTTATTTAAAAAAAAAAAAACGCGAGAAAAGCTGTCTTGAAGTATATTATAAACATATAATGAGAAATGGTGTGAGAAGAGAAGGAAATATATATATATATATATAAGAGAGACTTTAATGTAAAAGAGAAAAAGTAGAATGTGGTATACGGCGTAAAAAAGCGTTATAATAACACAAATTTATCACACGAACTATATACATCACGAAGCACAACCATGCATGTGTGAAAAATTGTCGTTGCTCACAAAACTTTTAAAAGAAACGACCAATTCTTGCCTAGACATTTGAGTGCTCTACTGGCTTAAGCTATGGCCACGCAAATCTTGGGTATATTACGGGCTAGCTAAAGCGAAAAAAAAAGGTAAAAAAGCCGAAGCAATTGGCCAACAACATTAGGCCCTCTAACCATGAAAACTCATCTTTTTGTTTATTCATTGTAAACCCAATTGGAGGATAGTTCAACCTAACTTTTGTTCCCACGTACCAATTAAAATGAGGCAACAACAAAAGTTGAAAAGATTGAAGGGGAAGATGCATATATATATATATATATATATATATATATATAAGGTTTCCAAGAATTATTATTATTATAATTATTTTATTTTTGTAATATTATGGATTCTTTAGCTAGTCTCTAGGGTATGCTTTTTAAGGCTAAGTAAAAATATTTGCAGAGAGGACGGCACAAAGGGGTGTGGAAAATATGCTGGGTACGGAGGGGGCCTGGATTTAACGGGGACCCATTATAATATAAGTAGGAAGATGTACACACACACACACATATATATATATTAATTTTGGAGTGGAACCACATGAAACATATGATTGTGCGTAGTGATCTATACATATCCACACACACAAAGACACAGACACAGACACATATACTTTTCTATATATATACATATACAGTGAGGGAGGGAGCTAGAACCTATAAAGGGGCTTTTGGCCTTTTAATGATAAATAAATTTTCATAAAACTCCCTTAAAAAGAAAAAAAATGTGACCATAATAAACACCTATTTACTTATTATCTAATTATTAAACCTTCAAAATAAAATGTTTTGACTTCGTCATTACACATATATGATAAAAAAGTAGAAGTGGGGCCGATTTAGTTTTTAGTTTTTTTTTTTTTTTTTTTTTTTGGGGTTCGGGTTAATATTTTAGACAATTGTGAGTGTGTGTTGGTGTTGTGTTGTGTGGGTGCCTAGGTGCACCACCCCCACCATGATGGCCCAATCTGCACAGAGGCCGTCAACTCAAACCCAAAAGAGAGCCACCCACTCACCCAACCACCTCTATTTTTCCCCCTCTTTCTTGTTGGAGGCTCAATTTAATAACGCTCTCTTTCATCTGACTTTGCTTTACATTCTTCTTATTTTTCTTTTTCCAAGTCCTTCTACTCATCATTTGTATTTTTGTGTGGATCAGGGTATGTATTCATATGGTTTTATTGTGTTTGTGTGTGTGTGTGTGTGTGTGTATTTATATAGACATACACATATACCATAGTACACAAGTACAAGTATAATATTCCATATATAGCTAGGAAGAAAATTCATGTTTAATTGAGTAATTTATTACATGATCATGCGCTTGCTTATTATCGTACTTAAGACTAAAACAAAGTGATCAAATTGCATTAGTGTAAATTCGAATATTCCATATATAAAATTGGATTATACTAAGAAAGTCAATGGAGTTGTGTACTTGTGCATATATAATATATATATATATATATCCTTGGTACTTTCATGAGAACTTGACTAAAATAGATTACTATGAGAAACTACTGATCACAAAAAAACGGGAGAAGTAATACATCTTCTATGTGTGTGTGTGTACACACACACACACACACACACAAACGCTGTTCTATCAACCCCAGCCAAAAAGGTCACCATCTCGTAGGTGGAACCATTTTTTTTTTTATATATAAATATTTTAAAGGAAAATTAGGGCCATTTATAGGCCTAGATATCCACTTAAGCCGAGGCAACTATAGATTCTATGTGACAAAACCTTGTAAGAATATATCTTGAGAAATCTGTGTGAAGATCGAATAAGATCTTAATGGAAGACTTGGTGTTTTATTACTAGCCACAAATTAATGATCCATTTGGCACTTCATTTGAAGATACTTTTTGGGAACTATTTAAAAAATTTTTCTTTCAATGTTTGTTCTTACAAAATTTTTTTTGAATTTATTATTTAAACTTACGATCCAAACGAATCAGTGTTGGATATAGTATTTTTGGTAATAATTACAATCATGAATTAGTCTATATATCAATCACCATCCACTTTAGAGATCCCATTGAAAAAACTTTTTGCAAAATATGTTTTGAGTAAAAATGAGATTATAAAACATTTTCTGTATTGAAATAAAAATTAAAAAAAAAAAAAAAGGAAAGTAACTTTGCTATATATTCCATAATATCCACAAGTCAATACATGATAGGAGAGTCTAGAAAGTTCCAAATGAGACCATAGGCAGGCGAAATAAACATTTCTCCTAAATAAATTTGATCAATGATTATTAACCTAAATGCATACTAGGAAAGAGAAAACATAAAGCTGACATA
Source organism: Ficus microcarpa (assembly GCA_025413485.1). Classification (NCBI taxonomy): domain Eukaryota; kingdom Viridiplantae; phylum Streptophyta; class Magnoliopsida; order Rosales; family Moraceae; genus Ficus; species Ficus microcarpa. The sequence continues at coordinate 6,705,856 of CM046385.1, read as the reverse complement.
AATAAACTATTCAAATGTTAAATTTTAACTGAACAGATATATCATGCAAGTACAATTATATGTACACTGTACTTACATGATACGTCTGATCTACTAACTAATTTATCTTAATTTGACAACCTTTTTTCTTCTAGGTCCTCGCCATAATGGAATCGCATTTTATTAATTTCCTTTTGGTACCATAAGTTGTACCATACACGCATTGTCTCCACTTTCCCCTCACTTAAGCAAACCTCTCAAAAGCTTTTCAATTTTTCTTCTCCTTTCGATTCCCAACCTAAGGTCATCACGTAAGGCGCTTATTGGCCCATTTAGGATAAGGTCGTCACCATAAATTCCTTCTAATCTCACCTTCCCTCTTTAATTAGCTAAACAATTTTTTTTAAAAAAATTTAAATATGACTATGATTGGTTTTCATAAGGGGGCAATTAGAATATTCTTTATAAGTTGCAGTTCTATATATTACGAGCTTGTACTACAATTTCAAGCAACTCATGTAATTCGTTAGCTTATAATCTCAATACTAATGGATTTTTCTTAACTCCTAATATTCACGCGTGCGCGCGTATGTGTGTGTGTGTTTGTATATATATATATATTGGTATACACATATATGTGTGCGCGCGCGTCTCTATATGTATTAATATTGTGGTACAAATAATGGGATGGAGATGATCACACTTTAAAATAATACTAACTTTCACGCATGTTAGTTTGTGCATGCGCTAGTTAATAATTCTAAGGTCATAATCCACTAACCATCTCTGGTTATATATATATATATACATATATATATATATTATATAAAGTTACTCAATTAATTAATTTGGGTGTTTTAAAGCAAGAGTAGTGCAAATAGTTTTAGTTTAATTTTACTCATAATTACCATCGTGCCTCTACAGTTTCTGTTTTGAACATTGCCAGATGTCAAGAGTTATTAGCTCCAAGTATTAATTATTATTATTATTAGAATTATTGTTTTCTTACTAGGTTTTTCTCACTGGCTTTTCTAGCAAGATTTTTATAATAAGATTTATCTATATTAATATTTCTTCTGACGTCAGATTCTGCTTGTCATCGTGCACGCTCTTATTCTAGGTATAGTTGGCTTTTTATTTTGTGCTTTGGGTTTGTTTTCTTCTGCCTGGTAATATTCTTTCTCCAAGACTCTTTGTATTTTCTTTTATTTTAAATCAGATTGAGTGTGGGGTTTAGGATAGGGTGTCAATCTAATTAAGATGTATTCGTTTTTTTTTTTTAATATTAATTGCTCTGTCTCTTCACTAAAGAGAGAGAGAGAGAGAAAGAAATTTATAATAATAAGTAAATTCGTTGTTACACCTTTCAAAATTATTGTCAAAGGGTACATTAATTAATTAAGTACCTATTCCTACAATTTATAAATACTAGGTCTTGTACCTATATCAATATTACAATTGCATCGTTTGCATTACCATGTGTATATATTTTTATTATAATTCTGTCTTAACACTTTGAATTTAACCATTTATAAAGGAAGTAGAAAGAGGCTGTTTAGAAATGATTGGATAATTCTTCATCATTTATATGAATTGTCCCCAATCCGCATCCTATAGTTCCTAGCTAGTCAACCCCTAAAAGTAACAGCACTGCTAAACTCCACAACCCGGTACTCGATCGTGCTAGACTCATCAGTCTCTATCTTCTCATTTATAGTTTCCCAATCATGAACATCCACGTCTATGTTATATATACATATATCAATGTATATACTAACTTATATCAACCATTTTACCCACAATATGTTATATATATACACCAAAGCCCTCTGTGATGTGTGTGTATATATATATATATATATTTTTTATATATACACACACATGTGTGTGTTCAATATTAAATGTATAATGTTGGGTTGCTCATCATCCAATGAGTCTTTCTTTTTTTTTTTTTTTTTTTTTTTGGGTACCACCTAACTGCAAAACGAATGGAGGCTTATAGGTTGATATTTAGCGAATCATCTTTAGCATATTGCAATTTAGAAATAGAGTAAATTGTTAGATTGGTTTTTAAATTTTTAAGTTTGTGTAACTTTAATTCCTGTTCTTTTTTTGTAACTGGAGTGATCGTAAACTACTTAATCATTTCAGTTATTATTTATTTATTTATTTTACGGAATTTGTTGGTGAATATCTCTTTTTTTAATCAAATTAATTACTAACAGACTTCATCTAAAAATTAACAAAAAGAACTATGATAACAATGTTTAATTAATAGTTTAGGCTCATTCAAATTTTTTTAAAAAAATTATGAACTAAAATCACGCAAACTTAAATATACAAAAATTAAACGAAAACTAATCTTTTAAAAAGTAATGCTTCTTAAGAGAACGATGAAGAGGGGATTTTCCCCACGTATCGAGTACCACGACCATTTGTCCTACCATAAAGAACTTAAACCAATTTGTTAATGACATCAGATACTTTTCCTATATATATAATAACGGATGAAATATTAGTAATTATTTAATAACGAGAGAGGAAATGCGCAAAAACTTTGAGCTTATCATCGTCATCTTTGAACCTAACAGAAAATATAGCGTAAGCAATTTGTCTATTTTAAAGCCTTTTGGTGTCTCCATTACTAAGTTAAATTGGTCCACAACACAAATGACCTCATACGCATAACTAGATCATTAATAAATGAACTTTGCATCCAAGTGGGGTTTGTTTTAACATGTTGCAGCTGCATTTTTGGACTTCATGTCTTAGTCGATCGTCTCATCTGTGATCAATTTCAATCTAAGATCACTATCTCTTGTCATGATCCCAAATTTCTTGAAAAATATATGTGTGTGTGTATATATATGTTAATGTCATTTTCTTAGTTTTGCATCATGCACTTTCCTATTTTTTCCTATTTTCTTTATTTATATTACACATAATCTGAATAAATAACGAATTTTCTTCTCCCTGAAAAAATATTAATTTATACATATATATACTGTTTTTTTTTTCCTTTCCTTTTTTTTTTTTTTTTTGTCTAGATTATTTGTGGATATCATTTGGATTTTATTTGTTTATTTTCCTGAAACATGAATAAGTGGGAGAATTCTAGAAGCGCATGATATAGATTCAACCACCTGTTGACCCAAAAAGAAAAAAAAAAAACTCGGAATGATGCAGAAGATATAGGGTAATACTGAAATACAGTACATTTGTCACTTACAAATACAAAGTACTTTATGATAAGATACATTGTTTTTTTTTTTGCGGATCGGATCATCCATATAATATACAAAAAGAAACTCCAGATATTTGATATCTTTCTCTTTGAATGAGATCTCAATTCCAGTGATGGTTTCATTAGATATCTTACAACTAGAATCACTCTTTTTTCCGAGCCAGTTTCTCCACCATCGCGAGCCCCAGTTATGTTTTGTCTAATTGATAGAATAAATTTTTAGTTGTTAGATTAAGTTTTTAATAATTGAATTTATAAATATGAAAATTTTTATGTTATGTGACATAATTTTTATTTTAATATAATATTTGTAATCTAACTATTAAAAATTTGATCTAACGATTAAAAAAAGAACTTGTTATCTGTAAGACAAAACAAGGTGTCCTAAAAAAAATATCACGATGAGAACAAAGTGCTTTATTAGCATTTGAGAGGGCAAAATAAGGCCACTCATTAAGAAGCCCAAACAACCTTTTTGATGAGGGTCTTGAATGGCAATGAGTGTCTTTTTGATTGCACTTGGAGACACTTGACGCCTACTGCCTTCCCCATTTTTGAATGCGACAACTCTCTCTCTCTCTCTCTCTCTCTCTCTCTCTCTCTCTCTCTCTGCATATAAAGGAGTAAAGTATGACCACAATATGAGGTTTTCTTTATGGTATTTTTAACGTCTAGTATTGAGATATATATGTGGTCCTTAGTGTCAATGACATGGCTCATCTACATCCTCAGGAGAATACATAATTAGGACCCTAATTTCAAATAATTGGCGAGTCTTCATACTAAAGTATTCCCAACACTCATGTCACTCTTGAGAACTCTTGCCCAGCCCCACCATCAAAACCTCTCCTTTTGACCTACGACAAATTAACGTCTTTATCACCTCTTTTTTATGGTCATGGCCCAAAAAAGCAAATGAAAAGGAATTAAAGAGAAAACTTATGATACGAAATGTATTTTTACAATATCCGTGGGCACTATCGTTTTTAATCATTTAATTAATTTTATAACTGTTTGATCCATGACTAGAAATATGTGAGCAATCTAATGATCATTAAAATTATATTGCTGACTCATAAGTCAAAAAATGCAGTTTCTATCATACATTGTTCTCAAAAGAAAATGACGAATGTGTTTTTGTTTTCACTTGTCAATTATTAATAAGGTCTCTTAAAGTTTACCAATTAAATTGCGTCAAGCTTAGGAGAAAAGAAGAAGATAATGAGCAAGGCTAATCACGACAGATTATAATGAGACATGACTAAAGTGAATCAACCAATATATATATATATATATAGAGAGAGAGAGAGAATAATTAAATTTGGCCGTAGAAGATATATATTTTCTGTTGGGTGGTTTCCTTGTTTATATTATATATTGAACTAAACATATTGTATTAGCATATACAATTAGCAGTGATATATATAATATATTTTGTTATATTCAGAAATCTAAAGCAGATGTCCTTTGTTCAAAGGCCGTACAAATAAAAACGTAAATGGACACACTGTTCAGATTATAATTTATAAATGGGAAATCCAAGTGTTCCATATAATGGTCATGTCCCTATTAGCCTAGTTTTATATTGTCGTGTTTTAAGCTGGCATGCAACTACTTGTACGGCTGCCTGGCTTCATGTTTATATGCATGCAAGTTGCAACTTATTCAGAATCCCTTTTGGGTAGAATTTACAAAGTTCAAAAATGATTTTAAAGTATGAATTAAGCTGATTACTCTTTATTATATCATTTCTTGATTCTTCATTAAGATAAATCATTCCCTGTGATGAGATATGACAGTTCAATATTAAACCTTTTATACATGGTTAAATTTCTCAAGATTTGAGTTTGAAGTCTCTCCCATTACACAGTCAGTTATTTAAGCTTGGGATCTAACTCAACACTCCCCCATCTTTACTAATTGGGCGAGCACCAAGTGAATCATAGAACACAACTCAAATATCAACTCAAATATGCGCTGCTCGTCATATAGGATATTTAGTACTGATGTGCCTTAAATTTGCTATTTTTGACTACTTACTTCCTTAAATTTTAATTTTGACGATTTACCCCCTATTGCGATGTACCCCTATATATTAACTTGAAGATTTAAAATGATGTTTTGTATTAGATTTGGAAACTTTTTTTGTTAGAATGGGATTTTCTGTTTTCATATAAGTATACCAGGTTCATAATTAATTTTAACGGGAAATTATTTTATAAGGGGTACATTCCAACAATTTAACAAATTCATGGGGTAAATTATCAAAATTAGAATTTATGAAGCACATTACCAAGGTGTGTCAAATTTAGGGGACGTTAGTGCTACATACCCCCAACATATAAGCTAAGCATGTGTTTGGACATAATGTTCAATTCAATCCAAAATCAATTCATTTTTGTCTTTATCTAAAAAGTCAACATAAGTTTTACTATTCACAATTTTTGTAATTGAAACATCAAAAGTCCATAATTTTACATATAAAAGTCCAAAATGGAATGAATTTTTTTTAATTACATAGAATTTCAAAGTGAATGAAACAAGCTCCATAGTTTTTTTTTTTTTTTTCAAACACATTTCAAGATTTTAGACTTTTTAGTTTTGATAGTTCAAACGTTTCACCAAACTCACATTTAATTCAATTCAATTCTAACCTAAAAAATTCGGTTTCAACCCATGTACGATTGCATGATAATGTGGAAAAACAATGTTGCTCCTGTCACATATATAGCTGCTAATTTCCACAATAAACTGAGCTTGGTGAACTAGATAAACCTACATATAACATGCAAAGTAATAGAAATTTTTTCACCGTTGAATCTTCTACAAAGGTGCCAAAAACTTTTCTTCAAAAAATTAGATTTATACACACACACACACATAAATTGATATACTAGGCCCACTTTGCCATCAAAGACATGCCTCCAGCGCCTAAGAGAACTGCAGAATATGACCATAATTGGAGGCTCACACTTGCTTGGAGTCTAGAGCCCAAAAAATCAGAGGCTAAGAGCTCCACCAGGGCCATATAATGAAGTAGCCCTGCAGAACAAGCGTTTAGTAGGCCCACCACAATTAGGGCTGTTGCACTGTTGTCACTGTAGACATTTGATAACCCAATCCCCAATGCAATTCCAAACGGGGTTGTGAATGAGAAGAAGAACGCCATTATTGCTTTCATTTTCATCCCATATTCAGCCTAATTTTCAAACAAATGTTATGATTGTATATGGACTAGAGATGATAAAAAAAAAAAAAAAAAAAAAAAGAAGAAGTTATTATAGACAAGTTCAAATCTATTATCTCTTATTTCCTATCTCACAAATTTAAAAACACTTGAGCGATGAAAATGAGGTGTTGAAAATTGATTAAAGAGACGGCTAATAAAATAAGAAAACGGGACGGTAGATTTGAATTTTTAGGGTCCGTTTGGTTCGTTTGTTTGAGTTGAAATATTTTAATTGTAATAGTAAATTTTTTTGAATTTTCAGAAAAGACAAAAAATTTTTTGGGAAAAAGACAAAAAAAAGTACAGTTTGAGTTGAAATGAAATGACGAAGCAAACAAACCCTTAAGGAAAAATTACCTGTAGTATGCATCCACCTAAGCCCATTCCTTCAAAAAGTTGATGGAAGCAAAGAGCAGCAATGAGTGGCCTGATTGTGCATGGATTATCAGAAGCCCCCAATGACAATCCTATTACCACCGAGTGCACCACTATCCCTAGCTCTAGTACCTGCATCCATTTTTAGGAACTTTCTTAATATTACTAAAGAGCGATGCTATAGATATTAACTTTAAATATTTGTAATTAGTAAATGCAATCAATTCATATAATAATTCTTTAACCGCCTTAATAAAAAGAATGACAATTCAAATATTACATAGATTGGTAATAAAAAAAAAATCATACTAAAGTTAGTATTCCTAATATTTTTCTTATTAAAATTACATTTAAAAAAAACGTGATTACATAAATAGTCCAATGATATCTATAATCTCATATCTGACTTCTGAATATATTATAAGATATAAAATTCGAATCTCCATTATGAAATTACTAATATATATTAATATATATACGTGGAGTTGAAAGAAGACTAGTGATTCATTTTACATTGCAATATAATGTGTTTGAGTATTTTATATAATTTATTCAATATAAATATTTTTTAAAATTTATATTCAATATAACCACTATTTATCATCTTTTTTATATATCTATTTTTATCAATTAAACCATCTATAAATATATATATATATATTTTTATCAAGAACCTAAACACATACTAATCCAAGCGCATATTGTTTTGTATTACACGGACCATAAACTCGAGTACCTGAGCGACAACACGATGTCGTATCAACTCCGAGCTACAATCTTTTGCCACAGACTCCTGCTCCTCCTCCTCATTAGCCGCCACGTCAAGGACCTGAGGGAAGCGCTTCCGGTAACAACTCATTGAGAACGAGTCTACCATCAGCGTCGCCACGGCGGAGAGCATGGCGACGAAGGCGGCGAAAGGGAACTTCCGCCACGGCGTCGCCGGGAGACACGGCGAGTTCAGGCACTGGAACGAGTCCGGCAGCACGTGCATGTACCCCGTCGCCAGTATCACCCCCGCCGCGAACGCCTTCACCACCACAAACGGCTTCCTCTCCGGCCTCAGCGCCGGAACCGATCTCGAAAACAGCGGCAGACAGATTCCCAGCATGCTCGTCGTCAGGATCGAACCGATCGCAATTAGCTTCAATTTTAGCGCCTCCGCCTTGTCGCGGCAGCTTCCTCCGGAGTTTAAGCATTCCGGCAGAGTTTGGTTTTCTCCTCCGGCTACGGCGGAGGGGAGAAAGAGGAGGAGGAGAGGGATTGCGTGGGTTTTAAGTTTGACGGTGGATGCCATGGAAGAGTGGACTGGAATCTGAGTACTCTAACTTGAGCTTTGAATATATAACTGGTCAAAAATGATTGGTGAAAGACGAAAATGACCTCGCGAAGAGTTGGAAATGGTGCTGTGGAATCTGTGTTTGGGAGGGAGAGGATGGGTATTTCGGTTGACGTGGACGGGAAAGAATACACATTGTGGTGGGAATGTGAAGGGTGCTGGCCACGCCGCTGCCTTTCACGCGTGTACGATAAATGAGTTTAATTTAAAATTTTTAAATTTTAATAATAATTTTTATTAATTTTTTAGAAAAGATAAAAAATTCTTTTAAAAAAGATAAAAAATTTTTAAAAAAAAAAAAATTAAGATAAAAAAATATAATTTAATTTAAAATGAGTTAAAATATCAAATATCTTATCTTCTCTGTCTTCTTATGTTTGAGGTGGCAGGTGTCGAGTGTGTCATAGTCAGAAAACTTCATGACGTGGAGGTTGGATTTTCTCTATTTTCTGGCCCAGTGAGTGGGTGACAAGGGCTCTTTATGCAAACCGGCCACGTGGATCGTATGATGAAATGATTGATGAATCAGATAAATATTAAGCACGTGCTAATCGTGCTTAAGATACTTAACAAACAAACAGGTCCTAAAAGCTGTTTTTAAAAGTTTTCAGATAATATGTCATAAAAATTTTTGGTAACGAGAAGCGCTTCATTTCAAAATCAGGAAACATGATTTTTTTTTTCGGAAAAACCTCTTTTGAATAAATCGGGAAACTTGAATCATAATTTAAAGTAAAAATTATAAATTTTATTTTAATATTTTTATTACTAATTAGAAAATCTTAAAATTATTTTGACTTTAAAAACTCTTAAAAAATATGACTCCCAAACACTTATAGAAAAATCATAATTTTTATTTTTTTTCTTCTAAACTCCGCCAAGTGAACCCAAAAAAAAAAAAAAAAAAAAAGAAGAAGACAATAGATGTGATCCATAATTGAATTTAATGATGCGTTTGGAAACATTACTTAATTTATATTATAACTCAATGTAATATATGTGTATTTAAATACCTTGTATATTTTTATTCCAAAACAACTTCTTTTAAAATTAAAATCTAATATAAGCATTATTCACCATTCTCTTTTTTTATCCACCAACAACACAAACACACATTACATTTGAATATATAAGGTAAAAATAAAACATCCAAACGTATTATATTTGAAACAATATATAATAAATATAGTTTTCAAACGTATTATATTTTGTCATTCTTTATTGTGCCTTGTTAATATCTCATTATTCAGGAAAAAAAAAAAAAAACTCTTACAAAATTCACTTTCTAGTAGAAAACGAAAAGTAAAATTGACTAACAATTTCCCTCCTTTCATAAACAACTGAAGATTTAAAAGGGTTTCAGAAAACTAGTAAAGAAAAGGATATTCCTATATGTAGCAAAACAGTACAACAATAAAGAACTATTATTTTCTAGAACAAGTAATTGGTATTTGAATTCAATTTAAGCAATTCATGCACTTAAGTGCATGAATTATCAATTACATACACCAAATTTGTCCACTTAAAGCTTGAATGACGTGATATTGTCATTCGTATTAGCTAGTTAGAATTGAATTTTTTTTTCCTTTCGTTTTCATGAGATTTAGTCTCCGTTTGGTGTTACGGTTAAAGTTGAAAATTTTAAATTGGAGTTGATTGACTTTTTAAAAACTAATTATTATTTTTGTTGACTTTTCAAAAAAAGACAAAACTGAGATGAAAAATTTAAATTTGAGTTGGTTTACTAAACACAGCCTTAATAAACATCTATTTACTAGTTTAGAAAAAAAAAATTCAAAATTTGAATCTATATTAACTTTAAAGGTTCCAAACTTCTAATCTTTACTTTTGTTAAGTTAGTCCTAATAGAGTTTATATGTAAAATATCTTATTAATGAAATAGCTACTTATTATTTTCACATATTTTTTAGGTTAAAACTTAAAACGATTTTGGCAAATGATTTGTGCATTATAGTCCAAGAAGGATATTATTGACAATTTTTTACTTAATTTGCGTTTGGTTCTTCAGTTGAAGATAACAAATTTTAGTTAGAATTAATTGACTTTTCAAAAACTGATTATAAATTTTGTTGACTTTTCAGAAAAAGACAAAAATTGATATGAAAAAGTATAGTTTAGTTGAAATTAAACTAGAATATCAAACAAAACATTAATTTCAATACAAATATTTTTTATAGGTTAGGTTCAAGTCTGAGTTGCAATTAAATTAGGTTCAAATTCTCAAAGAAATTTGTATTGAAATTAACGGGAAAAAAAAAAAAAAAAGATCATCAATTCCCTTCTTAAGTTGTAATATGCAAGTCATATACAAAAAAACCATTCAAATTTTAATGGATTTGAGCAAAAAAGACAGATGATGTCCAAATTATAAGTTTAAGTAGTTGATTGTCAGGGCAAAAAAAATTCACAAACTAAATTATGAAACTTGAAATGTTCAAAAATAAATCTTTACAAAAAAATGTATATTTTAAACTTGTAAGATTGCAACATCTTAATTATAGGTATATATACGTATAACGATTGCAACACTAAACTTGCAAAAGTTTATTTGTATCTTATTTCTTCATGACAAGTTTTCTATTTGTTTATATATTTTCTACTGCCGAACCAAACCGAATGTGATACATCAAAGATAACGTATCTTAATCAAATCACGAAAGGCAGCATATCAGCGTCCAAAAGATGCATATCACTTTTTTAGTGACCAGCGAGGAAGTCAATGAAGGCCTGAGGCCTGGGGCTTAACACCCCCCCCCCCCCCCCCCCCCTCAACTTTCTCTTTTTTCTTTTATTTTTTTAAATTTTCTGTCTATATATTACTTTATAAATTTACTGATAACCCCTCCAAACCCTCCCTTAAACATTTTTGTTTCTTTTTATCCTACATATTTTTATATAAATTTGCATATAATTTTATTCATAATAATTTCTGACTTTGTCACTGTTAGTGACAACAAATCTCGATCATTATTTATTTATTGTTTTTGGTTGAAGCAAATCTCCAACATTATTGAATGTTGTGTCTCTCGTTGTTCATTATAATGAGAAGACAATGATACAAAAGGGTTTGTGTAGGTTCATTATAATGTATAATAGCTGATCATGTTACGTAATTATAAAAGAAAAATAGAAATTATTGATTATTGATTATCACGAGAAAAAAATTAAAAAAAAAGTTTTAAGTTAACAAAGTGTTGCATTATATTTCAATATTAGTGATGATTGTTATAACTTACATGGGATGTTCTTGCTTACATTACATGAGCTAGTTAAGAAAAAATGAGTGATGGTCGAAGCACTTTGTATCATGTTTATGCCGGTGTTTTCTTTCAAATTTTCACATTATTCTTTAATTTATAAATGTTATGAAGTATTTTATTGAATTAAGAGATAATTTACTACAACTAAAAATTTTAAAACCAATTCCGTCAATGTTAACAACAAAAAGTGCCAAAACCCCATTAATGTTGCTTTATCCATTCCCCTCAAATTTTAAAATATGCTATTAAGTATTAGGGATGAGGTATTTGCTCATGAGTTTTGGTACTCGCAACTATGCTTTCCTAATATAAGACGGGTACGAGAGATATTAAATGGGGATGAGAGCTAGTATCATCCCCAATACGGGGGAAACACCCGACTTATATATACATTTATCTTTGTTTTTAAAATATGTTAAATGAAATGATACGGAAAAAAAAAAAAAAATGAAGAACATAAGTTTAAAACTTTTAGTTTGTAAACTTAGTTTGCCATTTAGTTTTTGAATTGAATTTTAAGAATTTGACTATAAATTATGTTCTGATTTTGTGATTTTTAGATTTTGGCTAGGTGTTTTTGAAGTATTGAATTTTTTTTTTTTGGAACTTCGGTTTGTTATCATTACACTTTTTTTTTTTTACTATGTTGCTATTTTATATTTAATTTGATGGATTTACTTTGAGTTTTAATAACGTTATAAGAATTTTTTTTAATTCTTAATGAGTAAATAAACAAGGTATGAGAAAAGTCCTCCAATAAGGATTTTCAGAACTTGATCACGACTCATGTAATGCGGGTATGAAGGTGAAAAAGAAGGTGGGGGTGCTGGTGGGAAAAGCATAGATCTATTTTCGTCCTACCCGAATATCATCCCTTAATGTGCCACTAACACTAATGGCATGTTTACTTATACCTAATCGGAGTGGGTAGGATTCGGAATCAGGATTCTCAATCAGAATATGCTATTTATTTAGGTTCCAGAAATCAGAGTCGGAATCATTATTAATTTCATTCATGCATTTACTTAGAATAGGAATCGGAGTTAGTTGCTGTAAATTTACTTGTATATCCATTTATTTATTATATTTTCAAAGATTAAAAAATGATTAATTTTTTTATTTATTATCATACTATTAATCAAAAGTAAAATAATCATTATGATATTAAGGCAATAAAATTAAATTGTGTAATTTTTTGTTTAAAAAAATTAAATAGAGTAAAAAAAATGAATTAAAATGAGTAAAGTATAAAAAATATAAAAATAAAAACATAATAATATATTATGATAAAAAAAAGTTCTTTATTTACTCTAATAACATTAATAGTAATTAGGATAGTCATATAATATTAAGTTAATAAAAATATATTATATTTTTTAATACAAATTTTTGTAAATGAATTAAGGATAAAATGGTAATTTAATGTTAATAATATGAATGAGAGTTACAATCCAGAGGAGGGCATGAGATTGTCAATCCTATTCCTCAATCGTAAATTAGTGCGAAACTTATCATTCTCACTCTCATTCCAGAAAAAAAAAAAAAAGAGCAAGTAAACAAGGGATTGACTTCCATTCTCCATTCTCCTATTTCTTACTCCTGGTAAGTAAACATGCCAAGAGATCCTCAAACTATTTCTTGATCAACTAATGATCTCCCATCCATTCTCATTCGTTTTTTGGCCCGTTTTTGCCAATGGAGCATAGTTTTAGGGGTTTAAGTGGCATTTTTGAAGTTCATGGCATGAATTAACATTAGTCACAAAATTTTGGGACTTTTTTGAAAAGTTTTTTTTTTATATAAAAAATTTAAATAGAAAAAGAATCATTATCTATGTCCTTTGAACTTTAAAGACACTCTCATTTTATCTCCAAAATTTTAAAAACTCACTTTGCCTTTCAATTTTTAATTTAACCTCATTTTACTTATTTTATTAGAATTTTCATTTACAAACAGATAGAAAAAAAATAAATTAAATGTAGTCAAGTGATATTTTTTGATTTGTTTTTAGTAAAAATCCAAAAACAATGAATTTTAAATAAAATTTATTTTCTTCTTTTTCATTTGTTTTAACTGAAATTTTGATAAAAAAGAAAAAATGAGGGTGGAATGTTTTTAAAATTTTGGAGATAAAATAAAAGTGATAAAAAGTTTAGGAAGATAAATAAAAATAATCCTTTTAAATTTCTTTTTGTCGTTTCTTCGACTGTCTGGACTCTGGAGCGTGGTCCGATGACGTATCAGCTATCAGCCATTAAAAGATTAGCACTTTCCAAATTCAGACGAACTTTCTTCTACTCTCTTCACCTTCAACATTCCGCCATGTTCCCGAGCTTCAAATCTCAAGCTCTCCTCCTCAAAACCACTCTCTTTCTTCCTCCTTCAGGCGCGCAATTCCGTACCAGAAAGTCCTACTACTTCCCATGCACGCCGCCGCCGCCGCCGCCGAGTCTTTCTTTCCTCCGCCGGAGCTCCCTCCACCTCCCTCGGTACCCTCGTCGCAAGGTCTCACTTGAATTTCCTATCTTTTCTTTAATTCTTCGTCGGTCTTTCGTTTGCGCATTTGGATTACGATTGTTGTTTGAGCTTGTTTTTCGGCCGATTAGTGCGTCGGAGGGATGCGGTTCGACGGTCCAGTGGTGGAAGTCGGCGAGGTTTTGCAAATGGATGACGGGGATTTGGCTGTGGAGACCTGCATTACTCGCGCGTTACCTCCGGCGGTGACGCTGGAGCAGGGGATTGAGAGGATAAGAGAGGCGGTGGAGGATTTGAAGCTCAATCCTCCTTCAACCTCCAGCGGATTCTTGAGATTTCAGGTAGGTTTTGGAATCCTGCATTTTATGTTCAAAAAGACACAATTTTGTTTTTTGGAATCTTCGTTCTGAGTTTGAATTTCGCAGGTGGCTGTGCCTCCGAGCGCGAAAGCTTTGAATTGGTTTTGCTCTCAGCCGGAGTCGTCTGCTGTTTTTCCTCTGTTTTTTGTTTCGAAGGAAGCGAGGGATCCGAGTTACAAGTCTCTGCTTTTGACTGAAACTCGTGGAGTTTTCGGCATCGGTTCGGCTGTTTACTTTGCGCGGGATTCTTCTTCTACCTCTGTAGAGCGGTCTCAGACAAGAAGGTTCATCCTTTATCCCCGACTTTCTCATCTCTGATATTAGCATGCATTTGGTCCATGTGTTGGAATTGAATTTTTTAGGTTTTATTTGAGTTGAATTTAGTTGTGCTTTTTGGTGAGGTGTTTGAATTGTTAGAGTTAAAAAGTGTAAAAACTTGAAATGTGTTCAGAAAAAAAAAAAATCAATATAGAACTTGTTTCGTTTGTCTTGAAATTTTATGTAATTTAGGGGGTGTTTGATTGAACAACTCAACCCATTTAACTTAAACTTTTTTTTATTTTTTTTCAAAAAGTTTTTTGTCTTTTCTGAAAATTCAAAAAAATTTACTATTAAAACTTAAAATTTTCAACTTAAACTACTACACCAAACACTCTCTTAGAAAAGAAATCATTCCATTTAAACTTACATATGTAAAGTTATGGACTTTTAAAGTTGGTGTTACAAAGTAACCGTGAAAATAGTGAAATTGAAATTGACTTTTCTATTCTCACCGGTAAAAAAAAAATGAAGGAAGTTAGTGTTCCACTACGAAAGCAAATCATTTGATGATTTTCAGTTTTCATACGCTTGAGCATTTGAGTTAATATGCAGTACTATTATTACTATTGTTGTTGTTGTCGTTTTATTTATTTATTTTATTTATTTTTATTTTTATATATATTTATAAAACAAATAAGACAAGTAGATACTAAATTTTATAGTGGTTTGTGAGAGCTACATCTATTTGCAGTAAAGAATTTCAACCTGACAAAGAAGAAGATTACAAGAGATCCTCTTAGACTTTTTGTTTAAAAAAATTTTTTAAAAATTTTCTCCCTAACCTCTAATCCGTGTGAACCGCGTGCTGACTCCTTGTCACGGCAATAATTATACTCCACACAGCAACAAATAATCCTTGTTCATTGCTGCCAAAGCCTTTAATTGCTTCAAATGCTGTGAGATACTTTTAGTATTTTGTATTGTAAGTTGGACCTCTGGGTGTTTTCTTGCGCTTGTGTGTTGATTTCCCATCAGAGCATTATTCAAGGTGTTTTAACGGTAATTGTCGAAAATATGGACTATGGATCCATTCTAATAGGCTGAAATAGTGTGTGCATTCTTTAATGCAGATATCTCTCAAATGAATCAACTCCCTTAGTGGCTTATGGCTTTGTTGATACCAACTTCAACACAGAGTCGTCTGTCATGAAACATCAGGCAGGGTCTTACTACTTCTTCATTCCTCAGGTAAATTTGCATGTTTGTAATGCAAGTATGCAACCATATGATATCCCCGAGTGTTTTAGGAATGTTGTTTGTGTTTTGTTTTCCGTCAAGATTGGTAAAGTATGCTGTTGAAGCATACTGTAAACTATTAGCACTTTTGACGTGCAATATTTTAACAGATTGAGTTGAATGAGTGTGAAGGCATTTCTATGTTATCGGCTACACTGGTGTGGTGCGACTTTTGCCTTTCTACGTTTGCGGAAGCCATTCAATCTTTTGAATTGTCTCTTGTCCAGGTACCTACTTAGTTTGCATTCAAAATCTCTCTTTGTGGACACTTAGGTTAGCGGGTCTTCTTGTCACGTTTTCCCGCCGCTCTTCGTATATTTTATGATAGATTATATGCTGCATCATGGTGCTGAAAATCATACAATGTTTGTAATAAAAGGGGAATATCACTATAGTACTTTGTAACTCAAAAGTTGTGCTTTTAAACACAGGCTTCTTTATTTTACGCACATTACATTCTGTTTTATGACCTTTCCAGGCTACTTCTCACTTTTGGCCCACGACAGAGAACTGCTACAGCAGAAACATATTATCTACTCTCAGAAAGCTTAATGTGGTGGAGGACAGAAATATTCCTATGGTATGGCTGTCAACAATTTTCTTTGAATATTATTCCACGGGATGATTTATTCTTGGATGCAAGGTTAAACATAATCAGTGAACTACTAAAGTGCTAGGCCAATGCGTGTTTTAGATACTAGATTTCTATTTTCATTTCACAAATTTCATTCTGTGTTTTCTCTCTATTCTCTATAGTATCTCAGGTATCTTATAGAGTACAATCTGCAATCGCTTTGGTTTGAAACTTCCATTGAGATTACAAGAAAAAATGTTAATGTTTAAAGTATTTTAGTATATAATTCCAAAAACATTTCATTTGCTTATCATATTTTCACATTTTTATATTACAGACTCTATTTGCTGGATGATGCCTAATTTTCTAGTTCCAAATTCAATGCTGAATGATTTCTCTGTCCAATGTATTCTTCAGCTTTATTTTTAAGGCGATTTTTGAATGTTAGAGCCTTCCTTGATTTAAGTTAGGAATCCTCTTCAGGTGCATGAATGCGTAAGAGATACTCATTCGTTCTTGATTTACTTGGTTAAGTTTGTTTCATTACTGATTGCCAGGGTTTTGTAGGTCTATATGAACAATCTCTCTCCAGGTGGGAATTATGTTGTGGATGACGTCAAAGAACTGGTATCCCCTTTTCTTGGTAATTTTTCATCCTCAATGATTTATGCCCAATATGTTCTAACTTCTAAGAAGTTGCACCTTTAACTGCTGTGCAAGCAAGAAAAATGTTGTTGCTCTGCTGATATGGCTTGCTGAAACCATCTTCCTTTGTTCCTTACTGTTGTTTACTTCACTACAGAAGGAGGCTCCATCTTCCAAGCAGTTCTGTGTTAGGCTTTCAGCAAGTGTTGTTGTTGCCAGTAACATGGTATGATACCATCACATTGGTCAATTAGAGGAGAATATTGTTTACAAACTTGTGTTTCCTCCAAAATTAGAATATTATATACACAAATACCTGCAATGAGAGCAAATGGAATTATAGAAGTTGGTTAAAGTGCTATATTTTTATGCACAAGTATGGAAGTTGGGGCGGCTAAGTATCACTCAGGAAGTGTAGATCTCAAAGATTTTTAGGAAGTTCCACATTTATAACCAAAACGCATTCACGAGAAAGGGTGGGTTCCTGGGAGGGGGTTATTGGAGAGATCATATTATTTTTCTCAAGGAAGATCGAATTATTTGTTTATACTGATATGTTAGTTAAATAACTTCAGAGGAAACCTTTGAGTGTAGATGTTCAGATTTTGTCTCTTTCTACTGTCAGTTGGAACGTACAAGTGGAGCCTGTTACTCAGTGCAGGATTGTGCCAACATAAATACTGTTTGGGCGTCACTAATAATTGAAGAATGCTCTCGTCTTGGTTTGACGGTGAGATCAAGTTTTTCTCTATCTGGCCAATCATTCTGATACATGAATCTGATTTATTTCATTCTAGTATTTTTGTCTAGCTCCTGGGTCAAGATCATCCCCCCTTGCTGTTGCTGCTTCCACTCATCCAAGTATTACATGTATTCCATGTTTTGATGAGCGCTCACTTGCATTTCATGCTGTTGGTTATGCCAGAGGATCTCGCAAACCAGCTGTAGTCATAACATCATCTGGAACTGCAGTTTCAAATCTTCTTCCTGCGGTGAGTTCATTAAGACAGATTTATAAGGACTGTTTTGGAAGCTGCGACTTTCTTTAATCATTTTTTGTATGATCCTTCATTTTTGCGGTTGTGGAATTGTGGAACTTGAAAGGCTACATAGTGCTAGGCCTTTTGTTTCATTCACTCTGGAACCGTACCGAATTACATTCATTTTCTTTTATCCTACAACATAAATATGTTAATATGCTTCAAATGGAAGACACCGTTAACAACCAGTTATGTAGTTTAGTTTTGTTCTCCTAATGTGATGCCGAAACATATAATGTTCAGGTTGTTGAGGCTTACCAAGATTTTGTGCCAGTTCTACTACTCACGGCTGATCGTCCACCTGAACTGCAAGATGTCGGAGCAAATCAATCTATAAATCAGGTCTGAAACAAAGATGGTTTCATCCGTAACCGTAATCGTTTTTTCTTTTTCATTGAGACTATTAAATTGTCATCTTGGTTTATCCTTGTTATTGATTTTACTTATTGTAAGATGAGTGAAAAAAGGAACTATATTCTGTGAAATTGTTTTCACTTTTTATTCATCGTTGAAGTCTAGTGCAATAAATGATTGAAATTTTTTACTCTTCACATTGTTAAACTTGTAAATCAACCAGGTAAAGCATTTTGGTTCATTTGTGAGGTTCTTCTTCAGCCTTCCTGCAGCCACTGACTGCATTCCTGCAAGGATGGTACTTACCACAATAGACTCTGCTGTACATTGGGCAACCACTTCACCTCGTGGCCCGGTTCATATTAACTGTCCTTTCAGGGAGCCACTTGAAAATAGTCCCAGCGAATGGACGCCAAGCTGTTTAAAAGGATTAGACTTCTGGATGTCTAGTGCTGAGCCATTTACCAAGTATTTCGATCTACGATGTTCTCATGCATGTGCAGATATTCCTCGTGAAATATTAGATATCACAACTTCAATTCAAAAAGCCAAGAAGGGGATTCTAGTTATTGGTGCTATCCATACTGTAGATGAGATGTGGGCAGTTCTTCTCTTGGCTAAACACCTTTTATGGCCTGTTGTAGCTGATGTCTTGTCGGGATTACGATTGCGAAAGCTTTTGACTTCTTTTCCTGAAATTGAGGATAATATTTTATTTGTTGATCATCTTGACCATGTTCTGTTGTCAGATTTTGTCCGTGATTGGATACATGTCGATGTGATTCTTCAGGTATTCTGAACTGTTTTACACATCTGGTTAATTAAATCATTGTACTTATTGTATTCATTTATCTTGCACCATTTTAACCTTAAGAAAGTGAAAGAAATTCTGTTTAGAATGTAGTATGTTAAACTGTGTAAAAAATATTTTAACGTATTATGTTAATTTCGTAATAGGCATCCTTGTGGAATGTACATTATATGGCATGCACCAGTATTATTTATTTACTTTCCCTCTTTGATTGCGTGGCTTTTTAATTTGTATCCCAGATTGGGAGTAGAATTACAAGCAAGCGTGTTTCGAAGATGTTAGAGGAATGCTTTCCATGCTCTTATATCTTGGTTGACAGTCATCCATTTCGCTATGATCCTTCTCATATTGTAACACATCGGATACAAAGTGGCATTATCAAATTTGCTAATCATTTACTTAAAGTGAATATCCACGTGAGAGAAATGGATGGAGCACTTATCTACGAGCAGTCAATCTCATGGTAACCAATTAAAATTTTCATTTTTCAGTACCTGTTTATTCTTTTCCAATTTAATCTAATAACTTCCTGATAACATCGTACTGGTGCCAAACTGAACACTGAGCCAGAATAAGCTAAACTCATATGATCATATCAATGGTCTAATTCATTGTTCATATATTCTTGCAAAAACTTTGTTGCATGATGTAACCGTACACCAGTTTCTTGAATAAGTTCTGGGAGGAGATTTCTTTTGTTTGGTCTTCTGATTGATTTGATGTCTTTTCGATTAAATTTGGAGTTTATGTGGGCCATAAACATTTGGCACTTCTCCGGGAAGGTAAAATTTGTTTTGTGCTCTCCTTCAGACATGTTCTGTCCAGAAAGAAAGGAACTGAAAACAATAAAAAGAGGGCCCTCAATGAATTTAGCTGTTTCTGAGACTGTATTTGCTCCTTTCTCAAATTTTTTTTCCACATTTTGTAGGTTGCCAGGGAGTTGTCATTTCAAATTTTTGCTGAGTACTCCTTGACTGAACCTCAAGTTACACGTATAATTTCGGAAGCACTTTCATGTGACACTGCTCTTTTCATTGGAAACAGTATGCCAATACGTGATGCAGACATGTATGGGCATGGATGGTCACCCTTTACTCGTAATACTTCAGCTATGATTTTAGACTCGGAACTATTTTTTCGTTTGATTTGGGTGGTTGCGAACAGAGGAGCTAGTGGTATTGATGGGTTGGTTAGTACAGCTGTTGGCTTTGCAGTTGGATGCAATAAAAGGGTAAGGACATGATATAGTTCTTTTTCATTCATTCTATATGGGACAGTAGCAACCGTATTGGTCCTATTGGAGACTAATTTTTTTTTTTTCCTCACCACTGGAGACTAGTTATGGTAGACATAATCTGAGAAACTTTCAGATAATTGCACGGCTTCTTTCCTTCAGTAGAGGTTTTGCTTCCTTTCCTACCTAGAAATTGAATTATTTCATCATTCGGCCTTAATATTCAGGTCCTTTGTGTGATTGGAGATGTTTCGTTCCTTCATGACACCAACGGGTTGGCAATTTTGAGCCAAAGGTAGGGAGTTTATCTTTTTGATTTTGCAGGCTTGGGTTATACTGTGCTTCATTTTTTCTCCTATTGATTTCTTTTTTTTAAATCCTTTTTTTGTCGTTTGTAGAACTTGATAATGGTTAGTTATTTCTCTTTAAGGTTAGCAGCATGTTTTTTTAATTCTTTAAGTAGTCTCATAGTCAATCTGATGTTCTATTTATTGGAATCTTACTTGTTGATTAGTAAGAAACACCATGTGCAGGATGTTTAATATAACTTCCATCTCAATGAATCTACAATGTGTGCAGGATGTCATGGAAACCAATGACAGTAGTTGTGATTAACAATCATGGTGGTGCAATATTCAGTCTCCTTCCGATTGCTGAAAGAACTGAACAAAGAATACTGGATAAATATTTCTACAACTCTCATAACATTTCTATTCGTGGACTCTGTATGGCACATGGGTAAAACTATTTACAACTAGTTCATAAGTAAGCTTGTGCATACTGCATTATTTGGGCTTTCATGTAAATTTCTTTTTAGTTTTTTCCTTTTCCTGTAATTTTCTTTCATGCGGTAGTGCAGCCATTATTTCTCTACAATAGAATGGAAAATGGTTCTTATTGTTAAATATGGGATGGTGCTTTATGGCGATGTAATATATTTGCAAGCATAATTTTCTGGAAAACAGGTTAAGGTGACTGCAAGTTTGGAACTTTAAAAGTTTTATCAAGCTTGTTCCTGTTGAAGGAAACGTTTATAGCAGGAATTTGCAACCTAAAGTAGAAGATGACAGTAGACTAGTTTTGTGGCCTGAGAATGTGCTTTAATTATGATTTTTCCTGCACTGAAAGTGTCTTCTGAACGTCTATATATCTCCATCTTGCTTTCCCGTGAGCTGTATTTATATGTTCAGCTACTACTTTGTAACTTAAATAAGTCACCGACGCTGCAGTGTGAAGCATTTGGAAGTACAGACAAAGACAGAGCTTCATGACGCATTACTTTCATCTCAATCTGAAGAGGAGGATTGTGTCATTGAGGTCTTAAGCTCTATTGATGCCAATGCTACCTTTCACAGGTTGTTAGTTATATTGCTTTTCAATATAATTTCTATTTCAGTTGTGAGCTCACTAACTGATTGCAGGAAAATTTTGCTTGTTATCTCAGTTCTTTGAGGAAATTCGCACGCCAAGTGGCAGATAGCACTTTCAGGTTCCTTCTAAGGCCTCGAGTTCAAGACTCTGAATCAGATGTTTTTTCTTGTTTGAAAGTATGTTCTATCAAGTACTTTGCATTCAGGTGATTCTTTTCTGAAATTTTGTATGCATTTGTAAATACTTTTACAGGAATGAATTGCTTATAACCATTTCTGTTTTTTTTATTACAGAATACCACTTCGGGCTCCTCCTACTATGTCTATTGTTGATCATAGTAAGACTAGCTTCTCCCGAGAAGGATTTATTTTATCCTTGTCTCTTGAAGATGGGCATGTTGGATATGGTGAGGTTAGTGTTGTTCTCTCGCTGCATGCATGTGTTTGGATTGCAATAGGCATCTCAAGGAAATCTTTTTTTACAACCTTGAAATAATGGCGTACTTGATACATGCTTGATTCCTGATCCCTATCCTATAAACAAAAATTTGGGTTTCTTATTTCTCCGTGCTTTTGTACTATGTTCCTCACTGAAACCCCCGACCACCTGGGGACAAAGGGAAAGAATTAAATATTTATAAACTTTTAACCCTTCATTAGTCTTATTAACAGGTTTCTCCCCTAGACATCAGTAGAGAAAACCTGAGAGATGTAGAGGAGCAGCTGCGGTTTCTTCTTCATCAAATGAAAGGGACTGAAATTAGTTGCTTCCTGCCTCTGCTAAAGGGTTCATTTTCCTCTTGGATATGGACCAACTTGGGAATTCCGGTAGGTATATTAAAAAATATGGCTGTTTCAGGTGCAAAATAACTAAATACTTAAAAGGAACTGGGTAATTATATTAGCTGCTTAATGTCGTCTATTTTTGGTAATTGTACAGCCATTATCAGTCTTTCCAAGTGTCAGATGTGGTTTGGAAATGGCTATTCTCAATGCCTTAGCAGCAAGACAAGGTCTCGACCTTTTAAGCCTACTCCATGTCCCAAATGATGAAGAGGCATTACCTGAAGCATCGTCAAAAGTTAAAATCTGTGGCCTTGTTGATTCTGACGGGGCACCCACCGAGGTAGCTGATACTGTTGCAACACTTGTTAAAGAAGGTTTTTCAGCAATAAAGCTGAAGGTCAGTTTATGTTACCAATAACAATTCTTGATACCCTGCATCATCAACTTGACAAATAGGAAGGAGTGGATCAGATTAAATTATTGGTTGGCATGTTAGTTATGATGCTTCAACTAGTGAACAGGTAGCTCGTTGGAGAAGTCCCACTCAAGATGCTGAAGTTATACAAGAAGTAAGAAAGAAGATTGGACACCAGATTGAGCTTCGTGTAGATGCCAACCGGAACTGGACCTATCAAGAAGCTATCCAATTTGGTTCCTTAGTGAAGGATTGTTATCTGCAGTATGTCGAGGTATATCTCATATATAGTTAATGCACAGAATCTAGTGCAAGTAATGATGATGGATGATAATAATGTGCATGCCTTGTTGTTTCTATTATCCTTTGAGCCTGCCAGTTATGCTTTCTTCTTGACTATTCAATTTGTACTTCTTCTTCTACCTTCATTTGATTTAGGAGTTTTGATATTTTTCTTCGTGGTTTTTTCTTTTGGCATATTTGTCTTTTCTTGTGTTTTTTATCTGTCAGCTTGTAGATTAACTATAGCCCGTCAAATTCATGCATTTCAGGAACCTGTTAAGGATGAGGCTGATATTATCAGGTTCTGTAAAGAAAGTGGGTTGCCTGTGGCATTGGATGAAACCATTGATCGTATTCAAGAAAATCCACTGAATACACTAATGAAATATACTCACCCAGGAATAGTTGCTGTTGTAAGTAGTGATTTCTTTCTTAGTACAAGTACTATATATGCATAAAATATTTTTTTGTGTCATCAGCATATTTCTTCTGGCAACAACTATTTTATTGAGTCACATCTAAAGTTTTTCTAGGTAAAAATGCATCAAGCCGACCATATACAGCCCGTGTATATTTCCATAATACAAGTAATCAACTTTTACTTGCACAGGGCTGTTTTATGTGGTTTCCCTTTATTTTCTGCAGGAGGTAAGATACAAGCTTTATGCAGAAGGATTACTATTTGGCCAAATTAAGCCACTATGCCATTTATGGATTCAGTAATTAGTTGCTCTTTTAATATCAACATCAATTTTCTTGTCAGTAGTTACAATATGCCATGGAAAAACAGAAGAATAAATACAGCATAAAAATTGATAGGGCCGCATGAAATCCTAAAACAATCAAGTAATGGTTTACATCTGTATTTTACCTGCTATTTTGATGGCAAGTGAAAATGTTGTTAGTTTCTTTCAGGTTTGGATTCTAATATTGGTTATTTTTCAGGTTATAAAACCAAGTGTTGTTGGTGGCTTTGAGAACGCAGCATTGATAGCCCAGTGGGCTCAACAACATGAGAAAATGGCTGTTATTAGCTCTACGTTTGAGAGTGGCCTAGGCTTGTCAGCATACATTAATTTCTCATGTTATCTTGAGCAGAAGAATGCAGAGATATGCAAATTAATGAACAATAAAATGGGCCCAGCTGTAGCGCATGGTCTAGGGACATACTATTGGCTTAAAGAAGATGTAGCTACAACTCCTCTCAAGATAAGTTGCAATCCAGATAGCGGCTTTGTAGAAGCATCAGTTACTGATGCCAATCGACTTCTGCAGTCATTTCACATTAATCATCAGATAATTCATGGAGACTACACAGGAGAGGAAGTTCGGAGATACCAACATCCTTGGATTTAAATGGCATCTCTTATCACATCAATGTTCAGGAAACTGGACATATATCTCATGTTAGTAGCAATAACGGACTTTCAACGTATATTTCTCTGTTTTTCTTTGCATGTTTTTATGTGTGTGCTCATGTCTCGTGTGTTTCCGCTCTCTTGGCATTTAAAAGACGCGTTCACTGGAACAAAATCTGGAACCTGTCACTTATTGCTGCAAGAGTCAGTTGACTAACTTGTTTGCTATCGATTAAAATAAGGAGACATAGTTGCTAGCGATATAGTTCCTTTGGCACTTCTGGTTAATCTTAGTTCTGCTGTTATACTACATGCTTACACTTGCAAAATCAAAACTGATGCAGGACAATGTACTTGTATTTCTTCATGGATTTCTCGGAACCAGTGAAGACTGGATTGCGATAATGAAAGCTGTTTCAAGAGCAGCAAGATGTATTTCGATTGACCTTCCCGGACACGGGAGTTCACGGATACAAAACCATGGTGATGAGAATGCTAGACTGGAATCGAGCTTGTCGATTGAGGTACTTGCAGATGTAATAAGCAGACTGGTACATAATATTACACCAGAGAAAGTTACTGTTGTAGGATACTCAATGGGTGCAAGGATTGCATTGCATATGGCACTGAGGTCTTCCGACAAGGTACGTAAATAAATATCAAGATATGCATTGGTAATTAAAATTTCGCTTATATGCTTGAATCAAATGAGAAGAAATTTTCATCTATTATGAAGGTCAATGGAGCTGTAGTAATATCGGGAAGTCCTGGGTTAAAAGATGAAGTGGCAAGAAAAATACGTAGAGCCGTAGATGATTCTCGAGCACGGTTACTTGTTTCATATGGTTTAGACCACTTTCTGGACTCCTGGTATGCTGGACAAATGTGGAACAGGTGATTTTACTTATTTATTCTTTTCCTGCCTGGTTGTCCTGATTGTCATATTTAACTGTTCAACTAAAATATTCGAACTTTGGTACATGTGGTGGTTGTTACATTGGGCAGCTTAAGAGAACACCCCAAATTTAATCAAATAGTATGTAGCCGCCTCCATCACCATGATGACGTGCCTAGTCTTGCAAAAGTCCTGTCTGATTCAAGCATTGGAAGGCAGCTGTAAGTTCATTTCTTTTCGAGTTTCATTTTAAATTATTTCTCTCTTTTGTTTTAAATCATATTCCTTCTATGCAATGCAGCAGCTAATTGTTTGCAGTATAAAAATCGTAAAGGCTCTTGTTTGGTATTGCGGCATTGTGCAAATCTGCGGATATTGACATAAACTTAATTTTGTTCTGAAGTCCCATTGAATATGCTTCAAATGTTACTGTGAAATTTCTTCATCTCTTTGCTCCTCCTTATTCATGGAATAGCAACCTGTTAGCATAAAATTTCCCCGTCTTTGTGTCAAATTCGTGGCCACATCCCATTTCTATAGTTTCCATCTTTAAGCCAATGCAATCCCTCTAATATTGAATTCTAGGTTCTTTTCTTGTTATAAACCATGATCTTGAACTAGCTTTCCTGGAAATTCATTGGCACCATGAAAATTCTTATCTTGGTAGTTTTCGACATTCTATTTCAGTTCTCTTCTCCTGCTTGTCCATACATCCTCAATAAACCACAGAGTATGACGTGTAGTTTTTTTGCATAGCAGGCCGTTGTGGGACGACTTGAAGCAGAGCAAAACACCGCTTTTAATAATTGTTGGAGAAAAGGATGAGAAATTCAAGAGAATAGCTCAAGATATGTCGTATGAAATTGATGGCGCTAGGGAGACTGGAAATGGCCCGCCTTGTACTATTTGTGAAATGGTTGAGATACCAGACAGTGGGCATGCCGTACATCTAGAGAACCCTCTTCCTGTCATCACTGCTTTAAGACGATTCGTGACGAGACTCGAACCGGACTCCAATGCGGTCTGAAGGTCTCTTCAGACAAGAATTATCTATTGCAATACAATATTTGGATTTGATATTCTCAATTAAATAGTTGCTTATTGTTTAGCAATGTGCTTCTATTTTTTGTCTGTAAAAAGTTCAAAGCTTTTGAATTTTTTTTAATGTTTCTTTTGCCTACAAATGGAAATACTTGCTATAAAAAAAAAAAAAAGGAAAAGAAATACTTGAAGTAAAATTAGGAAAACAGAGCTTATTAACGTCCAATAAAGAAAAGGAAATCTTAGGTCAGCCACAGGGAGGACTAAGAAACAAGATTCTAATTCGAGATTACAGAGATTTTTTTTTTCTTCTGTTGGAAAAACAATTACAGAATTGCGCAGCCTAATTTGATCTCTAAGTAGCTCTGGAGTCTACTGAGTGCTAGTATGACACAATTACTTTTACAATAAGCACACAAACCAGTCATATATATATATATAGGTACACAAACACATAAATACACACCCGTTGAGAGAAGCAGCTAGCATCGGGAGATTATCACATTCTAACTAAGTTGATACCGACTAAACCTCCCTCCAGCGCCAATCAACTTGCTTATTATTATTAAAATAGAAAGGAAAAATACAAAGAGTCAAAACTCAAAAGGCAAGCTTACTAACACAAAGCCGCTCTCCTAATTCGAAAAACAAGGGAACCATGAGCCACGCCAAGATGGCAACTCCTACGGTCATAGACACGACGGCCAACAACAGGCAACACCTCGCCAGTCTCGGGTATCTTCGGCGTAAAGGGATGGTCATGAAGGATCCAAAGAAGGAGAAATTGAGGGACAAGATAAAAGCATGGAACGAAGACGGCCTGTTCTTGAAAATGATGGTGGGAACCCAGTTCCCATCTATCTTCTGGTAAGGTAATTGGATAAGAACAAGAACTGTGGCTACTGATATCCATAATATTAACTTCTCCAGTACTTGGGATTCTTTGTATGGAATATTTCCATACTTATCCAAGGGTTGAGAAGCAAAAAATTGTCCCTTCATGGAGCTTCTACTCTCTGGTGATGGGAGGAATTAGGTTTGCAAATTCATATAGAAGTTGCTTACATTTTCTGACGTCTTCTCGTTTTCTTGCGTGTTGACTTTTTGTGTATATATATATATATATATATATATATTCTTATCGTATTGTAGAAGTTAATATCGCGTTTTCTGTTTCTGTCAAGTTAATTAATAGACGGTATGGTTTTAATTTTGGTACATACAGACATTTATATTTACTTAAATTTTTTCCAATACGGCACCAATAGTTTTAAAATGTTCATACGTAATTATGTGTGATTGGCTGCATGACCATTTCTTTTGATTATCAAACTACAATATTGTGAGAATAGTTCTGTTCTCTACTCCTATTATATTTTGATCTACAATTTATTTCGAGAAGCTTTGAAATTTAGAACTATCATGATAGCTGTAAGTAGTAACATTAATATTATTTTATTGTGCATAGCATGAGCATGCATTTGGTGCATAGGTTGAAAACTAAATTTTTTAGGTTGGAATTGAGTCGAATTGAATGTGTATTTGATGAGGTGTTTGAATTATCGAAACTAAAAAGTTTAAAAACTCAAAATGTCTTCAAAAAAAAAAAATCACTATAAAACTTGTTTTATTCGTTTTGAAATTCTATGCAATTAAAAAAAAAAATTCATCCCATTTGAACTTGTATATGCAAAATTATGGATTTTAGAAGTTTAAATTACAAAAATTATGAATAGTAAAACTGATGCTGACTTATAAGAAAAACACAAAAATAAATTGAATTTTTTAATTTTGGATTGAATTGGACCATAGGTCCAAATACATACTAAATGCCGACCTACATGCCTGTGAGTAAAGCATGTATGTATATATATATATATATGTGTATGTACATGTGTGTGTTAAGATATGCAGTTTATAACTCTTATTTGATAAAAATAAATAAAAACACTTCAAAATTTCGAACTTGAGCTCCTATTTAAGACATCTCCCCTCACACCCACTCAGCCCTATTGGGTTGTAAAGCATGCATATATAGCCAGTTGTTTTTTAAATATAAATGGAGAGAAACTATATAAAAGTTTAGCACATCAAAGGAAAAGACACATTATATAAAGAAATTTAGAAACCAGACAATAAAGGTTAAAAAAAAAAAAAAACTAGGAATCTAATCAAAGGACCAAGATTTGGGATACATAAAGTAACTTGCTTAAGCTCCAAGTTTCTTTTTTTATTTTTTATTTTTTTTGAGACTTAAGCTCCAAGTTTTGATTTCAATAATTTGCACTATTTCAGCATTTATCTTGATCATTAATGACTTGGACTTTGAGACACTCATGCTGGTAGTTGGAATAGGACGTTACAATAGTTCTCTTCATTTTTTCTATTATATATATATATATATATATATATTTTAGAGTAATAATTCTGTCTTGGCAGTTTTGCTAGTCAGTCCAATTACCTTACAGATTTTTAATCTTAGGCCTGTATGTATACATCAATCGTTTTCGCGTCTACAAGCAAACAGTTGGCAGCCACAATTTTCCATGTAAATTCCGGAACGTAACTGTCTTTGCCTTAATTTGTTTATTAAAAAAAAAAAAAAACTGTCTTTGTCTCAATTAAATTTATGAAGTAACTGACGTGATAATACAGATTAAAGGGGTTTCCTATTGACCAAGGAAAAAGAATAAAAACCATGATTATGTATCGTGCGCAGCAAGTAAATAAATAAATTAATCTTGTCTAGATTCCGAGAGAAAACTAACTCAATTATTGTTTCAATAATAAATCAACAGACAGAGCATAGCCGAGTCATCAATCTAAACCGAAAACAGAATACGTTTGCCCTGGTCTATACAAGTAGAAATTAAAAATATATATGTACATATGTAAATATATATCTAGAAAAAAATGCTTTTTTTTTTCTTTGATAGAAAAATGACTTTTTGACTACCCATGTACCACACACCTGTATGTATCTAGGATAAACTATATGGCGCAGAAATTACTATATATTGATGGTATTACGATAGTTCTTGTCCCGCCATTAGTATTGCATAAATTAATTTCAGTTTGTCGTAAAAGATGAGGCAAATTATTTAAATTTTATACGATCCAGTAACTTTAAGAGATGGGATTGCGAAAGACTTTAAGTTAAGTTTGTGTTTGGTTCACTGATTGGAGATAAAAATTTTAAATTAGAATTAAATAATTTTTTAAAAATTAATTATAATTTTTATTAATTTTTTAAAAAAAAAAGAAATAAAAAAAATATAATTTAGTTAAATAAAAATTAAATATATTTATGACTGAGGACTGAGGACTGATTCAAAAGTGTTGATTACGCAACGTGTGGTGCATAGCTACTATTCCAATGGGAATATTCACTTTGACTTTACTTGTATTTATTTTCCCGAGGTTTTTCAAAGGAAAACGAAAATGATTAATTTCTTTTTTGATTCTTGAATTATTGGTACAATCGTATTTTAATTTCTGAATTTTAAAATGTCAAAAAAAAATTTTTTTTTTTGGAGCTATATTAGTTTGTTCCAGAATTGTCGTGTGGTCCAAAGTATCGTTAAAAAAGAAGGGCATATAGTTATCACATAAACATCATAAGTACTTAAATTAAAATTTTTTCTGTTATTTTCGCGTTTTAGAATCTTTTGTTAATTTTGGATTTCTATTTTTGAAGCTGTAAATCCTAACATACGTGATCTTAGCATAGCGTCTACTTTTTTTTAATAGTGTTTTGGTCCAAGGATTATAATTGTAAGACAAATTGATAATTTGAGAGTAATGAAATTTAGATATTTAAATATCCGCTTGAATCATCGATAAATACTCCCATATAGTGGGAACACTCGGAACCTTCCCACATAAACAGGAAAGAGAGACACATCAACAGGCCATCCAGGAAATTTCTCACACCGTTGATTACGCAACATCGTACGTCATGATATTACTAGGTGTTTTCCAATAAGAATATTCCCCCTAAATAACGCTTGTGAGAAGAACATTATCCCATTCACCCATTCTACGCCAAATATATAGTTCACTTGACTACATATAGTCAAGCTCAATTTACATATATATATATATATATATATCTTCTATTCTCTGTGTGTGTGTATATATATATATCGATATAAATTCTCTGTATAGCCTGGAAAATACGAACAAAGCAATCCCCAACCAGCTAGCTAGGTAATCGCCAGTTAATTAGAATATGTAGTAGTATCAGTTTAGGAAGCCATAGCCCAAGTACCATTGTGATCCTTGGAAATTCAATAGTAGTATTCTTATGATGCATGAATACAACCACCTCCTAGTCAAGCAATGCAACCTTCACCTGAAGCCGCCTGGATGCCTCCGGTCTCTGTTGATTGCCATGAAATTGATCTCTCCGGCACTACTGGACCGCCGCCAGGTGCACGAGCCGGTACCGGTCCCTCAGCCATACCCCACCATGAACCTTCCGAGGTCGGCTTCGAGTCTCAGGCTGGGTCAGTTGATGTCTCCTCCTCCTACCCCACCCTAACTAGCCCACACCCACATTTCCCCTCTCCATTAGTAGTCTCCCACCTTTCAAATTCACCTCCACCACTACAGGTTTACATTACTAGTACCAGTCCACATATCAAAGCTAAACGCCACTACTTTAAGAGACCATCGTTTATAGCTCACAGATTCATCGAACACCAGCACGTGTGTCATAATTCAATTGCAAGCTCAGAAAATGCTCGAAACGACGCAAAAGATGGAGACGAGAGTAATTCCATCATACAAGTTCTGCGAGAGGAGCAACTCGGGAGAAACATCTTTCTCCTCTGCATCCCGATCGCCTCCGGCTTCGTAACGTACTACAACCCAACCGCCATACGCCTTCACGGTCGTTTGGTTATGCTGGTTGTGACTATCGGAGCCACCAGTATCTGGATCGGGCTACTCCTGCGCAAGGTGTGGCCCAGAGTGGCCACTGCCCTGGAACTTCTTGGAGTTGGGCTTATGCTGGTTGCCCTTTTCGGATACCTCGCTTTGCATCTTCCTGGAAACTTTTTGTGGCTGCCCGTGCTATGTCTGGTTCTCTCTCTAGTACCTCTCGGAGTCGCCTTCTTTCGCCGAGAGAAGCCACCTGAAATCGAAGCAGACGTCCCTGCAGCTTTCGGTCTCGCATAGCTTGCGGAAATTGCTCCTCTTATGGACTTATAGCTAGTGCCACTAGGCCTAGCAATTTCTCTAGTCCCTCTGTAACTTATACCTTTCAGCCTATGTAAGTGGTTTGTTGAAGTCTGGATTTATGATCTTGTTGAAGTCTGGCCTATGGTCGAGGTCATCTTCACACTTTTTTTTTTTTTTTTTTTTAAGGTGTGTCTTGTTATATGTACAATATATGTATGTTTCGGTTCACCTGTACGCTTTGATATTAAATAAATTGAAGGTGAAAGTTATGTAGTTGATACATTTTGCAAGAACTATCCAAGGTTAGCTTTCCATTAGTACTAGCAAGCTAGTTTTGCTCCGTCGAGATACTTTCAAAAACTTTTGGTAAGTCGGGTGCATTGTATTTATCTAAAAATAATAAAATGTTTGGTAACATATATACATTGGATAATTTAGTATGAAATTAAAAATTGACATCCTATAGTAATTATGACATCTAACAAAAAAAAAAACTATGTATTGGATCGTATAACACAATTTAAGTACCCGAAAGACCATTATTTGAATAAACATATCAAATGCTTTACAAATATCAAAGACTGATACCAGGGTTGAAGTTTGGGAACACATCCGGAACAGGAGTTAGGGGTCTAGGGGCGGAGACTTGGTTGGGATTGGGGTCGGTGTTAGATTTCGACATAGAGTTACTGTCAAGATCTAAGAATAGGGTTGGGATTAGAGTAAAGAGCCAATTTAGGATTCGAGACTGGTAACAATATTGAGATCTGGGACAGGGGTTAGGTTCGGGGTTAGAAATTGGGCAGCGGGTTGTGATTTGAGAAAGGACAAGGGTTGGAGGTGCCTTGGTCGAGATAAAAGGATCAAGGTCAAGATCAAAACCAGGATACCAAATATGAGTTAGGATTGAGATACGGGATCAGGTTAAGTTCTAGGACTAAGATAGAAATCAGGATTTGAGGAGCGGAACCAAGATTGAGATCTGAGGCAAGAGTTTGGTTTCAAAACTGAATAGCGGTTAGACTTTAGGACTAAGATCAGGACTTGGAACCCTTGTCTAGGATCAAGTACCGGGGATCGGGTTCGAGATTTGGGACAAAGACAAGACTCAAGATCTAGAACCCATAATCGAGGTTAGGATTAGGGACTATGACCGAAGTTGGGATTCGGTATAAAGGCCGAGTTTAGAATTTAGGACCGAAGTCCGTTTTTGGGGATCGGGCTCAGTAGGTTGGGGTTCCCTGGACTCAGATCCCAACCTTGACCAATCTCGAATCACGAACTACTCCCAAACTCCCACCCCCATCCTGTAAATTGGCCCTGATATCGAAACCCGACTTTGGTTCCTGAACCACCCTGTCCCTAGCCATAGCCCAATAATCTGACTTGGTCCAGGTTCTAGTTCCAAACCCAGGTCCCAGCGCTAACCGCGATGCTTAACTCAAGCATGAAAACGTACTGTTTTGAATAGGGTAATTTCTACCGTTATCAGCTGTAAAATGTTATTGGCTTCATGGTCTGGTTTGATAGATGGCATTTTTGTTTTCCAAGACTAAACATCATAAAAACGGAACATCTCAAAAACCAAGAATAACATGGACTAACGACGACAAATTGAAATCAGAAAACGAAAGAAGGAGTTCACTAACACCAAAATTATAGAGTTACATAGCTCAAATATCTACGAAGTTTAAAGTAGTAAGTAGGAGCGATCATGACAACTAATAAGGTTGTATTATACAGATAATCACTAGGATCTAATTACTTCGTTTACAACACACACATGACGTATACAAAAACATATAGACACACGTATATAACATTTAAAACAAAGCCGCTCCCAATTTGAAAATCAGCAAGGGTACCATGAGCCAAGCCAAAATTGCAACTCCTACGGTCATCGACACCACGGCCAACAAGAGGCAACACCGGGCCAGTCTTCGGTATCTTTCGCGTAAAGAGATTGTTATGAAAGAACCGAAGAAGGCGAAGTTGAGGGACAGGATAAAAGCGTGGAACAAAGAAGGAGAGTTCTTAAATACGACGGTCGGAACTGGATTCCCGTCTATCTTCTGGTAGGGCAACTGGACAAGTCCCAATACTGTTACCACTGATGCCCATAATATCAGCTTCTCTACGTGGCCGGTTTTTTCTTTGTACGGATTATTCCCATACATCTCTGAGGGCTTAGAACCAAACATGTCCCTTCATTGAGTTTGTTGTCCTCTCTGGTTCATTAGCTTTGTAAACCATATAAATTTTAATGCTTTTAATTAGCTAATTTTTTTGTTTGACATTTTTGTTTTTTTAAAATTTGGTCCACGTGATGACTTTTCTGTTATTCTTATCATATAAATGATGTATATCAAGTGGGTGACATATCGTTTTATTTATTTATTTATTTATTTATTTTGTTTTAATAAAAGTTATAAAAGAATTTGACATGTATTGGTAATTTATAATTCCAACTTCCAAGCATATATATGGTCCGTTTGGAGCTCAAACTCAAATTTATGATTTAAACTTAAATTTTTGTCTTTTTTTGAAAAAGTTTTT
This sequence comes from Ficus microcarpa, assembly GCA_025413485.1. Taxonomy (NCBI): domain Eukaryota; kingdom Viridiplantae; phylum Streptophyta; class Magnoliopsida; order Rosales; family Moraceae; genus Ficus; species Ficus microcarpa. The sequence goes on along the minus strand of CM046385.1, from coordinate 6,671,473 downwards.
TGTCTTTTTTAAAAAAAATTTTGTCTTTTCTAAATAGTCAACAAAAGTTATTATTCAAACTTAAAAATTTCAACTCAAACTCATTCACCAAACGGGCCCATAGTTTACATATGTGCGTCTGCTACATGAACTTGACCATTCTTCTGATGATCGACCAAACAATTACAATACATGATACTAGTCCCATTTTTGACTCGTAAAGTATTTACATTTTACTCTATATATTATCTACTTTCATTCTATCTCGCTCAGACTTTTGGTTTGAAATCTAAAATTGTTTTTATTTATGTTATTAAATGAGAGTCATAAACTTTATATCAAAGAATAATAATAGCAACAATAATTGTACTTCCAGAATAATTCAGGGTTTGTTTGGTTGGTTAGTTTGAGTTGAAATATTTTAGTTGTAATAGTAAATTTTTTTGAATTTTCAGAAAAGACAAAAAACTTTTTGGGAAAAAGACAAAAACTTTTTGAGAAAAAGACAAAAAAAGTACAGTTTGAGTTGAAATGAAATTGCCAACCAAACGCACCCTCAATCTTAGAATTATAGCATGAGGACGCTTACTACCACGCATGGGCTGTAAGGCATTCAAAGTCACGTGCTTAAGCTCCAAGTCTTTGGATTCAGAAAATTATCTTAAACGACTTGGACTTTTGGACATTGATGCTTAAAGATTGAATAGGACCTTAGATTATTTGTCTTATATATATATATATATATATATACATATTTCAATATTGTCTATAATTTTCTCTGGGCAGCTTGCCAGATAGTTCAACTACCTTACAGAATAATTTTTATATTATATAGGCCATTTATCTATCGTTTTCACGTCTACAAAGCAAAGAGTCGGCAGGGAAATTTACTATGTGAAATTTCTAACATTTTCAATTTACTCGGCTATCTTCTAGAACGGGCTGTTATAACCTTTTCCTTACAGGAGAGAAACGACTAGCTCCATGTGCAGTAGAAAGACAAAGATTCCCTTCTAGAAGGAAATAATTAATATTCTCATACTGTACTTCACTACCAAAAGTCGAATAGAAATAATGATGCCAACAAAAAACAAAAAACAAAAAGGACACGGAAGTCGGTATAGATTGCTGATTCCCTTCTATTTAAAAAAAAAAAATTTGTAAGAACCGAGTTGAATAACTAATTGTACTAGTGTACGTAGCAGCCCTGAATCCAAACAGATCATAACCATCAGTATGCCCGGTACTAACTGGTTCATTAGGCTCCGGTCTAAAACAAAACTAGGAACTAGCCTCTTCAACAAACCACCTGATCATCATGATCGTGATCATGATTGTAACGCAGAATCATCTTCTCAAGCTGTCCAGATCAACATCACTCCAGTAACACTTGGCGTTTGTGACTCCGGTTATACCGACAGATCTACGGTTGCAGATCACTCAACCTCAACTCACACTGAACCTTCCCTGCAGGTCACCGTCCAATCTGAGAACGGGTCTTCTGATGTCCCCTCCTCCTTATCCGCCACAGTATCTTCCTCGCAACCGCCACACAAAACGAAGAGCTGGTTAAAGACGATAAAATCAAACATTAAAAACATTGGTCACAGAATATCCTCAAAACATCTTATAACTCCTATCCCAACAATCCCTCAAAGTTCCCAGCAGGCGATCAATAGTATTAATGATCCTGATGATCATCCTATCGTACAGGTTTTCCGCGAAGAGCAGCTCGGAAGGAACATATTTGTCTTGGCCATCCCCATTACCACGGGCTTCATGGCGTATAACAACCCCGCGTCCATGTCTTTGGTGGGGGGCTTGGCGGCGGCGGCTCTCTCTGTTGGATCGGCGGCAATATGGAACGGCATTTTGTTGAGGAAGGCATGCCCTAAGGCTTCCAATGCGTCGGAGTTGCTGGGGGTGGCCCTCATGCTGGTAGCCTTTTTCGGCTACCTTTGTTCTCATCTGCCGGAGGGCTATCTCTGGCTGCCGGTGCTGTGTTTGGTTGCATGCCTGGTGCCGCTCTGCATCGCCTTCTGTGGTTGCAAAGAGAATGCTCGTGAAAATCATGGAGAAAATGATCTTGTTCCTGCTGCGTTACCTGTGTGATGATTTGAGGTTGTCTCTATAAACTGAATTAAGGGAATGTAACTAGTTATATTTGTTGGTCATATTCTTGTATATATTTTGTTTTTGAACTAGAAAAAATATACATAAACTCTACAGTTTGTGGTTGAATCATGCAAAGATTTATTGCTAGACTATATTTATTTTGAGGGGTGTTTCAGTAAATAATTTGGTTCAAATCAGTAAACTGATTTCATGAAAAAAGTAACAGAAAGGACCACATCCACTAGAACAGAATCCGGATTCGACGACGGTTAAAAACCGTCGTGTTAATACTTATACGACGGTTTTTAAACCGTCGTGGAATCCACAGTCGTGGTATGTTTTTGGATTCGACGACGGTCTTTTGACCGTCGTGGTATCATACGTACCACGACGGTCTTTGACCGTTGTGGTAGCCATAGATACCACGACGGGCATTTTGCCCGTCGTGATAGAAAAGAGGTACCACGACGGGCAGTTACCGTCGTGGTACTTCACGTACCACGACGGGCAAATGCCCGTCGTGGTACTCCACGGTACCACGACGGGCATTTGCCCGTCGTGGTACTCCAAGGTACCACGACGGTCAAATGCCCGTCGTGGTACCTTGGAGTACCACGACGGGCAAATGCCCATCGTGGTACCTTGGTTTTTAAAAAAAAAAAAAAATTAGCGATTCCGATCATATGTTTTTTTAAAAATACGACAATCTACATTTTGTTCAATTCATATGCATATAATACAAAAATCATATGGTTTAATATTGTATGTGCCGCATTACAAATTGAGTCCACTCAATCCTAACCATCTTCATTTCATCATCGGTATAAAAATCCTTCGTCTGAAGAACAGATATTCCATCAATAGTGAGGGTTATTTCTCGCATGAAAGCTAACACGAAATAACCGCACTCTACATGTCCTTCCTGTATTGGACATCGAGCAGTCTCAATCAAAGTCTCCCAGTTCCGTCGCTGTCTTACTCCTCCTCCCACCATCAACTTCCAATCATTAAGTGCCCTAACAATTTCACAACAATATATTACAACGACAATTATTCTATTCATAGAATCAGATATATGAACATAAAAAAAATACTTACGTCATAACGAGGTCTTTAAAATCATCACCCGGTCCGTTCCCGAGCGGATTAAAATATAGGACCGAGTCATCCCATGGATCAATAACTGCCAAGATCCAATGTTGGCCGCTGTTATATGGCATGATAAATAGCTTTCCCTGTGGAGCGTCTCTTAAGATCCGTATAATGCAATCGGCCCTCTCTCGAACGTAGGCGGCGCGATCGGTAACGCGTTGAACTGGTGAGACGAGGACTGGAGAAATAAACTCAAACCGTTGGCCCATTCCTGCCCTTGCACAACATTCCGTTAAGTATCTGCAAAATAGTTAGGCTGACTTGTTACACAAATTATGTACATAAAATTATGAAGGCTCGATAATGAAATAGTTTAAAGAAAAATGTATTACCTGATGTAAACCATTATGCTATTTGCACTGATCTCTTTAAATGTTAAGAAATGGTAGACATCTTCAAACCCAATATATATGGGCATTTCATCGCCATTTGCGATCTGTTCTTCGTTGAAGATTATTTGTGTACCATCATGCATGGAATTCTGTGCGTAATATGCCAACGGTTTCAATTCCTGGAGCATGTAAGTAAAGTCAAACGAAGGCATTTGTCCTTGTGCCGGGTGTTGTTGTACCTCCGGTTGTGATTGTATTTTCTTCTTCCCCGCTCTCTTTTTGGTTCGTTTGCTCCCCTCGGGTTCTCGGACAGGAGCCTGACTGGGACCTTTGCTTGCCTGGCTCAAACTTGGTTCAATGCCGACTAAGTGTTTCGGCCATGCAACAAACCCACCGACAGCTTCTTCAATACATGTGGCGTCGTGCGTCGGAATTGGTAGGAGTGCACCTCTTAGTTTTGGAACTAAGATTGTCACTCGTACATTCTCCTCACCTAAAGGAATCCCATGGACTGTGTCCGTTGGAACACATTCCATGTATGCCCTGCCGTTTGCAACAAGAACAACTCCTCCGTTAATTAAATCAGGCGCAAATAGATGGTATTCCCTACTTGCGTTCGGCATGGTCTTCGGGTCCGACGCCGCAGGTCCTTTTTCATTCAAAGTACAACTAGCCCTGAAGCTGTTGTGTTGATCAACTGTCGGTGCGGTCGGCTCCTCTGCCATTGTCTCTCGGTTGATACCGTGCTTCGCACATAGTTCCTGCACGGTTCTTTCTAATGCGGCCAGCTGCCGTTTCATATCCAATACTTCAGCATTATCCGAGACACTTCTCACCGGGTTGAAGTATTGCGACTGCTTGACAAACTTCGATTGACCCCGAATCCGACCACGATGCTCGGCATTGCCTAATGCCTTGGTCAATATATCCTCTGTCCCAACAGATTCGAAGCTTCCTTGTGTCTGTTGTGAACTGATGTCGTCCTGTAACAATTACCGGGTATGTTATGACTTCGTAAACATAAACGAGTATGCAAGATCATTATATCAAAATCGGATTCGAATACTTACTATTTTTTCTGCAATATCTTTACATGATTCATGCTTGAAAGATCCATCGGGGTTGATGCGCATTTCCAGCCAATTCTCATACCGCTCTGGGTAAGTTCCCGTCTTCTCAAACTACAGTTTAATAATAACGTTAGTAAACATATAATATGGAAATCCACATAATAATTTACCATTTACAAATTAAAAGGAAAGTATTCACGTACATGTGCTTGGTCACGTTTCCGATATCCGTCTCGGCCTCCCGTTGATCCGTATTTGAGTTTCTTTCTTATCTCACTTCGTTGTTCGGATAATCTTCTGAATTCCGGGGACCGACGATAGGCAATGAAAGATTCCCAATCATCCTGGGTGATGGTGGGGTAATTGTGAATCACTTTTGCCGGCCGTTGCCAAACACATTCTTCATCAATATGATCCCTGACAAAAGCTTGGTAAAGATCATGTCTAAAATTTTTTGCAGACTCTCCACATGACTTTAAAGCTTGTTTTTTAAACGACGCATCTACAGTGAAAGAAGTTGCGATTTCCGTCCACACTCTTTCTTTATTTTGGGCTATATCGGCACTTCTAAAGTCGGATATCCAAATGGGTATATGCTCTCGAGCAAGCACTCCAATCCAACTCTGTAATGCATCTCCTCCCTTCCCCATTGGTTGCCCTTTCGAGTCGAACGAAACTTCCATTCGTTCTCCTTTTGTCCTAACTTGGTGGACTCTCCTCATAAGGGTTGATCTTCGTTTTCCTTCTTCATCGGGATTGAAGCTAGGTGAGTTGGTTCGTCGTGGTTTTCCAATTTGAGTTTGAGTTGAGTGTTCCTGCTTGTTCTCTTGCGACATTTTGACCCAATCTACAATAACTCCGGACCCAAATACATAACGAAACAAAAATTTTGGTCAATAAAGCATATCTAAGTCACATCATCAACGACGATTGCCGGAAAATAATAAATGCATATCTTAATCCAATCAATTTACTTCAAAGTAAAACGGTTTCAAACTCAAATAAGCATACCATCGACTATGTCAAACGCTAACAATAAGTCACAAATCGACACTTTACGGGATAATTGTTGAATCCATGCCTTACCCTAGCCCTTTAATTTCAAGCTACAATTACGTCTAACTCCTAAAACCAATAACGCTAACATGGCATCTACAAAATTTGTAAATCTTGCGTTAACATTTTATCCGGAAAATTGCCCAATCCGTATATTATCGATCGAAATTAAAGCACTCAAACTCACGGAATAAAACCAACCCACACGAACCTAGGGTCGGTGTTTCGCCATTAAACTCACGGAATTCAACAATTCATGCAAATTTCGGCCACCATTTGTCACATTTCACAACATACCGAAACCAAGCCACTCAAATAGGAATTTGGTCGAGCATGTAGTGGGCGTATTTTGAACATGCAAGGGACACGTTTTTTCCGTTTCACCTATGACCCAAATAATGTTTCACAATTACAAGCATCAATCAACAATCACCGTGTCCTTAAAATAAAGTTTACTATTGTCTTAGCAAAGTTCTATCAACCGTTTAATGAAATTTCGGAAATATAAACTAACCCGTTTAGTGTGGGTATGGGCGGGTAAATTGGCGCCGGCGAGCAAGTTTGGGGGTCGGCCTTGGCGACGGCGTCGGTGTGAGCGTGTGGAGGTCGGCGAAATGGTAACAAAATTCGTAGAAAATGGAGGAGGATGGACGGCAATGAGAGATATTGGATGATTCAAGATCTTGAAGACAGAGAGATAATGGAGGATGAAAGGCAAAAAGTTAGAGAGAAATAGAGGGAGTTGCCGAAAAATGAGAGAGAAAGTGGAGTGAATGGTGAGTTTGTTTTGCTCTTATGCATAGAGGATGATAATTTCGGCCACTTGCACAAAGGCACGCTTCCCGGGTAATTTTTAAACTTTCGCGGCACGGATACCACGACGGTTTTGGTACAAAACCGTCGTGGTATTGTATCTACCACGACGGTATTTGACCGTCGTGGTATCCTCGGATACCACGACGGTCAAATACCGTCGTGGTACACGAGGGTACCACGACGGGCTTTTGACTGTCGTGGTACCCGAGGCTACAACGACGGTCATTTGACCGTCGTGGTACCCGAGGGTACCACGACCGTCGTGGTATCTTACTATTCAAAATACGACGACGGTTTTTGTGATAGACCGTCGTCGTATTTTGGAATTAAAACGTTTTGAACCGACGTCGTATTTTGGAATTAAAACGTTTTGAAACTACATGTTTATCAACTATATATGTATATAATCGCACAGTCGGCCACACACATGTGTTATATATGCATTAATCCGCCCATACTCTCTTTGTGATCTTATATTCGTTTAGACTATATATATGGCATTATAATGTGCACATATGAAACGATGTATATTGTAATAATACTTCTTATAAATTATCTCCTTGTGATCTTGTATTCGATAAAGCTATGCATTAATTTTTTTTTTTCTGGACTTCTCAACACGTGTCCATTCAACATCTAAACGAAGCAAGTGTGACGAATCATCGTCCAAATCATCAACCTCATCCACCAATGGCAAACCCGCCGTGATAGATGGAATGTCCGTGGAATCTTCGACATCTTCGTGGCCATCCCGGATTAATTTTGGCTTCATTGGCACAACTAATGATAAGTCGGAATTGTCGGGATCCGTTGTGTAAAAGACTTGTACTGCTTGCGACGCCAGAATGAAAGGATCATTTTTGTATCCCATACGCCTAAAGTCAACCACTGTCACGCCGTCCTTATCGATCTTAACGCAATTGTTGTCTGCCCACTTGCATTTAAAGAGTGCTATCCGCAAGCCGGAATAATCAAGCTCCCAGATATCTTCAATGAACCCAAAGTAGTTCATGGAGCCGTATACCGGGTTCTTGTCCTTTGCGGATGAAATATGCATAGACTCAGCACGAAGGCTCACACCACTATTTTGGACTGGATGTTTCTCATCTCTTTCGCGAGTGTAAAAGGTGTAGCCATTTACAGAGTACGATGTATATGTTGTGACAATCGAAGACGGACCTCTTGCAAGCTTCATTAAGTCTTGGGAAACACCAGGCTTCATATGCAAATGTCGGCTTATCCACTCCCTGAAAGTCCGGTTGTGCTCATCTTGAATCCACTTCTCACTTCTTGTTTTCCTTGGATGCGCGCATCTTAATCCCGTCATATGAGCCTCAACGAACGACTCCACTTCCTTAGCATTGTGCAGAACATACAGACAAGCTTTTTCCCATTCATCTTGCTTTACTGGCGAATGAACGGCGACGGATAGTCCTCTCGACGTAAATGGCCCGCTCGTTGGCAACCCTATTGGCTCCGCATTAAGACAAATACTCAGAACAAAATTCAACTGACTCCTCGGCTATGTAGTTTTCCACGATGCATCCCTCCGGCCTATTTCGGTTCTTCACGTAACCCTTTAAACCTTCATGTACCTTTCGAAAGGTACATCCACCTCAAATGGACCGGTCCACATAGCTTAACTTCACGAACTAGTGTACCGGGGGTGGATCATTATATCAAAAAAGGCTGGTGGGAAAAAACTTCTCAAGCATGCACAAAGTCATCACCAATTCCGATTGTAGCGAATCTAGCATAAGTGGATCGATTACCTTGGAGCAAATTGAATTGAAGAACGAGCATAACTTCGTAATTGCATATCTCACATCTTTCGTTAAAAACTCCCCGCAATGCAAGCGGCAATAATTGTTGCATCAAGATATGACAATCGTGAGTTTTCATTCCAATGAGCCTTAAATCCTTCATCGACACCAACCTTTTGAAGTTAGAAGAGTACCCACTTGGCACTTTCACGGACGCAAGCCATTCACAAAGCTTCCTCTTTTCTTGTTTGGATAATGTGTGCTTTGCCGGAGGTAAGTATGTGCCAGTCGATCTTTTGTCGGGGTGCAAATTGATCTAATCTTCATCTCTTGAAGATCTAACCGGCTTTTTTCACCATCTTTAGTCTTGTCTGGGATGTCAAGCAACGTGCCCACAATCGATTCACAAACGTTTTCTCAATATGCATAACATCAAGGCAATGACGAACGTAAAGTGACTTCCAATATGGAAGTTCATAGAAGATTGACTTCTTTTCCACGACGGTCCATCGACAACAGGAGCCTTACGTTTTCTCTTCCCAAAACTACGTTCATGTCTTTAACCATCTCAAATACGGCTTCGCCAGACAAAATCCGAGGAGCGGATCTTTCTTCGGTATTACCATCAAAAGCCTTCTTTTGTTTGCGGTATCGATGATTTGATGGCAAGAATCTCCTGTGACCAAGGTAAACGGTTTTCTTACCATTCTTCAACCGAATAGAGGATGTTTCCTTCATACAGACTGGACATCCTACAGAACTCCTCACGGGATAACCAGAAAGGTTGCCAAGTGCAGGAAAGTCATTAATTGTCCAAATCAACATTGCACGTAGATTGAACGTATCTTGACGGTAAGAATCTCTAACTTGTAAACCATCTTCCTACAAGCTTTTTAGGTCATCGATTAATGGTGCCAAGTACACGTCAATATCATTCCCCGGTTGTTGAGGGCCGGAGATCAATAATGTCAACATCAAGAACTTCCGCTTCATGCACAATTCCGGAGGGAGATTGTAGTTGACAAGTACGACTGGCCAGGTACTATGCCGACTACTCATGTTACTGTGTGGGTTCATTCCGTCCGTCGACAAACCGAGACGTAAATTCCTTGGCTCTGAGCTAAAATCTGGATGATTGTCGTCAAAGGTCTTCCATTGTGGTGAGTCGGCCGGATGCCTAAGTTTGCCATCGTCAACGCGTTGATCATGATGCCAGGTCAAATTCTTAGCATGCTCGGCATTACGGAATAAACGACGCAAACGTGGAGCCGGTGGAATGTACCATAACACCTTAACCGGCACTCCTTTTCTACCATTAGAAGGCATCTTGCCATTCTTCCATCTTGACTCCTTACAAACCGGACATTCATCTAAATCTTCATATTCTTTCCGGTAAAGGACACAATCATTTGGACAAGCATGTATCTTTTCATATTCCATTCCCAAAGTGCTCAACGTCTTCTTTGCCTCGTACATACTAGGTGGCACCTTGTTATCCTCCGGTAAAACATATTTTAGAAATTCTAAAAGAGTTGTGAAACTAGAATTCGTCCACCCTCCCGACGCTTTCATATTCCATAATTTAACTAATGCCCCTAATTTTGTATATTTTGTACACCCGACATACAAAGGCGTCTCCGCATCATTAATCATTGCCTCAAATAACTCCGGTCGATGCACAAAGTTTTCTTCCAAATCATTAATCATATTGAACATATTATCACCAACGTCTTCCTCCACAATAGGCTCTTTACCTTTAGACTTCGTCGATGTATATTTAATACCGAAAAAATCTTCACCATGTAAATACCATGTTTGATAAGAACAAATAATCCCATAAGCGCGCAAATGCCCTCTAACATTATCAATGGAATGAGATCTATGATTACCACAAAGTTGACACGGACACGGAATCTTATCATCTTGTATGTGAGCTTTGGCAAATGACAAAAATTCTTCAACACCATCTACATATGCTTTGGACAATCTATCAAACCACATCCATTTCCGATCCATGATTTGCAAATCCTATAATCCAAAAATTAAAATACTTATAACCCGCCCATTAATTAATCAACAATAAAAAATCAATACAACCTAACAAAACCGTCTAAAACTACAATGAAACATGCATGCACCTTGTGGATTTATATAAAACATACATATAAATTGATCCCACACATAAAGAATAACAAGAAGACGTTAATTAATCAGTGATCACTTACCTTTGGTGATGTCCTACGGTGTATATTGACTGAAATCGGAGGAATCTGAACTTGGTTTTCGGATAGGAAGACTGGTTTGTTGCTGTGAAAAAATTTAGGACGGCAAGCACTCGGCGTTTAGAAATTTTGGTGACGATTCCACGACGGTTTTACGGAAACCGTCGTGTAATATTCGAGATTCCACGACGGTTTTCCGGATTCAGTCGTGGAATCTCAGTATACCACGACGGTTTTTGAGCCGCATTTTTTACCGTCGTGGAATCCGGAATCCGAGGAAGAGATACCACGACGGTCAACGAAGACCGTCGTGGTATCTCGGAGATACCACGACGGTCAAAGAAGACCGTCGTGGTATCTCCGAGATACCACGACGGTCAAATAAGACCGTCGTGGTATCTTGAGATACCACGGCGGTCTTCGTGTGCTTTTCGGCTCCGTGTTTTTTCCGAAATTACGACGACGGTTTTTTTTAAAACGGTCGTCGAATATCAGTCGTGGTATCCACATTTTCTACTAGTGTCATATTTAAGCATTCAAGTTATTTCAGCTTAAAAATAAAAAAGAACAGAAAATGTTAGAAACATAATAATTTGAGGATCAATGGAACAATTTACTCTTTAAAATTAGTACTCTGCAACGTTCACTTTAACAACACAAATTGTAAGCAAAATAGGTTCCAAAAAAGTTAAAAGTTAAATTTTCTTTGTCTTTATGATTATTTTTTTGACTCACAAAGTGGTATCATATTTGGATATTAGAAAATATTGTCAAATTACAAATATTAATTGTTGCGAATCTGTTATTCGTTTAATTATTATTATTTTTTTTTTAAAATAATTTCTTAAAGGTGTTGACCTCAAATGTTTAGGTTAAATGAGTGCCATCATATTTAAAGCAAAATAAAAAGAATATTAGTGCAGTTGTAATTGACCACTAAATGTACATAAATATATATATTTGAGTGTCCAAATTAACGTAAGAAACAAAAGCGTTAACTTACCTCAAGGAGTTGCGAACTATTAACCTCAAAATTCCCCCATCTTATTAGTGTCAAATACGTGATAATGATTAATGTCCCATGCATATATGCTCTGTCGGTCGTTAAGCCAATAAAATCCTTCTAATTTATTAAATCCGAGGTTCTTTAGCTTAATAGAAACCATGATCTTGAACAAGCTTTCCTAGCATTAATTCAGTGTCACCATAAAAATACATATAGTTAATTATCGTATCTTGTAGTTTTCAACATTCTATTTCAATTCTCTTGATCTCCTGCTTTCTCTCTACATCCATTGGCAGGCCGTTGCGGGACTGACTCCAAGCAGAGCAAAACACCGCTTTTGATAAATGTCGGAGAAAAAGATGAGAAATTGAAGGGTCTCTTTGGTGAATGAGTTTGAGTTGAAAATTTTAAGTTTGAATTTAAAATTTTTGTTCACTTTTCAGAAAAGACGAAAACTTTTTTCAAAAAAGACAAAAACTTTTTCGGAAAAAAATAAAAACTGAGATGAAAAAGTACAGTTTAAACTCGTGAGCCAAACGGAACCGAAGAGAACATAGCTCAAGATATGTCCTATGAAATCGATATAGTTCTATGGAGACTGGAAATGGCCCAGCTACTAATATTTGTGAAGTACTGTTTTGAGATACCAGACAGTTGGCATGCAGTCTATCTAGACACCCCTCTTTCCGTTGTTAGGGCATTGAGGCGATTTTTGACAAGACTTGGGGACTATTTTGAGCATTAATTTCAGACGGAATTTTCAAATTGTTTTTTTCCTCCCCTCAAAAAATACATTGATTTTACTATTTACATATTCAAATATCTATTTTTCACTTTAAAAAAACTAAATTTAAAAGTTCATCACTTTCTTATTTCATGTCAAAATGAGATTATTTTTTTAAAAGAAATTCCATAAAATGATGAGAGAAATGAAATTATATTCATATTGCTATTTTTTTCAAATACATTTCAAGTTTTACAACTTTTGACTTCAAACAGTTCATTTTTCAACTAAACACATAGGGTGTTTGGTGGAGTAGTTTGAGTTGAGATTTTTAAGTTTTAATAGTAAATTTTTTTGAATTTTCAGAAAAGACAAAAAAACTTTTTGGGAAAAAGACAAAAACTTTTTGGGAAAAAGACAAAAAACAGTTTGAGTTGAGTGGTTTGAATTGGTGTGTCAAAGAGGCCTACACATTTCCAAAACTCAATTTATTTCCAATCAAAACATTTCAAAAATCCCAACTCCAGTTGTTTAAAACTCAACTTAGCCTTACAAAGCTCTAAGTTGTCTAAAATATTAGACTTCTATTACTAAGTTATTTTTAAAACGTATTTTAATAACTCTATAAAATAGAGTTATTTTACCACTTTTAAGCTTATATTTTTGTTATAATTTTAGTATTTCTTTTATTTTTTTCCTTAAATTGTTTATGTTAATTGTGTTAATATGGTTAAAAATGACAATTTAAGGGGTGTTTTGTAAAGTAGTTTGAGTTGAGATTTTTAAGTTGAGATTTTTAAGTTTCAATAGTAAATTTTTTTGAATTTTCAGAAAAAACAAAAAACTTTTTGGGAAAAAGACAAAAATTTTTTGAGAAAAAGATAAAAAAAATTTTGAGATGAGTGTTTTGAGTTGGTTTGCCAGATACCCTGTTAGAGCTAAAATATGATTGAAGATTAAAAATTGCAAAAGGAAATTCTGAGAGAATTTTCCCCACTCGCAGACTCCTTCTCGTGTGCACACATGCATTTCTGGCCATTGGATCATTTCAGTAGTAGCTCCAGATTGTGAGTGCACGATACTCACCTAGCCAGGTGCGTCTGCTATTGCATGTCAGCGTATCTAGTGACATGCTGGATCTAGTGCTCATCACCTGTCCTCGTGGGCCCCCAAGCCTGACTGGTGTTAGGCTTGTTGCAGTCGAGAAAAAGACCCATTCATCTCATCTCATTTCAAAAGAAAAGAAATTAAAAAAAAGGTAGACAAGAAAGTTGGCAGCTCGCTTGAAAGCTTATAAAAAGAAGCCCTAGGCCCCATGCAAAGATGTCTTTCGGTTTGCGAATTTCTGGAGCCGAAAATCACACGAAGAAAAAAAGGAAAAAAAAAAAAAAGTTGTTATCCTATGTTTGAATGACATATCCAAATTCGAAAATTAGAAAATTTTTGAAAAAAAGTGTTTGTCTTAACTTTTTTTTATCATTCTCTCATTTTGAAAAAAAAAAAAAAAAAATCTCATTTTGAACTTAATTTGTACATAATTTTTTTTGGAAAAATTAAAGGAATCTTTTTAAAATCTTTTTACAATACATAATTTTTAACATCATTTTTTTCATTTCAAACAACTTTTTATTTTCAAGAAGAAAATTATTTATATATCCAAACACAATCTTATTCTCAAATTGAAAAGATTTTCCATTTAAAACAGGAAAATTTTCCCTTCGAAAGTGAACACTCCATCCAAATGGAGTCTTAGGGCCTGTTTGGTTCGCTAGTTTGAGTTGAAACATTTTAGTTGTAATAGTAAATTTTTTTGAATTTTTAGAATAGACAAAAACTTTTTGGGAAAAAGACAAAAACTTTTTGGGAAAAGACAAAAAAAGTTTGAGTTGAAACGGAGATGAACTTGCGAACCAAATGGGCACTTAGGCTTTAGATTTTAATTTTTTATTTTTATTCAAGTTTTAGGTTGAGTTTTCTACAAAATTAGGGAGAGATCATCTTGAATCATCAAGAGAAGAGGGAGAAGAAAATTTAGGACAAGGCTTTGGAGACTTGTGGCATCTCTAGATTGGGTTTTTCTTTCCTAATTTCTTATTTTTTTATTTTTATAATTTAAAAATGATTGAACCTCTACTACGTAGATTTCTATATTTATTAACGAAGTAATTTTCAATCGAAGAGCTGGTTAGAGACGATCAAATCAAACCTTAAAAAAATTAGTCGCAGAATGTCCTCAAAATATCTTGTAACTCCTATCCCAACAATCCCTCAACGTCCCCAGCAGGCGATCAATAGTATTAATGATCCTGACGATCATCCCATCATACAGGTTTTCCGCGAAGAGCAGCTCGGAAGGAACATATTTGTCTTGGCCATCCCCATTGCCACGGGCTTCATTGCGTATTACAACCCCGAGTCCATGCCTTTGGCGGGGCGCTTGGCGGCGGTGGCTCTCTCTGTTGGATCGGCGGCAATATGGAACGGCATTTTGTTGAGGAAGGCATGCCCTAAGGCTTCCAATGCGTCGGAGTTGCTGCGGGTGGCCCTCATGCTGGTAGCATTTTTCGGCTACCTTGGTTCTAATCTGCCGAAGGCCTATCTCTGGCTGCCGGTGCTGTGTTTTGTTGTGTGCCTCGTGCCGCTCTGCGTCGCCTTCTGTGGTTGCAAAGAGAATGCTCGTGCAAATCATGGAGAACATGATCTTGTTCCTGCTGCATTATGCCCTGTGTGATGTATTGTAGTTGTCTCTGTAAACTGAATTAAGGGAATGTACCTTTTTATATTTTTTGATCATATTCTTGTATATATTTTGTTTTTGAACAAGAAAAAATTTATATAAACTCTACAGTTTGTGGTTGAATCATGTATAGATTTATTGCTGGATTATATTTATTTTGATGGGTGTTTCAGTAACTTTGGTTCGAATCTAATGTTCAGTAACTGATTTCATGTAAAAAGTAACAGAAAGGACCACATTATTTTTGAAGCGTTAAGGTTATTTCAGCTAAAAAAAAAAAAGAAGAAGAACGGAAAATGTTAGAAACATAATAATCCGAGGATAAATGGAACAATTCTCTTGAAAATACTCTGCAGCGCTCACTTTAACAACACAAATTGCAAGCAGAATAGGTTCCCAAAACAAAGTTAAAAGTCCAATTTTCTTTGTCTTTGTGATTTATTGTTTGACTCACAAAGGGGTATTATATTTGGACAGTAGAAAAAATTGTCAAATTACAAATATTAATTGTTGCGAATCTGTTATTCGTTTATTTATTTATTTATTTTTTACTAATTTCTTAAAGGCGTTGACCTCAAATGTTTAGGTTAAATGAGTGCCTTCATAATTAAAGCAAAATAAAAAGAATATTAGTGCAGTTGTACTTGACCATTAAATATATATGTAAATATATATATATATATATATGAGTGTTCAAATTAACGTAAGAAACAAAAGCGTTGACTTCCCTCACACAGCTTGATTTTGTAAATATCCCAAGTTAATATCATAAACTTAATTTTTTTCGTTGCGAGGACCCATTGAATGTGCTTAATCAAGGAGTTGCGACCTGTTAAGCACAAAATTTCTCCATCTTAGTGTCAAATACGCGATAATGACCCGTATATGTAGCCTCTATATATCGATCTTTAAGACGACAAATTAAATCCCTCTAATAATAATCCGACTTTTTTGGCTTGGTAGAAACCATGATATTGAACAAGCTTTTCTAGCAATTTAGTGTCAACAGACTAGTATATAATTAATTTGTATCTTGTAGTTTTCAACATTCTATTTCAATTCTCTTGATCTCCTGCTAATTGTCTCCAGATCCTCAATAAACCACGCGTAGTTTTTTGCATAGCTAGGCCGTTGTGGGACTCACTCGAAGCAGAGCAAAACACAGCTTTTGATAATTGTCCGAGAAAAAGATGAGAAATTCAAGAGAATATAGCTCAAGATTTATATTTCCTGTGAAATTGACGGTTCTTGGGAAACTGGAAATGGGCCAGCTAGCAGACGGTGGGCATGCAGTCCATCTAGAGGACCCTATTCCTGTCAGTGGGGCATAGAGGCGATTTTTAACAAGACTTGGCCGTTTGGGCCATTAATTTCAGGTCTGAGTTTTCTATTTGTTTTTGTTTTTCTTCCAAAAATGAACCAACTTCCTTATTTATATCTCCAAATCTCTATTTCTTATTTTAAAAAAGTTTATATTTTAAAAGTTCATAACTTTTTTATTTCAAATCTAAATGAGATTTAAAAAAAAAAATTCGCACAGGATAACTAGAGAAACGAAATGAGATCCATATAGTTTTTCCTTTTTCCAAATATATTTCAAGTTTTTATATTTTTTAACTTTAAATAATTTATTTTTAACTAAATACGTATTTTCAAAACTCGACTCATTTTCAATGAAAATATTTTCAAAACTCCAACTCCCAAATGGGCCCTCAAACCTCAGTCGGTAGCTTCATTTCTGCTTCCTTTAGACGATGAATAGAAGTTCAAACAAATTTAAATTTCATTATAGCTGTCATACAGTGAGGATGCTTGTGATTTTTTATTGGATGTTTGGACTTCTGTATTGTTTGTTAATTTTGTTTCTCTAATGAGCTTTGTATTATTCAGCAAGTTGCATCTCGTTCGTTCTATTTTGAAAGAGTCAAATTCTGCGAAGTTCAACGTTATTATGAAAATACTCGACCATCTGTCCATAAGTCAACTCCAAAAATGGATTTGTTTAATTATTTTAAGTTTTCACAAGCAATCTGATGCGGTGTTTTACATTTAATAGTAAAAACCTATTTACAGGAAAAAAGCAGAATCAAATTTCGCTGGCAGGAACATTGATCAATTTATCATATTGATACAAAATATCATTTTAATTATGTCATTAATGATAAATTACAGACATTTTATATCACGTTGAACTCCAGAACAACCGTAAGTAGTGATAGAAACACAAGAGAAATGACTGAATGAACGATAAAAAAGATATATCATGCGATGTTACACAGCTAAAATAGCAAATAATATTATAACAAAAACTCTCTAAAAATAACAACTAATTAACGAGGTTTTCCTTTTCTAGCAAAATAAATAATAATAATAATAATAATAATAACAATAACAATAATAACGAGCTTTTCAAAGGATTAGCAATGACCCAAACTTCTCAGCTACATAACGTACAATTTTATTCTTGAAAATTATGATCGCACACTGAGTTTAAGGTATTAACATCTGAATTGCATGATCTCATCTTCCCTCACGATCAATATTCACTGCTAGTAGTTAAAATTCTATTTCGCAAATTTCGAGTAAGCGTCCAATTAGATTGCGTATGAAAATTTAAAATAAAAAAATTATAAATAAATAACTCCATTTGTTGAGTTGAGTGTTTTCATAGTTAAGGGCGTGTTTGTTACATGGGATTAGGATTAAGACTAGGATTATTTATCCTAGTCTCAAAAAATCATGGATTTATCAATCCTATGAAATGGATTAGAATAAAATATTGCAAAACTGACCATCCGTTCCTCCAAACCCACCCACACCTGGGAAGGAGGTCCACTTGAGCTTGCCACAAACAATGCTGAAGGTTGACATGTCCATCGTTGGAGGTCACCGAAGCTCTCCGTCGCATCAGCACACACCTAGATCTCACGTGGCCTTCACCCCCGAATGGAATGGTGCCCATCACAGCCCCTATTCTCTGTCGCTGGAGTTCTCCGTCGCCGACTGATCTTTGTTGCCGAACAATCTCTGTTGCTGCTCGATCTCCATCTCCCCTGATCAACCTCGCGCTCCGCTCCCCACCCTGGAGAAGCCCTGTCACCGCGCCCTTCCCCTGCAAAACCCAGACGCCAAGCTTCCTTCCTCGTGAAACTCAGGCGCTGCCTCCACCGAGATTCTCCACTGCCATAGCCTTAAATCCCCTTTGATCGCCATCACAATAATATCGAGAGAGAGAAAGTGGCAGAGACACAAAGAAAGAGTAGAGAGAGGGAAACTCTTTCAGGAACTTCTTCTTCTTCTTCTTCTTTTTTAATTTATTTAAGAATGGTAATATTTTTTTTGAGATAACATTAGATTTAAGTTTTAATCTTGTTATAAACATTATTATTAGGATGAATTAATATATAAAAGTAACTCAATCAAAATAATTTTATAATTATATTGAGTTTAGTTAAGTTTGATGATTTGTCAAATATATATTATATTGCTTTTTCTAAATATCTTATCTGATAGTTTACCAAATACATGATAGGATTCAACATACTCTTTTAATAATTGTTGGAGAAAAGGATGAGAAATTCAAGAGAATAGCTCAAGGTATGTCACTGGAAATGGCCTGCCAAGAACTACTTGTGAAATGGTAGAGATACCAGACAGTGGGCATGCCGTACATCTAGAGAACCCTCTTCCTGTCATCACTGCTTTAAGACGATTCGTGACGAGACTTAAACCGGACTCCAATACAGTTCGAAGGTCTCTTCAGACAAGAATTATCTATTGCAATACAATATTTGGATTTGATATTCTCAATAAAATAGTTGCTTATTGTTTAGCAATGTGCTTCTATTTTTTATCTGGAAAAAGTTCAAAGCTTTTGACCCTTTTTTTTTTTTTTTTTTTTTAATGTTTCTTTTGTTTTAATGTTTCTTTTGCCTACAAATGGAAAGACTTGTTATTAAAAAGAAAAGAAAAGAAAAGAAAAGAAGTACTTGAAGTAAAATTAGGAAAACAGAGCTTATTAACGTCCAATAAAGAAAAAATCTAGTAATAATTTCACACATACAAGACTCTTTAGACTCGATAAAAAAAGTTTAACATTAGATTTGTCTATACACATTTAAAAAAAAAAAAAAAAAAAACTCTTTTCTTGATGAGTGTGTATTTGATACACCATCTTGAATAAAAAAAAAATCAAATAATTTCAATACTAAATTCATGTTTTTAAAATTCAAAACAATAATTTTCTTTCTTCCAAATTTATATTCCTTTTTCCATTCAAATAGGCGTGTCAAACAAAGACTATGCTTTATTTAGTAATACAACTTAAACTCAAATTTTTTATCTCAGTTTTTATCTTTTTCTGAAAAGTCAACAAAAATTATAACTAACTAATTTTTAAAAAGTTAACCAACTCAAATTTAAAAATTTCAACTCAAACCGTTTCACCAAACGGAGCTAAGACATAATTGTTTCGCTTATTTTTTCTTTGACAAAATTTGTCTCGCTCCTAGAGCCAGACTCCTAAAAGAAAAACGTTATAACAGCATCTATAAGAGATATCAGTTCGTTTAAAACTTTCCGGAACTTTAAATGGAAAATTGTGGCTGCCGACTGACTGTTTGTAGACGCGAAAATGATTGATATATACATATAGGCCTAATGTTAGAAAAATCTGTAAGGTAATTGGACTAACTAGCCAGCAAACTGCCAAGACAGAAATATTACTTTATGCTGAAATAGTAACGTCCAATTCCAAATTACTTTATTACTCTAAAAAACGAAGAGAGCTATTGTAACGTCCAATTCCAACTACCAGCACGAGTGTCTCAAAGTCCAAGTCGTTAATGATCAAGATAAATGCTGAAATAGTGCAAATTATTGAAATCGAAACTTGGAGCTTAAGTCTCAAATAAATAAATAAATAAATAATAAATAAAAAAAGAAACTTGGAGCTTAAGCAAGTTACTTTATGCTATCCCAAATGTTGGTCCTTTGATTAGATTCCCTGTTTTTCCTGTCTTTTTTAAATTTTTTTATTTTAACCTTTGTTGTTGGATTCTAAATTTCTTTATATAATGTGTCTTTTCCTTTGATGTGTAAACTTTTATATAGTTCTCTCCATTCATATTTAAAAAACAATGGACTATATATGCATGCTTTACCCACAATAGGGCTAAGTGGGTGTGAGGGGAGATGTCTGAATAGAAGTTCAGATTCGAAATTTTGAAGTGTTTTTATTTATCTTTATCAAATAAGAGTTATAAACTGCATATCTTATAAAAAAGAAAAAATCCATATCAGCTAGGAAAAACTCCAATTAAACTGTATTTTTTCATTTCAACTTTTGTTTTTGTTTTTGTTTTTGTTTTTTTCTTGAAAAGGCAACGTAAATTATAACTAGTTTTTGAAAATTTAACTAATTCGAATTTAAAAATTTTATCTCTAAATGCAAGCTATCAAAATATTCACTAATACTTCTCCTAGCAACAGCCGTAACAAAATAAACTTCCAAAATACTCTGAGTAGTTGAAAAGAGCATTTGATACATTTTACAATCTACTATATAATATACTTCTCTCTCTCCCTCTCTCTCTCTTTGCTGGAATCTACTGTACAATTTACATGGTGTAACCGTCTTTGTCTCAATTTGTTTATTAGAAGAAAAAAAAAAAAAAAAACTGTCTTTGCCTCAATTAAAGTTATGAAGTTATTGACCTGATAATATAGATTAAAGGGGTTTCCCATTGACCAAGGAAAAAGAATAAAAACCATGATTATGTATTGTGCACGCAACAAGTAAATAACTAAATTAATCTTGTCTAGATTCGAGAATCTTGTCTTGATTCGAGAGAAGACTAACTCAATTATTGTTTCAATAATAAATCAACAGACAGAGCATAGCTGAGTCATCAATCTAAACCGAAAACAGAAACGTTTGCCCTGGCCTATACAAGTAGAAATTAAAATTATATATGTACGTATGTAAATATATATCTAGAAAAAAATGCTATATTTTTTTTTTCTGTGATAGAAAATGACATTTGAATTCCCATGTACCACACACCTATAGGTATATAGGATAAACTATATGGCCCAGAAATAACTATATATTGATGATATTACGATAGTTCTTGTCCTACCATTAATTTTGCATAAATTATTAATTTCAGTTTGTCGTAAAAGATGAGGTAAATTGTTAAAATTTAATACGATCCAGTAACTTTAAGAGATGGGATTGTCAAAGAGTTTAAGCTAAGTTTGTGTTTGGTTCGCCGATTAGAGATAAAAATTTTAAGTTAGAGTTAGTTGACGTTTCAAAGATTAGTTATAATTTTTTTTTTGAAAAAAAAAACTAAGAAAAATTAAATATTAATTTTTGTAGTTAATTAGCTTCTGAGATCATAATTCATAGCCAGCGGCCAACTGAGGACTGATTCAAATTAGTGTTGATTACGCAACGTGGTGCATAGCTACTATTCCAATGGGAATATTCATTTTGATGTTACTTGTGTTTATTATCACGAGGTTTTTCAAAGGAAAACAAAAATGATTAATTTCTTTTTTGATTCTTGAATTATTGGTACAATCGTCTTTTAATTTCTGAATTTTAAAATGTCAAAAAATCAATTTTTGAGCTATATTAGTTAGTTCCAGATTTGTCGTGTGGTCCAAAGTATTGTTAAAAAAGGAGGGCCTATAGTTATCACATGAACATCATAAGTACTTGAATTATAAATATTTCTGTTATTTTTGCGTTCTACAATCTTTTGTTAATTTTGGATTTCTATTTTTGAAGCTGTAAATCCTAATATACGTGATCTTAACATAGTAACTGCTGTCTACTTTTTTTTTTTTTTTAGTAGTGTTTTGGTCTAAGGATTATTGTGAATGAAATTGATAATTTGAGATGTAATGAAATTTAGAGACTTAAATGTTCGCTTGGATCATAGATTAAATTTGAGTTTTTGCCTTCAAATTGAATTTATGAATCCAATTGTGTGTTTGAAAGAGAGAAAAATGAGTTTGAAATGGATTTTAAAAAGTGAAAATTTATATTTATATTTGAGTTGAAGTGAAAAAATTTGGATTCAGGTATCTGAATTATTTGTTTTAAAAAAATAAATTTGAATAATAAATTCAAAAATATAAAACTTTTAAATAAGGTATAAAAAAATACTCAAACGAAACGGACTATAAACCAAATATAAAAACAAAAGAAACATGCATAGTTAAATACTACCTATACCTAGCCACATAAGCAGGAAAGAGAGTCACATCAACCGGCCGATCCGGGAAATTTCTCACACTACTGATTACGCAACATCTTACGTCATGATATTACTAGCTGTTATCCAATAAGACTATACCCCCTAAATAACGCTTGTGAGAAGAACATTATTCCATTCATCCATTCTACGCCAAATAGTTCACTTGGCTATATATAGTCAATCTCAATATATATATATTTATATATAAATTCATATATCTTCTATTCTGTGTTTATATATATATCGATATAAATCATGTGCATAGCCTGGAAAATACGAACAAAGCAATCCCCAACTAGCTAGCTAGGTAACGGCCAGTTTATTAGAATATGTGGTAGTATCAGTTTAGGAAGCCTTAGCCAAAGTACCTTTATGATGCTCGGAAATTCAATAGCAATCTTATCATGCATGAATACAACCACATCCTAGTCAGGCAATGCAACCTTCACCTGCAGTTGCCCGGATGCCTCTGGTCTCTGTTGATCGCCATGAAATTGATCTCTCCGGCGCTACCGGACCGCTTCCAAGTGCACGAGCCGGTACCGGTCCCTCAGCCATACCCCACCATGAACCTTCCGAGGTCGGCTTCGAGTCTCAGGCTGGGTCAGTTGATGTCTCCTCCTCCTACCCCACCCTAACTAGCCCACACCCACATTTCACCTCTCCATTAGTAGTCTCCCAACTTCCAAATTCACCTCCACCACTACAGCTTTACATTTCAAGTACCAGTCCACATGTCAAAGCTAAACGGCACCCCTTTAAGAGACCATCGTTTATAGTTTACAGATTCATCGAAAACCCGTACGTGTACCATAATTCAATTGCAAGCTCAGAAAATGCTCGAAACGACGCAAAAGATGGAGACGAGAGTAATTCCATCATACAAGTTCTGCGAGAGGAGCAACTCGGGAGAAACATCTTTCTCCTCTGCATCCCGATCGCCTCCGGCTTCGTAACGTACTACAACCCAACCGCCGTACGCCTTCACGGTCGTTTGATTATGCTGGTTGTGACTATCGGAGCCACCAGTATCTGGATCGGGCTACTCCTGCGCAAGGTGTGGCCCAGAGTGGCCACTGCCCTGGAACTTCTTGGAGTTGGGCTTATGCTGGTTGCCCTTTTCGGATACCTCGCTTTGCATCTTCCTGGAAACTTTTGGTGGCTGCCCGTGCTATGTCTGGTTCTCTCTCTAGTACCTCTCGGAGTCGCCTTCTTTCGCCGAGAGAAGCCACCTGAAATCGAAGCAGACGTCCCTGCAGCTTTCGGTCTCGCATAGCTTGCGGAAAATTGCTCCTCTTATGGACTTATAGCTAGTGCCACTAGGCCTAGCAATTTCTCTAGTCCCTCTGTAACTTATACCTTTCAGCCTATGTAAGTGGTTTGTTGAAGTCTGGATTTATGATCCAATATGGCCTATGGTCGAGGTCATCTTCACTTTTTTTTTGTAAGGTGTGTCTTGTTATATGTACAATATATGTATATGTTTCGGTTCACCTGTACGTTTTGATATTAAATAAATTGAAGGTGAAAGTTATGTAGTTGATAAATTGTGCAAGAACTATCCAAGGTTAGCTTTCCATTAGTACTGGCAAGCTAGTTTTGCCCCGTCGAGATACTTTCAAAAACTTTTGGTAAGTCGGGTGCATTGTATTTATCTAAAAATAATATAATGTTTGGTAACATATATACATTGGATAATTTAGTATGAAATTAAAAATTGACATCCTATAGTAAATAGGACATCTAACAAAAAAACTATGTTTTGGATCGTATAACGCAAATTAAGTACCCGAATGACCATTATTTGAACAAACATATCAAATGCTTTATATATATCAAAGATTGATACCAGGGTTGAAGTTTGGGAACACATCCGGAACAGGAGTTAGGGGCCTAGGGACGGAGACGTGGTTGGGATTGGGGTCGGTGTTAGATTTCGACATAGAGTCACTGTCAGGATCTAAGAATAGGGTTGGGATTAGAGTAAAGAGCCAATTTAGGATTCGAGACTGGTAACAATATTGAGATCTGGGACAGGGGTTAGGTTCGGGGTTAGAAATTGGGCAGCGGGTTGTGATTTGAGAAAGGACAAGGGTTGGAGGTGCCTTGGTCGAGATAAAAGGATCAAGGTCAAGATCAAAACCGGGATACCAAATATGAGTTAGGATTGAGATACAAGATCGGGTTGAGTTCTAGGACTAAGATAGAAATCAGGATTTGAGGAGCGGAACCAAGATCGAGATCCGGGGCAAGATTTTGGTTTCAAAACTGAATAGTGGTTAGACTTTAGGACTAAGATCAGTACTTGGAACCCTTGTCTAGGATCAAGTACCGGGGATCGGGGTCGAGATCCGGGACAAAGACAAGACTCAAGATCTAGAACCCATAATCGAGGTTAGGATTAGGGACTATGACCGAAGTTGGGATTCGGTATGAAGGCCGAGTTTAGAATTTAGGACCGAAGTCCGTTTTTGGGGATCGGGGTCAGTAGGTTTGGGTTCCCTGGACTCAGATCCCAACCTTGACCAATCTCGAATCACGAACTACTCCCAAACTCCAACCCCCATCCTGTAAATTGGCCCTGATATCGAGACCCGACTTTTGGTTCCTAAACCACCCTGTCCCTAGCCATAGCCCAATAATCTGACTTGGTCCAGGTTCTAGTTCCAAACCCAGGTCCCAGCGCTAACCGCGATGCTTAACTCAAGCATGGAAACGTACTGTTTTGGATAGGGTAATTTCTACCGTTATCAGCTGTAAAATGTTACTGGCTTCATGGTCTGGTTTGTTAGATGGCATTTTTGTTTTCCAAGACTAGACATTATAAAAACGGAACATCTCAAAAACCAAGAATAACATGGACTAACGACGACAAATTGAAATCAGAAAACGAAAGAAGGAGTTCACTAACACCAAAATTATAGAGTTACATAGCTCAAATATCTACGAAGTTTAACGTAGTAAGTAGGAGCGATCATGACAACTAATAAGGTTGTATAATACAAATAATCACTAGGATCTAATGACTTCGTTTACAACACACACATGACGTATACAAAAACATATAGACATATATAACATTTAAAACAAAGCCGCTCCCAATTTGAAAATCAGCAAGGGTACCATGAGCCAAGCCAAAATTGCAACTCCTACGGTCATCGACACCACGGCCAACAAGAGGCAACACCGGGCCAGTCTTGGGTATCTTTCGCGTAAAGAGATTGTTATGAAAGAACCGAAGAAGGCGAAGTTGAGGGACAGGATAAAAGCGTGGAACAAAGACGGAGAATTCTTAAATACGACGGTCGGAACTGGATTCCCGTCTATCTTCTGGTAGGGCAACTGGACAAGTCCCAATACTGTTACCACTGATGCCCATAATATCAGTTCTCTACCTGGCCGGTTTTTTCTTTGTACGGATTATTCCCATGCATCTCTGAGGGCTTAGAACCAAATATGTCCCTTCATTGAGTTTGTTGTCCTCTCTGGTTCATTTGCTTTGTAAATCATATAAATTTTATTGCTTTTAATAAGCTAAGTTTTTTGTTGACATTTTTGTTTTTGTTTTTTTTTAAAATTGGGTCCACGTGATGACTTTTCTGTTATTCTTATCATATAAATGATGTACATCAAGTGGGTGGCATATCGTTTTCTTTATTTATTTATTTTTTTGTTTTAATAAAAGTTATAAAAGAATTTGACATGTATTGGTCATTTATAATTCCAACTTCCAAACATATATAGTTTACATATGTGCGTCTGCTACATGAACTTGACCATTCTCCTGATGACTAAACAATTACAAGACATGATATTAGTCCCATTTTTGACTCGTAAAGTATTTACATTTTACTCTATATATTATCTACTTTCATTCTATCTCGCTCAGACTTTTGGTTTGAAATCTAAAATTATTTTTATTTCTGTTACTAAATGAGAGTCATAAACTTTATATCAAATAATAATAATAATAACAACAATAATTCTACTTCCAGAATAATTCAATCTTAGAATTATAGCATGAGGACGCTTACTACCACGCATGGGCTGTAAGGCATTCAAAGTCACGTGCTTAAGCTCCAAGTCTTTCGATTCAGAAAATTATCTTAAACGACTTGGACTTTTGGACATTGATGCTAAAAGATTGAATAGGACCTTCGATTATCTGTCATATATATATATATATATATATATTTCAATATTGTTTATAATTTTCTCTTGGCAGCTTGCCAGATAGTTCAACTACCTTACAGAATAATTTTTATATTATATAGGCCATTTATCTATCGTTTTCACGTCTACAAAGCAAAGAGTCGGCAGAGAAATTTACCATGTGAAATTTCTAACATTTTCAATTTACTCGGCTATCTTCTAGAACGGGCTGTTATAACCTTTTCCTTTTAGGAGAGAAACGACTAGCTCCATGTGCAGTAGAAAGACAAAGATTCCCTTCTAGAAGGAAATAATTAATATTCTCATACTGTACTTCACTACCAAAAGTCGAATCGAAATAATGTTGCCAACAAAAAACAAAAAACAAAAAGGACATGGAAGTCGGTATAGATTGCTGATTCCCTTCTATTTAAAAAAAAAAAATTGTAAGAACCGAGTTGAATAACTAATTGTACTAGTGTACGGAGCAGCCCTGAATCCAAACAGATCATAACCATCAGTATGCCCGGTACTAACTGGTTCATTAGGCTCCTGTCTAAAATAAAACTAGGGACTAGCCCACCAAGTTATCATGATCGTCACGCAGAATCATCTTCTCAAGCTGTCCAGATCAACATCACTCCAGTAACACTTGGCGTTTGTGACTCCGATTATCCCGACAGATCTACGGTTGCAGATCATTCAACCTTACCTCACACTGAACCTTCCCTGCAGGTCACCGTCCAATCTGAGAACGGGTCTTCTGATGTCCCCTCCTCCTTATTCGCCAGAGTATCTTCCTCGCAACCGCCACACAAAACGAAGAGCCGCTTAAAGACGATCAAATCAAACATTAAAAAAATTGGTCGCAGAATATCCTCAAAACTTCTTATAACTCCTATCCCAACAATCCCTCAAAGTTCCCAGCAGGCGATCAATAGTATTAATGATCCTGATGATCATCCCATCGTACAGGTTTTCCGCGAAGAGCAGCTCGGAAGGAACATATTTGTCTTGGCCATCCCCATTACCACGGGCTTCATGGCGTATAACAACCCCGCGTCCATGTCTTTGGCGGGGGGCTTGGCGGCGGCGGCTCTCTCTGTTGGATCGGCGGCAATATGGAACGGCATTTTGTTGAGAAAGGCATGCCCTAAGGCTTCCAAAGCGTCGGAGTTGCTCGGGGTGGCCCTCATGCTGGTAGCATTTTTCGGCTACCTTGGTTCTCATCTCCCGAAGGCCCATCTCTGGCTGCCGGGGCTGTGTTTGGTTACGTGCCTCGTGCCGCTCTGCATCGCCTTCTGTGGTTGCAAAGAGAATGCTCGTGAAAATCATGGAGAACATGATCCTGTTCCTGCTGCGTCATACCGTGTGTGATGATTTGAGGTTGTCTCTATAAACTGAATTAAGGGAATGTAACTAGTTATATTTGTTGGTCATATTCTTGTATATATTTTGTTTTTGAACTAGAAAAAATATACATATACTCTACAGTTTGTGGTTGAATCATGTAAAGATTTATTGCTAGACTATATTTATTTTGAGGGGTGTTTCAGTAAATAATTTGGTTCAAATCAGTAAACTGATTTCATGTAAAAAGTAACAGAAAGGACCACATCATATTTAAGCATTCAAGTGATTTCAGCTTAAAAATAAAAAAGAACAGAAAATGTTAGAAACATAATAATTTGAGGATCAATGGAACAATTTACTCTTTAAAATTAGTACTCTGCAACGCTCACTTTAACAACACAAATTGCACGCAAAATAGGTTCCAAAAAAGTTAAAAGTTAAATTTTCTTTGTCTTTCTGATTATTTTTTGACTCGCAAAGTGGTATCATATTTGGATATTAGAAAATATTGTCAAATTACAAATATTAATTGTTGCGAATCTGTCATTCGTTTAATTATTTGTTTTTTTTTTTTTTTTTACAAATAATTTCTTAAAGGTGTTGACCTCAATGTTTAGGTTAAATGAGTGCCTTCATATTTAAAGCAAAATAAAAAGAATATTAGTGCAGTTGTAATTGACCACTAAATGTACATAAATATATATATTTGAGTGTCCAAATTAACGTAAGAAACAAAAGCGTTGAGTTACCTCAAGGAGTTGCGAACTGTTAAGCACAAAATTCCCCTATCTTATTAGTGTCAAATACGCGATAATGATTAATGTCCCGTGCTCTGTCGGTCGTTAAGCCAATAAAAATCCCTCTAATATATTAAATCCGAGGTTCTTTAGCTTAATAGAAACCATGATCTTGAACAAGCTTTCCTAGCATTAATTCAGTGTCACCATAAAAATACATCTAGTTAATTATCGTATCTTGTAGTTTTCAACATTCTATTTCAATTCTCTTGATCTCCTGCTTTCTCTCTACATCCATTGGCAGGCCGTTGCGGGACTGACTCCAAGCAGATTGATAAATGTCAGAGAAAAAGATGAGAAATTGAAGGGTCCCTTTGGTGAATGAGTTTGAGTTGAAAATTTTAAGTTTGAGTTTAAAATTTTTGTTCACTCTTCAGAAAAGACAAAAACTTTTTCAAAAAAAGACAAAAATTTTTTGAGAAAAAAATAAAAACTGAGATGAAAAAATATAGTTTAAACTCGTGAGCCAAACAGAACCGAAGAGAATATAGCTCAAGATATGTCCTATGAAATCGATATAGTTCTATGGAGACTAGAAATGGCCTAGCTACCGATATTTGTGAAGTACTGTTTTGAGATACCAGATAGTTGGCATGCAGTCTATCTAGACACCCCTCTTTCCGTCGTTAGGGCATTGAGGCGATTTTTGACAAGACTTGGGGACTATTTCAAGCATTAATTTCAGACGGAATTTTCAAAATTTTTTTTCCTCCCCTCAAAAAATACATTGATTTTACTATTCATATATTCAAATATCTATTTTTCACTTTAAAAAAACTAAATTTAAAAGTTCATCACTTTTTTATTTCATGTCAAAATGAGATTTTTTTTTATAAAGAAATTCCATAAAATGATGAGAGAAATGAAATTATATTCATATTGCTATTTTTTTTTTCAAATACATTTTAAGTTTTACAACTTTTGACTTCAAACAGTTCATTTTTTAACTAAACACACATTTCCAGAACTCTATTTATTTCCAATCAAAACATTTCAAAAATCCCAACTCCAGTTGTTTAAAACTCAACTTAGCTTTATAAAACTCTAAGTTGTCTAAAATATTAGACTTCCATTACTAAGTTATTTTTAAAACGTATTTTAATAACTCTATAAAATAGAGTTATTTTACTACTTTTAAGCTTATATTTTTGTTATAATTTTAGTATTTCTTTTATTTTTTTCCCTAAATTGTGTATGTTAATTGTGTTAATATGGTTAAAAATGACAATTTAGAGCTAAAATATGATTGAAGATTAAAAATTGCAAAAGGAAATTCTGAGAGAATTTTCCCCACTCGCAGACTCCTTCTCGTGTGCGCACATGCATTTCTGGCCATTGGATCATTTCAGTAGTAGCTCCAGATTGTGAGTGCACGATACTCAACTAGCCAGGTGCGTCTGCTATTGCATGTCAGCGTATCTAGTGACATGCTGGATCTAGTGCGCATCACCTGTCCTCGTGGGCCCCCAAGCCTGACTGGTGTTAGGCTTGTTGCAGTCGAGAAAAAGAAAAGAAAAGAAATTAAAAAAAAGGGAGACAAGAAAGTTGGCAGCTCGCTTGAAAGCTTATAAAAAGAAGCCCTAGGCCCCATGCAAAGATGTCTTCGGTTTGCGAATTTCTGGAGTCGAAAATCACACGAAGAAAAAAAGGAAAAAAAAAAAAAGTTCTTATCCTATGTTTGAATGACGTATCCAAATTCGAAAATTAGAAAATTTTTGAAAAAAAGTGTTTGTCTTTAACTTTTTCTATCATTTTCTCATTTTGAAAAAAAAAAAAAAATCTCATTTTGAACTTATTTTGTACATAATTTTTTTTGGAAAAATTAAAAGAATCTTTTTTAACAGGGTGTTTGACACACCATTTTAAAACACCCATCTCAAAATTTTTTTTGTCTTTTTCTCAAAAAGTTTTTGTCTTTTTTTCAAAAAGTTTTTTGTCTTTTCTGAAAATTTAAAAAAATTTACTATTAAAACTTAAAAATCTCAACTCAAACTACTCCACCAAACACCCCCAAAATCTTTTTACAATACATAATTTTTAACATCATTTTTTCATTCCAAACAACTTTTTATTTTCAAGAAGAAAATTATTTATATATCCAAACACAATCTTATTTTCAAATTGAAAAGATTTTCCATTTAAAACAAGAAAATTTTCCTTTTCGAAAGCGAACACTCCATCCAAACGGAGTATTAGGCTTTAGATTTTAATTTTTTATTTTTATTCAAGTTTTAGGTTGAGTTTTCTACAAAATTAGGGAGAAATCATCTTGAATCATCAAGAGAAGAGGGAGAAGAAAATTTAAGACAATTGGAGACTTATGACACCTCTAGATTGGGTTTTTCTTTCCTAATTTCTTATTTTTTTTATTTTTATAATTTAAGAATGATTGAACCTCTACTACGTAGATTTCTATATTTATTAACGAAGTAATTTTCAATCGAAGAGCCGGTTAGAGACGATCAAATCAAACCTTAAAAAAATTAGCCGCAGAATGTCCTCAAAATATCTTACAACTCCTATCCCTACAATCCCTCAACGTCCCCAGCAGGCGATCAATAGTATTCATGATCCTGACGATCATCCCATCATATATACAGGTTTTCCGCGAAGAGCAGCTCGGAAGGAACATATTTGTCTTGGCCATCCCCATTGCCACGGGCTTCATTGCGTATTACAACCCCGAGTCCATGCCTTTGGCGGGGCGCTTGGCGGCGGTGGCTCTCTCTGTTGGATCGGCGGCAATATGGAACGGCATTTTGTTGAGGAAGGCATGCCCTAAGGCTTCCAATGCGTCGGAGTTGCTACGGGTGGCCCTCATGCTGGTAGCATTTTTCGGCTACCTTGGTTCTAGTCTGCCAAAGGGGTGCTGTGTTTGGTTGTGTGCCTCGTGTCGCTCTGCGTCGCCTTCCGTGGTTGCAAAGAGAATGCTCGTGAAAATCATGGAGTATTGACGTTCCTGCTGCATTATGCCCTGTGTGAAGTATTGAAGTTGTCTCTGTAAACTGAATCAAGGGAATGTACCTTTTTAGGCTCCTTTTGTTTCGTCGGTTCATTTCAAACTTTTCATCTCAGTTTTTGTCTTTTTCTGAAAAAGTTTTTTATCTTTTTCTGAAAAAGTTTTTTGCCTTTTATGACAAGTCAACAAAAATTATTATTTAAACTTAAAATTCCAACTCAAGCGGACCCTTATATTTGTTGATCATATTCTTGTATATATTTTGTTTTTGAACAAAAAAAAATTTATATAAACTCTACAGTTTGTGGTTGAATCATGTATAGATTTATTGCTGGATTATATTTATTTTGATGGGTGTTTCAGTAACTTTGGTTCAAATCTAATGTTCAGTAACTGATTTCATGTAAAAAGTAACAGAAAGGACCACATTATTTTTTAAGCATTAAGGTTATTTCAGCTAAAAAAAAGAAGAACGGAAAATGTTAGAAACATAATAATCCGAGGATAAATGGAACAATTCTCTTGAAAATACTCCGCAGCGCTCACTTTAACAACACAAATTGCAAGCAGAATTGGTTCCCAAACAAAGTTAAAAATCCACTTTTCTTTGTCTTTATGAATTATTGTTTGACTCACAAAGGGGTATTATATTTGGACAGTAGAAAAAATTGTCAAATTACAAATATTAATTGTTGTGAATCTGTTATTCGTTCGTTTGTTTTTTAAGTAATTTCTTGAAGGCGTTGACCTCAAATGTTTAGGTTAAATGAGTGCCTTCATAATTAAAGCAAAATAAAAAGAATATTAGTGCAGTTGTACTTGACCGTCAAATATATATGTAAATATAAATATATGTATATATATATATATGAGTGTTCAAAGTAACGTAAGAAACAAAAGCGTTGACTTCCCTCACTCAATCTAATTTTGTAAATATCCCAAGTTAATATCATAAACTTAACTTTTGTTGCGAGGACCGATTGAATGTGCTTAATCAAGGACTTGCGACCTGTTACGCACAAAATTTCTCCATCTTAGTGTCATATACGCGATAATGACCCGTATATGTAGCCTCTATATATATCGATGTTTAAGCCAATAAATTAAATCCCTCTAATATTAAATCCGAGGTTCGTTGCTTGATAGAAACCATGATATGGAGCAAGCTTTCTTAGCAATTTAGTGTCACCATACAAATACATAATTAATTAGTATCTTGAAGTTTTCAACATTCTATTTCAATTCTCTTGATCTCCTGCTAATTGTCTCCAGATCCTCAATAAAACACGCGTAGTTTTTTGCATAGCTAGGCCGTTGTGGGACTGACTCGAAGCAGAGCAAAACACAGCTTTCGATAATTGTCGGAGAAAAAGATGAGAAATTCAAGAGAACATAGCTCAAGTAAATGTCCTGTGAAATTGACGGTTCTTGGGAGACTGGAAATGGGCCAGCTAGCAGACGTTGGGCATGCAGTCCAACTAGAGAACCCTCTTTCTGTCATTGGGGCATTGAGGCGATTTTTGACAAGACTTGAAGCCGTTTGGGCCATTAATTTCAGGTCTGAGTTTTCTATTTGTTTTTTTGTTTTTCCTCCGAAAAGGAACAAGTTCATTATTTATATATATCCAAATCTCTATTCCTTGTTCTGAAAAATTTCAAATTCTAAAAGTTTATAACTTTTTTATTTCAAATCTAAATGAGATTTAAAAAAAAAAAATTTTTTTTTTTGCACAGGATAACAAGAGAAACAAAACGAGATCTATATAGTTTTTTCTTTTTTCAAATACATTTCAAGTTTTTAAATTTTTTAACTTCAAACAATTTATTTTTAACCAAGTGCTTATTTCCAAAACTGGACTCTTTTTCAAACAAAATATTTTCAAAACTCCAACTCCCAAATGGGCCATTAAACCTCAGCCAAGTACACACTCAAGGTAGCTTCATTTCTGCTTCCTTTAGACGATGAATAGAAGTTCAAACAAATTTAAATTTCATTATAGCTGTCATACAGTGATGATGCTTGTGATTTTTTATCGGATGTTTGGACTTCTGTATTTGTTTGTTAATTTTGTTTCTCTAATGAGCTTTATATTATTCAGCAACTTGCATCTCGTTCGTTCTATTTTGAAAGAGTCAAATTCTACGAAGTTCAACGTTACTATGAAAATACTCGACCATCTGTCCATAATTCAACTCCAAAAATGGATTTGTTTAATTATTTAAGTTTGCGCAGGCAATCTGATGCGCTGTTTTACGTTTAATAGTAAAAACCTATTTACAGGCAAAAGACAGAATTAAACTTCGCTGGCAGGAACATTGGTCAATTTATCAAATTGATAGAAACTATCATTTTAATTACTTCATTAATGATAAATTATAGACATTTTATATCACATTGAACTCCGGAGCAACCGTAAGTAGTGATAGAAACACAAGAGAAATTACTGAATGAACGACAAAAAAGATATATTATACAATGTTATACAGCAAAAATATTTTCGAAGGATTAGCAATGACCCAAACTTCTCAGCTAGCTACGTAATTTACAATTTTATTCTTGAAAATGAAGATCGCACACTGAGTTTAAGGTATTAACATCTGAATTACATGATCTCATCTTCCCTCACGATTACTATTCATAACTATTAGTTAAAATTCTATTTCACAAATTTCGGGTAAGCGTCCGATTAGATTGCGTTGAAAATCTAAAATAATAAATTATAAATAACTTGATTTGTTGAGTTGACTTATGGACCGATGGTTGAGTATTTTCATAGTTAAGGTCGTGTTTGTTACATGGGATTAGGACTAAGACTAGGACTAGGATTACTTATCCCAGTCTTATGTTTGATGCAAAATTGGATTGAATAACTTATTCATGAGTTCAAAAATAATCCCACTCCCACGGATTAAAAAATTCCTTAAAAAACCATGGGTTTATCAATCCTGTGATTTGGATTAGAATAAAATATTTTAAAACCCACCATCCCTTCTTCCAAACCCACTGACGCCTGGGAAGGAGGTCCACATGAGCTCACCACAAATAGTGCTAAAGGTTGCCATGTCCATTGTTGGAGCTCGCTGAAGCTCTTTGTCGTGTCAGCACACGCTCAAATTTCATGCGGCCTTCATCCCTAAATGGAATGGTGCCCATTGCAGCCCTTATTCTCTGTCGCCAAAGCTCTCCGTAGCCGATTGATCTCAGTTGCTGGCCAATCTCCCTCGCCGCCCGATCTCCATCTCCCCCGATCAACCTTGCACTCTGTTCCCCACCATGGAAAAGCTCAGTCACCGCACCCTTCCCCTGCGAAACCTAGACGCCGAGCCTCCTTCCTCAAGAAACTCAGGCGATGCCTCCATTGAGATTCTCAACTGACATAGCCTCAATCCCCTTTGATCGCCATCACAATAACATCGAGAGAGAGAAAGTGGAGGAGACACATAGAAAGAGCAGACAGAGGGAGACTTTTTCAGGAACCATTTTTTTTTTTTTAAAGAATGGTAATATTTTTTTTGAGATAATATTGGATTTAAGTTTCAATCTTGTTAAAAACGTTACTATTAGGATGAATTAATATATGAAATTAACTGAATCAAAACAATTTTATAATTATATTGAATCTAGTCAATGATTTATCAAATTTTATATTATTTTTTCAAGTATCTTATCTGACAATTTACCAAACACATTATAAAATTGAACATACTCCGGTTCGGTCATATCCAATTCAATCCGAATCTTTTAATCTAAACCTATCTAGCGTACTAAATAAGGCCTAAAGATTGAACTTCACAGATTTGACTCTTTCGAAACAGAACGAAAGAGATGCAAGTTGCTGAAAGCTTGGAAGTAGG
The DNA here is from genome assembly GCA_025413485.1 of Ficus microcarpa. Lineage (NCBI taxonomy): Eukaryota > Viridiplantae > Streptophyta > Magnoliopsida > Rosales > Moraceae > Ficus > Ficus microcarpa. The sequence goes on along the minus strand of CM046385.1, from coordinate 6,636,117 downwards.
TAGGCCTAAGATAATAACTGAGAGAACCGAGACTCCATCTTAAAATAAATAAATAAATAATAATTTTATAAGGAGATTGGGTGAGTATAAATGCAGTTGCTAGGATAATCATAGCCTATGATTAGTAGTTCTACTAATGGTTCGTAAAGCTTCTTGAACATATTGCTGTTTTATTATCTGATTTTTATTTGTAGTCCTCTTCGGTTTGTGACTGTACGTGTATACGAATTTATATACTAGGGGTCAGCTAACAATTTTCAAACTTCTTTGACACCCTCCGAGTGTTCTTTTTATACATTATTAACTTTTATCAAGGTTTGAGTTTGGGATCTTTTTCTTAATCTATCACATCTATACCAATAGTGTTTTGAAGAGACTCCCTTAACCGAAAAGTTTACTTTCTTAACTACCCTTAAAAAAAAAAAAACATGAAAGTTGATCTAAATCGTTGGTTTGAAATGTAATGATATTATGTTGTGCTAGTTTAAGATGATTACATGCAAAATTAATTTAAAGAGTAATTGGCTCAAATGGTCCTTGAACTTTTTATAAGGCGATGATTTAGTTTATGTTTTTTTAATTTTGACAAAGATGACCCTAAACTCTTTCATCAATGTTAACAATTATAGTCTTTCCGTCCAAATCCATTAAATTTCTAATGAAATAGGCCATGTGCAACGCATATGATATAATTTTGGATGGTATTTTAGTAATTTAATAATATATATAATTTTAAAAAAAAACCTAGGCTGACCTCTTCTTTTTCTCTTCCCTTTCTCTTTCTCTTCCTTTGGTGAACATGGACTCCAAGGTGATTGGCGACCTACTCAATGCAACTCTAGGTCATCGGTGTCCTCCAAAAAATACTATCAATCTTCAAAAAATAAAAAACCCATAACAATTTCAAGAGAGAGAGAGAGAGAGAGAGAGAGACCCTAAATTAGGGAGGGTGAGTGTAAGGGGAGGGGCGGTGGGTTCACACAGGGGTGGGCGATGATGACTAAGGCAACGTAGGGGAGGGGCGACAACGATGACGTCGTCAGTGACGGACTAGTCGAGGAGCCTTGGGTACGCCTCGCGAATGTGGATCACGAAGCTCTTTGTCCCCAAGAGGTCCTATGCCTCCAGGAGCTTCTCTGTTCTGCCCAGCCACCACTTCATTGAGCCCCAACCTCGGGGGGGGGGGGGGGGGGGCACTGGGGCTCTTCAGTTTAACGAGTGCAGATCTGGGGTAAGGGGGACTTAGCTTGGCGAGATTCCGGGGGGGGGGGGGGGGGTGTGCTTGGCGATTTGAGTCAACTCTCTCTCTCCTTTTTTTTAATAATATATATTGAGTATTGATTTTTTTTTTAAAGGGTATTTTTGTGTTTTAATACTTAATGTAACTTATGCGATGAGTAACGTGACATTTTTAGTTAGAAATTTAATGGAATTAGATGAAAAGGACTATATTGTTACCATTTAGAGAATTTAGGGTCATCTCGATCAAAATTTAAAAAAATAAGGATCAAATTGTTACATGTTCAATAATTCAGGGACCATTTATGCTAATTACTCTAATTTAAAATGTGAAACAAAAAAAAAAGGTTTTTAATTCTGTCCAACCCGTTGTGAATAGAAAAGTTTAAACAAATTCTAAGACTGGAATTTTTTTAGTTTATTTTTTTTAATAGGAACAGACAAATTTTATGAAAATTTGCTAAATCATTATATTTCTTTTGATTTAATATGATTTTGTTATGATATGATGTTTAAAAATTATTTTAAAATGATTGCAGATATAGCTTAATGGTAATTTCATACCTCTAATTGACTTTATAATAAGGTGATGTGTTTAAATCCTCCATCTCAAGTTAATAATAATAATAATAATAAATAACCTGTTTCTATAAATTAATCTAGCAAAATTCTCAAATTGGAAATATCTGGTTGACTTCCTTTCCAAAAAAAAAAAAAAAAAAAAACTAATGCCGTCATATCATGGCAAGTGGAATAACTTATTTACATTTTAGGCTGCATCACTCTCTATCGAAATGGGATTTAGACTTTAGAACGCAGCATCACGAATCTCGATTGTACTGAATATCTGCATATTGAAGGGTTTAACTGGTAAACGAAAACATTAATTATAGGAAGAACTCATTTTGTTCTAATATCAAATTTACATAAAGAACAATTGATTATTTTTGTATAATTAGTATATTATAGTCAATAATGAACAAGACTGTTATAATCAGGCGTCACCTTTTTCTGTCAATGAACTAATCAATAGAGGAGATGAAAAGTCGGGTAAACTATATTCAAAGCAAAAACTTCTCCTAAGAAGTAACTGAAGCAGAGCCGTGAAAAATTCGAAAGACTCCCCCTACAAAGCATGAATTAACCTGGAGTTCTCAAGGTAGAACGTACATGTGTTAAGCATTTGGAAGAAAGCCGAGCAGATCGCATTTCAACCGTAGAGGATCTGGGGCCTGCTAGTCTTGAATTATCTAATGCTACATTAAAAATTAAAGAAAGAAAGAAAAAGAAAAAAGAAAACACAGATTCATTTCAACATGACACAAATTCCTTATCTTTGATTAATTTGACACAAATTTTAGTTAATTTTAATTTAATTTTGTATTATATTGATCTAATATTAATTTTTTATGTCATATTGGTATAATAATTTTTAAATTTATATCATTTAAGTGTTTTTTCTAACTGATATGATCACTTCCTTTTCGTAATCGTATTATTTTATAGAGTGTTGACATTAAAAAGGACGGCGTTAATGATATTTACTAGAATATATACAAAAAGTCAAAGGAATCACAAACAAGGCTCTATTTCTCAGAGTATATCACCATGTGAACTGTGAAGAGCACTTTTAAAGGGCAATCCCACTAATTAAAGATGAGTATGTCCGGGGATTTATAGATGGGTCCCACATTTTATTTGTGAGATCCCAATTAAGAACAAGCAAATAAACAACTTTACCATATATACATATATATTTGTTTAAATCGTGATGACATGAATCAATATATGCATCAAGACATCTCAATTAAATTAATATCACTTTAGCATCCTCATCTACCAATCCCACACATCATGATAAGAAACAACTTTACCTTACAAGTACTTGGCGAGACATCAATAAATAAATGTCACAGTGTGTAATATTCATGAGACATATGACAGAGGACTGGGACAGCAAGATGCGTATGAAATTAAGATGTTCCGTGCAAAGTAATATTTCTGCATTCTTTAGTTGTTGCCCGATGAAAGTCAACCCCCGGGATCACCCTAGCTAAAACAGCCCGGTTACAGCTAATTGGTAATTACTTGGGTATTGTACTTAACCAAGTTGTACCTAACAAAATCGCCGATGACGATATTTTTTGGATTAGTTTCAGATGAAAATGAACTTACAAGACTGTTGACATTCCAGCATGACATATTTCCTTTTTTTTTTTTTTTTTCCTGGAGTGTTATGAATTATGTAACGACGTGTGTCAGAGAAGTTATTTTTTATACAATATATTATCAAATATTCCTACGGGTCAGGATTTAGATGCAGCTCAGTGTCTGCATATATATATATATGCATGTACATATATATATATATATAAATATATATCTTAACCTGTTGGTACTAAGGTCGCAAATGAGAGGATCAAGTACCGGAAAATGAGGCTAAGCATTTGTTTCCGTAGATGCAAAGACATAAGAAAGACAACCTGCTTCTTGAGAACAAAATGTACCGAACACTGATCATTTTGATTTCTGGGCTTATTTTAGGTAAGTCATACGTAAGTTCTGCACTTTTTAGTAAAAGGAGGTTTCCTTGTAAACCATCTAAGTTCTACCGTGAACTATGTTATATTAGGAATATTCAACTCAAAATATATATCAGAGCAAAAAAAAAAAAGGGGGGGGGGGGGGGGGGGAAAAACTCTTTCTACAGTTAAAAGTTTGTGTTTATGTTAATCCAGTAGTACACAGCAAACAACAGATAATTATCGACGACATGCATGTTCTCTCAAAAAATTAAAAAACGATTCTTTTAGGCGGGAAAAAAAAAAGATTCAGTAGATAACAAATAATTGATTTATTTTCTAAAACGAGCAATTAGAAAAATCCATATACTTTAGAAAAAGGAGATTAAAGGTTAAAAAAAATCCAAAAAAAAAAAAAAAAAAAACTAAAATTCTATTAGGCAAGAAAAAAACGAAGATTCAGTGATTAGTTTATTTTTATAAAATGGGTAATTAATTTTCTGAAAAATTTTGTTTAGGAAACCAATATAGCTTGAAAATAATTCAAACAAATTAAAAAACTATTTTGTAGTTTCCTCGAAATTATTTTCGGATGATAAATTTTAAAAATATCTGAAGAATGCGTAGAAAAAACCAAAATTGAGAAGTGTTTTCTTCTCCCTCCAAATTATTTGGGAGTGTCCCACCAAAATATTGAAAGCCATTCAAAAAAGAAATTAAAAGTTAAATGTAAAATCTCCCAGTGACAGTTTTTTCCACACTCCCCATGTCCTCACATTTTTAACTCAACATTTTCCACCTTTCTCTCTAAAGTGTTTCTTCACCCCTCTCTCATCTCAAAACTGTTCTCTTAATCTCTCATTTTCTCCCAATTTTTTCCTCAACACTTTCTATCTTTCTTTATCAAGTATTTCTTCACCTCTCTCTCATCTCACAACCGTACTTCTCTATCTCTCATTTTCTCCCATGTCAAGGCTTATGGATCTAACCGGAAAAGCTCTCTAGAATTAAATCTCTTCAAGCCACTAATTAAAAATAATAATAAGTTCAGAGTAAGTATATCATCTAGACAAGATAAAAAATTCTTTGGCTTTGTTAGTACTCTACTTTACATGATTAGTTTTTAGACTTTGTAGTTCCGAAATTTGTTTTGCTGGCGGTGACAAAAGAAGGAGATGACTTAATCAAATTGTTATTGAAAAGGTGTCCATTGTTACCTGACTTTGTTTCATTGTTCAAAAAACTACAAAGCCTAAAGTATGTACCTTGATTTTTTCTGGGTTTTTTCTTTCTAGGCAAACTCAAAGCCAAAATCTTTGTTATTGACCTAAGATTCCTAAATTCTAGACTTGTTCTCAACATTGGTGTCATGATCTTATATACATATATATCTCTTCAAATTGTCATAGAACTTTTGTTACAGACAATACAATCTTAAACCATATTCAATAAAATAAAAT